>JAVQMG010000115.1:24821930-26198860 GCA_032878915.1 Castanopsis chinensis
ATGGTCTCAAGTATCCTACTTTACAAAGGATTGCAAGAGATATTTTTGCTATTCATGTCACAACTGTTGCTTCAGAATCTGCCTTTAGCACTAGTGAGAGACTTTTAAGTCTACACCATAGTAGGCTACATCCCAAGACTATAAAGGCAATGATGTGTGCTCAGAATTGGTTATGGAGTGAAATTAACGGTTAGCAATTGTCTAATTTGTATTAATAAAATCAAAATTGTATTTTTATATTTGCTAGTTATAATTTGATGAAATTTATTCCATTTTTTTAATTCATTTTTGTTGTAGGTTCTTCAACTGTGTCTGGAGATTGTATACTTCAATCAATTCTTGATGATGGGGAGCCTAATGAAGAGGATGGGAGTTGTGTTATAGTTGTAAAGGATTAGACATTTTGTATTAATTTAGTAGCCTTTTTAATTTCTTAGACTTGTTGGATTAATTTGTTGGTTTGTAATTGTTCTAAACTTGTGAGATTTATTTTGTAGCTTTTTAATTTCTTGGACTTGTTGGACTTGTGATAAATATTTCTTGGACTTGTTGGATTTATTTATTTTTATGTTTAGGTGGTGATTTTAGCTATGATTTTGTTGATTAATGATTAAATGGTTATCTTAACCAGGTGACTTATTGATTTAAAATCTTAGTTATGATTTATTGATTTATAGATGGATAATTAATAGGTTATTTATTGATTTATGATCAACCTATGATTTGGATTGATTTGGCTGCCATATAACGTGGCCTAAATGCCAAATTTTGGCATTTGGGCCATGTTATATGGTTTGAATGGGCTTGAATCTAGGCAAAAAAATTAAATGGGCTTCAATTCTTTTTTTTTTTTTTTTTTTGGTTAGGCCACAATTTGTGCCACCACTTGGGCTCAAATCTGGTTGGGCTAAACGGGACTCGGCGAGGCGGGTCTGGGCCTCAGAAAAAAAAATCCATTTAATAATCGAGCTAGGTCGTAGGTCTGGGTCCAAGTACGCAAAAACCCAGCCCGAACCCGACCCATTGGCATTGTTACGCATAACCATCACAACCACACAATCAGCACAACCGGACCACACAAACCCACACCATCACTAGAACCACCAATCCAAACCACCCAACCACACAAATGTAGACAAACTCGACCAACACCGACCCACCACCATGAACCCACCCAGTCGACTCACACCACGAACCCACACCAACAATCTCAACGAACTAGGTGACACCACGAGACACCAAGAAGAGAAGAAAGGCTCAGTCGAGAGGAAATAAGGGCAGTGCTGGAAAGAAGACCGAAGAGAGAAAGAGAGAAAATGATGAGAGAGGCGCTTATAACAAGAAATGAGAAAGAAGAGAAAAAAATTATTTAAATAATTTAACCTAGTGTGAACACAAATAATATATATATATATATATATATTACATTTGAGTTACAATGCATAGGTAAAGATAGATGTGCACTGTAACTGAGAAGCAAAAAATTATTGCTTTAGCTCCACCAATGCAGACCCAATTTTGTAGTTTGTGGTGCTAAAAACAATAATTTAGCTTTTTAGCACCACCAATACTAATGCTCTAAGAGATAAAAACTAATTTCTTGTTTAGGTTTTTTTTTTAACAAAAAGCACTCTCTCTCTCTCTCTCGTCATCTTTTTCATCTTCTTTTTCTTTTTAAATAAAAATGCTTCTTCTTTCTTCTTCTTTTTTACAATCCCTATTTTTCTCATGTTAAAGAATAATTACCAAACAGTTATCCAAATTCAAAACTCAAAGCTCCACCTCCAAACCCACTACTATAATTATCCAGATTCAAAACTTACCAAGAGAAGTTGTATAAAAAAATGATCAAGTAGTTTTTTCCTTAACATTTGAACGCCACTACCACTTGCTTTTAATTATAGAATTGCATCTTGACTCAACTCCTACAAGTAAACATAAAAATAATTTAATAATAAATTTGTTTATAAATCTCACTGTCTTTGAAATTTCATGATTCTTTTATTTTTCCTTATAAACCTGGAGATGAAATTGCAACAATTATTGTGTTCAAGTATCATGTTCAAAGCTAATGACATAGGTAATTTTTCTCATCCACCAAATCCCTATATATTGACTAGATATGGTCATTTTAAAATGAAACAAAATGACATTACATAAATATTACTCAATGTAAATATTTTTTTTTTATTATATTGTTTCTTTCTTTCTTTGCTTGGTTAAATTTACTGTGGGGATAAAAGGCCCAAGATGTGTTTTGGGCATGGGCTATGTCCAAAGATGTATACTTGTCTGAGGACAGATTTATGGTAATAGGGATGTTGAACTTAAAGGCCTATATGCAAGCTATTGCGAAAGAGGTTAATGGAAGTAATCCGAGGAGGTACAAAGAGGTTAATGGAAGTAATCCGAGGAGGGGTACCTCCTCGGATAAGGGTGAGTTTGGTTGGGCTTTTTGAAAAAGTGCATAATGAAAAAGTTGAGTTTTCAAAAAGTGCATAATGAAAAAGTGTTTTTTTAAAAAGCTGAGTGTTTGGTAAAAACTGTTAAAAAGTGCTTTTTGAAAAAACTGAGTGTTTAGCTAGCATTTATAAAAGTGGCAGTTTGAGGGGTAAATTACCAAAAAGGACAATGTCTATATAAAGAGAATTCTTTATTTTAATTACATCTTTTAATGCAAGTTATGGACACAATATTTTCACAAAAATTTCACAATAAAGTCTATATAACAAGTTGTTAATGATAGGAAAAAAAAATGTCACTAGTAGGTCTAGATAAGAACTAATAATAACTTACTGCGTAAACTTTTTTATGAAATTGTTATAAAAATATTTTGTCAATAATACTATTTTTTTTTTCTAAAAAAAATAGTATTAACTTAAAAAGTTTAGAGATATAATAAAATGTCACAATATTTTTATAATACTAATTTAAAATTAATCTTTGTAAAATAAAATTTTATTAACACTTATCTTTTAAATGAATTGTTCTAGTACTCACAATTTTTTCTCCACCACATACTCTATAACATCACAATTATGAAAAAAAAAATTGTAAAATAATTTGTGTTCATGATCTTTATATTTTCTACAACATTACTTTACCAAACCCAAAAACTTTTTTTTTTCTATTTTTTTTTCTCACGTTTTTTCTCCTCCACAAGTCCCTTTTCCTTATCTTCTTCTCATCCTTTTCTTTTTACTTTCCTCCGCACATGTTTCGTCCTTATCTTTTTTTTCTTTTTACTTTCCTTCACTGAGCCCTCTCTAGCTCTTTCTCTCTACTCCATCTCCATGTCTCCATCTCTCTCGAGCTCCCTCTCTCTACTCCATGCCTCCAAAGGTTCCATTTATCAAAAACTCTACCAAATTTAAAAGTTTTTTTTTTTTTGAGATTAGATATGTACGTAAATCAAAAAAAAAAATAGAGAAGAGAAGAGGAAGAAGCAGCACAAAAAAAAGAAGAAGAGGAAGAAGAAGATGAGATGCCACAGCACAGCAGCATGGAGGATTTTCGGTTTTTTTTTTTTTTTTTTTTTTCTGTGGATTTTGGGTTTGATTTTGAGTTGTTTTTGTTTTGGGTTGATTTTGAGTTGGGTTTGGGATGGGTTTTCCAATGGGGTTTGAGTTGATTTTAAGTTGTTTTGTGTTGATCAGATTAGACAAATAAATTTTTTTTAAAAAAAATACAGAGGAAGAGATAAGGAAATCGGATGGGTTTGATTTTGAGTTGTTTTTGTTTTGGTGTGGAATGAGAGAGCTGAAGACCTTGCCCTTTATTGAAGGGCAAATTCATCAATCCATGGTGTTTCAAATGGATCTATTGAAAAGCCCAGTGACTTTTGTATTATGGACCGAAAATCATCCATAAGCTGCCTTGCGCGTTTCCTTGTTGGAGCAAAACCCAACTTTCTTTAAAAAGTTGCGTTTTGCTCCAACCAAACAGGAATTTTGGCCAACTTTTCATAAAAAGCCAGCTTTTGGGTCCAAAAAGTGGAACCAAACGGGCACTAAGTGAGGTAAGGGTCAAGTGGTACGTCATGTTAACTAGAATGATCTTTCAAGAGATCTTGTGGGTAAAGATATGTTTCATGGGGACACAGAGAGCAGGGACATGAAACAAAATGACATTACATAAATATTACTCAATGTAAATATTTTTTTATTATTATATTGTTTCTTTCTTTCTTTGCTCGGTTAAATTTACTGTGGGGATAAAAGGCCCAAGATGTGTTTTGGGCCATGGGCTGTGTCCGAGGATGTATACTTGTCCGAGGACGGATTGATGGTAATAGGGATGTTGAACTTAAAGGCCTATATGCATGCTATTGCGAAAGAGGTTAATGGAAGTGATCCAAAGAGGGGTACCTCCTCGAATAAGTAAGGTAAGGGTTAGGTGGTACCTCATGTTGACTAGAATGATTTTTCAGGAGGTCTTGTGGGTGAAGATATGTTTCATAGAGAAATAGAGAACAGGGACAGTTGGGAAATATCTCAGAGAAAGTTGCTACCACCGCATTGAATACTCTGTACGTAAGGCTCTGGCCGCATTTATGAGGAAGTGATACCTGAACAGTGATCTTCAGTCTTATAGTTATTACCTAAAGATTTCAGGAAGAGGCTGATGAGACAAGTATCAAGGGAAGCAGTTTAAATCTACACGTGGAGAGCAAGAATGGAGGAGAGGAGGAAGTGTAAGAAGGAGGAAGGTCCCGTAGAAGTAGGGGATTGGGAGATAGAAATAGCAAACACAGTAGACTAGATATTTGTAATTAATTTTTAAAAGAAGAGAAAGATAAGCATCTGGTCCTTGGCTTGAGTCTGAGGATAAGTTTCATCATATAAACTCATTCATTCTTATTGTTTTGTAATCTTAGACCATTGTTATCATCATTTAAGCTCATTGGAAATAAGATTTCTGACCCACTCTCTATAAATTTATTGTATTGGGCTCTTTGAGTTAATACCCTTCTTCTTATTGAGCCTAGGCACGAATTGTGACCTTACAATTGCCGCTGTCTGTGGGAATCTTTGGGTTTTTAGTGAGTCTGGGGTCTAGTTATGGCAAATTCAGGTCCACACCAAGTAGAGTCTAGGGGGTCCCAACATCAAGATGACTTTCTCAATGTTGAACGAGGTGGAGACCAGGAAGGAAGTGTACATACCACTTATACGAGCAGGAGTCAATCACGAGGTGGAAGCAGAGTCTCCCATGAGGAGAATGTCCAGGCCATGTTGTTGAAAATTGATCGTTTGAGGAAAAATTTACGTCACGAACGACAATGACGAGCTCCATCTATTTCGAACTCTTCTACTAGTGAAAATGAAGAAGGTAGCTACAAGCCTAGATCAAGAACTCCCTCTAGTGAGTCTTACTCGCATGAGGAGAGTAATCCCTATAATCGCAAGAATAGGAATTCATCCAGTAGGGGTTTGGGAATTGATGCTATGAGTCGAGCACTGAATCAAATTTTTAAATCACCCTTTACACGTAAGATTGAAATAGGAAAGTTTCATTGGCGTTTCACTCAACCAAAATTCACCATGCATAATAGTCGAACTAACCCTATGGAGCATGTAAGCCATTTCAACCAGAGAATGGTTGTGCACTCCAAAAATGAGGCTTTGATGTGCAAGGTTTTCTATCTAGATTGGGGCCTATCGCAATGAGGTGGTTTGATGGCACAGGATTAGGGTCCATTAGTTCCTTTAAAGAACTCACCCAAGCATTTAAGTCTCGCTTTATCACATGCAGTAGAGTCCTTCGGCCTTTGGATTCTTTGTTGTCTATGACTATGCGAGAGGGTGAAACCTTAAAAACATATACATACAGATACTGGGAAATGTTCAATGAAATTGATGGGGACTTTGATGATGTGGTCATTAAAACTTTTAAGGTCGATTTACCAACCGAGCATGGTTTAAGGAAGTCGTTAACTAGGAAACCAGTTAGTAGTGTGCGCCAACTTATGGACTTGATTGATAAATATAAACGAGTTGAGGAGGACCAGCAGTTAGGTAAAGGAAAAGCGAAGATGGTCTCTCAGGATAGGAGAAACTTCAGGTCGGACAAATATAACGATAATCGTCCTCGGTAAGATTTCACTAGGCAGACTGGGGATGCTATTGTGTCACAAGCCGTCAATACAGTGTTCCAAGAACTAGTTCATCAAATTCTAGTGAAGATTAAGAATGAGCCATACTTCAAATGGCCTAACAAGATGAGTGGAGACCCCACAAGACGTAACCAGAATCTTCATTATCAGTATCACCAGGAGTGAGGACATACCACCAAGAATTGTAGAAACTTGTGGTATCATTTGGAGCAATTGGTTAAAGATGGAAGGTTGCAACAGTTCCTATATAGGCCCAATAGGCAAGTTGGTCATACAGGCTCAAGTACTCAAGGGAACACCTCTTCATGGCCTCCATTGGGCACCATTAATGACATATTTGTGACTTTTGGAAGGATGGATTCGTGTCCCTCTCTGGTAATGACTGTGGCTCGGCCACTATTCGAGAACTCTAATCATGAGTAAAAGAGGGCTAAGGTTGCACTACAACTAGCATTGAGTTTCTCGGAGAATGATAAGTTTGAAATTATACAACCACAGGATGATGCTCTGATGGTCACACTCAGGATAAGGGGGTATGACGTGAGGCCTGTGATGATGGATCAGGGTAGTGGGGTGGAAATTATGTATCTCGACTTGTATAGAGGGTTAGGATTAAAACCAAAAGATTTGACTAGTTATGATTTACCTCTAGTAGGTTTTTATGGGAAGATGGTTATACCAATGGGGTAAGTCAAGTTGCTAGTACAAACGGGGTCAGAAGTTATAGAGGTCAACTTCATAATGGTGGATGCATATTCTCCATACACAGCTATTATGGCGAGACCCTGTCTTCATGCCATGTGGGTTGTCCCTTCTACTTTGCATTTGAAGGTGAAATATCCATCTAGGGATCAGGTTGAAAAGTTGATCGGAAGCCAATCTATGGCGAGGCAGTGTACGGTGGCTACAATTAGACATCAGTCTAGAGGTGGATTCTCGGCATCAGATGAGCATGGTATGTAGCAATTAAAGGAGCTAGTGTTATCAGGGAATTTATCGATGGAAGCAAAATGTGAAGCTTTAGAGCAAGTTTTTATAGGTGATGATAAAGAGAAGTATTTTCAAGTAGGCACTCAACTACCTCCCCAGGAGAAGGAGGAATTAATGAAGTTCCTTAAGGGAAACCTTGATGTTTTTGCTTGGAATGCTTATGAGGCCCCTAGGGTCGATCCAAGTTTCATTTGTCATCATTTGAATGTCAACCTTGCTGTAGTACCAAGGAAACAACCACCTCGGCAATCATCTAAGGAACATTCTGAAGCTATCAAAGAAGAGTTAATTAAGCTCAAGTAGATAGGAGCTATCAAAAAGGTGTTTTATCCTGATTGGTTGGCCAATACGGTGGTGGTTAAGAAGAAGAATGGCAAATGATGGGTATGCGTAGACTTTACTGATTTGAATAAAGCATGTCTTAAAGATCCTTTCCTTATGCCTCGCATTGATCAGTTGGTGGATGCCACGGCTGGGCATCCTCGGATGAGTTTCCTAGATACTTTTCAAGGTTATCACCAAATACCTTTGGCTTGGACGATCAAGAGAAAACAGCCTTCGTCACTCTTACAGGAAACTATCATTATAAGGTAATGCCTTTCGGTTTGAAAAATGCAGGGGCAACTTACTAAAGGATGATGACTAGGATGTTCGAATCGTAATTAGGGAAGAGCATTGAAGTTTATGTGGATGACATGGTGGTAAAAAGTAAGGTGGTGTCCGAGCATATTCGGAATCTTGAAAACATCTTTGAGACGCTAAGGAAATATAAGTTGTACCTAAATGCTTCCATATGCTCTTTTGGCGTGGGATCCGGTAAATTTCTAGGCTTCTTGGTTACACATCGTGGAATCGAAGTTAACCCTGATCAAGTTATGGTAATTAACAGCTTACAGCCACCTCGTAATCCTAAGGAAGTTTAGAGATTGACAAGAATGATGGTTGCCTTAAATCGATTTATTTCTTGGTCCATAAATAGATGTAGACCTTTCTTCCAATTGCTAGATAAATGGAAGGGATTTGAATGAACTAAGGAGTGTGCTTTGGCTTTTCAACAACTTAAAGAATATCTTTCTCGGCCACCTATTATATTTAGGCCTAAGGTAGATAAGGTATTGTTTGCTTATCTCACTGTGGTTTCCCATGCTGTCAGCTTGGTCTAATAAGGGTTGACAATGGTGTTCAGAGGCCGGTCTATTATGTAAGTAAGTCATTGCATGAAGCTTAGATCCGCTACTTACCGTTGGAAAAAACCATTTTGGCAATGGTGCATGCCACGTGAAAGCTTCTCCATTACTTCCAGTCTCACACAGTTGTGGTTTTAACACAACTCCTGCTCAGGTCTCTACTTCGGAATGCTGATTATATAGGAATGATTGCCAAGTGGGGAACTATTCTAGGGCCTTTTAATATAAAGTATATGCCACGCACCTCTGTGAAAGGCTAGGTCCTTACTGACTTAGTGGTCGAGTTCGCTGAACCATCATTAGAAGAAAATATGAAGAAATCGGACATAGATGAAAAATCAGTTAGCATGATCTCTTTGAAGAAATCTCTATCGTGGAAGGTGTACGTAGATGTTGCAGCAAATCAAAGAGGATCAAAAGTAGGGCTGGTTATAATATCTCTAGAAAATCATCGTTGAGAAATCTTTGAGAATAGGTTTCTTAGCCACAAATAATGAAGCCGAATATGAAGCTCTTTTGGTAGAAATGACTATGGTTCAGAAGATGGGAGAGAAAACTGTGGAGATATTCTTAGATTCAAGATTGGTTATAAGTTAGGTGGAAGGGGAGTTAGAAGCCGGAGATCCGAGGATGCAGGAATATTTAAATCAGGTTAGACGTTTGCAATCAAATTTTGAATCTTTTACCTTAGTCCAAATATCCAGAAATAGGAATACTCATGCTGACTTTCTAGCCATCCTTGCAACGTCCTCGACACAGAGTTTGCCTCGGGTTATTATAGTGGATGATCTGTGTGTGCCTACTAAGATGAATATAGACATAGTTTATGTTTATCAGATCAAAGTGAAACCTAGTTGGATGGACCCCGTTATGCTATATATTAAGGAGAATATCTTACCTACGAAAAAATCTGAAGTTGACAAGGTAAGTAGGAAGGCTCCTCTATTTTGACTGTCCAAGAATCAAAAATTATACAAGCACATTTTTTCTGGACCATATCTGCCGTGTATATCCCTTGAAGCAATAGAGCTACTTCTAGAATAATTGTATTAGGGGATATGTGGAAGTCATACAGGGGGAAGATCCTTGTCTCACAGAACCTTTACTTAAGGATATTGGTGGCCTAATATGCAGAAAGAAGCACTGAAATATGTAAAGAAGTGTGATCAATGTTAAAGGTTTGCTCCTAACATTCATCAACCAAGAGGAGTCCTCAATCCACTATCCAGACCTTGGCCTTTCGCTCAATGGGGGCTTGGATATTGTAGGACACTTCCTTAGGGAATAAGAGATTTCTGCTGGTTGGCATAGATTACTTCACTTAATGGGTTGAGGCCGAACCACTATCAAATATTAGAGATCTGGACGCAAGAAGATTTATTTGGAAAAATATTGTCACCTAATTTAGAATTCCTCATACCCTTATCTCAGATAATGGCATTCAGTTTAATAGCAGGGCCTTTAGAAGATATTGTTGTGAGCTAGGTATTACAAACAGATATTCCACTCCAGCTTATCCACAAAAGAATGGACAAGCCGAAGTTATTAATAAGGTAATAGTTAATGGGCTTAGGAAGAGGTTGGATGATGCTAAAGGGAGATGAGTGGATGAGCTGCCATATGTCCTTTAAACTTACAGGATTACACCCCGTAGGTCCACAAGGGAGACTCATTTTTCAATGACTTATGGGTCCAAGGCAGTAATTCCTCTTGAGACAGGTTTCCTAACGCTGAAGATGAACCCTTTTAGTTCGAGCAACAATGATGGATTATTAGAAAGGAGTCTGAACTTGGTTGAAGAACAAAGGAACAGTGCTATGGTTCAACTAGCATACTATCAGCACAAGCTTAAACAGGGTTATGACTCGAACGTAAAGTTAAGACCACTAGTGTCAGGAGATTTGGTGTTGAGGAAAGTTCTGAGTACTGCAAAAAATCCAACTTAGGGAAAATTAGGGCCAAACTGGGAAGGGCCATATCATATCACCTCAGTAGCTAGAATAGGGGCCTATTATCTTGAAAATTTGGATGAAATTATTGTACCACGTCACTGGAATGTAAATAACTTACGAATGTATTATTATTAATGAAAGTTTTTCCAGTTATATATAGCCTATTACTTTGTGCGATACATTTATTATTTCTCTAAGAATCAAACAGAACCCTGATTATACCTGTCTCTTCGAACCACATATCTTGAAAAAATTGATATCTTCCATTATCTCTAAGAATCAAACAGAATATTGGCTATGTCTAGCTCCTTAGACTACATACCTTGAAAAAATTGATATCTTCCATTATCTCTAAGAATCAAACAGAACCTTGACTATGTCTGGCCCTTCGAACTACATACCTTGAAAAAATTGATATCTTTCATTATCTCTAAGAATCAAACAAAACATTGGCTATGCCTGGCTCCTCGGACCACACACCTTAGAAAAATTGATATCTTCCATTATCTCTAATAATCAAACAAAACCTTGGCTATGCCTGACTTCTCGGACCATATACCTTGAAAAAATTGATATCTTCTAACATTTTTCTAATTGTTAGACAAACCCTTAGTTATGTTTGGTTCCTTGGACTACCTACTTTGGGTAAATTAACACTTCATCTTATTTCTCTAAATGTTGATGTTCATATGGATTACGGTTAGTCCCTTTGATGGCATATTTTGAGAACTCTTACAATAGTGATCTGGACAATTAGAAGTCTATGAGCATCACTTAAAGTATTTGTAAGCGTACCATACGTATATTTATGATTTGGTCAATATCTGGATGCTTCGTAAAGAGCGTTAGGTTGATGAGGGTGTGTTATTAATATTGTTGACTTAATAACCTTTGATTTTGTTGGATAGATAGGAGGGTCATCTTTCTTGTTTGGTTGGGAGGTGTTAGTATCTTTGACCAAGGGCTCGACCTTTTTAGACTTAGCCTCTACCTCTTTCACTTTGGCAATATCCTTGGCCTTGGCAGCATCTTTAGCTTGTGAGGGGGGCTTAAGCTTCTTGCCTTTGCCTTTATCCTTGCCCACCTCACCTTTTTGGCCTTCATTATCAGTCTAGGTTAATCCTTTGGAGGCTTCGGCAGGCGGAGGAAGACCCTACGTAGCTAGGGGCTGCTTAGAAGATTCTAGGGCAATGACAAGGGCAACTGGGATTTCATGAATATCAGGATGAAAGTACACTTTCCTAGGTTGCCTCCACTCCGAGGAAGCAAAGACCCTTGCAAGGTCAAAGGCTTTCTCCCAAATTTCCTTGCAATAATCCCTGCACACCTTAACCAGTTCCTTAGCAAGCCGGATCTCAATTTCTTCTACTCCTCAGTTGTAAGATGCTTGTTTTGCGGCCTCCGTAGCTTCCTCAGTTGCCTGAGTAGAGGTTTTGGCCTTCTCCAAGTTCGCCTTGAGCTCCAAAATCAGCTGCTTTCGAGTGGCTAGATCAATTTCCTTTAGACGAAGCTGTTTCCTCTAGTCCTCAACCTGGGTCTCTGCACTTTTTAAGCCAGATTCTGCTCTTTCACGCGCCCTCTCCTCGCCGATCAATTTTTCAGCCAGCTCCTAGTTCTCCTGTTTCACAACCTCGAGGGCTTTAATGGTTTGGGCATGGAGTTGGACCTCAGCTTGGGTTTTCTTTCGAGCATTCTTGACCCATTCCTCAGCCATAAAAACTTCCTGGACAACCTGCATAAGAATGGCAGAGGAATCAATAAAGGAGAAATAGAGAGCGGGTGGGAGCATAAAGGATTAAAAGCAGGTTTTAAAATTTATTTGATATAAGTGATAGCGAAGCTTACCATACCAAGATCTCTCTTCAATGACATGAAGAGGTCCTGTGGCCTTACGTTCTTCAGAGCATCTATGTCTCTCAGAAAGAAAAGGGGTTGCTCTAGAGCCTCAACAAGGTAGGCCGAATGCCCCCTCTTGAATTTTCTAATGGAGGAATCCCATAGGATGGCCATGCCATCCAACTCCAGTCGAGGAGCCCAAGAGCATTGCTAGAGCACCTCGGTTGCAGTCAGTTCCTTCTTGTGGTTCGCAGGTTCGACCCGTTTATCTTTTGCCATTTTTTGTTGCTTAGCCCCCTTTGGAAGGACCACTTCGCCTTCCTCCAATTCCTGCTTCTTCCTCTTCTTCTTTAAGTTATCCAAGAAGAGTAGGTCAATTGTGGTTGTAGGAGGGGGAGGCTTAGGTGGAAGGGTTGGCGGAAGTTGAGTTTTTGGGGCCTGTTTGGATGATGACCCTTTTTGTCTAGCAGCCATTATCTCCTTCAAACCCTTCGTTGGATTTAAAGCCATTGATTCTTCTTCGGTCTCGCTATCTATCTCGACGATTACTAAAGGAGGAAAATGGGCTGTTGATCTATCGGGTTCACTCTCGGAGTCTAAGAGGTTGATTGGATTGATTTGCTCCTATTCTTCTTTCTTGAGTTGGAATTAGTCTATTTCTTTCTCGAGAAACAAGCGTGAAGAGGTAGATTCCTCCCTGGAAGCTGCTACTTCGGGATGTATAGGAAGCAGGATTGTTGCTATTGGGAGTGCGAGAAGGAAGGGAGGAGGTTCGTTGCGCAGATCTTGTGAGGCAAGAAATGTTACTTTAGAGATGTCTATTCTTTAATGCCTACGGTTGTCTGCCAAGATTTTGTTGCCTACATCTTGGAAGATGGTCGATAGTGGTTCGAAGCCCAAGATGAGATGGATTTCCCTCAGCTGCTCATCTTCACTCACAAACACCTCGGACCTTAGAACTCTGTTGAGGTCTTGGACGTTGGTTAGGCTTAAGTGGGTCGCTACGTGTTGCTTGTCTGCAAAAACATCCGAGAAGCAAATCATGGTTAGACCAATAAAATCCTCCACCGAAAGGAAACTAATATACAACAAAAGTATGAATGATAAAGCTAAAAGAACTAAAACCCGTGCCAAGGGGCCTAACCCTATGGAGTCACACCTAGTGTTCCCTCCGTGACTGAGCAGTAAAGACCGTTGTGCCACTCTTCGGAGGCGATTAGGTAGTCATCCTTTATGCCTTTGTTAATTTTGGAAGACACAATACAAGCTTAACAATGCTAGACCTAGACTTGAGGTAATACCCCGAGTCAGTAAGTGAGTGACACTCATACATATGGACAACGTTGTGCCATGTGAGTCTCAAACCCATCTGCCCATTGAGAGCGTTGACACTACCTAAGATTCTAAATACATTAGGTGCACACTGGTGCGGGCATAACCTATGGTTATACAAGTAGTCTCGGGTTACGCTTCCCATGAGAAGTGTCATTCCTTTTTCTATGAATGCGATTATGGGAATGACGACTTCCCCTTCTTTCTTGTGGGTAAGTATCTGATTTGGGACACAATACCTCAAACCAACTCCCGGAGGGATGTGGTATTTGGCTTGAAGGCCATCCATACCAGCAGGAGAGTCTACTAAGTCTTTGAATCTACCCATTTAAACAAAATAAAAATGAAGATTTTGAAAAAGGGGGGGAAAAGATTAAGAGGCTGCGGAGATTTGCAGAGGAGAAAAAGAACCTAGAAACGTGAAAACTTACTAGAGAAAGAACAAATGACTCTTCAGAAACTTCTTGAGAGTTAAGGAAGTAAGGGATTCTTAAGGGCTAACCGGTTTATGAAGTAATGGGAGAATTATGATCTCCTAGACATTTTATATGAGAGACGGGATTGAGTGGGAGTTATCCCACTCAAAATTCAAGGAGAAATTATGACCGTTGGATTTGCATCCCAACGTTAAATGTGGAGGACAGGGCACCGCCTAGAGTATTTAATGGGGCATCACGGGCTTTGAAGCGTCTGAAACAGTTATAGGAGGGGGAAACAACATTCTTACATGTAGAAATTGGAGAAACGTGTGGAAGCTGTTATGTTGGATCAAAACCCCAATTTTCTCCTATATGGGAGAGAAAAATGGAGTTTTTAGGGGCTATTATAGGGATAAAAAGCCCAAGATGCGTTTTTGAGCCATGGGCTGTGTCCGAAGATGCATACCTGTCCGAGAACGGATTGATAGTAATAGGGATGTTAAACTTAAAGACCCATAAGCAAGCTATTGTAAAAGAAGTTAATGGAAGTAATTCGAGAAGGTACCCCTCCTCAGATAAGTGAAGTAAGGGTCAGATAGTACGTCATGTTGACTAGAATGATCTTTCAGGAGGTCTTGTGAGTGAAGATATGTTTCATGAGGGCATAGAGAGTAGGGACAGCTGGGAACTATCTCAGAGAAAGTTGCTACCACAGCATTGAATGCTCTGTACCTAAGTCTCTGGCCGTATTTATGAGAAAGTGATACCTGAACAGTGATTTTCAGCCTTATAACTATTACCTAAAGATTTCAAGAAGAGACTGATAGGATAAGTATCAAGGGGAGCAGTCTAAATCTACACATGGAGAGCAAGAATGGAGGAGAGGAGGAAGTATAAGAAGGAGGAAGGTCTTGTAAAAGTAAGGGATCGAGAGATAGAAAGAGCAAACACTGTAGACTGGATATTTGTAATTAATCTTTAAGAGAGAAGAAAGATAAGCATCTGTTCCTCGGCTTGAGTCCGAGGATAAGTTTCATCATATAAACTCATTCATCCTTGTTTTTTTGTAATCTTGGGCCATTGTTATCATCGTTTAAGCTCATTAGAAACAAGATTTTTGACCCACTCTATATAAATTTATTGTATTGGGCTCTTTAGGCCTATACCCTTCTTCTTGTTGGGCCTAGGCACGAATTGCAACCTTACATTTACTTTGGGTTAGGTTTATGGTTGATATTTCAATTTCTTTTACTTTTCCTTTTCTTTTTTATACCTTTTAAGGAAATAATCTTAATTTTTTTTCCCAGGTTAAGAACTCAAGCTATGGATTTTTGACAAACCAAAACAATTGAAGAAGTATGGTGTCCACTATCAAATAGATGAAGTGTGTAAGGTCTCGTTTTGCACCTAAGCCCACAAATGGGAAGGAAATAGGCCCAAAGAGCCCAATACAATGGTATTCTAGAGAGTGAGCTAGAAATTTAGGTTTTAATGAGTTTTGCTAGTAACGACGTTGGGCTCAAATTATAATAGAAGGAAATTGGAACAATTTCAATAGTGAAAACTGTCCTTAGTCTTAAGCTGAGGAGGTTGGTTCTTATATTTCCCCCTCTTAAGGACAAATTACAGATGTTGTTCTTATGTCTACAGTGTTTTCTTTCTTCCTCTCCTTTTTTCTCTATCCCCTTTTCTCTGGGGCCTTCTTCCCTCTTATCCTTCCTCCTCTATCTCATTTCTTCTCTCCACGTGTAGGTTTAGACTGCTAATGTTGATACTTGTCCCATCAGCACCTTCCGAAAGTCTTTAGGTAATAGTTGTAAAGCTAAAAATCACTGTTCAATTATCACTTTCTCATTAATGTGGCCAGAGATTTAGATACAAAGCATTCAATGCGGTGATAGCAGTTTTCTCTTAGATATTTCACAATTGTTCCTGCTCTCTGTGCCCCCGTGAAACATATCTTCATCCACAAGACCTCCTAGAAGATTATTCTGGACAACATGACGTACCATCTGATCCTTACTTTGTTTAGCCGAGGAGATACCCCTCCTCGGATTACTTCTCTTAGTTTCTTCTATCACAATTTACTCGTGGGTCTCTAGGTTTGACATCTTTATCGCTATCAATCCGTCCTCGGACAAGTGAAAAATCTCGGACAAAGCCCATGGCCCAAAAATGCACTTCAAGCCTTTTATCCCTACGAAGTGTATATAGGATTTTGATGTGGCAATAATTGAATATAAAATTATGACACTAAACCCAAAAATAAATAAATAAGAGCCTTATTGCATGTGCGAAGAGCGTGTGATAAGACTAGTAAATTATTAAAAATTTGATTCATATAATAGGGGCATAAGAGTCAATTTATACAAACTACATTTTCTGTGCTCCCATTTTCTTTCTCAACCAAACAAAGGTGTTTTCGATTCCTCCACTTTTCCATCCTTCAAACCAAACACATATAACAGAAAATTAAATCTTTTCCCCCCACTTTTCTATCCTCCAACAATTTTCTATCATCCACTTTTTCTATCCCCTAACCAAACAAAGCCTAAGAATGAGGGGATTGGAGCAATATATTACCACCCCAAATCATCCCAAACCATTTCTCCATCCCTATACACTATATTTAGGAGTTCTTAAGAGAATGGGATGAAATGAAATGTGGTGCATTTTCTCAAATGTGTGATGGGAGTTGATAAAGGAATTAAAGGAAAGGGAAAAAAATAGTTTTATTGTTATACCATTCACCTCCTCTCTTTTTTTCTCTCTATCAAAATTGAAGTGAATATGGTACACCACTATTTCATTAAAGGAATGAATGTTTCTCTCACTTTTATTAGAATGCTTAAAAAGAAAATGAATAGAGTGAGCATTTCCTCAAAGTCATTCCATTCCTTCCTTTTTAACGTTGCAAATAGGAGAATACATAGAATATTTTTTTTTAAAAAAAATAAAATCTCTTTCAATCCATTTCTTTCCATTCATCCCCGCAAAACTACTTGTTCAATAGAATTGCTACATTAAGCGGCTGATTCAATAGACCCACCCTGATTCCCTTCCCCTTCCTTCCCTCTACTCTCATCTCCTCCCTTTCATCCAAACACATTATCTTAATTAGATTTAATCATGTCATTACAATGACGAATGCAACACAAAAAATGTTGTCTTTCTAAGAAAAATTAAATTTGACCATGTGTTGTATTGATCAATGCAATCACATGTTGTATTGATCAATGCAATCACATGGTTGAATTTAATTAGAGAACCTAAGATACAACACTTAAAATATTGTACATAAGTCTTACATTTTGAATAATACATACAAAATATGTTGTTTATTAGTTCATTGCTTAATACATTTTCTTTGTATATAGGTATAATTTCTAAGGCCATATAGTTGAATTTAATTAAAAAACTATTACAAACTCATGGGTAGAACTCACCTTTGAAAATCGGCTTACAAGGAAAGGGTGCCCAAGAATTTATAAGATCACGGTTAAGCTTATACTTAATCCATGTAGGACATTAGGATCATAACATACCACCATGCTCCACAGCCGACATCTATGACGGCTCACTCTAATGACACTGACCCGATGGTAGCCATTTCTCTTTTTGGTAGCTCCACTCATCTATCAGTAATTTTAATCTAGCCTCTAACTCGCCCCCTCTGAGGTCCAACCGCAAAGTTGCAATTCATTTGATCTCATACTTAATGAGTTACATCCGATTACTTGAAGTGGTGGTTGGCTCTGATACCAAATGTTAGAACCTCAATTCTAACTCTATGCTATGCTACTGATTTAAGGCAGTCATGCCTTACAGTAAGAGAAAGTAGAGAAATAAGAGGAGAGAGAGAGAGAGAGAGAGAGAGAGAGAGAGAGAGGGTTTAGCATAAGCCATTCTAATTTATTACAATGAGCTAATTACACTTGTTGCTGATAAGGCCAGTGAACTTGGACTCTTAACAGAAACCTAAGTGAAAACATCTAAAAACTTGCATCTAAAATTTACCTCAAACAATAAGTTTCATAACACCACTAACACTCTTTTATTACCAATCCCTCTCACAAGAGAGGTGGATTCCATCCATAAGTCCCATGTGAGGACCATTCCCTAAGAGACAGGAGAAGAGTCTACGATTAACCTATCAATTTTTCCAATTTAATATTTTCGAATGGTGTGTCAACAAAAGTACAATTAATCAAGAGAGATAATTATTTTCACAACTTCTAACGTAACTTGTTGGGATTAGTGTATAATTAAAGTAGTGTCAATAATAGATCAATGTAACAGTAATAGTGTTTCCATCACAAGTTATTACCTTAATATATTGTGAAAAACTTTGTGTTTATTTTATAAAATTTAGGGTTCATTTAACAACTATCAAAGTGCATTGGTTAATGTTGAATTTTTTATTGCAATCAACTTGTTTTTCTTAGAGTCCTTCATTTTTTTAATTAAGGGTATTTGTTTATTAGTTTTTACTAGTTGGAAGTTCACATAATGCGTGAGAATAAATAATTATTTTATACTTGTGGAATAATGTATAATTTGTTATCTAAAATTTGTTAAAAATATTTATTTTTCTTGAAAATTAAACCATTTGTAATTAAGTGCATTTGAATAATATTATTCCTTTATGAGGTGGTTCATATTCATCGAAATTATTCAAATTCTTCATTCTCACTTAAATGCATAATTAATATTGTGTTTTAATATAAATTCAATTCTCATTTCCAAAATAACTATGTATTAACTCAAACAAAAATCAAACCAAAGTTTTTTTTTTTTTTTTTTTTGAGAAAGGAAAATCAAACCAAAGTTATAAAAGGGAAATGGACTACTTATGATGGAGAACTAAAAAATACAACACCAAAACATATTAACTCATAATAGAGTTTTAAAAAACACAAAAAATCATCAACTTAAAATAGAATTGCAAGAAAAATATGAGAGAGAAAGAGAGAGAGAGAGTAATAATTTTTTAAAGAGAGAATGTGAGAGACAATAACAAATTCATAGAAAATAAGATGAGAAGAAAAAGTAAGAGGGAGGGGAAAGGTTGAAGAAAGTGTAACAATAAGTTGAGAAAATAATAAGCAGAAAAACAGTTAAAAATTAGAGAGAATTGGTTTGAAATAAGTGAATGAGGTGATCGCTGATATGGCTCAACAGAAGCGTAATAACAATAAATGCTAAACTTGAGCTTTTAGATATATATAAATAGATTAATCTCTGATACAGCTAGATTCCTCCTTATCATGTGCTATGTCTATAACATTTTCACAACAAAACCTAGGTGGTAGGTTGTTACAGGTTTTCAATTTGAATCCATCACTGAAATTACTTCTTTACCCATCAATAACAACTCGCAACAACTTGTTACCTAAAATTTGTTGTGAAAGTGTTATGAAAATGTTGTATAATCTAACATTTCTCTAACAAAAGCCTATAATTGATTATAAATCTTGAAATCAATATTTTAGAATTAAAGCTTTTTGTTGAAAAGCAAAATTGTATTTGGGGTTGTGAAAGAGAGGTAAAAGATGGCGTGGCAATAAATTCTTCAGTACAATTTGATAGAATCGCTGCTTTTTTGTGAAAAGCAAAAAAGTATCTGGGGATATTTTTAAGAAATGCAGAGAAGCACGAGGGCGAAAGGGAAAACAAGTTGTTGGCTTCTTTTATTTAAGCATTAGTGAAGTGGACTAGTTTCTCCTTGTGTTTGTTTGAAAATCTAATGAGGAGTGAGAGACAGAGAGAGAAGTTGGCGTTTCTTTGTCTTGTAGCTCTAGTAATCCAAAGCCTTGAATAAATAAATCAGAACCCAAGTGTCAGTTAAGTTTTGCTTTGTGTCCGTTTCAGAACCAATTACCCAGACAAAATAGCCACCAAAAAAGGAAAAGAAAGAGAAATACTCAAATACATCTTTGCTGCTATTATATTTCATTATTTTGAGCAACTTATAGGCCTTTTTTTGTGTTTTTTTTTTTTGGGCTATCCTTTTCTTTTTTTTGCTGGTTAAGGTTGAATTTTGAGTGAAGAAGGATTCGGGTTTTCACTTTTCAATGTCTTCAGATCTTTATATTTTTGATGACCCTTTGTACCGCCATTCAAGCTCAGACATGATCTCCTATGATGGAGACCTGACCTTTATGTCAGACTCACCGATTGATATTTTTCAGGGAATTTCAATTTCAGACAGCCAAAACTATCATAACCGAGTTGAAGAATCTCACTCCTTTGACCACTTTTCTCATCCACTTGTGTCTACCTCCTCTCCAAGCCAGCAATTAGATAGCTTGAACCATATGCAAACCCATAATTTGCAGTGTTTGCCTAATGTCTCTGGTGTGCCATATGGGTTTGGGAATTTGTCTGGCTTGGAAGGTTTAGAGGTTAAAAATGAAGAATGTCAATTGGGTTTTGAATCTTCTTACAGCCAGGCCTTTGTTCCTCAAAGTTACAGTGTTGGGACTGAGAATGTGGCTAATAAGTTCATGCAGAGGAGCTATAGTAGTAATTGTTTTGAAGGAAAGCCCAGCTTTCTCTTTCAGCCTCGCTTTGATACTTTCATGGAGTCCCAAAACTGTCAAAACCAGGTCTTAAGCCCACCTGAAAATAGCTTTGTATCTGGACAGATGAGAAGGGTTTGTAGCACAGGTGATTTGCAGGTCAGAACTTAGAAATTTCTCTCTAAAGTTCTCTTCTTTTCCTCTGTTTTTCAACTCAAACACCTAATCAAATTCTGTGTTCTTTTGCTTTGTTTTCAGAATATCAAAGTAACTCAGACTGCCCCAAGGTCCTACTCGGGTCCTTTGGCTTCAGAAGGCTCATTCAATGAAGAAACAAACTTTAAAGTAGGGCGTTACAGTGCAGAAGAGAGAAGAGAGAGGATTTCCAAGTACAGAGCCAAAAGAACCCAGAGGAACTTCAACAAGACCATTAAGGTAATAAAATTTTGGTTTATTAATTTTACCTTGTTTGTAAAAATCTTTAATAATTTAATCAAAATGCTATTAAGAAAGTGCCTTATAGGCTTATATAATAGTAGTGTTTGATAGATTATTTAAAAAAAAAAAAAACTAAATGTGGCTGCTTTTTAATTTATTTATTTTTATGTCTAACTGTATTTGCACCACCACTACCTCAGTATGCATGTCGAAAAACACTAGCCGACAATCGACCCCGCATACGTGGCAGATTCGCACGCAATGACGAAACTGGTGAGATTCCCAAAGCTGCATGTTCAACCAGTTTTGAAGATGAAGAGTATCTCTGGGTAAATAAAAACTCTTAATACCCATTTCTAGATTTCAATTCTAACACATGTTCTCTGTTTTTTTATTTTCTTTGCTACAATCTTAGTTGGTATTGTCAATCTGTGTATGCAGCTTGAGGGATTGCCTGAAGCGAATGGAACAGTGAATATGGGACAGTTTGTGAACGGTTTTGGTGGAGCCACAGAAGAGTTTCAGTGCTATGGCTTTTGAAGAATTTTGATAGTTGGAAGAATCTATAAATCTTTTTCTTGGAGGAGCTTTCATAGTATAGTGAGGTCCGTACGACTTGACCAGAAAAAGGCCTTTTTGAGCAAAGTAAACTCAGAAAAGACTTTTTTCCCTTCTGAATAAGTCACCACATGCTGCTGAGGTTTAAAATTTGTAGTTTGGGAGTTGTTATACACTAAGCAGTCTTAGCAAGAGTTAACTTTAAAGTCTAATTTTTTTTCTTCTTCTTCTTGGTTGACATTTCCCATGTTTATGTACATATATATATGGTGATCAATAATGAGATACAATGAATTTTATAATCTTCCAATTTCCAAGCTCTGACGTTGAGTGAGATCTAGATTCTATTTGGGTATCAGTTTTTGGTAGCTTTTATGCTAAATGTGTGACAAAAAAAAACTAAAATTTAAGCTAGTTTTATTATTATTATATATTCTTTTATAAAAAAATTGAGACAAAAAAAACAAAAACCCAAACAAACACTGGTGATTTATTGACCAAATTATTGGTTATATTGGGTAAATATGTCTAATTGTGGGTGAATTTTTGGAAAAAATGGTAATTTAACCATGCAGAAAATAAAGAATCATATTTTTGTTAGTGTTGGAACGGGTTAGCGTAAAAACTAATCAGAGATTAAGAGTTAAAAATAATCGATTAAAATAATTGAATTGGCACCTCTGTTTGCTTTAATTTTTTTTTTACAAAGTAGCACTTTAGAATGTTATTGGATATTTTAATGAACCTTTATAGGTCAAATGACCAATAACTTTTTAGTAATAGCCCAACATATTAGTCATTGTTTAGAATCACATGCACTAGTGTGATTCTTTCATGTGTTTTGCTTGTAGTCAAATTGGTATAAACTTATAAAGCTTGCCAAGGTATAGGAGGATATAGAATTCCAAAAATTTGAAAGGAAATATACTGGTTGGCTGTTGTTTAATTATAGCTTCTTCTTTTGCCAGCCATATTTTTTTTTGTTTTCATTTTCATTGGTAGCTAAAACACACTCTTGTAAATGATGCTAGACCCGACAACAATGTCTTGCTTTGTCCGATCTGTAGTCTCTTCTTTATTTTAACTTATAGTAGCAATATATTGATATATTCTCCATTATGAACCTGTATTAGTCAATTCTTATTTGAATATTTTTTCCGGCCAAAAGAATAAATCTTTATGTGATGGATTTGTTAGAAATCTGGGAAACGAAGAGGTCATCAAGTAATTTTTATCTATGTTTACTAGGAGAACAACTTGTGCAGGAAAAAAAAATTGTAGAACAATTTCCCTTCTACTCGGCCTAATTTAAGAGAAACTTGAAGGGCCCTTCAATTCTTATTTGAACATTTTTTCCGGTAAAAGAATAAATCTTTATGTGATGGATTTGTTAGAAATCTGGGAAACGAAGAGGTCATCAAGTAATTTTTATCTATGTTTACTAGGAGAACAACTTGTGCAGGAAAAAAAATTGTAGAACAATTTCCCTTCTACTCGGCCTAATTTAAGAGAAACTTGAAGGGAATTTACACGAGTTTCCAATTCCGGTTGAGAGGCGAAAAATATCTAGGAAAAAATAACATACAACATAGAAAATTTTGTGAATTCCTAAATCTGTGAGATATACAAATAGAGAAAAAATATGCCAACAAAAACAATCACAAAATTAGTATAGTTTTTTTTTTTCCTCTCTGAAAGCTCTGAAAGCTTTTTTCCTCTCAAAAATAACAATACTAAACCCTAATCTAAAAACAACAATATTTATATCTCACATAGAGGATTCACAACGGGCTAAAAAGTAAAAATGGGTCAAAAAATTTTCCCCAGGTCTGGGGTAGCTGATCAGCCCAAGCCTCACTCCATAGATTAAGTCTCAGAAAATCTTCCATTAAAAATTGTAACACTTTTATATTAAGTCGAGTTATAATCTAAATTTAACACAAACTAGGCTCCATATAACCCATTGAAACTTTTGTGAGAAGGAAAAATGTTCAAGAAAAAATCACATTTGCACCATACACAAAAAGTCTGTTTTGGATTTGTGGTAGAAAATTAACGCAACCAGGACGCAATCACAGAATAAAATGTAGTTCAGCCAACTGTTATGCAATCGGGTGGAAGGAGAACATTTAGCATCTTGCAGTTACATGAAAAAGACATTACAATTCATGGATTTCTAGTTTTTTTTTTTTTTTTTTTTTTTTGAGAGTGCGTGGATTTCTAGTTATATGCATAAAAAGGGTATCAATTAAATATTTAAATGTGAGCCCTAATTTCCAGCTAATTAGGGTGTGCTTTAAAGTATAAGAACTTTTTCCAGTTAATTGAGGCCATTACTTACATGATAATATTCTGTTTTCCTAACTTATCTAAATGCATATTTCCTTTTCTTTTTTTACTTTTCATCTTTGATGATCGTATTGTCCTTTATTACTTTTACTCTCTTCCACTTGAATGATTGAATCCTTTATCGTAATAATGCATTGTGTGTTTTTGTTAAAAGAATATTCCCTCCTATTTAAATTCTACAATTCCCTTAATTTTCTTTTTCTTTTTTTGGAGAAAATTTTAGGTAGAGTTGTGACAATTTGTGTAATTTTTATGCTTTACAAGGAGATTATAAGATCATTGGATTTTTTAAATACCACACGTCTCTTATGTAACTAAAAATATAAAGAAATGAAAAGATTTAAATGTGAGATGATCTTTTCGTACAAATATCACCCCCTCCTTAAAATAGTTACACAACTTAAATGTTAGTTAGTGCCTAGTGCTTACATTTTAAATTTTACTCTAACAAACTCCTTCAAAGGCACTCCATAGAAGCCAGCCCTCTAGGCTTTGGTAAATCTGAACTCATACCAATAATTCATCTTTGGATTTCATCAACACATTGTTGAAACCAGATGGGGTTCAAAATATTTTCATTTGTGCCTTCTCATTCATCCTGTGCTCATTTAAATTCCAAGAAAAAGGTCAGCCCTACTTGATTCTTAAGTAAACAAAATTATTTATCATATGTGTCAAGAATAAACAAGGCAGACCCATCAATTGTTTGCTCACAATGCTAATCTCTAATTAATGCCACCGACCATAATTTTTTTTTTTTTGAAATTTGTGGACAGAACATGTCTATATTTTGGAGTGGTGCTAAACTTGTTATCTTTTGCCATCATACAAAAAGCAATCCACAAAATCTCCTTCTCTATTTTCTGCTTTACATATAAACCTTGCAACTATTATGAGGTAATTTAACTGTAAAAACTATATTCCCTCCCCACTTCATTTTTTTTTTTTTTTTCAAATTCCAAAATGATGCTACTTATGGAGCAAGTTGCTCTTGCTACTTTAAATTTAAAGTGCCATGCAATATTTGCTAGCTTATTGGTTAGCCAGACCCCAAAGGCACACACTACATGTTTGCAGGAATATGACAATAAGTACACTTAGAAGGACTCGGTTAAGGTACCATTGTACATTCATTTTAACATCTTTGACTGAAAAAGAAAATGGAAAATCTCATTCAATACATGTAAGATACACCTTTGGTCATTCTTCCAAAAAGTTACAATGTATTTGAGTGCATTTTTGGATTGGATGCATAGTTTTGCATTTTTTACAACTTGGTGCGGCAAGGACTAAGATATGTGGCAGTACGATATTCACAACAGTAATATGCTTTAACACTGGACTGGGGTAGTCACACCTAGTTACCATTTGATGAGATATAGGGTTGTCCCCCTATATTTGACTGGCTCGTAAAGTATATGATTCTGCACTAGAGGGATCCACATTGTGTTTTTTTTTCGTTCCTTTGTTTTTCCCTCCATAGCTATAATTAGCTTACTTTGTCTCAACAGTATAATCATGCCGAAATGAATCTTGTCTAAAGTAACCAAACCATGAATGGGGTTCTTTTGGTTGAACCATTATATTCTCATATTCTCTTCTTGATTAGATAGCTTTACTTTCCTACCCGAAATTGGAAAAAGAACAAAGTGCAAATGAAAAAGAGACAAAACATATTGTTTTTTAATTATATTAATGTGACGGCATTTCAAAATGAGAATTTTGTTCACCAATCATACATCAGTCAAAGAATTTCCAATTCCAGAGGATTTTATATATAGCTTATGCTTCAACCCTTTCAAGTGTTGTCAAATCGTGGTCATAATAATGAATTAGCCGCGCAATTTTGAAGTGTTAAAGTGTGGACTACACGACCCGTCTAGTATGCCACGATATTTCTATGTTTTTACCAAGTGCCTATGTATTCTATTCTTCCCCTCTTCATAATTTGGTTTCAGGAGTAGCACTTATGTAATTTATGCAATTGATACAATCATTTTGATTTTGAAATGACAAGTAGTGATAAACCACATTTAAACAGAATAGGAGTTGAACCAGAAGAGAGGCTTGTTAAGAAATAAACAAAAGATACAGAAAGCTTAGAGCTACTATACATTTTTACCCTGGACCAGAATTTGTTTAAAATATAAACTTGTGATGTTGTCAACGTCTAGGTATGTTTTTTAATAAATTATCAGATAGATAAGCTGTGCAACTTTGCCCTTCCTCATTTCTGAAGCAAGAAAAACACTGTATCTTCTTTTGCTTTAAAAAAAAATATATGAAGGTATCGCCAAAGTTCTAATCATACAATGCCTAGACTACTAGCCAATCATTTCTATGCAAGAAACTCAAAGCACCAATAAAGTGAGGTACCCATGTGTCAATATGATCAGAGCTAGGTAGCATTGCTCACAAAGGGGCATTTTGGAACCATATCTACAGGATTCGATCACTCCTAATTGAAAATGCTTAATGACTAATTGTACACATTTTCTTTACTTGAAAAATGCAACAAAGGTGTGTAGGCACTTGTGTATCATCCTTGGCATTAGAAAGAGATGCTTGATCATAAAGCTCTTATCTTTCCATCTCCGCACTGTATGTTTGTTTTAGCAATAAAATTCTTTCAGCTTAAAAAGCAAACAAAAAAAAAAAGTTCATATCTTCACAACAGTTTCAGAAGCCATAGCCCTCAACAAGCTTGGCATCTTTAACCTTCCATTACCACAATTTGAGCACCTTCTTTTTGAAAAAAAGATATGAACATTTCTCAGCCAAAGAATCCCCTAGCCTTATTATGTTCAGAATGACAGCCTGTTATTGATCACCCCATCAAAAATGCCAATGGAAACATAAAAAAGGAACAATAAGCATCCAATAGGAGTCATGAAAAGAGCTATAAAGATCGAATCTTATCAATCCACCGCCCTGATTTTTCCATTCTTGCTCTAAAAATCTATCATTACACAATTAGTTGATCATTAGGAAACCATCTCCCTGCTATGATAAAAATGAGAATGCAAGAAGACTCACTTAATGGGGAGAGCAGTATAGAAAAGAATGATTATTAAATTCAATCAACCCAACAACAATGATTCCAAAGACTAACTTTTGACTAAACCACAAAATTAGAATAATTGATTAAAATAATCTAGTTCAATTTCCTATCATTGCACTGCTATAGATTATGAGATGATTAGCTGAATAGCCTATAGGAAAGATACCGAAAGAGAATTTTCTCAAATATGAGAAGAAAATGACCAAGAAAAGGTTTCTTCTTGTTGGTACATAGGAAATTTCATGTTTGAAAAACTTTAAATATTGGTTTTGAAAACCTATAGTTCAAGTGAAACTCATTTTTTATGTTTGGACACGAATGGTACATGATTATTAAGTAGACCAGCTCTATTTTTTTTCCAATATTTTATCTATCAGACAACCATATGTCACTGATGATGAAACTTTTGGTCTAGAAAAGAAAAAAAAAAAGTAGTACAAAGAAATTGTGCCTTTTTTGTTAGTGGGAAATCAGTTGGACTGCCATCCAACAGCTAGCAGTTTAGAATTCAAAATTTATTGGAATCAATCTCCAGAAATGAGATAGTATACTATTGTTAAGAAGAACAAATATCATATGATAACTAGAGCTGTATACAAATTTTACCAGCTCCTAAAGAATATTTCAGTTCAATAAAATGACTATCTGCTCGAATAGAATTGAAAGTTGAAACTTTAGATGGATTCAGTCCAGGGCATATGCTAAGTAATGGTTAGAGATGGTTATAGTTGACCAAACTGTAGAGGTAGAATAATTCTCATAGTTTATTATTCTGTAACTTTCTTGTGATTTGCGCACTCAATCCTTTACTGCATTCAGTATTTTATTGTTCTTGTCTCCGCTACTTGGAATTAGGAGTGAGGTCCATGTCATGCTAATGTTTTCTGGTTTGCTTTGTCTATTTGTTCACCTACGCGCGTGCGTGTGTTTTGCCTTTCATAAGCTTGATTTTATATGAACAATAATGAGCAGTCCTACTCTTAAGCATATTCTTTATGGCTTGGTTGACAGGTTAAGTGAATCTTTGGCCTTGCTGGGAGAGTGGCTTTTCCTTTTCTAGTTTTCTTTCTCTGAACTTTGTATTCATAATCAAGTGCAATTTGTATTAAGCAAAAAGTAAAATATAAATGTCCCACAAGTGGTCAAATGCTAGAGTAGCTCTAGATCTCTCAAGCAGAAAAAATTCCTTCAGCGTGGAAAGAATCCACAAAGTTACTCATTAACTCTTTTCTTTCCAAAGGTATTTTGCAAATGGGGTCTCTTTCAAGTCTTAACAACTTCAAGATGGTGACACGCTAGTGCACGCCGCAGTATGAATGCTACCAATTTCATTACCAAACGCAACTAGAGGTATATCAGATATAAGTTAGTGCTTGTATAATTTTAACTTTTGAGCCACTCTAGAAGGAGCATCCAAAAAAGACACACAATAGTTCTCTCCTAAAGGTGTTTTGCATATAGGGGGGGTCTCTTAATAACTTCAGTTTGTGACAAGTGTTTATAGTTAAAGGCAGTAGTGTGGCTACAGCCAATTGTGAAATTGAATACCAAACAGAATTTAAGGTAAAGGAGATGTTAGTGCTAGTAACTTGTGTGAGGCAAAGTAGTGTTATTATGTCTGCAAAATGGTTTGTCTGTGGGGCACATATCCTATCCAATGAACTCTTCGAACTACTAGAATTTTAATAACCAAGCTCTTCCTTTACACTTCCTCTACATGTGTCTTTCTTTCTATATTTAATTGAAAAGAGGTTGGTTTTCAACAAAGCACTAAGCCGCCCATTTTTTGGTCGTGAAAACCACTACCCCTTATAGATCACATCTTCAATTTCAATGGGACAAGAGTTGGTGCCCACTGCTCTTACATAATATAGACCTTAAGATAAATGGGACGTTGATGTGTGGATTTATCATATATTTACCTGTACATCATAGAAAACGAGGATGTGCCAAATGGATTAAGAGAGAGGGAGAAAAAAGAGTTAAAAAAATGAAGAAAAAAAATACTAAATAGTATGTTGCACATGCAAAGAAGTTAAAAAGGGAAATATAATGATGTGACTTGCTTTGCCATTGAGAAAATATAATTATGCATCACATTGTTATTGAACTAATATGGTTCTAAACTACACTTTCAAATCGATGAATGCTGCCAATCTCTCAAAATTCTTGTGGTGTATGTACCCTCCAAAATAAAATTTTGTTCCCTATCAATTTCTTTGCTATTACCCGACTCCCCAAATAATCACCAATTATATATATCCTCATCATACATGAACAAAATGTTACTTTTCCTTCTTTTCTTTTCTTTTTTTCCATTAATTCATACTTTCAAACTTCAGTAATTCATATAATATGTAGGCACTCTTCAAACTGACTAAGCTGGGGCACAAGATGATACGTTTATATTGGTGCAAGTTTTGTGAAATAAAATTCCCACATAAACTTGTGATTACTGGCTGATTAGTGATTAGTGTTCCTTATCCAAAATGGTTGTGTTAATAAATAAAATAAAAAAGTAGGCTTTTGTTTTTACTGTATGTAAACCTCAAATAAGTTGTAGTGTGTGGTTCCAAACTCATCTTTCTTAAGTTTCTTGGATTCGCATATAGATATTGAATAAATTCCTTTTTAGATTTACCCATCTTGATAGCTCCTTTAACCTAATTTTACAATTAGGCCTTACTTTTAACTATTATCTTATATATTATTCCTTTTATTAATGGACTGAACACCACTTGATTTTGGCTTAGTTGTAACACCTGTTTTCTTACCATTACTTTCCAACCAAAATCTTGTCAAAATCTAATATATGCATTTTTTTTTTCTCTGTTAATGTGCGCTCAAAGTTTTTCGAACACTTGACTATTTCCCAGGTGAATCCAACCCCTTGGGAGTTGGGATTGATTGAAAATAGACTTTGACTATCTTCTCTATCTTGCTGGTTTTATTTTATTTTATTTTAATGAGTCTTGGTCCCAAGGGAAGTGGGGAGGTTCAAAATCCTCCACACTTAATGACGCGTGAATCGTGATCACCAACTAATTGTGCTAACCTGGGGTTAATAGCCATTTTTTTCTTCTCTACAAGCAACTACTTGTATTCTTCAGTATGTACCACTGTTACTCTAACAAGAAACAATCATAGTGGGCTTTTCACTAGATCCTTGTGAAAGAAGACACTATGATCTAGTCCTAGGAGATTATGTAGTAAGAGACGTATTATCAGGGACTCTAACAGACACAAAATCAACCTTTAAGTACAACACGTTTACATAATTCTATATCTATGTAAGATTCTTTCTTGCCCTTGTTCACTTACAAAGCTTGTTAACTTTAGGTAGCTAGAATTCAGATTTAATTTACTTATTTGCAGCAAGAATTTCCGTAATATTAAATATTTTTCCACCAAAATGAGCAACGTTCTTTCATTGAGACAGAAGCTAAAAAACCTTAGGCAAGCATGATAAACCTATGGCAGTTAGTTGCAAGCTAAAAGAGTTCAGTAGCTAGCCACTGAGCCTATGATATGAGCTGCAACATGAATTCATAATCTAGAAAGTATGAATGAAATCAATCAGTAAAGGAGTCGTAAATCATAATTACATCACTGGTCATTCTCTTTAAAAACGAGAAAGAGAAAAACGAATTACACAACTTTAACTATCACATTTTATCAAAATACTACAAGCCTGCAGCCAAGTGTTGGTTATTCAAACCTGAGGAAAATGCAGGTGTGTCCATCAATGCAAATTTTTTTGGAGACTCAAACATCCTGCGTTGCTGTGAAGAAAGATCAATATCCAGCAGCTCAGATGTCCATTAAAAAGGAGTTTGAACTTCATTTGGCAGCTCAGCCATCTCCACAGTTACCCAATTCCAAAGGGGACTCACAACCTGAAAATACAAAATCAGTGATCCATATGTATACCAGCTTAAGAAATTGAAAAAGGAAAACATTGTGGGAAAATAGGGACAGAAATGCAAACCCACCTTTCCTTGGCTCTGATCTAAAAGCACACTCTCTAACAACAATTGCATTGAAAAAAGGGAGCACAATTAGTAATCAAATACAAGCATAGAAAAGAATGTTAGCGTGGCATTAATGAACAACATTAAAAAGGATAAAGATTATTACCATCATCCAATCCAAGTGTCCTCACAAAGAATTCCATGCCAGCTGCCCTTGTTTTCTATTGGATGCACCCTTTATGATAGTGCAGGAAATTTTCATCTTCAACAAAGCTAACCTTCTTGGAATAATGATTAGTCTTTGAAGCCTGATGTAGATATAGAGTTTCTACATTTAAAATGTTTGTTAGTGCTTTCCTGCCATTTACTTTATTTTAAGCAATAAACTGATGGCTCTTTGTTGACTGGCTTGTAGTGGGTTCAATAACATTGACGTACCCTTGGACAGAAGATATTGGCTTAGAGATATTAATCTCTCTATTGTCGATGCTCAACTTGTCTGTATGGTTCTTCTTTGATGCCTTAAGGGTAGAGGGTTTCCCAGAGTTTGGAAACTCAATGAAAACTTCGATCTTTCCTCCAGAAGGAGATGTTAATTTACACACATTATGCTCTCCATCAACAGCAACCAACTTATTGGAATGGTTCTTCAATGCCAGGCATGTTGAGGGTTTTTCTGAATTTGAAAGGTCAGCTAGTGCTCTTTGACTGCCCACTGATGCAGTTTTCTTTCTAGAAACTATAAATATGAAAGTTGAATATTGAATCTATAATTAGACACAAAATAATTACAGTAAAAACAACAATAAACAATAACATTTACAGAACAAAGGGTTAGACAGAGCTTCTAGTACCTCTACAGTGGGAGTTCAAATTCTCATCCTGAATCAAGCCACCAGATTGAGTTGCCATTGTTCTTTTACTGTGAAAGAAAGTTAGGTGTGCAGCAACAAATATTCAGTGCAACATTATCAAATAGGGTTTTCAATATGATATCTATTCTGACACTGATGCTTGACATTAAGATTGTGATATTAAACCATGTACAATTCACAGGGTGGAAATGTTATCCAGTTGGTGTAGATTACAAGCCAAAAACGCATTGCCATTTAACTTAAATCTATGTAATTAGATAGTCGAAGCTTGATCTTTCAAAGAAGCATGAATTGTGATAAGAAGAAAGAACATATAGCATATCATATGAGATATGCAATCATATATTCAAACTTCTATCCAATGTAATGATGAAAATGCTCTAGACCAAAACTACCCAAAGCTAAAAGAGGCTTAGTCAGTCATGATAAATGCATGCTAACAAACCTGAAAAATTAAGAAGGTCTGAATTAAATACTTAAGTCAATCATTAAAAAAAATCATAATGACAAAATATTTGTATGCAAATTTGTATATAATTCAATTTCTTTATCCTCTTTCTTGAATTTTTTTTTTCTAATAATTTGCAGTCACTCTGCTTTAATAACCACTAGGCCAGATTCAAGACCATGTATGAGTGAGGTTGTTAACTTGCCTAACCAATATGAACCTTCCTGTTTTGGGGCTATATAGTAAGTCAATTCGTTTTTTTCTTTGTATTCAGGTAATTGCCATCCTTAAAGGAGGAAAATTTTGTGATATGAACATCAGCAATAGTCTTACAAAGAGGAAGCTGAAATGCTTGCACCCCAGCTCACAATGAGGACAAAAGTACGGTTTCCCAATTCTCTTACATTAAAACAAAAAAACAAAAACAAAAACAAGTCGATTCGTCCAATAATGTGTTTCACCCATTAAATTATGAAATTTAAACTCCAACCAAGTACTATTATGATTATTATTTTTATTATTATTATTATTATTATTATTATTATTATTATTATATTAATCACAATTAAAGATTACCACAATTCTGTCAACACAAGAAAACACCAAGAAAGACTCATCAAGAAAAATAAAAGAACAGCAACAATAAAACAAAGGCAATTAACAAACTAAATGAAAGCAACATTTAATTTATAGGGGAAAAAAAGGGAAGGGCAGTGTCTCGCCAAGAAACTAAAGGAATAGAAAGAATAAGAAGAAAAACTCACATTTGGGTAATCTCCGAATGGTTTTGCTGTCTATGAAATTTTGTCGAGTCGCTTTTATTTCATGGAATAGTTGTCTATCAAGTAGTTTTTTTTTTTTTTTTCAAAATGTTCAACCTGTTTGGAGCAAAACTTTGTCCATCATATTTACGAGTTGTGCATGATCATATTATAATCCACGACACATATTAATCACTTCTTTTGACGTAACTAAATTGTCCAATACTCCTTCTCAAAAAAAAAAAAAAAAAAAAAAATCCAATCTTTCGCTGCATTCCTAAATTTCTTTTTGACATTACACTGACCAATTGCTACCAGCCTACCACAAATTAATTTTGTAACGTTGACTCCAATTTGATTATTCTACGCTTATATAAAATTTTTAAAAAAATAGATCATATAAGCAAATAAGTAAAGATGAAATTACTCCATAATTCAAATGCGGAAGGCTACTAATAATATTGGTAGGTTTGAATATGGAGAATGGGAAGAATCCAACATGAACCAATTCATGAATACTGTTTCAGTGTTTGCCTTCTATGTTTCAGATTTTTTTTGGAGAATCTAAGAGGCACAGGTTCAAATTGACTATATAAACCAACCACAATGATGTAACTTTGGAACACTTTTAAGTTTTAATTAATAAACTTTATAGGTTCAAATCACAAAAAGTCATTTTTACAGTGGTGAAGAAAAAGTATGTTTTAAAATTATTATAATTTTTTAACTGAGAACTTGCAACATGGTATTGCGCTTGACCCATTCATGACTTTTGCTGCCCTAAGTAATCCCTTATTCCTTTCAAACAATGCATTCATGACTTTTCCTACCCTAATTAATCCCTATTCTTTTCATACAATAATGTATGAGCATCTCCGATACATTCATACAATTCTCATCTTGTTGCTTCCAATTCCATACATCATACGAGACATATCATGCATCATACAATATTATCCAATATGCACCCAAAAAAAAAAAAATATATATATATATATATATATATATCACAATTTGTAGATAATCTTTCACTTAGGTAAAAATAACTTGAACCATTCAAATTAAATAACTTCAACAATTTATACCCAAAAGGGGAAGATCGTCATAAGAATTAGAACAAAGTTCAATATCTTTTTAATGGAAATTAATTATAATAAATCCACCATTAGATTACATTTTCTTCTTATATCTTCTATGACCAAACTAATTTCTTTTAAGATTACGACAACACTTGCTTTTTAACTCATCTTGTGAACTAATTATTAATCTCATACCAGGCATGTTTTCGTTTTATGATTGGCCTCTTTTTCCTGCACACCCTTTTTGATTTTAAAACAATTGAGATTTCTCTGGAGAAGGGATATAGTTACTAATTCACAAATACAAAATAAATTTTTTTCAGAAAAAATGTTAAAGAATAAAGTTCAAGTTCAGACGGGCTTAAGGATTTGGGCCAAACTTTGGCAGACCTCTAGGTTGTGAACATTATTTTCCTTTTCCTCCTGGAATCTGTAAAGCATTTGACAGTTGATATAATTAAATCAAGGCAACATATAATAACTCTGGTTTGTAGGTTTAGAAGAATTGCATGGGATATGAGGTGCTTCTATCATTTGCAACTAAAGAGGATATCTGCTTGCATAGGATTCTGATTATTTAAGGGGCTATACATCCCCTTCACCAATCCAAATTAACAAAAATGTAAATACAGATCCATTATTTTTCTGGGAAAGGTACAAGTAAATTATAGCAAATTAAAATACAAAATGTAAGCATCGTTTAAAAAATCAAATGTCATGAACAATATAATATTTCTTTTGAAACCGCAAAAAAATACAGCTCATCTATTCAAATAAATCATAACTTTGAGTTGTATGGACACTTATTTTCCAAAATTTCCATGGAGAATTACAAGGGCAAAAGTCATCCTTATCAACTAGCTAACCTTGGCTACTAATCAAGGGGAAAATGTTGGTATTTAACCTCAGCACGAAGATGAGTGAATGCCTTTCAGTCATCATAACCATAACCATCATCGTCATCAAGCTCCACTTCATCACCAGATCTATTCATGAAAGTGAGAAAAAGTAGAACTGAAACGAGCTGTGCTGCCACAAAATATTTGGCCCTTTTTCTAAGAGTTTTCTCCTCCTTTGTTTTTTCCCTCTTGGATTTGCTTTTGGGCTTTGAACCTATGATTGATCCAAATTGTATGTAGAAAGAAATGATAAGCAAAGGTACCAATAAGGCAGAGACAGGAATCCCACATAATAGAAACACATAAAACTGACAAAGCATAAATCATTTCTGTACTAGTGGTGAAACATAGCAATACAATTTATTCAAGGTCAGAAAATTTCAACTATATTGATACCTCACATAAAACGAAAAACAACAAAAATGTTCAATTAGCCATGCCCCTGTTCATTCACATACACAAAAAAGTTTCTATTTCTGATATGAACACAAACAAAAAATGCATAAACTGAAACTTTCAATCCTAAGAGACCTACAAGGAGAACCTTGTCCTGACCAAATTCTACTCATTTGTTTGTGCAGAAGGAAGGTCTATGGTTCTACTAGTACACAAAATGCTATTATGGAATGGTCATAAGAAAGTGACTCTACCGTTAAAATGAACTGGCAGGATATCTTACATTGTAGAATTGGCAGTGTGTAAATGACTTATTTGGAAATGCCTTTGGGGACACCTTCAAGGCTATCTCTGCACGGAATCCTATTTTGGAAAAGATGGAATGGAGATTATTTGGTTGTAAGAGACTATATTTGTCTAAGGGAGGTAGGCTCACATTGCTGAAGAGTACGCTTTCTAGCCTTCCTACTTATTACCTCTCCTAATTAACTGTCCCAAAATCTGTAACTGAGAGGTTGGAAAAGATTCAAAGGAATTTTTTGTAGGGCACCTTAGAGGAGTTCAAATACTCTTTGGTGGCATGGACAAGGTGTGCTCTCCTATTGAGGTGAGAGGCTTGGGGTTAAGAAGATTGGGAACTTTAATCAAGCTATGCAGGGGAAATGGCTATGGCATTTTGGGCACAAAAATATACATCTATGGCATCAGATGGTGTACAAAAGCTGGTAGAGGATCACACGGATGTAGCCTTTGGTAGAGTGTTAGAGCATGTTGGGACTCTTTTTTCCAACATGTAACTTTTGAGGTAGGTGATGGTGTTCGTGTAAGGTTTTGGCATGATAAGGGGAGTGGCCACCTTCCTCTGAAGGATTTGTACCTTGATCTGTTTGCCTGCTTGGCCAATAGGTAAGCTCTTTGATTTGTTGAATTATGGGTTGGATGATTTCACAGGGAATTTCATGATTGGGAGTTGCAATATGTGAATTCCTTTTTAAATCATATCTACTCTTAGGTGCCTAGTGGGAGGGGGCTGAAAAAATGAAATGGTGATTAAAGGGGCGTGGCAAGTTTGATGTTTGTTCTTACTTATTAAAAAAAAGATTGATTTTTTTTTCTTACTACAAGACTATTTGTGGCACTACTGGCAATCCTTTTCCTCTTCTGAGCATATGGTGTGTCAAGGCTCCAAAGAGGGCGTCTTTCTCTTTGTGGACAGTAGCTTGGATAAAATTCTTACTATTAATATCTTTATCAAGAAGGGCTTATCTTTAGTAGGCTGGTACTGTTTGTGTTGGTGTAGCAGGAAAATAGTGGATCAATTATTGCTTCATTGTGATGTTACTTATGTTTGTAGAGTGTGAAGTATTAACATGTTTGGAGTTTAGTGGGTGATGCCTCTGACAGTAACATCCCTATTTTTGAGTTTCACAATTCTCTTAGATTTTTTGTAATTTTTATAGGCACTTTGTGTTCATCATCTGAATATGATGTGATTCTCTTTTTCAATAAAACCTCTTTTGCTTACTCATCAAAACTAGGAGAAGGGGGGGGGGGGGGGGGGGGGCAAGTTTGTGATTTAACTATTTTGAATTTTATATTTATATATATGTGTGTGTGTGTGTGTGTGTGTGTGTGTGTGTGTATACACACACAGTGGCATAACCTTTTACAAAGCAAATCAAACAAACAAAGTGTCATTCAAGGTTTATATTGTACCCCTTTTTATTGTAGCACCCAGGCAGCCATTATCCAAATTTTAAAAAATAAAGGTTTGGCTAGATCATGAAGAATGAAGTAGCACTTAAATAAAAAAAATCATTCACATCAGATCTGCCTGTCCTTTTTTTTTTCTTTTTTTTGTGGGGGTGGGGAAGCGGGGAGGGGGGGGAGGGGTTATGTACTATATCTTCCTGTCAATATCAGCAATAAATTCTGGGAAACCACTAGACACAAGCAAGACTGTGTTGATACTGATACCCTATTAAGCTTTTCTATTTACAGATTTCACTTTATTTAAGTATCTGAAATATAATACCAACACGATTCACTAGAACTTTAAAAATGTAGTCTGCAACTCTGGATTGCTCTTTTTTATTCTCTCTTTTTTTTCTTTTTCTTTTTTTGATAAGTTGGATTGCACTCTTTTTATTCTCAACAAAAAAAAATGTAGTCTGGATTGGTAAAGGCACTAAAACTGCCCAACCAAAATTAATAAAGATTTTAGAGAAAAAAGTACAAGTCTGAAATTTTGAAGGATCTTACTCCAATTTGAAGGACCCTTTCTTGGAGCTGATGATGAAGGGCCCGACTGAAACTGTGGGACAGAAGAAGATGACGAACCAGCCTCTATCTGCTCCATCTTATGTTTTTCAGCATACTTTACAAGATTACCATGCTCCAAGAGTGCGTTCCTCAGCACTGATGTTTCCTGATAGTATTGCAGGAAGCATGCTTAACGTCACTTCCGATACTACTAAGACTTAAAAATGTATTTAGTATATAGCAAAATCTAATAATGACCAAGCTCAGGCATTTTTTACCAACATGCAAGATCAACTTCCAATTGACTCATGGTTACTACAATACGTAAAGCATCAGAAAATCACAAGCACCAAAATAACTTCTGACATTAATTTCTCATCCAACAGCTAAAACAGGAAAATTGAAAAAAAAAAAAAAATTCTCACAAGATGCACTAATGAGGGGAGATGTTATTTGAGCTAGAGCTCATTGGCTAATAAAATTTTCACATTGACAGTTGATTTCAGCTGGTGGAAAACTCACATCAGAAGCCGTTGGTTGGTGCCCCGGAAGGGGGGGGGGGGGGGGGGGGGGAAGTGTGAAGCCTTCCGACAACAGCAACACTTGCCAAATCTTCTTTTTTTTTTTTTCTTTTTTCCCTTTAGATGACGATTGATTTTATTTTGGGGGAGGGAAAACATCATAATTTTTTGGCCAAGTGGGTGAGGGGAAAGTCTAGTTTTGTGGGGAGTATACGTAAGCAACACAGAAAATAAGACTTGCTATGTTCAACAAAGATAAACTTCAAAGTCAAAACTAATTAAAATCAATATACTTTATTAATCACAAAAATAACAACAATCAGCTTTCACAAGATCATGACTACATTACATCTGTAAGATCACTCACAGGTAATGCTTGAAGAATTAAAAGCACATGCGCAAGAAATATTGCGTCCAAACTTGATGGCCTACATGAAAGGAATAACACATGCAGTTATTGACATCAGCATGTTAAGTTCACTTAATGTGAGGAAAAAAATCTCAGAAAGCTCCAAAAATTTGTTGTTTAAGGAAATAAAATATCCAAGACAGGATAGCCAGAAGAGTCACCTGTTCTCAAAGAGAAAGTCCTGTTCCCCTAACCTATTTGACAGAGCTTCATATGCAATTTTTGCTCTATTGTAAATCTGTCGCCAATAAAATATAATTTAAAACATAGAATAATTGTCAAAACCAGTGAAGAACAAATGGTAAGTAGTGGATACACAATTTCCTTAAACATTTGTGCGCGTGCGTATTTGAGAGAGAGACAGAGAGTCTGAACATATTAAAGTAAAAACAAGGAAGATCAAGGAGAAAAGGGTACCTCTTCCTCCTTTTGCTCAGCATTGTCTTTAGTTATTCCAAGTTGCAGCATTACAGTCTGAGATTGCTTCCAGAACAGAACCTTTCCTATTGGCCATGGAAGATCAGGATAATAGATCATCTTAGCAGAACTACCACCAGACCCCACCCAGAGTTCATACATGATTGCATCTCCTAGCCAGGTGCTAACCATTGCTTTTGTTGATATCCATTCTGGGACTGACTTGAACTCAGTGTCCAAATCAGCAATGCCATCTTTCTTCAAACTTTCAATAACTCCACCATTCTCATTATTATAGGCCACATAATCACCAGACTCAATATATGGAATTTGATCTAACAAAAAACGCAACAAACAACACCACAATTAGTATGCCTATTTACTTAAATATGAGTACAAGCATAATGGTTTTCTTTCTTAAGTACCAGAATACATCTACACCATGTAGATCATATACATATACAGTTATGCTATACCGTTTCTACCTACACAAAGACATACACAAAAGGCATAAATGAGCACGGATGTACAGTAAATAAGAGGATGATTAAGCTCTAACTGTATCTAAGATTCCCAAAGACATAGACCAATAGTACATGCAAAAAAAAGGGTAATCAGGTATGGTATTTCTTAGTCAAACACGAAGCACTGTCAAGCCACATCCTTAATCTATTTTCAAATCGAATGCAATTTGAATACGAACAATGTGATTCGCAACAGATCAACCTAAAGCACCTCACCTTATGCCTTCACCTTTTAAAACACTGATGAAGACTGAAAAGTAAAAGACTGGTAAGAGAAAGTCTCTCTAATAAATAAACACAGCAAGACAGCAATCACAGAGCCCGGAGTACACACAGTGAATTATTTCTTAAATAGTAAATACTTTATATAAACAACAAAAAATTGCAAAATAACAACACACAGCAGTTGTGAGCCTCAAACACAAAAAAGCAACCAAGCCAACACCCAGAATCTCTAATCACCAAAACTCACACAAGTATAACAATAGAAACATGAAGCAAGAGAGAGAGAGGAATTACCAGAGTCAGGGTAGATAGAGCTGAAATCCAAATGGAAAGGGAGTTGAGAAAATTTGAGATACAAGTAAAGAGGGAGGCATGAAGGGCATGCTGTGGGGAGACCAAAACAGGGCTTCCTTACCACCAATGTGAAATTCTGCTCCTCTCTCCAGTTATTCTCAGTGTTCATTTCCTCCATATTTCAAAACACCAATAGTCACAACAACTACAACTACAACAGCAACAAAAGTTTACAACTTTTTAGAGATACAGCCATTTGTTTATAGTTTGATTTCGTGAAATACAAGCAGCCAACAAAAAAATAAGGAATCAAATCGGAGAAACAAACCCAATTCAGAGCAAAAGGAAAAGAACCCAGAAATAGATTTATTAAGGGTTTTACCTGTCCAACTGTATAAGAAGGAAGAAGGTGTCAACTGTGACTGTGTAGAAGATGAAGAAGCGAGAAGAGGTATGGACTGTGGTCGTGGGGTTTTTCTTTGGGGTTTGTGGGATGCGTGGGTTGCAAACTTGCGGGCCTGGGCCTGGTCCCTGGCTGCTATATCTGAGACTGAGACAGAGCTTCTCTTAGGGTAAATTAAGACGAGACTTCTCTTAACCATTGAATATAAAAAATGAGTAAAACTAAAAAAACTAAAAATTAAAAAAAATTCCTATAAAAAATAAATAAATAAATAAGTATATTGCGAGAGGATGATGGTAAATTGCATAGTGCAATTTCTATAAGCAATTGCACCTAATCTCATTTCCTAATATGTTACGTGTGTGTTTTTTTTTTTAATCTAAAAAAAGGTAGGTTGTGCCAACTAAGTAAATGAAATTTAAGATCTCTAATTTATAATACCTCGTTAATGAGCCCACCATCTTTTTTTATATATATAAACAAATTAATTGCTAAACACACTTAATTACAGTCTCTCAACAAATTCAAACATATTACTTAACCTAAAGTATCACTACAAAAGAGCATCAATGAACCCACCATCTGTGTGTCCAAAAAGAAACTATATTGCTCATCCTATTGCTTGTGATCAAATATCTATATTACACATTAATCACTTCTTTCTATATAACCAAATTATTCAGTCCTTCCATGCATTCCTAAATTTCTATATGACATTACATTGACTAATTGCTACCACCGACAAACCGCTCCGATTCTTTGAAGGATCCCCGAAGATTTTGTTGGAGAGATTGCTGAAAACAAGTTTTTAAAAAAAAAATTATTTTTGTATTTAAAATTTATTATAAAATATGTAGCAAAATAATTTTTTTTTAATGTTTGAATCAGTTTTTTATTTTTTATATATATAAATTTTTAATTTTTTTAACTTTTTTTTTTACTGTGAGTAATAATCGATCCATATTTTAATAAAAAAAATTGTCAGAAAAAAAATTAATTAACTATTTAAATACGCGCACAGTGCGCACTGTCCCCCCAGCAGCAGAAATGAAAAAAAAAAAAAAAAATGCGGAGTAGCTGGACGTGGACGTCCAGCTGCTCCATCCAAGCCCACTAAAAATCTTACACGGACTCTAATGTATATAATGAAGTGCTATAAATAAAAGGGTGGAACATGTATGTAAAAAAGTTGTTGAAGACTCTTTTTTCGCCTTACATGGCACTACTTCATTGGCAATCCACGCCACATCAATATATTATTGATTTTTTTGATAAATCTCTTTAAACCCAAAATAAGCTTATATTTCATGGATTGGGCTCACATAGCCCACAAGATCCTTATTCTAAAAGGCGGATTCATGGTCCATATTTCCTCTTCATCAATTGGGATCATAACCCCATGACATTATCAACATCAACATATGGATCGGGCTCAAAACTCACGGCCCATATTACCTCTCTTACACTCATGGCAAGCAGCTTCTTCAACAAAAATCATATTTACACAAAATGACAACAAAACTCAAGGTACGTCATCTCATCTTCAGCTTATAATCCAAGCTCATGAGTCTTTTGGGGGAAACCTTGGGAGTCGTGGTTTGGAAGGCTAAGAGTATTGTTTAGTAAAGTTCCAGCAGTTTAAAGTTGATAAAAAAAAAAATCATGTTGCTTAGTGTGTCTTTTCCAACTCCCTGAACTCTGACGAGTTCGTGTGGAGTGAGTAACATATGGTAAGCATCTCTTATCACATAGCGCTTAAGATGATAAAACTCTTCATTGCTCTTTTCCTAAAACTTAATATTCATCATTGCTGAGGTACAAATTTTCGAGCCTTAATTTCATAAGCTCACTCCCAAAAATACCCACGTAAGGCCATAAACTATTTTGAGTCCACATAAACATTTCTCACATATTACTCAAATATTCTCCATGTATAAGCCACAAATATTTCATATATAAGCCCCAAAAATTATCTTGGACCCTCTCACGCATATTACTCTCATGTTATCCAACTTAGGTTTTCACCAAAAAAAAAAAAAAAAACCCATCATATTACTATCAAATTTGGACCCAAAATTAACTATACTATCTCCACAAAAAAAGCCCAAAAACATTTACCTTGTGAGAAAATCCAAAAAGCCTAACAAAACTCACTCTAAAACCCGTTACTATACGGCACCTTTAAAGCCCCGTTATAACACGGCACCCTAAATTACGACACGGCACTCTAAAAGCCCGTTATGATATGGAACTCTAAAGCCCGTTACAATATGGCACCTCTAAAGCCCGTTACGACACGGCACTCTAAAAGTTCGTTACGATACGGCACTTCTGAAGCTCATTACGATACGGCACTTTAAAGCCCGTTACGATATGACACCTTTAAAACCAGTTGCTACATGGAACCTCTAAAGCCCGTTACGATACGACACCTCTAAAGACCGTTACGACACGGCACTCTAAAAGCTCATTGCACGGAACCTCTAAAGCCCATTGCTATACAGCAATATTTTTACAAAATCTCAAATTCTTTACAAAAGTCCAATATTATTTTGACAATTATTTTACAAAGCTCAAATACTAATTTGACACCTATTTTACAAAGTCCAAATACTAATTTGACACCTATTTCATAAAAGCCCAAAATACTATTTTGGCAAAAACAATTACACTATGCTCAAATCCCAAAACTGTTTCTTGGCAAAATATATACTAAAGTCCTTAACTCATGAGAAATATAAATTACTCATCTCTCAAAAATATTTTTGACATAAAATTTATGGGAACTATGCTTATTTTTCCATAACCAACTAACTACAAAAACTCATGTATATTACCCATGGCAAAACCATTCATTTTCGTAGGGATGACTAAGCCCAAGGAAGCTCAAAGCCCAGCTGAGCCAGCCCAGCTCATATACAAATCCTAGCAGCTAGAGCTCACGTTAGTTGTCCAGCCAAACTTCAACACAACTTAACAGCTAGAGCCCATCACCATCAATTCCAGTATGTCCAATAAGATTAGAAGAGGGACATGTGTCCAGCGGGGGTTAACCCCTTCCTTGCCAAGCTGAGTTCCATCATTTCTCTTGTGACATAAAGCTGAGGTGACATGACAAAAAGCTAGGAAGTTTTAGCCAACTATATCTCTTTCCTTCTCCAACCCATTCGATCAAAGAACAAGGGCAGCTATAACCAGGCCATGAAAGCTTTTGGAATTACATGGAATCAGTTCATTATCATGTCAAAAACATGTACTCCCTGGCTCATGGACCAAATACATAAACCCAAATAGAAAAATTTAGGGAAATGTGGTTTGGAAGGAACCAAAGGGATCTCAGCAGAGTTCCCAGCATAAGGCTCTCAGATTGACACCTAGCTTAGGGTAATATAATCTACCCTAGCGAACTCTAATTATAGCAGCAGCAAAGTCAAGATCATTAGTCTAATATATGCTTTAATCTCATCAGCTAAGGCCAAATCAGCATTTAATGCTAGGCCAGAATCCCAGCTGTTATGACCTAAAACAGCAAAAACATCCTAAAGCTGAGCTTACTATTTGTTTGGGGGCCTTTTTTGATTGCTCAGCCACGTGTGGTCCTTTGGAGGGGTGACTTTGCTAGATCTGGGTTCGTTTGGGGAGTTGCGACCCGAAACTCAACATTGGGCCATGTGGTCCAACGGCTACCATTGTACTTTTAAGCCTACAAAACTATCAAAGTCAAAGTCTAAGAATCACGATAATGATTGAATAAATATGTAATATGTGTTTGATATAATAGGTTTGATTAGTAGTCGTAATAGTAGTTGAAATAAAGTAGTATTTATTTAGAAGTAAAGTAATCATTTACTCAATGATGTAAATTTAAAGATATGGAAGCAAATTCACTTATCTTCGTATAGTTTGTAGCCTAGTTGTGTAGCATCAGTGAACTGATAAGATTCCAGTAGAATGTCAGCAGTAGAGGCTAGTTAAGCTTGCCCCTCTTATCATGTATTTAAATAAGTTTAAGCCTTGGTTAATAGTTGTAATAGTAGTTGGAATAAAGTAATATGTATTTAAATATGAAGTAATCATGCACTCAATAATGTAAATTTAAAGATAAGGAAGCAAAGTCACTTAACTTTGTATGGTGTGTAGCCCCAGCTGTACAGCTTTTGTGAGTTAATGGTATCCCAACAGAGTGACCCCAACGGTAGAGAGGTAGTTTGCCATAATAACTTCAAGATCGAAGGGGAAAAATGGGTGCAACTGGAGGGAGGGAGAGTATGCGCAGCTGTGTGTAGGGATTGGTTAAGCTTGCTCCTCTTATCATGCACTTAAATGAGTTTTTCTCTTGACAATGCTCATTTAGTAGTTGTGAAGTTATGAATAGTATTGCATTCCATGAGAAGGGCTTTTGTATGGAGTATTTGTGTATTCTAAGAGAAGTGATTTATGTAAGATGAATTTGTGCCTTTCATGAGAAGAGTTTTGATATGAGATCTTAATGCTTTCTAGGAGAAGGTCTTTAGTAATAGAAGTTCATACTTTCCATGAGAAGGGCTTTTACAAGAGAGATAGAGAAGAGTATTGATATGTGTTTATGAGCAGCAAAACAATAGAACTTGAGAGTAAGAGAGTATGAAAGTGGAGTTTAGATGAGTGTAGTGTGTTATATGTAATAGTGTAGTAAATGTATATGAGATTGTGTAAGAGAAGTGGAGAAAGAGATGTTTAGAGATATGAGTGTTTTGTGGAATGTAGCATTTGTAATATGTATGGTATATGGAAGTATGAGAGATATGGTAGTTAAAGATAGTTAAAATATGATATTATAACTGTTGAAGTTGTAGAGATTGCTTTCCAAGAGGAAAGATTTTGTAAGAGAAGAGTATGGAGATGTGTTTAAGTATTTGGGGATAGGATCAGTAAAATAAATGTATTTTCTGAATATGGTGAGTGAGAGAATGAGTATAAGAGGGGTAATAGTGTTGTAGTGTGTTTAGCAAAGCTGTTGAGATTTGTTGCTGGGATCTTCTGCTGGAGGATGGATGAGGGCTTATGGAAGCATTTATGAGCTAAGGGCTAAAGAGTTTGTCCTAATTTAGAAACTAAAAGACTCAGAACTTCATTAAGAGTTTGAGAAGATAATTAGAGGGGGAGAGAATAGAGAAGTTTTGTGAAAAAGTTGTTCTTCTCCATTGGTGTCCCTCTTTGAGGTGTTGATGAAGATGTTCCCTTTAGAGTTGAGTTTAAAGGGGTATTTTAGCAAAAAATCTCAGCCAAAATCTGTCCCAAATAGTAATGAATTTTCAGAAAATCCATCTTAAGATTTAGGCAAAAATGGTATGTTTAGCTTTAAGGTGTTATTGCTATTTTGGGTTAGAGCTGCTGGGAAAAGAGCAGCAAAAAATAAAGGTATTTTGGCAAGAAAAAGATAGTTACTTTTGTTGGTTTTGGTTTTAGCCAAATGAGAAAAAATCAGTAATGCTCAGGCTGCTGGGTTAACAGTTATACCTGTTCTGAAAAACTTGTCTCAGTTGTCAGGAAAAGTTGTGACAGCTCTTATAAGACAGCTGTCACAGCTGTCATAAGAAAGCTGTTGCTTTGGGCAGAAGCAAATGAGGTCAGCTGGGTGATTTCAGATTGCTGGAGAGGACATTTAGCATTTACTTTATGGATTTGGCTAGAAATGGTAAGATCTCTTTCAAGGGTATCTTGCTATTTTGGGTATAGCAGCTGGCAGCTGGGATTTCAGTACTAAATGGCTGATGATATCACTTCCATCTAGGTGTCAAGTGCTGAATACACTGCTGGGGTTCTACTGAAAATGTTTCCTTTTTGGGTGTTTGTGTTTTTTGGTGCAAGGTTCCATTACAACACATTTCTAGTAAGTAATAGAAGGATAGGTTGAAAGTTAATGAAACTTTAGAGATTTAGTCAAAGTCGAATTGTGTTGTGACATAATCTTGGTGAGCAAGAAGAATATTTAATGCTCTGCTCTGCTTTGGCAGCTGGTAGAGAAATATATGGTCTAATTGCGGCAGACAGCAGCTAGGTATTGAGAAATATCATGAATATTTTGCATATAGTTGGATTTAAAGATAGCCAATCAGATTAGGCTATGTGTTTGAGTTAGATTTTAACTGAAAGTAATAATAAGATTTATGTAGAATAATATAATGAATTTTCTAAATTTGTATAGCAATAACTAGGGATTGAATGAACAGTTATTTTCCCAGCAGTTAGATGGCTGAGGATATTGAGTATTTGTCACATGATGAATATTAAGTTTTAGGAAAAGAGCAATGAGAAATTTTATCATTTAAATGCTCTGTGATAAGAGATGCTTACCATATGTTACTCGCTACACACGGACTCGTCAGAATTCAAGTAGTTGGAGAAGACACGCCAAGCAACATGTTTTTTTTTATCAACTTTAAACCGTTAGAGTTTTACTGAACATACCTCTTGACCCTCCAAACCACGACTCCCAAAACTTCCCCAAAGAGACTTATGAGCTTGGATCATAAGCCGAAAATGAGATAACGTACCTCGGGTTTTATTGTCATTTTATGTAAATATGTGCTCTTGTTGAAGAAGCTGCTTGCCATGAGTGTAAGTATGGGTGTGCAGAAAACCCACCGATCTGCCAAACTCGACCCAACCCGCCGGGTTGGGTCGGTTTTTAGGGTTTGGTGGGTTGGGTTGGGTTATAAATTTTTTTTTTTTGTAGCGGGTCAGGTTGGGTTTGGGTCATAAAATTACAAACCTGCCAAACTCGACCCGACCCACCCATATTTTAATATATATTTAAAATATATTATATATTTAATAAATTTTTTTTTTTAAGTTAAAACCTAGTAATATATAATATAAAATATACTATATAATATAAAATAAAATCCTACAAACATGTATAATATAAAATCCTATTACTTTCTTTAATATATATTTAAATATATTATATAATTAATAAAAAAAATATAGGTTCAATTTAATAATAATTAAAAAAAAAAAAAGTCTAACCCATGAGTTCAACCCGACCAAACCCGACCCATGTGGGTGGGGTTGGGTTGGACATATGTGATGGGTCGGGTTGGGTTGAATTTTTTTTGACCCACCATGGTGGGTTGGGTCAAAAAATTCCCTCAACCCAACCTAACCTGACCCATGCACACCCCTAAGTGTAAGTGAAGTAATATGGGTCGTGAGTTTTGATTCATTACTTAAGTCCGATTCATATGTTGATGTTGATGATATCATGGGGTTATGATCCCAATTGACGAAAAGGGAATGTGAACCATGAATTCGCCTTTTGAAGTCAGGATCTTACGGGCCATGTGAGCTCAATCCATATAGTTGAATGAAATATAAGCTTATTTTGGGTTTTAAATATATTTACCCAAAAAATCAATAATATGTTGATGTTGCATGGGTTGCCAATGAAGTAGTGCCATGTGGGCCAAAAAAAGAGTCATCAGCACTACTCTTAGCCAATATCCTGGGAACGATTTTCTAAGGATTTTCTGAAGATTGAGGAAGATTTAGCAGAGATTAATTGTTAATTACCCCCTAAAACCCAACTATAAATGGAACTCTTCATTAATGCTTTACCAACACACTAAGAAATACACTTATAGAGAAGAACTCTTCCTTAACTTCTCTGTTTAGCCTTCTCTAAACTCTAGCACAGTTCTGACTCACTAAGCTCTCCGCTTCAAGTATAGAAACTGAGTTCTCTAGCTCCTAACTCAAAAACACCCCTCACATCTCTACTTATAAGCTTTTACCCATCCCCAGCAGAAATTCTCAGTAGCTTCGTTAAACACTCTCTCTCACTACTCATACCACCTGAAATGTCCTTCATTTCTCACTACTTATACTATATTCACAAGCATGTCTTGGCACCATAATAATCTTGCAGCGCTAATTGGAATCTCTCTCTCTCGCTTTATCTTACACTAAGTTTTTCTCATTACTTGTTATAATAGAGCCCATAATATTCATTTACTCATTTACTATTAAAGGTTATGATGCAACTGTCACTATAAAATTTTTTCCTCATATTGTTGTGTTAGAAGACTCATCTCCAGAGCTAATATATGATGAGTTTGAAAATGTGGATACTTTCCTTAATCTATGAAATAGCTAATAGTTGGAGGTTTATTCTGTTCTGTCTCATTGAGCTATTTTCTGTAAAAACATTTTATTGTTGGGCTGTTTCTTATAGTATGCTTTTTAATCATGTTGACGTATTTGTTGTAGAAATTGTTTATGGGTCATTCTTGTCAGTCTCTACCTAAGCCCAAGGCATAAAATAAAGTGAATTATTTGAATCTTCACTGATTTCCTTTGGGTAGTGCTTCGAGCCCATCGCCAAATTTTCGTTTAGGCCCCCAACCCAACACAAATATTTTTTGTCAGAAGGAAAAACATTTTCGCCCCTAACAATCATATGACAAAAACTTGATATCTCCAGCCATCTAAATGCTGAACAAATAACTATTTATTCAATCTACAGCTGTTCCTATACAAATTTAGAAACTTCATTATATTATTTTACATAAATTACATTGCTACTTTCAGCTAAAATCCAACTCAAACACATGACCTAATTTGATTGGCTATCTTTAATCTCTAAATATATAGAGTATTCATGATATCTCTAATACTCAACTGTTGTCTGCCACAATCAGACAAGATATTCCTCTGCCATCTACTAGAGCAGAGCATTAAATGCTTTTCTTGCTCACCAAGATTAAGTCACAACACAATGAGACCTTAACTATATCTCTAAAACTTCATTAACTATCAACCAATCATTCTATTATTTACTAAAAATATGTTGTAATAGAACCTTGGACCAAAAATACAAACGCTCAAAAAAATGAAGCATTCCCGACAGAACACCAACAATGTGTTCAGTACTTGACACCTGACTGAAACTGATATCATCAGCTATTTAATGCTGAAATCCCAGTAGCCTGACATCTGACCTCATCTGCTTTTGCCCCAAGCAACATTTGTCTTATAACAGGTGTGACAGCTTTTCTATGACAGCTGTGACAGCTTTTCCTGGCAGCTGTGACAGCTTTTCCTGAAAAGCTGTGACAGCTGACCCAGCAGCCTTAACATTACAAATTTTTCCTTATATGGCTAACAACCAAAACTAACTGAAATAACTATCTCTTTTTTGCTAAAGTACTTTCCTTTTCTGCTTCTCTTTCCCCAGCATCTATTACCCAAATTAGCAAGAACACCTTAAAGCTAAATATACTATTTTTGGCCAAATCTTATGATAGATTTTCTGAAGATTTTTGTTGATTAGGATAGATTTTGGCAAAGATTCTTTGCTAAATACCCCCTTAAACTTTGCTATAGATAGAACCCCTCATCAAAACACCAAAATACATCAATGAGAAGAACAACTCTCTCATAAACTTCTCTATTCCCTCTCCCTCTAATTATCTTCTTAAGCTCTTAATGAAATTCTGAATTTCTGAGTTTTTAGTTTCCAAATTAGGAACAAAACTCTTCAGCCCTGCATAAGCCCTCATAAATCCTCCAGTAGAAAATCTCAGCAACTTTACTAAACACAGTACAATACCATTACTCTCTTATACTCATTCTCTTACTCTTCATATGCTTAATTTGTGTAAGTAAGCCATAATTTACATTAGTCCATATTATTTATTTTTACATAATTTCTTAAATAAAATGCCATTCATTGTGTGTAGTTTTTTACTTTCAGAAAACCATGTGAAAAAGATGAGTTTACAGGAATTTGTGGGAAAATGGAGGCCAAACTAGAATTAAGTGGAGCTAAAGGACCATGCTTAAATGTCTAAGGAGGTGCAGTTGGAGTGCTTGGATAGTCTACCATGATTGGAAGCTTCAAACAAGGAAAGAAATCAATGAGGCAGAATCTGAAAAGGAAAAATCTGATCTGAGCACTGATCAGTATTTTGGGCGTATCTCTCTTCTCAAAAATCTAATTGACACAAGGCTAGATGGGTTAGAATCGTGACTTAAATTTTTACAACTTTCCCGTTTTGATTTTTTCGAAATTCTCAAGTTTTGAAGGTTGAAATTAACTCACAAGTTAATATTGTAAACTTGGACAAAAATTAAAATAGTAAAAGTTTATTTTCTTTGGACACTTTTATGTTAAGGTTTTGAAGGGAGGTTGTGAGAACAAATTTTCGGCAGAGAAAACTTTGTATTTTCCTTTATCTAATGGCTGCCTAAACTCTTTGCTAGGGCTTGGGGTTATGTTTCTTCTATACGGTATGAATATTCAATGTGACATATTTGATTATTCAATTAGATTTCTTTTGCTGTATTAGTTTTTCCATGCATTCAATAAGTTCAATCTTTTTTTTTTCTTATTGTTCAAATGAATTTCTAATAGTTTTAAATATAAATTAGGTTTTAAAGTGAATGAGTTTTTCTGAAACTTTTCTAACCGCATTATTAATCGAGGTTATCATGCGTTCTTGAATTGTTTCAGTTCAACCGAATCATAAGTTTTTAACTATATAAGAACAATCAATTATGAAATATATATTTTCTTAGATCACAAAGAATCTCATATCGATATAGGGAAACACCCTTATGCCCTGGTGTTTACATTATTGATTTAAATCAGTTTTTATTATTATTCTTGTTAACAATCACCGAGCAAAAGTATTTTTATTCTTTACCTAAATTGTTATTTAATTATATTGTCTTTGAATTTACCCTGCTCCTTGTGGTTCGACCTCAGTACTTCGAGAATTATATTGTTACGATCTCCTGCACTTGGGAGTGAACAAGTAAAAGCCCTTTTCATGAAAGACACAAATTTATCTTACATGAAGTTCTTCTCTTAGAAGATACAAATACTTCATACAAAAGCCCTTCTCATAGGAGGTATGGGTGTCAATTCGGATTAGTGTGTTGGGTTCGTGTTGTGTTAAGGTAGGGGTATTCAACTAAATGACTCAACCCTAACCCGACCCATTTAGTAATCGTGTTATGATCCTTCAACCCTAACCCGACCTGTTAATAAGGCGGGTTGACTTGACCCAACCCATTCAACATGCTTAATAAACGAGTCGTGTTGGGTTGACACGAATGTAACACAACCCATTTCAACCTGCATAATATTAAATATAACATCCATCTAGAAATAATTTTTTTTTTTTACATCCCAAAAAGCAATGCATACACTTCAAGTCTTCAACCTACATTCAAAATAATATAGTTCAACAAAAATATAATATTCATCTAAAAATAAGTTCTATACACTCCAAAAGAAGTGCATACACTTCAACCCAAATTCAAAATAACAAAGTTTAACAAAAATAAAATAACATAATTCAACAAAAATATAATATCCTTGGAACTCGCCATGCTAAGTATCAATATTGAAAGAATTTGAGCAAACAGTAAACTAATCCTGACTATGACCATAATTATTATCTATAGATTCTTTGTTAATGTCCAAATTTATAACATTTTCCACAAGCTCATCCGATTTTATTTATGCAAGTTCTATGCCAAAAAAAAAAAAAAAAAGTATTAGTGGTTTTAGGGTCTGAAAGTTTCAATTTTCAATTATATCCCTTGTAAATTTTCGTAATTACTCACTTATCTTTTTAAATTTAAAATTTATGTTAGATATAAAAGGTATTTGACAAATCTAAAATAAAATAAATATTTATTTGTTATATGAGTTAAATGGGTTGTGTTAGGTGGGTCATTTTTTGTTGACACAAATAAATTGGCGTGTTAAACGTGTCTATTGCGGGTTACGCGAGTTGACTCGCTTATGACACGTTTCTTATCGTGTCGATTTCAGGTCAACCTGTTTATAACCTAAACCCATTAAGGCCAAACCCTAACCTGAAAAAACCTGTGTCGGGTTCGTGTCGTGTTTGCGAGTTGGGTCGAACATTGACACCTCTAATAGGAGGCAATACCATTTATAACTTCACAGCAACTAAAAGAGCATTGTAAAAGGGGGAAACTCGTTTAAGTGCATGATAAGAGGGGCAAGCTTAATCAGCCTTTGCACACAGCTTGACATACTTTTTCTCCCTCCGGTTGCACTCATTTTTCCCTTCAATCTTAAAGTTATCATGGCATACTACCTCTCCACCACTAGAGTCATACTGCTGGAATATTATCAGCTCACTGACGCTACACAGTTATGCTACAAACTATATAAAGATAAGTGACTTTACTTCTGTATTTTTAAATATACATCATTGAGTGCATTATTACTTCACATTTAAATAAATATTACTTTATTCCAACTACTATTACAATTACTAATCAAAACTATTATATCAAACGCATATTATATATTTATTCAACAATTATCATGATTCTTAGACTTTGGTTTTAATAGTTTTGTAAGCTTAAAAGTACATCGGTAGCCATTGGATCACGTGGCCTAATGTTGAGTTTCGGATGCAACTCCCCAAATGCAACTCGGGCCTAACAAGATCACCTCTCCAGTGGACAATGTGGGCCAAGCACCGAAAAAAGGCCTCCGAACAAAAGTTTAAATGAATTTAATATTTTGAGATAAAATCATCTCATGGTTAAGAATTCTATAACTTAATTGACACCTTCTGCCATGAGTAATTTAAATGTGGAAGGCTACCAATAATATTGGTTAGACAATAGAAAGGAGAGAATCCAACATCAATCATTCATGAGTAGTCTCTTAGCGTCCACCTTTTTCATTTCTTTTTCTTATTTTATTTTATTTTATTTTTTTGTGTTTATGATATGCGAGGCATGGGAATTCAACTATGTTATATACTGACCATAATGAAATAAAGTAACTTTGGAACACTTTTAAGTAATAAATTTTATATATTCAAACCCATCATATTAATGGTTGTGAAAAATGTTATGTTTTAGAATTATTATAAACTAGTCCGCAACACGTAATACACAAAAAAAGTGTTTAAAAATATGATTTTTTTTGTCAAATTTATTTTAGATATGAAATTTAATCATTATTCATTTATTATATTTATTATTGAACATTTATTATGATTGCGTTTGTTTATGAAACTTTTTTGTTGTTGCAGAAATTATGAAACTATTTATTCTACCATTTAATAAAAATATTATACAATACGATTCTAATTGAAGATTTAAGTATAGAATATAAATTTTTATCTTAATTTTATATATATATATATATTTATTTATTTATATACTTGATAGAATAGTAACAAAAATTTGTGATGTTTCAAAATTTTATGTGACAAAAATATTATAAGGTGAATCATAAATCAAATTTCTTCAATTTTATATATTATTATAGATTTCGCACATGCAAATGGATAACTTGCAATGTGGCATTGAGCTTGACCCATTCATAATTTTTAGCTACCTTATTGAATTTTTTAACTCTTTTCCTTTTCCTTTTCCTTTTTCATTATTTTTTTTAAGTCATTAGATTCCGAAAATGCAGTAATGTTTCTCTTGTTTAAGTCTTTAAGATAGAATTAAAAATAAATAAATAAAAATTATTGAGCAGCTTTATTAAATGTTGTTGAGATTCTCTTAGAGATACAAATTAGAAAACATTCTGAGTTTTTGACAAAGAAATTGCACCTCCAAGTGCTCTAAGTTTCTGAGTTTAACCACAACTTCTTTCTATCTTCAACAAGGCTTGAATGAAAATAAATTGTATATAAATGTACATTCTCCTTCTAAAATACTAGGTATCACTAATTCATTTTTCAACCAAAATTCAGGGAACATATTTCTTATAAAAACAAATAAATTCATAAGCCTTTCTATTAAATAAATTAAATCAAATTCTCAAAAGTCACACCATTCATGATAGTACAAAAATTTGAAGGTTTGATATATTTACTCATATCCAATCATAAGCATACACAAACAGAACATCTTACATTTACAAATAAGTAAGTAAGATGTTTTCTTGTGATATTTTCTAGAAATTTGTTGATCCGTTTTGAGACTTAAGAGATAATTTACAGGGTAAATATTTTCTTAGTTTCTTCCAATATTTCAATGGTGGTCATCTAAACATTTCATTGCAAAGGCACCAATTTGATATTTGTGTGTTTGTAACAATTTTAACCTCAATTGAATTGATTTTTTTAAATATCAATACTAACAATGATAATGCCGAAATCATGAAATATATCCACATTAGTATGAAGATTTTTCATGTGCAAAGAGTATTTCAAATAAAAATAATTTGTAAAAAACTTATATAAATTCTAAATGGTATTGTTTTTGTCAAATACCTCAATAATAGGGCTCAATCTATGATAAACTCCCCATTTTAGAGGCTAAGGTGACCATTTTTAGTAGGACCTTTTACTTTAAATATTAATTGAATAATATTTACATTTTAATATTGTTTCATCAAAAATATATTTTTTTGCTTTTTGAGATGTAATATTACTTTTTTTTTTTTTGCTTAGCTTCACCAAGATTTGCTCTTTAATTAGTAATAGCAGTAATATTACTAATTCACTTAATCTTTCCTCTTACATAGTTTATTAATTTTACTTTTAGCTAACTTTTTTCTCCAAACACAAATATAAAAGTACTGTTAGTTAATATTTTATAAGCAATACATACATTTGAAAAAAAAAAAGTCTTTTTAATCTATTTTAGTCGATTTATAATATTTATGTTAAATTTTAAATTCTAAACAATACATCTAAACAATAAATATAAGATAAATATCATTATGGAGATAATTATTGTTTCTCTTGGCAATATTAAATTTTAAGTATTGAGCACTGAATTTCAGTAATCAATTTGTCTAGAAAACTGTTAATTATAATTCTAAATTTTGATAGGGAGACGAGAGAAGAATAAAATTTTTGGGAGATTAAAAATATTGACTCTTAGGCCTCCACAAATATAGTAAACGTATTAATAGAAAGCCGTCAAAGCACAACAATTGAAAAGAACATAAAAATTTTCAGAAATAATTTTTATTCATTAAATTCGTAGGCCTTAATTACAGTTTTTACTTGTAAGACTGATAGACAACGCATTCTATTAAGTCTTTTTTTTTTCTTTGCTAGGCAAGAGGCTTACTTTTTTTTTTGGGCAATATTATAAGACATAGATTCAATATATTATATTTTAGGAGGACTTTCTTCCATTTGGGGGCCTAAGGCCATTAGGCTATTCATTGCCTACATAGCCTAATGGTTGAGCACCCTGAACTCTTTAATTCTCTCGAGCATACTAACAGGCTATTTGTAGAGAAATATACAAAATGCCAACTCAGTATAACATCACACAAATTGTGGGGGTAAATAAACATGAACACCAATAAAACCATGGCATCCTGCTAGTTTGAACGCTCCTCTCTTTTTGGGATACAAAGTTAAGTTGGCTTATCATCTCAAGTAAAGCGCCTCTTGAACAGGTGATGTCAGGCCTTAATTACAATTTTTACATTGTAAGACTGATAGACAACGCATTCTATTAAGTCTTTTTTTTTTCTTTGCTAGGCAAGAGGCTTACTTTTTTTTTTGGGCAATATTATAAGACATAGATTCAATATATTATATTTTAGGAGGACTTTCTTCCATTTGGGGGCCTAAGGCCATTAGGCTATTCATTGCCTACATAGCCTAATGGTTGAGCACCCTGAACTCTTTAATTCTCTCGAGCATACTAACAGGCTATTTGTAGAGAAATATACAAAATGCCAACTCAGTATAACATCACACAAATTGTGGGGGTAAATAAACATGAACACCAATAAAACCATGGCATCCTGCTAGTTTGAACGCTTCTCTCTTTTTGGGATACAAAGTTAAGTTGGCTTATCATCTCAAGTAAAGCGCCTCTTGAACAGGTGATGTCGCTTGGCTGGATCCTTGGGCTTACCCTTCATCTGGCCTAGCCCTTTTCGCCCAGTACTGCAAATGGAATAAGAGTTGTATGACAATTACAGATTTACATGATGAACCGATGGCAATACGCATTAAAAAGAGTGGCACAAAAAAAACTGTGGGAAGCAAGTGTGGGAAATATGGGATACCATACCTGTACTCCATGTAAACCATCCCATTTGCACCTGACATAGCACTCATGGATCCCATAAAACGACGGGCTTTATGAAGCGCTATGTCATCTGCATCTTCTTCTAATTGCTCTAAACCAACTGCATCATCGCCAGCGCTCAACACCTGATGTGCAAGAAAGGTCAGGAATTTCTTATTCAACAACTGAATTTAAGGTTGAAGCGCAGTGCAGATAAAGACCTTGGAAAGTAGTGCCAATTGATCTTGTAAACTGTGGTAACTCAAATCAGCTCCCATATCAGGTGGAGGCAGGCTTGTTATTACCTGTCACAAGTAAATGTTGAGTGCCATTTACGAACTAATAATAACCAAATGAAATACAGTTTTGACAGCTATGTGCATAACAGTTACTGGGCAAAAAAAAAAAATTCTACATGTATTAGCAATTAGCGTCCTCATCAGAATAGCTGCTGCTATAAAATGAGACACATAATAAAACATAAACATATACCTTAAAGCTATAACCTTGATCAATCAAAAACTGCTGCCTTTTGGTAGAGTAGTACATCTCCTGCATTCAGACCCAATAATTTGGATATCAAAAATCTTAACCAAATATTAAAAGGTTCATATTTCCAAATTTAAAAAAAAAATTCTATAATAAAATGATTTGACAAAATACCACTAGTCCCATAAGCCTAAGCTTATAGGAAATGATGAATTTAATCCCTTAAACATTATTTTTAAAACTCCACCCAGACACCCCCCCCATTCCTTAATATGTGAAAATTTTAAATTGGAAGTGGAGACAAGGCTCTAACTCAAGATACCTACTCTAGGAAGTGGTGATTTAATCACTTAATTATTCTCACACAGTTCAAACTAATCAAATCAAGAAAAGAGAACAGATGCATACCTGTGTATCTGTTGACACAAGGGAATAGAAAAATGCATTGTACTCCTCTTTACCTCCCGCCATCCTATCTTGAAGTTTACCCTATACATCCAAATGGACAGAATCTTAAATCTGATGGTTGGCATACTCCATTAAAATGAAACTCTCACAACAACGTCCAATGCTTTTTTATTCCAAAATCATCGCGAACAATCTTCCATAATGATGTCAATCAATTAAAGTTGCTAATTATTTCTGATGAGCCTTAATTAGTCTATTAAGATCCATAGCTAACGCCAAAGTTTTGGGACTAAGGCTTGTTGTTGTTGTTGTTGTTGTTGTTGTTGTTGTTACCAACAACTATAGACAAGCCAAGATTATATTGTATATAAAGAGGATATGAAAACGAACCTTAGCCCTAAGAATACGACCCAGACGTTGGGCTTCTTGACGTCTTGAACCAGCATGTGAAGAAATCTGAATGATAACATTTGCCTCAGGAATATCTATCGAATTATCACCCACCTGAAAATGACAAAACAATTAGGACAATCTTCATTGATATAATGTTCCAATTTTTATTTTTTTGATAATTAATATAATGTTTCAACTTCATAAGCTGTATCTAAATTAAAAGGAAAAACTAGTCAATATTGTGGAGTTCTAATTGTTTTCAACTCCAAAAGAAAAAAAAAATCAGAAAATTCAATAGTATGGGCAAGTCTACCACATCAACCCAAATAGGATCACATATATGCACCAGTTTCTTGACCTTGACACACACCCAATAGAGAGTTCATACGATCAAGCATGTCATAATGATCTTACAAATACTTCAATCATCAAGTAGGGCAAATTGTATTGCCCATCAGAAATAAGATGCAAATATTTTTAAGAACCAAAATTACTAAAAAGAGAAGATAACATCAATTGAGTACCTTGGACAGGAAAACTGTGTTTACTTCCTTGCTAGTTTTGAAAGCTTCAAGAATTTTTGTCCTCTCAACATGGCTAAAACAGTAAATAGAGAGACTGCCAACATTAGATTTGAAGCAGCACAAGTAGAAGCATACTTCTTAAGAAAAAGATCTTCATAGACAACCTGGTAGCACCATAGATCATAGGTTTGCGTAGTTTCATCGCATACTCTGTGAGTGCAAAAAGATTGTCAGCAAAGACAATTATTTTATCGCCACGCTGCTGTTCATGAAACCTTATAAGAAACTCGCATGCCCTGAACTTATTTGGGTTCATCACATAGAGTGCCTGAAAATTTGAGAGACCATTAATAACGAAGGGGGATATATAACAGCAGGGAACCTGCTGACTTTCTATAAGCAATTACTTCCATAGAGAAATGAATATATAAAAAATCACAATCAGAAAATAACAGCATACCATGTAAGTCAAAATAGAGCAGCAGAAGTTAACAAGAAAGACATGTAACAGCAGCATATAAAAGCATTATATGAAGAAGAATTGACATGATGCAGAATAATACATCCATCCATCCATGATTTCCAATTAAGACATAATTTGCATGAAGATAAAACAAAAATGAAGGATTTCTAAACCAGGCAAACCTGCTTTTTCTTGGAGTTTTCTTTCTTCAAATATTCAGCAAAAAACTCCTTTGTCATTGGACACCATACTTCAGCACACTGTACATTTGCAATAAATCCACCTTTTACTAGATCCAACCAGTTTGCTTCATACAATTTCGGCCCAATAAGAAAGTTCAGATCGGTAATCCTTTCATCCTCTCTGACAAGAGTGGCTGCAATAAAATTAGTCAACAAATTTTCAGTTATCATCAGAAAAAGGCAAGAGTGGATGTTGCAACATTCTAAACAAATAACTGATGACATACCAGTGAGCCCAAGTTTGCAGTGAGATTTAGTGATACTAATGACCTTTCGAAACATGTGAGCAGGAACCACATGCACCTGAACAAACCAGATGTAATTCACCAATCTATAATGCATATAACATTGATATAATCTTATAAGTAGGAGGCCACAATCAACAAATGAAGTCAAAAAGATTACCTCATCCATGAGAAGCAATCCCCATTCTCTATTTCTTATCTCTTCAATAATCTTTTCAGATTCTTCAGACCGTTTACCACCAAAAGCAACCATGTTATATGTTGTCACAACCACCCCAGCATTACCACGGAATCTTTCTTTGCTATCAGAAGTGAAACGACAGATTTGATCTTCTCGGATGGTTGACCATAGCCTGAACTGGAAAGCCCACTGATCCACAGAAACAGCATTTGTTGCTAAGCAAAGACAGCTTTTTTTTATTCGGCAAGCTGCAGAGACACCAACTAGAGACTTTCCAGCACCACAAGGTAGCACTATAATGCCAGATCTTGCTCTACCTACAATTAAATAATTTTTTAATGTCAACTGAAATTATACACAGTTATTCTAAAAGTTAAAACAGAAGTAAAATATTTGTTCTTGCCAAAGCCATTAGAGAGCTTGAGAAAATCTAACAACGAAAAAATTGTAAAAATGTTAATAAGAATACCAGTCACAAATAAGGAGAGAAAAAAAAATCATAAATTTTCAAGTACAGAAGATTTAAGATTAGCATGTGGGGTTTCTACACCATTCAAGAATTTGCATAAAGTGTATAACTAATCATGCTTTCTTTTTATCTGCTCAAGTAATCTACTATGTTCCTTAACAATGGGCTGAAAATCAGTCTTAAAAAATGTGACTCAATCTATATTTGGTCCCAACCAAGAGATAATTAAACTTAGAAATAATATAGAGGGTGTCCAAAGTTAAAATCAGTTAAATAAGATCTTAGGGAAAAAGGTATGTACAATCACAAACTAAGATTACCATTTCCAAACATTTTACTAAGACTCTTTTCCTGATATGGCCGTGGTTGTGCATGAGGCTTCAGTTCCATATCGAGGTCAGGGTTGACCTGCAGTGTCAAAGAGCTAAAGTTATGTTGGAGGGGCACATAGTGACAAAAGGTATGTACAATCATCATATGACTGCATAATATGATGAAACTTGGAAAGGTGCTGGATGTCCCTTCACTCCACAACACTGAAATTCAACTTAACATTCAGTAATAACTTAAATCAGGGGAAAAGCATGTGAATCCTAACTCACAGTATCATTTCTGAAGTCATACTCCTCCAACATGGGGTAATTTAAAGCATTTGGCAAGCAACGTTGCTTTACATTCTCAACCTGTAGATTAGAGAACAAAAAAAATTTCAATGAGAGATCTCTTCAAATAAGCCATGAAGGATCCAAATATAAAAATGATATCTTCACCACATAAATATTAACTCGACTAAATCTACAGAATGCAATGTTGTCCATCTTTGTGGACATTTCTGTTTTTCCACCACAATGGAACAAATTGATATAAATTTTCAGATTTATTGCTGGTGAAAGAAATGTATGTACATATAAACTTGCTTTTTATAAAAAAAAAAGTTACAAATGCACCCCATGGGTCTTGAACCCACAACCTCATCCTCCACTGTGCTCTTACAAGGGGAGGAGGTGCCTTTGGAGCTAGAACTCGTTGGCATACATATAAACCAACTTACTCATGCAACATACAGAAACAAGCAGATCCGAAAGATCCTTTATAATAATAGTGATGAATAATTGTATTGATCATTTAAAAATAGTACAACAAATCATGGGAACAATTTAAGTATACCGGTTATATCATATATGTTCAAACCTCCCCCAAAAAACAATTCAGACACAAAGAATCCAAACATCTACAATATTAGATGGTATACATTTATCTAATACCATCCAGTTGAACAAAGAGCCAAAAAATATTGAATCAGATCCAAAAGATCATACAGTACAAGCCAAGCCTCCCCAATAAATCCTTTCAAAGAAAACCTGGGAGAGAAGAGGGGGGGTGGGGGGTGGATGATGCTGTGTATGCTTTCTATGCACTACATCAGTTCAAATTTAAGTCACAGATTGGGACCAGGATGACCTAAATCCAGCTGATATCCTTTTGCACCAAATGGGTGCCTTACTGCTCCAATCTAAGGAGTTTAGGCCTGACAAGGCAACACAAATCATGCATAGTGTAAGATGTGTTCGATTTCAGAAAACTCTTATAGATTACCTGAGCAGGGTCAACCTCAAATGCATGAGTTTCTTTTTCTTCTGCTGCAGCTGCCACTTCTGCTCCACTAAGCAAATCCTCATGACCAGTTCCAATTTCACCCTTTGCTTTGCTGATTGTAAAGCCATCACTTCCATCTAAAACCTTAAGTCCACATAGAGATTAGAGATTCAACATTCAACTAATAGAAAATGTTGAAATATGATATAAAGCTACTTCTCCAAGTAAAAGAAAAAAAGAAAAAAAAAACAAAACAAATACACAATCATGTACAGCCATTAGATTTTAAAAGAGGAAGAAAAGGAGTGTCAAACAGCTATAGTTGACAAAACAATTGTGAGAAATATACTGGCACTAGACAATATACATCATACATAGATAATGTTGAAAGTTTAAAAATTCATGTACAAAAGCTCATCACAATGAAGCACAAAAATGAATCTTAATAAGGTCTGATAAGACAATCAAGCTTCAAAAATTATTGGAAATGGGCAAACACACACAAACAAAGAGACACACAGTAAGCACAGCATATGAACCTAAAACATGCCTACAATTAAACATGGTCTTCAAAAAAAAAATGTTCAGACAACTGGTCACCATGGATCAAACAAGCCAAATCTTAGAATAGTATCCCTTAAACCATTTCTCAATATCTAAAAACCACCAGTCAAATCATCCAAAGATTAGAAAGCTATTAGAAATAAGTCAAGCCATGGAAAACAATACACACACCAGCCATTTACAAATTTAATTGTATTAACCAACCAACCTCAGCATTAATCCTTGCTTTGGAGATGGCATCATCTTTAAGCAACTTCTTCAATACCTGCAAAGAGTTCACTAACCATTAGCATCACAACTTGAAAATCTCTATACACTGCCAATAACCAAAAAAGCTCAAAACCCAATCACTTGCCTCAGGAAATGGAGATTCCACAAAGTACCGATTCTTCTTTAGCACGAGCTTCACTTTGCCATAATTGGCCGTGGAAGCATGTATGAAATCAATCATTTCCTTAGGCAGCTTTGTCTTTGACAGTTTATTCAAAACAGCTATGATAGTTTCAGTTTCAAGACCAACAGACACCGCGGCATACAACGAATGAGGGGTCAGGTTGTACTCATGCATCGACTCGGGCCTATAAATCAAAATTCACACACACAACACTGCTTTAATCTGACAAACATAGACCCATATAAAAAATAAAAAATAAAAAATAAAAAATAAAAATTACTCAATACATAAAACACAAATTGATGTGTTACACTCAAAATTTGATACCTGCAAACGGGTTCAGCTATAGCAATGAGAAAATCATAAGCTTGTTTATACAAAGGCGAAAATGTTTCGAGGAAAATACGTCCATCCGCGCAAGCCCACAAAGGCCTATTAGCGTGATCCGGTTTCAACTCTAATTTGGTAAAGTCTCTCTTTTTCTCACCTTGAATAAATCAAATTGAATTCAAATCAATAAAAAGAAGAAAAAATAAAAAAATAAAAACCCAACAAAATAAAAATCATTATAGTTTATACAAAGAACAATGATCATACCATCGCGGTTATCATCGTCGACCTCTTCGCCGTAATATGCATCTTCATCTTCAACAATGTTCCTGTGATCTTCCTGCACATGGTGCTTTGGTTTTGTGAGTACCATAGCTTATAGAAAGTTAAGAAAACCCATGTGGGTCAGTGTAAAAATCAAAGAAATTTGCAGAAGTGATAGTGGGTTTTGCCGAACCTTGGCTGAAGATTTGTGCTTTTTGCTGGGTCGGCCTTTTTCACCTGGAATCATGAATCCAAACCAAAAAAATAAAAATCAGAAACTTTTTTTTTTTCCATTAATTAATTTCTATTTAGACAACAAATTTTATACTAGGATTTTCATGAAAGTACCGTGTCCCATGACTGTTCTGTCTGATGTAGTTTGAGGAAACGAAGTTAAATTTATAGAGTACAGTGAGTGAGTTACAGAGGAACCGCCTCGGATTTTTCAGATTGTGGAATCGGTGCTCGCCAGCCTCGCCTTTTGTAGTTCAAACTTTTATTTATAGCCATAGGCCCGAACCCATCAAGCTTCAGAAAAAACGAACAGGGCCTACTATAGAGCCCATTACGGCCCACGTTGAGAGTCTATTTATTGGCCAGCAATATCCGGGTCATATCCGTCAAGCACAAGATGGTCAACTAACCAGTTCTCTAAACCGGCTTTAGACATCCGTTTATTTCACTGTAAAACATTTTTCAAAATACATCTTCAATAAAATGTTTTAAGGTGTTTGGTGTGATACAGCTAATTCAGTTTATTTGAGGTTTTAAAAAATGGTGCATAAAAATTTAAAAAAACAAAAAGTTAACTTATAAGTGAGTCTCGAACACACACATAAATGTTTAAAACACAAATCGTAAAAACTTATGGCCCAATCATTGGAGTTGTTAATGTCGAACGTCAAGGCGTCTAGCGACTAGACCACTAGGACCAACAACTTGCTCAACCAAATTGCCGCAACTCTAGTGACTAGACAAGTGGCTTAGGCGATTGAGCGCCGACATCAAACATTAGACTAGAGGCTATACGCAACTAGAGGGTCAGTAATAGTTGTTGGATTAACTACACATATACCAAATGGGGCCGAGACTCAGTATGTGTTTTTGTAAAATGTTTTATAAACTAAAAGCAAATCATTTTACAAAAATAAACTTTGAGGGGGTGACCAAATTTTACAATAAAGCAAACACGGTAATTAAAGCAATTAAAGCCAAACAAAAACATTTTCTCAAAAAAAAAAAAAAACCCAAACATAAACAAACGGGGAATTAATTACACACGCACAGTAATTTTTAAACGAGAAAAGCGATTTCTTGGTCTCTACCATTGCCATTTCCCATTTTCGCTCTTCTTCTTCTTCTCTCTCTCTCTCTCTCTCTCTCTCTCTCAGATAGAGAAGACGAAGACACACAGACACAGAGATGAGTGGCCACGACTCCAAGTACTTCTCCACCACCAAGAAAGGTGAAATCCCCGAGCTCAAAGAGGAGCTCAATTCCCAGTACAAGGTCTCTCTCTCTCTCTCTCTCTCTTTCTATTTGTTTATGTAATGGAGCTCTCTGATCTGGATCCATTTCGTTTCTGATTTGAGGCGCGTGATAATTTTGTGGCCAATTTTTTATGAGACTTTATTAGCAGATCTATTGGTTTACGGTTTGATTTGCATAAAGATTTCATCGGATTGGCTTTCTGTGATTACGTAACGTTTCTGAATTGTACGGATCGAAGTTGTTTTTCTCTTTGTTTGTATGTGACGAACTTTGTTCTCTGTTTGGTGGCTGAGAAAATCGCTGGAAAATGAATTAGAATCTGGATTTTTTTTTCCTGAGTCAGTATAATTAGGCGCCGGATGAGATTTGCTTTAGCTGTTAATTTTGATAAATAGGGGGGGTTTCGATTTACGTCTCTAGCATTTTTGAGTTTCTGACTGTGGAATTGAGATGTTCTATATGATTGTCGTGGAATCATAGGAGAATAGAAGAAGAAACATTGAAATGGAATTGGTTTTGGTATTACTCTTAAGTCTGAGCTGTTTTAACAATTTGGGGATCTCCATTTCACCTATGTAAGAGGGTTTGTGGGTATTTTGTAATATTTTGATTAAAAAAGGCATAGGTATAGTTAATGGTATATTGCTTTTGGGGTCTTAGGAGTAGCGATGGAGGCTACCTTTATGTTGATTGAGTTTGAATTAAGACGACAATGTGAAGAGATAGGCCATTGAATCAAGCAGAGCTTTGTGGTCAGATTTCTGAGCAGCATAGTGCTGGAAGGAAGTGAGGGTATCATTATTGCATTTTAGGCTTTAAGAATAAATGTCAAGACTACCTTTACTTGAGAGGAGTTCTTATTTAGAGCGCGACTTAAAGAAGTAAGCTGTTGCGTCTAGGGGGAAATTGTTTGATGCTAGAATGTGCCTGTGAAGGTTAGTGTTGGAAGTAAGAGAGGCTTATTAATGTGAGCAACACTGAACTGAATTACCAGTTTTATAGAACTCTTGCATGGCTAACGAAAGTGACAATGCTGGTATTGGTATTAAAAGAATCTATGTATAGGACATTTAATTGTAATATTATTTAGATGTGATTTATTTCTATTTTACTTTTTAATGACCATAAATTATTGTTATTTCTCCATTGCAAGAAGCTTATGGTGTTTCTGATGCTCTTAGATATCATTCCCTTTGATTGAGAGGTTGTTAATAAACCAATGAGCCCTAGTTCAAATTGCACCTCCTTCCCTTGTAAAACCAAGGCAGAGGGTGATGTTGTGGGTTTTAACCTATTTGGTGCACGCATCATTACAAAAAATTAAAAATAAAAAACAAAATAAAAAAGAAAAAAGAAGAAGAGAAGAGTAGTTGTTTATTCCCCTCTGTATTGGCTGCAATGATATTTTGGTATTTAAGTCTCTCTCTCTCTCACTCATTTTGCAGTTCTTCAGAAACTATGTAAAGCAGACTCTTCTTTTATTTGTTATGCAGGATAAGAGAAAAGATGCTGTTAAGAAGGTGATTGCTGCAATGACTGTTGGGAAGGATGTTTCATCATTGTTCACAGACGTAGTAAATTGCATGCAAACAGAGAATTTGGAGTTGAAAAAGCTTGTTTATCTGTATCTTATTAATTACGCTAAAAGCCAGCCTGACCTAGCTATACTCGCAGTAAATACATTTGTGAAGGTAAGAACTACAATTGATCATCTGTCTTGCATTTTTTGAAACTTTAAATTTGTTAATTATTAGTATAATTATTGACATTAGTAACACAACAATTTAGTGTATATTTAATAAAATAAAATATAAAAAAAAAACACAAAATGGATGTGTGTTTTTTGCAAACATCCCCCTATTTCACAGGGTTGGAATCCTAGATGATAGTACATTTCTATCTTATACCATATTGAAGGCTTATGTTGATATCTTTTCCTTCGAGTGATTCTGAAACATAATATGTTTGACACTGTAATGAGCTTTTGGGCATCTCTAATTAACTTTTACTTTATGAGCATTTACGCAGGATTCACAGGACCCAAATCCTTTGATTCGAGCTTTGGCTGTACGGACAATGGGATGCATACGTGTTGATAAAATCACAGAATATTTGTGTGACCCCCTTCAGAGGTGTCTCAAGGTGATCTAAGGAGGGAATTTTTACCACTCATACATGATTGTTGGAATTAAGTGTCAACTTTTGATGAGTCAGATGCATTCATAACTTATTTGACAATTATCCTTCTCTTGCACCATGTGACCCCTCTCTCTCTTATCGTTCTATGTTAAACTCCTTGAAATTTGACCCAGCAATCTGAGCTTTCCTTTTTCTTATATTTTGACAGGATGACGATCCATATGTCCGAAAGACAGCAGCTATATGTGTTGCAAAACTTTATGACATCAATGCTGAGTTAGTTGAGGACAGAGGTTTCTTGGAATCTTTGAAGGATTTGATATCTGACAATAATCCAATGGTTGTAGCAAATGCTGTCGCTGCTCTTGCTGAGATACAAGATAATAGCAATAGTCCCATTTTTGAGATCACTAGCCACACACTCTCGAAGCTACTTACTGCATTAAATGAATGCACAGAGTAAGTTTGCGTCTTACTTTTATTGATAATTTGAATATATATATATATATATATATATATATATGACTGATATATAATGAATGACATCAATTTGCTTTAAACAATCTGTTAATTGTTTTTTGAAGCAGTTGCTAGTGTGCTTCTTTAACAATTCAGTGTAGTTTGAAACCAAGCCTCACTGTCAACCTTGCTCTTACAACGGAAGGAGATTTCATTTGAGCTAGAGCTCATTGGCACAGTTTCATCATAGTTATATACTGTAGAAAACAAACTACATGTATTTGTTATCAATATCATGTGTCAAAACAGTCTTAAAGTTTCTTTTTATGCCAGTATCCATTCCTCAGTTCAGTGTATGTGCTTGTGTATTGGTATTCTGAGGCTAGCATTGATTGTCACCATAGGCTAGAGCTGATACTTCATGTCTAACTTAGGTTTTGTGGTAGCAGTGTAGTGAAAAGCTCTCAGCGCACGCTTCTAGCACCGTTATAGCTATCAATATTTAATTTAGTTCCTCTCTTTTTTCTTGTTTGTTTCTTTTCCTGCGCAATTTTCTGCTGCAACAACTTGCTTGTCTGACATTGGTTGTGATACATATTCAGGTGGGGTCAAGTATTTATCTTGGATGCTCTTTCTAGATACAAGGCAGCTGATGCTCGTGAAGCTGAAAATATAGTTGAGAGAGTTACTCCACGGCTACAACATGCCAATTGTGCAGTTGTACTATCAGCTGTTAAGGTGGCATTTATTTCCTTTGATTAATTGGCGTTCTGCATCATTATTGTTGCTGGTAGCGTTTTCAACAGTTACCAACTTGTCAACTATGATAAATATCTATCATCCTTTATCTTCTTCCCCTTTTTCCTTGCAGATGATTCTCCAACAAATGGAACTTATCACCAGTACTGATGTGGTTCGAAATCTTTGCAAAAAGATGGCTCCTCCTCTTGTGACATTACTTTCTGCAGAACCTGAGATACAATATGTTGCATTGCGTAACATCAATCTTATAGTACAAAGACGGCCTACGATCCTTGCCCATGAAATTAAGGTGAGTTCAACCCTATACATTGTCATATCATTATATGCTGATTAATGTACTTAGGGGGCTCTTGCATCCTATGTTTTACTGAATACTTTGTTCATTTTTAGGTGTTTTTCTGTAAGTACAATGACCCAATATATGTGAAAATGGAGAAATTAGAAATCATGATAAAGCTTGCTTCTGACCGAAATATAGATCAGGTATGTTCCTTTTGGAAGAGTTGTTGTTGTCAGTTTGAGTTTGCCTTTTTCTCCATTATCTCTTCATCAGAGTTTGTGATGCTCACATGGTTAACCTTTCTTCAGGTTCTATTGGAATTTAAAGAATATGCCACAGAAGTAGATGTAGACTTTGTTAGAAAGGCTGTTCGTGCTATTGGCCGTTGTGCCATCAAGCTAGAAAGAGCTGCTGAGCGATGCATTAGTGTTTTGCTTGAACTGATCAAGATTAAAGTGAACTATGTGGTTCAAGAAGCAATCATAGTCATTAAAGATATCTTTAGAAGATACCCCAACACGTAAGTTAACCTTTCTATTTGTGTGTTGGGGGGGGGGGGGGGGGTTGTAAGAGTGCTTTCAATAGCTTTCTTTTCGATTTGTTGTATTTGTTTCAAGTACAAAGTGTTCATCATCGTGAACAAAATGTACTTTTTAATCAATAAAATCTCTATTAACAAAAAAAAAAAAGAAGAGTGCTTTCAATAGCATTTTAGTGAATGATGGTATCTTTCTTCCAAACTTAATTTTAAAACTCTGTTATCCCATACAGTTATGAGTCTATCATTGCAACACTCTGCGAGAGCTTAGACACTTTAGATGAGCCAGAAGCTAAGGTATTGCTTCTTCTTCCGTAACAAATCAATTATAAAAGTTTTATGCTTTCTGTTATCATTTTTTTTATTAACAAATTAATACCCCCCCCCCCCCCCAAAAAAAAAAAAAAAAAAAAATCCCCAAGGCGTCAATGATCTGGATAATTGGTGAATATGCTGAAAGAATTGATAATGCTGATGAGCTCCTTGAAAGTTTCTTGGAGAGTTTCCCCGAAGAGCCTGCACAAGTCCAATTGCAATTGCTGACTGCAACTGTCAAACTTTTTCTCAAGAAGCCAACTGAAGGCCCACAGCAGATGATTCAGGTTCTGATTAAATTTTTTACTAGCACTTGTTTAAATCATTTGTGTGTTCTTGCTTTCTTCTTTGTTCATTTGTCTTCAGATGGGTTTCTAGAATGTCCACTACCTCTTGTTTGCACATATTTGCAGCTGACTGAGCACGATGATATTAAAGCAGGGGTGGGGCTGTTGTAGATTATAATTACTTTTGTGGAAAACCCAGGTTAATCTTTTGTCATAGAGGGTGTCTGAATTGACCGCATAAAAGCTTAGAAAAAAGGGGGAAGAGAGAAATTTCATCTAAAGGAGGGTGAAGTTATTGGCTTTGTAGCCTAATGGTACTTTTCCTTCTTTTCGAGGAGGTTTGAGGTTTTACCCATTATAGGTGTAGGATTTGTGGGGATTAATGAAATAAGGGGGACCTAGGGTTATTTCTATTGTTTTTTAAGGGAAAAATGCATCCAAAATAAATTTTGAACTTACTAAAAAGAGGACATTCATGCAGTACGTAGACAGTAAGACAGCATATATTTTTGGTATGAACAAAGAAATGTACTTAGAAACCCAAAGCAAATTTTTTCTTTGAACAACATTTACGAAAGTGACACATTGATTGGTGTTGTATGTGTATGAATAGTAGAGAGGCAGTGGAGCTCCACTTTCTTCATTGTCCTGTAATTAGGAACTTGTGGTCTCTTTTGTTTTTGCTTTATCTAGAGTGTCTTTGGTTATGCCAAAGATGGTAGTTCAGATGTTGGCTTGTTGGCAAGGAGGGTTCCATAAGCACAAGAGTGTAAAAGTTCGGAAGGCTGCTCCTTTTATGTATTTTGCGGACTGTGCTGAGAAAGAAATGGCAGGAGTTTGGAATAAGTTCCTAACGGGTGATAACCTGAGAAGATTGAGGGGATTGGATTTTGTAGACTGGTGCATTATGTGCCGGCATTGTGGAGAGACGGTAGACCACTTACTTCTTCATTATGAGATAACTTATCGGGTTGATAACTTTTGGTTTGTCTTGGGTTATGCCTAGATCGATTCCAGGATTGCTTTTTGGTTGGTGGAATAGGTTGGGGAAGCATTCGTCTCAGATTTGGAACGTAGTTCCATTGTGCATCCTATGGTGTATTTGGAAGGAACGGAATTGGAGGACTTTTGAGGATTTGGATAGTTCCGGTATTCAAATGATTGCTTCTTTTAGTGGGACTCTTTTTGATTGGTCTCGGGCATGGGGACTCACAACTAGTGATTCTCTCCCCTCTTTTCTTAGCTCTCTTTCTCTTTTGTAATTAATCAGCTGTTGATTTTCTTTCTTGTTTTTTATTGTTTTCTTCTTCTTGTATTTTATCGGTTTGCTCTATTCATGTTTTTAAACCATCATTGTTATGATCCTCCTATGATTGGATGAATGCCTTAGGCAATATCCCCATCGTATCTTTCTCAGATTGTCATTTTTGAGCTAGCTGGTAGCCTTCTTCTGTATTTATTATGCTGGTTCTTTTTATTAAATTATTCTTATTCATGAAAATGAAAATAAAAAGAGCAAAAACAGCGTTTCTTAAGTAGCAAATGGTAATGAATCTATGTGTTACTTGCCTCTTGTTATTGATTATATATATTCAATACCCTTAGGTTGACTAAAAAAATCTCTAATTAATTCATTAAAGAATTTTCAATATGTGTTTGTCCTTCAGTGATTCTGTCATAAATCCTGTGTTTGGAGGGATTGTGGCTTTTCTGGAATGTTCCTTGCATAAACTTGTAATACCAAATAGTTAAAAAGTCCGTATGATGTTTCTCAACAGTACATTTATTGCATGCATGCCCTTTGAGTAGGCACATCTAGATTGAATATGAAACAATTATGTTGTTAACCTTGTTGGAGTAAATATCATCATGATCAGGACATTGTAGTTATGTCATTCTTTTCTGCCTATAGAAAAAGAATAAAATGGCATCCTATGCTTAAGATGAATTTTGGCAAAATGGGTGCAATGTTGAGCAGTCTTTACATGCACAATACAATCTTCAATCTTGTTTTGAGCGAATTTCTTTATGTCATGTTTACAGGTTGTCTTGAATAATGCCACTGTGGAGACAGACAATCCTGATCTGCGGGATCGTGCATACATATATTGGCGTCTCTTATCGACCGATCCTGAGGTATGGTTTTGCCAAAATGAACTTTAGTTTCTGTGTTGATTTAAAGTCCACTACATGATCCTTTTAATTATTTTAGAAAGAACTGCATTTTGAGATGGGAGACTGCTGGGAGTCCTCATTCATATGTCTCAATTAGCACTTCTATGTCAATTCCATGTTGGATTAGATGATCAGACTCAGCTTAAAAAAGCCTGTTCCTTTCTTGGGGTCCTAAGAATCCAACAAATTTCAACCCCTGTAGGAAAGAGGCTGTTTGCACAGGTAGTCAGCCATGTCATGCCCTGTAGGGTTTTTATAAGAAGTCTGGCTGCAGTCATCTATAATACTGTAATAGACAATTTTAGGACCACAGTATTGAGTTGTACATTAATGGGCCTATGTTGTTATCTCTCAGGCAGCTAAGGATGTTGTGTTAGCCGAGAAGCCTGTGATAACTGATGATTCAAACCAACTTGATCCATCTCTTCTGGATGAGCTTCTCGCTAACATTGCTACACTATCTTCTGTGTATCACAAACCCCCAGAAGCATTTGTAACCCGTGTGAAGACAACAGCCCAAAAAACCGAAGATGATGACTATCCTGAAGGTGGGAGTGAAACAGGATATTCTGAATCATCTGCTCACGCAGCTGATGGTGGTGTATCTCCAACTAGTTCAAGTAACGTTCCATATTCTGCTGCAAGGCAACCGGCCCCTGCACCACCTTCACCTGCTGCTCCAGTGCCAGATTTGCTTGGCGATCTGATAGGCCTTGACAATAATGCTATTGTTCCTGTTGATCAGCCTGCTACTCCTAGTGGGTAAGTATAATATAATGTGTGAACTGTCTTCTTGGTGTAATATGTAATTGTTGCACAGTATTTTTTTTAATTAAAAAAAAATTACATGAACAATATGTCAAGAATGTTGGGAAATGTCCTATAATTTCTTGAGATAATCCAGGGAGCTTGTGAATACTTAGGAACAGTATAACATTGTTTAGATATGTATAAAATTGGTCTACATGAATTTAATGATAAACTTGGCACAATTTGTCTAGCTTGAAAAGATTCTGATTATTTTGTTTCTAAGACATGAGCGAAATCAGAACGCATGCTATAACTCGCACTTACTGGATTTGCTGGCCTTAATTGCAGCCCACCATTGCCTGTTGTACTACCAGCATCAACTGGCCAAGGTTTACAAATCAGTGCACAGCTGACACAACAGGATGGTCAAATATATTACAGTTTGTCGTTTGAAAACAACTCCCAAATTCCACTTGATGGGTTCATGATTCAATTCAACAAGAATACATTTGGTCTTGCAGCCGCTGGACCCTTGCAGGTAACTAATACATTCTTCCATTGAGACTTGAGAGGGATATTCCACTTTGGGTTGTGTAGTTTACTTCCCAGCCCTAATAGGACCCTTGTATATCTCTATTTCCCTCCTATTGATATTTTGCATTTATTGGTTTTAAATTGATACCTTTCCATCTAATAGGTTCCACAAGTGCAACCTGGGACATCAGCTAGGACTCTTCTGCCTATGGTTATGTTCCAGAATTTGTCTCAAGGTCCCCCAAGCTCACTTTTACAAGTAGCTGTGAAAAACAGTCAACAGCCAGTGTGGTACTTCAATGACAAAGCCCCATTGCATGTGTTCTTCACTGAGGATGGAAGAATGGAGCGCGGAAACTTCCTCGAGGTAAAAATATATGTAGTCATTTCTTCCTTTTGGAATAATGTGGTGGGTTTGGTCTCTGTTAGCAAATAAATACAAAAAGAAGAGAGAAAACAAAACTTTACTTCACTGCTTTCGCTTTTTTGTGCTTGTGTTAATTTATTTAGGATTATTATGTAGTTATACTGTGCATTTAATTTCAAAGGGAAAAACAGACCTGTTTTAGTCAGAGAGACAGAGACATTAAAATATCAAAATAATCTCATCTCTACCATGAGTAAGACATAATAGAAAACTACTTAATGTTCACTGCTCTCTCCACCAATTGCAGCAGCATGGGTGCCTTTCTTTACTTGCATACCATGTGTTGATGTGTTCTATCTTGGTAAGATTAAGTTGAAATCAGAGTGGAATGATAGGTAGAGAGAGAAAGTTTTAAGAATGAAGGTTAGGTTGAGAAATTTATGGAATAAATTGCATACAGCTTCTTGAGTTATATGAGCTAATAGTTAATGAACAAGTTTAAAAGTTGTAGGCTGATGACATGTTGATTCAGATAATGATTTCACTGTGCATGAATAGCTTGAATTGATTGATTATGGCAATTGAAATCTGATACTTATTTCCATCACAGACATGGAGGTCCCTTCCTGATTCAAATGAGGTTTTGAAGGACTTCCCAGACATTGTGGTGAACAGTGTGGAAGTAGATCGGCTGGCTGCATCAAACATGTTCTTTATTGCAAAGCGCAAGCATGCAAACCAGGACGTATTCTACTTCTCTGCTAAACTCCCTCGAGGGATACCATTTTTGATTGAGCTCACTACCGTCATTGGAACTCTTGGGGTCAAGTGTGCGATCAAGACTCCAAGCCCTGAATTGGCACCTCTTTTCTTTGAATCCCTTGAGACTCTCCTCAAGGTTTGAATCTGTTAGGTCAATTTAATGTGTATATTTTTTGTATTTCTTAATTTGGCTATTATCTGTAAAATCTATATTAGCCGTTGGGATTTTGATTGATTTTCTTGTTTTTGTCTTCTCTGTTATTTGCTTTATTGTTAGCTGTCCTGCCACTTACATTATGTTTAATTTGTTCAGACTCTTGAGATTTTGTTCCAGGAGTTTTCTATTTTGATTAGGGGTCATTTCTCATTGTCGTTTCTATTGTTCTTATTATTTTTCTCTAGATGACACTTACAATTTTGTAACTCGTTGCCTTTTTTTGTGTATGCCAGTTTTTACTTTTCCTTTATGGTTGCACAACTCTGTGCCTTTTATTTATTCTTCTTTTCTTTTGATAATTTGGAGCGGAGTGTTTATTTTTTCAAGTCGGGTATGGTAACTAGTAACTCTTATTTCGTTTTACCTATGGAATATTAGTGTAATTCATTTGAGTGATTTTGTAAACAAGAACAACAAACGAAATATAAATTGCTTTATTGGGACACCACATCCTTGTATATATATATATATTTTTTTTAAAGAAAAAGTATAAATAACTCACAGGCTGGATTACATTAAGCATGTACAAAGATTAAGGTTGCGTTTGTTTCAACGGTAAAAGAAATCAAGAAAATATTTTACACCAAGCTGGCTGTTTGGGATACTTAGAAAATTCGGCCAAAGGGAAAATTAAATCATTTGACTGTAAAATAAGAGGCCATCAAACGGAAAACAATTTACACTTTCAAATTACCTTCAAATAGAATTTTATAGACTGAAAATAGAGAAGGAGAGAGAGAAAGCAACGGTAGTTCAACCGTCGATCCACCCAAACCCATCACCAGTCAGATCGTGCCGCTCAAACCCATCACCAGTCAGATCGTGCCGCTCAAATCCATCACTGGTCTGATCGCGCCGCCCAAACCATCGCCGATCTGATTGCAACACCTTAGCTCCTCTGTCGTGCTCAAACCCAATCCACTCAGATTGCACCGCTCAAATCCATCGCCAGTCTGATCGCACTGCCCAAACCATCACTGATCTGATCGCGTCACCGATTTGATTTCACCACATCCCAGTCGCCTCTCTCTCTTCCTTCTTCTCTCTCAATTTGACCGGATTTGATGAATTTTTTTGTTTGGTTTTGTTTGTTTTGTGATTATCTAAAGAGAAATGATATTATATATTTGTTTGGAAGCTGAGAAAATGTGAGCATCGAGTAGAAAATGTGTTTTCTATAGGATTTTCAAGAACACAACCAAACACTAAAAATTATTTTTCGAAGTATTTTCTAAAATGCCATCAAAATACCTGAAAATATTTTTTGGAACACCTGAAAATATTTTACATTGGAAAAACATTTTACATTGAACCAAACGCAGCCTAATAGAAAATTATTTCAAACTGGTCCCAGTCCACATGGAATTACACCCATGCCGAACCCGGCTTTGTTCTGGTGGGCAAAATGTGTGTGGTTGGCACACTTGGATAGGTCCTCTCCCTTCAACAAAAAGTAGGTAGTTAGCTAAAGTTATCCTTTGAAGTTATATATATATATATATATATTCCATTTCATGTAACTTGATTCCATATTGGGCATGATGCAACAGTCTAAAAGAATGTAGGAGTGAATTAAAATGCAATGTTTGTTTTTCAATAACTTTCCTTTTAATTGGGAATGTAGCTTGGAGGAAAATAAGGTGGCTTTTCTTCTCTCATTGTTGAGCTCAATGGGCAATTTGAGTAGAATTGGTTTGGAAACGTCTGCACAACCGATGAACCCACATGTGGGAATGATCTTAGATTTGCTTAATAAGCCACATTTTCGGGCCGTCAGTTATTTCACCATAAATGCTAGTTATCACCGTTAATATGTTGATTTTCACAAATCCCACAAATTTAGCAGGTGTTGAGAGTAGTATTCCCTTAAATGAACAAGCATGACGGGATTTTTTTTTTTTGATGAATAGCTTGATGGGATTTAGTCAATTAGATTCCCTTACTAAGCACAAAACTATATCAACTCAACTTTTTTTGAAATCCCACTACTAAAGGCTAGTATATGGCAAGAGAAAAAGACAATTTGTGACTCATTTAATTATGAATTATTGATTTTTATTTTTATTTTTCTTTTTGAGAAGTTTGTGGACATAATTTTTACCACAATTATGATGTGACCAATTGTGAATAGTGGAAAAAAAAAGGTGATAGATTCATATGAAAGTAATAAATAGTTACTCACATCATAATTATGACAAAAATTATGATATATAACAAAGCTACTATAAAAGCCTAAGTATTCCTAGCATTAAACACCCTCATTTAAACCCAAATTTTAATTAATTTTTGCTCAATTAACTTTTGTCCAAACATGGTTATAAAAAAATTAAAAAAAAAAAAACTTTTGTCCAAACATTCAACTAATACAAGCATGGGTTCCACGTGTGTTTGAAGCGCAGTAGAGATTTTTTTTTTTTTTTACCTCCTTACCTACCTTATTAGATCCCCTCTCTGGTGATACACTAGTGACTAGATTGAATGTGCCATTAATAATGATTGCATTATTATGAAAGTGCAGATCAATGAGAGCATTCTCATCCAGCGTTTCAAAAGCACCAAAAATACAAAATAGATGTCCAAAAACACAAAATCTCATCAAAAACCACCCACACCTAATGTATAATGCAAAATTTTATATAACATGCTATATATAGTGAACATGAAAATATTCATATCCATGGTAGCTCATCTATTTTTTTTTTTTTAAAATTAAGTTCTCTCTTTTATCTACTAAAAACTCTCTCTCACAATTCTCAAAATAAAATAAAAAATTAAAAAAAAAAAATCTTTCTCACTCTCTATAAGTTATTTTAATATGGTATATTATTAAAGTGATTTTTTTTAGAAACTATTAAAGTGATAATGTAAAAAAAATAAAGTAAATTTTCAATGATGCAAAATGCTTGCTTCTTTTTTTTTGTTTAGCATTTCCAAATTTAAATGTGCTTACACACTGTTAAATTATGTTTGATAACAATTTTTGTTTTCTATTTTCAAAAGTTTGTTTTTTGGAAATATAAAGAAAAAACAATTTTCTTGCATTTTTAAAATCAAAAACATGTTTGGTTAGTTGAAATTAAAAAGATAATTCTTTGAAGAAAAAAATAGAAAATACTAAAATATGTTGTTACTAGGATTTGAACTCTAATGCTAACTCATTAAATAAGACAGATTCGTAAAATTAAATTCGTATATTCATTGACTCTTGAAAACTAGAATCTGAAAACAACATTTTGCTTATTAATTTTCAGTTTCCTTCACAAATTAAGTTTTGAGAACAGTTTTTGTTTTCTATTTATTTTAGGTTGCCAAACAAGTTTTTTAGTCTAAAGAGTAGAAAATTATTTTTGGAAACAGAAAATAAGGAGAAAAAACATTTATCAAACAGACCCTTAGCTTTTACCTTATCAATGTGTTGAAAATTAGTAGACTTGACTTTTCAATCTATCAATGTGTTGAAAATAAGTAGTAGATTTTACTTATCAATCTTAGAATCTAATGCTGACTCAATTCTTATACATTTTAGACAATTGCTTATTGCCCCAAATATGTATATTTTTAAAAACCATAATAATCTTGATCTTTAAGTATAATGCTATACTTGTATAACAACCTAAAATAAAATAAATTTCATATAAACTTACATTTTATTTTGGAAAAATGTTTATGTTTATCTAAAATGATAGTAATCATTTTTTATCTTCCTATATCACTAGAAAAGTTTTTTATCATCTAAAAAAAAACCATCTTTCTATCTGCCCATCAAAACTCTCTCTCTCTCTCTCTCTCTCTCTCTCTCTAAAATATAACTCTCATAAATAGTGACCACTAAATTGACCACGTATACTTTCTCTTTCTCTAAAAACATTTATTGATAATCAATCATCATCAATTAACTCATTTTCTCTCCTACTCATAAATTCATCATAAACTCATAAATTAAATAAATTTGTTTTATTGTTAATTTATATATTGTGCTTTATATACACAATTAATGTGAATGACTATATATAAATGTGAACGTTGAGACTATTAAACGATTTTATTGTTAAACAAAACTGTAATAGTTTATTGATAAATCAAATTTTATGGTTATACGCATTAATGTTATTTTTATTATGAAATTGTAGCTTAGATTTATTTTTTAGAACTAAATTTTTAAAAGAATTCTTACAAATAGAAGACAAGAAATGCAATTGATATAATTTTTTTTTTGAGGAACATGCAATTGACATAATAAATTATGTAAAGAACTTTATTTTTATTTTTATACAGACTATGTTTTTGTTTAAATGCCTGTATTGCTACATTATTTTATTAAAATTACATGTTAAACTTGTTTTTGTAAAAAAAAAGTTTTTCAAAATTAAAACTAATAAAATCATATGGCAGTTGTACATTTAAAGAGATGAGAAGAATGAATTTTAAATAAAAAAATTGATAATATAGGAAGTTAAATAAATATGATTTAACTTAAAGTCATTGTCTTTGGCCTCAAATCTTATTGACTTGCTTGAACCCAAAGAGAAGTCAATCAAAATATAACTTTAGGACAAAACAACAAAAAAAAGTACCTAAAAAATTATCATGATGTGTACTTAACTGAACTATTAGTCTATTATCCCAAAAGGGTACGTGCTAGAGTGTTTTGATTAATGAAAGGGAATAAAAATGCTTACACGACACTTCGTAAATCTTTGTTTATTCTGTATTTTTTTTTTCGAAGTTAAAGTGACACTTTTTAGTTTCCTTAAAAAAAAAGTGACACTTCAGTTAATGTTTATAAAATAATTCAATACCTTGTAAATACACAACTTCGATGGCAGTCTCACAAGCTACGCGATCCACACTGCCATACGTGACCCACTTCGCTTGGTCTCTTACTAATTACTATGTTATCTTTTTTCTTTTTTTCTTTTTATTTTTTTATTTTATAAGTACTTTGCTGTCTTTGTAGTTTGTACAAGCTGAAAATCAATATTGACCCTTTGATTTGTATAAGCAGGTTGGAGAATCAAGCGGTGACCTAGTATATAGAAGAAAGGCCAACTTTTCTTTTAAATAAATGAATTTTTTTTTAGGCAAAAAAGATAGCTAAAATAAATAGAGAATATATTAGAGTCCTTCCTAAAAATTACAAACAATTTTTTTTTTTTTTAAAAGCACAGTCATCTAATCATATAAATATCTAAATTCTAAAACCAAATAAAAAAAATAGAAATCTCATGAGGAAAAATATAGATACATAGACTAATTGACTATAGTCATGTTACTGCTCTTAATAACATACAAGGAAGAAAAATAAATAGTGTAGTAAAGAAGATAAATACTGTCTATTTGAGAATAATTTATTTAATTTTTTACTGAATTTTTTTGGTTGAAAATGAATTAAAGTGAGGTTGAAATTTAAAAAAAAAAATGAAAAAATGCAAAAAAAAAAAAAAGGGAAGATTTTTAAAAACTGTACGTACATAAAAGTTAAAAAGCTATGACGTACGGAAAACGTTGGAAGAAAGAAACTACCAAAATGCTAAACTTTTGGACGGAAGGAAGAAACTACGAAATGTAAAAAGCAAGAAGAAAAGATGAGGAAAAAAATCACGTGGACAGACTCTTCAGGTCAAGCCATCAAGGGGAGACATTAAACTCAACTTTAAGTGGATCGAAGATGCTGGGAAATTGTTATGGTCTTGATTTGTGGAGGTCAAAAACGTGGATGAGGTGCTTGTGTTTCATTAAATTAATTAATCAAATATTAATATTTAATTATTTATCCAATTTTCTGGACTAGATTACATGGTAGAAATGAAATAGCATGAGATTTTTTTTATACTAGCTCCTATCTTTTTTTTTTTTTATTACCATCCATCAGTACGTTAACTGCCTTGTGCATGACTTTTTTTCCTCAAAGCTTCATGGATTTTCTGCTTTCATGTATTTGCTTCATTTTCAGCCACTTTTGTAACCTGTCTTTCAATTCTCTCTTTTTCTTGCACAGTGTGATAAGCCCATAATATGTGATGCTATTAATGAAGATCACTTAAAATACAAGGATTAAAGTACAGTTTTAGTCCTTAAAGTTGGGTTTTTTTTTTTTTCCTCTTTTATATATATATATATATATATATAACAATATTTTAGGAGGTTGAACCTGCATAAAATGGAGATAAAATTTCTTATTTGAAAGATGAAATAAAAAGGTAGAATAATTCAAGAATGAATATATAAAAAATATAATCCAAATATTGGATACAAAAATGTTGACATGACTATTAGAAATTTGTATATACACGCCGCATTCTATAATCATGCAAATACGAATAAACATTTGAATTACAATTAGACAAAAGTTATACAAAATAACCAAATTGAATATTACCCACTAATTGATTCTCCAAACCAATAAAAAAAAATTCACCCACTAATCAAAATTTAATTAACTTTGGAACAAACAACAACAAAAATAAGTACCTAAACAATCTCATGTTGTGTACTTAAGTGAACTATGATCCCAAAAGGGTGTAGGGGCCTAGGGGGGTTTTGCTTAATGAAAAGCCGATATAAATGCTTTCACGACACTTCTAAATCTTTGTTTAATTGTATATTTTTTCGAAGCTAAAGTGACACTTTAGTTCATGTTTATAAAAATAATTCAATATTTAAATACCTTGTAAATACACAAATTCAATGGCAATCTCACAAGGTAACGTGACCCTCACTGCAATACGTGACCCATTTCTCTTAGTCAGCTCTCTCTTTGTAGTTTGTACAACATGAATTGCTGAGATCAATGTTGACCCTTATATTTGTGTATGACTTGGTTTCTCTCTCAGCAGTTCTCAATCCAACGGTTACCATGGTTGCAACATTCCTTTTTGTCCCAACACTACAAGGTCAATATCCCTCGTTAGTTCTTAGACAAATCCTACAAACAAGTCTGCATGATAAGACCAAAGTTTACCATATACGTCTCTCATAAAATCTTCAGTTTCTTTTCCCAAACGGACTTTGAGTTTTTGCCTATAAAGTATATATAGAGACTCTCTCTGTTTTCCATATTAACAAAGTTCTTGAATTTGTTCTTGTTCATGAACTGTGGCAAAGAATATCCAATCATGGGATTTTCAATGAATGGTTTCTTTTTACTATTGTGCCTCTTAGCCTTATCTTCTTCTTCTCCTTCTTTTGGTGCCAGCTCTGAACAAATAGTGACAAACATGAGCTATGTTATATCTGCAACAAATCTCAAGCCTTACGACTGGCGTTACAGTAAAGGTTTGAGCTTATGATCATATGTCTTTGCAGTCTTTTTCATTGTTTTCCTTGCTTGTCTTATAATGTCCATGGACTGATTGATTGTTTCTGGGTTTGCTTTAAAAAAAATATATCAATGTTTTAAATGTGGGAGTCTTTAATTGTTGAAATTTATTTTTTGCTAAAAGGGTCTTTGTTAAATTTTTAGTATCGTATGCTTTTAATTTGTATTAGTTATTAAAGGAAGGTTTAATGCAATATGAAAATACATATACCAAATTTTTAAGAAATGACACTCCATATCACCTATTTTTTGAATATATTTGCTAGTAGAGTGTCATTTTTTATCATTTGGGCGGGAAAGTAGAAGAATATCATTTTTAGTCATTTGAAAGTAGAGGGTCATTTATTGAAAATCAGTTATAAGCTTATAACAAAGTCTAATTTCGCTATATCTTAGGAGTATTATTGTATTAGTGTAATTTACCTAAAATTTTTATAAAAAAATTATGCTCTTTAGTGTTCTTTATTCTTTCAATAGGATATATATAATATATGCATATTTCACTCTCATAGCATATAGAATCATAGATCCCAAACCACACTTTGAAACATTAAATGATATATATATATATATACACACACACTATCGATGCCTTACAGCGTTTTTGAATGGTTGCTTTTATCTTGCACAGGCACATTGCAAAGAATCGTTGAATTAAATGTTATAAAAACCAAAAAGAATAAAATAAAAAAGTAATAATCGTTTATGACCCAACCTAATTGCGTACTTTTTTTTTTTTTAACAATACCTAGTCACATACTTTAGAATGTTTTGCTGGTCAGAGTTTAGGAATTTCTGACCATGGGTCATATAACAAATTCTTAATGCGTTAGAGTCAAGTTCAATTTAATAATACTAAGTCATCAGCTGCCTTACATTAACTCTTAAGATGCACCATAAATAATTATATAATTATAGATTTCTTGCGGCTGGTTTGCTTCTTATATAACCAGTATAAAAATTTCTTCTTCCTTAAAAAAAAGTATAAGAATTTCTTAGCCACTACTATAGAAATTTAATTAATTATTTAGTGAAGAGTGATGAAGATGATGGGATAGATGGAATAGACTGGGCAGCATATTTGGTACAATCATTAATGTGATATGTAGGCAGGGGGAGTTAATGTCACTATTTCTTTGGTTATATGGAAATACAATGATATCGAAAGGTGTACCTACCTATCTTTTCTTTTTCTTTTTCTTTTTTGAGCAAGTGGTAGTGTTAAGGATTTTCCTCTTTTTGCCCCCATGCATTCTTCTTTTTTCTTTTTTAAGAACAAAAGGAGGAAGAAAGAGTACAAATAATTCTTGTTCAGCAAGTTGTGCATTAAAAACATTACTAATTTCGATCATGTCTAGAAGGTCCTAGTATGATTTAGATCAACTTTTACAAGATCTTCACTATTGTGAAAGCTTATATATATTCAACCAGTAAAAAAATAAATATGATTTGTATTTCAAAGTTTGATATAGACTTTATTGGTTTCAGTTGAATTGCCACCTCCTCCTTTTTACGCGTCAGCATCTATTGTATTATCATCAGACGTCAACCTTGTGAGTATATTCAGATATTTCATGTAGTAAGAATGTTGCAAATCTATATAATCTATATAATATTTAAAAGCTGAATTGTAGTATTTATAATTACTACGTTTTTTTTAAGCCACATCAGCCTAGCATTTTGATCTATTCGGTCTATTTCGGTGCATGGAAATTTGGGTTGAGAGTAATTATTATAAATCCAAATTTATTAAAAAATATAGATCTCAAACTCATTTTTCTAATTGTTTAGCGTCTTTATCCTGGGAATCACCCTCCCAAAAAAAGATAAGTAAAGTTGTCTACCAATTATCTCTTCCAAACCCTGCAAAAATAAGAGCTTTGTACATAGGGTACAACCTTTTTTTTTAGTCTCTTTTGTTGAGTTATTAGAGTTTGCACTATTTGAGGTCTAATAAGGCTTTACAAGGTTGTCTAACTTTTGATCCCTTTTTTGTTATGATTCATTGTTTTCATTGCAGAACCTTGAACATATAGACAAGTATCCTAAGATGAAGTTGCCAATCATATGCTTTCATTTTGGTGGTCCGCCTCTTCCAGACTTCTCAAATACTGCTATAGAAGATCTAGGTAAGAAAAAAAAATCATCTCATGATATGTAAATTCAATATCCATCCTTATTTAAAGTATTTCAAGGTACTATAGCATTAAGGAAAAAGGTACTATTGCATTAAGGAAAGTAAGTGATTCGGTGATAAACAGAAGGCTAGCAAATTGAAAGCTGCTGATAAATCAATTCTGATTATAAGCAAAATTCTAGTACATCATACGTCAAATATGTTAACAATTGCAGTTAGTAAGCTGCTTAGAACAACTCTTTATGTGTTTTTTTTTTCAGTGCTAAATGACTTGCCTAGTGGCTCTGTTGGAGACATACAGAATCTTCAGAATGAAGAGCAATGCTATCCTTTGCAGGAAATGATGACATTCAAATTGTCGTCTCTGCAGGTTGTCCCTTTTTCAGTTTTGTGGTTGGATTTAAACTATTTTTGGCTGTAAATCTGCTTCCTTTATTAATGCATGAGGAGGTTCTATGTAGATCACACCCGGAGTTTACTATATTGGCTTGTTCAATGGCTTTGGACCTATTAGAACTCAATCAAAGATGGTATGTTTTTAGTACAAAAATGTTAGGCCTCTTGTACAAGCTATACATTAAAATGTTTAATACCATATATTTTTCATATTTGAAACTTAAGTTATTGAAGTTACTAATTAGTAATCGCTGCCTTATATTAGATAAATAGGGGCTCAGCATACTCTTTCACTGCAAATATCACTGTGGAGGGCTGCTTGAACCCTAGAATGTGGGGTGAATACTGTAATCGGGCAGTTGATGACCTTTCCATGGAGCAATCTAATGGGAGATATAATGAAACTGTGGAAAGCATTGCTTACAGGAATTATTCTAGGACGATATGCACACAAAAATTTGATGTGAATACCTACGCCTTGACTGTAATGGAGGCAGTAGAACAAGTGAGGATAACAGCGAAAAATATCAGTGAAGCTTCGAGGAACTCCAGTGAATTTTCCATAATGTTGTATGCTCGTTATAATGCACTTCCAGACAAAATTTCGCATGATTATACTACTGATATAAGTGAAGATCCTCTAGTCATCCAACTACCAAGGGCTGGTGTATGGTATTTTGCCATTGAACCAGTTTTTAAGTCCAATGTACAACAAGGAATGCAAAAAGGAAATATAGAACCTTGCTATTTGGTGGAATGGGAAGTAATCGCATGCACGCAAGAAAAGGCGGGATCAAATTGTACTTGGAAACAACACGTTCTTCAGGTTTGTTAGTATGCTGTTTGTGTGCGTGCACCATTTTATGGATTCATCTACTCTTCCAAGTTGGATTGTGCTTACTTATGGAGCCTACTTTGATAAAATGTGTTTGAAATTTATCGATTTGGATTAGGAAAATGACCATTTTTATATGCATTGATGCAGGCAATTCCTTATCAAAACCAAAACATTCCTATAGTTTATTTGCCAGACAGAGGAAATGTATCCTCAGAGTCAGTTGATTTCTATCTGGAACCCTACTTAAGCAAGTCTTCATATGGGAATGGTCATGGATCAGATTATGGTTGGACTTATTTTCTTCTGTATACAGAACAAGGCACAGAAGTTTATAATACTCACATTCAACTCACATCAGACACAAAATTAAGTTATGGGTTATATGTTAGGTTTGGTGGATTACCTTCTCTTGACGTGTGGGACTATAGCTACTTGGACCAGACAAGCAACAGCAATAACAGCTCCATGTTTAAATTGTATGATACAAGTCAAGAAGGAATCAACTTGTATATCTTATATCCCACTGCAGGACTTTGGATTATTGGGTTAAGGCATCCTGTTGATTTAAATAATCAGTCGAGCCCCCAAACCATGATGACAATCTCAACTGAATTCTGCCCAAATCAATGCTCTGGTCATGGGAAATGTGTGTTCAATAAAGATTTAAGTGAATCAGCAGATTACAGGTTATTCATTTTCCCTCCTTTTCTTATTTTTTATATTTATTTTTATAAATCTTCTGTAGTTCCAAGTTATAGCTAAAAAGGAGGATCTAGCATTTGTTTGTGGATCTCTAAATAGTTGCAGAAAAATTTAAAAAATAATTCCAAGCTGCTTTTTAGATTATAAAATGTGTGATATATAAGAATATTAAATAGCCTATGTTTTATCCCAAATATAGTGAACGGTTCCCAAATCAGTTGAATGTCCTAGAATGAGACAGGCATGGCTTTCCATGAGTGATTTCATCATCAGCTTCTTGGCTTTTGCCCATTAGTTTTAGGGTTTGTTTGTTGAACTGTAACACTAGTATGCTAGTTATGTAAGTTGCTGAGGCAACTAGCTTAACTTTCCTGGATATCAATTAACCCCTTTTTAAAATGTTATTCTCAGCTACTGCTCCTGTGATAGAAACCACGGGGGATTTGACTGCAGTGTCACTCTATTATCAAAAGCAGGTTATTACACAGTACACTTTCTCTCTCTTCATGGTTAGATCCCATCTTTATTTTCAGCTTGTACATAGTCATAATTAATTAATCATTTTGGCAAATAGTTCTCTTTCCTTTTACATTTAATTATGAATAAGCTATGTTGGTAGGTTCATAACTGACGTTAATACTGTATCAATCTGAATGTGGTCTGTTATGCTTATGCATCTTTCTACTCTTTTTTTATGTAATGCGTGCAATGGATGGTCTATTAACTACAATATTTTCTGTACTTGGTTTATTACCTAAAGGCTAATGGGTAGACTGGAATGTAATGTAGAGCAGAGATTGCAGGTTATTTTTCTAATTGCATCAAATGCTGCAGCCTTACTTCCTGCATCTAAAGTCCTTCAACAGAAGGTAAGATCCAAGTCATGTGGGTCAGGTTCAAAACAAATGTAACTGAAAGCTACTCTTGATGACAATCTTCATATGCAAAGAAGATTTGATTTGTTGTAACTTGTGTCATGCAGGCATTCGCAGAATGGGTGACCTTCATGTCTAGTGGAATTTCAAGCGCACTGTATCATGCATGTGATGTAGGTAGCTGGTGTGCTCTATCTTATAGTACTCTACAGGTGCATGATCTGTTCAAACATCTTCCTTTGTTCTACCGTTCTTAAGACTTTGGTTTCAAGTTTTAACACTTTTACTACTACTTTGGTTTCAGTTTATGGATTTTTGGCTTTCTTTCTTGGCTGTGGTGAGCACTTTTGTATACCTAACCATTTTTTGCGAAACTGCAAAAAGGACAATCCATACAGCTGCAGCCATTATTACAGCACTCATAGCTAAAAGTGGTGCAACCAGGTATTGAACAAGATTGGCAAGTATATTTATGATTTTGGATGGTTCATTTAGCAGACATAAGTGTATTTAACCATTCTAGAACCCTGCAGGTCCAATAATATTATAATTGTACTATCAATAGGGGCTTTGGCCTTTCTTGTTGGATGGTTGATACAACTATGCACTCGATGCAAATCATTTTCATTTCCAGTAGGATCCTCTTTAAAGATAACTGAAAGGTACACACTTTTATGCCCAACTTAGTCACAAAATGTTTATTTAGATAGCTATTTTGTTAAAGGATAAAGTATAATTAGACTCATTTTCTTGGTAGATGGCAGAGTTCCAAAGACCAGTTGCTTGGTCTTATGATGGCAATCTATAGATACTTCCGCTGGGGCTATGTGCTTCTAGGTGTAATTGCAATGTCCATGGCTGCAATAAGCTGGATTAAGGAAGATAGTGAAATTTATTGGATATGGCACAGGTACAAAATAATCCATAATTGTTGCACAACAATGATTCCCCCCCCCCCCCCCCCCCCCCCCCCCCCAAAAAAAAAAAAAACTGTTTTCCCATGTCTTTTCTCTAATTGTGCCTTTTTTTTCCAGCATTTGGCACATTTCTATTTACACATCAGCCTTCTTCTTTATTTGCTCGAAAGCAAAGACTCAAAATGTTGACAATCAAGAAGCACCGGCTGCAGCATCGTATGAACTAACTCGGCAGGAATCATTTGCTTGAGTTTGATAAACAAGGATAAGAAATGTTACAAAGAAAGATACAGAACCCCAAAAGAGTTGGGATCAGGGGGAGGGAAGAATAATAAGACTTCCTCGTCCTGAATGATTTGTTTAAAGAATTGTCAATATATACATATATGAAAAAGTGAGGCTAGGAAATGCACAGATTAGACAATGGAGGCAATATCAGTTTTGATCATTTTTTCAACTACCTTTTTTGTAGTTTTACATGATTCATGTCTTTCCAAAATATATTGATTTGCTGGGAAATTGGTCTGGGAAATTGGTAGAAAATGTTATAATTGATGAATATGCAGTGTCTTTGTGGTAAATATCTTCACACTACATAAGCACAATTTCGGAGATCTTTCATGTTGATGCAAATTTATTTGTTTTCTTGGCATTAATTCATAGGTATTTAGCAAAACAACGTTATAGCATTTTTTGTTAATTATATATGATAAGATTTGGAACCTATGTCATCCGTTTTATAATAATTGCTCTCTATCTTTAGGCCAAAACATCAAAAGATTTCTTTTTTATTATTGGTCTTTTGGTACAAAGGTTTTTAAATATGTGAATGAAAAGGTTGGTTGGCCATGGTTTGTCCACATTTTAGTGGAGTCACCATTAGCATGTCCCTTTGGACACAAAACCACAAATGCAACCTGACTCGCTATGTGAGTACAATGCAAATATGCAAGTATTTCAAGCACTTCCGTTCATCCATTTTTTTTCTCTTTTTGGTTGAAAGATTCATCTAATCCAATTAGCCTTATTATTAGGAGAATGTATCTTAGACACTTATTATATTGTGTCTCAAAGTATATGAGTCACATACTGTGAGACATTTATTGCATGTAGCACATTCAAGAGATAGTATGGTAATAAGAACTACATTGCATTTCATTATTAAATTGCCTTATGTTTTTATTTTTGTGGAGAACCAAATTGTGTTAAGTTAAAATACTTATTAAGGTACTACTGCACACCCTTGATGCAATGGTCACTCTACAAATATAAGTACTTGTAGGGTGTGGGAAAAGAGTAAAGACCAGTGTTCAAGTCTTCAAAAGAAAGCTTCACACATATACATTTAATTTAAAATATCTACCTTGTATAAAAATTAAAAATTAAAAAGAATACTTATTAAGGATGAACTTTTTTTTGAGGAAGTATTAAGGATGAACTTAAGAATTAAACTTGTAAAAAATTTCAAAGGAAAATATTCTCAACTTATTTATAATTGATAGAACAAATTTCTAGTTTGCATTTAGAAGTGTGTATGGGTTAGGTTTGGGATATTTTCAATCAACTTTGACTTTTTTTGGGATTGAAAATTTTCCAACTCAATTCAATCTAACGTATGGTAGTTTAAAAAAAAACACCAATCCAATTTGTAGGAATTGAGTTGAGCTAGATTGAATCATCGTTTTAGAGTCATTTTGTGAAGTGTAATTAAAGTCTTTTTTTTTTTTTATATAAGATAAAATTTATATTCTGTCATAATCTAAGTGTATATGTGTGTGAAGCTCACTCCTCACATCTCACAAGCATTTATACTTGTAGAGTGATCATCATAGTAAAGGTATGCGGTGGTGTAATTAAAGTCATTAACTAACTGACTTTTCATTTAACTAATTAAAGTCATTAATCAATAACAACTATAATTTACATATTTGTGCGTAATATTCTAACTTTGCCCGAATTAAGTCCCAAAAACCAACAAAAAAACAAATTAACAAAATTAAACTCAAAGCACAAATTCCAAAAGTAAATGAAATTAACAAATTTAAAATAACACGTGTGTGTATATATAAAAAGCGAATTTTCCTTTTTCAATTCAACTTTTATATGGTTTGAAAGTTCTCTTATTAATGAGGTGTAACTTCATTTAGAAATAAAGTTATAAATATCAAACAATAAATTTCACTTCAAATTTAAAAAGAGAATTTCTAAAATTTAGATTTTTTTTAAATTTTTTAAAATTTATTATTTTTATTTGTATAAAAAATAAAATATATATTTTTAAATTATAATGAATGCAAATTATTAACTTTTATAAAAAATAAAAAATAGGGTAAATTACAAATCCTCAAATTTATGTGAAATTTACTAAAATTTAGTTGCCTACCTTGGTTTAAAATTCCATGATGAAAGTGTTCCAATGGATAGTTTTTGATCTTATTTAATCTTGTATTTTTATGTTTATTGTGTTTTTGGAGAAGAAAGACATAAAAGTAGAGCAAAATTACATATTTAGCTCTGTTTTTAATGAAGGTGGGTTATAGAAATCTAATTAAGCAAACTTCAGGTGGGTAAAGTGTCAAATTTCAAACCACAGGTAGGCAACTTAAATTTTGACTAAACCACAGGTAGGTAAATTGTAATTTACCCATAAAAGATCCTCAAATTACGCACGTAATATAGTTGACCTAAGAATCGAGTTTTTTTTTTTTTTGTTTTTTTTTACCCATTAAAAAAAACTCGGTATCCAGTTTTTATACGAATTATTTTTGCCAAATGCCGACCATAATATATTAATATCCAAAAATTTTCCTATATGTTATGAATAAACAATTTTAGAAAAAAAAAAAAAAGTAAAAAAGCGCTCAGTGATTCTCTCATAGTCATTCTCTTTCTTTCTACTCACAGTCACAGGCAGACAGAGACACGCTTTCCGTCTCTCTCTTGTGATTTTGGCGCCTGTGCTAGTATAAGTGTTCGGGCTTCCGAGTTCACTCAGCAATTCACCTACCAAGGTCTGCTTTTTTTATTCATTCCCTCTCCAATTTTCGTTATTTCTCTTTCTTCCCCCAAAATCTTCAGTCTAGGCCTAGGGCTTCCACTTTGATTCGGTTTTCTTCTATTCTGAAAGTTTGTTTGAATTTCAAAACCAAAAATTAGGTTAATTTTTATGTAAACTTTTTAGGACTATTTGTCTATTCTTCCTTTTTTTTTTTGGATGATTTTGTGAAACCTATGCTTTGCCATTTAGATTTAGAGAGAGAGCGCGCGCGCTGTAAACTTTGCATTATATGGAATCTGATAGTTCCTCTATATGACTCAGTTTTTGTTGGTTTCTGATTCTTTTTCTATAAAATAAACTGAAAGTTGTTGTTGAAGCTGAAGAACAATTGTAGATTTTACATAGACACACATGCATGTATGTGTATATGTATGTGTATGTGTATGTGTATGTGTATGTGTATTCATAGCTGCACATACATATTGTGTGTATGTGTAGTAAATAGAGACTTAGCATAGACACCCATGTGCAAACTTATAATAATTGATATAAATTCAGTGACATTGAAGGGTTTTCTGATATGGGTTATTTTCATGAACTTGTTGTAGATGTCATACGCAAGGGAAGGAAGGTTAGTTTCTTTCCAATGATTTTCCCTCCCATTTTAAGTACATTTTGGTTCTAAATACGAGTTATCTGTATATAATTCTTTTGTTGTTTGCACCCCATTAGGTCTGTATCGCCACGGGACTCTGTTTCGCCTCCTGGGAGACACCGTAGGTCAAGGTCACGATCATTGTCAAGGTCTAGGAGAAGCCGGTCCAGGTATTCAGTTGTTATGAATTTATCTAGTTCGAGCTTTAGGAGTGCATTCAAATAGAAGCGTCTTTACACGAATGTTGTATAACATGTGTTGCTTGCTTTATCAAACATATTATATGTTCATATGATAAGTTGAGTGTTTTTGCCCCCAGGAGTCAGGATTCTGTAGATGCATCCAATCCCGGAAATAACTTATATGTAACGGGATTGTCCACAAGGGTTACTAGCAGTGATCTTGAGAAGTACTTTAACAAAGAAGGAAAGGTAAGGTTCTGTTTATGCAAATTTTATTATTTTATATAGGATAACTTGCTTTATATGACATGGTTTATTAATAATAACTTACAAAAAAAACACTTACAATGAGTCTAAATTCTCAATTAAAAGTGTCCTATAACTTGATTTTTGAGGCTACATTTTGGGGGTTTTGCGTCTACTGTTTTGTTAAATTTGAGATATGTGAATCTTCAATGAACAGATAAAAGTCCATTCGAAGGCTTAAACTATGAAATCAATGCAAGGTGCTAGTGTCACGACCCCAAATCCATGAAACATAAATTTAGATGCATGACTAACTTACTGATCTTACATAACTCCATAAACATAATTAATTTAAACATAATTCAATAAAACTCCAAATAAACAATACTCTTAATAAACCTCTTACAATATCTAAAATTCACAATTTAGAATAATCTCCAACTACTATAAAATCTAATGTGAAATAAAAAAAATATAATTATAAATCCTTAAAAGCGTCAAGCATTATTGATGTCGTCTAAAACTCCCACGCTCTACCTTGCACCTTATGAAGTAATTTAAAGTTCCGTTTCCCAACTAAACTTTAATCTGAAAATTGTAATTGATGGGGTGAGCCACATATCTTGTAAGCAATTATACACATTACACAACAGAATAAGGTCAAACGAAGCACGAGTATTTTGATTTTTCACAAACTCATTTAATGATATCAAATATAATTATTCCCAAAACATATAATGAACCACTTAATGCATATGTAATCACATCTTAAAATCATTCGAAAACACATACATATAATTGATCAGAGCACAGTGTTACATATACACATATCGCATATTCTCACGTACAATCCTGTGAGCGGATACCAACATCTAATCTCTGCTAGTGAGGGATCAACACTTATTCTCTCATACAACCCTGTGAGCGGGCTTACACATATATCTGATCAAATCTAAAAATACTTATTTTGAGCCGCATATCACAAAAGCAAATTTTATAAAAAAATATAATAATTTACTTGATATTAGCAATTATTCCAAATATAGAGGCATATGAAAGATCACAATATCAAATTGAACATAAATCAAAGGATGATTGACTCTCTTGGGGCACGAATAGAAACTGAGGAGTTTATATAAATATTTTTACAATTCTTAAGTAAGTCTGAAAATTCAATTTGCTAAAAGAAACATTTTAAATACAATTTGGAACATAGGAATATGAATTTGAAATCACTTGGTTTTAAACAAATTTAAAGAACAAGAACCTTTTTAGAAAACCTACTTTGAACCTCAACTCTTTTCGGAAAATAGTTTAGTTTAGAAATTATCTTTTAAATGAGATTCGGACATTCAAAACTTTATATAAAATTCGAAGTTTCTTTTTAAAACATTATTTAAAAAAAGTCGAAGTTTATCTTTCAATGGTGTAAAAATGCTTTTGATAAATTTTAGAAAACGTAAGCTTAAAAATATAACTTTGGAAAACCCTTAATTTCTAAGAACCTAAAAAACAAAACTTGTGCATATTATGCATAATTACTTACAGCACTTGAATCACTCTGAAAGTCCAGCCAAAACACCCTCCAAAAAGTCTCAAAACACTCTTAATTAGGACCTATATTCAATCCTAAAAATTACTTAATATCCTCCACAAAATATAAATCTTACTATATTATACAAATTGACTCACTAAGAGTATACTTTGCTGAACTAAATGATAATACTGATGCAAAGCATCTCTACCCAAAAATATGTTTCCTTGAATTTATCAAAACTCAGAGGCAGTAGCCAATAATTTAGGATTTAATATATAACCCCAATGAAAATAGTGAGCCAAATCTAATATGACTTTGTTCATGGACTTAATATCATTGACCATAATGGATATAATATCACAATATTTTGGGATGAAATTACAATTCGGATAAACATCAAGTCTGTCAATATCCTTCAAAACAATTGTAGTAGTGTTGAAACTAGAGAACAAAACTTGTTCTAGGGATGCACAGTGGGCAACGTGCAAGCCATATACACAGAGGCCAATCATAAGACTAATAATATATATATATATATATCTCTCTCTCTCTCTCTATATAAATGTGTCTCCCAATGGGTTTAAAATGTCTGATCACAAAGCCACCGATCAACTCTCCAATTTAAACCTCAAAGAAATCGGTGGGCAGGGCAATATCATTGACTTATATTATAATATATATATATATATATATATATATATCTGATAGAAAAACATGAGCCATATGCATCGATTAGAATTTGTAATTCCATGGTTTTGTTCTAGATGAAGTCCGTAAACACTAACCTAAAAGTGTAGCAACAGTTCTAGGAAATATCCCTTTTGAAAAATCTAAACATCACTAACGTTCCTAAGATCAAATTCTAACTCTTTTAAATTCTTTTTTTTCTAATAGATGAAAAATCATACCTGGAACAATTGGTTACCTCTTCAATTAATTCCAAGGAAAATAACACCTCTTAGCCTCCTTAGTGATGAAACCCTTCTTATGAAAATCCTAATTTATCTTTTCCACCACCTTATATTTTAACGCATCAAAGATATGGGCTTGGTGGGGCAGTGGGCTGGAGTTTAAAACTCACTTGAGCTTATCTCTTTAGTCTCCAAGAAGCCCATAAAACATCTTCCTCTTTTATTTATTTATTTATTATTTTAATTGCTGCACTAATTGTATGCACTAAAACTTTAATTTTCTCACCTATTTGTAGCACCACAAAATTGTCTTCTCCCATCTTATTGTGCACACACATATAGTACCTCAACTCTATATTAAAAATGACAAGTTACGGTGATAATCATAAAAACAAAATTGGGGTATAACAGCTGGGCCTTTATAATAAGTTAATAACAAGACCCTTCTGTTATTTTGAATAACCTTGTTTTGCCAAATGCAATTTTGTTGCTCATAAGAACTTTAAAGTAGCCATAAGCCTAAGAGGAGCCCTCGTAACAAGATTTTCTAAACACATAAGAGTATGGATATTGATTAGTTGATATGTTATGTATGTGGATAGAAAAAGAAAAAAGAAGAAGAGCAGATCGAGATGAAGAGGTTATCACTATGTTATGAAGATGCAGGTGACAACTGCTGGAGCTAGTCGGTCATCATGTTCCATATCAATGGATCAACTTATTGTTCCTAAAGAAAGAGACCTAGCATTTCTATTCTGATTTGGAATTAAGTCGTCAGTGATGCCATTTATATCACTAAATTTTATATGTTTCTTCATTTGGTTTTATCAAACTACTTTGTTTGGAAAAATAACAAATATAAGTTATGGACAAAAAACTCCTTGAGTATATCAGTGAATAACTCCAAATTCAAGAAGATATCAACTATCTTTTAAATTACATTATTAGAGAACGGTTAAAAAAATTTACATCTCAATCTTGATCTCAGGTTTTGGAGTGCCATCTGGTTACAGATCCTCGTACCAGAGAATCCCGTGGCTTTGGTTTTGTCACTATGGAAACTATGGAAGATGCAGAGCGCTGTATCAAGTATTTGAATCGTTCGGTGCTTGAAGGTCGTTTGATCACAGTGGAAAAGGTATCTGTTAGCTCTGAAGGATCAATCACTACTGTTTAGTGAGACTAAATTATTTACATGTAATTTTCTTTAGTGAGTTCCTTTTCTTCGGAAATGTTGCCTGATAAGTTGTGGCAGCAGGTCTGGTCTGTGTAGCTCCATCGAATTCACAATCTAAGCTCTTAACAGTTGAACCTACCCCTTCACGACATGAGTTCTGCATCGACATTCAAAACTCATCGAATCAAATTCGACTATTTTGCAGAGGGTTGCATGCCCTTCATTCCTGTTCTTTGTTAGTAACAGTATCTGACCTGGTTGCTTTTTTATCTTTTTCTTTTCTTTCCTTTTTTTTTTTTCCAATAAATTTTGAGATACCCTAGAGACATGATGAACAAATCAGAGTGCACCAAATTGTTAGTCTTATAATGGATCCTTTGGAGGTGGATGTCCAATCTTGCTTATAAAGGTGATAATAAAAAAAATCTCAGCCTTCCGTAGGTAGCTAAGTCATCCCATAATGGAAGGATAGCAGTATGACTCTTAAAAATAAGAGTATGAGAATGTACGTTGCAGTTACCATGTGTGTGTGCAGGTTATCATCATTGTTTTAAAGGGAAATTCCCATTTATCTTCTTGAAATTTCAAACAATTTTAAACTGCAGTGTTAGAAAGCACTATAGTCTATAATTCTTCTCATTTAACTGTTGACTTGTTTATCTACCATGATGTTATTTTGCTATTGTGTACAAATGCAGGCAAAACGGAAGCGTGGCAGGACACCAACTCCAGGAAGGTATCATGGATTGAGAGATAATAGGCGAGGTACATTCTGGAATAACTCTTGCATTTGTCTGAGGAATGCTTGCTATTTTGCACTTAAGTTCTTTGTGAGCTGAGCTTGCATGCTGCACACTGTATTTACTGAGGCAAAGTTGGCTATTCAGATCTTGAACTATCATCCTTGACCTACAAAAATGTAGCTGGCCTTTCTGTATGATTTGTCAGCTTCTTGTGCTTTGCTCCCCAGGCTGAAACATCTCCAATTTTGGTGGACCATATGGAGGCCTATGTTAGAAGGCAGAGCATGCACCATTGCATACTTGGACATTTCTGATTACATTGGTCTTAGGCAAAACTACATTATTAGTTCTTGAAATTTATCTGCTGAGCGCATTTAGTCCCTGAAGTTTTATCTAAGCACTATTAGTCCCTAAAGTTTCAAAACTAAACACAATTGGTCTCTCTATTAACTACTGTTAGTTTTGTGCTTATGTGTCTAATGGAAAAATGAGTAGGCATACTTTTAATGACAGGGCAATATTTTTTATTTAAAAAAATCCCAAAAATCTCTCCTCTACGTTTACCCCCTCTCTCTCCGTTACCTCTCATTCTTTCTCTGTGTAACCTTGATGAAATCTATGTCAAAAATCTCCAGAGACAGCAAAACAAGGAGATCCGCAAGCGAGAGTTCCGTACATCAGTGCACAGCCTACATAGTCCTACATATATGCAATACCTGGAGCAGATCTCTTGCTGTGAACATTTAAAATTAAATTTCTCAGTAACCCAATAGGACCCTTTCGTTTTCTCCATCTATTTCTCACTTTTTTTAATATTATATAATTTGTCTTGGTATTTGACTTGATCATTGGTCTAATCTCTGCGCAAAAATTCAGCTTGAGTTGAACAAGAAAACTATAACAATCTAGGTAGATTCTTTGAGTGTTGATTTCCTGAGATTTATGCGCTAAAAATTGGGCTTCGTGAATGTTTTAGTTTAGGATCTTATAAGACTTCAGGTGTGCTGCCTCTCTTTGAAGATCTGAAGGTTTTCAGAGACTTTGATCCAAATCAAGTGGCTGCTGTCTTGAGTCCTCCTTGTCTCGCCGTATCTATTTGATGTTTCATGTTTGGCTAAATTTACAGAGAGAGAAAGGAGTACCAGAGAGGAAAAGAGATTTTAAGGTTTCGTTAGAATTTTGGTGACTTGGTTCTGGGTTGTATTTTTAAATGAAGTATCAAATTTTGATTCGGCCACTTAAGTTACATTGCAACGATTTTACTTTTAGACATTGCAGCTGATATGACAGGGTTGCCACATCATTAAAATATATGCCTACTCATTCTTCCATTAGACAAGTAAGCAAAGAAACTAACGGAATTTAGTGAAGTGAGCAGTTGTGTTTAGTTTTAAAACTTTAGGGACTAATAGCGCTCCATTGAAACTAATAGTGTAGTTTCGCCTTGGTTTTTTATCATTAGGCCTAGCAATCAAATGAATTTCTGAAACTGTCAGTTACCTAGGGTATTTTATCATGGTCCAGCCCCACCCAAATCAGTTGGTTTTTGGAGGGGATGAACTATTCAAAAATGACCTAGATCCTCAGCATTGAGTTATTTACTCTATCCTGATCAAGTCTTAAGATTGAGCTTCACAGCAATGACATTTGTCCTCTCGGTCACTTTATTATGCACATCTTCTCCTACGATGCTCTTTCCTTTTTAGTTGGCGTGGAAGTACTAACTAGGCCCACATATCAAGCTAGTTAGATTTTAATTTTGTTATATTCTTTTTTTGCCAGTGATGTTATTGTTAAGTGTAATTCCTTGACTAATCCTGTATCTATTTTTTTGTATATATTGGGGCCAAAAAGGTGCAGGACAGGGTCGTAGGCGGTCTCGAAGCTACTCACCTCGCCGATGGCAAGACAGGGATCCTTATTCAAGGGATCGGCGAGGAAGATCACGCTCTCCATATGGTAGGAGGACGGATGATTATGACTCACATAGGAGGCATAGAGAACGCTCCTTGTCGGCTGGTGGTCGTGGCTACGCCAGGTAGAGCAAATCAAACCAATCCCCTGCATTTGCTCAATCATTAACCCGGTGTTTGCTTTTCTTGTTAAGTGTGGGACTGTAAACTGTCTTTAAAATTCAACTTCCTGGATGCTTTGTATCATGTTGTACCTTACAGGTGGTTCTATCATACTTCCTACCATGTGCTATTTTAATCGCTGATTGTAATAGATTCTTCCCTAATTTGTGACTGAAATTATAGGTGAACACTTAAGAGCATTCACGTTGGTTGAGCCATAATTTTAGCTACTTGGTTCCATCAAAAGCTATTGTATCTATTTTGCCTTCTCACTTTATAAACCACTTAACATTAGTGGTTTTATTTTAGCTTTCATCACAATAAAATAATATAAACGACACAATAAAATAATATATCTGCTACAATAAACAACAATCACAACCACTACTGCTGCCACCGCCATATAATAGCAAATAGTTGTCTAATGTAACAATAATATTTTTTTAACCTCAAATTATATATATATACAATTTTTTTATTTATTGAAACAATTTTTCAATTGTCATGATAGCAAATAATAGTCTAACGTAACAATAATATTTTTTTTAACCTAAAATTTTGTAATAATTTGCTGTGCTTTAACACAATTGTAATTTTTATTTAGTAAATTTAGTAACTTCCTTTTTCCTTTTCTTTTTCCTTCACTCTTTTCTTAGCCACCCACGTTTCTTTCCCATTTTCATCAAATATCTTTTCTTTTCCTCCAATCACCAACTGGTCTCTTCTTCAGCTCTTCTTCTTCACCTAAAACTAAAAGATAGTTCTTCACCCAAAAGACAAGAAGAAAGAGATATATTACACACAAAATGAGAGAAGAAGAAGTTACAGCAAAAGAGGAAGAAGCTTGTGGTAGAAGAAGAAGAAGAAGAAGCCCGCAGCAGCAGTGGGTTTATGGGGTTTATGTTGGAATTGAAAATAGCACATTTGATTTAGAATTTTGCAGTCTGTTTGGTTTGTTAGAATTTGGAGGAAAGGAAAAGAATGAAGAATCTGAGAAAGAGGAGAGACTGAGAGCTTCAACGGTAGTAAATGAGAAAAAGGAGAAGAAATTATTTAAATATTCTTCATTAGTGTTATACATAAATAATTTTTTTTTTTTTTTGGGGTACCTGTGAGCTACAGTGCACCCATTTTTGTAGTTAATGGTGCTAAAAATAGCAATTTAAACTTATAGTACCACTCTATTAGGGCCAAGGAAAAGTCATTATTGCTAAAAAGCAATACTAGGGAAACAATGTGATTGAAGCGGGTCCATTATTGGCACTGCCTTTTTTCTTTTTCAGGGAAACACTGCTTTAATTGTACTCAACTTAATAATTATGAAAATACTAGTTGTATTGAACTCTATTTTTGGCTGAATGAAAAAAAAAAAAGGTCTATGATTTAGTCCCTAGACAGCTAGACTAATTAATTATTAAAGGAACTTGGATGACAAATTAGAAGCAGCCTCTGTAGTATAAGTCCCTAGACTGTGTACCCGATACTCATCCAAATATTAGTTTCCTTTGGAGTATTTGAAGTACTAGTACTTTGGAAAACATCTACTTGGGACTTGCTTCCTTTTCCATTGGGTCAACTAAAAAACCAAGTGTATTGTTTGCCGGGGGGGTGGGGAACCTGCTAGTCTGTGACTCAATTGGACAGTAGGTCAGTAGCACAGCACACTGTTTCTGTAACGAATTATAAAACAACTGGACTTTCTGTGTTTTTTGTATTGGCTCTCTTCCTCTCTGGGGAGACACCCAGTAAAAATTGAAGTAATATTTCAACTGATTCTAGGCTTCTATTAATGCTATTTGTATTTTTTGAAAATATGTTTGGATAAAAAAAAAATGAAAATATGTGTAATATTATTTAAACACTAAAAACTATTATTTAAATAACAGTAATAAACGGCGATTAATAGATTGAAATTTGAACGATTTCGTTGTTATATGGTACACCAATACCAATTTTTCCTTATTATTCATCAAGGATGCATGCCCACAGTGTTCATTGTTATATGCTTGGTGACTTTAATGTGGTTCTTAATAGTGGCGAGAAATTTGGGGGAAATCCTGTTAATTGTAGTCATGCGCTAAAATTTCAAGAATGTCTAAACGAGTGTGGGATGATTGACATGGGTTTCATTGGCCCAAGGTTTACTTGGACAAACCTGAGAGGTTTAACTGAACTGAGCCAAAAAAGACTAGACAGAGGTTTTTGTAACTCTAGCTGGAGAATTTTGTACCCGGAAGCTCCTGTTCAACATCTGGTCCGTATTAATTCAGACAATGATACCCTCTCTCTCCCTATATCTTCATCATGTGTATGGAGGTATTGTGTTTTTTTCATCGAGGACAAATGTGACTCCTCGCTTTGGGACCCGGTTAAGGCAGCTAGAGGGCGTTTAGCCTTTTCCCACGTGTGTTTTTGCGGATGACCTTATGCTCTTTGCAAAAGCTGATAGGAAAAATTGCACGAGCATCTCTGAGGTTTTAGAGGTCTTTTGTGATATCTCTGAGCAAAATGTGAATAACCAAAAATCTAGAGTTTATTTCTCCCCGAAAGTTTTTGAGGATAGTCATAGTGAGTACTGCGATATGCTTGGGTTCCACTCCACCCCAAACTTGGGGAAGTACCTCAGCTTTCCTCTTAAAACAGCTTGGGGCTTCTACCCAAGACTTTGATTTTATCATTGAGCGTATCAAGGCGAAGCTGGCAGGTTGGAAAGGTCAGCTGTTATCCTTTGCCGGAAGAGTGGTGCTTACTAAATTTATGCTGTCTACTATCCCTTTGTATGCCATGCAAAGCCACCTCCTCCCTAGGAGAGTTCTTGATTCTTTAGATAGGGTGAGCAGAAATTTTATTTGGGGGACTACGCAAGAATAGCGTAAGCTGCATATGGTAAGTTGGGAATAAATAACGAGCCCAATGGAGCATGGAGGGCTTGATATTCAAGCAGCTAGGCCAAAAAATATGGCTATGTTGGCCAAGTTACATTCGAGGTACAAGATAGAGAAAGAAAAAATCTGGGTGAAAGTTCTTTCTCACAAATATGGAAATCCAAAAAAAAGCCTCTTCTTGCACTTGGAAGGCCTTAACCCACGGGGAAAGTGTCTTCTCTAAGGGTACCAAATGGATGGCCGATTCCAACAGCTCCCTCTATTTCTGGACTGACAAGTGGCTAGCAGAGGGCAATTTGAGAAGCCTCATTGCAGGACCCCTTCGGCAGGACGAGGACCGTTTGAAAATTCAAGAGGCTAGAGTGGGAAATAGTTGGAACTTTTCTGGCTGCTCCTTTCATTTCCCACCTAACATTTTAAATTTATTAAAAGCTGTCCCTTTTCCTTTGTGCTCAACATGTGATGATAAAATTGTTTGGGTATCTTCTCCCTCTGGTGCTTTTGAGGCTAAGAATGCTTACATTCTAGCAAAGGGAATTTCAACTCACCAACCTCATTTTGCTAGATCTTGGATTTGGAAGCTTGACTCAGTACCAAAAATCCAGCACTTCTTTTGGAAATGTCTTTGGCAGAGTATCCCCACAAAAGAGGTTCTTGCTAGTTGTGGGTTTATGGGAGATGTAACTTGTCAGCTTTGTAATGATGAGATGGAATCAATCATTCATCTTCTTTGAGATTGCGCTTATGCTAAGGCATTTTGGGAGAGCTCACGGGCTTCTAATTTTGTTCAAAACTTCTTCTCTCTAGATCTTCCTTCTTGGCTCAAGATTAATGCTGGCAACAAATCAATATGGCATGAGTTTTTCCCATGGAATATTTTCTTTGCCTTTGCTGTTTGGAACCTTTGGACCCATAGGAATAAGGTGATTTTTGAGAATAAGCCGTTGAGGAGTAATCTCAAACGAGAAGTCCATGCTGATGCAAATGAATTCCTCTTCTGTGCTTCCCAAACAACCATGCTTAGAAGGAAACAAAGCATCCAAATTAGGTGGTCCAAGCCCGAATCGGGATGGGTAAAACTCAATACGGATGGCTCCTCTATAGGCAATCCAGGGCTAGCGGGTTGTGGAGGTTTAATGTGTGATCATAATGAGAGGTGGATTAAAGGTTTCACCAGGTCCATAGGCCAAGCCTCTAGTGTAGAAGCGGAGCTTTGGGCCTTGAGAGATGGTCTTATGCTATGTGTTAATTTAAATTTATTGGTGGTTGAAGTTGAATTTGATGCTGTCATTATGCTTGGTTGGGTAGTTGGTTGTGATAATAGTAATTTACATCATACCTCCCTTATTATGGATTGCAGAACCCTCATCAACCAAATTCCTCAAGTGAGGATGAAGCATTGTTATCGTGAAATTAACAAATATGTAGATGCTCTAGCAAGGATGGGAGCCAATTCAAACCAAGATCTTTTGCTATTTGATAGTTTACTTGTGGACCTTTCTATGCTTTTGTTTTATGACACTGTTGGCATGTATTATGAGAGACCTCAGTCTTTGTATGTTGACTATCTCTAGTTTTCCTTAGTGATTATCTTTTTTCTACCCCAAAAAAAAAAAAATTCTTAATGTATGAATATTTTGAATTATATATATATATATATTTTTTTTTGTAAATATATTTAGAAATATTGTGGTTACCTTCCTTTCTGAATGACCCGTGAATATATTTTGTGCAACTTATTTTTTTATAAACAATAAGCGAAAATAACAATAAGAGTGTGTTGTTACTTGTTATAATAATAATAATAATATGAGTGTGTTTGAAAAAATACAAAAAACTTTTTACTTTTTATCTTAATTTTTAGCTTTTTGTCATACATATAACTTAAAAGTTATAAAAGATTATATTTTTTATAAATATTATACAGATAAACTACCAAAAATTGTTGATATCCAGACTGATAGTAAGTCAAGCTAAACAAAAGTTTCATACATTTTTTAAAAATAAATTATAATTGGTATACAATAAAATGAATATATTGGACAAGGATTTCCTGCAAACATGTTTGCAGGAAATGCTGAATACAAGGCAAGGTGTCAATTATTGAGAGTGACAAGTGTCCTAGGTCATGTGCATTGCACATGACCAGTTAACTCAAATTTGATGACTAACGGTGTTAGAATTTTGCTTTAGAACTGTTTGCTCTCTCTCTAAGTCAGATGTTCTCTATCTTTGTCCAAGATCTCTCTTATCCTTTGTGCTCAGCCTAGCCACATCCACTCATTCCCTCTCCACCGACCTCACTCCACCGCGTTTCCACCTCTTTTTGCTGCCAAGAACCATCGCTTCAGCACCTTCTTTCGCAGAAATCTCTTTGGTGAAGACGAGTACGACAACTCCGAATTTTTCAAGGTTTGTTACCTAAGCACCTCCAGTAGATTCTAAAAATTTTTGTACTGTTTGGAGAATGAACAGTAACTTTTACCTTTTAGCTACCCACTTTTTCAAATACATTTTCCAACAGATTCTCTATCCCATTATCTATCTCATTTAAATATAATTTCTTCATTCATTCTTTATTCATTATTTATTCTTTTTTTAACAATTACACATCTTCCCACATTTTTTTTATTCAATACCTTATTATCTTAATAGAAAAAAAAACATTTGAAGGATGTACAGTAGCCCATCAAATCTGATGGGTTACTGTTCAAAAGCCAAAAAAAAATTAAAGGTTTAGAGAATCTATTGGAGACCATTTTTTTGGTCTCATTCTCTATTATAAAGAATATTTTGCCTTTAGCTATACCATTGGAGATGCTCTAATCGGCTTCCAAATCCCTCTCTCTTATTTATTTAAATACACAAAATCTCCTTAAATCACCTAATATCTTTGAGGGTTTTAGGCTTTTATGTGGGTAAATTGTACAGTTTTAATTATATTTTAGAGATTTTGGGGTTTGCCATGCGTATAAAATTTCTCTTTGTTGGGTGTGGGTGTTGATTTTGGGGCTTATTGGGTTTGAAAATTTTGAGGTGAAGAAGGATGGGGTTGAAAGGGTGTGATGGATCATGGAGCCCACAGACCTTTTATTCTAATTACCTTGGTTGTCAATGGCTATCAACAACCATTATTCTTCTCTGAAATTTAGTTGTGTGTAAATGTTACATACATATGTTTGACAGCGATTAAATTTTTTTTGAAATCTAGTAAAAAATGCATGGTACCAATTTTAATGCCACTTTTGTCAACATTGTTTACATTGATTCTTAAAACATTGTACTATTTACCCACATAAAATCCTAAAACCCTCAAAGATATTAGGGGATTTAAGGAGATTTTGTAAATTAAAATAAATAAATAAATAAGAGAGAGGGATTTGGAAGCTGATTAGGTAACAAACCTTGAAAAATTCTGAGTTGTCGTATTCATCTTCACCAAAGAGATTTCTGCGAAAGAAGGTGCTGAAGCGGTGGTTCTTGGCGACATACAGAGGTGGAAACAAAGGAGTGAGGCTAGTGGAGAGGGAATGAGTGGATGTGGGAGCACGAAGGATGAGAGAGATCTTGGACGAAGATAGAAACGGTTCTAAAGCAAAATTCTAACACCGTTAGTCATCAAATCAATGTGAGAGTGCATGAGGTTCTGCCACGTGGCACTCTAATATTGCATTTAACCTTTTTTTACCTTTTTTCATTAAGTTTTTTTAACCATTACCCAATAGATCATAGTAACTTATTTTTACCATTATATAAATTTAGCATTTTTTACCTCTTTTTATTAAGTTTTTTTTACTATTACCTAATAGATCATAGTAATTTCTTTTTACTATTATATAAAATATGAGCTGTTCTTGACAATTAGACCCATTAGACCAAAATTTGTTCACTATAAAATGGACTACCTTTTAAAAGTAGACAAAACCTTATAAAAAACTCAAGCACAGTTCTTACCTTACATATTATGACCCAAATTTGACCATTCCCATGTGTAAATCAAAGCAAAAACTCTTACCCTCTTACAAACTCTCTTCTTCCTCCCTCACGTATAGATGATACTTCTAGAAAATCTCATTCTCATGAAATCATGTATTCATTTTTCCCCAATTTCAATTCAATATGCTTTTGTCTATTAATAATGTTCTATGCAATTTATGTAGACAAATTTCTGTCATTGACCAGTGCAACAAAAATATATATAAATCTTAAGATCCCTGAGGTTGCTGAAATAATTGACAAGTGCATATTTCTAAAATTTATAATAACAAAAAAGTCTAATAAATATCATATATTATCTCATAAAATGCCATTAACTTAATATTTTATTTAAAAAAATTCAATGATAGGAATGGTAAAAAACATGATCCTATAGATTAAAAAACCAAAAATACGTGCAAAAAAATTTTTATAGGAGGATTTATTTTTAAATAATATGAAGACAATAGTAAAGATAAAATGCATTGAATGAGATCCTAATAAACAAGTTTGTTAATCATTTCAAATTATACTCATCATTTACGTTCAAAAATAATAATACATCATATTATTTACTTTAGAAAAATAATGCATATCAATTTCAAAGTTCTTTGCAGGATGTGAACTGCTAAGGTATTGCAATAATAAGTAACATTGATACAACAATAGGTTGGTATTACATTTTGTGTGTGCCTTATAAAAGGAATGTCAAATCACAAGCAAAATAATTTTGGTGTGCAAAATATGAAACAAAAATAAATCTTTCTATCTCAAAGTTAGAGGCACTCACATTAACTACGTACTCTCCAAATATTTATAATATATTTATCTCACTATAACCACTATATATATACAATTGCAAACTACTTCAAATACATGATTCAAATTGAAGTTTTTGATGCAACTAACAAAACAAATTTTATGATATTTGATAGAGATGCCGAGAAAATCCTAAATAAATCTACAAGAGATCTTGCTGAAAAATAAACTGAGGTATTACTTATTTAAATTATTGTAAAAATATTGATATTGGAGAACGAATTCCAAGTGATTTTAAAAAAAGTTAGGAAAAAAATAGATTTTTCTACTTTATTTGAATGAATTCAATCTAAAGGATGGTTTTGAAAATTATATAGTTGCTAAGATTTTTTATGCACATTCAAATGATAAAAAGGTATGGAAGAAAAAAAAAATACACAATTCAATATGCTATATTAATTCTTTTTGCTGCACTATTCCAAAATTAACACAAATAAAAAAAAATAAAAAAAATTTACAAAAAACTGTAACATCATTGAAATTTAATATAAAAGCAAATACTATGAAAAATCTTAACGACAAAATGATGAAAGCTTAAAAATTGAACAAATATGGATGAACTAAACTTCAAACGTTGAAAATAAAGAAAATGATGATGATAACAAACATCACCATACCGCAATAACAAAGATTGAAGAAAAAAAAAATTTTGTAATGAAACTTTTTATTACATCATATAATAATAATCAGTAATATAGAATGAATTAATATGCTTTTATTAACTTTTATTATACAATATTACTTCCAATTGTTTCAATTATTGCTCATTACTGGAACAAAATAATTATAATAGATATATATGTACAATTTGTAATTGTTATTTTTTATGATAAACTCGTTAAGAGGTTATGCGCATGATACATGACTTAAGACACTTGTCACTCTCAATAATTGACACGTTGCCTTGTATGCAGCATTTCCTGCAAACATGTTTGCGAGAAATCTTTGTCCATATTAATTTATAATGAAGTTTGTTGGGCTGATCGTTATGAAAATAAACTCTCAAATAAATATTATATGGGAATAGGATGGGAGGGAATATTTTTAGGCTCCTTTGGATTTGTGCCCCCAGACAAGACGAAAAGGCTTTTCTGATGTTAACCCGTCGGTTCCTTCTGGAAGCCAAGGTAAATTCCTGGCAGGTGCGACACTTCAGTCCATTTTTTCGAGGAACAAGAATATTGCATAGAATTGCAAATGAGGGATTTAATCAAGCTGAGCGTTCAAATCAACGTTTATAACTTAAAATTCATCTTCGTAGTAATGACTCATGATAATTCTAAAAAGGGTTTTACTAACTAAGATATGCTCTTAGCACATATATAAAGAAACTATTTTAAAAAATTTTGTATGAAAAAATAAAAAAGTGATTAATTTTTTTGATAATTTTTCATAAAAAAATTCTTAAAATTAATGATTAATGTATATTTTTAATTAATGAGTCCCATAATTATATGAAAAAATAATACATATTTGTGGTAGTAAGGACTTAATAATTACTCAAAAATAAATAAATAAAATAAAATAAAATAAAACAAAACAAAACAAAACAGTAGCTATTAAATCGTACTGCATCTTCCTTTCAATGAGAACAAGCGTCCGTGACTCCGTGTCCCCCTCTAGCCAAACAGCTAGATTTTCCACATCCTCATGGACAAGCAAAGCCAGTAGCCACTGCATGCGCCACTTTTTATTTCCATATCTTCTTACATGAGCAACACTACTACTTTGAAGTTATAGGAGTATGATTTTTAGGCAAGTTCGTTTCATGTAAAGAACCAGCCCTTTCGAGCCTAATTTTTTTTTGCTAGTTAATACTTGGTTTGATCTTTTGAGCCTAATTTTGTTTGCTAGCTATTACTTGGTTTGATAGAGCTAATTCAAGTATAGTTCATCTCGATTATCACCAAAAAAAAAAGTATAGTTCATCTCAATCACAATTTTAAGCCTAGTGGGCATTTGTTTTGACTTTTAACGTAAACTAGCTATAGAATTTTAGAAATACATCTAATTTCACAACATGCTATGTGTTAATTTGTAAAACTCTATTTGGAGCTACAACTCTATCCCTCTCTCTCTCTCTCTCTCTCTCTCTCTCTCAAACCTCTCTATCCCAATCCATGTGTGTGTTGTGTAATGATAGATTTAGTGCCCGTTCCTGGGCTTGCGTTTTTTTTTTTTTTCTTTTTTTAGAGAAGTGCATTTCAGCAAAGCCAATGCACTTCTAGTGGGTCTCATGCACTATTCACAGGACTCACAAACCTCTTTTTTCAGCAAAATTTTCATTAAAAATGGGTCTTACGGCACTATTCACAAATTTAAAAATTATTTTGCTACAATATTTTCAATTTTCAGCAAAATAAGTAATATTTAAACACACCCTTAGAATATGGTTGTAGTGGTTTGAGGTTATATTTTATAGTATTTTTCTTACCAACCAAACGTGTCAATTTATTTGTTAAAATTTGTTAGCTCTTAAATTTTTGTCTCAACTTTTTAAATAATAATAATGTGATGCTCCAATTTGATTGATTGTATGATGTGTGTGGGTGTATGATGAGTCCCACACCGGCTATTTACTGAGTCGAACTGGATTTTATTAATAACTATAAGGAGTCTCAATTGTAACTAGTCATCTTGAGGATCACTGATGTGACTAGCACTTTTTCTTTGGTCATTACATATGGTATCAGAACCGGCCCAGTAACCTTGTGTGAGCTCGGAGACACTACTCTACAAAGTGGGCCCTAATGAGGACGTTAGAGATTTAAGTGGGGGAGATTGTGATGCCTCAATTTGATTGATTGTGTGATGTGTGTGGGTGTGTGATGAGTCCCATATTGAGTATTTATTGGGTTGAACTGAACTTTATTAACTACAAGAAACCTCAATTGTGACTAGTCCTTTTGAGGTATAGCCTAGATGTGGTTAGCGCTCTTCCTTGAATCGTTACAAATAATAATAATAATAATAATAATAATAATAATAATAATAAATCTAGTAAATAACCTATCAGAAGCTACAGGATATCCAAACCTATTATATTCTAAATATATAACCAAACATCTTAAAATAAATTATTTTCTTGAAAATAGTTTATATATTCGTTGAATTTTGTGCATATATGTGTGAGTATGAATCATTCACTTTTTTATGAGTAATGTGGGTATCCATAATTCTTTGATTTTTTTCAACACCTATATACTCAATTACATATTATTTATTATTTTAGTATTACATTTCATAGTAAAAAATTGTCTACAAACCCGTGGATTTAACGCATATTCAAGTCTGACCTACTGATAAAATGAGTTTACATCTCCATTTATGATCTAACTAACCGTTTTATCAAGCCCAACCCAAGCTAATTATATTTATCATAAGCCATCCTCTTATTGTCCGGTTATATCTGCGGTACAATATATTATGTACAGAGTACGATGGATAAGATTTCAGTCCATGGTCCCTTTTAATCATGGTAATTTGACTGCTAATTTCATAATATAAGAACAAAATCTTTGGAGAGTGAATAGTAGTGTTTTTGCTCCAAAAAAATAGATATAGAGCATCTCCAAGAGATGCTCTAATTCATTTAAATGCTGTCACAAAACTATAGGTCAATGCAGCACAATTATCATGTGGCTTTATTGGCTTATAAAAGACCATTAGATCACAAAATCGAATCTAAAGTATGACACCACCCCAAGTATAAATATTATCCATAAATGCAAAACTTGTGCAAAATCCAATTGTTGGTAATGTAAAATAAGAGAAAAATATTCTTAAAATACGAACAAATGGTGTTTTTCTTTTCACATTTATGATAGACCTCACTATAAATTTAATGAGAAAACCCACTTACATATAAGAGAAAAAAATATCATTTTCATGCTCTAAAAGTATCTAAGTATTACTCTTTAGACAGACCCAGATCCAGACCCAGACCCAATACATTAAAAATAAATAAATAAATAAAATAGGGCAAAGCTTTTTTACCATGGGACAAAACTGTATACTACATGGAAGAAGCTCCATCAAAAGCCAAAAGACAAGGAGATAAAAGTAGGAGAAAGTCACCCGAAAAATTATTAAAAAAAAAAAAAAGAATAGGACTAGGAGCCATGTGGGGGCCCAGCCCCTTTGAAATCCCTAAAAATTGTGATTTTAAGAAGTGCGCTCCAGCTGCATGGGCCGGATTTCAAATCAAATTTCAAATTTACGCAATTTCCTTTTCTTTGCTTTGCGTCTTCTTTCTTCTATATATGCTGCAAAACAAACAGTTTCTTTTTTCTTTTTTTTTTTAAATTTTTCTTTTGTTTATTTGTACAAACAACAACAACAACACTCTTGCTCGGATAAGATCCGACAGCTGTGCCCTGACACGTGTACGTCATCCTCTCGTTCTCTTTCTTAATAAGTAACCGGTCATTAGCAAGTCACCGGCTTGGCTAATAAGGTAGCTTTCTCTTGGAGCTCGATAGTTTTTAAATGACAAGCATGCCCTCCTGCTTTCTGCCCAAATGCTGTAAGTAAAAAGCGTAGCAAAGCAATGATGGGAAACTTGATTAGAAATAAATCTAGGAAATGCTAATTTGGGGGATAACGAGAACACCATCCATGTCTTGAGCATTCACATAAAATTGCAACGCAAAAAAAAGTTGCCTCAACAAATATCAAATTTTTTTTTTTTTTTGTGTCTTTAGACTTTTTATTTGCCAAATTCAATCTAAATGCTATTTTAACAAACTGAAATTCATATAAACTTATATCACACTCAATATTTGTTTCATTAACTAGACCTTGGAAAGAAAAAAGATGGGCAAAATGAAAAAGTATCATTTACCCTCCCACTTAGATGAAAAAATGGCTACATGACTAATTAGCACTATTCGGCAACAAATATATATATATATATATATATATATATGTTTAGAGCATTTTCAACAAACTCTCAAAACCCAAAACCTTCTCTAATAATGAGAGTAAACCTACAAAAGGTTACTCCAACAAACTCTCTAAATGACAAGGTTTCTTTTGGAATGAATAGTAACTCTATTGGTCTAAAGACCTAGTGTTCATTAGCAAAAATAATTAACTGGAATAAAAAATTCAACCCAACCAATTAAATTATTCAACTTTTACTCAACCTTCACAACGACTACAGACACAACCAAATCCAAATTCTTTCTCTCTCAAACATCTCTAAACTCAAGTACAATAATCAAATTATTATAAATAAATAAAAAAGAAGAAGAAGAAGAAGCTAATTTAGCCTAATCTGAGCTACATGCATAAAATCTCAACAAGTCAACGTTCTAAAATATTTTGGTGGGTATGGCAAATTTTTACTATCGGTATAAGAGCATAGAGCCTTGGTAGAGGAGGATGCACCCACTCGAGAAGAAAGGGAAGGATCTCTCTCTCTCTCTCTCTCTCTCTCTGAGATGAGAATGTAACAAATGAATGGTTAAGGAAGTAAATGATAAGTAGAAAATGAATGATCGAGAATGTCAAGCTAAGGGCTCGTTTGGTATATGTGTTTAAATAACAGTTTTCAGTTTTTTTGGAAATATGTATGGCTGAAAAAGTGTATAAAAATACGTGTAATGTTGTTTAAAAACTGAAAAGATGTGTCTAAGTTAATATACCAAACAGGCCTTAAAGTTAAAAACGTGTGGTGCACTGGCGTGGCCTGTGAATGAATTTTTTTATTTTATTAAAAATTGATGATAAGTATATTTTTTAAGGAAAATTAATTATAAGTTAATGAATAAGAATAACAGATTTATTCCAAATTACATAGATTTGATAAAACATATAATTTTTTTAAAGAATTTGCACGAGACTAAAATAAATTTGGTAAATGTGAACAAATAAATCATGTAAGTGTGAAAATTAAAAATAAATCACTAACAAAAAAGACACTTGAAAATTTTCCTGTTAAGAGATTAAAAAATTGTACTTTTAAATGAACAGATGAAGATTAAAAAAATAATATCTAAATAAGATAAATTTTAGAATCATATGGTTAAATGATTAAATTTATCATATTCCAATAACTTAAACTTTTGGAACAATTGGTAATTTAACATAATACTAGATAATGAGATCCTAAGCTCAATCAATTTCTTCTCCACTTTACCTCCCATTTAAAATCTCATTTATTGGGCCTCATATATTAAAAGGTAATTTTGGCCCACACGTGAGGGAGAGTATTAAAAATATGTAATTAAATGATGAAATTTATTATATTCCAATAGTTTAAACTTTTTAGACAATCAGTAATTTAATAATAATAAAATGATAAAGAGTCAGAAAGTATATTTAAAAAAGTAAGTAAATAAAGTAAAAATTAAACCCATTTAAAAAAAAGACTAAAAAAACTTTCTTTTTCTAAATAATACAAAATTAAAAAAAAAAATACCAGAAATGCTTTTAAGCCCGCTTGACCTGCAATATAACTATTTTTAAATGAAAATGTAAAGAGAATGGCTAAAATCTTGATAAACATACTTTTTCCTCATCGACTTTGCCAAACAAGCAAAAACGCTAAACATAAGTACCGGAGAGTTTAATCTTGTGTTGGCTACTAAAATAGTGCTGTCGGGACAAAACGGATAATTTGTTACAATTGACGTTAGTCACGTAACGTTACATGGCTTTAGGGAGTTGAAAGAGACAATCATGAAACATCTCCAACTGTAGAATTAATAATTGATTGTAAATGTCGAGCACCAATAATACTAATAGAAAATAATTGCGCACCCTTTAATGTTTCTTTAATCCATTTTTTCTTTTCTTTTTTATTTTTATTTTTTAGAAATACTCTTTTGTTTGCATAATTTTTTAAATAATCATTAAATTAAAGTAGATATGTACTTTTCGGTTTTCTCTTTTATGTTTGAACTGGTTTATAATTCCCCAATATCTTTGAAATTAGTTAATTTTTTTTTTGCCAAAGGTCTTGTGGCTAAATTTGCACCTCCTCATGTACAAAGTACTTGGGGGTCTGGAGGGAAAGAGTTAAAGTTGTGGGGTTAACAGCATGTTGTAATTATTTCACAATTTTTTTTTTTATAAATAATAAAAAACTAAGAGTATTTGCTAATTTCCTAAAGAGTTTTAATTATCTCAAGTACTTTTTTTTATTGAAATATTTTTTTACTTTATTGGGAAATTGCTACATCGTTCATTAATTAAATAAAATGTGAAAAATTAAAACTTATTACCACTTGCTATTATGTACTTAAAACAAAAAAAGACCTCCAGTTAAAAAAGTACTAGAAATAAGCCAAATCCTTGCCTAAACATAAGCGCATGGACGGATCCAAGACTTTAAACTAGCATATAATGGATACTTGCTAATTTCCTAAATATATAGTGGAAAATTGGTTGGTTTCAAGAATAATGAGGAGAATTATGAATTGCCCCAAACTTAAAGGGGGAAAATACTTTTTTTCTCCGAACAAAAAAAAAATCACAAAATTAATAATTCGTACCACCCATAAGCCAATAAGTTTGATAATAGTCATACTCATACCACCCAGCCATTAGACCATTGAGGGATGAACCTATTTAATCTCCTTGTCTCTAAAATGTTGAGTCAGATTGTGTGACTTTCCTCTTAATATTCTCAGTAAGCAGTAACTTCCTCAATGTTAGTGGGATCCCTCCATAGTTGTGAAGTCTTCAAAATAATTCATAATAACTTTTTTGATAAAAAAACTAATTCATAATAACTTGGTATGCTTTCTGCTTCATTCTTTTATCTCCTTTTCAGCCATCTCAACATGGCTGCTGATCTACCTCTTTTTGTATTTGTTGGATCAAAATCATTCTCTCTGTGGGTTTCAGTCAATGATTATTTAAGGTGTACCAAACTGTTATCATGGTACATGCCCATAATATTAAAGTTGAAAAGAAGTAAAACATCAAAAGGAGGAGAATTAAAGAGAACAAAATCTTTCTAAGAATTTTTTTTTTATACGATATAGAAATTTTACTCTAACATACTATAAGTTTATATGCGTGTGAAACTTCTTCCCAAAAACTTGAATCCTGGCATTTGCCCCCCACATCCTATAAGCACTTATTCTTATGGAATGACCATCACACTAAGGATGTGCGGTAGTAAATCTTGCTGAAATTTATTCCCTCTTCTAGCTTGTGTATTAGGTTGTCAGGCGCACTTGTTGGCTTCCCTAAAGCATTGTATAACTGCAATTTGGGAATTCCTACTTAAAACAAATCCATGCAATCATTTTTTTTTATGAACAAAATGGGGAGGGGGGGGGGGGGCAGTGACAACCATTATGACTTACCCCCCTGGACGTGACCATAGGGGCAACCTCCGCTAGAGAATGTTGAATTAAGTCATAACTATTGTGGTCTAAAGTGACCACAAACCTCATCCTAGCACCTTGAGAGAGCTGGTAATTAGGGGCTCCTTAGCAGGGATACTCAAATTTCTCCCCAGGTACTCGCCTGGGCTCGAACTAGGGACCACAAATCTGATTCATGGATCCCAACTACCAGGCCACCCCTTTCGAGGCTATGCAATCATTTACCAAGAAATGCATAATGGAGTTAGTAAAAGAAATGCCTAAAACCAAATACACTAATCCCTCTTACATTAGAGAGAGAAATTCTTAAGGGATGGCTTTAAAATGTTGGTTAGGAGTTTTGAAGGGCTATAAACAAGTCGAACTAAGCCGAGTATTAAAAGTTCATGTTTATTCATTTAATTTTATTTTAAACACTGAGAAGGTTATCACCAAACAATATTACATGTTTAAGTTAGAACTTGTTTATGAATTAATTTATTAACTTATTATTTTCTCATATATAGTAAAACTATGACTAAATTTTTTTTATCCCTTCATAAATCTATTTATTTTTGTTACAAATGAAGTGTTTATATTATCAGTAAAATAAAAATTATAATTTGATATCATGCAAACCTATTTACACATGTATACAAATAATTTCAAATCCATATAAGTATAATTTTAGACAAGTATACATATAAAAATATAATATTGTATATAATTAAATTAAGTCTCATGTTTATGAGCTTGTTTATGACCACATTATTATGTTTGAACTTGAGCTTTGCTTGTTTGCATATTTGCTAAACAAACAAATATAAATGAGTTTCTTCTCGAGCCAAGCTTGAGTTGGTCATAAACAACTTGGTTCACAATCACATGAGACATGAGAAACTACCATATCAACCCCTTAGTGTTGTTTGACACTGCTCTTCTCTTCTTTCTTTCTTTCTTCTTTTTACTATTTTACTTTTATTTTGGTGATGAATAACTAAGGGTGTTTTGAAGAAACATAACCAAAAAAAAGAAAGGACGAAGCACCATCTCCAACCGAAGGAGACAAAAGACGACGGAGGAGAGGATGAAGCACCATTTTCAAATGTTTGATTGGAGAATTCAAACAACAATTTTCAATATGTAAATACTGAAAGCTGTGGGGCCTAACAAAAATATACATGTTTGGTAGGAGATTTTAACAAAGGCTATTTGAGTCACAGTTCTCAATTTAAGTGTTTAAACATTGTATTTTGAGAACACTCAAATAGGGAATTTAAGTTTTCAAGTAACAATTTTGAGTGATATTATAGTAATTATGTTGAAAATCATGGGACCCAGATGATGTTGACAACACATAAATCACACTTTTTTTTTCTTCTTAAAAACACCTATCCATACAAAAAGTTTTAATTGTGTTTTCTTACTTTTGAAGATATGTTATAAAAATATGGCACTAAACATATATTTTGCATTATGAGTATTTTAAATGTGTTTTTGCAATACTTTTTTAACCGTAGTTTTCATATCATTTTGATAACCATATCTAAACTCTCTGACCAAGTGGGTCTCCATTTGCAATTTACTAGTATATTAAATATTTCATTTACATTAACTGTCTTTGACTTCCATTTATTCAAACAAAACTTCTCTCCAAATTAGTTTAAAAAGAAACCCTTTAAACTCCTCTTACATCTTTTTATGTAGGAAAAATACATGTTTGTATCGCATACAAAACATATGCATAAAAAAATTAACAGATCTACATCATTCGCAATTGTTAACATGTACTATGAAAATTTCAGAATTCAAGAACAAGAGAGCATACCTTAGTGTGGTGAAAACCAAAACCAAAATCAAAAGTACTCGGGAATACTTCTCTAATTCCACTTTACGCCCAAGAAGTATCGTCTCTCAATCAGTTTTCAAGGGAGAATGACAAAGTGTCTCACTCTCACATACACACCATTTCACAATGATGTCTCTCTTTTTCATATATTAGTATGTTTCTCTCCTTATAACTGATTATCTAATTGGGTTAGCATTTTGGGCCTTTCCAATTGGGTTTTAGTATGTGGTTTGGAGTAAGACCAATAAGTTACTAGCTCTAATGGGTCTTGGGATTTTTTTTCAACTCTTGATAAGTCCAAAGTTATCATTAACTATATTTAATACCACTATATAAATATAATTGCACTCTAGGCCTTATTTATAAATTATATCTGTGGGGGGTAAAAGCGTCAAAACACCGTGTGGGCCCAGGGCCTGGTCCGAGGACGTGGACTCCGCCAAAGGGGTCGTGAGTCGTGGATAGGGCTAGGGCCTCCTAAAATTGGGGCCTCCTAAAACTGGGGCCCAAAGGCCCGCCGACCATGTCTCCAGCCAGTTGGATGAAGATCCGAGGAGATGGTCTCCTCGGACACACGTGTCAGGGATAAGAGGGGGTAACACGACGTCCAGGGAAGAGCTCCTAAAGCTCGGCGAGTCATCCCAGGCTTTAACGAGACGCCGAGGAGGGAGACAAGAGGGACGTGCCCTGCATAAAGCTACTGCCACAGCATTAAAGGCCTTTCACCTACCCGCCTGGCCGCATTAATGAAGAAATGACTTCTGAGAGGACGGTGGACAGCCTTATAGGCATTGGGGAGCGTTTTCAGGGAAAAGACAGATGAGAACCAGGGATGGGAAGTATAAATAGGGGAGGATAGACCAAAGGGGGAGATCTGGATTTTCTCCCAGGAAAGAGGAAGGCTCACTCTCTCTCTCCTCCCAAAGAACAGGAAAGCAGCCAGTGCATAAGCTCCTCGGCTCACGTCCGAGAAGAGAAAAAGACCACTCCATTGCCCCGCCACATGCAAGAAGTGGATTTAGTCCTTACCCCATAGCCTCCTGAAGCCCCAAAAAGTCTAGGCTTTAAGCCCATTCTCTACAAATTCTATTGTAAAGGCCACTTGGGCCGGCCCGACTATGCATTTGGGCCCAAGGCCAATTTTGTGTCCTTACAATATCCCAAGACTTTATTATATATGCAATCCATTCATAAAATATTTGTAGTAATATAAAGTTATAAATGTAGATTGTAACTTTGAAAAATTATTACATCTTAATCATTTTCCCGTTTTAATCTTTTAAGTTATTCATCATATATTTATGAAATTCAATTTCATAAATATTTATTTTAGTAACTATTTACTAAAGTAGTTAGGCTTAACATTCTGAATAACAAACCCATTAAACTTATCTCAAGAAAATATTTTGTATTTCTGTTAAGAGACTATGAAATCTATCTTGAAAATATATGTTCCATCAACACTAAATGTGGTTGCCCAACATACTGAAGTATTGACCGTAATTTCATGATAGACTTGATATATCAAAGCAACCTACATTTCATGATCAGTTTCGTTATTCTCTCAGGATTAAGAGCTTATATCGTGAGATTTATCATTCATTTGACAATCATTAAGAAAATAATAAATCTCACAGCGGTCCAGTTCAATATATCCTAACTCTTAAAACATATCAACATACCAAATAGAAGTCTCCACTTCCATGATCAAGACAAATCATCTTAGTTGATATGTCATAGTCTTCGCAGATGAAATGTCCAATTTCATCATCGACTATGAACTGAGTTTAAAAAGAACTTATGACTTATATCTTCTATGACTAAATCACATAAATTACATACTATGCATCTTATGGACTATATGATAATGTCCAATATTTATGTTACCATTATTTTAGATTATAATAAAATAAATTTATTAATACAACATTAAGTCATGCATTATGTCATACATAGCATCATACAGTAGGATTTAAGGGCACTAAACCTAACATTTTATTGAATGTGAAGTTTGAAAATCAAATCGTTGGATTGTATTTTTTTTAAGTTCTTAACATGCATGTAAATTTCGTTTGAATCAAATGTTATTTACTATTCGATCAATAAACTTATTTTTTATACGAATTTTTATACCACAAAATTTGAAATTTAAATATTTAATGAATAAAATAGCTATTGATATTTGATATTCTTGAAATTTTGCAAGTATGAAAAATATAATAAAAACATGTAATCTATGGGGGAGATAGGACCAGGAGTATGTATTTATATACATATCCGAGAACGTTAAGCAATCCGAGGGTGGATAGATATCTTACTAAGAGTCCGTGTTGATATATAGAGAGGTAAAGTCTGATTATGATTATCCGAGAAGGTGGCCCGAGGAGGAATACTTCCTTGACTCAGCTAAGTGGAGGTGAGAATATATTGTTTGCCACCTAAAGGCAATGTCCCATGGGACTCTGTTAATAAGGATATGCACCACCAGAGTATAGGACAAAAGAAAACCATGAATATCTAAAGGGAAAGATGCTACCACCGCCTTAAATGCCCTACAACTAACTCTCTGACCACATTAATGAAGAAGTGACTCCTGAGTAGCATAACTCAACCTTATAGCTGTTTCCAAAGGCTTCAGGAAGATGTTGATGGGACAAGTATCCAAACGAACAAGCTGATCCATACGTGGAGGTTAGAGAGAGGAGGAAGAATGATATAAAAGGCAGAGGAAACCCCCAGAATAAGGGGATTGGGGGGGGAGGAGAAAAAACACTGTAGACCAAAGAACAATATTTGTAATCTATCTTTAAGTGAGATATACAGATGAATTAGCCTCTTCGAATTCAGTCCGAGGACAATTTTCCTTACATAAATTTGTATCATCTTTACTTCTTGGTCATCTTGACCCATTGCAATTGATAGACAAACTCATTAAAACCCAGCTTTCAAACCCACTATCTTCAAATTTATTGTATTGGGCTCTTTGGGCCTAGTCCCTTCTTATTTTGGGCTTAGGCACAAATTGTGTCCTTACAATTAGTGTCGTCTATGGGAAATCTTGGTGTTTCATTTTGTTTAACGCCTAGTTATGGTAGATTCGGGTCCTCATCAGGCAGAGTCTTTGGGGTCTTAATGTCAAGATTATCCCCTCAATCATGAGCTAAGAGGGGACAGGGAAAGGAGTGTGCACACTACCCGTACTAACACGAGTCAATCTCGGGGTGGAAGCCATGTCTCTCATGCGGACAGTGCCAGGGCCATGCAATTGGAGATCAATCATTTGAAAAGGAAGTTAGACCAAGATTGACGGAAGTGAACTCTTTTCGTTTCTGACCCTTCTTCTGATGATGATGGGGATAGCAGTTACAGACTCAGGTCAAGGACTCCCCCTAGTGAATCTTGTATGAAGAGGACAACCCTTATGGCCGTAGGGATAGGAATTCGTCATGTAAAGGCTTGGAGAATGACGCTATGAGCAAAGCGTTGAATCAAATTTTCAAATCACCCTTCACGCGTAGAATTGAAGCAATGAAACTCCCTCGATGCTTCACTCGGCTAATATTCACCATATATAATGGTTGAACAGACCCTGTGGAACATGTGACCCACTTCAACCAGAGGATGGTTGTGCACTCTAGGAATGAGGTTCTGATGTGCAAAGTTTTTCCATCCAATTTGGGACTTGTGGCGATGAGGTGGTTTGACGGCTTTGGAGCAGGTTTCATCAATTCCTTTAAGGAACTCACCTAGGCGTTTGGATCTCAATTTATCACGTGCAGTGGGGTTCCTCGGCCTTTAGATTCCCTACTGTCCAAGACCATGTGAGAAGGGGAGACCCTAAAGACGTACTCAGATAGGTACTAGGAGATGTTCAATGAGATCGATGGGGACTTTGATGACATGGCCATAAGAACCTTTAAGGTCGACCAGCCTGTTGAGTAAGGTCTGAGGAAATCATTAACAGGGAAATCAATTAGTAATGTTCGTCAGCTCATGGACCACATTGATAAGTATAAACGGGTAGAGGAGGACCAATAGTTAGGTAAAGGCAAAGTGAAGGTGGTCTCTCAAGATAGAAGAGACTTCAAGTCGGATAAGTACAATGATAATCGTCCTTGGCGGGATTTTTCAAGGCAGTCTGGGGCTGCTACTGCACCACAAGTTGTTAACATGTTGTTTCGGGAACCAATACATCAAATCTTAGAAAAAAAAAATCAAAAATGAACCTTTTTTTCAATGGCCAAACAAAATGAGAGGTAACCCTACAAGGCGCAACCAAAACCTTCATTATCAATTCCATCGGGAGCGAGGACATACAACCGAGGATTGCGAACTCTAAGGATTCATTTGCAACAGTTTGTCTGAAGTGGCAAGTTAAAACAATTCCTATATCACCCCAACAGGTAAGGACTCCAATTAGGATCGGGATTTCAAAGGGATGCTTCTTCGAAACCGCCTTTAAGAAGAATCAATGTTATTCTTGCTGCCCCGAGAAGAGTTGGTTCTCACTACTCCGGGGTATTATCCATAGCCAAACCACCTGTAGGGAAATCCTTCCCAAAGCTGAAGAGGAGCAAGACGGAGTTCCGTCCAACGCTGAGTTTCTCTGACGAGGATAAGGCTGGTATCTTATAGCCATATGATGATGCATTGGTGGTTACTCTCAAGATAAGAAGGTATGATGTGAAGTGGGTTTTGGTTGATCAAGGTAGTGGGCCAAAGATTATGTACCCTGACCTGTATAGGGGTTGGGGCTAAAGTCTGGAGATTTAACCAGTTATGAAAGGTAGTCATACCAATGGGGTAGATCAAATTGCTAGTGCAAGTTGGGTAAGAAGTGGTAGAGGTGAATTTCATCGTAGTGGATGCATTTTCTCCCTACACAGCCATCATGGCAAGACCCTAGATTCATGCCTTAGGGGCTGTCTCCTCTACGTTGCATTTGAAGGTGAAATATCCATTCCGTGACCAAGTTAAAGAGCTGATAGGAAGTCAGTCTATGGCTAGGCAATGCTTGGTGGCCACGATTAGACATCAAGCTGAGGGAGAGTCCTAGGCATCAAATGAGCACAGTTTGTAGCAATCAAAGGAGCCGGTGTCATCTGAGAATCCAATGGAGATAGTGGAGTGTGAAGGTTTAGAAAAGGTTATTATAGGTAACGATAAGGAGATATACTTTTAGGTCGGAGCTCAACTACCTCTTCAGGAAAAGGACAAGTTAATAATGTTTCATAGGGAAAACATTGATGTGTTTTCTTGGAGTGCTTACAAGGCCTCGGGGGTGGATCCAAGCATCATTTGTCATCATTTGAACGTCAACCCAACTGTTATACCGAAGAAGCAACCACCTCGGCGATCATCAAAAGAGCATTCTAAGGCTATCAAGGAAGAGGTAATCAAATTCAAACAAGTAGGGGCTATTAAGGAGGTTTTTTTTATCCTAAATGGTTAGCTAATACGATGGCAGTGAAAAAGAAGAATGGAAAATGGCAAGTATGTGTAGACTTCACAGATTTGAACAAAACTTGCCCCAAGGACCCCTTTCCGATGCCTCGTACAGATCAATTGGTGGATGCCACTATTGGGCATCATTGGATAGGTTTTCTAGATGCCTTTCAAGGGTATTATCAGATACCCTTGGCTCTGGATGATCAAGAAAAAACTGTTTTTGTCACTCCTATAGTAAATTATCACTACAAAGTGATGCATTTTGGTTTAAAAAATGCAAGGGTTACCTATCAGAGGATGATGACCAGGATGTTTGAGCCACAGATAGGAAAGAACATTGAGATTTACACAGATGAAATGGTGTTCAAGAGTAAGATGGAGTCTAAACATGTTGGTGATCTTAGGAATATCTTTAGGATATTGAGGAAGAACAATCTTCGTCTTAACGCTTCTAAGTGTTCTTTGGCATTGGTTCAGGAAAGTTCTTAGGATATATGGTTACTCACTGAGAAATTAAGTCAATCCTGACCAGATTAAAGTAATCAACAATTTACAGCCACCTTAGAATCCCAAAAACGTCCAAAAGCTGACGGGGATGACTGTTGCCCTGAATCGATTCATTTCTCGGTTAGTAGACAGATGCAGACATTTCTTCCAATTGTTGAACAAATGAAAGGGATTTGAGTGGACCGAGGAGTTTGTCTTGGCCTTTCAGCAACTGAAAGAATACTTTTCTTGGCCACCTATCATGTCTAGACCCGAGGTGGATGAAGTTTTGTTTGCATACATAGTTGTTCCTTTTTAAGCTGTGAGCTTGGTGCTGGTACAGGTTGATAATAATGTGCAGAGGCCAGTCTATTATGTGAGCAAATCATAACATGAGGCCGAGGTTCGTTACTTACCACTAGAAAAGACCATTTTGGTAGTAGTGCAAACTACACTTAAACTTCTCCACTACTTCCAATTTCATATAGTTGTTGTCCTAACTCAACTTTCACTTAAGTCATTGCTTCAGAGTGTTGATTATACTGGAAGGATTGCTAAATGGGGTACGATCTTAGGGGTTTTTGATATTAAGTACATGCCTCGTACCTCTATTAAGGGTTAAGTTCTTGCAGACCTTGTGGCCAAGTTTGTTGAGCCTTCTATAGAATAAAAAGAAGACAAGCAGAACATGGATGGAAAATCAGTTGGCATGGTCTCCCTCCAAGAGCCTAAGTCCTGGAAGGTGTATGTTGATGGTGCAGCAAATCAAAGAGAATCAAGAGTGGGGATAGTCATAGTTTCTCCCCGAAATGATCGTTATTGAAAAATCTTCAAGGTTAAGTTTCTCGGCTATAAATAATGAGGCTAAGTATGAGGCCTTATTGGCGAAGATGGCTATGGTCCAGAAGGTAGGAGGAAAGACAGTGCAGATGTTCTCAGACTCAAGATTGGTAGTTGGCTAGGTAGAAGGGGAGTTAGAGATCAGAGATCCGAGAATGTAAGAATACTTGAATTAGGTGAGACATTTGCATTCAAAGTTTGAGTCTTTCACCCTAGTGCAAGTTCCCAAGAGCAGGATTACCCACGCTGATTCCTTAGCCACCTTCGCAACATCCTCGGCGTAGGGCTTACCTTGGGTTATCCTTGTTGAAGACCTATACAGGCCTACTGATGTGAAATGTGACATGGTCTGAGTTCATCAGATCAAGGCGAGACCTAGTTGAATGGACTTTGCAATGCTATTCCTTAAGGAAGATATCTTGCCCGAGGAGAAGTCTAAAGTAGACAATGTACTTAGAAAGGCTCCTTGGTTCTGGTTATCCGGTGACCAAAAGTTATGCAAACACTCTTTTTCTATACCATACTTGCTATGTATATACCCTGAAGTCACAGAGCTATTACTAGAAGAATTACATGAAGAGATTTTTGGAAGTCACACAGGAGGTAGATTTTTGTCTCACAGAGCACTTAACTAGGGGTATTTGTGGCTAAATATGCAAAGGAAGCACAAGAGTATGTAAAGAAGTGCGACCAATGTTAAAGGTTTGCTCCGAACATTCATCAACAAGGGGGTGTCCTCAATCCTCTATCCAGCTTTTGGCCCTTTGCTCAATGGAGCTTGGATATTGTAGGACCCTTTCCTAAGGCAGCAGAGAATAGGAGATGGTTGCTGGTTGGAATAGATTATTTCACCAAGTGGGTTGAAGCTGAGCAGCTGTCAAGCATCAGGGATTTGGATGCAAAAAGATTCGTTTGCAAGAACATTGTCACCAGGTTTGGAGTCCCCCATACCCTTATCTCAAACAATGGCTTTCAGTTTGATGTAAGGTAAAACTTTCAGAAGATATTGCTGTGATCTGGGTATTACGAACAGATATTCCACATCGACTTATCCACAGGAGAATGGACAAGCCGAGACTGTCAATAAGGTAATAATGAATGAGCTCAAGAAGAGGTTGGATGATGCAAAGGGAAAAATGGGTGAAAGAACTGTCACACGTCCTTTAGACATATTAGACTACCCCTCGCAGATCTACAGGAGAAACACCCTTTTCGTTGACTTATAGGGTCGAGACTGTGATTCCTCTTGAAACCGGTTTCCCAACACTAAGGAAAAGCTCTTTTACCTTGGGCAAAAACAATGAGCTATTGGAGAGGGGCTTGGATCTAGTTGAAGAACAAAGGGAAAATGACATGGTTCAATTGGCATATTATCAGCACAAGCTTAAACAAGGTTATGATTCAAATGTGAGGTTAAGGCCACTGGCACCAGGGGATTTGGTATTAAGGAAGGTTTTTGGTACTGCAAAGAACCCAGCTTGGGGAAAATTAGGGTCAAACTGAGAAGGGTCATACCGTATTACCTCAGTGGTTGGAATAGGGACTTACTATCTAGAAGATCTAGATGAGAATGTAGTACCACATCCCTGGAATATAAATAACTTGCGAAGGTATTATTATTAATGAAGGTATTTTCTGTTATATATCGCTTATTACTTTATGCGTTACATTTCATATTTTTATAATTATTAAGCATAATCTTAGTTATGTCTAGTTCTTCAGACCATCTACTTTAGGTAAATTAATACTTAGGTTTTTTTTTTCTAAGTATCAAATAGAACCTTGGCTATACCTGGATCAGCGGACCATATATCTTGGGTAAATTAATATTTTCAATATTTTTCTAAGTATCAAATAAAACCTTGGTTATGCCTAGATCCTTGGACTACATACCTTAGGTAAATTGATATTTTTCAACATTTTTCTAAGTATCAAACAAAACCTTCGCTATGCCTGGATCGTCGAACTACATACCTTTGGTAAATTGATATTTTTTGATATTTTTCTAAGTATTAAACAAAACCTTAGTTATGTCTGGTTCCTCGAATCATCTACTTTGGGTAAATTAATACTTCAGGTTATTTTTCTAATTATCAAATAGAATATTGGCTATGTCTAGATCATCGGACTGCATACCTTGGATAAATTGGTATTTTTTAACATATTCTTAAGTGTTAAATAGAATTTCGTTTATGTTGGGATCCACGGATAGCATACCTTTGAGATTCCAACAACAGCGATCTAAACAAATGGAAGTTCATAAGAATCATTTAAAGCATTTGCAAGTATATTAGACATATCTGTTATCTGATCAATATCTGATTATTTCCTCAAGGTTAGTAAGACTATTGGGAATAATTTGGATAAAGATTCTGTTGTGATGTATGGATTTTGAAATTAAAGTTATGCTTTACTAATATTGTTGACTTAGTAATTTTTGATTCTATTGATTAATTAGGAAAGTATTATCGCTTATGCAGACAACAAAATGGGGAATGTCTCATTGTCCTACTAATTAAGTACTAAGGAAAATAGAAACTATACAAGAAAAAGATACAAACATCACAATCATGAAAGAAAGACTTGTAACTTTCATTGATTTAAGCCTCAGAAAAAGTCAATTTGCTTACAAAAGGTCAAATTACATTACAAAAAAAAAAAAAAAAAAAAAAAAAAAAAACCTACTAAGTCTAAGAGAAAGAATAGACAAGGACATATCAGGGCTTTATCTTTATCACAAGTTTGTCCTTGGAAGTCTTTGGAGGCTAGTTAGGAGCTGTGTTGAGTAAAAGCAGACCTTTTATCCTTAGAGTCTTCCTTGGTGGTGATAGGAATGGTCGCCAGGACAATCTCCATCTGCTGGATAGATTCCTTCTCATTGGCAGGCTCCTTGGGGGCAATGAGGACCTGGCCAGCATCATGGGCCACCTTTTTAGTTGTTTCAGGTGGTTTCCCGATAGCCTTAGATTGCTTAACCTCCTCTGATGGATGACCAGAGGAAGGAAGGGCTTTGACTTGACTGGACTATCATTTCTAGCATCTGCTCCCTGGAAGGCAACATCAGCCTTAGGAACAGATGAGCTAGAAGCCCAGATGGTTGGAGGATAGTAAACACTCTCTCCTTCTAGAGGGCAGAGGAGGCATCAACCCCAGCCTAGTTGAGTGTCTCATTCCACATATGGAGGCAGTAGTGTCTACATACCTCTGAGACCTCCAAGCTCAGGTTTTCCTCGGTCTTAGCCACCCCAGCATCATACCCATCCTGCTTGGCCTGGTCCTTTGCCTTCTTGCCTTTTCCCTTAGCTTGCTCTGCTTATTCTTTGGCTTTGTAAGCTTTATCCTTAGCCTTCTTAAACTCCCTTAGACTCTTGTTGAGGGCCTTTATTTGTTTCTTCGTTGCTGCGTAGTCCTCCTCGGTTGGGCGAAGCTTAGACGTTGTTCCTCAACCTACCTTTTAGACACCCCTAAAGCGGCCTCAACGCTCTTTTTCTCACTTTTTGCCAGGTTTAGCTTGGTAGTGACCTTGTGCAGCGTTTTCTTTGCCATCTCAAAGGTCTTCAAGGTAGCAACATGCTTGGCCTCCTCGTCCTTCATCATTCTGTGTGTGTTGATAATTATTTCCTTATCCTTATGAGCAGCTTAGACGGCTTTTTCTCATAAATAAAACGGAACGGTGAAACATACTCAGGTCTAAAAAATTGAGTGTAAAGAAAATAAAAAAATGAATGATGAATGAAAATTGAAGAAAAGTTAGATGATAATCTTACCAGGGCGAGCTCCCTCTTTAGTGTGAGGAAGACCTCATGCTTCCTCATTTGTCTCAGTTCGTTCATGTCCTTGAGTAGTAATAGAGCTTGCTCTAACGCGTCGGCCACACAAGCAGCTGTTCCCAGATCAGAACTTCTGATGGAGGCGTCAGCAATTACAGAAACTCCATCCAGGATCATGGCCAGGGCCCAAACCTGGGGTAGATGCTGGGGCCTGAACCTCAGTCCTTCTCTCCATGGTTGTTTGGGATGTTTGAGCTTACTTGGCTCCCTTTTGGGGCTCGACGTCCTTGGGAGGATGACTCTTTCCCCCCTTCATCACCTCCTTTCCCTTAGGCTGATCCCTTTTTCTTTTGTGATCAGCCTAAAGGGATCAACCTGGTCAATACGTTGGGGTTGGGTGGGTGGAAGGGAGGGATGTTTGGGCTGGGTGAACTTCCCTAGCTTTTGACTCTTAGGGGAGGGAAGTTTGGCTTGGGCAGTCTTCCCTGGCTCTTGACCCCTTACTTGGGACTCCATCAAGTCTCGGAGGCTCTATCTGGTTCTTCGCTGGATTGGCATTGTGTCCGAGCTAGTGGTTTCTTCTTGTGGATGGCTTGCTTGCTCTAGGGATGTAAGGTCGAGGTCACCGTTTGGACTCCCCGGGGAGTAAGGTAAGTTGAAGACGTTAAATTTATCCTCGGAGTTCGAGACGTCTACTATTTCCTCCTCTTCCTTAATGATGGGTTGGGAGGAGCTAGCTTCACCGGTCGTTTGTTGGAGTGGGAAAGCTACCGTAGGAACGCCTTTTGGGATAGGTTGGGTGGTGAAAGTGCCTTTTAGGACAGGAACACCTTAGGAAGGAGAAAACCCGGAACGATGACACTTATCTGGTGCAAGCGGGGGTCACTGGCCTTTATGACGCACTTCGCGCCTAGAAGCTTTTTCAAATGGGAGTGTAGCCGAGAATCAAATGTGTTGCTCGAAGCTGACTGTCGCTGTGAACGAACACTTTGGCTTTTAGTATCTTGTCCAAGCTTGGCTGGTTGATAAAACCGAAATTCGGAATAGCAACACGTTTATCTGCAAAATCATCAACAAAATTTAGCATGAATCAAAGGGATGTTTATATACATATGTGAATCAAAAGAAGAAAGAGCAAGGGGGATGATTATGAAATAATTGACTTAAACCTAGAGCCCCACCTGGTTTCCCCTCTTTTGTCGGGCAAGGAAGGCCATCGTGTCACTCCTCAGATACGATAAAAAAATCCTTGTTTAGGCCTTTGTTGGAATCAGGGAGGTATTGAATAAGCCTAACCTTGAGAAACCTAAACTTTAGGTAGTACCCTTGCCTCGTTAGGTGATGGAGGTTGTAGATCCAATTAACATTATGGTGGGTAAGTTCCAAATCCATTCTCTCATTAAGTACATTTACACAACCTAATATTCTAAACATATTTGGGACACACTAGGTAGGAGCTAATCGGTGACTCCTAAGGTAATCCCTAATGATTGTGCTCATGGTGATTCTCATCCCCCCCTCTATAAAGGCGATCATTGGAATTACTACTTCTCCCTCCTGCCTTTTCTCATGCCATTCCCCTAACTCACAATACCTAATGGACACTCTGGGCGGGATCCTATAAAGAGCTTTAAACTCCTCTATTTTCTCCTCAAAATATACTAAAGAGACGAATCTATCCATTTTCAAGGGAGGTTTGAAAGTATTAACAGATAAAGAGATGAAAGAAGAGCCGAGGAGTAATAGACATAGAAGAGAAAGAGAAGTAGATGAAAAGTAAATAAGCGAAAGAATTTTTGAAGACTAACACAAGAAAGAAAACTTTCCCCGGATTAGCTCTCGGTAATTGTGAAGGCATGAGTTGAGTAGGTAAGCTTGCAGGTTCAGTGTATGAGTGCAAAAGTGAGATAAAAAATTAATTTGGACGGAATTTATATCAAATAAGAGTTACAAGCGGGAAAATTCCCGCCCAGGTTCCAGCAAAATCCATAATCGTTGGATCCGCATCACACCGGAGAACGTGGGGACATAAAGTCATAGAAATTTAATGAGGGAGCTTCTCGTAAGCCAAAGCGTCAGGAGTGTACCTCGGACAGTTAAAAAGACACTCGCGCGGTCAGCGATGATGTATAATGGGCACAGAGTGATTATGGTGACATCGAAATCCTCATTTCTTATCGAAGAGCCAGAAAGAAGAATCTCGAGGGGCTATTGTGAGGGAGATAGGTCCAGGAGTACGTATTTATATACATATTGGGCCTCATTCGAGGATGTTAAGTAGTCCGAGCATGGATAAATATCTTACTATGGGTCCGTGTTGGTATATAGAAAGGTAAAGTCTGATTATGATCATCCAAGAAGGTGGTCCGAGGAGGAATACTTCCTTGGCTCAGCTAAGCGAAGGTCGGAATGTATTGTCTGTTGTCTAGAGGTAACGTCCCATGAGACTCTGTTGATAAGGATATGCACCACCAAAATATAGGACAAAAGAAAACCATGAAATATCTAAGGGGAAAACTGATACTACCACATTAAATACCTTACGGCTAACTCTCTGGTTGCATTAATGAAGAAGTGATGCTTGAGTAGTATGACTCTGCTTTCAGCTGTTTCCAAAGATTTCAGGAAGGTGTTGATGAGACAAGTATCCAAACAAACAATCTGATCCATACGTGGAGGTTAGAGAGAGGAGGAAGAATGATATAAAAGGCAGAGAAAACCCCAGAATAAAGGGATCGGGGGAGGGGGAGGAGAAAAAACATTGTAGACCAAAAAACAGTATTTGTAATCTATCTTTAAGTGAGATACACAGAAGAATTAGTCTGAGGAGAATTAGTCTGAGGACAATTTTCCTTACATAAGTTTGTATCATCTTTACTTCTTAGTCATCTTGGCCCATTGCAATTGATAGACAAACTCATTAGAACTCAGATTTCAAACTCACTATCTACAAATTCATTGTATTGGACTCTTTGGACATATTTTCTTCCTATTTTGAGCTTAGGTATAAATTATATCATTACATAACCCATTAATTAAATTTTTAAAATTCATATCTATTAAAAAAAAAAATAAGGAAGAAGTTTAAAATGGGAGAAAAACCTTTTTCCCATCCATTCCATGTATAGTCCAGTACTAGTACTCCCGATGAAGTCCATGATCCCAACAATTTGGGTGGGATGTCGTTTTATTAATTTTTAAAACTTTTTATATTAAAAATTATGTCAGTTTAATAACTTTAATCATAATTAAAAGGCAATGATAGAGAAAGCAGTAAAATAAAATAGATAAAGAAAGTTTATATCAGTGAAGAAGCTCCCCTGACATGTCTTTTTCTTACTTCTTTTAGTTAAAAAAATAATAAAAAACAAAACAAAACAAAAACAAAAACAAGGAAACAAAGAATAAAGGCAATAGCAGTAAAAATTAAAGAACAATCCAGGCATCAAATTCAATTCAATTCAATTCAATTCAATTGTAGCAGTATGGAGAGGGGTACTACAAAATCAATTTAGCTGTGTAAACGGGTCCCACAGGATCTGCGCATCATTAGCCGCTCCCTAAAAACGACAAACAGCCGAATACGCTTCCAACTCACTCAGCTGTAGCCGATCAAGCTGATCCATCCAGCCAGCCCAAACCCCAAAACAATCAAAGTGACGGAAACTATTGATTCATACGTAAATGTGGCATTTACGCTAATCATAATTTGATTTAATAGATTATAAAATATTATGAAATAATTTATTTTTATTTTTTTATAGTTGCTATTTGGCTGTATTTGTTCTTAAATTGTGGGTTTGGCTTACATATCATCTTGTGATTAGTTTTTTGTTTTGAAAATTTGACAAAAATATAGTTATATATAAAAAAGATAAACTAAAAAAATGTATGTTAAATATTCGTTTGAGAACAACTTATCTAATTTTTTGTTGAAAGTGTTAAAATATATTTGTACCTTGAATTTTCTTTTTTAAATGTGAGATAATACAAGAAAAAAATGAGATTTTACAAAATTATACATAAAAGCTAAAAGCAAACTTAAAACTGATGTTAAACTGAAGTTATTAACCAATAAAATAAGGTAACAAAAAAGTTAAATTCAAATACTTGTCTTACTTGATAGCAACAATCATGTCATAGAAAAATCAATATAAATTTAAATACGTAAAAATTAAGTATGGTTTTAATAGTATTTTCCGTTAAGCATCTTCTCAAAAAAATGGAAATATTACATTTTATTGCCCTAAATTATACCTTGAAATACACTTTGCATCATAAACTTTTCGAATATATGTTTTTCACTATAAATTATGACTCTCATTACACTTTACACTCCGATGTTAAGTTTGTCATTAACTTGGATGGAAATATAAAATTTAGAGCGCAAAGTGTAATAAAAAATATAATTTAGGATGGTAAAATGTTTTTTTTTTTTTGTTTCTAGTAGATTGTGAAGAGGGACAATTAAGTCATTTCACATAATATCATACTTTTTCATTCAAGTTAACGGCAAACTTACTATTGAGGTATAAAGTGCAACAAAGGTTATAGTTTAGGGTGCAAAATGTGCATTCGAAAAATTTAGGGTGCTAAGTGTATTTTAAGGTATAATTTAGGGTAAATTCTCTCAAAAAGGTATAGTTTAGGGTAATAAAATATAATTTTTCAAAAAAAAGAAGAAAGAAAGCAAGTATTTGATGGGTTTTTGTTAATAGTTTTTTTATACACACGTGAATGTAGTATTTTATAACACAATCAAATAATTTATTATAAAAACTCGAGCTTTTAGTTTGTTTTATATTTTTTTATTATAAATTTTGGTTATTTTTTGGTATAAAAGACTATTTCGAAATCTCTTTCATAAGTGTATGATAAATGGATAACACGCATTAATAAAAGTCTTATGCGATTTTACTTTTTTAGACAATTTTTTTTTAAATTATATTGATCAATGAGTACAATACTCACATTTTACAAGTTTTTTTGGTAAATCATATTTTACAAGTCTAAAACTACGTGCAATTTCCCATTCAAATACTTTGTTATATTTATATATACTCTTGGTAGAAATCTTTTTTTTTTTTTAAGATAAAATTTTAATTTATGACATTTACTTTTGATAGTAGTTTTATATTATCAAACTAAATTACTAATTAATTTTTAATATAAGTAAAAATTGAATTCTAAACCTCTTGTTCAATTACTAAATACTTGATCGATTGAGCTAATAATGGGCAAAGCGGGCGAGCCAGTGTAGTCAGTAGTCCAGTGTGGTGTAACGCAGTACGGTGTAGCGTAGTGCAGTGTAGTGAGCTTGGGAAACGGGGTATGACCGACGAAACCGGTTAAAAAGTAGTGACCGTACGGCACATTGGCAGGTCGTTTCCATGGCAGTTGGTAAGCATTTAATGTGCTGCTTCTTCTATTCTCTCTCTCTTACAAAGAAATTTCAATCTTTCCTTTACATTATTTCTCTCTCTTTCACTCTCTATCTCAAAAGCTGTGCATTTTATTTATTCATTCGTCTCACTTCACTCCCCCACATTCAAAAGCACAAGAACAAGAACAAGAAGCCCCCTCAAAATATCACCAAACAGAGAGAGAGAACCTTCAAAATTCCGACTCTCAAATCCCCATTTCAAGCCACACAACACAGCATAAATCACTTTTAAATTGCATTTTAGCCTGTTCAGTAATTCACACAATACAGGTATATTACACACACTCTCTCTCTCTATATATATATATAGCTCTTGTTTCTGCTCTGCCTTTATTGTAATTCACTGTTTTATTTTGTTTTGTTTTGTTATCACTCCTGAATTTTTTTCTTCAACTTAAATGTCTTTATTAATTATATGGGTTTTATTGCAAAACAAAAATGCTCAATTTTTATCTATTTTACGAGAGTAATTGCTGATTTATATATATATATATATATATATATATATATAAGATAGTACTATTTAGGGAAGATTTCTTGTCCTTGTTTATCTTTTTGGATTCCTAGAAAGTGGAGGGAAACTATTAAATCAATCAAAATGAGATTTTTTAAAAAAATTTTTTTTTGTGGGGGGTCCAGTGTGAAGCATTAAGCTTAGTTATTTGAATTTCAAAGACTGCAATTTCTTTCTTTTCCTTCACTTTCTCAGGAGCCAAACAATGTCTTAAGGGTTACTTTGGTGTTTTTAGTTTTTAATAAGTTAATCACTTATAGAATTCAGATTCTTGATTAATTGAGAACTAAAGAAAATTTCAATGAGGCAAATTGGGGTTAATTGTTGTTATAAAGGAGGGTTTTGATTAAAAAGTTTTGAATTTGATATCCGATTTTGAATTTTTTTTTTTTAGGTCTAGTGGTGATGTCACTCTCTGAACCTAAAAAAAAACTACAATAAAATAAAATAATAGTGATAATGGGAAGCAACTTATTCTGAATGAACAGTGGGTTCATTCATTGTGATCAATCTTAGTCCGTGAAGTTTGTATTGGATACCTTCTCTGTGGCTCACACGCATTTATTCCTTTATTGACAATGGGTCTTTTTCTCTCTCTCACGCATATATACAGGGATAAAGAGTTAGAATTAGCATCTGTGGGAATTTTATATGACCTGCTGTTTATTTTGTTTCTTAATCAGGATTTGCAATTGGAGCTGGATGGTATTGAGTCAGATGGTGTTGGAAATTATTGCTTTTGATATTGCTATTAATTTTACTGGTTGGATTTGAGTACTAGAACCAAAACCCATATGAAAAAATGGGCTGTTTTTTGTTTAGTAATAGGAGTTATGGTTGATTTTTGCAAGATTTAGAGGGTTTTGGGTATTGGGTAGTGGATGTTTCTGTGTTTGTTCTATTGGGTTTGTTTAGTTTTTACTTTTTGATTGAAAAAAATTGGGAGGGATTGGTATAGTTAAGTCAAAATGCTTGAGCCAGAGCTTTGTCCTTCCCGGGTTCTTTCGCCTTTTCGTGAAGAAAGTGGGGATGAGGAACTTTCTGTGCTCCCCAGGCACACCAAAGTGATTGTTACTGGAAATAATAGAACAAAGTCTGTGTTGGTGGGCTTGCAAGGCGTGGTCAAGAAGGCTGTTGGCCTCGGAGGTTGGCACTGGCTGGTATTTCTTTATTCCCTTTCTCACCTTTTGCTTTTATATTCCATTGTTATAGACATTCTTAATATGAATCTTTTTTTTTTTTTTGGCTTTGTTGTTATCTCTGTATTGGAGTACTTTGTTCATTGCTAATGATTAATCATGCTCAAGAATATCACACAATATGGATGAGAATTTTGCTGTCTGGTTTCTTCTATGGTTTTTATTTTATTTTATTTGATTTGTGTTGTGTAGTTTGTCCTTTTGATGTGGGAGCTAGTTGACACGTATAGAGTGCTTTTTTAATATGGTATTTATTAAAAAAAAGTGTTTTTTTAATAGCGTTGTTTAATGTGATTGGTTGTTTTATTTCCTTATGAGGTTACGGCATTACATTCTGAACGAAATTTATGGGGGGTTTTCTAGGTTATAAATCTAGGGATATAAGATTTTTTATGAAAAAAAAGTTGTCTTTCAGTGGCCGCAAAGCGTGGAAAAGGTGTTTTTTTTTTTTTACCTGAAATTTTTAGTCCGCCTCCACCATGTGTATCAAAGTAAGTTACGTGGGTTTTTTTGTTTTAGTATTTGGGATGTGCCGATTATTAAATTTTGGGTATTGTAACAAAGCATGTTTGGTGTGTTATGCATGTAAAAGTGTTTTATAGATTTTGTTTGTGATTGTATTCTAGACTTGTTTTCTCTTTCTTCTGCATAATTGTATTTTATTATCTTCTAAAGTGTGTGTTTTTTCAACTATTCATAATTAAGAAAAGAGGAAAAATTAGTTTGTTGATTTATATTGATTTTTTTAGATCTATGCAATTTTTTTTTTTAAAATATAAGTGTTTCAGTGTATGTAATCTTAATTTGATGGTCTTCATGATTGGAATGGATTTATGGTTTTGTTCTTATTAACTGGTACTTCCTATTTATGCTCTTATGACTATGTCTGTCACCAAAGTAATTTTTAGGTTGCATAATTTTAATTGGCAATGCTCTGACATGCAAGGTGCTAATTATAAATTGATGGGGATTGTAACAAATTATGTTTGGTGCATTATGCATGCAACTGCAGGATTTACTTTATGATTGTATTCTATAATTTTTTTTTTCTTTCTTCTGAATAATTGTATTCTATTATCTGCTAATGTGTGTGTTTTTCCAACTATTCATAATTAAGAACAGAGGAAAAATTAATTTGTTGATTTTTCTAGATTTATGTTTTTATTTTATTTTAAATTTAAGTGTTTCAGAATATATAATCTTAATTTGATGGGTCTTGATGATTGTAATGGATCTATGGTTTGTTCTTATTAGTTAGTACTTCCTATGTATGCTGTTATGACTATGTTGGGCCTTTCTATACTTCTGTATTCTGTCACCAAAATAATTTTTAGGTTGCATAGTTTTAACTGGCAATGCTTTGACATGCAAGGTTCTGAAAAACGGGGTTGAAGTTAAGCTGCAAAGGAATGCATTGAGTGTGCTGGAACATCCAACGGGGCATGAAGAAGATGATGATCGTGATTATGATAACTCTAGCAGTGGATCTGACATAGGTGAAAAGGATAATGATTTCTGTAAGTTACACCATGTCTAGATGATGCCCAGCTATTGTGTGAGCATATCATTCCTATTAGTAAAGAGGGAAAATAAATTTCTTCATATCATGTTAAACTTAGAATTCTTTAAAATGTCCCTTTAATGTCTTTGTTCTTTCCTTGAGCAGCCACTATAGATTTCCAAAAGATGAGCAAACCAAGAATTCGGCCAAGGCCATGGGTTCCATCTGCATCAGTGAAGTCGACAAATCGTGGCATTTACAGAGAAGTTCAATCCATTCACACACCTCAACCTGTAAGAATTTTGGAAACTTAAAATTCATGCAAGCTTAATTCCTTGTTTGCGTGCACCTGGCATCTGAGCCTCAAATCTGAAACACTGATGGATGGTTGTACAATGTTTTATGATTAATGAAAGATAGTGGTAAACTTTTATAGACAAAAAAAAAATTAAAATGATTTTTTTAATGCTGTTCACACTTAGACTATTTTGAGTATGTGATTTGTTTAATTTGATTGAATTCATCATTAGTGATAGATGCAGGATTAGTTCCCATTATTTTGATCTTAGTTAGGCAGCTGAGCAAAATATATAGTTATAAGGTTATTCGTAAAAAATAAAAAAAAATCTTTTGAGGATATGGAGAGTCCAGATAATTAGCTGCTTGCCTCCTTTGTTGGCACCTTGTTTGATTGGACTTGGATTTGGGGACTCACATCTAGTGAATCTCTCCTGATGTTTGTAGATTTGCTTCTTTCTTGCATATAGTTTTTTAATTTTATTTTTTATTTGGTAATCTTTGGCGGTTTTATGCTTTTTTGCATAATTAGTCCTTTAATAACACTTGAGAACCTATCAATATAATAATAATAATAATACTAAGTACGTAAAAATTTACTTGGTTTGATATGACAATTTGTTCTAGTAGCAGGTGTGTTTTCTAACTTTTATCAGCAAGTGATATGCCGAACATGTGAACACATATTCATGAGTTAGCAGATTATGATGTACAGATAAGATATTTTTTAGATACTCATGTTTCCTAACTGTTTGTGTGAATTGTCAGGGGGTGAACTTGGCAAAATTAGGAACAGATTCATTGTGGAGATATTGCAGACACTACCACCTCGTAAGTCTTTCTTACTCCTGGTCTTTTCTAATTCATTTTCTACTGAATTTGATAGTTTTTACTAAATTCAAAATTTAATACTGTAGTTGAGCAGCAATTCTAATCCATCAAGGGAACAAATGCTTAATGCTGTTCAGCGGCATTTTGGGTTGCAGGTCTCTCTCTCTCAAAAATATTTGACACATGATCACATGTAGACTAGACATGCATATATCTAACATCCTTTTTCTGATGCAGCTAGAAGTGAATGAGGCACAAGTGATCACTCGATTTGTTCATGCCGCCAAGAGACTGAAATCAGCTGATAAAATTATAAAGCGAGAGTTCTGAATGTCCTGTGCTTGTATAATATACATATTAACTCTAACCTTTAGATCAGATCTAAATTAGTAGACTGATATGGGAGAAGGTGGTTTTGCTAAACCATGTTCAATCTCTCACGGATCCTAACCGTGTAATATAGGTCCCAATGTCCTGGTATTATCATATCCTATATTTCCCAGTAGATGTCTCATTATTAGATATAGTATTTGACAAGCAAGTAATTGACATTAAGTCTAGATGGTATTGATGCAGGGCATAGAGTTATAACCGTTGTTTAGTATTGTCAATTCTTTCTCAATTTTAGTTTCTTAATTATTTGTGCATATGATTGGATTGGAAACAATGCTATTTTCTAGTTATAGTTGATGTAATTGCCGTTGTATGCAGTCGCTTCTCTAGCCAATTGGATTATCGGAGCAGGTGGTTGAACATATAACCTAGAAGAGACTGTATTTGACAATAACCCAACTGGATGAAAGGTTTAACAACATATTAATAAGTCCTAGCTATTGTCTATGGTAAGAGTTAGGTTAATTTCATGTCTACTCTATGCCTAAAACTATTTGAAAATTTGAATTGACGAGAGTAAAGCAAAGGTGATATTTGATATTTCTAGGCTACTATAATCTATAACAGCTTGCCTCATTAATTATCTTTTGTGGGTTAGTCACTTAGTCCGATGAGTTGTTTGTATGCTGTGGAAATGGACCTAACCACCCTTCAATAATTGTATATGCAAGATGTTGACATGTTTGTATACCCTAAATTTGCTCACCAATAAAAGCCTCTCTTCTTAAAAGTGTGTTTTTTTTCTCCAATTTCAAATCAAATCATGGACACACCATCCATTGAAGGCACGGTTATATATGTGTCGTAATTCTTGAGTCCATTATGGAGCTCAAAGTGTCGCTTACCTATTATCGGCTACGGCAAAGATTTTGTGTAAAGGGGGTTTGGTTGTATTTCTCTTTTAGATTTCGTGTACTAGCAGTAGCTGTTTGTCATGGAGTGCATGATTGGACGCTATGAAAGGCATCCTCGTAGAGTGGGCTGGAGCTTTCTGAAGCACACGGATTATGGATGATGGGCACAGCATTTAATAAATTACAGGGAGGATTCTGTAATTACCTTCATTGATATAAGTGTAGGGTACCTCAAGCTTCTCTTTTTAGCTTCGTAGGGCGATAAATTTTAGTGAATTTTTTAATATATATAGGAAAATTCTAGTGCCATAAAAAGTGGCACAATATTGGCCACTACTCACCCATGTGGTGAGTTGAGGTTAGTAGAGAGATGTCCTTCCACCAATCTCAACTCGCCACATGGGTGAGTTGTGACTAATGTTATGCTATTTTATGTGGCACAAGAATTACTCTCTCACAAGAATTTTTTTACAATAGTTAATTAACAAATACGCTAAGAGCATCTATTAACAAAACTCTTTGTATTTAGATTTTATTAATGAAAATCTATTTTACAAATTGTTAGGCAAAATAATTTCAATGATTATTTGCTACATTCATAGTAACCTAATAACATTTTTTTTTTTGTTGAAACAATTTAAGGTTTCAATTATGTTAGATTTCAATTATCTCGATATTTTAGGGCCTTTTTGAAGATAGGGAAAGAATGCAAAACTCATATATATATATATATATATATTTCATTTTTTTTTCCTTGAAAAAAAAATTTGTTCTCATCCTACAATTTTGAGGCCTTTTGTTTCTCTAATGGGGCTTTAAAATCTTTTAAAAAATTGGGACAAGTGGGAGGCCCAAGCTGGCAGTGCACCTGCCTATATTTAAACAAATGTTTTTTTTTGGGTAGAAAAGAAATGCTAGATAAACAAGAGCCCGAGAAGGCCAGGGATAAAGAAGAAGACACATGTGAACATTACTACATTAATAATAAAAGGGGCAGATTGCCTCCAACCCATCTTGGCAAGAGTAAGCAGTCCTATTGGCTTCTCGGAAGCAATGAAGAAGCTGAAATTCAGCAAAATCCTGGAGAAGTGCATTCATCAACAATTGGCTTTGTTATTCTATTGGATGAGTTGGAGTTAGTAACCAGCTTATTACAATGGAGGTATAGGGTCCACAAACCTATATGTAATAGAAAACAAACAGGGGATATTGTGATGATCTGATACTGCCGACAATGTTCCATTATTGGTGTGGACTGTGGAGCCATCCAAGGAGGGGTTTAGAGAAGGATGGGAGGAGGTCAAAAGGGATTCCCATGTTCTGCCTAAAGTTCCAAGGGAGGGGCAGTTTCTCAATAAATGGATAATAGATTCTAAGCTGTTATTACAAGCAGGACAAGAGTGGTCAAGGATTAAAAATAGGTTATTAAAAGAATGTCACAACCAATTTGATACTTGAAAAACAGGTTGTGTTGAGTTGGCAAAAATGTGACACAACTCATTTTAACCAGCTTAATATTAAATAGATTGTGTTGAGTTGACACAAATACAAATCATTAACCAGCTTCAAACACGACTCATTTTAGCCTATTTGACCTAATTAATATTGTTTTAAATTTAATAAACAACAAATTTCATTAAAAGTCATAATTCATAACATTAAAATACCTACAACTCAAAACTTAATAAACAAAATAAATATTTAATTGTTATACGGGTAAACAATTTGTGTTAAAAAGGGTCTTTCGTGTTGATATGAATAAATAACTGTGACTAATCATATCATATGTGGGTTAATTGGATCAACCCACAACTAACACATTTCTTATCATGTCGATTGTGAGTTGACCCAATTCTAACTTGAACCCGTTAAACCTAAACCATAATGCTCAAAAACTCATGTTGTGTGCATCTTGTGCTTGTGGGCTGTGCCAAGCGCGCACGCGAGCACACACACACACACACACACACAAACACACACTTATATATATATATATATATATTTATATTGTAGTGTCAATGGGCCTAAGAATTTGTGTGGGGTTGGCCCAAGGATATTTGTTGGGCTAAAAGCCCAATCTGAGGACACTGAATAGTCCGAGGATGTGAGAAAATCAACCCACGAAGCAATACTAATAGGTAAAGAGATGGTGTCTGATCAAGTATATCCAATAAGGTGGTCCGAAGAAGAGTATGCCCTAGGTTATGCAAGGCCGTAGTAAGAGAAAGGGCCGGTTAACATTCACAGGCACTATTATAAAAGATTCTATAGGTAAGGGTAGAGGTGGTATATGTAGAAGATAAGAAAAGGGGTGGTGTAATATCTAAGATAAAAGCTGTTACCACCGCCCCCGCATTGAATGTTCAGCAACTGCTTACCTGGTCGCATTAATAGGAAAGTGATGCCTGAGCATCAGGAGTTAACACCTGCCTCCAAAGACTTGAGGGGGAGGGGAGGTGGATGAGACAAGCATCGAGACCAGCAATCTAAACGTGAAGGAGAGATAGAAGAAGAAGGATGATATAAAAAGAGAAAAGGGACCGTACACAGAGGGGGAGAAAAGAAAAAAGAGGGGAATTCTAACATATTTTTGGAAGAAATCAAGAGAGATAATACAAATTATCCTCGGCTTTTGTCCGATGACTCATTTTGTCATATAAACATTTTCTTGTGTGTAACGTTGTGATCGAGCCCGCCACTTTTGTCACCCAACATCACTAGAACCTAGATTTTAAGCCTACTTTCTACAAATTTCATTGTAAAGGACCTTTTGGGCCTATTCCCTTCTCACTGTTGGGTTTGGGCACGAAACTGTGACTCTACATATATCTATAAAAGGAAGTGGTGTTCATTTGGTCATACTATTTTATTCCACACCCATGAAAACTCCATTAACCGATAGTGTGGTGAATTAAACTTAAAATATCCAAGTTTACATCCCACTTTAGACCACTGAGCCCATTATTGAGGTGATTTTATTTTAGAAATTAATAATATTATAAAAAACTTAAAACAAAATAAGAAAACTTCCAAATTAGGACAATATTATTGTTATTATAAAAAAATAACAATAAAATTTTAATTTATTATTGGAAAAAAATTATTTTAAGATAAATAGATATATTATAAATATTTTTTAAAAATAACATGTGGGCTTAACAATAATTTTTTGTTAGTTCAAAAAAAAAAAAAAAATGAAATGAAAAAAAAAAAAAAATTCTAGTCATAAGTTGGTCAAATTTAAATTACATTTCCATTTAGTCTTCCCCTCCCAATTGGTTCTACATTTCTCTCATTCTCTCTTTCCCTTCTTCAACCTTTATGAACTCCACTTATAGTTTTACATCCTCTATTCCCTCCATCTCCCCTACTAGTTTAGAAGGGGATGAGGTGGAGGATATGCAGGGACTAGAGTCGGAGCTAAAAGCAGGAGCAAGTGCAGGAGATTAAAGAGGATGACCGTACTGATTTAGAGGAGGGGGACCTAACACACATTTAGTGAAGCATTTTTGGGTAATTTGTGGCTCTTCTAATTTAGGTTTAGTTTTTAGTATACTAGCCTAGTTTTCATATAATGTGTAGTGCATTTTTTGTTATTAGTTTCCACCAATATTTCAATAATTTTTGTTGTAAGAAATTGTAATATTTAGTGTTATATTTTATGGATAAAATAGAAAGACAATAAGAGTGGTGTAGTGATTTGGCCATATTATATGTGTTTACAAATTTTAAAATTGCATGATATAGTGACTGATATGAATAAACATGTTTGATGCCTACTCAAAAATGCAAATATAATTTTATTAAAATAAAAATGAAAATATCCTTCAATTATTTCTTTTACATTATTCATTGTATGTTATTAAATTTATTATTTCTTTTGTTAGACTTTGTTTCAACTATTGCAAAAATAACTAAATTTGAGTAAGAATAATATATTTCAAATAAGCCGTTCTCATATAAATCTTTACAAAATGACATCAAATTTCATTATACAAATATTTAATTTTTGATGGCTTGTGTCAAATGTTGTCAAAGCAGCTAAACATGAGTGTAGGGATGGAGGGCCCAAATATAGGTATTGGGTTGTGGGTCGTGCCCGAGGACATCAAATAGCCCAAGACAAGTAAATACTAATGAAGGTATACATATTAATGGGCCGTGGAAGAAGTCTGGTCATAAGGAGCTGGAAATGTTGTTCGAGGAGAAGTACTTCCTCGGCTAAACAGAGTAGAGGTCAAAGGTTCAACCCTTCATCAAGAACAAGGCAATAGACAATCGTGCTGGCAAGGATAAACATTAGATAGGGATAAGACAAAAGAGAGTTGGGAAATATTTGAGAAAAAAGTTGCTACCACTGCATTGAATGCTTTGCAACTAACCCCCTAGCCGCATTAATGTGGAGGTGATACCTGAACAGTAACATTCAACCTTACAGCTATCCACAAAGACTTCAGGAAGGTACTGATGAGACAAGTATCAAAGCCAGCAATCTGATCTACACGTGGAGGGCTAAGATGAAGGAAGGAAGAAGAATATAAAGGAGAAAACCCCTATTCCAAAGGGGATGATCAGAAAATCTAAGGAAAAAGAACTGTAGACTCAAGAACTGTAATTTTGTATAAGTTTAAGAGAAATATATAAGAACAAACCATCCTCAGACTTGGCTGAGGAGAGCTTTTATTGCTTAAAACTCTTTATTTTATTCTTTCTAATAATAACTAACCTACTGTGACTACTATCCTCTTAACTCATTGGAATTTCATCTTTAAGCCCACTCTCTAACAAATTCTTTGTTTTGGGCTCTTTGGGCCATTGACCCTTCATTTGGGCTTTAGGAGCACATTGTGTCCTTAAAATTGGCATCGTCTATGGGAAATTTGAACATTCTTGGGTTTATCCAACCATGATAGGTTCATGGCCAAACCATGAAGAATTTGTGGGATCCCAACGTCAAGATTAATTTCTTAAATTTGTGCGAAGGAGAGACCGTGAAATTAGCATACACACCACTCATACAAGTAGGAGTCATTCTAGAAGTGGGAGTCATGTGTCCCATGAAGAAAACACCAGATACATGCAGTTGGAGATAGACCACTTACGAAGGAAGTTATGCCGTAAGCAACAGAGAGGGACTCCTTCAAGCTCAGAGTCTCCTCTGATGGTGATGATGATAGTTACATGACCAAATCAAGGACTTCTCCTAGTGAATCTTTCTCTTGTGATGAGGATCGCCATTATAGGCGGAGAAGCAGAAGCCTATCTTACAGAGGCCCGAGCAATGATGCTATGAGTAGGGCCTTACGCCAAATTTCTAAATCACTGTTTACATAGAGGATTGAAGGAGGAAAGTTTCCTCGATAGCTTACCCAGCCAGCATTCACCATGTATAATGGTAGGATGGATCCTGTGGAACATGTTAGCCATTGCAATCAAAGAATGACTGTTCACTCAAAGAATGAAGCCTTAATATGCAGGGTGTTCCCATTTAGCTTGGGGCCAGTAGCAATGAGATGGTTTGATGGATTGGAGGAAGGATCAATTAACTCCTTTCAAGAGCTTACCAGGGCTTTTGGAGCCCGTTTAGTTACTTGTAGTAGGGTTCCTTGAACTTTGGATTCCCTGCTGTCTATGACCATACGAGAGGGAGAGACCCTGAAGACGTATTCAGACAGGTATTGGGAGATATTTAATGAAATAGATAGAAATTTTGATGACGTAGCAAGAAGGACTTTCAAGGTTGACCTGCTTGCCGAGCACGATTTAAGGAAGTCTTTGACAAGAGATCCTGTCAGAAGAGTACGTCAACTCTTGAATCGAATTGAATAGCATAAACGGGTCGAAAAGGATCAACAACAAGGAAATAGGAAGGCTAAAGTAGTTCCCCAAGACCGAAGGGATTTCAGATCGGAGAGGTACAATAACAATCGGCCCAGGAGAGATTTTGCTAGGCATATTGAACCTGCTACTGCCCAGGTAGTTAAGGTTGTGTTTAGGGAGCCTGTGCTCCAAATCTTAGAGAAAATAAAGAATGAGCCATACTTCAAGTGGCCAAATAAGATGGGAGGAGACCCCATGAACCGCAATCAAAGTCTTCATTGCCAATACCTCCAGGACTGAGGACATACTACAGAAGAGAGTAGGACTTTATGGGATCACTTGGAGCAACTGGTCAAAATTGGGAAACTGAAGCAATTCTTACATCAGCCTAATAGACAGGGGAGCTAGGCAAGGTCGGCACATCAGAAGGATGCTTCTTCAAAACCACCCTTGGGGATGATCAGTGTTATTCTTGCTGCCCTAGGTAGGACTGGTTCCTATCCATCCAGGGTGATGTCTATAGCTTGGCCACATGCTGAGGATTTGACCCCTGATTCTAAGAAGGGTAGAATAGAAGTCCGACCAGCTCTAAGCTTTTTTGATGAGAATAAGGTGACAACCACATGATGATGCCTTGGTGGTTACCCTTTAGATTGGAGGGTATGATGTGAAGAGGGTTTTGGTAGATCAAGGTAGTGGCAGAGATCTTGTACCTTGACCAATACAAGGGGCTAAAGCTGAAGCCTGAGGACCTGGCCTACTATGATTCTCCTTTAGTGGGGTTTGATAGGAATACAGTTATCCCAAGGGGCCAGATCAGATTACCTATTTAGGCAGGGTTAGAGGTCATGGAAGTAAACTTTATTGTGGTAGATGCATATTCCCCCCTACACTGCTATTATGGCGAGACCTTAGCTTCATGTCATGGGGTTTATTTCTTTTATCTTGCTCTTAAAGGTGAAGTATCCTTCAGGGGACCAAGTTGAGGAGTTGATCAGAAGTCAATCTATGGCCAAATAATGTTTGGTGGCTACAATTATACATCAGTTTGAAGGTGAATCCTCGGCCTCTACAGAGAGGGATTTACAGCAATCAAGGTAAACAGTCCTGTCCTTAGATGTTGTGGTAGAAGGAGCCAAGTGTGAAGATTTAGAAAAAATCATCATTAATAATGATGAGAAGAAGTTTTTCCAAGTGGGAGTTTAGTTTCCTCCTCAGGAGAAGGAAGAATTGGTTGTTTTCCTTAGGAAGAACTTTGATGTGTTCACGTGGAGTGTTTATGAAACTCCTGAGGTGGATCCAAATTTCATCTGTCATCATCTAAACGTTAATTCATCTATCACTCCTAAGAAGAAACCACCTCGGTGCTCTTCCAAGGAATATTCTGATGCTGTTAAAGAGGAGGTGATCAAACTTTAGCGGGCAGGTGCAATAAAAGAAGTATTTTACCCTGAGTGGTTGGCCAACACAGTGGTGGTAAAGAAGAAAAATAGGAAATGGTAAGTATGTGTGGACTTCATAGATCTAAACAAAACTTGCCCCAAAGATCCTTTCCCGATACCTTAGATAGACCAGTTGGTGGATGCAACAGTTGGTCATCCTCAGATAAGCTTTTTGGATGCCTTTCAGGTGTACCATCATATATCATTGGCTTTGGATGATCAGGAGAATATTGGTTTTGGTACGCCCATTGGAAATTACTATTATAAAGTGATGCCCTTTGAATTGAAGAATGCAGGATTCACTTATCAGAGGATGATGACTAGGACGTTTGAACCTCTACTTGGCAAGAATATTGAAGTCTACATAGATGATATGGTGGTGAAAAGTAAAGTAGCGTCTGAGCATCTGATGGACCTGGAAGTATTTTTGAAGTGCTGAGAAAGTACAAACTACGCCTTAATGCTTTTATGTGTTCTTTTTGTGTCAGTTCAGGCAAATTTCTAGGTTATGTGGTCATTCATCGTGGAATTAAAGTTAATCCAGATAAAATTAAAGGCAATCAATAATTTACAACCTCCTCGGAATCACAAGGAAGTCCCGAAGTCGATTGGAATGACTACAGCCCTGAACTGATTCACATCTCAGTTCGCAGGCAGATGTAGGCCTTTCTTCCAATTGTTGCACAAATGGAAAAGATTTGAGCGGACAGAAGAATGGGCTTTGGCCTTTTAGCAGTTGAAGGATTATATTTCACGGCCATCCATTATGTCTAGGCCCGAGGAGGAAGAGGTTCTTTTCGCCTATATTGCTGTGGCTTTCGATGCAGTTAGTCTAGTATTGGTAAGGGTGGACAATGGAGTACAACAGCCAATCTATTATGTGAGTAAGCCACTACATGAATCAAAAGTTCGTTATTTACCTCTGGAGAAGCCTATTTTGGCTGTGGTACATGCTACACGGAAACTCCTTCATTATTTCCAAGCTCACACAGTTGTGGTTTTAACATAACTTCCTCTTCAGTCATTACTCTGAAAGGCTAATTATACAGGGAGAATTGCCGAGTGGGGAACAATTTTAAACCTCTTTTAAGGGCTAAATTCTTGTAGATTTGGTGAAGGAATTTACTAAATCTCTAGTAAAAATGGAGGACGAGGAGCAAAACTTGGAGGAAAACCAGTTGATACAATTTCTCTACAAGGACCCTCATCTTGGAAATTGTATGTTGATGGTGCATCTAATCAGAGAAGATCTAGGGTGGGGCTAGTTGTGGTATCCCTAGACAAAATCACTATTAAGAAATTTTTAAGGTTGGGCTTCTCGGTCACAAACAATGAAGCAGAGTACGAAGTTTTGTTGGTAGGGATGACCATGGTTTAGAAAATGGGAGGAAAGGCAGTGGAAGTGTTCTCGGACTCAAGGTTGGTAGTAGGCCAAGTGAAGGAAGAGTTGGAAGTTAGGGATTTGAGAATGCAAGGATATTTGAATAATGCTAGGTGCTTGTAGTCAAGTTTTGATTTTTTCACTTTGCAACAAACTGAGAAGCAGAAATACACATGTTGATTCTCTGACTACTTTGGCAACCTTTTTTTGGAAAAGGCTTACCTCGAGTTATACTCATTGAAGATTTACATAAGCCTATCAAGGAGAAGGTCCAAGTTCACTAGATCATGGTCGGTCCTAGCTAGATGAGGTACGAAGGAAGGCTCCTTATTTTTGGTTATCCGAGGTGCAAAAATTGTACAGACGTTCCTTTCCTTGGCCATACTTGCTCTGCGTCTATCCCGAAGCAGTAGAGCCACTTCTGGAGGAGTTGTATGGGGGGATCTGTGGAAGTCATACAAGGGGCAGGCCACTATCCCATAGGGCTCTCACCCAAGGGTATTGGTGGCCAAGTATGCAGAAAGAAGTACAGGAGTATGTGAAAAAGTGTGATTAGTGCCAAAGATTTGCTCCGAACATTCATCAGCCAGAGGGTGTCCTCAATTTTTTTGTTTAGTCCATGAACATTTGCTCAATGGGGCTTAGATATTATTGGACCATTTTCTAAAGCTGTAGGAAACCGAAGATGGCTTCTAGTCGGAACTGATTATTTAGTAAAGTGGGTGGAAGCTGAGCCACTATCTAATATTAGAGATCGGGATGCAAAGAAGTTTGTATGGAAGAACATTGTCCCTCGGTTTGGGATTCCTCACACCTAATCTCAAATAATGGGCTCCAGTTTGACAGTAAATCCTTCAGGAGGTATTGGTGTGTATTGGGCATTAAAAACAGATATTCAACTCCAGCTTCTTCACGAGGAAATGGATCGATTGAGGCAACCAACAAAGTTATAGTAAATGGACTTAAGAAGAGATTGGATGAGGCAAAAGGCAGATAGGTGGAAGAATTACCACATGTACTCTGAGCATATTGGACTACTCCTCGTCGGTCAACTAGGAAGCACCCTTTTCAATGACTTATGAGTTCGAGGCTGTGATCCATCTAGAGACTGGATTTCCAACATTGAGGACAAGTTTGTTCACTCTAGACAACAATGATAGGCTATTGGAGAAAAGTCTAGATTTAATTGAGGAACGAAAAGAAGCTGCCATGGTTCAACTAGCATATTATCAACAGAAGCTCAAACAAGGGTATGATATCAGTGTAAGGGTAAGGCCATTAGCACTTGGTGACTTGGTTTTGAGAAAAGTTGTGGGTATTGCAAATAACCCATCATAGGGAAAGCTGGGGCCCAATTTGGAGGGGTCACATCGCATAACCTTGGTAGCTGGTATAGGTGCTTACTTTTTAGAAGATTTAGATGAAAATTTTGTACCACGCCCTTGGAATGTAAATAACTGACGAAAGTATTACTATTAATGAAAGACAGCTCTGCCACATTTTTATTTATAATATTATATATTGTGTATTACATTCCTTTAAGTATTAAACAGAATCTCGGTCATGTTTGGTTACTTGGACCACGTACCTTGGATAAATTAATGCTTTCAATTATTTAGTTATGTATTAAACAAAACCTTGGTCATGCCTGGCTCCTCGAACCACATACCTTGGATAAATTAATGCTTCCCATTATTTATTTAAATGTTAAATAGAATCTTAGTCATGCCTGGTTCCTCAGACCACATACCTTGGATAAATTAACATTGCCTGTTTATCTAAGTGTTAAATAGAACCTTGGTCATGCTTGATTCCTCGGACCTCATATCTTGGGTAAATTAACACCACCTATTTATTTAAGTATTAAACAGAACCTCGGTCATACTTGACTCCTGGGACGACATACCTAGTGTAAATTAATACTTTCAATTATTCACCTAGGTGTTAAACAAAATCTTGGTTATGTCTGGGTTCCTTGGACATCATGCCTTGAGTAAATTAACACCTACTACTATCTGAGCCTACTACTAAGTGGAGTGTTAAGTGAAGTCTTGGATATGCTAGTCTCCTCAAATCATGCGCCTTAGATAGATAGGTGCTTCACCTTTTTTTGAAGTTAAGTAGGGAATCTTGAAGTACATATAATCTTTTGAGCTACTAATCTCAGGTACGCAAAGTATGTTTTTAAGTTAAATTACAAGTTATCAAATGTCATGGGCTTGGAAAAGTTAGTCTATTATGCTACTTGATGATGCGAAGAAAGTCAGTAGGCTGGATGCTTTGGATTTCAAAAGACTACTGACTGTCTTGAAGGACTGAAAAAGAAAGAATAATGATCAAAGGTGACCGGGGTTGCCGGCCAAGAACCCTCCGATACCAAAGTTAGTTTTATCTCTTAAATTCTAGAGTTCCCACTTTTCAGGAATTGTAAAAACGTGATTGGATATACACATAAAGGTAGAGGAATTATTGTGGTAATCTTGTTTGGTAATCAGGAATTAAGATCTAAAAGAATCATTAGAATCCTCCATGACTACCTTAAAGAACATAAAATTGTGATGTTGAAATGACCTGGTCTTCTGCATACAAAACAGACTTTTGAAGTTTTTCCTTTGAATTGTTTCCTTCTACCTTTGTCTGGTCTGAATGGGCGTTTATATAGTGCGTCCTAGAAACGGTTATTAGATTTGTAACTTTCCCTATATTTGAGGAGGTCTGAGGTTCAGGGATAACTTCCTCAACTGTTTAAGAGTTACATTTTTTCATATAACTGTCATTGGAAGTTATGCATGTGATAAGGAGTTGTAGCATTGAACCTGGATTTAACTCATGTCTTGGAACACTAGCATGTAGGCAAGTTCACGCTTGAGAATTTTCCTAAGTGTCAAGGGCTCATCCAGGAGCCTTCCTAATGAGCGTACCTTGTTCCCACAGAAGGTCGTCATTCTATGGACGACCTTCTCACGGACGGTCAACTTTACATAGACGACCTTCCTATGTGGGATGTCCTTTCTGTTCTAGATGCCTCATTTGGATGAGCTAGAGTTGGTTAGATTTTTAATTCACTATCAGTTGCCACCTTGTCCAAAGGTCGTCCAGAGCATTGGAGGAACTACTGTTGCTCTTTGGACGCGTGTCTCCATGTTAGTGATCATATATTACTCCAGGTGTCACAATCTTAATGGCTGAATCCTATGGTCTCATATTGTGTCACGTGTCACAATTTCATTAGTGATTTGTCACGCCGATTCAAGTTTTTGTGGAAAATGCCACACGGCGCTTCCTGGTTGGTCATGTTGTTCCAAATACCATTTTTCAATGCTTATAAATAGTGGAATTCCTCCGTACCCTTTGCATTTCTTGAATTTTCTTCTTTGACATCTCTCGTCCATCGCCTCGTCTAGAAGTATGCCAGTGTCCTTAGTATTTCTTTGTCTAGAGCCAGGTAATCTCCTCATCCCCTTTCTTAGGTTCTCCTTTGAATTTCTGCATGTCTGAGGTTGTCGTTTCCTCATCTAGCAATAGTGTAGAGAAAGCTATAGATAAGTATCATGATTCTAGTTATAGCGGCTAGCAGTGATAGTAGCAGTAGTAATAGTGGGGATAGTGAGGAGTACATTTTTGGGGTCCCTGGGATTCCTTTAGAGGTCTTTCAAGAACACCTTAGGACGAGGGTAGCCTCTGGGTCTTTGGCTGGCACCTCAACAAGTGTTCCTCCATCTGATCCTATAGACGAGCTAGAGACCATATTTAGCTATGCTGTAGGTATCCCCTCCAAGACGGACGAGAAGAGATTAACTGCCCTTAGAAGCTAGTACCAAATCCCTGACGAGCTCAACCCTAGGTTAGCCATCCATGGGGAATGGTGCTGACAGCCTCGTTTTGGCATTTGCATTTATGAGGCCTATCTTCTAGGGGGTCTTAGGTTACCTTTGAATGCCTTTGCTAGAGAATTACTAACTAGGTTAGGATTAGGAGTTTGCCAATTTAACCCTAATGCATGGAGACTTATCGTCACTATGCAAATTTTGTGGAAGGAAGTGTTTGAAGGGAACCATCTTTTTACTGTGGACGAGTTCCTTTACTGTTATAAGCTCTCAAAAATTAACCAATCCCTTTGTTTTTACCAATTCACAGCCAAAGAGAGAGATTGTAGGTTAATTAAATCTTTGGTCGCCTCAGATAGGAACTGGAAGACGGAGTTTTTCTTCGTCTTTGGTTTTTGGGCTGGGCATCTTGTTGAGGTTGGCAGGGATCCTTTTACCCCCTATATTGGAGAGTTAGGGAACCTTCGTCCTGAAGGTATGCCTTCTATGTTTATTTTATCATAAATATTGTCTTATGTCGGTCCTGCAGTTGTCTGACAATTCTTCTTCTCTCCTTTTTTTTTTTTTTTAGGTGTTAAACGTCCATCTCTAAACAAGTTTTATCTTGACCGCGTCCATAAAGCTCGTCTATACACTGACAGGGCTTTCCATTCTTTAGTGAGTCTTCAACGTCTTGCCATTTGGGGACTTGGTCCCGAATTGTCCAAAGAAGCTTTATCGCACGAACTCACTGTTCATAGGCATAAGTTCTTTATCCTCTCTGAAGGTTCATACTTTTATTATCTCTTGGATGATTAAGTCTTTTTCTTTAGGGATGGAAATCGTGAAAGAGAACAAAAGCAAGGAAGTAGTGGACTAGGCAAACAAGTAGGAGGTCGAAAATCAGCCTCGTCCAGTTGTTGGTGGTAAGAGAAGTCTATCAAAAGCCGTCGACTTAGAGAATCTTCCCAGTCGTCATAAAGAGAAGAGGGCAAAACACAGGTCGTCCAGGGCTGGAGTTGTTACTCCTGGTCTTCCTATTCCCCCTTCATCTCAGCAGCTGTCCATCTGGATCCATGATGTAGAATCGTCTGAGCCTGCTCACACCCCATTGTCCAAAACCACTGTGCCTACCTCATCCCAACCTCCCCAGAAGGTTCCTACGAACATCGTCGAGAACGAAGATTTGGCTTGGGAGAGATTTGAGAAGGTCGTGAATGGCGAGGACGTGGCCGCATGCTATGACATGTCCTTGAGAGAATTTAAGCACTCAGGTGTTCATGATCTTTTCAAGGTAATTAGAACAAACTTCTTTCCCTTCTTTTTACCTCATCCATGTTATCACAGTGTCATATGCTTTATTTATTTGTTTTAACAAAAATTTCTGACTACTCGCACAAGCTATGTCGAAATTCATTGTCGCATCCAGACAGGCTACAGAGCTGGATAAGACGAGGATATTATTAGAAAAAAGGATTAAGGAAGTCAAGGACGACTGCAAAGGCTAGGCTGAAATAGCAGCCAAGGCTAAGGACGAGACTAAGGGGCTGCGGAACCTCGTTGAAAAGCTAAAATCTGATATTGTAGAGAAAGACACTCGTCTTGATCACCTCTAGAAGAAGACCGACAAGCTGAGCAGTTCTCTTGAAAAGGCCAATGAAGGTGCAGTGGAGGAGTTCAACGCTTCTAAGCAATTGATTGACCTGTTAGATGTCAATTATGTAGTTGAGTTTGAAGACTTTCGTATGGACACCAAGGAGAAGTTTCCTGACATTGACTTCAGCTCCATTGTACTTCAACTTGGAGGCACTGCTAGCTTTTTCCTTCAGACGAGTTCTGAAGATGTCAACATTGAAGACGATGTCACAACCAAGCCTACCCAGGACGAGTCTAAGACTGGAGAAGATTCTTCAGCAAAAGCATGAAAATTTGACCAGTTTATTACTTTTTTTATTTTTTATTTTTATGAGGTCCATTGTTTTAGGACCATTTTAAGATTTATTTGAGTACATTTCACTCGTCCAAAGTGCTTTGGACGAGTTTATTAACAATTTTCTTTTAATGCTTTTACTTTGTAAGGGTTTTTGGATGCTTTTACTTTGACGAATGAGTGAATATTTTCATTCATTATTGACTGTCATTGCATGGACGAGTTCACTTGTTCCTTTGTACGTTCAACATATTTGTTATTCTTTAATTTTTCAAGTGCATCTCGTCCTATAAATGGCTACTTTTCCAGCTCTTTCTCTCGTCCATGGGTTGGACAATACACCTCTATCTTTAGACGAGATGTCTCCAGCATTCAACTTGTCCAGGATGTTGGACTGCCTTGGCTAGGTACGTCCTTCCATGGTTTGGAATTTTAAATGGATGCATTCCTTCGTCCATTCCCGGGGTGTTCATGCGTGAGGTTAGGTTTTAATTTAATCTTTTAGATGAGTATAAACTTCCTTGTCATTAAATTAGATGAGCATGCCTTAGCATATTTTTCTTGCTTTATCCTTACTTTGAGGAAAACTTACAAACGTAGCTTTATCCTTTAAGGAAAGCTTATGAATGTTACATCTCTGCGTCCAGAGATTTTCGTTTGTCACAGGCCTTAGCCTTCTTGTGGGTGAGATTATGGAAATTAGATTCATGTACGAAATACTTTAGAAATCCAATCCATATTTATTGTATAAACATCATCCACAAATATGGCACATGCTTAGAAGCTCGTCTTTTACAAATTTGTCTGTAGACGGTGCAAAAGTTTAGGAACTAGTGCACTTTTTATTTTTAAAACACATAGTAGTAGTAAAAACACTAACAGTAAACATGAGTTAACACGTGAACCATAGCTGTAACCTCGTCCATAACTCTCGTCCCAGGTAATTCTCGTCCAAGCTCATTGTTGATAGTACCTCCTCAGATGCTCCATGTTCCAAGGATGTTCTAACTTCCGTCCATCCAGAGCTTCCAAGTAGTACGACCCCTGCCTCTTGCAGTTGATTACCCTATAGGGTCCTTCCCAATTAGGTCCTAATTTTCCATGAGCTGGGTTCATGGTTGCCAATGACACCCTTTTAAGAACGAGGTCTCCAATGTTGAAATGCCTCGGTTTTACCATGGCACCATACTGCCAAGCCATAAGATTTTTTTATCTTGCTATCCTTTGCTCAACATCCATCTTTACCTCATTAATGAGATCGAGGTCAAGACAAAGTTGTTCCTCATTTTCTTTCTCCTGATACTTTATCACTCGATGGTTAGCCATATGAACTTCCATGGGTATAACTGCTTCACCTCCATAGGCTAGCTTAAAAGGGGGTTTCCCTTGTCGTGGTCCTCATAGTTGTCCTGTAGGCCCAAACAACACCTGACAACTCATCTAGCCATACCCCCTTTGCCCCCTCGAGCCGAGTCTTGATGATTTTCAACAGGGATTGGTTTGCTACTTCTGCTTGCCTGTTCGCTTGTGGGTGAGAGGGTGAGAAATAGTGATTCTTGATTCCGAACTGTTCATAAAAGTCTCTGAAAGGTGCATTGTCAAACTGTCGTCCATTATCAGATACTAGTACTCTAGGTACCCCGAACCTACATACAATGTTCTTCTAAACAAAATTCTTAATATTTTGCTGAGTAATTTTTGCGAGAGGTTCGGCCTCCACCCACTTGGTAAAGTAGTCAATCCATACTACCAAAACTTTTACTTGTCTGGTTCCTAGGGGGAAAGGACCTAGGATATCTAGTCTCCATTGCGCAAAGGGCCATGGGGCCATCATTGGGGTCTAGTACTCCGAAGGCTGTCTGGGAATGTTGCTGAAGCGCTGACATTGGTCACACACCTTGACATAGGCCTTAGCATTTGTTTGAATAGTTGGCCAATAGTAGCCTGCACAGTCGACCTTACAGACTAGTGATCTTGCTCCCAAGTGATTCCCACATGATCCTTCATGGACCTCCTTCAATACATAGTTTGACTCGTCCAGAGCCAGGCACCTCAGGTAGGGCTGAGAGAAACTTCGCTTGTATAGTACTTCATTTATAAGGACGTACTTAGTAGCCTTGACCCTTAGCTTCCTAGCCTCATTCTTGTCTTCTGGAAGCTTTCCATCCTTAAGATAGACTATTATTTAACTCATCCAATTTTCTCCTCCTCCTATTTGCTATATTTTTGGAAGGTCTATGCTCGGCATGTATTAGATTTTGTTATACTCGTCCATAACTCCTCCTGTTGAAGTTGCTTTCGCCAAGGTATCTGCTTCCACATTTTCCTCCCTCGGGAGTTGAACAAAACTCGCTTCTTTAAACTTCTGGACGAGCCTTTTCACTTTGTTGAGATATTTTTTCATTCGATCTTCCTTAGCTTCACACATTCCATTCACTTGATTGGTAACTAATTGAGAGTCTCCCTTAACTACCACTGACTCCGCCCCTAAAGACTTAACCAATTCTAGCACTTTGAAGAGAGCTTTATACTCAGCTTCGTTGTTGGTGGTTTGGTACTGTAAATGGGCTGCGTACTCCAACTTATCTCCTTCAGGGGACTTCAGTATGACTCCAATCCCTCCTATGTATAGTGTGGACGATCCGTCTATATTAATAACCCACCTTTTAGCTCCTACCTCTTTGTTTGGCTAATCCTGGCTGGGGGTGAATTTCGCAATGAAATTTGCCAACGCTTGTGCTTTTATTGCGCTCCTCGGCTGGTACCTAACATCAAATTCACTAAACTCTACCGCTCATTGGATTAGTCATCCTACAGCTTCCAACTTGTTCATTGCCTTCTTTAGGGGGTGATCTATTAGGACATTGATAATATGAGCTTGAAAATAATGCCTCAGCTTCCTAGAAGTCGTGATCAAAGTAAAGGCTAGCTTCTCCATCATCGGATATCGTTGTTTCGCTCCTCTTAGGGCTTGGCTCGTATAGTAAATTGGTTTCTGAATCGGCCCTTCTTCTCTAATCAATGTTGAGCTCATTGCATGCGAGGACACTGCCAAATACAAATATAATTCTTCGCTAGGTACGGACGGGCTCAATAATGGTGCCGTCGTGAGGTAAGCCTTGAGGTCTTGGAAGGCCTTCTAACACTCGTCCGTCCACTCACATGCCTTCTTGAGGACTCTAAAGAATGGTAAACATTTGTCAGTGGCTTTCGAAACAAACCTGTTAAGGGTGGCAACTCGTCTGATAAGAGATTGGACTTTCTTGATATTCTTTGTTGGTTCCATATTTAGTATCACCTAGATTTTGTCAGGATTTGCCTCAATTCCTCTATGTGAAACCATGAACCCCAGTAGTTTGGTTGTAGCCTGAAAAGGCGTCCATGAAACTTAGTAGTTTGTGACCTGCAGTCGAGTCCACCAGTTAGTCAATGCGTGACAATGGATAATTGTCCTTGGGGCAAGCATTGTTTAAATCAGTAAAGTCCACACACATCTGCCACTTATCGTTGGCCTTCTTAACCATAACTACATTAGCCAACCAGTTTGGATAATATATTTCCCGGATAAATTTGGTTGTCACCAATTTCTGGACCTCATCTTTGATGGCCTTGTCTCATTCAAGAGCAAAAACCCTTTTCTTCTGACGCACAGGCTTGGAGTGAGGATACACGTTTAGACGATGGATAATGGCATTAGGGTCAATACTTGGTATGTCCTCGTGACTCCATGCAAACACATCAAGGCTTTTCTTAAAAAACTAGACCAAGATTTGCTTTGTCTTCTTTTCCATAGTCGCCCCGACCCTAGTAAATTTCTCAGGATTATTCTTATCCAAAGGAATATCCATCTATATTCATCGCCTGCACATGCTCGTCCATAGCTAGCATGGCTAAATAACATTCTTTGGCAGTTAATTGATCTCCTTGTACTTGACCTACTCCATACTCAGTCGGAAACTTGACAGACAAATGGTAGGTAGAAGTCACCGCTTTCCAACTATTTAAAGTAGGTCTTCCAATGATAGCATTGTATGACTATGAACAATCAACAATGAGGAAGTTTACCTCTTTGGTTATTTGTTGCGGGTATGCTCAAACCACCACTAGCAATGTAATGGTGCCCACCGGTTGCACTTTCATCCCTTCAAATCCTACCAAAGGCGAATTCACTAGAAGGAGTTGACCTTGTCCTAACCTCATTTGCTGGAAGGCGGGATAATACAAGATATCCGCCGAGCTGCCATTGTCTACCAACACCCTTCTGGTCGTATAATCGGCAATGAGCAGGGTAATGACGATCGTGTTGTCGTGTGGGTGGTGAACTCTTTCAGCATCCTCGTCTGTGAATGTGATGGCTTGCTCGTCAGGTACCCTTATCCTAGGAGATCGTACAAATAGTTGGATATTCTGCACCACCTTCAAGTATGTCTTCCTCGATTTAGACGTCTATCTTGCTAAGGTTCCTCCTATAATAACTCTTATTTCTCCAAGTAGGGGTCATGATGACTCCTCCACTTTTGCCTTCAACTTTTCGTCCTTGTGGTCTCGACCAAGGAAATTTCTCAACCTTTCTTGCTTGATGAGATTCTCTATCTGTTGCTTCAAATCAAAACACTCGTCGGTGTCATACCTATGGTCTCTGTGGAAGCGACAATACTTGTTCCTATTGCACTTGTTAGGATCCCTTTTCATTTCCTCTGGCCACTTCAAGGACAGGTCGTCCTTAATTTGCATAAGCACTTGCTTAAGTGGCGTATTCAAGGGAGTGTATTGCTAATTTCTCGCTGAAGAACTCGCCTTCTTACTGTCTCTATCTTTTTTCTCTCCTGCCCGAGCCTTCTTTGGACGAGAACCTTGATCAGGATGACGTGGGAGGTTCGCTTCTGTATGCTCTGCTTTCTTCCTCTTCTTAGCTATGATCGCATCCTCCGCATTCATGAAATTTTGGGCTGAATGGACGAGTTAGGCCATAGTTTGTGGTTCTTGTTCGTAAATCTTATGAATGAACAAGTCAGAGTTGACCCCATTATGGAAGACGGCCAATAGCAAATTGTCATCTATCTCGTCCACCGCCATGGCTTTTCTGTTAAATCGGGTAATGAAGGACCGCAAACTCTCATTTTTTCCTTGCTCTATAGTTAGCAGATTGGAAGAGGAATGCTTGTGGCGTTGTCCTTTAATAAAATTGTTGACGAACAACTTATTTAACTCCTCGAATAAGCCTACCGTGTTTAGGAGTATCTTGCTGAACCACACTCGAGTTGGTCCCTTGAGGGTGGTAGAAAATGCCCTGCACATAATCTTATCCGAAACCCCTTCAAGGTGCATAGTTGTCTTGAAGGTGGAGATATGATCACACAGGTTATGAGTTCCATTACATGAATCCAAAGAGGGCATCTTATGTTAGGATGTGTGCTCTTGAATCCTATTGTATGATGCTACGTATGACATTATGTATGACTTAATGTTATGATTAATAAAGTTGTTTTATTTTTAGCTAAAATAATGATAACATGAATATGGGACATTATCCTATAGTCCATGAGATGCATAGTATGTGATTTATGTGAAAAGTCACAGAATATATAAATCACAAGCTCTTTGTAAACTCAGAATTGTAGTTCGTAGTCGGTGATGAAATTGGGCATATCATCTGCGAAGACTATAACATATCAACTAAGATGATTTGTCTTGATCATGGAAGTGTAGACTTCTAGTTGATGTGTTGATATGTTGATATGTTTTAAGAGTTAAGACATATTGAACTGGACCGTTATGAGATTTATTATTCTCCTAACGACTGTTAAATGAATAATAAATCTCACGATTTCTATTTGCATGAACTCTTAATCTTGAGAGAATAATGGACCTGATCATGACGTGTAGGTTGCTTTAATATATTAAGAGTGAGATCTAAAGTAACGGTCAAAACCTCAGTATGTTGGGCAGCCACATTTAGTGTTGATGGAATATATATTCTCAAGATGGAATTCATAATCTCTTAATAGAAATATAAAATATTTCCTTGAGATAAGTTTAATGAGTTTGGTTATTTAGAGTGTTAGGCCTAGCCACTTTGGTAAGAAGTTACTAAAGTATATATTTATAAAATTAGATTTCATAAATATATGATAAATAACTTTAAAGGATTAAACCGGGTACTTAAGGATAAGATGTAGTAATTTTCAAAGTAACAGTCTATATTCATGACTTTGTATTACTGCCAATATTTTATGAAGGAGTTGCGTGTATAATAAAATTTTGGGATATAATTTATTAATAAGGCCTAGAGTGCAATTATATTTACATAGTGGTATTAAATATAATTAATGGTAACTTTGGACTTGTCAAGAGTTGACGGAAAAGCCCAATGCCCATTGGAGTTAGTGTCTTATTAGGCCATTTCGGTCCCACTCCAAGCCACACACTAAAACCCAATTGGAAAGGCCCAATAGGCTAGTCCAATTAGATAATCAGTTAGTTATAAAGAGAGAGACATATAGAATTTTTTAGAAGCGTAGCGTAGAGAAAAAGAAAAAGAGAGAGAGTAAGACACACTTTTATTCTCCCTTTGATAACTGATTGGGAGACCACACTTCTTGGGAGTAAAGTGGAATTGGAGTGAAGATTAAAAGTGTTCCCAAGTGCTTCTAATCTTTGTTTTGAATTTCTTCACACTAAGGTACGCTATCTTGTTTTTAAATACTGAAATTTACATAGTGCATGTTGTCAATTATGAATGAAATAAATCCTTATTTGTTGCTTCCGCTATGTGTTTTGTATGAAATACAAAACTAGTTTTTTTCCAACATCTTAAACTTCGGGGCTAAGGGATGACTATTAATGGAAGCCGTAAGAGAAGAGTCCGTTCGGTGGACTAAGTCATCCACGGGGTTCGCCCGTCTCATGTTCTCCTTCATTTCATCCATAGCTTTTCTCATCTGGTCTACCTCCCTCTCCATGTACGGCATTCTTCTTGAAGTAGTACCCCTTGACTGATTCTCGGATTCAACGTTTTCTCCTTTACCTTCTTGACTTTGGGGTTGCCCTTCCGCGTGTCTTTCATGGTGCTGCCTCCTTAAACTGATCTCCCTATTCAACTCTTGGTTCTGACGGGTTAGTTTCGCCATAGCGACAACCATGGATTGTTTTTGTTGAATGGAAGGCGGTTGCATGATAGGTGCTGGCTGACAATTACGGTGGGGATTACTAGAAGCATCCCTACTCTCTTGGTAGCCTAGGCTGGTAGCCTTGATCTTATCTGAACCATACAACCTCTTGTCTGGGAAAGGCGAATCGCAAAAACAAATAATCGAACAAAAAGAACCTTTTTCCCATAAACGACGCTGACTAATGATGCGAAGAAAATCAGTATGTTGGGTGCTTCGGATTTCAAAGGACTACTGACTGCTTTGAAGGCCTGAGAAAGAAAGAACTATGATTAAAGGTGACCGGGGCTGCCGGCCAAGAACCCTTCGATGCCAAATTTAGTTTTCTCTCTTAAATTCTGGAGTTCCCACTTTTCAGGAATTGTAAAAACATAACTTTGTCTAGTCTGAATGGGCATTTATATAGTTCGCCCCAGAAATGGTTATTAGATTTGTAACTTCCTCTATATTTGAGGAGGTCTGAGGGTTCAGGGATAACTTCCACAACCGTTTAGGAGTTACACTTTTTCATATAACTATCATTGGAAGTTATGCATGTGATAAGGAGTTGTAGCATTGAACCTGGATTTAACTCATATTCTGGAACACTAGCATGTAGGCAAGTTCACACTTGGGAATTTTCCTAAGTGTCAGGGGCTCGTCCAGGAGCCTTCCTGATGAGCATACCTTGTTCCCATGGAAGGTCGTCCTTCTATAAACGACCTTCTCACGGACGATCTTCTTTACATGGGCGACCTTCCTATGTGGGATGTTCCTTCTGTTCTGGATGCCTCCTTTAGACGAGCTGGAGTTGGTCAGATTTTTAATTCACCATCACTTCTGATTACATGAAATCTAATAGTCAAATTGCAACTTGCATAAACGTCTATCAAAGTTTAGAATGAAGATATATCTTAATCAAAAGAGGCTATAAGTTATGCTTATGTTAGTTCAACGCTGATCAAGAAAGAAATAATGTTTTGTTTTATCTAAACACAATGAAACATAAAGGAATTTAATGCCTTTCATTAAGTATGGCCTTGAAAAGGCAAAGAAAGTACATGCTTAAAAACACAAACAACAAATACACATAAAAAGAAGTACATATAAAAAATAAAAAATAAAACTTCAACCACAAAATAGAGCTAAGGTTCTATTTGGTCTCGGAGGGAGGATTGGTCTTTGCAACTGCTTTGGCAATTGTCTCAGGCATAACTGCTTGGGTTGTACCCTTGCCCTTTGCATCCTCCTTGGTAGTGAAGGGGAGGGTGACCAATACCTGTTCCTGGCTCTGAAAGGCTCCATTTTCCTTAGAAGAATCTTTGGAAGTAGGTGGAAGCTTTGTTGGCTCAGTGGCTGTCTATTTGGCTGGCTCTTTTTCTTTCTCTACAAAAACCAGCTTGCTTAGCCTCCTTCGGGGGAATGGTAGAGGAGGGAGCAGCATCAGTAGAGGGAGCAGCATCAGTAGAGGCAGCCTGGTTAAACTCTAGGGTTTAAGAATGGCCTCAGTCTGGGTGCTCGAGGGACTTGCTATGTGAAGGGTGGGGGATAGAATGCATTTTTTGCCCTCTTAAGTAGGGAAGAAGCATCCACCCTAGCTTGGTTTAATGATTCATTTTACACTTGGAGGAAATAGCCTTCACACACCTCAGTGACCTAGGCCCTCAAATGTTCCTCTGTCTTTGCTGCTCTGACCTCATACCCAACCTGCTCAGCTTTGTCTGCAGCCTCTTCTGCCTCTTCCAGTTTCTTCTTTAAAGCCCCTATTTGCTCATTGGCTATAGTAAGCTGGTCCTTGGTCTGGCGTAGTTACTGGTGCTGGCTCCCTGCTTGCCTCTCGGCTCCCTCCAGAGAAGTTTCGACACTCTTTCTCTCTTTTTTGGCCTTGGATAGCTTAGTGTTTAGGTCCTTGATCCTCTGTTCAGCCAGTATGAAGGCCTCTACGACAGCTATGCGTCATCCTTCCTCCTCCTTCATCTACTTGTGGGAGGTTATCACTAATTCCTCGGCCATGTGCATGGCTTGAATTGCCTTTGTTAAAAAAAAGTAAGATGAAATGATTGGAACACTTAGTAAAAAACAAAAAGGGGAGAGAAGAAAAACTTACCAATGCCAAGTCCCTTTTCAGGGTTAGAAACACTTCGTGTTTCTTCTTCGACCTCAGGTCAGCCATGTCTTGAGGAAGCAATAGTGGTTGCTCCAAAACATCGGCCACATAACCCGCCTTCCCATTCTAGAAGTCCCTTATAGAGGAATCTAGGGGAAGTGGAGGTCCATTCAAAACTAGGGGAGGCTCAAGCTTTGAACCCTGAGGTGATGGTCATGTCCTCTCTCCACAACTGCCCTTTCTGTGGAAGACCTCGTTTGTGCTCCCCTTGCTATTTTAGTCCCTTTCTAGGGCTCGGGCTCTTTAGAAGGGATGACCTCTCCCTCTTCAGCTACCTCTTTTCCTTTTCGGTTCTGCTTCCTTTTCTTATCCACAAGATCAGGCTGAAAAATGTGGACGAGAAAAGGAGTGGGAGGTTTGGTTTAGATGGCCACCTCGGGGACTATGCCTCCTGCATGGGACTCAAGAAGCTCAAGAAGGCTTGTTTTGGACTTTCATTGTAGTACCATCGTGACGAGAATATCGGGGGGTTTCTTGAACACTGCTAACTTAGGCAGGGGGAAGGTGACTGAAGTTAGCGCTTGAAGGCTTTGGAGATTGAAGCTAGTAAAAAACTCCAAAATCTTCCTCAAAATCCGAAATCTCCACTACCCTCGCTATTTCTTTAAGAACTGGTTGGGAGGAGGTTGTTTCTTCCTCGGCAGTGCGCTGAAAGGGTAATTCCACTAGTTGTGTGTCTTCTAGAGGAGGACAAGTAAGGAAGCCGGGTTGTGATGTTAATTTGATGCAACCGAGGGTCATTCACCTTTATCACGTACTTAGGGGCTTGAAAGCTGGAGGATATGGGAGTGTAGCCGAGGATGATGTGAGCTGCTCTTAACTGTCTGTTGGTGCGGACAAAAATCTTGGCCTTGAGTATTTTTTTTAGATCAGGCTTATTGACAAGGCTGAAGTTTGGGATTGCAGAGTACTTATTTGCAAATTCATCAAAAATGAAAACATTGCTAGAATAAGACATAGGTAGATAATTGAGAACCAATTTACAAATTGCGACAGAAAAAGTAAGCACAAAAAGTGTTAGTGAGAAAAGGGGTATTGTTAGAGTAGTAAGCCTAAACCTAAACACCCCACCTGGTGTCCCACCATCATGCTGGGCAATGAAGTCCATCATGCCACTCCCCTGAGACAATTAAGAAGTCCTTCTCCATACCCTTGTTAGTATTAGGGAGACATGATATAAGCCTGACTGCAGGGACCCTAGTTTTCAGATAATATCCCTGGCCTTTAAGGTGTTGACAATTGTAAATCCAGTTAAAATCGTGATGGGTGAGGTTCACACCCATCTTCTCGTTAAGGGCATCTATGCTACCTAGAATCTTAAACACATTAGGGGCACACTGGGTAGGATAAAGTCTGTTGGCAATTAGGTTGTCCCTAGTCACCCTTCCCCTAGGGATTCTCATCCCTTCCTCTATAAAGGCAATAATAGGGATTACTACCTCTCCTTCTTGTCTCCTGGCAGAACATTCCCCTTGGCGGCAATACCGAATTGAAACCCCAGTTGGAATATGGTAACGGGCTTTAAAACTCTCTATACCCTCTGGGGTGTCTACTAAGCTAGCGAATCTACTAATTTGAAAGGTAAATGAAGGAGTTAGGGTTACGAGGTGTAAATTAAAGAGGCCGAGGAAGAAAAGGTCCTAAATTAAGAAGAAACATTAAAGGTAACTTATGAAAGTATGGAAGGGCTCCTCGGATTGATTCTTGAGAGTTGAAGATGCAAAAAGTGGAACAGCCAGAGTCTTCGAGCAATATATATAGGAATGGGAAAAGTAAATGAGAGAGTTCCAGCCTAAATACCCATAAAACTTCTCCACCTTAGGATCTTTGATAGGCTAAAAATGTATTGACCCCTTGTGATGAATTGACCAATTAATTAGCCAAGTGAATTAATTAGGTTCAATTACATGCAATGAGCGTGGAAGCACAAACAAATCACCAAATAACTAAACATGCAGTAAAAATTAAATGACACAGTGATTTGTTTACGAATGTGGAAAACCTATATGGCAAAAACCCCATTAGGTGATTTTAAGGTTACCACTCCCGAGAATCCATTATTATTAAAACAAGCGGTTACAAGTAAAGGAATCCCAGTATCTTATACCAACCTATAGTTGAACCTTTACCCCAATTCCCAATTGGACTTGTTTTGTAATGACAATCTCTCCTTGTATTGCACGGCTCTCAATACGTGACTAACCAAAAGATGCACGGATCCCAGTACGCGACTTTATTACCAACTTGAGAAGGATATTGGCTGCAAAGTTCTTTTGTTTATCAATTGATGAATATCACGAAGTTGCTTGGTCACAAAATCTACGATGTACAAACACAACAGCTTCTTCAAGAACTAGGGCAAACTAGGTTTCCGTCATACTTGAGAAATTATGCTCTTATGCAATTGTATTCTTGATTGTGCAACCTGATACGACCCTTAAAATAATCCTTATATATATTTAGGGTTGTGAGAAAAGAAAGCCTAAACACATAATCACGGACTTGATGAAAATCAGAATTGAAAATCTGTTTTTCATAAATTTCGATAGATATCCTATCTATCGAGTAGCTGTCAAGCCTCGGGTTGAAACAACTCTTTTAAACCTCGATAGATACTAGTTGTCGAGCTTTAATGAATAACACTTCTTCACTTGTTTCTTAGAAAGACTTGCATGGCATTAACACTTGAACTTGAAACTTTGTTTCTTGAAGTATTAAACACGTCCTAGATCTACCTAATTACAAGTAAAGTATGTTTTGTCAAAGGATTAGCCAATACATAAAATGTTGACATATGTTCCTAAATTATAATCATATATATCCTAACAATCTCCCCCTTTGGCAATTCGTGACAAAACCACAACAAACAAATGAACATATGAAAGAAGTCATAAATCACTCAACTCATACTTGTTAAGTATAATAAAATCAATCCTAACACAAACTCTTGAAAAACTTTGCAAGAAGAGAGTTCATGGCAAGGAAGACTTTGACAACCTATATTTTTGAAACACTTAAACAAAACTCATCAAGGCATCTTAGTGTGCGACAGAATTAAAAGATTGCATACAAGAAATAGGAAACATATGTATAAAGAACATACATTAATATATATATATATATATATATAAAGTAAATATAAATACAATATATGTCAAAATGATCACAAGACCAATATACAAGATATAATGTATCTGAAATGGAGAGAAAAGAAAAAAAGATACATAGAATCCTCACTACATCCCTCAAAAACATGAACACGCCCCCTAACAAAAATCTCCTATACTGACCCTCTCCCTATGAGTATGACTACTTTCATCCCAAAACTACTCTCCCTTTTTGTCACGAGTGACAAAGGGTAAGAGTATCAAGTAGACATCTTTTTGTCACCAAAAGAGCTAGCAACTCCATCCCCATCATCACCATTGTCGTTGGAGTCATCATCGTCCTCGAATGCCTCGGGAGGAGGGGAGAGAGACTCTACGAAGCCACCAAGGAGAGCCTGTCATCTGGAAATACGGCCGACACTGGTGTTCACTTGACACAACTCATCACTAAGAGTATCAAGGCTAGCATCCATGTGTTGAAGCTACACCATGATCGCATCAAGAGTCATACCACCCGTGGAAGAAGAGGGAGCGGAGGTGGATGGAGCTAAAGGAGTGGGAGGAGCTGCTAACCTGGACTGCCTCAAACGTAGCTGCGCCTCACTCCGTTTAACGATAGCAGTATCTATGGCACACATGACATAGAATTGGTCGGAAACGGGAAAGGGAATAGAAAAATGGCGTAAAATTCTCGTGATATCTGAAGAGAAGATGAGCTTATCATGGGTCTCCGTATCCTGATACACGTCAATGAGAGAGAGAATAAAATGAGAGGGAAAATCTATGGTAATCTGCTCTAAAAGAGAAAGCAAAAATCGAGCACGAGGCTCGATAATAGAGTTATAGTGAGAAAGAGGAAGCAAAACAAAAGTCATAACCATGTTAAGAAAATGAGGACCTTTAGCAAAGGCCAAACAAGGAGTGAATTGGCGATCATCCCAATTAGAAGGACGCTCATAAAAAGTTGACATAAGCTCATCTTTAAACACAGTCTTAAGACGCTCATAACTAGGGTAGTCAGGATGCGCTACCGTAGGGATGTAGAGCACCTCGGATACAATATCCAGTGTGATCACAATGCGCGTACCTCGAACGCAAGTAACAAAGAGAGGTACTAAATAATCAAATCCATGTATGTTGGAGTCGAACTCCTAGATAACCATGGATGGACAAGTGATTGGGACGTCGCATAGTGACTCCTAACCCTAACTGTGAATGACAGTAGGTAGGTCAGTATCGGAGGAATTCGACAAAATGACTTGGCGTTCTAAATGAACGCCTCATCTAGAAAAGTTCTCAAATAAGTCTGATTTGGCCTTCTCATCACGGAACTAGACGTGAAACTGAGTGGGGTTAGAAGAAGTGGTTGCCCTAGAATGAAGAGGGTTCCGGGACGGAGTAGAACACTTGATTTTGGTCGAAGATCAAGTGAGGAATGTGAGGGGTTTGAGTTTGAAGAGTTTTGGAGAAAGAAAAGAGAGAAACTATCAAGAGAGATCAGAGAAATGAGATCAAAAATTGTGAAGCGTGTATATATAGAAGTCTCATAATTCTCGACTGATCAAGAGGTGTCGAGCTTTAAAGGCATGAGAGATACAGCTATCAAGTAGCTGTCCAGAGGCGTCCATAGCAAAAACAAGCTCGATGGATTGAGGAGCTATCGAGCAGACAGAAACTTTCTCGATCGAGAGAGGAGCTATCAAGAAGTTGTTAAGATTGCGATAAAGAGAAGTTGAAGAGCTCGATAGATAAGCTAGGTGTTGAGAAGTATCGAGGAGCTGTCGAGATTACTTAAAAACAGTTTTTCAAAGAAGAGAAAAACACAAATATAAATGCAATCAAGCATGCTACTCAACTAGGGATCCAAACAAAATTTTAACCTCTCAAAAACATCTCTCAACAAGAAAAATGTAAGCACATAAATCCTAAAACACACACACACACACACACACACACAAAACAAGTCTAACCAATTTTATATTTAAAAAACAAGTTAAGAAAGTTTAGTGAGCATACATTAGTGCATGTAAACCTTGTGATTGCCAAATCACATTGTACCTGCACATGTATCAAAAGTAGTAAAGAATGTTGCGTGTTATGTGTGAAAAACTTACAAGATTTCATAAGTGTCTCTATGTTATAACGATTTGAGATATGAGTAAATCAATTTAACTCACACATGATCATAACTATTTGATGGGGACTATCACCTTCGAGGTACATCCTATAACTCCCACAACTCCTAGAATACACGTTTGCAGTCATGTTTTAAAGCATTTTGATCTTTTTGCTTTTATTTTTCTTTGCATATTTTTCTTTTATTGAGTATATCATGCATGGGTATATAAGAGAGAGAAAAGAAATACCCAAATCGGTTCGACTAGAGGCAGATTTTTGCATGTTGAGCATCTCATCAAGTTTTGCACTTGAGGTCCACTCCAACTGAGCTCTCACTTAGAACAGTTCCGCCTCAAGCTTCTTGGTGCTCCAATAGTCTGATTTGCTTCATCAAACTTTATGGAGAGTTGTTCTCGTTCAAGCTCTACATCACTAAGTTTCTTGGTGGCCAACTTATACAACTTCTCATGTTTCTCCAAGATCTTGTAAAACTTTGCATAGGCTGTGTGGATGTCATCTTGCTCATTCATTTTCTCAAATTTTGACTCTACCAAGTTTTCTCCTTCATTCACATCTTTTACAATCCCTTCAGTAGGATTGACAATGGCGGTGAAGGCATTCAAAATTCCGTCATCCTTATTTTCAGAATCATCCTTAAGTTCGGTGTCACTTAAGGTAGCAGTAAGTGCCTTGCTTTTCCTAATAGACTTGAAATAAGTAGGGCACTATTATTTCATGTGATCGGATCCTAGACGCCCGAAACACTTGGGCCCTGAAGGAACAGTGTACTGATTGCCATCCCTAGCTTTCTTCTTCCCTTTGTCTTGGCTCTTAGATTGTGAAGAATATGATTTCCTATGGTCCTTATCAAAGCTCTTTGCATTGGCATTCTTCATGAACTTCTTGAACTACCGGGTGATGTAGGATTTCATTTTTGACTCTTCATCATCGGAAGACTCATCAGTGTCATTGCTCTTGGCCTTCAATGCCATACTCTTGCTCTTGCTTAACTTCCCGAGCCTAAGCAAACCCAACTCATAGGTTTGCAGATTCCCAACAAGTTCTGTGGAAGGAATCTTGTCAATATTCTTTGATTCCTCAATGGCGGTAATTTTGGCATGAAATCTCTCTAGTAGAGATCTGAGCACCTTTCTCACAATCTTGGGTTTGGGAATAATTTCCCTAAGATTAAAGGCTGAGTTCACTATGTCCTTGAGCTTGGCGTAGAACTCATCAAATGACACATCCTCCTTCATCTTGATTTCTTTGAAGCTAGTAATGAGCCTCTAAAGCTTCGAATTCTTGACAATGTTGGTTTCTTTATAGATTGTTTGGAGAATGGTCCACGCCTCTTTTGCAGTTTCAGTGGAGGAGATCTTCTTGAACTCCTCATTTGTAACCGTATTGAATAAAGCATTCAATGTCTTGCTATTGAAGTTTGCCGCCTTGATCTTTGCATTATCCCAGTTGGCTAGTGCTTCCTTCGGCTTGGTCCAGCCTATCTCCACAGCTTGCCACTCCTTCTTATCTAAGGATTGCAAGAAAGCTCTCATGCGTACTTTCCAGCATGCATAGTTAGTTCCATCAAATAAATGAGGTATAATAAGTGACTGACCTCTATCCATGACAAAAAGGGGTCAATGGATCTCACAGCAAAGATTAAACCCTAATCAGAATGTGTCTGCTCTGATACCACTTAATAGGCCAAAAATGTATTGACCCCTTATGATGAATTAACCAATTAATTAGCCAAGTGAATTAATTATGTTCAATTACATGCAATGAGCGTGCCAGCACAAATAAATCACCAAATAACTAAATATGCAACGAAAATTAAATGACACGGTGATTTGTTTACGAATGGGGAAAACCTACATGGTAAAAACCCCACCTAGTGGTTTTAAGGTCACCACTCCCGAGAATCCATTATTATCAAAACAAGCAGTTACAAGTAAAGGAATCCAGTACCTTATACCAACTTACAGTTGAAAGCTTACCCCATACCCAATTGGACTTGTTCAGTAGTGACAATCTCTCCTTGTATTGCACGACTTTAGTATGTGATTAACCAAAAGATGAGCAAATCCCAGTACGCAACTTTATCACTAACTTGAAAAGGATGTTGGCTGCAAAGTTCTTCTGTTCATCAACTGATGAATATCACGAAGTTTCTTGGTCACAAAACTCTACGGTGTACAAACACAGTAGTTTCTTCAAGAACTAGGGCAAACTAGGTTTCCGATCATACTTGAGAAACTATGCTCTTGTGTAATTGTGCTTTTAACTGTGCAACCTGATATGACTCTTAAAATAATCTTTATATATGTTTAGAGTTGTGAGAAAAGAAAACTCAAACACATAATCATAGATTGGATGAAAATTAGAACTGAAAATTTGTTTTTCATAAATCTCAATAGATACCTTATCTGTCGAACATCTGTCGAGGCTTAGGCTGAAACAGCTCTTTTAAACCTCAATAGATACTAGCTGTTGAGCTTTAATGAATAACACTTCTTCACTTGTTTCTTGGACAGATTTGCATGGCTTTAACACTTGAACTTGAAACCTTGTTTCTTAAAGCATTAAACACATCTTAGATCTACCCAATTACAAATAAAGTGCGTTTTGTCAACGGATTAACTAAGACATAAAATGTTGACATATGTTCCTAACATCCAATCACATATGTCCTAACAATCTTCACCATACTGTAGGACGTGGGGGACAACGTGCTGTATGAAATAAATGCTAAAGCGTGTTGGATGCCGATGCGTCAGGAGCATTCCTTTTTGCAGTTGAAAAGACACCTGCATAGAAAGAAGTGACATAAGAGTGGGAAGGGTGATTGCCAAAAAATTGAAACCTCCATTTTTCCCGAGAAGTAAAAGAGTAGAATTTCGAGGGGTTATTGTAGGGATAGAGGGCCTAGGTATAGGTATTGGGCCGTGAGTTGTGCCCAAGGACATCAGATAGCCCGAAGACAGGTAAATATTAATGAAGGCATATAGGTTAATGGGCTGTGGAAGAAGTTTGGTCATAAGGAGTTGGAAATGTTGTCTGACGAGAAGTACCTCCTAAGCTAAACAGAGTAGAGGTCAAAGGTCCGACCTTTAATCAAGAGTAATGCAATAGGAAATTATGTTGGTAAGGATAAACATCAGATAGGAATAAGACAAAAGAGATTGGGGAAATATTTGAGAAGAAAGCTGCTACCACCATATCGAATGCTCTGCAACCAACCCCCTGGCTGCATTAATGTGGAGGCAATACTTGAACAGTAACATTCAGCCTTACAGCCATCCACAAAAACTTTAGGATGGTACTGATGGGACAAGTATCAAAGCTAACAATTTGATTTACACGTGGAGGGCTGAGATGAAGGAATGAAGGGGAATATAAAGGAGAAAAACCTCGTTACAAAGGGGATGATCAGAAAATCTAAGGAAAAAGGACTGTAGACTTAAGAACTTTAATTTTGTATAAGTTTAAGAGAAATATATAAGAACAAACCATCCTCGGACTTGGCCAAGGAGAACTTTTCTTGCTCAAAACTGTTTGTTTTATTCTTTCTAACAATAACTAACCTACTATGACTACTACCCACTTAACTCATTAAAAGTTCATCTTTAAGCCCACTCTCTAATAAATTCATTGTTTTGGGCTCTTTGGGCCATTGACCCTTCATTTGGGATTTAGGAGCAAATCATGTCCTTATAATGAGAAAGCTTGTCATATTCTAAATTAATAATAATTACTATTATTGTTATAAATAAAAATAGTATTTGTGTGGGGCGGCAACAAACACAAAGGCCTAGAGATTGAGCTCTACTCTTTGGAAGCAAGCCCACTATAACTAATTTTTAAAGATGAGTATGGTAGACCAACACATGGATATCATAAACCAAAGGGCTAAAATCAGAGAATAAATCCAAACAAAAGAGATGAGAACCGAAGCGGAAGAGAGGTAAAAAGAGTACATTAATGTCTCCTCAGTAGGCCGAGGGAGCTTGTTACACTTTGAAGATTACAAGTTTCCATAATTTCTTCCTAATCACCAGGTCCCAATCCTTGTTCAAGAGGTTCTCTCCGCTTTTTATAGTAGTCAACTTCTCATCTTGGCCCTCCACCTAAAGGGTGGTTAATCCCCTCCTGGAACTTGTCACATCCAACCTTTGGAGGGTGTGCTAGGAGAGCTACAGGCTGTCCTAACACTGTTCAGGTGTCATTTAGCCATTATTGTGGTTGTCCTAGTTGGTGTAGTGCAGTTCATTCAATGCGGAGGTGACAGGTGCTTCCTTCACATGTTTCCTCCTTTCTCTCTATGCTGGCCACGAATGCCTCTTTTGTTTCACACCTCCAACACTAGGGACAAGGCTCTTCTTGGTTACCTCGGGATGGTCATATCCAAGGTGCTTGCCTTCCGGTCTTTCTGTCACAGGGTTTGTTGGGCTTACAAGCTTCTCGAGCTTGGCCCCGCAGGGGTGATGTCCTCAGACCCCTACAGTTTTTTTTTTTTTTTTTTTTTTTTTTTTTTTTTTTTCCTTTAGGAAAACAAAATCAGTACTTTCTTTACTTCCTAAGCCCTTTACACACTTTAAATCATTATTGATGAATATTTGGACACCATTCACAACAAGAGAACTTTGAGGTTGAGTAGTTTGTTAAAATTAGTGAGAAGCTGAAAGGTTTTTTAGGCTTAGAAATGGAACTTAAAGCACGCACCATTTGTTAAAATAGGTTGTTCGTATTTCTCAACAGTTTTGTTATGATTGTAGAAAATGTTTAGCAATGCTTGTGGGGTGTGGGGGGTAAAGACCTGGGTTCAAGTCTTTAGGAAGGAACTTCACACACATATACACTTAGATTAAGATAGAGTTGTCATGACCCAAATCCATGGTACGTGAACTTAGATGCATGACTAACCTTCTGAACTTATATAACTCCTTAAACATAATTAATCCAAAATATATTAAAACTCCAAAGGAAAAAATACTTTTAAAGAAAAACCTCTTACATAAAACGAAACTCCATAAATTGGAATTAATCTCCACTATAAAAGACATGAATTACAAAATAAAGGTAACTAAAATTCTGTAAGTCTTCAAGTAATACTGAAGTCACCTACAGATTCCATGCTTTACATTGCACCTTACAAATTGATCCAAAGGTTCTATATTTCCAACTACACTTTAATTTGAAAACAATAATTGATGGGGTGAGCTACACATCTAGTAAGTAATTATACATAATACACAATGGAATGGAGTCAAGCGAAGCATGAGTTTGATTTCACAATTTCACTCAAAATATCCAATATAGTTTTCCAAACATAGAAAGAACCACTTAATACATATATAATCAAATCTTAAAGTCATTCAAAAACACATACAGATAATTGATCAGAGCACAGTGTCACATATACATATCACATATTGTCACATACAATCATGTGAGCGAATACCAACATCTAACCCCTATTGGTGAGGGATCAACACATATTCTCACATACAATCCTGTGAGCGGATTTACACATACATCTGATCAATTATAAAAACACTAATTTTGAGTCATATATCACAAAACAAATATATACAAAATAGAATAATTTTATTAATATTAGCAATTATTCCAGATATAAAGACATATCTAATACTACAATATTGAATTGAAATAGAATCAAAGGATGCTTGACTCCCTTAGGGAACAAATAGGAACTGAGGAATTATATAAATATTTTACAATTCTTTAGTAAATTTGAAAATTTAATTTGCTAAAAGAAACATTTTAAATACCATTTGGAGAATAGGAGTATGACTTTGAAATCACTTGGTTTTAACAAATTTAAAAAACAATAACCTTTTTAGAAAACCTACTTTGAACCCTAATTCTTTTCGGAAAATAGTTTAGTTTAGAAATCATCTTTAACATGAGATTCAGACATTTAAAACGTTATTTAAAATTTGAAATTTCTCTTTAAAATATTATTTAAGAAAGATTCGAAGTTTCTCTTTCCGATGATATTCTAACCAATAATATTCCCTTGCATTAATCGAAACTCATATTGCCATGAGGAAGGCAGTAGCCAAAATATCATTGACCTAGGATTTAATATAAAACCCCAAAGAAAACGTTACACCATCCTAATATATATAACCAAAGAAAACGTTAATTCATCCTAACATATATAATCAAAGAATCATGGCAAAACTAAAAGGACCTAATATATACAAATCCAAAAGAAGACTTGATGGCAACATTTACTTGTTTTAGGGACCCACAGAGGACAATGTGAGAGCCATACCCATAAAAGCCAATTCCAAGATTTAACATATCACCTCAATGGGTTTAACAGCATAACCTCAATGAAACGGTGGGCAATATGTCTCCCAATGGCAATGAAAATGGTGGCAAAATCATTGACTTATTATATATTATATATATACATATCCAAAGGAAGACGTAAGCCATAATCATAGATTCTTGAAATTTCGTGGCTCAAATCTAGGATTATATATATGTGTATATATATATATATATCCCAATGAAAATGTAATAGGAAAATATGAGTTAAGATTTGATCCATGACTTTGTTCATTGATACACACAGTGGGCAAATCTAATCGTAAAAGTATAAGTAGAATTTTAGGACCGAATCTAACCTTTTGAACAATCTAACATCACAAACTAATTCCAAGATAAAATTATAACCTTTTAATTCTTTGTTTCTAATGGTGAGAAATCATACCTTGAACAATTTGGTTGCCTCTTCAATCGTATGTGCTCTAAACTCCAAGGAAAAACACCTCTTAGCCTCTTTGATAAAACCCTTTCTATGAAAACCCTAGTTATCTCTTCCTCTACCCTGTAGTTCGTATTAGAGATGTGGGCTTACTGAGATAGTGGGCTGTAATTACTAATAAAAAGTATAACTATGGCCCATCAATTATATTTAAAAGAAAATTTAATAATAACCTTAAATAAAAGTATGTGGGGTATTACAAGTAGGGGTGTGTAGCCAACCTGCCAAAATCGACCTGACCCAACCCAACTCTCCGAGTTGGGTTGATTTTTAGGGCTTAATGGGTTGGGTTAGGTTACAAATTTTTTTTTATGGTAGGTCGAGTTGGGTTCAGGTCATAAAATTCTAAACTCACCAAACCCAACCTAACCCACCCATATATTTAATATATATTTAAAATATATTATATAATTAATAATTTTTTTTAAAATAACCAGCTCTTCTTATCCTATATAAAAGCCAATTAGTTCACACAAACCCTAGTAAATGACTATTGTTGTTTAGTTATTAGTGTTAATTACCTTTAAGGAGTTACATTGATACTAATCTTTGGGTTTTTTTTAATATATTTATATTTATAATTTTTTTGCTCAATTTAATAATAATAGTAATAAAAAAATTGTCCAACCCATGGGTTCAACCCAACCCATGTGGGTTGGGTTGAACTTATGTGATGGGTTGGGTTGGGTTGGGTTGAATTTTTTTTAACCCACCAAGGTGGGTTAGGTCAAAAAATCCTCTTAACTCGACCTAACCCGACCTATGCACACCGTCATTTACAAGAGTAGAATTTCATTCTTATATATATATATATATATATATATATATATATATAAGAGATGGTGGGTTACACTAGTGAAATTTAATGGTACCTATATATAGATTGGCCTAACTACTACATTGAAGCTACACAATTTGTCAAATAAGTCTTTCAATTTTGTTATCTACACAGCAGGGCAGTGTCACCGTTCATTGCATATTTGTGGATAACACTCATATTTGCACTTACACCCAAAGGAACTAATTATGTTGTAATTGAGGCTCTTCATAATTAATAAATAAATAAATGAATAAGCACGCAAAGGAAAAGAGGAAGAAGAAAACAGGAGGGATAGGAAAGTCTTTGTTCGCATATCAACCGTAGGAGCATTTCATATGCTCAGGGGGCTAAATGTTGATGCTCATTTTGGGAAGCCCAGTAGAAAGAAGAAGCCCAACAACGTGGGCAGAAGAGAGTTAGCAATTGGATAGAAAAGTCATTAAGCTCAAATGGCAGGAATAATAGATCATAGGTCCATAAAGCAAACAAATGAACCTTGAGGAAGCAAACGAGCCTAAAAAGGCTCAGAAAGAGAGCAGTAGCAAACCCATGGACAGTATGTGATGTAGAAAGGTAAGAATGAGCCACAGCAGCCACAGCGGGCTCGAAGTAATGCAAGTAAAGAAAGTAAGAGACAATGGAGAGTCCATAAGTCCCAAGGATGAATGATAGAGTAATTGGGCCAAGGAAGCCCAAGCAGTTAGTAAAAGCCCATGGGAAACACATAATTAGAAAGGGTCAAGGATGCTCCAAGAAAGTTAATGGGCCAAGGATGCCCAAAACGAAATAAATAGGACATAAGAGCCCGCAAGTAATGCAGTAAAAGGCCCAATGAGCTTAATGGGTCATAAAAAAAGAAATAATCAGCAAGCTCGAAGAGGTCCAGCAGTTCTGGGTCAAACAACATCACGGCAGGAATAGCAAAATGATGCGACAGGAAATGATAGCAAGACCGAAAGAAGAAGCAAAATAGTGGCTTGAGAGAGGGAAAACCCACAATTAAGCAAAGCCTAGCCCCTAAGGGAGCAAGCCATAAAGAATGAGAAATAGAAAACAGTTCACGCCATAAGAAGTTAAGGATGAATGGCAGTGCAGACTGGCCTCTAGATCACGGCAAACGCATGAGTAGCAAACAAATTTTGGACAAGCATGGAAGTGAAACACGCACAAGGCCCAGATACTACTAGCCTGTACCCAACCAATATAGGAAATGGTGGGTCATGGGTCAGAGATAAGAGGGCATGGTCTAGCGATGAGGAGAGGGGAAAACCTATTTTGTGGTTTCTGCTTAGGCTCTTTTGTGGGAAGTATCCTACTGGGATGACATACCGCCTAAAAGAGGTAAGGATGAGTTAGAACCACTAGGTGCATGCCATGAGGGATGGAAAGAGAGAGAGAGAGAGAGAGCACCCACGCCATGGCAAGTAAGAATGCCACGGCAAGCAAGAATGTCATGGCAAGCAAAACAAAGGGAGAGAATAGAATGGCAGACATGCACAAGATAGGTTGATCCCCTCTCTCCCTCTAAAGCCCATGCTCTCTAGGCAAAAGATCCTTCTGAGCACAGATCATTTAGGCCCGTTCCCTTAAAGCAGTTAATTTCTTCCTGGAGATTATTCGCATTGGGGAAATGGTTCCCCTATTGACTTAGGCCCTGTGACATAACTTGACCCGGCAAACTAACATTTCTCTCTTTGATTCAATAAGCTTATTATTGTCCTTTCACTATTTAAGTTCTACTGTTTTATGTATGGGGCGTCTGTTGTTATCCCCTTTATTCATTCTGTGAACGCATTTTTATTATTATCTTTATTATATATGTCTACCGTAATTTCTCATAGCAACTCTGCCTGCCACGGGCTTGTGATTCAAAAATCTTGGCAAATAGGGTATAGTTTGTGCACAAATCGAATCAAGATGGGTTGCGATTGGACCAGTCTTAACTCCCTGATCCAAAAACTTTGGGCCTAGTACGGTAGGAGACAGCCCAGCCCAATATTGCAAAAAAGGCACACCACACAAATTAAATAAAGTATTATAACCAAAAAAAAAAAAAAAGTTTGTATTAATGAATGTCAAAAGGATATAATTTTTTTTTTTTTTTTGGCTGCAGAATAATTTTGTTTTTGAATATCAGAGTATAAAAGAAGGGAGGACCTGGAGCCATCTCTCTCCACAGCCTAAGTAGCTAGGAGAGGGACCCTAGAGATGGGAACTGGCCCTACCCAATTAACAAAAGCCACCCGTTGGGTTAAAAGATGGGCTGGAACATTTCCCTCTTTGAATATAAAAAAAAAAGAAGGAAACATCATCAAAATACTTTACAAAATCCAAAATATCTGCAATCACCTCTGTAATACTCCAGTGAGGTTTCATTCCCGCATTACTCAATGGATCTATCACATTCCAAACATCACCTTCCACAATGATTTTAGAAAACCCATTTTCAATGGCTCTCTTAATGGCACAAAGTGCTGCCTTTGCTTCACCCACTAGAGGACTACTTGGTTCAACTTAGTCAACCCAAGCAAAAATCAAATCTCGTTTATCATCCCTGCCCACTATAGCTAGAGAAGTTTTTTCTTCTCTTACAACAACATTAAAATTTAAATTAACCCACCCATTTGGAGGAGGCTTCCATATCGCTTTCCTTATAAGGTTGTGTAGTTTGTCTTTCTAGGCTTGTTTATGTTCTTCATAGGATCTCAAAATTTTTCTAGAAAGCTCCAAAGGATTGGGACTCTTTCCTTCAAGCCTAGTTTTGTTCCTTGTCGCCCAAATTTGGTCTAAGACTATTAGAGCATAGAGTTGGAAGTTTGTCTAGAAAGCTCCAAAGGATTGGAACTCTTTCCTTCAAACTTGGTTTTGTTCCTTGTCACCAAAATTTGGTCTAAGACTATTAGAGCATAAAGCTGAAATACTTTACATCAAAATCATCTAGACCAAGTAGATCTTTAGGATTTAGAATTATCTTTGTTAGGACATATGTAGTTCAAGTCCGTGAACATATGTCGCTATTTTATGTAATTGGCTTATCCTTAGACAAAACGCACTTTACTTGTAATTGGGTAGATTTAGGATGAGTTTAACACTTCAAGAAACAGTGGTTCAAGGTTAAGTGTTGAAGCCATCAAAGTCTGTCCAAGAAACAAGCAAGGAAGTGCAAGTTTTTAAAGCTCGACACATACCTCTACAGATGCATCTATCGAGCTTTAAAGAAGCTGTTTTGCCTGAGCCTCGACAGCTTCTCGACACCTCTCGACACCTCTATCTGTCGAGAATTAAAGAAAACAGATTTCCAAGTCTGTTTCAAGTCTAATCCGTGAGTGTGTCTTTGGGACTTATTTTCTCCTAACCCTAGACATATAAAAGGATTATTTTAAGGGCCGTCAAGCAAGGAAGCAGAAGATACAAGTTGCACATTCTTTGAGAACTTGTTGTTCATGCAATTTGTGATCAGAAAGACAAAGTTCGTGCCTTAGTTCATCTCTGATGATTTGAAGAACTTTGCAGCCAACTCTCTCTCTCTCTAGTTGGTATTTGAAGTTGCGTACTGGGATCTGCGCATATGGTTAGTCACGTATTTGGGAGTCGTGCATTGAAAGGAGAAACTGTCACTACAGAACAAGTCCAATTGGGTATTGGGGTAAGAGTTCAACTGTAGGTTGGTGAGGTACTGGGATTCCTTACTTGTAACTGCTTGTTGTGATAATAGTGGAGTTTCGGGAGTGGTGACCTTAAATCACCCGGTGGGGTTTTTGCCGTAAGGGTTTTCCCCATTCGTGAACAAATCACCATGTTATTTATTTTTCGCTGCTTAACTTAGTTTGGTGATTTGTTTGTGCTGCCACGTGATATTGCATGTTAATTTGATTAATTAAAAACTGGGCTAATTAATTAATCTAAGTTATCACAAGGGGTCAACGCATTTGTGGCCTGGCAAGTGGTATCAGAGCAAGCACACTCTGATTAGGGTTTAATCTTTTGTGTGTGATCCATTTGACCCCTGCTGTCATGGATAGAGGACAATCTCTTATTATACCTCCTTTGTTTGATGGCACTAACTATGCATACTGGAAAATACGCATGAGAGCTTTCTTGCAGTCTTTAGATGAGAAAGTGTGGCAAGCTGTGGAGATAAGCTGGATCAAGCCTACAGAAGCGCCGGCTGACTAGGATGATGCTAAGATCAAGGCGGCAAACTTCAATAGCAGAGCATTGAATGCCCTATTCAGTGCAATCGCCAATGAGGAGTTCAAGAAAATTTCCTCAACTGAAACTGCTAAGGAAGCATGGATCATCCTCCAGACAACCTATGAGGGCACCAAGGCTGTCAAAGATTCAAAGCTGCAAAGGCTCACCACACGCTTTGAAGAAATTAAAATGGAAGAGGATGAGTCGTTTGATGAGTTCTATGCCAAGCTCAAGGACATAGTAAACTCAGCCTTTAATCTTGGGGAAACCATCCCTGAACCCAAGATAGTAAGGAAGGTGCTCAGATCGCTGCCCGAGAGATTCCATGCTAAGATCACGGCGATCGAAGAGTCGAAGGATATTGACAGAATTCCTTTGACTGAGCTGGTTGGAAACTTGAAAACCTATGAGTTAGGGCTGACTAGGTTAGGCAAGTCAAGCAAGGGTAAGAGTTTGGCACTAAAGGCCAAGAGCAGTGATACGGATGACTCGTCAGATGATGAAGATTCCAAGATGAAGTCCTACATCACAAGGCAATTCAAGAAGTTTATGAAGAATGCCAACGGAAAGGGCTTCAACAAAGACCGTAGACAATCCAGTTCTTCACAATTCAAGAATTCAGATAAAGGGAAGAAGGATGTCAAGGATGGCGGTCAGTACACTGTTCTCCCTGGACCAAAATGCTTCGGGTGTCAAGGCTTCGGACACATGAAACAAGAGTGTCCTACGTACCTCAAGAGCATAGGGAAGAGCAAGGCACTTGCTGTTACCTTAAGCGACACAGAGCCCGAGGACGATTCCGAAGATGAAGACGACGGAATCTTGAATGCCTTCACTGCCACTGTTAATCCTACTGATGGGGTTACTGAAAAAGTGGATGAAGAAGAAGAATTGGTGGATTCCAAGTGTGAAATTATGGATGATCAAGATGATATCCATACCGCCTATGAGAAGCTATACAAGCTTTTTGAGAAGCATGAGAAACTCTATAGGCTGGCCACCAAAAAGCTCAGTGATGTGGAACTCAACCGTGAGGAGCTGTCCACAAAGGTTGATGAAGCAAATTAGACCATTGGAGCACTGAGGTTCGAGAACAATTTCTTGGTTGAAAGGACCAAGAAGCTTGAAGCGGAGCTATTTCAAGTCAGAGCACAACTGGAGAGGACGTCAAGTACTAAACTGGACGAGATGCTGAGTGCTCAGAGATATTCTTCAGATCGTGCTGGATTGGGGTATGAATTCTCTCTCTCTAATACTCCTACTTCTAGTACTATTGTGTTTGTTCCACCTGCTAATAACATTGTAAATGAAGAAAAGAATGTTAAAACTGAATTAGCTAGTGAGAACGTAGACAAGGGCAAGTCCATCCTAGGAGCACCCCCTAAAATTGAGAAAAGGGAATCTAGAAATCCTAGGACTAAGAAGACTAACACTCAAAAGGCCAAACAGAAGAAACTGCATCTCTGTTATCATTGTGGTGTTGCCGGTCATACAAGACCTAATTGCTACAAGTGGCGTGCCACTCAATAGAGCAATGGCACAATAGCATCTGGGAGCCAGAATCAGCTTCAGTCTTCTCTCGCTCCAATTGGAGACATTCTTAAAGCCCTCATGTTCCTTTCGAACTTGAACGAGCTAAACTCTTCTCCCTCATCACCAGTTCAAGAGTCGACCAAAAGGAAAGGTTCTTCCAAGGTGTGGAAGGCAAAGGGATCTAAGTGATTTCAGTCACTTCTTCTTCTCTCTTCTTTTTGTGTGTGTTGCATTACTTGTGTGTTTCTTTACTGTTTTGAGTCAGTCTAGTTTTATGCATTGTTTTGCTTTACATGTTTTTGTTTGTGTGTTTTCAGTTTTGTGTTTTATTTTTGCTTCTCTAATAAAAAAATAAATAAATAATTGAAAAATTGAAAAATACAAAAACAGTGTGAGTTAGTGTGCATTAGTTCATGTGAACTTTTGATATGGCCATTGAAACAGAGTTTTCTAAACTTTGTATCACCTATAGCTTAGATGAGCATTCTTCTGCACAACTAAGCAAGTAAACTTTGTAGCTCTTTGTTTGTGATGAGTAAGGTTAAGTGATCTCTTCTTCTTAACACTCATATACTCTTTTTGACGGGTTGAACTAGAAAATCCTAAGAGAAAGGCATAAATAACCATCTCACCACTGTTACTCGCCAATCATAATATGACATCTGTATGCTTTGGCATAGCAAAAGTGCAATGTCAATGACACCTGTATGCTTCGGCATAGCAAAAGTGCAGTGTCAAAAGCTTAACATAATTGGGTATTTCTTTTCTTTCTCTTGTATGCCCATGCATGATATGCTTGTTAAAAAGAAAATATGCAAAGATATAGAAAGCAAAAAGATCAAAAATGCTTTAAAATATGGTTGCAAGCGTGTTTTCTAGGAGATGTGTGAGTTATAGGATGTACCTCGAAGGTGATAGTCCCCATCAAACGGTTATGATTGTGTGTGAGTTAAAGTGATTTTCTCATATCTCAAATCGTCATAACATTGAGACACTTATGCAATCTTGCGATGTTCTCACACACGACACGCAACACTCTTTGCTATTCTTGATACATGTGCAGGTACAATGTGACTTGGCCATCACAAGGTTTATATGCTTTAATGTATGCTCACTAAACTGTCTGGACTTGTTTTTGAAATATAAAATTGGTTAGACTTGTTTAGTGTGCGTGTGCGTGTTTTGAGATACATGTGCATCAATTTTCTTGTTGAGAGATGATTTTGAGAGCTTAATGTGTTAATTGGATCCTTGGTTGAGTTGCATGCATGATTGCATTCATGTCTGTGTTTTTTCTCTTTTGAAAAACTGTTTTTAAAGGCATCTCGACACCTCCTCGATACCTCTCGACACATAGGCTATCTGTCGAGATCCTTAGACTCTTTCTTATTACAGTCTCGACAGATACCTCGACACTTGCTGGATCGATCGAGAAACTTTCTGTCTGCTCGATAGCTTCTCGATAGCTGCTGGATCAATCGAGGTTACTTCTTGTTTGTTTCTTCTTCCTCGATACCTGATCTCGATAGCTTCATCTGTCCATGTGTATTTCTCGACACATGACCTCGACAGTAGTCTCGACACCTCCCGATAGCACCATCTGTCGAGAATTACTAAAAGGCTATATATTGAACGTTCGCGATTTTTCTTCTCACTTGCTCGATCTCTCTCGCTCGAAACCTCTGTTCTCTCTCTCTCAAAATCTCTCCTTTTCCCTCCAAACCTCTTCCCAAGGCGTTTTCAAGTGTTCTTTGCGATCTTCATCTCTTGGTAAGCGTCTTATTCCTCATATTCATGCATTTCATTGTTTTAAAACCCTAGGTTTTGTGTTATTGAAAATTTTTGGGAGTTTTCAAAATTGTTGGGGTTTTCATGAAATTCTTGGGTTGGTTTGATAGTTTTGATCTTCAAAATCACATGCATTGCATCACATTCGCATTCTAATTGTATTTTCATGCATTTAGATGTGTGCCTATCGATTGTGTGCTGTTAGGTTTGGATTGGGCTGAGCCCATGATGGTTTTATGTTGCATGTCACATGTTCATGCATTCTCCATGCATACGTTCTTTCTTTTCAATATTATTCTGCCAATATTGAACTGTTTGGAACTTTTCTGTGTGTCTCTTTCTCTTTCCCCCTCTCTATGGTTGCGTTAGTAGTGTCTATGGCACCTAAACGTAAGTCCATTCCGTCCCAGAACCCTCTGCGTTCTAAGGGACAGTCTTCCTCTGACTCTACCCCTCTTTCTATCCGGTTCTGTGATGAGAAAGCCCATAAGGACTTCTCAGAGAACTTTTCTAACACGGTGTTCATTCGAAACGCCACGTTGTCCTGGCAGACTTTGCTGACACCGACCTTCCTGATGTCATTCACTCTCGGGGATGGGAGTCACTGTGTGACGTCCCGGTCACATCTCCTCTCGTGTTGATACATGAGTTTTACTCCAACATCCACGGGATAGATTCTTCAGTACCTCTTTTCTACTCTTGCGTCCGAGGTACGCGCTTTTGTGTCACCCCAGAGTTAGTCTCTGAGGTTCTTCATGTCCCTAGGGTGGATCATCCTGATTACCCTAGCTGTGAGCATCTCTGAACTATGTCCAAAGACGAGATGATCTCGGCGTTCTGTGAGCGTCCGTCCTCTTGGGGAGATCATATGTACGCACCATGTCGACCTTTTGCTAAAGGTCCTCGCTTTCTTAACATGGTGATGACTTTTGTTTTGCACCCACTTTCTCACTATAACTCTATCACAGAGCCTCGCGCTCGATTTTTGCTGTCCCTCTTAGAGGATCTTTCTATAGACTTTCCTTCACACTTTCTCTTTTCCATCATAGATGTCTATAGAGATACGGCCACCCGTGATAAGCTCATTTTCCCTTCCGCTATCACGAGGATCCTGAGCCGTTTTTCCATCCCTTTCCCCTCGTCCGATCCTTACCACGTCATGTCTGCCATAGACGCCGCTACCGTAAAACGTAGCGAGGCACAGTTCCGATCGCGACAGACAGATGGTGCCACTCCTTCCACTCGTCCGGCCACCTCCAGATCAGCTCGTGCGTTTGCTTCTTCCTCCTCGAGCGACGTCACATTAGGAGACATCATGGCGCAGCTACAGTGCATGGATGCTCGCCTAGATACACTCTCCACGGAGTTGTATCCGGTGAACGTCCGTGTTGGTCGCATCGCCAGGCGGCTTTGCTCCAGAGGCTTCTCCTCCGCCACCTCATGTGTCGACTGAGACCGAGGCTGATGATGATGGCGATGATGATGATGCTTCTGACAATGATGATGATGGAGATGCGAGCTTTTCGGATGAGATGTCTACTTGACACTCTACCCTTTGTCACCCGTGACAAAAAGGGGGAGTAGTTTTGTATGAGAGTAGTCATACTTAGGGGGAGTGTTAGCATAGGACATTTTTGTTAGGGGGAGTGTGGTTTGAGGGATGTAGTGAGGTGATCATATGTATTTTTTTTTCTTTTCTCATCTGTTTAGAGATACTTTGATCATGTATTGACATACATTGTATTTATTCTCTTCTTATATCTGATGATGTATGTTTTTCTTTCACCTACCTTTCATGTGTTGTTTCTTTTCTATCTTTATACACATGTTTTCACACAAAGATGCATTGATGTGTTTTGTTTATAAGTGTTTCAGAAATACAGGTTGTCAAAGTCTTCTTGCCATAAACTCTCTTCTTGCAAAGTTTTTCAAGAGTTTGTGTTAGGATAGATTTTACTGTATGTAACAAGTGAATATGAGTTGAGTGATTTATGACTTCTCTCATATCTTCATTTGTATGTTGTGGTTTTGTCACGGATTGCCAAAGGGGGAGATTGTTAGGACATATGTAATTCAAGTCCGTGAACATATATCGCTTTTTTATGTAATTGGCTTATCCTTAGACAAAATGCACTTTCCTTGTAATTGGATAGATTTAGGATGAGTTTAACACTTCAAGAAACAGTAGTTCAAGGTTAAGTGTTGAAGCCGTCAAAGTCTGTCCAAGAAACAAGCAAGGAAGTGCAAGTTTTTAAAGCTCGACACATACCTCGACAGATGCATCTATCGAGCTTTAAAGAAGCTGTTTTGCCCGAGCCTCGACAGCTTCTCGACACCTCTCGACACCTCTATCTGTCGAGAATTAAAGAAAACAGATTTCCAAGTCTGTTTCAAGTCTAATCCGTGAGTGTGTCTTTGGGACTTCTTTTCTCCTAACCCTAGACATATAAAAGGATTATTTTAAGGGCCGTCAAGCAAGGAAGCAGAAGATACAAGTTGCACATTCTTTGAGAACTTGTTGTTCATGCAATTTGTGATCAGAAAGACAAAGTTCGTGCCCTAGTTCATCTCTGATGATTTGAAGAACTTTGCAGCCAACTCTCTCTCTCTCTAGTTGGTATTTGAAGTCACGTACTGGGATCCGCGCATCTGGTTAGTCACGTACTTGGGAGCCGTGCATTGAAAGGAGAAACTGTCACTACAGAACAAGTCTAATTGGGTATTGGGGTAAGAGTTCAACTGTAGGTTGGTGAGGTACTGGGATTCCTTACTTGTAACTGCTTGTTGTGATAATAGTGGAGTTTCGGGAGTGGTGACCTTAAATCACCCGGTGGGGTTTTTGCCGTAAGGGTTTTCCCCATTCGTGAACAAATCACCGTGTTATTTATTTTCCGCTGCTTAACTTAGTTTGGTGATTTGTTTGTGCTGCCACGTGATATTGCATGTTAATTTGATTAATTAAAAACTGGGCTAATTAATTAATCTAAGTTATCACAAGGGGTCAACGCATTTGTGGCCTGACAATCTTTATCTAGTCAAAGATGGAAATGTTACCCATATCTTGAAGATTAAGTGGCCATGGAGCAAGGAGCCAAATTTGGGATGCCCAGTCACATTGAAGGAAAATGTGATCAAGAGTTTTTGGGGCATTTTTGCTCAAACAACAATTAGTAGAAAGAATAGGGAACATGTTGTTTATAACTACACAAGTTGGAAGAACTCCCCAAGCTAGTTTCCTAACAAGTGTTTGAGTCTTGCATTTGCTTTGAGCTTCCAAATATCTTTCCAATCTTTACTGTTTAGATGTTGATGGGGGACTTAAACTGCTGATCTTAGAATATTGTAGGCTAATTTAACTGTAAATTCCCCTGATGGAGAGAGGCACTAGAATATTTGATTTGGGGTGACTTGGTGTGATAGATGAATTCCAAGAATTCTATTAACTGATTCTGGAATAAAGAGTTGAACTAACTTACCCCTATCCCATTGGCGACTATCTTGGTCTATGAGATTGGCAACCAAATGCTCACTTAGAACAACTCCACTTTTTACTTTAGGAGTGAAATCTGATTATTTAGGGATCCAAGGGTCATCCAATATCCAAGTATTCCACCCACTCCCGATTTTATGACATAACCCTTTTTTTACCACATCTTTGCAGCCAAAGACCACCCAATGCTTTTGGAGTGCATATAGAGTCCCAACTTTTAAGATAAAGCCCATGTTTTTTCTCATCACTAAAACCCCATCAAAAATTTCGATTAAGGGAGTCAAGTTTTTCACATACCTTTTTAGGGAGGAGTAGAGACGATGCTTGATAGGAGGGCATAGCTGTTGCTATTGAGGATATAAGGGTGGTTCTTCCTGCTTGGGAAAGAGCTTTTCACATAAGTTAAAAAGTAATATTCCATTGAGTTGTAATATTTTTAATCTTTTAATATAAAAAAAGAGTTGAAATACATATTTTGGAAAAAGACAACACAGTTGTTAATAATTTATTGTTTTGTATGTTTAGTGATATGTGTACACATTTTGAAATTATGTTTGTGCATACATCTATATCTTTATATTATTAAAAGCTGTAGCGTAGCATTTAATGTTGCTATGCTCAAGTTAAGCCACATCAACAACCACGTTATTATTTTTTGTTTCCAATTTTTCTTATATATTTTTTAAAACATTTTCTCATTTAAGGTGACTTAAAAACTCTATTATTTAAAAATTAAAACATCTTTTAAACATTATTTTTATTATTAATTTTCCAAAACTCTCATTCCCTTTTACCTCTTCATCTCCTCACTAATTTCTACCTTAATATCATTCTTTATCTACCTTTTTATCTTCCTTTATTTTGACTCTTCTTATTTTTAACATCTTATTATAAATTTGACATTTTCTTTTTCATTCTATGCATAGTTTTCTCACACAAAAAAGGTTATCTCTCTCTCTCTCTCTCTCTCAATTTGTTTTTCATTTTTTGTTTGATTTTTATTTTTATTTTTATTGCATCAATTCTTTAGGCTGATGAATTTTTGTGTTAATTAGAATTCTACTTTGGAATGATGCAATTTAGTTTTGTTTTTTAAGTTGTTATCTTTTATATTCTCTTTGATTAAATATTATCCCACTACATTATACATATAGCATATAAAATAATATAATGTTATTATATTACATAGAATGACTTGAATAATTTAATGTTTATTGCTATATATTTTATTTTTACTCTTTCTTCCTCTCATCTTATTTTATTTAACATTTAAATTTAATCATATCCTCCATATTATTAAATTGTGCAACACAAATCAAGAAAGTGGCTAAACACAAACCTGCCTTCCTTTACCATACATTGGGGGTATCAAAATATTTGTGCGATAAAGGATCATATAATTTATAACTTAGATAGCAAGCACCCTCTAAATGTGTCTAGGCCCATAGATTGAGTAATTTGTAGACTTAAAAGGCTATTGAGAATGTACTTTTTGAATCATGTCTAAAAAAATATGAACTACTATATATCATTTAGATAAAAACTTTTAAAATAGATACATTAATATATTTTTTTGCCACAAATTTAAATCACGCAAACTTAATAATTTTATATTATGTGTTAGCATCGTCTCTGCTTCTTCTTCTTCTTCTCAAAATATTATGTATCATCTTTAAAGGATGCCAACAATATTGATCTTATAGAAAAAGTTACACAAAATATTGAGAAAAAAATGTTTTATATTACAATCTACTAAAAATGTTTTTAAAAATATTTAAACCTTTCTATTTTTCATATCACTAATGTGTTTTACAACTACCATATGTATTAACTTAAGTCTTAATATTCTTATGCTGTTTCGGGGCGAAAATGGGTATTTAGCCATTACATTCCAACTATATAGTTAGTGGACCCGGTTCTGTAAGTATATAACTAACTAGCATGTCGAGTCTCAAAGGCTCGATTTTGGTGTTATAAATCGACCCTTTGAGTCTCGGTTTTTCAGTGTGATATGGCACCTTACCCACATGGCGTCCAGCTGTAAATCGCGGCCTAGAGACTCGATTTATGTGACGTGGCCATCTACTCTGACGTGGCGTGTCCAGGTGGATACGACTAAAAATCAAGTCTTAAAGACTCGATTTCAGTTTGGGTTTTTTTTTTCAAAATTAACGCCTCTGTCACAGTTTCTGCACTCTCCACTCTCATTCACCTCTCTCTGTAAAACATAGCAGACACTCACGCTCACTCTCCTTCTCACCCACCCTCTCAGACGGAACCTCAGCCTCATTCTCTCCACTCTCACTCACTGATCGTCTTCGTACTCATCCTCTCCACTCTCACTCACTGACCGTCTTCGTACTCATTGTCTCCACTCTCGGTCTCCACTATTTGACAGTGATCGCGTTTGCCAAAGATTTCATAAAGCCACAGCAAGGTGATCTCCATCTTCGTACTCATCGTCTCCACTCTCGGTCTGCACTACGCCGTCTCTGAAAACCAAAAAAAGAGGTGAGTCGCTTTGTACAAAGTTCAGTGTTTGGTTGCCGAGAAACAGTGGGAAAAATGAAAGAAAGTTTGGTTTCACCAAGTTTTTTTGTATTTTGGTTTCCGTATTGAATTTGTAACAGAACTGTTAAAAAGATGGAAGCTTTATTGTTGAGATTGAATTGGTTTGTGGGTTTGATTGTATTTTTTTCGGTTTTGTTTTGCTCTTTTTGTTCTGTTCGTGGGTTCATATTAGGGAAATTTGAAATTGCTATGTTGATGATTTTAGGGTTTGTTAACTGAAATTGGTATGTTGAAATTGCTAGGTTGAATTCCATTTTTGAAATTTCACTTTCTTGGATCCCTTTCAACCTAAGACACTTTCAGAGTTCTTTGATAACCTAATTATTCTTCTATGTATGTAGTCTTTTAAACTACAGACATCATATAGTTACAAGAAGAAATTTGTTTGGAATGGCCCCAATATGGTACTTAGAGATTTTTTTTTTTTTGTTAGGAAAAAAAATTCAATAAAAATGGGCGGCCAATGTAAATTTTTTATCTATGTGTGACCATAGTAATACCCTTAGAGCAGTTGTACCAGTGATGCTAAAATACAGAAAGTAATAGAATTTACACAGTATGGCATGAAAAGCACCCACATCATCTTGTTTATAATTGTGCAAATATACATAGTAGCTATGGTAATAGTGTAAATATACACAATTTTTCTTGCTTCTTATCTTTAAAGGGTCCAATGTAAAGTCTGTTTCCTACATGCCATGTTTTCGGGTTCTTAAACAGTGGCAATGGACACACTTCTACCTGTTTTCATTTCTTAAGCCCTTAGCTTTTAAATGAGTAAATTGAACATTATTAAATCAACTCTACTAATTGATATTTCCTATCTTCTTTCAATAATTGTTTGTTCTCTCAACTTAAATCAACTCAATATTTTTGAATAAAGCATTACCAAACTATGTCAAGTGAAACTAGGACCACCCTTCTCTTGCTATACAAATTGGCTTTACTTGCTCTAACCCATACCTAGTTCCATAAGCATATTGTGTGTTCATTTCTCAAACTAATTGCTTATCATTTGACTGCAGTATGGCTGCTACAAATGCTGGGCGGATTGACTATACACAGCCTGGACCTATTGATAGGTCGGTGTTGTCAAAGCAACTCAAGCATTGCTCTGAAGCTATTTGGAATGGGCAGGTAAAACAGAACACTAAATATTTAACTTCATTTCTCATGCATTTAATTCATACAATGTACATGCATTTGCCTTCATATATTAATCCATGGTTTTGTTCTGTGTAGGATCCAGGGTCCGTTACCTGCCGTAGCCGTAGTTCAGAGTTCTCCAATCGAGAGCCAATGGTTGACGACCGGGTGAGGAACATCATCAAAGCAGTCGGTTTGGAGGGACTCCTTTGGGTCCCGGGTAGAGAGATTGACCATGGCCTCATAACGGCCTTAGTGGAGCGATGGCGGCCCGAGACTCACACCTTTCACATGCCCCATGGTGAGGTGACCATCACATTGCAGGATGTGGAGGTTCTTCTCGGGCTTCTTGTTGATGGTGATGCTATAACGGGGAGCACGCAGAAAACTTGGGTGGAAGTGTGTCGGGACTTCCTTGGCTTTCAACCTATAAATCAAGACAACCATAAGCAGCTTACTGGGCAAAGGATTCTCATCAACCGCCTTTTGGAGCAAGTTGCTAATCCATTGCCTCCTAATGCTGAAGAGGACTAGTTGCATAAGTACGCAAGATGCTACATCCTAGCGCTACTGGGGTACACAATATTCATGGACAAATCCGGTGATTGGGTGCATCTAATGTGGGTGCAGCAGTTGGAAGACCTTCGCAACCCACAAAGGTACAGTTGGGGAGGTGCTTGCCTTGCATGGCTGTACCGAGAGCTATGTAGGGCAAGCGAGGACACCAGTCAGATTGGTGGGTGCTTACTGTTGGTTCAGTATTGGGCATGGGCCAGGTTCTCTTATTTGTGCCCGGCAGTTGAGCATGGCCCGCCAGTGGGTGCTTATGGTCCTCCAATGCGTGGTCCACTGTTTCTGAAGTAAGTCTCTACCTCATGCACATCATATACATTATGTGATCATTACCTAAGCCCACAATCATGTAACTTGATTTTATTTATTTATTTTACAGGCTTCTAGCAATCTTTGATGTCAACATTGCGTAAATGCATCCAGAGGTTCAATATATATGATTACGTTAATATACTTTAAGACGATGATTGTCATGTGGCTTGTATGTGCTTTGTTTTTTATAAGGACTGTTTCTCATTCTAGTGATATTATTAATTACGTAAATATGTATAAGGTTATCTTAGTAGTTATATGTGATTACATTATAGTTTTAACATTAGAATTATCTCAGTAGGAAAGTTGTAGCTATTGATCCCTTGCTCTTGATTGTAGGTGGTTGTGGGTCCCAAACAAGAAAAATAGGCCCGCCCACATCTTCAGGGACAGGTATCGTGAGCAAATAGCTTCAATGTTGCCAAGCCAGGTATGAAAATGCATTGTTTTATATGTTTAGGAACAAGTTATAGGTTTGGTGAGCTTTGAAATATAAACATTGTTGCCTAATGTGTTGTGTACTTGTTTTTTGGCTGTTGTAGGTGGTGTGGCAGCCATATGAAGCTGACTTAGAGGACCTTCCGCCGTGGTGCATTGCAGGGAGGGCCGTGTGGACGACAATGGTGCCGCTTGTATGTTTCCACCTAGTAGAAAAACATACACCGGATCGTGTCGTTCGTCAATTTGGGATGATCCAAGAAATTCCCTGCGATGTTGACACTGACACAGTCCTTCATGGCATTGATCTGAGGGGGAAGGTCGGTGTTGATTGGATGCGAAAACATGCTGTGCATATCGATGAGTGGGGTAATCGCCTTCAACAGCGTTGTGAAGGAGTGCTTGGTGATATGCCTCTACAGCATGAGTACCACGACTGGTTCAAAAGGATAACTCGAAGGTTCATCGATAAGCCCGGTGCTATAGTGACTTTGCTGGTAACTTCTCAATGTCTTCTACATCTTACCATACTTTTTAGTATTAAAGCACTGTTTAGAGACCATAACTTATGTTACTACATTTTCTGCCACCCCTGCTCTCCTTATAATTTGCAATTATTGCTAGTAGAACCAATTTAGAGCAAACATTTATTTTATAATCCAAAATAAATAGTTCATTTGGTATTGCATTACTAATGTGTGGTTTTCCATGTACAGATTGAAGGATACGTCCGTTTGTTAAGGCGTCACCCAGTGCGCACAAAGGATCACAAGGACATCACTGAGGTGCTAACGGCAGTGCATGCGATTGAACGTGTACAACCTCCTATCTCTGAGGCCCCGAATGAGGAGGTAGCTACTCCTGTGGGCCCAACCACTACTGAGGGCCCAAGCACGAGCACAGCTCCGGCCAGATGTCGTCCTCGTCCGCCTGTTGCTACCCCTCGGGTTATCCCTACCCCCGATCCCTCTCCATCCACCCCACATCCATCCCCTAGCCCCACCATCCTTTCACCCACTCTACATCCATCCTCTAGCCCTACCATCCCTTCATCCACCCCACATCCATCCCCTAGCCCCACCGTCCCTTCACCGACCCCACATCCATCTCCTCGCCCCACCATCCCTCCACCCACCCCACATCCTTGTCCTGGGTCTGACATTCGTCCACCAAGCCCACGGTCATTTCCTCAGCTGTCACCTATTCCATCCTTTGACCTGGATATTGATCCAACCCTACCTGACATGCAGCAAGAGCCACCCTCCCACAGTACATCTACTGCCCTTTCTTCAGCCATCAACCCACCCCATGTGCAGGCTGAGCAGACTGTTGAGTTACTTGTAGTGGCAGAAGGTCGGCCAAAACGCATATCAAAGCCACCTCCTTGTGGGACAGGGGGGCACAAACATGGACACAATGTTGGGCCCGAGGCATCTGACGAAGGACATGCAAGACCTCCTCCTCATTATACGAGACGGCATAAGATTCAAAAAAGGTAACTTCAAGCTTAATGTGAAACAACACACTTTATGAAACTCCTAGAATTTGTATAATACCGCTTTTCAATCTAGTCTTGAATACTTGATGATATTATTTTTGTTTTCAATATGGTTGTAACGTACATTATTGGAACTAGGTGAATGATACAAATAAGGACATTAACTGGAATGATAAGCGCAAATCTGAACCTACGTTCATCAATGTGAACTTGAAGACACTTGCCTACAATACAGAGTTGGATACTGTTAGACTCCCGAGGAGAAGGGACCAATCTACATGGGTATGACATTGGTACAAATCTGCTTTCGACATTAGTATGATATGGGTATGATAACCCAAATGAAATTCACCGTTTTTCTTCTTTATGTTATAATTACATTACTGTTTTTGTTTTTGTTAATCAGATTCCTGTTATTTACTATCCAACTCATACACTCTTATCTCATGTGATTAATTACTTATTAAGTGCTAATAATTAAATTTCTATTACTCTTTCTATAAATTAGAATAGGAAATTGGAAAATGTGATAAGTGTAGACTAGACTAGGCCTTATTTTAGCAGCCACGTTACTGTATGAGAATTGTATCGTTTTCTTCCTCAACACATGAAACTGGACTTGCTGTAAATGGTTCATTAACTGCATGCATTCTAACTGATTTGGAGTAAAAAACGACCACCCACATGAACTTTTCTTTTAGAAGTGTTGCTTGTGTGTGGTGCATGCAATGGTCAAGTAGTTTGGAACTTGGACAAGAAACGTAGTAACAACTAATGCAAGTCTATTTCATGGCTAAGTAATATAGTTCACTAACTATATAGTTTGGGAACCAAGTTATTGGTTGCTGAGAATCAAGTTATTGGGCTTCCTAGTTAACTTAGGTTAGTATCTTCAATTAGTTTTTTATTTTTTGTTTTGGTTGAGAGTAATGTGATATGCTACATATTTCAATCAACCTGGTTCATCTGTATAGCTATGGGCTACATTTTATATTGGGTTTTTGGAGGATTTAACAATTGTTGTGTTTGTGGTGCAGGTTGGTGATGGAACCACTACTATGGTTCTACTTGCAGGGGAGTTTCTGAAGGAGGCCAAGCCTTTTATAGAGGACGGGGTCCACCCACAAAATTTGATACGCAGTTATCGGATTGCATCCAATTTGGTAGATGATCTGACTCCCCCCCCCCCCCCCTCTCTTTTTATTATGAGGTGTTCACCTTCCTTCAACTTACATATTATGAGCAATGTTGCAGGCACTTGAAAAGGTCAAAGAACTAGCAGTTAGCATAGAGGGAAAAAGTCTAGAAGAAAAGAAAAGCTTGCTAGCTAAATGTGCTGCTACTACACTCTCTTCAAAACTCATTGGGGGAGAAAAAGAATTCTTTGCCTCAATGGTTGTTGATGCTATAATTGCAATTGGGCATGAAGATAGGTTGAATATGATTGGAATAAAGAAGGTAAGTTCAACTGTTAGTCATATAAGCTTGTATTTATAACTACTGTTGTTTTGCTGTTTCAGCTTTTAATAATTGGTAATTATAAAAAAAAAAAAAAAAAAAGAAGCTTTTAATAATTGGAAGTCTTAATCCACTTGCTTGGCTGGGAATTATGCCCTAATGACCGCTTTTTTAATACTTGCACTGTAAAATGCATATTATTAAGATCCATGCTGACACTGACCTTGAGAACCTGCCCATGTTTTGCCCCTTTCCAAGCTGTATGATCCTTTTCCTGTCTATACAGAGAGTTTGAATACAACAAAGTGCAAAAAGGATGTCTACAAAGTGCGAAAAGGATGTCAGGTTATTGGGCTTCCTAGTTAACTTAGCTTAGTAACTTTTATGTATTGTTTGGTAAATCAAACGAATAAACACCATCCCCTACAGCAGTTGGTTTTCGTTTTTTGGCCTGTACTGTTTTCTCAGCAAGCAAACAGTTCTATATAGATTGTTTTTGAATGTTTTATGTATTGCTTAAATGTTAATTCATTTCAATTTGATTTATGTTTGGTTGCTGAGAAAACTTAGGAAGAAAAACAGGATCTATAAAACTAGCACTTTCCATATTCTTCTGCTTCTTACTTAACTCAGTTAAGGTCAGTTTTAATTTTGAGACTGTATTTGCTCAATTTTGATTTTAGCCTCTAGTTTGGTGAATCTGTTAAGATTTGTGGGTGAGTGTTTGGTGGGTGTTGGGATTATGCAGAAATAAGTGTTGGGTTGGGCACAAATCTGAGTGGAGAGAGCTGTGTTTTTTATTGGAGGAGGATTTTGAGAAAATTGAGCATGTGATTGGTGGAAAGTTCAAGCCGGGGAGGAAGATTGGGAGTGGGTCTTTTGGGGAGCTCTATTTAGGTAATTGCTTTTGCTATCATTCTTGAGGATTCTTGTTGTTGTCGTTTTGTGTTTTTTACAACATTATGTTCTTTGTTTTGGTGGCAGGTATCAATGTGCAATCTGGGGAGGAAGTGGCAGTTAAGCTGGTATGTGATTTATGCTTTTCAAGGAATTTATGCCTTGTTGTGGGTATTTACTTTTCAGTTTTCTATGGCCCTTGTACATATAATTCATTTTTAGGTGCTTTTAAGTCAGATTTGTGGATTGTTTTTTTGGGTTTGATAATTGTGATAATGATTGTTAATAATTAATCATGTTCACAATTTGCCTTTTTGTATGTTAGTTTTCTTCTGTGTTTAGTTATTTTGTCAGTGTTTGCTCCCTTGATTGCTCATTGGCAATATTTTTTTTCTCATTTTTCTCTGGAGTTGTCATTTGTCAATTGGGCGTTTGAATGTGGACTCACATTATATTTTGACAATTGTGTTTAATTTTTCATTATGACACCTGAAATAGGTTACAAAGTTTATCTATGGGCATTAGAGAAGTCATTCGTACTTCAATATGTAAGACATCATTAGCACAATAGCAAATACATAACAGAACAAAAGAAAAAGATTTTCACTTTTAAGTCGTGGTTAAGTGAAGTGGGAGAGGAACGATAGATCATGAACTCTTGATGAGTTCTGTTTGAGTCGGCATTCAAAATTTCATGGGGAACACTCGGTCCTTCACTCTCAAGTTTTTTCATTAATGGGAAAATGTTCAATGCAAAGCTATGTGTCTTCCTCTCCCCCAAAAAAAGGGAAAAAGATACATATTATTTTGGCTTTTTCACACAAATTTCCTGGATATGCTTCTGTATTATTTTTTTTCCTTTTCTGTGAGAGATTATGTTACTCTTTTGATACTCTATATGCTGATTGACTATTCCAATCACAGGAACCTGTGAAGACCAAGCATCCTCAGCTTCACTATGAGTCAAAATTGTATATGCTTCTTCAAGGAGGAAGTGAGTCTCTGTCTCTCATCCCTCCTAAAAAAATATTGTATTACAATTATCAAGTTTTAACGATACCAATTTGTAAACTGTTTTTGTAATTATCCACAACTCCTTACCTCTGAACAAACCATATAATTGATGGAGCTCGAGAGGTTTTGTCTATCCTGTTTAATGGCTGATACGGTATGGCTATGGCAATCAGTAAACCCAATTAGTTTAGGCAATGCTTTTGCGTTGAATATCTCTTGGAAATTCTTTGTGGGTCAATCTATGAAAAACAGATGATGTTTTCTTATTAGTGATTCAAGCTTTTTTATTTATATGAAGCTGGAATTCCCCACCTCAAGTGGTTCGGAGTCGAGGGCGAGTATAATATCATGGTTATCGACCTTCTTGGACCAAGTTTGGAAGATTTGTTTAACTATTGCAATAGGAAGTTTACCTTGAAAACAGTTTTGATGCTCGCAGATCAATTAGTAAGTGCATGTCACTCTTCTTTATTAAAGAATGTGTCTGGAACCTCCAAGATAATGTTTTTTTTCCCTGGTTGTTTTTAATTATCATTTTTAGATTAACAGAGTTGAGTACATGCATTCAAGGGGTTTTCTTCACCGTGATATAAAGCCTGACAACTTCTTAATGGGCCTAGGGCGTAAAGCAAACCAGGTATCACTTTCTCATTTGCCTGTTCTATTTCATGTGCAAATTTATAGTACATTTTGAAGGTTCATCAGATCCAAGCATTAGTCATTCCATCTATAAGTTGAAACAGTTTTTGCTGAGAAAGTCTATGCCATATGAACTCTTGTACGCTTACTAATCTAAAAAATTGGAACTCTTGGTAGCCAGTTTTTGTTTATTTTGTTGCTTTGGTGTTTACCTTCCACATGCACTGGCTGTTGCTTTCTTTTTTTCCTTTTTCCCTTTTTTTTTTTTTTTTAAATTTAGTAAGTGATTTATTCATTTGCAAAAGCTGAGTATTAATCCTTTGTGAACAAATAATTGCATTCTTGAGGAGATATATTGCTACCAAATTCACCAGGAATAGCTTATGACAGTTGTTTAATTGATTGAAGCTGCCTACTGAATTTTGCTATGTATACCATTATGAATTAAGAGAGAGAGAGAGAGCGACCTAATGTTTTGCTTCCCTAGTGAGGTCAGTGAAAGGTTTTAATTTTATGATTGGTTTTTGGGTTTTTAATTAGTCACTTGTATTAATCAGAGAAAGGGATTATGGTAGGTGAGAATTTTTTGTGGTATAAATAGGTTTTTTGTTTTTTTTTGTTTTTCTTGTTCTTATTTTTAAGGTATAGTTAGTTGAAGGGTCATGACAAAGTTGCAAACTTCACTGAGAAATTCCTGCACAAGATTAATTGGGTATATGAAGGAAAAAAAGCTTTTTGTTTTGGAAAAATTGTGTTCGTAGTTAAATTTCTTTGAAATATACGGATCGTGTGAAGTTTGTGGGGGTTAATTTCAGGATGTTTTTATTTGGAAAAGTAAAGTAAAAGTTATGCTGGTATATTGAAATGATGGGTATGTGTTTAATTTCTCAGGCAAGCAAAAGTTGTTGTGAAAGCTATGAAGAAAAGATTGCAGAATAGGAACACCCAAGTTCAGCTACTCTCTTTGACGGTATTTTTTTTTTTTGGAACCTTTATCTTTTACTTTTGATTATCTGAAAGTGTTATCTGAGTCAACTGTAAATGGAAACTACTATTTTTTTGGGAGGGTGGGGGTACGCAGAGAATCTATTAATGGGATTAATTGTGTAAATCTACAACTTTTGTAGCTCTTGGAGACGATGGTGAAGAACTGTGGTGATTATGTCCATTTTCAAATTGCTGAGAAGAAAATACTAGAGGAGATGATTAAAATTGTCAGGAAGAAGGTGAGTCTAATTCATGTTAACAGAATGGATGGCCTGTGGATTTCATGCAATCAGTTACTTGCTGCAACTGGTTTGAAGAGTTCAAATTGTGCTAGGAGGAAAACATTTGAAAGGAACCTAGATATGGTGTTATGGATATTTGTGTATGTGCATGTTAGAGCACTTATAGTGGGAAACTGATGGGATCAGATAAGTAATAGCCAACCATGATAGGTAAGTAACCTCCGTTGCATGTGAAACGGTTTAACTATGGACTCTGGTGGATAGGATATTCTTAAGTTATATGACTTGTTGAAATTTATTTTTATTTTTGGAAAAATTGCATTTGCAGTTTTTCCTGAGTGCAAAATATATGTTAAATGGGTTTTTTGGGTTATTAGTTGGTCCTTTCTGCTTAACAATTCGAGCCAAATTATAAGTTATCAAAGTGAGTGGTTCAGTGCACTTGATTTGGAACTCTTACACTGTGTCTGTGGGGGTTAAGTTGAAGCAATCGTTGTTATCTAGAACATTTGGACATTAAATTTACATACTTACAGTATGTTAATATAAGGGTGGTAACTCTAAAGTCTGGGCCACCTGAACTAGGAGGCTGAGGTCATTTGACTAGTGCAATCACTGTCTAATGATCATGTGGCTTGAGGGGAAAGAACTTTCCATTTGGCGAATGTTTTTGATTGCCCGTAAAACATTAATGTTCATTGAAACCTTAGGTAAACTCAATTGTAGTAAACGTACATGTGAAATTTGTGTTTGGTGAGATGCATCTGTCATGACATGGTATAATCTGATTATATGCTTCTACCTGTGCTTTAAAACAATATTTTTCTTTTTTATCTTTGGTAGGTGTTTGTAGGATATGTTGAGGTTCCTTTATTTTTTATTCAGGAATTTTAGTTGTTAAAAGTTCTCTGTTGGTGATGTGATAATTTGTGTCAGACACTGACTAGTCTGTTGAGGATTCGTATCCAACCTCTAAATTTCAGGATTAAGGCTTGGCTGTTATGGGTTTTTTTGCTCCTTTTGATGGTTCTTTCTGTTATACTGATTATGCCTCAGTGTAGAAGACACATCGATGGATCCTTGTTGTTGCTGGTGTTGATGCTTTTGTCATCATCATTATTGGGTTTTTTTTTTTTGGGTGATAAGAACTCATGTGGATGGATTTTGCAGGCAGATATGCAGGTGAGGGACAAAATCTTGGGATTGCTGGACTCTTGGCAAGAAGCCTTTGGGGGGCCAGGAGGAAAATATCCTCAGTACTACTAAACATATGAGGAACTAAGGGTAAGCCCATAGTTACCTAGACTCAACTATTTTGCTTAATGATCCTTTCCTACATGGCTAGATTTGTCTTTAGATTTGACTTATTTTCAAGCTATTACAGCAATTGATCATAGGCTAATAGCTCTTATCACATCTCATAGTGCCTTCTAGTAGATAGCAATTTCAGGGGATGTCACATTAGGTCAACCACATCTCATAGATATTCATGTGAAAAACAACTTCAATTTATGATCCATATCAGGTTGGGATTAAGTCTTGAGTTGAATTTATGAGCATTGTCATCAGTAATATATACCTTACGAATCTAGAAATGCATATAAGATTGATCTCTATCGCTGCACCTATTCTGTTAAGACACAGACCTCAAAAGTGTCCTGGCTCCTTGATGAGCCTACTTACTACTATTCCCTTTATTCATTTTAGGTTAAACAATTGTTTACATGCTTGTTGATGAAAAATAAAGTTCTGTGCATGCAGTAAACCAAAAGGATATATTAAATAAAGTTTTGGGTTTTATGAATGGCAGCGATCTGGAGTAGAATTTCCCAAGCGTTCTTTAGACGCAGCTCCTATATTTACGCCACCTGTAACACATCCAACCCTGAGAAACACTTAAGCAGGATATGGAATGCCTAACAATTCTTCAAGAAGGCTTGATGAAACAATGGCAACAGAAATAGAAAGTTTGAGGTGAGGGTTTAACTTTTGTGTGCACACCCTATCCGTTATTGTTGCTGCTTTTTGCTTCCTTCTTTTCTAGGTTTTGGTCAAAGATTGTTGTGTGCCACTTTTGATATTCTGATTGATTTTTCATAATTATATTAGTTTGTCAAGTATGGATTCTATGTGGAATGTTATGGAGCTTTTAAGTGACATGCTACAAGCTGTGAAACCCAGTGACCGTGAGGTATGTTAATTGGTGGTTTAATTATTTCCTTAGTGCAAATTATCAAGTAAATAAGTAGGATTATTACCTGATTTTCTGTTTGTGTATATAGGCCGTAAAAGATGAAATTATAGTTGATCTTGTCAACCGTTGCCGCTCCAATCATAAAAAGTTGATGCAGATGCTTACCACGACTGGGTTAGTTCCCCCTGGACTTCCCTAATAAAGGCATAACTTGGTTTTTGCAAAGGCATGAACCACTGTAGTGTGTTTTATCATGTGTGCAGTCCCTGTATGCCTGTCCATTTCGCTCTAAGCATTGTCGGGCTTGTTTAGAATTTCTCACATTGACTTTTGTTTATGTGGCAGGGACAAGGAACTTCTTGGCCGGGGTCTTGAATTGAATGACATTTTACAAGGTTTGCTTGCAAAACATGATGCTATAGCTTCTGGATCCCCCCTACCAGCTTTTCTTACAAATTCCAGTCCCCAACCAACTGAAGTAAGCGTCTCCATGCCTAAACCAAGTGAAGTAGTAAACTCTAGTCCAAGAGACTCTAGCCCAACATCTAATACTACACAACCAGTTCTCGCTGTTACAAAGGCCTAGAAGATTTACAAAGAGGAGGAAGAGGAAGATGAATTTGCACAACTAGCTCGAAGGTTGCTCTTAGGTCAAAAATTTTTTTCCTTCTAATTTTTACCTCCCAGGGATCATAAGAGTATCACTTTGTAAGCTGGTGTTTAACATGCATGCATATTGTATTTGTTTCTTTAGGTCAGAAATTTAATTTGGTATAGTTTGGTGCTGCAATTGGTTGACTTGCTCTTTCAATGCAGGCATTCAAAAACATAGCCCAAGCCTTTTCAAAGCAATGGAACCTCTTCCCCTGAAGGTCCATCATCAACTTCATCAATCTCTTCAGCCTTAACCTCTGTCCCGAGTAATGCATTGGCCTTACCTGATCCACCTGCACCAGTTAGGACTACAAAAGAGCAGGACATGATTGACCTTTTGAGCCTCAACCTTTAGGCTGTTGCTAGGTCATGGGACTGATTGGGTGAAGCCAGGCAGCCCAGCACTGTGCATGTTCCCATATGGGTGCACATACACATAAATAGGGGTGTACAGAAAACCCACCGACCCGCCAAACCCGACCCAACCCGCTGGGTTGGGTCGGTTTTTAGGGCTTGGTGGGTTGGGTTGGGTTATAAATTTGTTTTTTTATAGCGGGTCGGGTTGGGTTTGGGTCATAAAATTACCAACCCGCCAAACCCGACCCGACCCACCTATATTTTAATATATATTTAAAATATATTATATATTTAATAAATATTTTTTTTAAGTTAAAACCTAGTAATATATAATATAAAATATATTATATAATATAAAATAAAATCTTACAAACATATATAATATAAAATCCTATTACTTTCTTTAATATATATTTAAATATATTATATAATTAATAAAAAAATATAAGTTCAATTTAATTTTTAAAAATAAAAATAAAAAAGCCTAACCCATGGGTTCAACCCGACCCATGTGGGTTGGGTTGGGTCGGGTTGGACATATGTGATGGGTCGGGTTGGGTTTGAATTTTTTTTGACCTACCATGGTGGGTTGGGTCAAAAAATTCCCTCAACCCGACCCAACCCGACCCATGCACACCCCTACACATAAATACTTAAAATTATTAAAAGTGAATAGTTGTGTATTCACACACACACACACACATATCTATTTCTTGTTGCAAACTATCAATATATGGCCCTACTCAGGTTCCAGTGAAAGTCTTCTGGCTGATCCTAGGTTACTATGTTTTTGGCCAGATATTGGGTTTGCCCAAGCTTGGGCTGTCCAAAATTCTCTGGCCAGCAAAGCTCTTTTTTATTTGTTATTTTTTTTTTTAAGGGGTGGGGGGTGGGGGTTGGGAGGGGAGATTGAGAGTTAAAAATCATACAGCGCTATGCTGACAACTTGGATGCACATTGCTTTGCAGGTGCTTTGCAAATCGTATCCATCTGAGTTTGTATCCTATTTTCACTACTGTCGGTCATTGCGGTTTGAGGACAAACCGGATTATTCATATCTAAAGAGACTTTTCTGAGACTTGTTTATAAGAGAAGGTACATTTTATGACAGCAGTCCACAAATATATGTTCATATATCTTTATCGAGTTTCAATTTTATTTTCATGATGATTTGTAGTTGACCAGTTGAAATGTTCTCTTTCATGAGTAGTTCTAAATTTAATTTGGGCACATATTAGGGTCAGTTTTTGGATCTTGACATTGTTGCTGGTGCAGGTTATCAATTTGACCATGTATTTGACTGGCCTATATTGAAGTACCCTCAGATTGGTGGCAGCTCTAGAGGAAAGGTCAGTAGTTGTAAATTTGAGATTTGAAACCTATCCTCTCAAGGTGTTACTGACTTCTGTTTTTGTCTCTGTTTGTAGCAATCCAATGGGAAGGCATGTTTGAATGCAGGCCCTTCTGGAGAAAGAGGGGAGAAGATCTCAGGTCTGCTCTCTTAAACAAAACTAGATTTGGAATTAAGTGCCCAGTCAGAACATCGACATTCTAACTACTGTTTTTCTAAAGGAGTTTTAAAGCTTCATATTTGCTATGGACATTTGGCTGTTCAGTTTAGTTCTCTGCATAGATTTGACGTCTGAGTGCTGGTTTTAGATATGGCCAGTTGCTTTTTATCAAAATTAAGATTTGTCTAATCATTTATTATGAGAAATTATTAACCTTAGTCGATATTATGAGAAATTATTATGGTAAAATTTGTAAGAAGCATGAGTGTTAATGCATAAATAATTAACCTTAGTCGATATATTATTGCCATGTTATAATTTCCCCTAAAAGTGTCTGTTGTACTTTTAATGGAAAAATTGGCATAGAGGATGAAAACCAACACCAAGATCATTGAAGCTACGTAATTTTTTTTCGTTTGAACAATTCAAATTCTTAAATTTTTTAGGCACTTAACATTCTATTCAAAAACATAAAAGATTATCAGTTATATTTTATCTTTATTTTTTTAGTAATTACGGACATCAGTTGAAGACCTTTCTGATGGTATAGTTGATGTGTTTTAATTTGCAGGCGTAAACTCCCATGACTTATTTGGTGGTAGCCCTAACATAAATGTACTCCATAATTGATGTCATTTCATGTAGTGGTCATTTGGAATTTGAAGTGGTATTAAATGAATGAAAAATAAGATTGAGAAACTAAGATATTATAGAAAGAACAAGTGCACCATAAGAGATGTGGATGTTTTCAAACAAGTATCTTAAGGGGAAGGTTACTCGATTCCAAAACTATTAAGGTTAATATTACTTTGTCTTAAAGAGAGAGTTAGACTTAATGTAGTATGCAAAGCCTTCGCCCATCAACCACCTCATACGGATGTAATTGTACAACTGCTCTCTGCCAGCTGGTGTTGAAGCTAGATTTCTCCCTCCATCCCTAATAAACATTGAAAATAGTCAATGACAAAGCCCCATAACTTTTTGAAGATGCCTGAAGACAGTTTTTGTACTAAATCAGCTCCATATATTGAAAGTGGTTAGGGGTTTCAGCGACCATATGTCGATGAACTCGCATCATAACTCACACCGCCACATAAAATGAATCATTGGCTAGAAAAGTTACTGAAATTTGAAATATTTTGGAGGTTCATACGGAAGCAGGTTTTCAAGTTCTGCTTCAGCAGCAGCAAGATCCTCTTTAGCTTTAATGATTCTTCGTTCACGAGATTCTTCTTGCTTCCTGAGGTCTTCCATTTGTTTATCTTTTTCCCTCGTATTTGCACCCCCTATAGAAAATGTAAATGAATGTAAAGCTGAGGATTTAGGAGACAAGCGTGGTTCTAAAAACTTTAGAACGTAGATACTATGTTTCTGAAAAAAGTCACAGGCAAGTGAAAACCTTGGTAGAAAGTGATGTTGTTTTGAAGCATCCAGATGATGAACGAGTTGGCAGACGAAATACAAGCCATGGACCTCTTTGTTATACATGCATCTTCGCATTGGGCTTTATGTATGTGCAGAGTGGAATTTTGGGTAATGAAAAATTTCCTTATTTCTGGATGATGGGTTTGTTAGCTGAAATTCTTGTTGTTGACTCACTTTTTCATTTTTGGTGTTAGGGGGTTTCCTCTTTGGTTGAAGCATGTTGGAGGCATTAGTTTTAGAACAGATAATCACCGTAAGGTTCAATCTTACTTTTTAGTCTTCGTGTAATGCATTATTTTCTGGTCTGAAATTTGTTAATGGTAAATCATGCATCAACTTATTGAACTACTTCTCATTTTGCAGTGACGTCTGCCTGTAGATGCCAAAAAGGGAAGCTGAATATTGTAAGTGGTCCTTCATCACTAGATTTTGCTGATAGATGAAGAATGTTAAGCTATTAGGTGATGAAGAAGAATAAGCTTCATTGGCCAATCAATCAAATTAATAGTATATTTTGTTATTTGTTAAAAAGACGTAAAAACAAAAAAAACAAAAAAAGCAAGTCTTTATTCCTCGAAGATTTCTAGTTGAAGTAAATAAATTTGAGGTTACTGTCTACACAATAGAGTTCATATGTAATTAACAAATAAATAGAGTTTTTGTTTCAGATGTTGCAACAATTCCCTTTATCTTGTATTAGACAAATAAAGACTCGATACACCTTGAACTAAATCATAATTTGTTCTGATCTTGGCCTAAATACTAAATGCAGAAACTTCAGAAGCAACATAACTGCATTCCAAATGAGCATTATATACAGACATTGTTAGCGGTATGTCATACATTTCCCTTTTATCCATGTTACATGTTTGCAGCAGGTTGGGAGTAGAAATTTCAAAGTAAAAATGTTTTACTTCATTAATTTTTCCTTACAAAAGGAGTTCTATTTTGCATGGAGTGTATTTATTTTCACTATTTTCAATGCATATTATGTAATTTTCTTTGATACGTTCAATTGAGTGGTTGGAGACTGATGTTTTTTTCTCTGGGGGATTTGTTACTAGATTAAACACTGCATTATGCTAAGGTTGTTGTTGTTGGTTTTGTGTTCCCGTAAAGGTATACATTTGAATTGGCATGTAAGCAGAATGTGGAGTACATTGCTGGAGGTCATGTATGCGCCTAATCTCTTTTTGAAGGTCAGTTCCATAGGGATGTCTTTATGTTTGATTGCTCAGTTTCATAATCATAAATTATGTTCAATTGGATGGGTTTGGTAGGTTGTGTTTCTTGGAGAGATTATACATTTGGCTGTCACTTGCATAAATGAACTCCATAGATTTTAATTATATATAGATAATGCATATGGCACGAAATAATTTGATGTTGGCCCATATCCTACTCTAAATGTTTCAAACACATGGCTCCCATTATTATGGTCAAATATGCTATATACTGTCCAATGAGGTTTACATTCATTTCATTTTCTATAGGGGGTGCAAGTACGAGAGAAAAATATAAAGAAATGGAAGACTGAGGAAGCAAGAAGAATTCGTCAACAAAGAATCATTAAAGCTAAAGAGAATCTTGTTGGTGCTGAAGCAGAACTTGAAAACTTGCCGCCGTATGAACCTCCAAAATATTTCAAATTTCAGTACCTTTTCTAGCCAATGATTGATTTTATGTGGCGGTGTGAGTTATGATGTGAGTTTATCGACATATGGTCGCTGGCACCCCTCTAACAGTTTTCTCAATATATGGAGCTGATTTTGTGGTTAACTATCTTCAGGCTTGTATGTTTAACTATGATTTATCTTTTTTTGCTATCATCAAATGTAATGGTGTACCTATAAAAATAAATAAATAAAACCCCATTGTATTCGTGCAACGGGCTCTTGCTCTTCATTGAACATATAGGTTTTGTATTTGCAACTGTAAAGTCTAGAATGATATGAATTGTCATTTGGCAAATTGTGGCTAAAGGAACAAGCACAAGTGTGACGAAGAAATGATTTATCAAAAACATTGTTGGAGATATATATTTTTAATGTTGTAACTTCTTCACTTACATCAACCTTCAATCCAACTCAATTACTTGACTAAGGACATTACCTAATATATATATACATATGATACTAACTTTATTTATACGAAAATTAACTTGGTTATGATAATAAACCCTATTCATTTCATTGATGATATTATTTTTCATGTTCTGAAATTGGGGGAAGAAAATTTTATATTCCGAGCCTTATACATTCCAAAGAGACAGTTCGTTTTGTTAAATTGGGATTTTCCTAAAGAAATCGAGTGTCATAGCCTCGATTTCTTTTTCTGAAATTAGTAAAAAGATATCCATTGGTATCCAATAGAAATCGAATTTCAAAGTGTTGATTTCCTTTTCTGGAATTTATCAAATCAAAAAATATATATAACATAGTTTTCAAATCAACTGTTTAAAAACTCTTTTTCCTGAAGGAATTTGGAAGGTACTATTCTCATAGAAATCGAGTTTCGAACCCTCGATTTCCATAAAAATCAAGTTTTAAAGTTTCGATTTCTTTACAAATCGAGTCTTTCAAACTCGCTTTCCAAAAAGGCTCATTTTCTGCGATTGTCACAATTCACGCAATTTACGAAGATGCCATTCAAGGAAATCGAGTTTCAAAGACTCGATTTCCTCTGGGATATTTGTTTTTTGGTTTATGGACAAGTGCTGCCACTCCTGCAGCAGTAAACCCATTAGTTTTTTCCCTTCCCCTACAGCAGTAGATGACACATCACATGAACAACTGTAAACAACTAGCTACAAGTATATGATACCAGTGAAAGGAAGAGTACACTAGATGCAAACAACCGGATTAAAACAGTTGCCCTCTTACCAAACAAAAACATATCTTAGTAGCTATCATCGCTTCAAACAATTCTGCGGTGAAGGTAATATCATTGCTAGCATTATAGGCAGAAGTTGCACAACGCAACTAATGTAACGAGTACAATAGATAGCAAATAGTTCAATTACAACAACATTCAACAATAAACTAAATAACAACAAAGTGAAATTAACATAGTCTACATAGTGGCCATTGCACTTGTCCATACAGAAGATAACCATAAGTCCCACGTACAATCAAGTGGTCCTTCAATTAAGTCTCCACTCGCCTGACAAACATTGAAATACGGTCGTTAGTTTCGAAAGGCAAAGAACAAAACCAAATGAAATTCTGAGCATATAATATAAAAATAGTGAAGACACTTGCCTAGTTTGTAGCACTACCACTTGTCGAAGCCCCACGGGAATTGGGACAGCATCTGCGGTTATGCCCCTCTTGATGACACAGTCCCCATTGTTGCCTCGGTTGAATCTCCCTCAAGTCTGGATCTTCCCCCCGGCTTCCCCGTTCTCCCCGTACCCCATCCATTTCATTCCTTATTCTTGACTGCACAAGACGACCTTTAGCCCGCAACAGTTGTGGGTCAGGCACCCACCGTGGTCCGCGAACATTCCTCCACAATAATTCTAACTTTGGCATTAGAAAATGATGTGAATATGTTTGAATGGCGTTGTTCAAACTGTAACATGGGTCAATATAGCTGGTCGCATCGAGGTGCAAGCCCTGAAGAACTTTAATTGCATGTGAACAAGGGATCTCCAAGTTTTGCCACTTTCCGCAACCACATGTTCTTTCAAATACACGCACTTCATGACTGTGGTTTCCTCCTCCACCTCTGTGGTCGTTGTACAGGGTAAGCACTTGATATACACCAGTTTCATGATTAAAATTCCTCAGAATGTGTCCTGCGGTTTTCTGCTCATTTTTGTTATAGATCTCCATTGCATAATCACTCCACACCTTACCTCGAGAGAGATCTTCAGTAATTTGTTTATGTCGATCGCAGAAATATGCAACAAGTTTGCACCAAGTGAACTCAACCATTGCCGCAATGGGCAAATCGCGGGCACCTTTCAGTACCCCATTAAAGCACTCAGAGATATTGGTTGTCATTTCCCCGTAACGTCTTCCACCATCATGTGACTGGGTCCATTTGTCCACTTCCTCACTCATTAAATATGTGTGTGGCATATAGCGTGCAACATGGCGATCAGTAGGGTCTACACCCCTCAATAAGTTAATCTCGGCCTCCTTAATGATTTGCATTATGGACTCAAATTTAGCTTCATGCGTCGCATATCCAGCTTTCAAGGCAAATGCCTTTAGAGTCGGGTCATCAAAGTGTCTGTTGAAGTTGCTAACAATATGTCGAAGGCAATATCGGTGAAATACCCGTTCTTTTCCGTGTTGACCTCTAGGCTACTGTCGAATGGCGCATTTGATACCTTTATGTCGATCATAAATAATGCAAATGCCCTTGTCAGGTATGACATGCTCTATCGAAGTCCTGAGACACTCTAAAAACCACCCCCAACTAGGCTCTGACTCCTTGTCCACAACAGCAAAGGCGAGAGGTAAAACCTTTTGGTTAGCATCAGTTGCCATTGCAATCATCAATACCCCTCTGTATTTACCATACAAATGAGTTCCATCAATACTGATCACTGGCCTGCAATATTGGAATGCAGCAATGCATGGAGCAAATGCCCAATATACATAGCACAGTAACGCAGTATCTTCGTATGGCCTAGGTATGGTGTAATAGTTGTACTGGGTACCCGAATCCTGATCTAAGTATGCCAACAACAACTTCCGCAACCTTTGGTAAGACTCCTCCCAATCCCCAAATATCTTAGTAATTGCCTTTTGTTTTGCGTCTCATACTTTATAGTAAGAAAGCTCATGTTTATACTTAATATGTATGATTTCCCAGAGCTCATCAATACGAGCAGTGTGATTTTGTCGCAATTTTCCCACAATTTCTGATGCAACAAAATTAGAATCCATCATTTTACCGTCTCTTCACAGGCCAAAGGGTATACAAGTGTGTGAACCCACATAAGACGTGACCATCCACAGACCATTCAATTTAGCCTTCATGAATGCCCCAACATACCAGTTGCAGTTGTCGTCAATGCATGCGGCGCACAATTTAGTTTTGGTCAACCTCCGAATTTTAAAATGTCTATTATCATTTGCTGCGTATATTATCAATGCACGCTTCACCGCCGCTTTATTTGCGAAAGTCAACCCTTTACAAAAATGCATCCCCTCTTCCCAAGTAGAAACAAATGCTATCTGAAGACGCGAAGGATCAACTATATTTTCCCAAGTATTTGCATAGAATGAGTCGGCAAGAAGTGCATAGGCAGTGGTCGTATTTGTATCATGCTGGACACCAATATCATCGTTTACATCACCGTTTGCATCACCTTCATCACCTAACTCCATATTTTCCTCTTCAAAATTGGGAACTTGGTCATGGTCATCCACATCGTTCTCAAAGTCGCCCAGCTCAATCCTCTCTTCGTAGTCATCCACATCATCAATATTTTCACCATCATTCTCGGCATGATCTTCGTCTTCGTCTTCGTCTTCCTCCTCTAAATGTGTCTCTTGAGGATGGAAAGTTTCACCAGTATTGGAAACATGATCTTCAGATGGGAGCGTATAACCTTCCATTGCATACCCTCCCATTGTAGTGCATCCATCATCTAGGGCTGTAAATTGTAAAGACGTAGTTGTTTGTTGCACCACCTCAGCATGTATTGGTGCAAGCAGCTCCGAACTTACGTACAACTCAGCAGCATTTACTTGGGTCATTTTTTGGATCCTATTAAACATCGTCTTTACATGTTTGTCTTCTTTGATCACCATATACCCGTAATTTATCCGTTCGTAAAGGACTTCTTGTGGGCAACGATAAATAATCTTGATATCATACCAAGCAGGGTTCAAATTCAATTCAGCCATTATTTTCCTCTTCAAATCATTCAACGTCTTCAACTTACGACATATCATCATGTGGTAGCATTGGATACCCGGCCCTCTAAATGGGAATCCGTCAATCTCTCTAGGATTGTCAAGAGGGCCACCGTAGTATACATTTATATCAATATTCTTCAAAGACTGTGAACCTATTAGAGAGTAAAGTATAATATGTTAGTGACATATTTTATCTCTTTCATTTAACATCAATTACAAAACCTTTTCTATCTACTCAAAGTACAAAAATTACAACTCTCACCCCACATCACATACAAACACACTCAATCATTATCATTTTATACTCAAACAAATAAAAAAACTAAACACAAAACTCACTCCCATTACAAAATTTCAACTCAGTTCTAACAAAAATATAAATAAAAATATCAAACCAAACAACAAAAGTCATAAGAATGTGCAAATGAATGAGTGCAATTATGTAACCTCATCATTCCAATGCAAGAAAATTCATGGCATACCCTATTACACTACTATTAATGAAATAACATAGAGCAGAGTTCATCAGAAAAAAAAAAAAAAAAACAAAAAAAAAAAAAACAAAAAAACAAAAAAATAAAAAATAAAAAACACTAATGTGAATATGATCATGAGCAATCAAAATTAAAAATATCATCTAATTTTAAAATCAAGGCATTAATATACAGTCAAATATACTAGATGTGATATACAAAATCAAATTTAATACAAATTATGGAGAAAAAGAAGTAGATAACTTCACCAAAATAATATTATATATTTATATATATATATATATATATTTATATATATTTACATCTATATTTATATAAATATAAATATAAATATAAATTATAAATATAAATATAAATAAAGATAAATATAAATATATAAATAAATTATAAATATAAATATAAAATAAAGATAAATATAAATATATAAATAAATTATAAATGTAAATATAAATATATAAATAAATTATAAATGTAAATATAAATATAAATGTAAATATAAATATAAATGTAAATGTAAATATAAATATAAATATAAATATAAATATAAATATAAATATAAATATAAATATAAATATAAATGTAAAATAAATGTAAATATAAATGTAAATGTAAATATAAATGTAAATATAAATGTAAATATAAGTGTAAATATAAATATAAATATGAATATAAATATAAATACATTTATATATAAAGTGGTTGCAGACAAACAAATAATCAGAAAATGTCATGACAAATTCAATGAGATCAACACTTTCTAAAGCACTTATATATACTAAACAACCAACTAGAGAGTGAGGAGACCATTACCTGACATGAGCATGTGCAAATATGCTGCTGGGATTGTATGAGAATGACAGAGGAAAACTACACTGAAGAGAGGAGCACTGCTTGCTGCTGAATGTGTATGAGAGTTGAGAGATGGTTTTTGCTTTTCTGCTGAATCTTGCAAAATCACTTGTTTTTTAGTATTGAAATTTGAGACGGTCAAAACAACAAAAAACACTACTGCATTTGCTTTTACATTTCGTTCATTGTTAAGACACCTACCAGATAAAAACAAGCCAGATGGGAAAGGCTTTTCTGTTGAATCTTGCAAAATCTAGTGCTTTTTACTACTGAAATTTGAGACAGTGAAAACAACAAAAAAAAGTACTGTTTTTTCATTCACATTTCGTTCACAGTTCAGACACCTGCCAGACAAAACTGGCCAGATGGGAAAAGCTCACAGGTGGACATGACCGGACGTGAGAATCTCTTAGGGATGATCAGGTACGTGGGCATATCAAAAATCGAGTTTCTAGGACTCGGTTTTACTTTAAGAAACCGAGTCTCTAAGACTCGAGACCCACGTGGCATCGACGTGGCATTCTCAATGAGAAATCGAGTATTTAATACTCGGTTTAAAAGTTGAGTCTTAAAGACTCGATTTATACGTGGATGCCACGTGGATTATTAACTCAAAAAACCGAGACTCAAAGGCTTGATTTCTAGGCCTAAAATCGAGCCTTTGAGACTCGAGATGCTATTAAGTTATATAGTTAGTAAACCGGGCTCACTAACTATATAGTTGGAATGTAATGGCTAAATACCCATTTTCGCCCTGTTTCGGCATAAAGAAAAAAAAAGTTGTTGCAAAAGATAAGTTCATGTGAAGTTTTTTGCAAAATGAAATATCTGCTTTGTAAGGCCACCAAACTTGATAATTTGCAAATGATGGAACCACTCGCAACAATATTTGCATAGCAATATAGTTCCAACTAAAGCAATTGCGTATACTTTTAATCTTCAAAAAACACACATCTACCAGTGGATAAGCGTTTATCTTGGGTAGTTTTAACTTTTCATATAATTTTACCTTTACATATTCATCTATTTTAATTTAGATTTTTTTTTTTAAAAAAAAACTTTAATTTAGATATTTATAAGTAAACAATGAAATAATGATTCACGAATAAAAAAATATATATCTATACATATTTACATATTTATCTTGTGTGGTTGTAACTTTACATATAATTTTGCATTTATACATTCATCTACTTTAATTTAGATTTTTATAAATTAATAACGAAATCTATAAACAAGTTAATTAAAACAATCATATTTCTAAAATTCAAAAAGTTACAATTTTCTTTTCCAAAAAAGTCCTTTTACATTTTCTTGGAATTATTTTAAAATTTTTTTTATAAAACCTTTGACATACCACTAACCTAACCACTTAATACATTAAAAAAAATTTAAGGCTCATTATTACCTTTGTTAATATATTATAGATATCTTAATTGATTAAGACCAAACTAGAGAAATGCCTTTCACATTTCTTTGAAATTCAGAAGGAAAAAAAAAAAAAAAAGCCTTTTGACATACCACTAATGTTACTATATCTATAACTACTTAAGCCAACTATGATATCTATTTCTTATAGATAAACACAAAATTTACAACCAGGTAGGAACATACAAAGTAAAAAAGAATAAATGAAGGAATATAAAAAATATGAAATCAAACGTCAATTAATAACCGTTATTTGGAAAATAAAAAGGTGGTCAATAGGAGTAAGAAATAAAATAGAGATGGCTATATAAAGGACATTAAAAAATTTATAGTGCAATAAAATCAACCATTACATTCACTTAATTAAATCAATAATCAACAATTAAATATAATAATACGAAATTTAAATTAAAAATAATCAAACTCTAACTAGGGAAATTATATATATGTATATATAATCATAATCTTCATACCCCATGACTTAAAAAAATTTAATGAATAGTTCTACCTCTTATTTAATGTCTATATTATGCAAATCATCAACCAATAAATATATGATAATGGTAAAAAACGTTATAGACAAAAATATGATAAAACTATTTATTAAAAAAAAACTTTTTACAAAGTCTAAGGACTAAAATAGTATTTTATTTAAAAGATTTTCACACATAACATGCAAGTCTGCAACTAGTATAGTATGTATAAAAGCTGTCACTTATTGTAAGCTTTTATATAAAAGTATAAAACTGTTTAGTTTTTGGTGCTATTTCCTTCATTTTTGCATGCATCTATTGAGAGCATTTTGATAAGGAAAAGATAGGCATGGATTGTTTTTGTTTGAGGTGAGATTGTGTGATCAGTTACACAAAATTACCATATAATTTTTTTTCATTGAGTATATATAATACTTAAGCATATTTGAAGTTGTTTCGGCCTTGATCCATGATCAATTGGCCTTGGTATGTTCCTATTATATATCCACTAACTTTTGGCAGTGTAATATTGTGATTATAGAAAAGTGGGAAACGATCATGGAGTTGGATTGGCACTTCATCTTCATATAATTTTATCCTTGCCTGTCCCACTTTGCTAATGGACCATTTTGGTTGAGTTTCAGCTAACCCACTTCAATTAGTGGCAATGCAATGATAATGAATTCTTCTTTTGCCTATAACTAATAATTTTTTTTTTTTTAATTTTATAATATGAATCCATGTAATATAGGATCCTATACATATTCAAGGGTTGTTGACCTGTATGAAGGATTATTATTATCTATTTAAAGATGTTAATTTAGTCGGTGAACATGACATGAGGTTTAAGTAAGTCAAATGAAGAAACTAAAATTCACAACAAAGGAAAACAAGTCATAGAGGGACCACGAATTTCTGGTGGGCTTTCAGTTCGGTTTTTGTTTTTCCTCTTTCGTTTGATCAATCAAATCAAATGTAATGTCTTATTTCTATGATATAATAGTATTAAAACGAAAGCATTAGAATATTTGTATAGTCAGAATTTTATCCTAGGATGTCATAGATCACGTAGTCATTTTAATTCAGACGACTCTATTATTGCATACTAAACAGAGGAGTAAAAGGGTAATACTCTTGACAATTTTTTTTTTATTTTTTTATTTTCATAATCTTATTAGTGATAGGACATAGGAGTAATATCTTAATCATGAACCCACCTTAACAGTTTTTTTTAGTGAACAATTTTATGTCTCCAATTTTATTGTAAACCCAAAAATGTCCATGTTTACAAGGATATTACGTTTGGGCTGCTCTAGAAATTCTTCCCAATAAATACTATGGTAAGTAGAGATAGAGAGTGAATACTATGAGACGATCTCATGAGGTCATCCTATCATAGCATGGATGACTCACATGTATAAGATATATATAGGATCCATACATGTTGTGAAAGATAAGTTTCATAAAAAAATTGACATTAAATATTATTTTGTAGAGATGAGAAGTAGTCAAGCACTCTAAAAGCTTTAGACTCATCTGTTTTTATGATTTCGAGTGACAAATAATTGGTTTTGAATGTTAATGCTCTGTTTATTTTACTGGAAAACCTTCTGTAAAGATAGTGTATGGGCATCATCCTTCCTGGCCCATTCGCCCGTAGGCCCACATGAATGACTGCCCGTGTAGGTTCTAACCCAGGCCCATTTGCCCATAGGCCCATGAGAAGGATCGTCCCTTTAGGGCCCCAACGTTGATCAGCCCAACAGGCTTGCTTCGTACCGACCTGACGCGCACCAGGCACCCTAAAGGCAAAAGCGAGGCCACCCGAGACATGCCCGGCATTATTAAACCTCGTTGCACCGGGTGAACGCCCCTTCAGGACCTAATCCGCATCATATACACCACATACCTGTAGTGCCACCGGGCATCAAGTTTACCGACCTTGCAAGTTCCGGTGCCACCGGATTATCTGACCACCAACCGAGATTGTCGGTGCCGGACCATGCCCCGTCACTTTAGAAACCCTTCTGCCTGGGAACGGACATGGCAGTGGAATTAAGTTCCGATGCCACCTTCGTTCTCTTTACGCTCATAACTACCCATCCACTTAGAGGGAATGACATTTGACCTCTCCATCCACTGAGCTAGAAGATGACCTCAGCGATCCAGCAAGCTGTGGCTATAAATAGGAGAGAGGGGATCAAAGGAAGGGGGCTGAAAAAAGTGGAGAAGGAGGAGGAGGAAGATAAGAACGCCTGGGCTGCCGAGCAAGGAGTCACCCCATTACGAGAAACACTAAAGAGCCACAATACAAATAGATTGTAAGCCCAATACGTCATTCAGGCCCAATTGCCACTTTTGGGTGCGCACAATTGGCGCCGTCTGTGGGAATCTCCTGCGCAACGGTGGTTTTTACGAGGCGCCCTGGGAGAATGTCAGGGAGCAGACAAGGCAGTTATGCTGAGAGTGGTTCCGGCGAGTCGTCACGGGGGTCAGCATGGCGAGAAAGGAGACAGAAGAGGTACGAGGACCGGCGGCGAAATGCGGAAGGGGAGTCCGGGCTTGGGGAAGGGTCGTTCCAGACACTTCAGGTAGTATCTAACGCCTCGAGACGTAGCCGCCACGAGAGAGAGGATGAAGATCCCAGGCAGAAGGATCGGGAGCTAGAGCGACTGTGCAGGTTGGTGAGAAACTTGGAGTTAGAAGCCAGGGTCAGACATCGAAGAGGGGAGCATGGACGGCGTAGGGAAAGATCTGTCAGTCCCGAGGCCCGCCGCGCAGCAGGATCACAACAGTCCGACCCTTGCCGGCATCGCGAGCGTTCACGGGAATACGCGAACTGTGATTCGACCTCCCCGAACGAAGGGAGACCTCAAAACGTGGCCATGGACACCATGAGCAGAGCACTGCGCCAGGCTGCCAGGTCTCCATTTTCAAGGGACATCGAGGGCGCCCTTATGCCGAGTAGGTTCACGAGACCACCGTTCAATTCCTACACGGGAAAGACTGACCCAGTGGAACACGTGAGCCATTACATCCAGATGATGTCTCTACTCGCCTAAAATGACACATTGACGTGCAAAGTCTTCCCGTCGAGCCTCGGTCTCACGGCTCTGAGATGGTTCAACGGGCTAAAGAAGGGATCGATCCACAACTTCTCGGAGTTGATATAGGAGTTTGGTATACGGTTCATGACTTGCAGCCAAGTCCCTCAGCCCGTGGATGCCCTATTGTCAATGAAAATGGGGGCCGGAGAGACCCTTCGCAGCTACGCCGGCCGGTACTGGGAGCTAAACAATGAGACTGGAGGAGGTAACGAGAAGATCGCAGCGAGCACCTTTCGCATGGGACTACCCGACAACTATGGGTTAAGGGAGTCTTTGACAAGGAAGCCCCCCGAGGGCATGCGGCAACTGATAAGACGCATCGAAGAATTCAAGCAGCTGGAGGATGACTGGTTGCAAAGTAAGGGGAAAGCTTCGGTCATAAATCACCCTCGGAATGGCGGTTTCCAACCCCGGCCCCGGAGGGATGTCAGAATTCAAGAGCTTGGATCGGCAATGGGGAGCATGAACGTAGCCTTCAAGGAATCGGTCCACAGAATTATCGATCGGATAAAAAATGAGCCCTACTTCAGGTGGCCGAACAGGATGCCCTGCGATCCGTCGAGAAGAAACCAGAATCTATATTGCACATAACACAAGGACAAAGGGCACACAACCGAACAATGCAGGGTATTCAAGGGCCACCTGGAGCAGCTAGTGAATGCTGGGCACCTTAAGGAATTTATAGCAGCGAGGAACTAGGGGGCCGGGCATAATGATCATACCCGCGAAAACCGCCTCTCGCCTCCCGTGGGGATAATAGAGGGCATACATACCGTCCGAGGGAAGTACCGACGAGGGAAGTCCTGGCAGTGACCTCGATAGGAGGGAGCCCGTGCGAATGTCCCCCTGAAAAGAAGCAAAAGTGCATCGCCCAGCCCATTGCCTTCGATGATGGCTACATGAAGGGCACCATTCAACCACACGGCGACGCCTTGGTGGTCACGGCCCGTGTAAGGGGGTTTGTAGTGAAAACGATAATGATAGACCAGGGGAGTGGGGTAGATGTGATGTATCCCGACTTATACAGGGGGCTCGGGTTGAGGAAAGAGGATCTATCTAGGTACGACGCACCGCTAATGGGGTTCGACGGCCATATGGTTGTCTTGGAGGGGAAAATTTCGCTCCCCGTTAGCATGGAAGGAAAGGAGGTGACAATGACTTTCATAGTGGTCGCTTCTTACTCACTGTCCACAGCAATCCTTGAAAGACCTTGGATTCACGAAATGGGGGCCATACCTTCAACACTACTCATCAAGGTCAAATTCCGCACAGGAGACTGGATCACAATAGTAAGAGGCTGCCAGCAGGCGGCCAGGCATTGCCTAGTAGCTGCTGTGAGCAAAGTGGCCGATCAAACAAAGGTCGCCGAGAAGACTTCGTTATAGCAATCACAGTGACCCCAAGTGGGGCAGGAGTTGGTTGTGCCGAGGACGTGTTGAGGGTAAGGATTCTTCCGGACAATGATAAACATTTTCAAATAGGGGCGGGCCTTAGAGATGAAGAGAGGACGAACTGTTGCTCTTTCTAGTGCAAAATGTAGATGTGTTCACCTGGAGTCCGTATGAAGTGCCGGGAGTCGACCCCAAATTTATAGTCCATAGACTTAACATAGATCCCTTACACCCCCCAAGAAGGTAGAAGTAGAGAAGGTCGGCGAAAGAGCATGTCGAGGCGGTGAGGCTGGAAGTGGTAAAATTGAGGGAAGCGGGGGCTATAAGGGAGATTTTCTTTCCCGATTGGCTCGCAAACACCGTGGTGGTACGAAAAAAGAGTGGCAAGTGGAGGGTTTGTGTCGATTTCACTGACTTGAACCGAGCATGCCCCAAGGATCCATTTCCCATGCCGAGGATTGATCAGCTGGTGGATGCTACGTGTGGGCATCCCCGACTGAGTTTTCTAGATGCCTTCCAGGGTTATCACTAGATTGCACTAGCTGCCGAGGATCAAGAGAAAACGGCGTTTATTACGCCAGATGCCAATTACCATTATACGGTAATGCCGTTCAGATTAAAGAACGCGGGGGCTACTTATCAATGGATGATAACAAGGATGTTTAGGGATCAGATCAGGCGGATGGTCGAAGTGTACATTGACGATATGATGATAAAAAGCAAGCAGGAAGGACAGCATGTTAGCGACCTGAAAGAAATATTTGAGATACTGAGGCAACGCCGTCTTCGCCTCAACGCTGACAAGTGCACATTTGGCGTGGGCTCCGGCAAGTTCCTGGGATATTTAGTCACGAAGAGGGGTATCGAAGTCAACCCCGGGCAGACAGAAGTCGTGAGGCAACTCAGTCCACCGCGCAACCCGAAAGAAGTTCAAAGATTAACCGGCATGTTAGCTAACCTAAATCGGTTTATATCCAAGTTCGCTGACCGATGCCGCCCTTTTTACCAGCTTTTGAAGAAATGGAAGGGTTTCTGGTGGGACAAGGAATGCGACGAAGCCTTTTACTACCTAAAGGAATATCTTGGACATGCCCCGACATTAACAGCACTAGAACCCGGGGAGGACCTCTACATGTACCTCTCAGTGTTAGAGCACGCCGCTAGCCATGCTTTTGAAGGATAGTGGCGTGCAATTGCCGGTCTACTACATAAGCAAGACATTAGTGGACACCGAGAAGAGATATTTGCCACTGGAGAAGTTGGTGTTGGCCCTAGTACATTCCACTCGGAAACTGCCCCACTACTTTCAGGCCCACACCGTCTATGTTCTGACAGAGTACCCACCTCAGTCGCTGCTAAGAAGATCAGACTTCACCAGAAGAATCGCTAAATGGGGACTCGCCTGGGCTCTTTTGACATCAAGTACAGACCAAGGAACTCGGTAAAGGGACAGGTGCTCGCGGACTTTATCGTCGAATTCTCGCCGAGGGGACCGGATGTTGTCTGTTCGGTGGAGGCTAAACCCTGGAAAGTATTCGTAGACGGTGCCTCCAACACGGCTGGAGTGGGGGCTGGGATCGTGGTGATCACCCCGAAAGGTATAAGATTGGAACAATCATTTAGACTAGGCTTTAGGGCCTCTAATAATGAAGCCGAGTATGAAGCGTTGTTGGTTGGATTAAGAGTCACCACGGATTTGGGGGCTACGGAGGTAGAGGTGTACTCGGATTCTCGGCTCATTGTGAACCATGTGTTGGGGAGTTTCGAGGCCAAAGACCCACGGATGGCCGAATACCTGTGAACCGTGAAATAGGCTTTAGGCCAATTTTCTAAAGCAACGGTAGAGCAAATCCCGAGGGGACGGAACCGCCACGCCGACTCCCTGGCTACTTTAGCATCTTCGATAGACAGTGAACTCCCATGGCTAGTCAGGATGGAGCTGGTGAAGGAGCCGAGCATCAGGGCAAAGACGGAAGTGTTATAAGTCTAGGCCACTGAGAGGTGCTGGATGGATCCCATAATCGAGTTTTTAGCCGAGGATAAAGTCTCGGATGACGAAAAAGAGGCAGCGAAAGTTTGGCAAAATGCTCCTTGGTATTGGCTATCTCCAAGTCGGAAGCTACACCGGAGATCATTCGGGGGTCCGTACTTGCAATACCTACACCCCAGCTTGACTGAAGGCCTCCTAGCCGAGCTCCATAAGGGCCTTTGCGGTAGCCACGTCGGTGGACGATCCTTGGCCCATCGGGCAATGACTCAAGGATTTTAGTGGCCGCAGATGCAGAAGGACGCCCTTGAATATGCTTGAAGATGTGAACAGTGCCAAAAACACGCATCAATGATACATCAGTTTGCAAGGAACTTGAACCCAGTCAGCAGTCCATGGCCATTCGCCCAGTGGGGATTAGACATAATCGGGCCCTTTCCTCGATCAACTGGGAACTGAAGATTCGTGTTAGTCGCGGTGGATTATTCACCAAATGGGCGGCAGCAGAGGCACTGGCGAACACCCGAGACGTAGACGTCAAAAGGTTTATATGGAAGAATATCATAACTAGGTTCGAGGCGCCAGAGTCGTTCGTTTCTGATAACGGGCTGCAGTTTGACAGCAGGGCTTTCCATGAATTCTACGGAAATCTCGGCATCCGAAACCGGTACTCTACCCCGGCATACCCACAAAGCAATGGCTAGGTCGAGGCCACGAATAAGGCCATCGTCAACGGACTGAAGAGAAGGCTGGACGGCACCAAGGGTAGATGGGCCGAGGAGTTGCCAAGTGTCCTTTGGGCGTACCGGACAACTCCGAGGAGATCCACGAGGGAAACGCCTTTTTCACTGGCTTATGGTGCAGAAGCCATTATTCCTGTCGAGATAAACTTGTGCAGCACCCGGGTAGCTGAATTCACAATGACTGAGAATGACGAGTTAATGCTGAACCAGCTAAATCTGTTGGAAGAGCGCCGAGAATCAACGGCGATCCAGCTGGCACTATACCAGCAGAAGCTCGCCCGGAGGTACGACAAGAATGTAAGGAAAAGAGAATTTGCCGCCGGTGATTTGGTCCTATGACAAGCTGTGGGGAACGCCCGGGACCGTAATGTGGGGAAGTTGGCCCCGTCATGGGAGGGACCGTACCGAGTAACGGCCATTGCTGGCGTAGGAGCCTACTATTTGGAGGATATGGGCGAAAACCCACTGCCCCATCCATGGAATGTTTGTAATCTTAAGAAATTTTACCACTGACCTGCTGCGTTTAGGCGGTGCAATTTTAAGAAGTCAGCACTTGCAAATATAATGCCTGTTCGTACTTTTGAGCGGCATTGCATTCTTTTTATTCTTTTTGGATTGACAAGCGTAAACACGGTAATGGAGGACAAGTCACTATTTTTCAAGGACAAAAGCCTGACCTCGGTTCGATCCTATCACCGGGTAGGTAGAAACCTTATCACTATTTTCTAAGGACAGAAGCCTGACCTCGGTTCGATCCTATCATCGGGCAGGTGGAAACCTTATCACTATTTTCTAAGGACAGAAGCCTGACCTCGGTTCGATCCTATCACTGGGCAGGTGGAAACCTTATCACTATTTTCTAAGGACAGAAGCCTGACCTCGGTTCGATCCTATCACCGGGCAGGTAGAAACCTTATCACTATTTTCTAAGGACAGAAGCCTGACCTCGGCTCGATCCTATCGCCGGACAGGCGGAAACCTAAATACTATTTTTCTAAAGACAGAAGCCTGACCTCGGCTCAACTCCTACCGCCAGACAGGTGGAAGCCCGATCACCATTTTCTAAATACAAGAGACCGACACCGGTCCCTTCCTTACATCCCATCCTGCGGAAGGCTTCTGTCTAAGCCCCCCGATGGCCTAATTACCTATACATGTCTAAACCCGTGTAAGGCACAGATATTCTCTCAGAACCAATCATGGTCGCATGCAAACATAATAATTACCGAGCATGCTTCGGTGTATAAAACAAGCATGAAAGGAAAAACGGAACACATGCATCCAAATCATTATAATAAAGATTAAAACTGGTCAGTATGAGTTAAAACAATCACAACAGTATTTCAGATGTCTCGTCGCCACAGCTCGGTGACCTAGGCTCTTGATAAAAATAAGATAAAGCAAAAACAAAATAAAGTTTTCAAAAGGGAGTTCCGTTTTCATCTCATCCTCACACATTGGGGTCGGAAGGGATGGTCTGGGCTAAGGCCTGTCCAGGATCTTCTTCGGCAAGTTAGGAAGGGAGGGGAGTCTCGTTCGGCACACCATCATCTCCAACAGGGGCGTTGCTCATGGCTTCTAGGTCCACCATCTCCATGTGAGAGTCAATCGCCTACACGAGGTCCCTCAAACTCGGCGTATCCTCGTCCTCGACGCCAATCTGGCTCTACACGGGCTGAGGGTTAGCAGGATAGGGGATCCGCTTAAGGTCCCACAAAGGGGAACACTCCGGTACTCCTGCAGCTTGAAGGGCAGTCGTCCAGCCCTCACCGAAGCCGTGTTGACGGGCCTGCTGGACTATAGGTTCCACCAAGTTCTCCGCCTCCGTGAAACCCTCGTTGTACCACTTGTCTTTGCAAGCCTCGAGGGCGTCCTTCAAGGAGGTAAGCTGGTCGGCCTGAGCCAAGTTGAGACTGTTCGCCTTTGCCAACTCAAGCTCCGTTTCCTCCAATTTGGCCGTCAGGCCCCCCAACTTGCTCTCCCCGTGCCTTCTTGGCGTCAATCGCCTTCCTTTCTGCGGCATTAGCAACCTCTAACCGTTCCTCGGCCAATATCTCCACATCAGCCCTCAACTCCAGCGCCCGCTTGGTAGCCTCGGCCCCTTCCTTTAGCCTCTCGCCCACGATGGAAGTGAGTTGTGCCGCCTACGAACATAATGAAAGCAAGGTGTTAAAATTTGACAAAATCCCACACATCATCAAACATGGTAAAAAGCTAGAAACCTTACCGCGATGGTATGCCATTGTAGCCGCCTGGCGAGTGACTTGTCATCACCGTCCGAGTAAATATGAACGTCCTCGGGTAGCAGGAGTCCCTGCGCCAAGCTCTGGGCCACTTGCCCCCTATCGCCCTTATCCCACCGCCAGACGTAAGAGGTCGTCGGCAGTGGCCCCCCACCGAGCGTGAAGGTATGCCTCCAGCCGACCTCGTTGGAAGGGGAGGACGCCACGTCAGCACTAACCTGGGTAGGGGTAACGACCTGTGACTCCTGGATCGTCACCCCTCCCCTGGGATGGATCGGGGTCTTCGACAGCCCTTCGCCAGGAACTTCCACGTTCTTCTCGGCGACCCTTTTTCTTTTTCGGGCTTCACTAGTAGGTTAAGGGGCTGGGCTGTTGGAAAAAAATCTGGTTTTGTATCTCATACAAAACACACAGCGGAAGCAATAAATAAGGATCTATTTCATTCATGATTGACAACATGCACTCTATAAATTTCAGAATTTAAGAACAAGATAGCGTACCTTGGTATGGAGAATTTCAAAACAAAGATTAGAAGCACTTGGGAAAACTTTTAATCTTCACTCCAATTCCACTTTACGCCCAAGATGTGTGGTCTCTCAATCAGTTTCCAAAGGGAGAACGAAAGTGTGTCTCACACTCTCTCTTTTCTCTACGAAAAATCGCATTAAAAAATTCTGTATGTTTCTCCCTTTATAACTAACTGATTATCTAATTGGGCCGGCCTATTGGGCCTTTCCAATTGGGCTTTAGTGTGTGGCTTGGAATGGGACCAAAAGGGACCAATAAGACACTAGCTCCAATGGGCCTTGGACTTTTCCGTCAACTCTTGACAAGTCCAAAGTTACCATTAATTATATTTAATACCACTATATAAATATAATTGCACTCTAGGCCTTATTAATAAATTATATCCCAAGACTTTATTTTACACGCAACCCCTTCATAAAATATTCGTAGTAATACAAAGTCATAAATATAGACTGCTACTTTGAAAATTACTACATCTTATCCTTGAGTACCCGGTTTAATCCTTTAAAGTTATTCATCATATATTTATGAAATCCAATTTCATAAATATATACTTTAGTAATTTCTTACCAAAGTGGTTAGGCCTAACTCTCTGAATAACTGAACCCATTAAACTTATCTCAAGGGAATATTTTATATCTCCATCAAGAGACTATGAATTCCATCTTGAGAATATATGTTCCATCAACACTAAATGTGGCTGCCCAACATACTGAGGTTTTGACCGTCACTTTAGATCTCACTCCTGATATATCAAAGCAACCTACATCTCATGATCAAGTCCATTATTCTCTCAGGATTAAGAGTTCATGCAAATAGAAGTCGTGAGATTTATTATTCATTTGACAGTCGTTAGGAGAATAATAAATCTCACAGCGGTCCAGTTCAATATGTCTTAACTCTTAAAACATATCAACATATCAACTAGAAGTCACTACTTCCATGATCAAGACAAATCATCTTAGTTGATACGTTATAGTCTTCGCAGATGAAATGCCCAATTTCATCACCGACTACGAACTATAAATTTTGAGTTTACAAAGAACTTGTGATTTATATCTTCTGTGACTTTTCACATAAATCACATACTATGCATCTCATGGACTATATGATAATGTCCAAATATTCATGTTACCATTATTTTAGATAAAAATAAACAACTTTATTAAACACAACATTAAGTCATACATAATGTCATACATAGCATCATACAATAGGATTTAAGGGCATATATCCTAACATGGGCTCTTTCTCACCGGGGATGGGGGCTGGTTGGACTGGCCGGCATCTTGAATGAACCGGGAGAGGGTCATCACTCTTTTCTTCACCATCTTCTCTTGTTGGGCAGGTGCGGCGACAACTGGGTCGGGGACTCTTTCCTCGGCTACCGGGGGGTCGTTTCGTGGCTGTTCAATGGCCTCGTGTCGCCCCTGGTTTTGAGATACGCGCTCGGCAAACTCGTCCCTAACCGGCGGAATGTCGTCTGCGATTGTGTAGCGGGGGCCCAAGTCTCGAGCCTCACCTACCGTGAGCGAGGGGGGAAGGAACTGCCTGTACCGAACGTCAATATACGACACAAGGGGTTGTCGACCAAGAGCGCCTGGCCGAAAGCCTGCCAAGTGGTGTACACAGGGCTTACTCCTAGGATCAGATGGGACGCCCTGAGTTGCCCATCGTCGTGCACGAAAATTTTTGACCTAAGAACAAAATTCAAATCTCGCTCGTAGATGACCCTAATGTCCGGCAAGAACCTCTTCGATTCTGCAATAAGCCCAAAGAGGCAATGGTTAGTTAAACACAATAAGAAAACGTAAATCTGAAATGACTGAAAAGTCTCGATACCGACCAACGTCACGAGGCATGTGCGGGCAGTGTAACTCTCCGGCGAGCCAGTTGCCGCTCACCAGGACAAACTCCTCGGTGGAATTCCTATTTGAGTCCGGCAGGCAGCATATCAGCCGGACTTGGGTGTCCCTAGTCTTTAAATAGTAGCCTTTTGAAAAATTCCCGCACAATTTGTACATGAAATTAAAATCGTGGTGGTTCAGGTGTAACCCGAACAACTAGTTCAGACGGCTGACACAACTGACAACCCTATAAAAGTTGGGAGGAAGCTGGTCGGGGCACAGGCCGTAAAACCCTAGGGTGCTTACAATGAGGGGGTCTAAGGGGAACCTAATGCCTCCCTCTAATATGGACATCAACGGAACGAAGATAACATTCCGGCCGACCGCCCTCTCAAGAGAAATGTCGCCCTCCTTACAAAATGCAATGTCTACATCCTTAAGGATACCAAAGGTCCTTCTAAAATTGGCCAAGGCTGTCCCAAGGGTCAGGATGTGAGAAAAACCCATTTCTAGAGGTATAAAACAGAAAGGAAGTGGAAAAAGAGAAGAAAGAAGTAAAACGAACTTACTTGAGACTCTAACAAACGAAGAACTGGAGATGTGTTTTTTCACACGAAGAATGCTCGGCAGAGAAGATGTTGAGAGGATGCGCAAAAAGTGAAATTAGGACTTGAAAGGGGGATTATATAGGCGCAGGGGCAATTAATGAGGGGAGAGGCGGGAAAAAGAAACCCCCCAATCCCAACCCACCAGGCTTTTTCTTGGGTGAACTGCCCACACGTATGGGCACGGGTTACGAACCTTTGGTCTACTGCCATCTGATGGTTCGTCAACCGACGGATCATGATTACGGAAGTGACAGCCTGTCACAGCACTATTTTTCGTAAAATCCGCGGCAGTTACCCCAATTGCGCGTACCAGAGGTGAATGGTAATTTCGCTAACACCTGGCCTCGTAAACCTTGATTCATCACCAAGCACTGTGCATGAATCAAGGGGGGGCTATTGTACAGGCATCATCCTTCCTGGCCCATTCGCCCGTAGGCCCACATGAATGACTGCCCGTGTAGGTTCTAACCTAAGCCCATTTGCCCATAGGCCCACGAGAACGATCGTCCCTTTAGGGCCCCAACGCTGATCAGCCCAACGGGCTTGCTTCGTACTGACCTGATGCACATCGGGCATCCTAAAGGCAAAAGCGAGGCCACCCGAGACATGCCCGGCATTATTAAACCTCGTCGCACCGGGCGAACGCCCCTCTAGGACCTAATCCGCGTTATATACACCATATACCTGTACTGCCACCGGGCATCAAGTTTACCGACCCTGCAAGTTCCGGTACGACCGGAATATCTGACCACCAACCGAGATTGTCGGTGTCGGACCATGCCCCGTCACTTTGGAAACCCTTCTGCCGAGGAACGAACATGGCAATGGAATCAAGTTCCGATGCCACCTTTGTTCTCTTTACGCTCATAACTACCCATCCACTTAGAGGGAATGGCATTAGACGTCTCCATCCACTGAGCTAGAAGATGACCTCAGCGATCCAGCAAGCTGTGGCTATAAATAGGAGAGGGGGGATCAAAGGAAGGGGGTTGAAAAAAGTGGAGAAAGAGGAGGAGGAAGGAGGAAGATAGGAACGCCTGGGCTGCCGAGCAAGGAGTCACCCCATTGCGAGAAATATTAAAGACCTACAATACAAATAGATTGTGAGCCCAATACGTCATTCAGGCCCAGTCGCCGCTTTTGGGTGCGCACAGATACTTTTTCACATTTTTCAATGTTTGGTAGCACAAAAAAAACTGATCAACGGAAAATTATCTTTAGTCAATGAAAAATCCTAATAAAAATAAGGTTTGTTTTTTATAGGTTGTTTTCCAAAAAAAAAAATTTTGGAAAACAATCTCTCACGGTACGCTCTTTCACTTTTTCTCTTTTCTCTTTTTTTTTTCTTTCCTCACACCCTCACTGTCACTAACTCTGGTCTCTCCTCTTCCATATCTCTCTCTCTCTCTCTCTCTCTCTCTCCATATTTCTCTTCCTCTTTATAACACAGTTCTCTAATTAGATTTTTTTTCCCTCGTTGCTCAATAATTATTTCATTCCTCTCTACCAACTTGCAAAAGAGAACATATTTGCAATGGCAATTATTTCATTCTTCTCTACCAAAATCGCAATTCTTTACTTTGAATTTCAAACTTAATTTTATTTTTTCTCTAAGAAATTTTGGTTTGATGAATTCCAGGTTGAAGTTTTTTTTTTTTTTGCACATAAAAGTACTAAAAAAAATAAAAAAAGAAGAGAGAAAGAATGAATGAAGTAAAAGACGAAAATTTTAAACATAGTGTCTATATAGCTCTAAATTGCTTTTACATAGGATAATCTTTTTTGTTGGCAGATACATTATGCAAATACTATGTAGTGATAATATATTATGTAGATACATTATATAAATACATAATTTTGAGCAATATAAAAGATTTGTGGTTGACCATAGTAAACAATTACCCTATCAGTTTTACGTATGTAGAAAAATGGTTGATATGTGTGTGTGTGTGTGTGTGTGTGAACGTTCTTGTCCATATATATGAGCAAGATGAGTGGTAGAGATCATGAATATTTGACAACTAATTTTAATTGTATCTATTGTCAAAATTTTAGTATGAAAACCAAATTCATTCTTAATTTTTTATTATTATTTATATTGATTATATTAATTGGTTTACATAATAAACACGTTTTAAATTACACAAGAAATATAAAAAATAAAAATAAAAATTTGTATACCAAACAATAGAAAACATTCTTAAGCTCATTTTCAAGGTCGTTACCAAACACTAGAAAATGATATAGTTTTCTAGAAAATGTTATTTGGAAAATGAACTATTTTCTAGAAAACGTTAATGTTGAAACAAACAGAGCATTAAATTAAGAAGAAAAAAAAGGTGTTTGACAAATTAAATGTCCTATTAACTATTAAGAGAATTGCCTTTTAAAATTAAGAGAAAAAAGTGTGTTTTTGAATTGAATTCTTTTTAAAAAATAACAATATTATAAACACAATAAATTTAATAACATTCAAACTTTTAAATTGACAAATTATAATTAATGCAACATAACTTTCAATTGGGATTATAGTTTACAACATTTATATTATACACTCATCACAACTTATCACCTCAATGGAGAAAAAAAAAAGGTTAAAGTTTTTCATGAGAAATAAAGCTTTTTAAGCATAAATATGTTTCTAGTTTTCAAAACATTAGTCCCTTTCGGCAAAAGCTTTTTTTTGCCTTTTGTTTGTTGTCAATTCTTATTTTTATGAGTCGTATTTCTTTTTAAAAAATTAATAAAATTACAGTAGTAATTTTTTTTTTAAAATAAGCTCACATTTATCTTTTTATTGCACATTTAACTTATGAATTAACAAAAATTATATCTTTTATTTCAAACTTAGCAAACAAGCTACGAAAACTTTGGAATACCATACACTATTCCAGATCATCACTATACCCTTTTTTTTTCCTGAAAATTCAATCACTTGACCTCATTCTTCCTATTTTTAAGGTCTGTTTGCATACTGTTTATTTTTTTGAAATTAAAAATTTATTGCTAAAAATACTGTAAATAAAAGTAAAAGTTAATTGAAATAGTATAGTAGGCTTTATAAATAATATAAAAAAGTATAATAAGGTACATGAATAATAGTAAAAATAAGCTGAATAATAAAATAATTTTAACTTTTTACACATTTAAAAATTATTTTACTACAATATTTTCAATTTTCAGCAAAATATTCTATCCAAACAAACCCTTAATTTTATAACGAATGAGTATGGTGAGTATATTCCCACGTGCCCTACCAAATATAGCAAGTACTATGATCTCTCGCACTGCCCTGCGCGTGCAACAAATCCTCAGATAAAATTCCCGCAAACTTAATATATTTATTTATTAATTTATTTTCCAACTCCTCCTTTCCTTTGTTGTGTGATTTTCTCACACGAAACCCATCCATCGATCATCACTCTCTCTTTGTCCCAACCCCAAATACACACTCTCGCACAAAAAAGAAGAAAAATAGAGCCGAAGCTCCCTCTCTCTCTCTCTCTCTCTCTCTCTCTCTATAACACAATAACCCTCACTCCCACCAATTCCTGGAAATTTCCAAATCCCAATTCCCAATCGTAAAAGGTAAAACTTTTTCCCCCACTCTTCCCTTTTTCCAAAAAAGAAAGAACTTTCAAAAACAGTCTCAAATTTTGTCTCCACCGAAATCCAAATCCGTCACTTTGCTCTCTCTCTCTCTCTCTCTCTCTCGCTTTCAAATGTATTCATTCTTATCACCTTCTCTTAGGGTTTCTTTTTCTTTTGCGCTCATGGACTCTGATTTTGGCTTTTCGGCTTACATGTTCTTTTGTGATTCTTCGTTTTTCATTTCCTATACATGTATTTGTGCGTGTCTTATGGACCTTGAGTTTGAGCTGATTGTTTCGTGTGCTTTTTATTTTATTTTTAATTCCTGCGTTCTGTTAATATGAAAATTTCATGTGTATATATATATATATATATATATATTTGTGTGTGTTTATTTCAGTGATCAGCTTGTGATTAAGAGTTTTATGTGAAATTATGGATCGGGGAGTTGTTGGAATTAGGTTTGTGTGATAATTGGATTGTTTTTCCTGAGTTTACATGATTGGTAAGCTAGAGAAAGTTTGCAATTCTATTTTGACAAACTTAGGTAATGGTATTGGAGACGAATGGAGGGGTTTGAGGTTTGAAATAAATTTTTGTGGTATTGTAGGTGATGGGTTCGGGTTTTATATATGTTTTTTTTTTTAAATTGTTTTGTGTGAAGATTTTTTTGTATGGTAAACAGTGATTTGGTTGTTGGGTTTGTGAATTATGTGGTACTTTTCAATGGGAAGGGGTAGGTATGGAGGGTTTTGGTGCTGGTTTTGGCATTGTTGAATATTTTGCCAATATGGGTTCTGATACTTGCGGTGTTTCGGTTTTGATAATTGAAGATCCTAGCTTAATGGGTTAGCTCTGTTGTATGGTTGGAATGGCTAGCTTAGCTGGGTTGTCCTTAATGTGCTTTGATCTCTATTTATTTTGAATTTGTTATTGGAAATTGTGGTGATTATTTTGTAATAGATATCATGAAACTGGTTATTATTTTGCTTTATAGATACCTGATAGTTGCAGTTTCACATTTGGTGTTCCGTATGAGCTTGAGTTGCTTGCAGTTTTAAGTTTGTGTTGACTGGTGCACATGTTGTATAGGAGAGATCCTGTAGGTGTATAAAACCTAATATTTATAATTTCTTATCGCTTATCTAATAGAATGTGTCATTTTTTAGTGTCACAGAAGGGGACATGCTGCACCAAATGCTGATTATTTTAGGTGGAGAGTCGAGATAAATTAAAGGAGATGGGAGGTTGCTGCTGTTGTTCTTCCAGGGCAGCTGAACTGAATAATACGGTGGAGTATTATTATGTTAGTTTAATATTTTCCTAACATAAGATGCTTTTCTTCTTCACAATGCTCATGTTTTGCATACATAATTCTACTGCCTATATGTATTTAATTTGCGTTTATTTTTAGAGTGTGAACTAGATTGCAATATGATAATAACTGTCCTTTTTCCCAGGCTAAGATTACTTATATTAATCTAGTTTAGTTGTTGATGGTGTTTATGTGTGTGTTTTATGAGATAGTTGAACTAATTCAAATGCTCAATAATGACCTATGCACTTTGTGGTCACACTGGAAGATTACTAAGGTATCTTTAGCAAAAGCTCAGCCTTGTAGCCCTATGTAGGTTGACTCCAGCAAGAGCTAGTCTTTTCTAAAAGGTCGTACCCAGACTAGCCAGTGCACAAAGCTCCTACTCTTTGCAGAGTTTGGGAGATGTGAATGGTAGACAGCTTAACCCCTTCCTTTTTTGGAGAGGCTGGTTATTGGACTCGAACCTGCAAAGTGTCACTTTTGCTGGAAGGCAGTTGCCATCACACCAAGGCCTAACCTCTAAGAGCTAGTCTTTTCTAATCATCATTATCCACACTAAAATATTTGACTGCCTTTTGTATTTAAGTCCACAACAATTTGTTGGAGCGGGAGAGGGGGGGGGGGGCCTACCCGGTGGTAACATTTAGCTAATGTAACACTGAACAGTTATCCTGTGAGTGTCCTTGAAATTTTATTGACAGTCTGAGAGAACAAATAGTTTGTTATAGTGGAATTAGCTCTTATATGTAATACTTGCTTTGTATTATTCAGAAATATTTGTGTAATCACATGCTGCTAATGTTGGCTGCATCATGGCTCTTCATCTTATATATCTTATTCATGCTCAGTCAACTTTTTCTGCAGTACCCAAGAGCATCAGACGAGCATGTGCCCTTATCTCACCATGGTGGTGCCTCCGCACTGTCTTCAGGGCTCCTGGTTGATACAAATCTGGATACATCAATTCCAGACACTTACAGACCACCTCCTGCACCTATGCCTTATGATGTGCCTTTAGGGCGTCCTCAAACTCCTCCAGTGGCTCAAGAAATTTGCATCAACAAGAGTGATGCAGCAGTGCAAACAACAAATTCCAATTCTGTTGAAGATGTAGTTGGTGGCAACACTCAAGAAACTTTAACAGAATGTGAAGATCTTAAGGAATTGGAATGCAAATTGCAAACCAATATTGATCTTGACTCCACAAAGGATTCAGAAGTTGAACTTTCAAAGTCAGTGGAAGCTGTTTTTACTGCAATGGAGGAAGAAGATGGTTGTCCTGTTTGTTTAGAAGGTAATGTTCTTATTGTGATTTTTAAAAAAAATAAATTTTATATGGTTGTAGGCCTTTTCATTGCAGCTTTGGCTTTTCCAGCTGCAGTGTTATCTTCTTTGGCTAGTAATGATGTGACATTCATTCCATTGCGTTTCAAATAGAGAATTTATGGATGGATATTTTTCTCTTCTTCTCTGCAGAATATGATGATGAGAATCCAAAAATTACCACGAAGTGTGAGCATCATTTTCACCTTGCTTGCATTCTTGAATGGATGGAAAGAAGTGATTCTTGTCCTGTTTGTGATAAGGTCTGCCCCAATGAAACAAAACTTCCATTTATTTTGTGAATGGATGAAGGGTACCATGTTTGATACTGAGAGTGCTCTGTTTTTCATATGATGCAGGAGATGATTTTCGATCCTCCTTTTGATTAGCAGCAATCAGAAGCTCACTTATGTTCAACCTTTTTGTTGCCTGAATCACGGTCTGAGCAAAGGTTACAACCCATGAGAGTTCTTTCTCTTTTTTGTCCTTTCTTAAGTGGCAGCCACAGATTGGCTGTGGTTTGGTTATTTTGGTTCTGAAGGAATCATGCCCACTTCAAAAGCATAGTGTCTTTGTGCATTCTCTTTTCTTTTAAGCTTTGAAAAAAAAAGGAGTAAATAGAGACTGCCACCATACAATCCCTGAGGTCCACTATCCATTTTCGTGCATTCGTCCATAGTGCTTTGATTTTCATGTTATCAACAATATATTGGCTTCAGCTGCATAGAATTTGAAGGGATTGCCTTGCTACTTGCTAGTCACATTGATTGTCCAAAGATACAGGTTAATTTCCCATACAAAAAAGTTATAGGTGAACTTTTCTCTTTCTGTCTCTCTGTGAGTAACACTTTTCTGTTGGTCCTGCATTATGTGATCCAATTTTCCTCTTCACTCTTGATTTTTTCCTGTTTCTGTGGGTTGTTTATTGTGAAATTTAATCCGTGTTAAGGGTAGGGATATATAAAAAGAAAAGACATGTTTTGTTTCAGATTCTTCCTGTAAATAATAGTCTGATTTTGGCATTATTAAGTTTGATTGAATTGGTTGACTTTTAGATTTGCATTATACATCTTCAAAGGTGCAGTTTTTGTTTTCTCTACTAACAAATTTCTGGTAGTTGCTCTTCTTTATGAGCATCTGAGGGGTGGCTTTCATAACTAATCTTATCTGTTTTGAGTCTTTTGACTGGTTGACTTGGCATCATGTCTCATAAAAACTTGCACATGTTTGGGACCTTTTATTGATAGTTTACTGGTGTTAATGTGCTCTAATGCATAAGTATATACATACACTTCTCTAAAGCATGGTTGTTTTACTGACTTCATTTGAAGCAACAACAACTTGTATACTTTGATGGAACAGTGCTGTCTATCAATCCAATACCACTTCCTCTCCCCCCCAATCCTCTCTCTTTTTCACGGTGCCCAGTGCCCCCATGGTGTAGTTGCCATTTGATTTGTGTTAAGATGTAGATGGATTGTGTAATGATGGAAGTTTACATGATGTCATGGTGTGACTTGATTTTATGTGCTGATTATATATTAAATAGAGAGAGCTCTCAAGAAAGCCTCTGAGGGCCTCTTCATGCTAGTCTTTATCCATATAGAACAATGTGGTAAGTTGAGTGCACATTCAATGTCCCTCTCCCCATTGTTATGACAATTGAATTATAAAATAAGCACTAAATGTGAGCATGCGTCACATTTATTTTTCTACTTTGTGAATTGTTACTTTTGAGCATTGAGTGTGGACATGCACCCATTAAATCATAAGTGATAGTCACATGTTTATTTAATTTTTTAATTAAGTGATAGAAGAATTTCAAAATTCACAATTCTAGTACTTTATGTAGGGGTTTTTTTTTTTTTTTTTTGAGAAACACTTAATGATAAGTTGAATACTAGATTATTGTTTGAACACATACGTAGCACATAAGAAAATACTGAAAATATGAGTGTTAATTAGGTCAGTTTTTTGGTAATGAATTCAAGCCAAACCAATACAGCTAGTTTATTAAAAGGGTTAAATGAATCATGTACGTATGAACTCAATACGACCTATTTATAATATGGGAATTGATACGACCTATATATAAAATGGGTTAATGGATTGTGATATGCAACTCGGTTAGTAAATATATTATGGTAGGGTTGAAGAGTTTTGTTGTAATTGATAAAAAAGTTGTTTTCGGTTAAACTATAGTTTTAAAAACTGGAATGGTCAAGGAACTGAAAATGGGTTTAATTCTCAATTTTTACCAGTTGAATCGGCAGTTTTCACGGTTGAACTGTCGGTTTTCTTGGTTTTCACTGGACTGATTTCATATTCGGTTCCCGATTGAATTGGTCTAGATTTTAAAGCCATGGGTTAAACTCATACATTGTTGTGTTACAATCAAATACAATGACAAATTATGTGTTAGTCTAGTCAGATGTAGCAGGTGCCTTACTTATATCAAAGGTGACTTTGCTGATTTATTCAATAGTAATCATTTGTTTGTGCTGGGGATCTACTGAAGGCTTTGGTGCCATTAACACCAACTCTGGATCGGCCTACTTCCCAGTGAAGTAGGGTAAATTTTTTGTTTTGTTTTGTTTTTAGAAGATCAGGTCATTATTGTCTTGGAGCTCAGCGAGCTTGGAATCATTTAGGGGGCATTACGGGTTTCACATACTGCTATTTTTTTTTTTGGTACAACTTAAAAATATTTGGTTATGAATTCTAATTGATGGTTGCACTTGCAACGAGTAAATACCAGTTGCAATAGCCCCCTACGTTCTGCTTCGTGTGTTAGTGCAGACCTTTTGTGTATGTAATGAAAATGTTTTCACGTTTTCATTTACATGCTTCCAAATCATAGAGATCGTCAGCTGTGTATGTATGTTATGTATCGTGTGTAGCAGTGATGCCTTGAAATTTGAAAATACATCGCTACCTACAATGGCATGTGTAACATTTAAATTAGTCTTAGAGATTGTCATTGAGCTATAGTTCAACCAATAATTTATTCTTTATTTTTTTTTTTTTCTGGCCAAAATGCAAAAAGACCTCTTGGGATTTGTGTTAGTTGTAGGTTGACTCTGAGGGCAATTGCATATGGGTCTAAAATATAAAAATGCAAAAATTTACATAATATAGCATAAAAAACACACACATTAGACTTTGTATAGCTTTGTAAATATTTAAATTTGCTACAGTAATCGTGTATATATACACAGTTATTATAGCTTTCTATTTTATTATTTAAATATTTTTTTCTCTCCCCTCTCATTCTCACCAGACTCTCTCTCTTCAACCCAGAATCTCTTCAATCTAGTAGAAGGAGGAAGAAGAAAAATATATCTATAAAATATGACCACAAAATCAACAAAAAAACAAACGCACCCACACATTGACACCCCGATAGAGACAGAGAGAGCATTGTTGTGAACTTGTGGTTGTAGGTTGATGCTTGGAGGTCGACTGGAATAAGTCTCGATGCTTGTGGAGGAGATCAATGGTTGTGGGTTGACTGGAACGAATCTTTATGCTTGTGGATTGGTGCTTGTGTCGGAGAAGGATGCTTGTGGCGACTTAATGGTTTAAGTAGAGGGAGAGACGTTTGACTGTGAGGGAGAGAGGGAGAGGTGATCTGAGGAAAGGAGGCTCTTGGGGCTCTCATCCATGGAGGTGATGTGTTCGTAAACAGAGAGAGACAATGTTCAGATTGGTTAAAGGGGCTGAGAGAAATATAAAAAAAAAAAAAAAAAAAATGAGGAAAATGATTATTTAAATAAAATAGACGGTAGAATAGATGAGTTTTGGATAAGTGGGTGTGTAAAATAGAAAAAGTAGATTCTTGTGCTAAAATAAACAGGAAATTTTGCACGGACTGATGTGAATGCTCTCATGTGGTATTAGTTTTGTATTATTCACTCATGAGGATTAGGAATTGTCCAAATTGACCCTATTCATTTTAACTTTGTTGACTATAAAGTCTATAATTGATAATAAAAAAATGGTCACATTGTGCAGTTGACCAATTAATTATAAAAAAATTATTTTAAAAATAATACGTGCACAATATATGATTTTTTTTTTTGTGTGTCTTTTATGTTTAACAATTGAAATAGACTGGTGGATAATTCTTAAACCTCAAGTAAATAATACATAATTGATTGGTTTGTAATCGACCCAAATCTCAAGTAGTTTTTTTTTTTTTTTTTGCATTTTATTCCCCTTTTTTTAATATAATAATGGGATTAATGATGAGACTGTGAATTTAAGATATACTGCGTGTTATTGTAACATTCGATTAAAAGAGAATTTAATATTAGGGATTGGTTTAGGATTTTTTTCTTTTTTTTTTAGGCGCTTTATCTTGGGTTTCATTTCATTTTAACATAGATATCAAGAGTTTTGTAATTTAGGCTGTGTTTGGCTCAACGGAAATCATTTTCCGGAAAAGAAAATATTTTCAGGAATATATTTTCGGGAAAGGAAAATATGTTTAGGTGTTTAGTAGCATTTTAGAAAATACTTTGAAAAATATTTTCAAGTGTTTGGTAACATTATGAAAATGTAAATTTTTCACTGATTTCTCACATTTTCTCAGCCATTTTCTAACATTCCAAACAAATTTTATAATAAAAAATTGGAATCCGTCAAAACAACAAAAATCAAAACAACACCAGCAATAATCCATTCCGGCGCGACAAGGAGGAGGACGGCGCGAGGTCGCCGGGCAAGATCGCGCCTCAATCGCGGCACTAGGTCGTTGGGCGAGATCGCGGCGCGAGGTCGCCGGGTGAGATCGCGCCCCGTTTGGCTCAACGGCTCGAGATCGCTTGTCGATCTCGCCCAGTGCGAGGTCGCCGGGTGAGATCGCGCCTCGATCTCGCCCGGCGCGAGGTCGACGGCGCGAGATCGCGCCTTGATCTCGCCCGGTGCGAGGTCGACGGCGTGATCTCGCGCTGCGATCGCGCCCAGCGAGAGCTCGATCTCCTCTCTCTCTCTCTCTCTCTCTCTCTCTTCGTGCTCTCTCTCTCTCTCTCTCTGTTTTCAGTCCGGAAATGTGATTTGAAGGTAAAATTGGAACTGAATTCATTTTCTGTGGGTTTAGGTAGATTTTACGGTCAACGCGGAAAATAATTTCCGTTGACCAAATTTTCCAAACCAACCAAACACCATATTTTCCGTAAAACAATTTCCAAAACTGATTTTCAGTCAAAACAAACACACCCTTAGTAAGATTGATTAGTTTACTTTATGAGGAGAACAGGGTTTAAATCTCTCATCCATTATTTTTACTATCAAACCAAAACATTTGATTTATGTATTTCATAAAGAATACAAAACATCATATTATTTAAAATCAATTTACGTCAGATGTTATCATTTTCAAAATGTATTTTATGTTCTGATTCATGTATTGCCTATTGACGGATTCATGAAAGGTAAATTTTACTATAAAATGGCACGTATCCAGTTGCTATTAGTAAGCAAGTAGGGAGAATTCTAAAGTGTTAGTTCAAACTTGAAACCAACAACTCTTCAATTTTTTTGTTTGAATCAAATCTTCAATTATTTTCTTTACAATTTGTTTTGGTAATTATCTGGCCTATAAGGAACAAACTATTATATTTTAGTAAGTACTTAAATTTTTTAAAGAAATTTGGACACCTTGTCAATGGGGAAAATTTTTCAATGCATATGTATAAATCATGTGTGAGAGAGAAATAAGCTTTGTGCTTATGTACATCATGTGCTAGGTTGGACCTTTGGAATAACATTACCAACTTATTTGTTTGCATTAAGGTTGTCCATAGACCCACCAAATTTGACCCACTCGAGGGATCCAATTGGAAATGAATCAAAAATCAAATGATCTGGTGATTGTGAGATCAATGATGGGTCTTCACTTTCAAATTTTGATGATGGTGAGTCGAGTGGTGGGTTTCTTCCTCCAAAATCCAACCCACCCAATCCAATTGATGAAGGAAACCAAATTTGGTAGAGATCTACCAGTGCCAACAAGATCTCCATCTAGCAATCCTAGACCTCCACTGAATTTGTGTCGTTTTGAGCTTCCTTTTTTTTTTTTTTTTTTTTTTTTTTTTTTTGCCTCTCCTTGTTGTTAGTTGGTGTCAACTAATTTGATGCCACCTGTGAAAAGCTTGATTCATCCAAACCGCTGCTCGTTATCGATCGATGGTGAGTTGAATTTTTCTCCACCCAATTTGATAGGGGCGGGTATGAGTTGAGCATAAACCTAGATCAATTTGATCCATGGACACCCTTACTTTGCATTATTTATTTAAGCAAAAATGCAAAACTGACCCTCTAACTTTCAACGTTTTTCATTTCAGTCCTCTAACTTTAAGTTTTGTCATTTCAGTCCTCTTACTTTCAATTTTTGTCAATCTAGGTTTCTATTAGAACTCAGTTAAGATTACCATTAAACACACTGAGAAATTACTGTTTTACCCTTCTTTATTTTTTTTTAAAAAACAATTCAGAATTAAAAGAAAAACAACCAAATAAGCAACCAAATTCAGAGGAGGAAGAGAGAAAAAATATTGAAGGGAAAGGAGATCGGGGACGAAGAAGGGAAAGGAGACCGACGACGGAGAAGGGAAAGGTGGCGCGGAATGGGTGAGGAGGATGATGGATGAATAGCGAAGGCCTTTCCATCGTCGACCCAGTTCCGTTCATCCATCATTCTCCTCACCCATTCCGCGCCGCCTTTCCCTTCCCCATCGCCAATCTCCTTTCCCTTCTCTGTCGTCAATCTCCTCTCCCTTCAATATTTTTTCTCTCTTCCTCCACCTTGCCGGCCTGCCTAGCCATCGATCGAAGGCCTCAAAATGCTCTTTGTCGGAGTACTCTGTGTTGAGTTCGGCTCCAACTGTGACTTTGATCCGCCCCTCTCTCTCTGCTATCTTATTTTCTCTGCCGTGGGTGTGGTGGGTTTTTGTTTGTGTTGCTACTTGCTAGGTGTGGTAGGTCTGTTGTTGGCTGATTTGGTGTTACTGGGTTTGTATTTGTGTTTGTGTTGTGGCTGATTTGGGGTGGAGTTGCTGGCCTTGACAATGGAGAAGAAGTCCTTCAATTTTGAATTTGGTTTGTTGATTTGGTTGTTTTTCTTTTAATTCTGAATTGTTTTTTAAAAAAGAAGAAGGGTAAAACGGTCATTTCTCAATGTGTTTAACAGTAATCTTAACTTAGTTCTAACAGAAGCCTGAATTGATAAAAATTGAAAGTTAGAGGACTGAAATGACAAAACTTAAAGTTAGAGAATTGAAATGAAAAAAAGTTAAAAGTTAGAGGGCCAGTTTTGTATTTTTGCCATTTATTTATTAGTTAGTCATTTATTTTGAGTTTAGTATTAACAATATGGGCTATTAGTTTGGGAATAAAGCTATTGAGGACTGACACAACATTTTTGCAACATAACACAAGTGGAGAAAAAGTGATGTTGGTGGTAGGCTCAAATGAGAACCAACAAAAACTTGTCAACTAAGCTTTATTGTGAAAATGGTCTAGTAATGGCACTAGTCCTATTTTGGTAAAATGATAAAAGTCTCTGGTTGTCAAGTGTGTGTGCGCGTGTGTGCATACGCTAGTTACAATATAATTTTAATCTATGATATTCACTCTATGATAATTGCTCTTTACTATTAGACCAATACACAATTGGTTTTTTTATGTAAGCTAGATTTGAACTCCAAATTTTTTATTCAATGACAAAAAATTTAACCAGTTACGCTAACTAAAATACACTAAACATATAAATTTAAATGTTAATTTTTGGGGAAACCCCAATAAAATATATAAGGACATAATTGTTTATAGATTGATACCCACCCGTGATGAAGTATTGTCCTTCAACCCATGGACAAGAGGCTTTCTAAACCACAACCCTATTAATTCTAACATACATGCAACCATTTTATTGCCCCACTTTATTAGCGTGGTTCAAATATCATAACTTGGAAGTTGTCACTTTGTGAGGGAAAAAAAATGTTGAAGGATGACAATATCTGAGCCACCATTCTTAATACCAAATTAATTGAGTAGAGGATGCCATGTATTAAATCATATCAAAATTACATTTTAAATCTTATAATTTAACGAGGAAAACAAATTTAATTTGTAGTTTTGAAAGTAAGAAATTAAAATTTTAAAATTAAAAAGTTGCAAATTAATTCAAAAAGTTTCAAAAAGTAATGAGTTAAACCCCTAGTTTATATTAAACTTCAAACACAATATCATTCCACTGAAATGAATTAAGGTTTGATTTGTTATTTTTTAAAAGAAAAAGATTTAATTCATAGTTTTGAAATTATATGGTCAATTGTTATATTCGTAAACTATAGTATTTTAAATGTAATTATCTTTAAAAAATTATTAGTATTAATTAAGATTGGTCACATGTATCTTTTTTCCATTATAACTAACATGCTTTGAGATATTTTAGAAAGTAAAGTGTGTTAAATTAAAAATATCAATGTCTTAATTATGTGTGATACTTTGCTTTTTATAAACTAATTCGGATAAAGAATTCAAGTCACTACTGACATTTAAATTTAAGCCAAAAGTGGAGAGAGAGAGAGAGAGAGAGAGAGCTTAGGGCTTATACATATAACTAAAGTATTTATCCACTTCTCTCTTTTAAAACCTAAAGAAATAATTTGGTAATAGAAATTGTATTTGTTTTTTATTGTACCGCATTTTTTCCTCTGCTCTTATATCTGTCCCTTTTTAGATGCAAAGTAAATTCATCCAAAACACGATGCATTTTTTCACAAACCCTTCAATTTTACCTTCTAAAAAAATCTCAATAAAAGAGAAAACCAAATTTTACACTAGATTTTGTTCCTTTCCATTATATCATACAACCTTAAGTTCAATGTTAGAGTCTTAGAGATAAGAATTAAGAGAGAGAATTAGTTAAGACTTTAGATTTTCCTCCTTTTTAATTTTGTTAGAAAGGGTCATGAGTTTTGTAGTTCAACTAACATCTTATTGTGTTTCTAATGAAGACATTTTGAGTTTGTATCCCCACTCATGATGTGATGTTGAAGTCGTTTTATGTTATTGAGAAGTGTAAGACATTTTTTTTTGGGTGGTTTTGAAAATTAAGGTTTTCATTAACCAAAAATTCCAATGGTATCAAATAGGAGTACCAAAAAAAAATTAAAAATTAAAAATATTTTTACTTTGAAACAAGGGAAATGCATATAAAATTGATTTTACTCTCTTTTCTTTTTGGGTTATTTTTGTGGTTAAATCTCAATATCGTATTTATTTGTTTATTGTTCCACTATGAGTTTGTTACATATAGAGCTCGTTTGGGTAATCTTATTTTTCATTAATTTATTATGATTAAAGTATAAATTTAATAACAGTACAATGGTATCTAAAAAAATATTTAAATTTTAGAAAAATCAGCCATAAACTAAATAAATTGACTAATTTGAAAAAACAGTCTAACAAACAAGTTTTCAAGGGAGATATAATCTCTTTCCTTTTCAGCAAAACTTTACCAAATAAGCTAAATATTGCCCACGTTTTTATGCCACAGTTATTCCAATCTTCAAATTATTTTTTTTTTCTAACATTTTCTCAAAAAAATAAAAATAAAAAAGAGAGAGGAAGAAAAAAAAATACTTAATTTTTTTTATCAGAGAAAAAAAAAAATATATATATATATATTAGGGGTTGTTTTTCTTCAAAGCCTAATAAATTTCCATTTTTGTTGTTGTATCAACTCATATATTCCTTCTCTTCTTGCATAGATTCTAATCTTAATTTCTCTAGTTCCCTAATCATATAGTCTATTTACCTCTCTCTCTCCCTCTCTCTCTCTCTACATCCTGATTACAGTCTAGTTTATTCCCCATCTTCCTTGAGCTGGCTCCCACTAATCATTTCCATAATTGCCAAAGCCTACCACCTTGTTTTTGGGCTGTCTGCAAAAACTCTCTTCTGTTGTGTGTGTATCTCTTATTTGCAGCTTTTCTGCACAACTACAAACATCAAACTTCAAGACCCAGCTTACGATATGAGGTAAATTTATTTCTGACAAAACAACAGGGCAAAAGGGTCTCACTCACCCTTGCCCATATTGTTGTCGTTGCTGTTGTTGTTGTTGTTGTTGTTGTTGACATCTATTTTTCTCTTTTTAGGTATCTATCTGTTAAAATTTTTCTCTTTGGTATCAGCGATCTTTGAGGGGAAAAAAAAAAAGAAAAAAATTTGTTTTGTAATTCAAAAAGGTTTAAGGTAGATAGAAACAAATCCAAGTTCATGGCAGGATGGTCTACTTTGACAAATGGGTCTGCCTTAGATTGTCGTGAAATTGCTAATGCTTATCAAAGTAATGGTCTTTACCTGTCTAACGATAATAATTCCGTAAAAGACGGTGTCTTTGTTGGTGAGGTCGATGAATTTCATGATGATTATGAGGATAAACTACGGACCCTTTTCGATCAGGTTCTTTTGGTTTTTCTGAAAGATATTAGTAGTAAAGGTGTGTTTAGGTCTTTTCCTGCAATGCTTGGTGATGGGCGGTCCCTGGATTTGTTTAAATTGTTTTGGGGTGTGAGGAAGAGAGGAGGGTTTGATAGGGTGTCTAAGAAAGGCTTGTGGGCCTATGTGGCCGAGGAGTTGGGTTTGGATCGTAGAGCTACGCCTTCACTGAAATTGATATGTTCTAAGTATGTGAATGAATTGGAGAAATGGTTCAAGCAGAGTTGTAAAGATAGGAAATTGGGCAATGGGCAATTTAGATGTGATGGGGATTGCAATTTGTTGTCATTGGAGGTCGAGACTGAGTTTCGAGGATTGTTAGCCTATACCTCTGGCAAAAAGAAAAAGATAAAAAGTGCTGGACTTCTTAAATTGGTATCTGAGAAAAGTGGAAAGTACATTGATATGGATGTTGGGAAGAGTAGGTTTGATTTGCCTGACACAAAAAATGCATGTAGAATGCAGGCTGGTGTTGGTAAAAGCTGTTGCGATGATGACGAAATAATTCATGATGATGACGAAAATATTTTTTGTTATGATGTTAATGATCATGTGATACTGGACTCTTGTTTTTCTAAGAAAGAATATAATTCTCGTAAAAGAAAGCGAGAGTCTTTAGAAGAAATGCTGAAGTGGTTGACCCAGATTGCAAAGCGTCCGGACGATCCTTCAATTGGGGTAATTCCGGAGCCATCTAAGTGGAAGGAGCATGGAGGCGAGGAATTCTGGGGCCAGGTAATTACGGCAAGGGAGGCACTGTTGCTAAGAAGGCATGTCAATCCTAAAACTGAAGAATCTCTCTTAGAGGTAAGTTCATGCATATTTGGCGTTTCTCCCGAAGTTTTTGCTTTTATCTCACATTATTTATGCCTTGAGTTGAATTAATGTCGGCAATATAATGCCTTAATTTTTCTCCAAATTACTAATGAAACTAACATCCACTCTAAGATTTCATCAATTAATGCATCGTGATTGAACTGGTTCAAATCCAGCACCCCACCCATCTTGCCACCTCATGCCCTGCTAAAAACTTGGTGAGGGCATTTAAATGGGACTTATATTTGTAAAATATTTGCACTGCATATATAATTCTCGTTGTAATTGCATTAGGCCAAGATGAACACCAAGGTTTTAAGGTGGAAAAACTAGTTAATATGTGGCTATCTTTTTTTGGATATGTTGCTATCTTTTAGGAGAATAATATTATTTGCCTTGCCTGAAAGAGAATCTTCCGATGGAGTCATGAAACATTTAACCTGGGCAGCAAGTGATAGCGAACATTTTAATTGTCATGTTAATGACATATTCAATTCAAACAGACTCATTTTAACGATATGACGTATGAGTAATCAATTCAAACACTCATTTTGTGGATTTCTATTTCTCAATCCCAGCTTATGCACTTAATTCTCTCACAATCTCAAACCCCATCTCTCACTCTCTCTACTTTAAGGGGGAACATTTGCTAATGTCGATACAACTGGCTCAAACTCCTGACCTCTTATAAGGTCTTTGCATAGCCTCCAGATACTGACATTTTTGAGAACGCCCAATATCATTTACTACATAGTGTGGTTCATCTCATTTTTAGTGTCATATAGACTTGAGTATGAGAGTCTTGAGTTGGTTTAGCTATGTTTCATTTTTCTTGTGAAAGGAGATATGATGTGATTTTTTCTCAATTTATGAAGTGACCAATCCCTCACCTTCCCTGACATCTAGTGTGAAAAAAATAAAGCCAGAAAGGAGGAAAGTATTAAGATGTTACATCACATCATTTCAAATTTTTAATGTCCCACATCCTTGGTCAAGTTTTTAAAAGCATATTTTGTTTATTATTCTAATTGTTTTGTTGCTTGGTCAACGGCACATTAACCATTACGGGTAATAGGAGATATAAAGATCGAAAGTAGAAGTAAATGGATCTCAGCATGTGAATATTTTAGCTTTCAAGAAAAAGGTCCATAATGAAGAATTTTTATGAGTCTACTTGTTGCAAATGAAATTATATTACTCATCAATTGTACACAATGATGATGGTCTGAACTTGCAGAAGAAGTTCAAGATGCATCCCTCTATGTATGAGGATAGTACCGCTCCTAGTCACCAGTCTACAGAGAGGTTAAGATGTAGTGAAAGGCTTCCTACTTTGGCAAAATGTCGTTCATGCTCTTGTTGTGAATCAGGTTCAGCCACTCAAGGTAAATTGAGCACTCACAAAATAGAGTTGGATAATGGCCTCAAGGAGCAAGAACCTGTCACTGTTGGTCTACCAGCTACAGGTGCAATAGATGGCTCACCTGAGGATCATCCCCATGAAAAGGAAGTTTCTCAGGGTCCTGACCATCAAGCTGAGGTCCCTGAATGGACTGGTGTGGTTTCAGAAAGTGACTCCAAGTGGCTAGGGACATGTGTATGGCCTTTGGAACATGGAGAGCACAATTCCCCAATTGAAAGAGATCCTATAGGGAGGGGAAGACCGGATTTATGTGGCTGTCGACTTCCAGGTTCTGTTGAATGTGTTAGATTTCATATAGCTGAGAAGAGGATGAAATTGAAGCTTGAACTGGGATTGGTGTTTTACCATTGGAGATTTGATCATATGGGGGAAGAAGTTTCACTTAAGTGGACTGCTGTTGAAGAAAAGAGATTTAAGGATATGGTAATGTCAAATCTTTGGAACCAAGCATTCAAGTCCTTTCCAAGGAAGACAAGGGAAAATTTGGTGAGCTATTACTTCAATGTACTTCTTGTCCAGCGTAGAAGATATCAGAACCGTGTAACCCCAAAAGACGTTGACAGTGATGATGATGAATTAGAGTTTGGATCTTTAAGTGGCGGTTTTGGGCTTGAAGCAATCAAGGTTCCAGGCTCCAATTTTCTGGAGTGTTCTCAGAATAAGCAGTGCACTGATTTTGAATAGACAAAAATGTGGAGTTGGATTTCATTACCATGATCAGGGCTTTCTTTGGGCCTTACAAATGAACCACATGAATTTGCCTCTGGTCAAAAATTTGTAAAACCTCATATTCACAGACACAGCTATACTCTCCCTTAAAATTTTGATGACATAGGATTATCACATTCAAGTATGATGCAATTTTGATGATATGTGCCCGTTGTGGTGGAAGGCTGGAAGCAGGTTTGCTGCGGTATCAGTTTAAAAAGCTTTACTACTGATCTGGGTGCTGTGGTATCAGTTTAAAAAGCTTTACTACTGATCTGGATGCTGCATTGTGAATAATTTTGTGTAATACCAGGTAACATCGCTTGGAGCATACCCATTTCATTGGATAGGGATGAGAGATAGTGGTTCAAAGTGAGGTTGTAGTTTGTTTCTTTACTAAAATGTGCATATGGAGCTCGATATTGTGAATTCTTTACATCATGTTTCAAAGTTGTGGTGATGGTTCTTATTTTGATCTCTGCATTTACTTCTTGCATAATTTTTAATTTCAGTTATTTAAAAAACAAACAAACAACAACAATAACCATTAAGTAACGTAATGTGGTAAAGTTTTTTATGATTGAATAAGAGATCTTGGATTCAATTCCTGCGTACACCTAAAATTGATTGGTGCCTTGGTTTGATATTAAAGAGTTATTATCAAAAGCGGTCATCATAAGTTGAAACTCTCTTAAAAAAAATGAGTAATGTAATATGGAGTTCCAACTTCTGAGAGCTAAGACGTGGAACATCAAGGCTTTGGGTTTTGGTTTCATGAAAGTGTTGGTTCTCATCCATAGCTCAAAAATAGGAGGCTGAGAACACTATGTCTGGCTAGGCTAATGTTTTGGAGAGCTTATTTGCATAACAGAAGGTAGAAAATGGCTCAAGTAAGCTAACCAAAAACACAATTAAGGTCCTTAAGTCTTACTGACTGTAGAATGAAGATAGTTTGTTGAGTGGAATTCAATAATGGTTCGATAAATCTAAGAACGCAACAAAAATTCATAACATTCTAAAATTAGTCTACAACCTCAAATATATAGGTCCTCCACTATTTGCAATTAATTTTTTGTTTTTTCTATGATAGCCAATGTGTGAGGTAGTCAACTTAGCTGGTAATGTTATGAAATTACTGGGAATTTTTGTTAGCTCTCTCGAAGGATTGTAAATATTATTAGACATGGGTTATTAACTTCTTAGCCATTAAACTTACGGAAGGACATATCATGCATTCATGCTTACCAAGACCCAACTATGAAATTTATATTATGGAAATTGTGAAAGCTGAATGGAAGATTGACGTCAATTCCATCGACTACAAGTTGTAGTCTACAACTTGGCTATCATGTTGGAGTTTGGCAGTATTGCCTGTTGCTTTCCTCTATAAGCTGTAGTTTCATATTATATTGTGGAAGAAAAATAGTTTTTTACTTTTAGTCCATGTATGGAAGTAAACAAAGCATCTTTCTAATATCAACCGAATAGTATGCTTACTATGGTAAAAGGTGGATTAGTTGGATTCCAATTTGGTCATATTCATATTGCAGAGATTATATATTTTTAATTAACAAAAGAAAAAAAAATTACGAATTTGCTTATGATACATTGGTACCAAAGTTGTCAATCTTTCTATGTTTATACAATTTACTAAATTAAAAGCACTATAGTAATCGGGAAATATTAATTCTCCTATTTTGTTCATAAAAGAATCTTTTGGCTTAATGGTATTCGGTTCTATGCAGCAAGCCTCTCACAGCAGGTGAGTTTCATTCTTATAAAGTCGAAACACAATATACTTTCACATGATAAAGTATTGAGGCTCTAACTTCTAACATTAAAAATAAGGCCCTACAACTTACCGTAGGGGTAAAAATCCTAAATACTGCTTCATTGACGCCATGTGCTAAAAAGGAGTGCATTCAACAATAACAAGATGTCTGTCCATGTCGTTCAAACCCAACATGTTTGTGGGGGGCTCAATAAAGGTGCTTTTGCATATTAGGAATTAGGATCCATCCTATCCTCTTATAAAGCCTTACCTACCTCATCTTAAATATGTGCCTAATAGGAGAAGAAAATGGGTTGGATTAAACGAACACAAATCATCTCTCTAACCTTTTGTGTTTCACTTAATAGTTTATATTCCATCAATTATGGTATGTCATATATTTAATTTTTTTATTTTAGAATTTGGTTGTTTTATAAAAACAAAAAAAAAAAAAAACAAAAGTGGCAATTATAATTAATAGAACATAGTGTGGAACACAAAAATTGGGACAAATAATTTGTATTCATATTAAACTTCTAATTATCCATTAATAATTTCAACATTAAGCTAATTGTGTGTGCTAATAGAAAATCGAGAACTCACTGACAAAAGAGAAAATTTAAGAAACAATAAAATTTCATTCACACAATCGAGAACTCAATGATATGATGCATCATATCTTAATATGGTTGGTTGGTGTGGAATGGCAGATGAAGTGAAAGATGATGGAGCAACTTGTTTGAAGGTGCAGCCTATGCTTAGAGAGTTGCTTTTCTAAAACTAGGTTTTGCCCCTCAAATTTTCTCAACTATTGTGTATTATTATTTGGATTGGTAACAATTAGATGAAACTATAGTTTATCCTCACCAATCACAAGCCCCACTGAAAGCCTCCAAGATGACAGGTTATCTTTAATCTTTACCATCAAACAAAAACTCCTCAAAAACTGTAACCTGATACCCAATTTCCTTGTCTTTATCAAAGTTTGGGAACCCAAATGGCATGCCTTGGCGGTGCCACTTCCACCACATATATGGAAAATAGAGAAAGATAGAGTGTTGTGGTGGATAAGATCATGATGTAAATGATGAGCACCTTTTAACCTTTATTTTATTCATATTTTGGCAGAATCATATACCAGTTTATACATACTAACAATTGTTTTAGTAAGAAAGGAATAGGTGGCAGCAAGATGTGCACGAAATCAAGATAAAGAATGTGGGATGATCAGTCACACACGTAAATCTATGAGGAATCTTGATGGGGCAAGTAAATTATCTCATTAATTTTATTTTTCCTTTATGGGTAGTGCAAGCAGTGCTCTCATTTGTTTTGGTATGTTACAGTTATTATACTTTTATCCCCATTGTTTCTGTATTTTCTTAGAGAAATTTACTTGAGATTTAAGAAAATTAGCAAGTTTGGTTTATAAATTACACCGTATTACAAACACATATCAAATTAGTTTTGTTTTAGGGTGGGTTTCAGTTAACTCAATTAGGAAAGTCTTTTGTTGTCAAATAAGAATTTGAAGTTCATATCATACTTATACCAAAAATCAATTAGTGTTTGGATCTAATAATAAAAAACAATCATCATGAAGCAAATATCATAGGTTAAAAAAATTATGCTATCTATTAAATAATAAATAAATTTTATTTATTTCCCTTATATCATAATGTCAAGAAATGTTGCCACTCTCAACTCACCCTAACTACCCTCTCACATATGGTTTTAGTATTACCATCTCAACTTTCTAAAAAAAATCATTAACATCTCAAAGTGGCTATATTCTATGATAAAATATATAATAATAAAATACAATTATCAAGAAGCGGACACTATAAGTTAAAAATTTTATCCTATCTATCAATTTAAAAAAAAAAAAAAAATGTAATGTCCTTATATCATAATGTCAAGAAATGTATTGCCCTCTAAAAGTGGCTATATCCTATGACAAAAAATAAAAATAAAAATAATGTAGTCGTATTTAGATCCTTTGCTTCAATTTAAAGCTTATCATTATATTCCAACACCAAATCTCCTCCACTCATCATTTTTTTTTTTTAAGAATCCACTCAATCATTTTCTACTATTTCAAATGTTCCAATCATTTTATCCTTGAAAACGCTAACAAAATTTACCATATCTTATCAAAATTTGCAGTACAAAACAAACAGTTAAAATTACCATATGTTATAAGAACATTTCAAGTACAAATAATTGTCTTGGCAAAAAAAAAAAAAAAAAGTGGAACAATGTTTAAATTCTAATCTTCCATTTTTCAATCAACGTACTTGTCGCTGCCATAAGTAAAAAAGTTAAAACCATCATCCCATGTGAGCAAACGCTATGCCCACCTACGCAAATCACCCCATTTTTCTTAAAGCTCCTTATGGGTTACATACTCGGATCACCTCTCCATTAACATCCTAACGGAATTATCTAATAGTTACAGTATTGCTAGTAAAAGTGGTTATAAAGCGTGCACACTCCTCTAACTATTAGATTATTTGAACTCTTATCTAATAAATATATTATAGAGTTTTAATTAGTTCAACTGATAATATTTATTGTTATCAAATATGATATTTGAGACTTGATCTCCACCCACACCTAAAACTAATTGACGTCTTGATTTGTTAATAAAAAATAATTATTAAGAGCGAATACCATAAGTTGAAACTCTATAAATAAATTTAAAAAAAGCACAATTAAATATATCAATTTTGCTTTTCAATTTTCTAAATAAAGTATATTATATCTTCAAATCAAATCATCTCTCCATTTAAAAATCTTAGCAAGACTATCCGATAGTAGCACTAATAAAAAGTGGTTATAAAGTGTAAATTGGATTTGATCTGTTTGTTTAGCTAGATAAGAACATATTCTACATTTGATCTAGGTCAAAAAACTGTGTATAAAAATATATTTACTCAATAGTGATGCTCACAATTATTAAGGTAGCATGTTGTGAGTGCACAATAAAAAAAGTGTCAAAGTAGATACATATAAACTAGTGCTGCATCAGTCATAACTTATTACTTTAATATTTTATATATATAGCATTGCTTGTATTTATAATCAATCCTAGAAAAAAAATTTCATAATATATTTCATAACTTGTTAAGATGTAAAATAATGGTTAGAATATATTATACTTCACTATCCACACCAACAAATTCAAGTCATTTAATATAAAAAATACAGATACAACATAAAATAAAAAAAGTAATACAAAAAATTTAATTTTTGTATTAGCTCGTTTGCATTTATTAGTAAGTAATAATAAGAGCTATACTTAAAGATTTCATAATATCATTTTCACGTGAATTTATTATTAATATAATTTTTTTGTTTCATGGTACATTAATCATAAAAATCTTTTAAAAATTTATACATTATATAATCCAGAAAAAAGTATTTTTACTTTTAGTATATAATATAATTTTTTAAGTTTTTTTAATAAAAAAATTTTGTAAAACTTTTTGTCGTCAAGGGTTACAATATAAACTTTACTGAGACGTAATTTCTAAATAAAATAAACTTAACTGTGACATTTTTATTTACATTGCGTACACATATAAATACTCCATTGCTTGCTCCTTGATGTCTGAACTCCGAACCGCTTGGTTTATAAGAAATCGCTCGTGGTCGTGGATATCTCTTCCAACCTATACAACTTTCTCAGCCTCTCAACAATTTCCCAAAACCCAAAAAAAAAGAGAAAAAAAAATGTCTTCCCCAAGCAAGCGCAGGGAGATGGATTTGATGAAACTGTGAGTTCTCCAAATTATATTTTTGTTTTTGAAATTGTGGGTTTTTTTTTTTTTTTTTGGTTTTTTGTTCTTATGCTTTGTTTGATTGGAATGAACTAGGATGATGAGTGATTACAAGGTGGAGATGATCAATGATGGCATGCAAGAATTCTATGTGGATTTCCATGGACCTAAAGAAAGTAAATCCTTCCTTACCCATATCTTTTTTTTTAATTGATTTTTTTTCCTAATGATTTATATGTGTATTTGCATAAAGTTGAGCTATCTCAGAAAAATAAAAATAAAAAGTTGGGTTCTTTTCTGTTTTTTCTTTGTGGGTATTTTCTATTGATTAGGCTGATTCTGTGGTCCGACTGTGTTGACCACATGAAAATTTTTCTGGGTTTTTTTATAAACCCTTGATTTGGTTAGAAATACAATTGTTGCTGACCATTAATTGAGGTTTTTCCTGGGCTGTTGAACTTCATTATAGTTTTGGATCGAAACCTTTTAATTCTGAATATATATTATGTTTCTGGGTATTAATTTTAGTTTTTGATTCAGTCACTTTAGCCATGATATATATTTGCATAACTATAGTTTTATGTTAATACAGATTGGGATGTAATATGTGTGAGTTAAGCTTTATGTCTGGCCAGTGCGTGTTGATAAAATGGGCTGCAAGTTTGTGTTCACTGATTTTGCTCAATGAAGATGAAGTTGATTGGTATTTTTGCTTGAGTAGTTTGAAATTTGATCAAAACGAGGGATTTTTCTGTTTTTGGTGGAATATGGCAGGTCCTTATCAGGGTGGTGTGTGGAGGATAAGGGTGGAACTACCAGATGCTTATCCTTATAAATCTCCATCTATTGGCTTCATCAACAAAATCTACCACCCAAATGTTGATGAGATGTGAGTTTGCTGATGTTGAAAAATCAACAGTTTGGCTTGTCTGAGTAGTGTTATGCTCTTTTGTGGATTATGCTAACTAATATAAGTCTATGGTACTTTTTTGTTTCAGGTCTGGCTCAGTTTGTTTAGATGTTATTAACCAGACCTGGAGCCCCATGTTTGGTAAGTGACCATATTATCTTTCTTCTATATATAGTTTATGCAGAGCTCCATAGTTTATTCTTATCGTACTTAAGCTCCTTGTGGTGATTTATAAGTAGTACTGCCACCTTCAGCAGCTGACAATTGTTTCTTTACCTTTTTAAATTTGTTTTCAGATCTGGTTAATGTCTTTGAAGTGTTTCTTCCGCAACTTCTTTTGTATCCCAATCCATCAGATCCATTAAATGGAGAAGCTGCTGCTCTAATGATGCGCGATCGCACAGCCTATGAGCAAAGAGTGAAAGGTAGTAATCCTTATCAAGCTTTGGTGACCTATTTACATACATATCCTCTCTTTTTTCCCTCTATAGACAGCCTTTTGCATGGTTCAGTTGCAGTTGTAAAATTTTAATATATTGACTGCATAGTTATAAATACGAAAATCTTCAAGGTCATGAATCTGAAAGGTTAGGACAAGTAATTTGTGCTGTAATTCAAGCAAAAAAAATTTCCCTGCTTCATCCATGCTTATATGTCCATTTTTTTGAGGACATATATTGCATTTACACCATATTATATAGTTTGGAATTTGAAAAATCCTGTGCTTAATTGAACTTACGAATCCAGGCTCTAATGCTGTAAAGTCCCGCCAACATCTATTCATTCTGTACAGTTTGAGTTACTTGTCACTTTAATTGGGTTTACAAAGTTCATGATGAACTACCTGGCTGTAAAAGTTGGCTTCTTTCTCTCTCTTTTGGTCCCTTCTGTATTCTTACAAGATCTTTGACTTTATATATTCTGATAGTATCACCCATGAAACTGATAGGGTGCTATGCATTTCACTCAAGAACTGTCATTTATGCACATTTGAAATCAAGTAAAAGAATTTCACTCTAATGAATCCTTCTGAGATGTTGCAATGTATCGTGTCTTCCTCCCATGTGATGCATTTGTCTGGGGAAATGAGTTTCAAGACGGGGCTATCTTTGAAATCTGACCTTCAAGGGTTCGAAAATGTAAATTGAAAATGGTATCTGTAGCTTTGAATTCTTGATCAAGCAACACCATTCGCAAATAGTGGTATACATTAGTTTAAATGGGTGCAAAATTTCACTCAAGAATAGTCATTGTGCACATTTGAAATCAAGTAAAAGAACTTCAATTTATGGAATCTGTCTGAGATGTTGCAATGCATCTTGTCTTCCTCCCATGGGTGATTCATTTGTGTTGGTAGATGAGTTTCAAGACTGGGTTATCTACTTATCTTTGAAATTTGACTTTCAAGGGTTCCAACACGTTTTGCAAAAAATGGTATGCATTAATTTCATTGGGTACCTATTCCGAACTTTTTAAAAAGTTAAGAATTTAGAATGTAGTGAAAGATCTTTCTTTGGGAGTGAGCTATTATTGTCAGTTCCAAGGTTAAGGTTAGGATTTGCTAATAGTTGACACTATTGGCTATACCTGCCTAGGGAAAATTGCAAATGAACGGAGAGAGTAAATCTTAGAACCTATAAAGCACCGAATATCAATTCTATGGTTGCTTCTGAATCTATGTTGTAAGACAAGATGGAATAAAGATGATATTGTAATTTATATTGCACAAGAGGGGATGCAGATTTATAATTGGTTGGCCCACAGAAAGGCCTTAAAGAAGGCCATCCAATGTCCATTGGATAATTCCGCAAATGTTGAGAATATTACTTTTTCAACTCAATGGAACTATATCATCCAAACAAGTGGAAGATTTGTGAGCTTCAGAGGCAATTGCATGGATGCAGGATGCTGGTTATATTAGATCATTGGATATTGCATTGGCTAGTGGCTACTAATTCTGGTCTGGAACTACTAAATTCTATTAAATCTTAAGATTCTGTCTTTATTGGTTTAAGAATGTTTTTGGTTTAATTTATTTTGGTAAAAAATGTGAGGTGCAGGTTACTCAAGACAGATAATTCTGTATTTATTGGTCTTAAGAATGTTTTACTTCTATGTTTTTGGTAATTAATTTTGGTTAGTTTTGTTGCTAATAATTTTCTCAGAGTTTTGTGAGAAATATGCCAAGCCAGAAGATGTAGGGGCTGTCCCAGAGGAGAAATCTAGTGATGAGGAGCTGAGTGAAGATGATTATGCCTCCAGTGATGAGGCAGTTGCTGGCCAAGCTGATCTTTAGGGGCACAAATGCTTGCCCATAATGGTCTGTCTGTACATGATATTCAACTCCTGGAAAATGAAACCAACAAAAAACTGAGGGCATATGGAAAATCCGTGCCTCTTCTGCCTCTATTTTCCATGGAGGTTATGTAAATTATTCAACTATGATTTAATGTTTCAAAAGTTCATTTACTGTTGAAACTATATAGTGGGCGCTTTTTTTTTCTTTGCACATGCATGCTTAGATGTTACCATGAATGCCTGAGAAAGTTATTGGCTAATAAAGTTTCACAATGAATGCCTGAGAAAGTTATTGGATAATAAAGTTATTGTTGTGAACTTTCTTTTCTTTTGCTTCTTGTCTGATATGAAACGACAGTGACCATGAAAATGAATTTGCTTGCATAAAAGAGTGCAGCATGGGCAACAGATTCACAACCCAAAATCTTTAGCCAAAACATTTTTAAAACTGGAGAAAATAAACTCATGCTAATTTTGAGCTGAACGATTAAGTGCCAAACTAAAGATCCAATGGGGCAGGATGGGATGGGATTTGATTGGATTATGGGTGCCTCGTGAGTTACTAAGTTTTCGATTGTGAGATAAGTCAGGGGCATGAGAAATTATAAGGTCCTCATGGTGGACCATGTCACTTGTCTACCATTCTACTAAAAGACTTTCATTTGTTTAAAATTGCTGAGTCAATAATCAATTTTTGTTTAAAAAAAAAAATTTGACTCTACAATTTTAAACAGGTGGAAGTCTTTTAGTGGAATGGTAGACCACGTCATTTGTTCACCATGAAGACTTTATAATTTCTCCAAGAGCATGGTGGCTTGGAGGGTTTGTGTGTGTGTGTGTGTGTGTGTCTCATAAACCTATTTTGTCATTGATGTTTGATTGTGGGATAGGTCAAGAGCATGGAGGCTTGGAGGGTTTTTTTTTTTTTTTTTGGTGTGTATCTCTAATAAACCTATTTTGTCATTGATGAGGCAAAAGATGGGAGAGAAAGGTGAGGCACAATTGTAAGTAGGGCTATCCACAAGCCGAGTCAAATTAGGAATGGCATCAACCTGTCACTCTACTCCGCTATGTTTGGTGTTTTATTTTGCACTCGTTATTGATCGAAAACTTCCTCAAAGTTATCTAACACTCATCTAGAGCTTAGTGGTCAAGTGTTGGTTGGATGGATGGTTGTCAATAAATAAAATAAAATAAAATAAAATAACATAAACCTAATCACATCATGTAATGTCGCATACTTGCATTATCATAGTTAAGGAGGAAGAGTGACTATGACATTATGAAGGAGAGAGATTTGAGCTTGGTGGTGTTGTGGGACAACAGGGTTTGCGGTTGGTGACATTGTCACACTGTGTCACTGTTGATGGCAAAATATCTGAGGTCTTATGGGCTCGTCGACGTTGGGTAAAGGGTAGATATGGGTTTTACGGTGGTATATCATGCTTGATTTGATTCATTCTATTCTAAGAGAAAGAAAGAGAACTATGATGACTTAAATAGGAAATGGGAGGAAGGGAATGGATGTATGAGTATTATCATGCAAGTCATTAATTGGGTGATTGTTTCATCCCCTTGATATTGGATTTAAGAATCTGTTTAAAATTCGTTTATTTTACTGAAAATATTGTAAATAAAGCTAAAAGTTATTTGAAAAAGTACAGTGGAACCTATGATATGTAGTGGGGCCCATGAATAGTAGCAAAAATAAGCTGAATAGTAAAATAATCTGGCTTTTTAATTTTTGCCAAACACACTAAATCCCAAAAAAAAAAAAAAAAAAATCTCCTTAATGAAATCCACCAGACCTATTTGTCAAACCCATTTGAATGCTTTTGGTTTCGAATCAAGCTAGTTAAGTAAGTTGAATTAATCAGGTTTTTGGACAGCCCACATTGTAAGAGTGTTATGAGGGAGACAAGTGTTTTTGGGTGACAACAATGGAATATGCACACACACACATGCACATTTGAGGTAGGGCAAGGTAGGATAAGCAAATCTCATCCATATCCCATCCCTTTTTGGGCAGGGAAAACTCTCATGGGGCAAGATAGGTCGAGTAGAATAGTACATTTTTGTCACCCTTAAGCCAAATATCCAAATAGAATTGGATCTAAGACAGTATAGAGGGTTTGATAGAGATGTGCCAAACTGAATTAAAAAAGTTTTTTTTTTTTTTGGTGGATAAATAGATGTTGGAGGTGAGAAGATTTGAATTTTCAATGTATTTGTTAAAAATATCAAGAAGTGTTAATTAATTTATAAGACTCATGAACCATGACAGTTAAAAACTTACCTTGAGGTTATATCAATTATATTATTAAAGATTTGAGTAACTAAAGCCTTTCAAAGTCCATGTTCAAAGAATTCACTTTTTAAAATGGTAAGTATTAACTACTAAGCAATGCTGCGATAGTTATATTTTGGCTACAATGTTGAAAAGTAAGCCTTAGGAGTTAGGACATGGGAAAAAAAAACATTCACCTGCCTGGATTCGCCAAAACCGGAATAACAAATTAACATTTGGTACTACTTTTCTTTTCCTTTTTTTTTTTTTTTTTTTTTTTTTTTTTTTTTTTTTTTTTTAGGGGTACTACTTTTCATGCAGCTGGCAATTTCAATGAATTTATTATTTTAAATTGGCAAACCTTCAACTTCAAGTGACACTGACATAAAGAAATAATGAAGGAATGGTTGGTGTATTTGGACCTAACCATTGTGTAATACTTGTTCATCAAAAAAAAAAAAACCATTGTGTAATACTTTGTACTTTCAACTTTGAACCTAGGCTTTAGCATTAATATTCGTTTAAACTTTGCTTTTGAATTAGTATTCTTTGGCTCCTTTCAAATCCTAAATGCTACTACGAATGGGCATCCCGTTGCATATTACGTGTAGAAATGGCAAAATAGATCAGGCAAAATAGATCAAATTTTGTTGACATAATCCAACCTGACTCGAAAATATGCTACTTGAACTTAAATCTTTTTACCCACAGCAAAAACGAGTCGAGCTGTGATCCAACCCCTTTTTTTGTTGGTCAACCCAACTCGACCCGTGATCCAAGTCATTTTTTTTAACTTGTCTTTTTTGGTAAAAAAATAATAAAAATTAGACAATGGTTGTTCAATTGTTTGTTGCAAGCTTTACAATGCACAAGTCAAACTCAAATGACAATATATAATGGGCATTATTATTAATATTTAAAAAAAATCAAATTTTAACATTTTTTGGATAACGTCATTCATATATATATATATATATAGAGTCCGGTTAATGTGTGCCCTAAGGGCACACATTAACCTATTCATTTTTAGAAATATTTTAATGAGAAATTGAAAAAGTTGTAAAACTTTTTCAATTCTCTATAAATTTATTTTTCAAAAATGGTATAACGTTAGTAAAATCCATATATTTAATGATGATGATAAAAAATAGACAAACTCCAACTCATCTATAGGGGACGTCCATAGCAGAATGACTACCCCCAACATTGGATGGACGCCCCTCTTAGTACGGTTGTCCATGGTTGCAAGAACCATCCGTCTGGAAAATCCCAAGACGACTCACCTATCCTTAGGAAATTTCCAGATGTGGATTTCTTTACCAAATCTTATGAATTGGACCATGTGGTATTATCTGGCAGCATTAGCAAGATTTTCTCGCTAACTTCCTACTTAACTTCCCATGGCAGTTACAGAAGATAAGATTAAATATTCTAAACTTCTATGGCAGTTAACGGAAGTTAAAGCTTCCACAAACACTGGGGAAGTTACAAACCAAGTACCCTCCCCGAGACTTGGTATATAAGGACTCATCCTCATCAAACAAAGGCAGTATTTTTAATACATACATAACTCCTAAAAAGTTGGAACTCCATAGAATCAAAGAAAGAAACTAATTTTGGCATCAAAGGATCCTTGGCCGATCCACCCCGATCACCTTTGATCGTGTGTTCTTTTTTTAGGCATTCTAATCAGTTGCTAGCCCTTTGAAACCCGAAACATCCAGCCGACTGATTTTCCTTACATCATGAGTTGGCGCCGTTTGTGGGGAGTGTTAATTGTGTTTTGCAATTTACCTTTCTTCAACGAAAGGCTGTATGGTTCGAACAAGATCAAGGGCCACTAGCCCAAGCCACCAAGAAAGTAAGGATGCTTCAAATAATCCCCCACAGTGACCGTCAGTCAGCGCATGTCATGCAGTCGCCTTCCATCCAACACATTCAATCTATGGCAGCCGCCATGGCGAAACTAATTCTTCAAAATCAAGAATTGACTAGGGAGATTAGTTTAAAGAGGCAACACCATGAAAGACACACGGGAGGACAAGCCTAGAGTCAAGAAGATAGAGGAGAGAATGCTGAGCCCGAGAACCAGTCGAAGGGAACCACTTCTCAAAGGGTGCCACATTTGGAAAGAGAGATGAACCAAATGAGGAAGGCTATGGACGAGATAAGGGAAAATATGAGAAGGACAAACCCCATGGATGATTTGGTTCATCGAGTAAACTCCCCTTTCACTACTTACATCAACAGTCACCCCTTACCTCCAAAGTTCAAGATGCCTTCTTTGGATACATATGATGGAACGCGTGACTTGTGTGATCATATTGCTACCTCTAAGACTACCATGTACCTCCAGGGGGTTTTGGACGAGATTGTGTAGGGCTTTCCCTACCACCCTCAAAGGGCCAGCGCAAGTATGGTTTAGCAAGATACCTCCAAACACTATGGGCTCGTTCGAAGAATTGAGTAAGTTGTTCATTAACAATTTTATCGAAGGACAACAGCACAAGCGTTCCTCGTCTAACCTATTAACCATAAAAGAAATTAAAAAAAAAAAAAAATGAAAGCTTGTGATCCTTCATTACCCAGTTTAACAGGGAAGCCTTGACAGTGGACGAGATGGACGACAAGTTGTTATTGGTAGCCTTTCATAATAGAGTTAACTCCAATTTATTCATTCATAAGTTTTATGAGCAAGAGCCACACACCATGGCTGAACTCGTCCATTCAACCCAAAAATTCATGAATGCGGAGGATGCAATCATAGTACAGAAGAGGAAGAGAGCAGAGCACATGGAAGCAGATCTCCCACGCCATCCTGAGTAGGGTCCTTGTCCAAAGAAGGCTCAGGTAGGAGAGAAAAAAGATAGAGATAACAAGAAGGCAAGTTCTTCAACAAGGAGTTAGCAGTACACACCCTTGAATATGCCACTTAAAAAAGTGCTTATGCAAATCAAGGATAACCCATCCTTGAAGTGGCTAGAGAAAATGAAAGGACATCCCAACAAGTGCAATAGGAACAAGTATTATTGCTTCCATAAAGACCATAGGCATGACACAGACTAGTGTTTTAATTTAAAGAAGCAAATAGAGAATCTCATCAAGCAAGGAAAATTGAGAAATTTCCTTGGACGAGATCATAAGGATGAGAAGTTGAAGGCAAAGGTGGAAGATTCGTCACGACCCCCACTTTGAGAAATAAGAGTCATTATAGGAGGAACCTCGATAAGTTAATCTTCCAAGTCAAGGAAGATGTACCTAAAGGTGGTGCAAAACGTCCAACTGTCTAGACGATCTTCAAGGACAAGGGGAGCTGATGAGCAAACCATTACGTTCACGGACGAGGATGCTAAAAGGATTCACCACCCACATGACGACGCGATCGTTATTACCTTGCTCATTGTTGATTATACGACTAAAAGGGTGTTGATAGACAATGGAAGTTCAACGTACATCTTATATTACCCCGCCTTCCAACAAATGAGGCTTGGACGAGATTAGTTTTGTCTAGCAAACTTGCCCTTGGTAGGATTTAGAGGGATAAAAGTGCAACCTGTGGGTACCATGATATTATCTGTGGTGGTCAGAGTATATCCACAACTAATAACCAAAGAGGTAAACTTCCTTATTGTTGATTGTTCATCGTCATACAATGTCATAATTGAAAGATCGACTTTAAATAGTTGGAAGGTGGTAACATCTACCTACTATTTATCTGTCAAGTTTTCGACTGAGCATGGAGTAGGTCAAGTGCAAGGAGACCAATTAGCCGCCAGAGAATGCTATCTAGCCATGTTGGCTATGGACGAGTACATACAGACGATGAGCATAGACGAGAGAAGGATTACCGCAAAACCCACGGAAGTGCTAGAAGACATTCCTTTGGACAAAAGCAACCCCAAAAAGTTTACTAGGATTGGGGTGAGCATGGAAAAGAAGGAGAAGCAAGACTTGGTCCAGTTTTTAATGAAAAGCTTTGATGTGTTTACATGGAGTCACGAGGAGATACCAAGTATTGACCCAAGTGTCATTACTCGTCATCTAAATGTGTATTCTTCCTCCAAGCCTGTATGTCAAAAGAAAAGAATTTTTGCTCCTGAACGAGATAACGCCATTAAAGAAGTAGTCCAGAAGTTGATTATGACAAAATTTATTCGGGAAGTTTATTACTTGAACTGGTTGGCTAATGTGGTTATGGTCAAGAAGCTAATGGCAAATAGAGAATGTGTGTAGACTTCACTGAGTTGAACAAGTCTTGCCTCAAGGATAGTTATCCATTGCCATGCATTGACCAGCTGGCGGATTCAACTGCGGGTCATAAATTGCTAAGTTTCATGGACGCCTTCTCAGACTATTATCAAATAAGAATGGACGAGGTGGATCAAGAGAAGACATCCTTCATTATTAGCCATGGGTTGTTTTGCTATAAGGTGATGCCCTTTGGTTTGAAGAACACCGGCGCAAATTACCAAAGGCTAGTTAATTATATGTTTCGTCCACAGATCGAACGAAATGTGGAAGTTTATGTAGACGACATATTGGTAAAGAGTTTGGACACGGAAAAGCACCTGAATGACCTTCAAGAAACCTTTGATACACTTAGGCGGTATAACATGAAGTTGAATCCGAGCAAGTGTGCTTTTGGAGTTTCATCAAGTAAGTTTCTTGGGTTTAGAGTTTCACATAGGAAAATTGAGGCAAATCTTAATAAAATCCAAGCGATACTGAATATGGAGCCACCAAGAAATATTAAAGAAGTCCAGTCTCTCACAGGACGAGTTGCCGCCATTAACAGATTCATCTCAAAAGCTACTGACAAGTATTTACTATTCTTTAAAGTTCTCAGAAAGACATTTGAATAGACAGACGAGTGTTAGAAGGCCTTTCAAGACCTTAAGCCTATCTCACCACAGCATCTCTGTTGAGCTTGTCCATACTTAATGAAGAACTATATTTGTATTTAGCGGTGTCCCCATATGCAGTGAGCTCGGCATTGATTAGAGAAGAAAGGAGGATATAGAAGCCGGTTTACTATACGAGCCAGGCTCTAAGAGGAGCGAAAGGACGATATCTAATGATGGAAAAGCTAGCATTTGCTTTGGTCACGGCTACTAGGAAGTTAAGGAATTACTTTCAGGCTTATGTCATCAACGTCCTGACAGATCATCCCCTAAAGAAGGCAATGAACAAGTTGAAATCCGCATGTCGACTAATCCAATGGGTCGTGGATCCTAGTGAGTTTGATATTAGGTACCAACCAAGAAGCGCAATAAAAGTACAAGCATTGGCAGATTTCATCGTGGAGTTCACTCCTAGTCAGGGCGAGTTAAACAAAAAGGAAAGGGCACAAGGTGGGTTATCAATGTAGATGGCTCGTCTACATTATATGCAGGGGGGATTGGAGTTATACTTAAGTCCCTAGAGGGAGATAAGTTGGAATACGTTGCACATCTACAATACCAAACTACCAACAATAAAGCTGAGTATGAAGCCCTCCTTAAAGGATTGGAATTGGTTATGTTCTTAGGGGTGGAATCAGTAGTCGTCCAAGGAGACTCTTAGTCAGTTATCAATCAAGTAAATGAAATGTGTGAAATTAAGGAAGATCGAATGAAGAAATATCTCAACAAAATAAAGCGGCTTGTCCAAAAGTTTAAAGAGACTAGTTTTGTTCAACTCTTGAGGGAGGAAAACATGGAAGTAGATGCTTTGACAAAAGCGGCTTCAGTGGGGGGAGCAATGGATGACCACGACCAGGTCCAATATATGCCGAGCATAGATCTTCCAGAAGTACACAAATGGAAGGAGAAGGAAATTGGATGACTCCAATAATAGTTTATCTCAAAGATGGAAGATTTCCAAAAGACAAAGACGAGGCTAGGAAATTGAGGATCAAGGCTACCAAGTATATCCTCATAGAAGAAGTGTTGTACAAACAAGGCTTCTCTCAGCCTTACTTAAGGTGCCTAGCTCCAGACGAGTCAAACTACGTATTGAGAGAAGTTCATGAAGGAGCATGCGAGAATCACTCAGGAGCAAGATCACTAGTCCATAAAGTTGTCCATGCAGGCTACTACTGGCCAACTATTCAAGTAGATGCTAAGGCTTATGTCAAGATGTATGACCAGTATCAACACTTTAGTAACGTCCCTAGACAACCGTCGGAGTATCTAACCCCGATGATGGCCCCATGGCCCTTTGCACAATGGGGACTGTATATCTTAGGTTCGTTCTCATTAGGAACCAAGCAGATGAAATTTTTGATAGTAAGGATCGATTACTTTACTAAGGGAGTAGAAATTGAACCCTTAGCAAAAATTACTCAGCAGAATGTCAAAAACTTTGTTTGGAACAGCATTCTATGCAGGTTCTGGGTACCTAAGGTACTAGTGTCTGACAATGGCCCACAATTTGACAACACACCTTTTAGAGACTTTTGCGAGCAACTTGGAATTAGGGATCATATTCACCCTCCCACCCACAGGCGAACGGATAAGTGGAAGTTGCAAACCGGTCCTTACTGAAAATCATCAAGACCCGGCTTGAGGGGGCAAAGGAAGTATGGCTAGATGAGCTACTAAGTGTTCTTTGGACCTATAGGACAACTGTGAGGACCTTTTCAGGGGAAACTCCTTTCAAGTTAGCCTATGGAAGTGAAACAGTAATACTTGTAAAAATGCACATGGCAAATCACAAGATGATGTAGTATCAAGATGAGAATAATGAAGAGCAACTTCATCTCAGCCTTGGTCTGATAGATGAGGTAAGGATGGACGCAAAGCAAAGGGCATCAAGGTACATGGCTAGGCAATATGATACGATGGTGAAACCCAAACGCTTCAACATTGGGGACCTTGTCCTTAAAAGGGTCTCTTTGGCAACCAAGAACCTGGCCTATGAGAAACTGAGACCTAATTGGGAAGGACCCTATAAGGTCATTAATTGCAAAAGGCAGGGATCGTACTACCTGGAAGCCCTAGATGGACTGAAGCTGAAGCATCTTTGGAACGTCGAGCATCTGAGATGGTATTATCAATGAAGGGTCAGTCTAGACGAGCAGCACCATGGACGAAGTTGAAATATTTCCCTCGTCTTTATCCATGTTTACTACTCTATGTTTATAACTACTACGGCGTGTTTTAACTAAAAGTGCATTAGGCTTTAACTTATGCACTGTCTAAGGACAAGTTTGTGATGGACGAAGTTACATACTTAGTCTATCTGTTTATATAAGTATTTTTATTTCCCTAAGGCAATGGCTTCTAAGAATGTGTTATCCTTGTGGACGATGTTTTATATTATATATATGCAGTTTGGATCTCCGATGTATGTGATACATAAGTCTAATTCCGATAACTTCTTCCATAAGAGGGTTGAGGCCCAAGACAAGAAAAATCCTTGGTCGTACGGGTGTAATGTCTACAAAGCTTTCCTTGAAATGAGGATAAAGCAAAGAAAAATAAGCTTAAGGCATACTCGTCCAAACAATGGACGAGAAAATGCACACTCGTCCAAGGGATGGGATAAAACCTTAAGCATAAACGTCCAAGAAATGGATGAGGAAATGCATGCGTATAAAAATATTTGAAATCCATGGATAAATACACCCAACCAAGACAATCCAACCTTTGGACGAGTTAAATGCTGGAGGCGTCTTACTTAAAGATGAAAGTAGACTGTCCAGCCTATGGACGAGAGAAAGAACTGGCTAAGTCAAATTTCTGGATGAACAAAGCTGGTAAAATCAATGTCATTCATAGGACGAGTTATACTTGTAGAATTCAAAGAATGACAAAAATGTTGAACATGAAGGGATTCTTGATCATAGACGAGCAAAACACCACGAGTGGACGGACCACACTAAAAAAACCAATATAAAGTGAATGATGTAAATAAAGAAAAATTTCATCCATACAATAACATGTTCAATAGTACATAGGGCAATAAAAGTAAACATTCATTTATAAAAGCTTGAAAAATGATAGACGATCACCATCCAAAAACCCCTATAAGTTAAAGCCTAAAAGAAAATTGTTTGAAAGCACGTCACAAAGGCTATGAACGAGACAAATTTACTTGAATTAAGTTCCAATGGTCTAAAACAACGGACCTCTAACTTAAAAGTAACCAAAAAAAAAAAAGTAACTTGATTAAATTTTTATGATTTTCCTAAAGGGTTCTCTCTAGTCTTGGGCTCGTCCTGGGCTAGCTATGTGGAAGCATCGTCTTCAATGTTGACATCCTCAGAACTCGTCTGAAGGAGGGAGCTGGTAGCACCACCAAGTTGAAGTTTGATGGAGCTAAAATCAATTTCAAGGAAGCGTTCAATAACGTCCATGCAAAAATCTTTGAAGCCAGCAGCATAGTTCGTGTCCAGAAGGTTAGTGAATTGGATGGAAGCTCTGAACTCCTCCACAACAACCTTTTTGGCCTCCTTGAGAAAGGTACTTAGCTCGTCATTCCTCTTTTGAAAATGTTCAAGACAAGTATCCTTCTTAACAATGTTAGCCTTCAGCTCCTCGACGAGATTCTTTAGCTCCTTCACTTCGTCCTTAGCCTTCCTGCCCGCTTCAGGCCAGCCTCTACAGTCGTCCTTGACCTGCTGAAGCCTCGTCTTAAGCTTGGCCCTCTCCTTGCCTATCTTTATGGCCTACCTAGACACTGCGATGGGCTTAGATATTGCCTGCGCAAAAAGTTAAGTCCTATTAAAAAATAATAATAACAATAATAGAATGATAGGACAAGGTATGAGTAAAATTACACACCTTGAAGAGATCATGAACAGCAGAGTGTTCAAACTCTTTTAAGGACATGTCATAGCACACCACCACGTCCTCTTCAGTCACAGACTTTTCAAACCTCTTCCAAGCTAAGTCCTCATTCTTAATAATGTTCATGGGAACTCTTGGAGGAGGCTGAGACAAGGTAGGAGTAGTGGTATTGGACGGGGTAATATTAGCAGAACTACACGCGTCCACATCAAGAACTTGGATGGATGGCACTTTGGAGGTAGGAAGGACGATACCTGGTTTGGTAACTTCAAACTTGGACGACCCATGCTTCGCCTTCTTATGCCCTTGACGACTGGAGAGGTTTCCCAAGTCCAGCCTCTTGGACAAGCTCTTCCTTTTGTTCTCAATAGAAGGACGAGGCTAAGACTGAGCCTCTGGCCTGGTGGCCTCGTCCACTAGCTCTATCCCTTTGTTCTCTTTCATAGTAGCCAGTTCTAAAAGGAAGAATGTTGGAATCATTTCAAAGACAACATTAAAACAAATTTTTTCAAATGTAAAAACTTACATCGACGGACTGTAAGTTCATGGGCTATAGCCTCAGGAAAGGGCTTAGGACCAAGTCCTCACATAGCAAGATGTTGAAGAGTAACCAGGGAATGGAAATCCCTCTCAGGGTGTAGACGAGCCTTTTGGATACGTCCAAGATAAAACTTGATCAAGGACGGTCGTCTAACACCTGCAGGAAAAAGAACCAAAAAAATGATTAGACAATTATAAAACGACATGTATAGTAAAAATAATAAAATAATGGTGATAGACATACCTTCAAGATGAAGGTTCCCTAATTCTCCAGTATATGGGACAAATGGATCCTTTCCAATCTCAACAGGGTGTCCTGCCCAAAAACCAGAGACAAAGAAAAACTCCGTCTTCCAATTCCTATCTGATGTAACAAGAGACTTTATTATTCTACAATCTTTCTCTCTGGCTGTGAATTAATAAAAGCCAAGGGATTTGTTAATTTCAAAGGGTTTGTAACAATAGAGAAATTCGTCCACAGTGAGAGGACAATCCCTTTCAAACACCTCTCTCCACAAAATTTGCATTGAGATGACTAGTCTCCATGCATTGGGGTTAAACTGATACAACCCTAAACCTAGTCTAGTGAGTAACTCCCTAGCAAAAGTATTAAGAGGCAACCTAAGACCTCCTAAAAGGTAAGCCTCATAAACACCTACACCAAAGCGAGGCTAACAACACCATTTTCCACGAATAGCCAACCTAAGGTTCAAATCGTCTAGAATTTGATACCAATTCCTAAGAGACACTAACCTCTTCTTGTCCTTCATGGAGTGGAATCCCACAGCACAGCTATATATTGTCTCAACCTCGTCCAGAGGAGTGGATGAGGGAGCACCAGAAGGACCGGCCCCAATCCCAAACACTGCCCTCGTCCTAAGCTATTCCTAAAGGACCTCTAAAGGAACGCTAGGAACCCCAGAGGTGTATTCCTCAACCGTGGTGTTTCCCCCACTACTACCATTACTAATGCTACTGGAGCCACTATAGCTAGTTGAATCGTGATACTTGTCTATCTCCTTATTAACACTATTACTACATGAAAAGACGACAATTTTAGACATTTTGAAGAAAACTTAAGGAAAACCTAAAGATGACTATGAAGAAAATATTTAGCTCTAGACGAAGAAAAACTAAGGACGTGGAAACACTTCTAGACGAGGCTTTGGACAACAAATGTCAAGTGAGAAAATTTGGAAATTGCAGAGGATAGGAGAGGAATTCCACTATTTATAGACGACAAAATTTGGCATCTGAAATGACACGACCAATTAGAAGACACCACATGGCGTTTTCCTCGAAAAAATAAATCAACGAGACAAGCTTCTGATAAAATCATGACATGTGGCATAAACTGGACCACATAAGGTCAACCAAAGAAATGATGGCACTTGACACAATGTATAACCATCAACATTAAGACACGTGTCCAAGGAAAAAAGTAAATTCTATTATGCATTGGACGACCCTCGGACAAGGGGGCAACTAATGGTAAGCAAAAGTAAACAAACTCTAGCTCGTCCATAGGGGTCGTCCATAGTAGAATGACTACCCCCAACATTGGATGGATGCCCCTCTTAGGACGGTCGTCCATGGTTGCAGGAACCGTCCGACTGGAAAATCCTAGGACGACTCACCGATCCTTAGGAAATTCGCAGATGCAGATTTCTTTACCAAATCTTATGAATTTGACCACGTGGTATTATCTGGCAGCATTAGCAAGATTTCCTCGCTAACCACCTACTTAACTTCCCGTGGTAGTTACAGAAGACAAGATTAAATATTCTGAACTCCTATGGCAGTTAACGGAAGTTAAAGCTTCCACAAACACTGGGGAAGTTACAAACTGAGTAACCGCCCTGAGACTTGGTATATAAGGACTCATCCTCATCAAACAAAGGTAGGTATTTTTTATACATTAATAACTCCTAAAAAGTTGGAACTCTATAGAATCAAAGAAAGAAACTAACTTTGGTATCAGAGGATTCTTGGCTGGTCCACCCCGATTACCTTTGATCGTGTGTTCTTTTTTTAGGCATTCTAATCAGTCGCTAGCCCTTTGAAGCCCGAAGCATCCAACCTACTGATTTTCCTTGCATCATCATTTAACATCATGCATTCTCTAATGAGTAAAAAATTTCAAATATCAAATAACAAAGTACATGGTAAAATAATCTGGTTACAATAAAATTAAAAACATATATTTAAAATTATAGATGTATATGAGAAACATTTATAAGTCTGAAAAGAGTAAAGCCAAAGTATATGAATAAGATTAACATAAATTATGAATACTTAGGCATTTTTAAATTAAAAAAAGAATTCATGTCCTAAATAAACAACTTTTCAAAATAAATTATATATTTTCTAGAGTGTGTATTGCTTAACAATGACAATATTCATAAAAGAAACCATGTATAAATAAGTAAACAATCAAACTTTAATGTATATTCTCAAATTATAATAGAATGTCAACTATAATTGATAATAGATTACAAAATTAGTTTCCAAGATTGTAAATTTCTTATATGTTTTTAATTTTTTGTCAAATTAGTTATCCAATAAGGTATTTGTAATATTTATTTTTGTAGTACTATTGGGCCCGAATTACACGCAGTGGGCCAGCCCAAAAACTCTTATAATGAAGGAAGCCCAAGCCTCGCATCTGGAAATGGTCCGAGGACATAATCCGTCCAATCTACAAAAACACGTGATAAGAAGGAGTGTCATACATGATCAAAATACCAAGGAATACGACGTCCATTGTTCGGCAAATTTGCCGAGGAAGGCATGACTGATTTAACATTCCAACAGCTCCCCTGGTGCTAGAATTAATGAGATAAAGATAAAGATAAAGATTAAAGGGGAGGAGTAGGAGAACATCCAGGAAAAGCTGCTATCACCGCATTTAAAGCTCTACACCTGCTACTCTGACCGCATTGATGAAGAAGTGACGCCTGAACGTTGGGTTTGAACCATATCTTCACCACCAGATACCTAAGCAAAAAGGGATGATGGGACAAGTATCCAAAAGTGAAGAAAGTCAGGGTTACACGTGGAAGAAAGGAAAAAGGGGAGAGGCCTATAAAGGGTGGAGGAAGAAGACGTAGGGGGAGGGAGGTGAAAAAAGAGAGAGAAAGAGAGAGAACTAGTAAAGAAACTCAAGCATTTGTCCTCGGCAATATAAAGGAATATTTCGTCTGTGACTGATAAATACGTATATATATATATATATATATATATATATATATAGGTTTCGTGATCAAACCATACCTGGATGTTATTTACCACCCAAACCCATGGTTTAAGATCCTGCTCTCTATAAATTCATTGTTTAGGGCTCAGAGACTCAATCCAATATCAAGCTCGATCCGTGCCCTTACAATTTTATATTTTGGGATGTTGATATAGTATAGAAATGAAACTTGTGCATTTGTTTTACTTATCCTTTGTGCTATTTTGTTTTGGTTAGTAATATTGGGATTTGTATAATTTTAAAATTATTGAACAAGTATTAATTTGTTTAGTTAAGCTCATTCTTAATCTTAATATGAGTGGTGAATTCAAAGTAATGCATTTTACATCAGGAATATGTTGCATAACTTTCCAAATAGTAAATACATCTTGTTTTCTTTAAAAAAAAAAAAAATCATATGAAAATACGAGTCAACCTAACCTGATTGACCCGACCTTAACCTGACTCAAACCACTCGTTTGGCATGTCTAAATGTTTGGAGTTCCAAACCTATGTCAGTGTTTGTATTAAATTTTTATTAATTTTTTTAAACAAACTTATTTGTTGAAAGTAATATATATACATTTATATTAAAAAAAAAAGAATTTATAAAATTGTACATAAATAACTAAACTAACAGGAAAAAAATGATATGTTCATAATATTTTCGCTATATTTTTACAATAAATCTTTAGTGACAAGTTGTTACTAATTATTATTGTTAGAATAAAAAAGTAATTTTAGTATATTAGGTTCAAATATAAACTACTAACAATTTATAATTTATTGTAAAAATATTGTACACCTAGTAAAAATAAATAAATAAATAAAAGTTAAGTAGAAGTTTAAAGAAAATGGCCTCCACAATTCAATTCTATTATATAAAAATACAAGCCTAGTTCTGACAAGCAAGCCCCTATAGCTCAGTGGTAGAGCGTCAGTCTTGTAAACTGAAGGTCCGTAGTTCGATCCTGCGTGGGGGCAATTAATTTCTTACACGTGGAATAAGGATCTCTTTTTGTACTGTTTTACAGTGCATCCACTGTAAGTAAGAAAAAAAAGGACATTTTGATTGACACTATCACCGTACAAACAAAATGATTTTTACCCAGTCACATCACACGGTTAAACACTGTAAAAGCAAAATTATTACTACTACAGAGAGAGAGAGAGAGAGAGAGAGGGACCCACATTTTGGGAAATCATCACAAAAGGAGGTAGAATTGTCAACTGACCGACACCTCTCACATCAACATCAAGCCATCAGATAACCAAAAGTAAAACGCCTTTCGGCTACGTTAACAAAAAGGGTCCGACCACCAGTTTCTTTTTTACTTACGTGACATGTTTCTATTGGTGCGAAAAGACCAGTCCTGAGAATCAGACTAGATGTGGTTCACAAATCAAAAAGTACTTTAGTTACAGGATTGGAAATGCATCGTTTTTTAGATGGGAACATTTGCACGTGGGCCCCACTTTTTTGTTGCTGTTGTTTTTAAGAGATGAGCAGTGGTTGGTAAGGGTTTTTAAATACCAATTTTTATTATTTAAATAATATTTTTTACCGACATGTATTTTTATGATACTTAAATAATTTTATTAAAATAATATTATCAAATAAGCCCTAATTTTTTAGACCATGTTAATAAATGATGTTAGGCTAACCACAGCTCATTTTATATATATATATATATATATATATATTTTTTTTTTTTTTGTGACAAAATTTGGTTACAAAATTTCTTATAACTCAGATTACAACCTTATTTAATATATTTTTATTGAAGGTGAATTTTAACAAATTTACCATTAGATTATATCTTCTACTTATATTCCCCATACTTGCAAAATTTCTAAAAGATTAAAGATCAATAACTATGTTATCAATAAATTGTTTAAATTACAAGTTTTTATAATTTAAAATTATACATAAATATAAGCTTATAGATCATATAGTAAATAATATTTGATTAACCCAAAATTTGATGTGTATTAAAAACGTAAAAAACACGCAGCAATTCAACGATTAAATTTTCAAATTATATAGTTATCTTAAACTACAATCAATTTTATAATTAAAGATTGTCCTCTTTTTTTTCTTTTTTCTTTTTTTTTTTTCTTTTTTGTCATGCGTGTCACTGAAATTCAAATTAACCCACTTCTAGGCTTTATTACTCTTATTTATTTATTTATTCTATGTCCTTGGGAATCATTTAAATACTAATTAAACCCACCTCTAGTCTACACTACTAAACTATAATAGTACTCCATTAAACAACTGTTTATTACACTAATTATCCTGAATAGGATACAGCAGCTGTGCAACATGACACTTCCTGCAGATTTCGCGAGCCACGCATGTGAACTGACTAGTGACCAATTGTTCAGTGATTGTAGATTACTGCAGAACCAATGGAGAGGATATGATAACTGACGAGGCTGTCCGAAAGCTCATTTTAAAACTGGCATTGGTTTTTAAAGGCTAGTACACTGTTTTGTTTATGCATAAATGTTGCTGGTGAAGGTCTGTTGTGTGTTTCATGGTTGATTACAGTTATGTTTTGCTTTTAGACTGCAATAATAATCATGCCTACAGGTTTTTAGGTAAGAAATGAATGAAAAAGTTCGAAATGCATGCAATCATATTGTTGAAAAATGAAGATAAGATGGTCAGCATGAATATAATAAGGAGAAATGTCATATTTTCAACATTTTTACAATAAATTCAACAAATTTTGAGTGGCAGGCCGTTACTGGATGTTATTAGTAAGAAAAATAGTAATTTTATTAGTAAATTTAAATTAGAACCAATAATGATTTACCAAATAGAATTTGTTGTAAAAATATTATAAATGTAACACTTATTATATACGAATTGGTAGGATAGTAAAAGGACACAGAAGTCGAAGTTAAAATGACAAAAGTATATGTCCACTTTTTTATTTTATTTTTATTTTTTTTGAAGAGTGTCCACTTTTTTAGGGACAGGAGCAAGCAACATTTCCAATAAACCAAAATGGCCTTCAGATGTGTCTGGTTAATTTTATAACTGAAAAATTTTACCATTGAGCCCAAGGAGAACAGAAATCCCGACACTATTTCCCCTGCTGTATACTTGTTCCTTCTATTGTACCCTATTACGCAATGTTTAGATATCACCTGTAAATGAGATCATTTCTTCACTTGCCAAAGAAACAAACAAAGAAGAAAAAAGAGAGAGCATTCCCACATGAAAGAAATTTGCCAATAGCAGGAATATCATTGAAAAATGCGGGACTTTGCATGTTTAAGAAAAACGACTAAACTATTGTGCAGATGCAATAAGTGTTAGCAATATTGTTTGGTTGCATATATTATTGTTATTATTATTAATAAGTCTCACATACCATACAGATGCAATAGGTGTTAGCAAGACTGCTTGCTTGCACGCCAATGAGATATAGCTTAACTGGCACTTCCTCTTCCCACAATAATGGGATGGAGGGTGAGTTCATGGATTCAAGATCCACAGGGTGTGTGTAACTTAAAAATAAGAATAATAAAATAAAATAAAAAACACTAGAAATGATGGTTCTGCAATCAAAATTGCAGATACCAAATTTAGGCACCAATACATATCTCTAGCATATGTTAATATGCTAACTACCTTGAATATGAGTATTATCAATGTAAGTTATATGCATGCTTGTATTAAACGTGATTGATAGTGATTTCAGCATGACATCAATGGTCAGGCCATAGTAGAGAAGATATTGAATTGAACTAGATATTTGGGTACGAGAGCATGGAGCTCCAACTGACTACCATTCGAGGTAAATCCAAACTAAAATTAACAAAACAGGAGTAAAAATTCTCCAGTATCTTCTTCAGTAGCCTAACAGCACATCTTTAATTAGAATAATTTAGATCACCAATTATAATTTCCTTAACTGCAGACCAACTTCAGTTATAAAATTTACCTCTCAAACCAAATCCACATGTCAAGCAATCACAAAATCATGTAGATTACAGAGAACGCTTTCTTGCATGTTTAGATGAATAGCAATGGCAAAAACCAAAAACAAAGACAAAAAATGAAGAAAGGCCTCCAACAATTACCATCTTTAAGCTATATTGCACTACAAGGACAATATTAACTGAAGTATCACTTTTGGGGACGTAGAGGGTTTCAGACAAGAACTATCCACAGATTCTTTAGCAAGCCCCTATATTTACATAATTATTTAAATACCAAATTGAAGACCACCTCAGTTTTTGCCACTTTAAGGAATTTTTATTTCCTTATTAGCACCTAAAGAGGATATTAATTGCTAAAAATTATCTATGTAGAACTGCCCAAGCATCTAGAAGAATCTGAAAGTCTCATGATAGGTCACAGGGAATGTAACTCGAAAAACATTAGGTCCCAGTTACACAAGAAGTTAACGATGTAAAAAGATATAGACATGCCCATTTGCTAACACATTTTCAGACCGCACCTTTTCAAATGTACAGTTTTTTTAAAAATTCAAATTTTCTCTAGGTATAGCTTGTACAGACAATCTCATTTCAAAAGACTGAAATATAAGCTTTAACAAAGGGGCACGTCATAAGGAAATACTACCTAAAGCCTAGTGAGCCTGCTATTGATTTGGTGATATAGGAAGTGGTACCCTGTGGAGAGGTCAAGAGTTACAGTACTCATCAGGGCAGTACTTGCAAGGACAAGGCAGGCACTCCATAGAAGCCCTTTGGAAGGGGTAGGGTTGCAATCTTCTATCATTTAACCTAAAAGTGGAAAGAAACACTTAGCAAAGATTGCTTCTCTCTTACCATAACTATTCACAATTTTCTAGTGACATACCATGCTCCTAGTCTCTAATAAAATATTCTACCCCTCAAAACTGAGTACTTCCATATCAGGTGAGTATTGGAAAAGGCTGTTGGATGAACCAGCTATTTAACAAATATGATGGCCTTATGAAACTATGTTTAAGTTCACATTACTAAAGGACAGTTGAAAGTTTACAAAATAAGCTCGCTTTGCAAGAATAAAACAAGTCTCCAAATAAAGTTAAGCACACCTAAATATGTCACTTGCATTGCATTAGGCACTTCAGGTACAATATATGGCAAAGAAGAAGGTATCAAAAGAGAATTCAAGAAAATTGAGGATTTACCAAAAAAAAAAAAAAAAAAGAGTAGAAAGATTTCCAGAACTGAACCTGGTTAGTTAACATTGCCAATCTTTCTAATTTGGCTCTTTCAGCAAACTTATGATTTCCGAAACAGACCTGGGTCAATCACTAGCCAACATTTTATCAGAATAATATAATCTTTAAAAATTAACTTGCATGACAGTAATTTCATTGATCATTCCCATCTGAGAGAATCTAATAAGGATGAATGCAATGGTTCCTGTGGTTAAATTTCTACACCATTAAATATGGACCAAGCAGAACATATACAAAATTTTCCCTAGAAAAACAACAGTTTCCCCATTCTTTGTCCAACTGACTAGTATTGATTTTCTTGAGGTTGTGATTGCTTTCACATTGTCAAAAAATAACTGTTATTAAACAAACATATCTTCTTTTTTTCCCAAAACTCCTGGAATACGAAATGAAGTTTCATGTCTTACTTGAACAAGAAAACCAGCATACACAATCAATTGCAAACTAAAACATGAATTCCTAAAGGTAAAGTACAGAAGCCAACATGGGTGTTATTGATGGCTAGAAATTCTTATCCAATATATGATTTAATTGAACACCACCAGTTAACAGTTCTTGTGTAAAAAAGAACTTACTGCGTTGTTGATAGGAACTACATTAAATAAAATGAGTATTAGATAATGAAGAGACTACACTGTTATGACAAGGTCAAGATTTCAGCATCAGTATAAATGTATAATAGCCTATTAAAAGTTGCAACAAAAATGAAAGCTTTGATATTAGACAGATGCAACCATTTAGCTACCACAGTTTTCAACCTGATAACTCTTGCAATTAGAGATCAAATAGATGGTCTCAGGGTATGCCACATGCTAAACAACCAAGTTGGTCTCCGTCTACCATTAGAACCACAATTGTGAAATTAAATACCCAACCAACAACAGGTAGCAGCTATAAGATCATAACCGAAGTGTCCATATATAGTAAGCATCTGAAAATGACAGTCAAGATTAGGCCAATAAATGTAATTCACATTAATGTAACAAAAAGAGAAATTTTTTAGAAATTTAAGCGCATCTAATTGAGAGTTAAAATGGTATAAAAAAAATTCCTCTTAAAAGTATACAGCAGTTTTTTTGGCGACCTTTGTATAATTCTAGAGTAAATTTTTTGCTTACAAGAAATATAGAATCTATGGTGAAGTATGAATTTGAACATTTGCAAGAAGCCTGGTGAGTTTGCTCAGAGTTTCACGAGCAGAGATTGTATCTGGATGATCTTCACCACAAATTGAAGTTCTAATAAAAACTGCCTTCCTAATTAGATCATCTCCTATGTCAAATTGTCCCCCTCTTAGCATTAGTTTAGCCCTAGTTTCTAGCACAGTGGCTCTGCATAGAGCCAGTTCTTGCCAAAGGTAAGGATTCAACTGGGCATTAGTCTGGATGGGCCTCCAACAAAGGGATTTGTCCAACCACTTCTCAACTGGGATAACAAATGCTTGGTCCGCAGCTTCCAAAGCATTGGTACATAACCGCAGAAGTTCTAGAGCAGCACTGCACCGAGAGAAGGTAATGAATGTCCGGATAGCAAGAGGCAAAACCACTTCTTTGACAAGGTATAGCAACTCTGAAACTTTGAGCTCAACAACTACAGGGTCATGACCAAATCCAAATAGCAAGAAACACGCAGCCCAGATATGTTCAGAGTGCTGAGATATTGACCCACGACTGATTACAGCTTGAACCATGGCTTGTGCAGCTCCATTCACTCCTCTTTTGCGGGCATAAAGCTTGACGAGCTCGTTAATATGGACATAGCCTGGCTTTGTACTGTTTCTTGCAATATTAAACCTTAACAACATGGAAGAAGCCTCTGCTTCTGATCTCTTGTTGTATGATGAAGTACAACCACAAGTTAAGGACTGCAATAATTTTCTCCATAAACGAGTTCTTTGATGCTTTTCCTGTATCTTGTGAGCAGCTAGGGCTAATAGGGAAACTGGTATTGCAGCCGATGCAAACCAACCACTTGCCTGTACCATTCTGGTTGCCAAGCTCCTTGGCCCATCAGCATGATCAAATATTGAGAAGCATACCTCAAATAGTTGAAGAAGGAAGGTGTTTCGTCTCAACAATTGAGCTTCCCTACCACTCCATGACAAGTCCTTCAAGGGCATTCTATTAGTGGTATCCAACAGCCTACTTGGAGTTATAGGTAGCTCAGACAGTATTGCACCTGTAACTGCAAGCCCCAAAGTTAACCTTCCGACTTTCTCCTCTATAGCCCTAAGGGCATCAAGTTCTGCAATTGAGAAGTCTGTGACACTTCCCTGCATTAAACTCATGGCCTCAATGCCAGATAAGTATGAGAGTTTCACAGGTTCCAAGTTCATCACGCGAGGAAGACGCGTGGATATTAATATGTGGGACTCTCCGCCAAAACGGGGAAGAAGATCCATCACAAGTTTGTGATCCCACCAATCCTTTTCACTCTCTAAGTTATCAATCACTACCAAAAATGGTATGCTTCGCATAAGCTCTTTGCGGACTCTAAAAATGGCTGCCTCTTCCTGCTCTTCAAAGCTTTTTATTCTGTTTTTATCTAAGCAATTTTCAATCCCCACATCAACTTCTAAAAATGACCAGAGGTTCAGATAATTCTGTCTAATAAACCTGCTTTCTCCACCTATCCATAAAACCATTTTGTACCTCTGTTGATATCTGTAAGCAAATTCCAGAAGAAGTTCTGTCTTGCCAATTCCTGAGTCCCCTGATATGCAAGCAATTCCCTTCCCATACAAAATCTTCATTGATCTTTTTCTCCTTGCATACCTTCCACCACCTTTTGACCTCTGTTGGTGTTGCCTTTGAGGAAAACCAGTACCTTGCATCTCAATCTCTTTTTCTGACTCCTTCCACACAACTGGTTCTTTTCCCTTTCTGTTGCCACTCTCAAATTGTCGTTCCCTACGTCTTTCCTCCAATGAATTGCTCTTATTCCACCCAATTGTCAAATTCTTTCGCCTTGTTCTAGCTTTAAGCTCAAAATAATCTCTTTCTGAATCTCCCATAACATCACCAAAAAGTATAAATTCCAGCTCAGAAAGTTCTTTTTTCCGACCAATGAAATTCTCGTTTCGAGGTAAAGGAAACTCCTCTTTTTCTACCTTTTCTCTCCACTTAGTCAATCGCTCTACAACACTTCTCCTTCCTAATCTTGTCGCTAGTAGTGTGACTGTCCTCAAAATGCAATCTCGCCAGTTACCATCCTGAGCTTCTAGTTTCCATTCATCAACCCGAGAAAGGCTATGAACAGCTTCTTTCCACTCTTTCTCCAAACCTCCATACAAAACCCATAACTCTCCCCCATGTTTTTCCCACAGCTCTCCTCTCTTCTCAATTATATCCCGGACAAGGCAATCGCCTGGACTCAAGTCAAAGAATATTGGGACCAAAATTTTTTTGCCTGAGAAAAACCGCAGCTCCTCAATGGTATATGGATTCCTGAAAGATTTTCTTGTCAGAATTACCACCCCAAAAGAAGAGACATCCATGGCCCTCTCAACAATTCCATGTTTGCGAGAGTTCCTACATCGAGCTCTGTCAGAAACAAAGCAACTCATCCCTTGGACCTCCAGCTCTGCACGTAGCCAATTAGCAAACCTCAGCAGAGTAGGTTTACGTCCATGCAAACCTATGAAGACATCACAGCTCCTCATTCTGTTAGAGGAAAGCGAAATGGAACCAGGAGTATATGAGGTTTGGTAGCTTCTCTCATGGATTCTCTGCTTCTCTCTGTGCCTTGAATAACCATTATCATTGTCCTGGTTGTAACTAGATGGAGTGCTGTTGGAGATGCCAGTTAAGGAAGATATATGTTCTAACTTTTGGAAATTACCCGAATTACAAGCATCTTGGATCACTGACATGTCTGACAAGGTATTTCTGACATATGCGTGAGATTCAGGTTCTGGATTTCCTGAACTGCAACTAGGAGGATCAATACTTGAACGAATGCCATCACATTGACTGTTGGACTGTTTGGATTCTGATAAATGACATGTTGGTGATCTAGGAGAGAAGAAGGGTGACTGATTCGCTGAAAAGAATACCGAAGATGATGATGACAGATTCCTTGAAGTCGTGACTGGTAAAGACCCAAACCTGGAGCTATCTTCTCCGAGTTCCATATTTACAAACTTTTCTGCCATCCGAAGATATCAAATCCTATGCATGCGCTCCAGTTATGAGGAGCCTCTCTGAAATTTAAAAAAAAAAAAAAAAGAGTATGGCTTTAGTAAGTCAGGGATCTTCTGAATATGGTACAAAGAGCTAAAAAATGCAAGTAAAGTGGAATACTCTTTCCATGATTATTATTTTAAATGGCTTCGAAGCTGACATTGACATCCTAGCAAGTAATTGCATAACAACAATGGAAGAAAACAGCGTTTTGATATCTCTCAACATGGAAAAAGTGAAAAAATTTAAAACACCAATGCTACAAACAAGTATGAGCAGAAGCAGGCAGCCACAAAGTTTACTAATATGGTTATCTTCAAAGTAAGGAATCTTTTCAGACCCTAGTAATTACTTGGATAATAACAATGGTGCCAAACAGTGTACATCTCTCAGCAAGGAAAAACAAGAAAATTTAAATCCCACATGCTATAAACAACTAAACAAGTAACAGGGAAAGTAGGCAGCCTCTGAACGTACAAATATGGTCAACTCTATGAACAGTTTCTCAATGGACAAGTCTCCACAGGTATAAGAGGACAAAATGAGAGTAAGAAAATACCTTCAACAAATTCATGCTTCTACGATCCACATACCTAATTTAAACTAACTATACATCTGTGAATAAAATAGACTCACTTCCTAGAATTGAAGAAAAAACCTGTAAGGCCATCAGTAGGGCATTAAGTCATGATCTTTAGGGCATTGTAGATCTAATGGAACTCTTAAATGTACAAATAGCTTTAAACAAAAAGACCCACTTCTAGATTGAACAGAATATGATAACACCATTACAGAAACAATAACACTTCCATAATAATTCAGATCTAAATACTTACTAGGCTTCAAATCACAAACAGAGTCTCAGTAGATTCCATCCTTAGGCTTCAAAAATCAAATAACCCAGTTCTTTAAATTGAATGAGAATCCCAAAAGGGTTCTTTTTTCAAGTAACCCAAATCTTTGAACGCCCTCTGCAATCAATGGAATGAACTTAACCAACCTGCAAAGACAGGAACTAGCTTTATCACAACACATAATTAAAACCAAAAAAAGAAAACACATAAAGGGGGGATATTAGTATATTAGAGTATTGCTTTAAGCCAAAGGTCGTAACTTTTCAATCAGACAGAAAGTTTTGACAATGAAAGAGACATTGATGTGAAAAGGGAAGCAAAAAAAAAAAATAATAATAATAATAACAATAAAATCAGGTTTTTACCATGTTCAGATAGATTTGTGAGAGACCATATTGAGAAAATGATAGAAAACGAAATATTTGGTTGAAAAAAAAATATATAGCAAAATTGGCTCACCACCGCTCACTATTCACTAGCCACTAGACAACTAGACTTAGTCTAGTCTATGGAGTATCGCTTCTTGCTCCTCCATTCAAGATCTATGAACTCTTTCTGTGTCTTCAACTCTGTTGCTGGCTGAGGAGAAAGGGATTTCAAGGACATTGCTAAGAGGAGATCACTGTTGCCTGTTGGGGAGGGAAGTGAGTAGTGTTTGTGTTGTGTTGTGTTGTGTTGTGTTGTGCAGTGCTTCTTTGTTGGGGGAAGTATGGTATGGTATCAGTATGGTTAGGCTCAGTTGGGTCCACAACCATTTATAGCACTGTACAACTGTGAAAGTGCAGAAAATCCACTGTGTTTGCGGCATTTGGATTCACATTTTTGAAACCCCTTTTGATTTTTAGTCACTGTTGTATCTATGGGTGGTTTTACTTGAAAAGCTTGTCCTTTTCTTTTAGTAAAAAGCCTTGCAAATTGAGAAAAAAGCTAGGAATTTTTTTGGACATCCTCAAAATTTTACCTCTTCTTTTTAACAATACTTTCAATAAATAAGTACAGAGTAACCATTTAAACACCTTCGCGCGGGCGCGCGCGCACAGATATATAATCTTTTACATAATTACCAATGTGGTAAAATGTGATCGGTGTTAATAAAAATGGTATATGTAACAAAAGTCAAGTGAAAATTAATTTTGCTCCAATACACATGGCATAACACAACCTCCTCAGCTTTAAAAAAAATAATGGAAAAAAGAAACTTAAATTACTCTTCTTTTTTACAACATATTTTACCAAGAAAGTGGTTTGTATTGGCATCAGAATATGACTATATGGTAATTTTCTTTTATAATTTTTTTTAATAAATATAATTATTACAAGTAAGGGAGGAGGATTCAACCTATTCGTTTGGAAGTTCTTCTTAGATACAAGCCTTAGTTTTCCTCGTAAGGGAGACTAGGCTATTATTAGTCACTGTTTAATACAAGACCATAAGCTCATGAGTGATTCAATGATTTTATTAGGTTTTAATAAATTCTATCATTTATCTTAATTGCATTTATTATTTCATCCTAAAAAAAATTATTATTTTGTTTCGACCTTCTTCCATTGTCTGTAACTTTGTATTAGAAATATTGAGCCAAACCAAACCTAAATAAAGTATGCCCAATAGTGGGCTCAACCCATCCTATTGCCAAAGAGTTGCATATCTTGATTTCATATTCTCTGGTTGTCTATATAAAGTGGCCAAGAGCTCATTGCAAGTGATAGACATTTTTTTTAACTTGTAGAGAATAACAGATAGAGAAATATTTCTTTTCTTTTCTCATTATTTTCATCAAAACATTTAAATTGTGGATGTTGTGTGTTTTGCTCTTGTACTAAACACCGCCGTTGAGTCTCATTAATACAAATCCCGGAAAACTATGATTTTACAAGAGTTTGTTTTACTAGTATGCATAGGTGGAATTAATGGGGATAATAATGTTAAATAATGCCAAATTTAATAGGAAAGTGGCTTTGATTTGGAAGAATTATTAAAATTTGACATTATATGTGATATATGATGTCAAAGAGTTATTAAAATGCCATCTAGGCTAATGGAAAAGTGGGCAATATGAGATTGACAAATGGTACATGCTTTTTAAATTTATATGAGAGTATTCTTGATGCAATAATGAGGGCAGTTCTAGGTATAGATTTAATAGAATCAAAGTTACCATCATCAGATACTGCAAATTGTTCAAAAGTATATCCTTCAATGTTATGTGTTTAACCCTAAGTGCTTGGCTTAATTAGGCACTCGTGACTTAGAACTTAAAGGAGGATACAAAGAATATCTTAGGGTTTTGATGACAATTATTGATAGATTGGTTCAGAGGCTTCTTGTTTAAATTTTCCACAACTTTTTCCTAGAATAATAAATAATATATTGCTTGGTGGATTAAATACACTCAATAAAATCTTGCGATTTTTTTTGTTTGTTTTTTTTTTGGAGGAACCAATAATGTGCAACTTAAATCCAAATATCAAATGTTGATTCCTAGAGCTTAAGTATGATATTCCTAAAATTCATTAAGGGACAATGAACAAGGTGACCTTTCACTTAAGGCTCGTTTGGTAACGTTGTTCTAGTAATATTATTTGTATTTTTTAAAAATATATAAAAATATAAAAATATATTAAAATATGTATAATATTATTTAAACAACACTAACGAAGGGTCTTAATCTTCTAAATACAATAAAAAATCCAAAACCAATGTTTTTTTTTTTTTTGCTAAAAAAAATCAAATATTTGGAATATGACTTGGATATATCCCCTATGCAACACTACTTTCTAATGGCAGGCCTAGGCAAATACAAGTTTCAAGGTGATCAGAAAAGCAACGCTGATAAAAGTACAAGCCGTTGGTCTTTACTCTTGACTCTTGTGTGTGAATGAGTGAATGACACACATAAGTTTTAGCCCTCCACTCCATAAAAATCATTGAAGTAATGAGATAACATCTCTTTCTACAAAAGGGCTGTTCGGTTGACTTAAATCATTTTGGATTTTGGCTCTTTCAACATCAGTCCAAAACACTCTTTTGGTACGACTAGTGAGCACATGCTTCCATGTGAGACCACACACAAAAACAAAGGTCCTGATCTATTTAAGTTCATATTTCTGATTGAGATCAATGGCCTACATTGTGACACTTGTCTCCCTAGGAGAGAGAGAGAGAGAGAGAGATATCTTTGAGTTTGAAATTGAGTTGAATACAAAACTACAAAACCAGCAACTACCCCCTATTACATTGCCCCCACAATTTATAGACACAACATTGTGAAGCATAAACAAATATTAACTTTTCTAATGTTGCTAGCTGCTCAAAAAGGACAAAAAAGCTTTACATTACTGTCAAATTTTTGCTTATTCTCTCATTACTAGAAGCATAAAGCAGTCCTCAATATGAGCTTAGTTTGCAAAATTATGCAAATTGCAACTCAAGTGGACCATAGGGGAATTCAAGTGTCACCTATCATCATACAAAACTTGTCCAATCAAAAAAAAATCTCCAATCCATACACACTTGTCCACTTTAAGAAACATAGACAACTAATTTTGACTCTAATAACAAAATGATGATGTCAAAATTAACCAATATTTGTATTCCATGTCGGGCTTCAAAGAAACAAGAAAAAGCCCATGTTGACGTGTTACTGTTCCTGATGTTAAATCAAGAACAACACCATGATCAGACGGACCACATTTTATTAGAATTTTCACTTCTATATATTTTGCTCATAAGTCATAAGGCAACCCAAGTCTCCAAGCGTGCACTGGGAACCACCTGGAAAGTGCTTGTTCAAAGGTCACACTGATGCACAGTCTTCATTACTCATAATGAGGCCCATAATCAGGTTCCTTTTAGATTTTAAATTTAACAAATTCTAGTTGGCTAGCTTATTAAACTAATTCACTTATTTAGGCATATAAATCTATTTCCATCTTCAGCTTATTGGTTTTGATTTTAATTTTTTTTTTTTTTAAAATATACTAATGTTTAAACATTGCCTAGCACTAGCAGTTCCTTTTTAAGCATATTTTTCATGAAAGCCTTATATTATAGCCAAAATAATAGAAAAAGACTTTGATGAACACTCAATTAAAAATGGCCGCTTCATGTAAAGAGTACAGTTACCAAGACAATTTTTTTTCTTCAATTGTGCTTGTATTTTAGTTGGACTTTTGACATGTGGACTTCAATTTTTTTAATTATGAAGTTGAACATGACAGTGCTTTGAATATTGTATTAAATTGGCTAAAGTAATGGTCTTATCTCTTTAGGCAATATTTAATTCTAAAGACTCCTTTTACCAAGACCAAAAAAGAAATTAAAAATTAAAACTCCTTTAATTATATTTATGAATGATTCTCCAAAAAAATAATAATAATTATATTTATGAAAAATCTATTAGTTTCCTAAGTATCACTTTTCTTTTCAGATACAATTGTAGTTCTATATAGTATTTATTATTAGTATTATTTATAATTCAATAATTGATCGAGAGAAGATTTGAACTCAACATTTTCGTTTAAAACACAAAAAATGATAGTTTAAAAAACAAAATAAGCTAATGAAAACAAATCAATCCAAGGAGAGAACGTCAGCTTACAATTCCTATGATGTTGTCTAGTTGTCGTAATAAGAACTTGCCAAATGGTCCAAATCAAATAACCTTCTAGTTTAATTATGAAAGGGGGTTGTCTTTTTAATTGGTTTGGCAAGTCCTCATTGGGCAAGTTCTTCAAATTATTATTATTATTATTATTATACAAGATAGAATTTCTACTTTAACATAATTTAAGTGTATATGTGTGTGAAGCTCATTTCTGGAGACTTGAACCTCGACTCCTGCACCCCACACCCCACAAGTATTTATACTTGTAAAGTGTCCACCGCGCTAATGATGCGCGATAGTTTATTATATTTTATATATATAAGCAACGAACAGTGTCTTGATTTATGGACATTTAAATCCATTCAATGAGCCAACTTCAATATGAGATAGACACCAGCTGTACAAACATTGCTGTGTTTTTTTTTGATGAATAAACATTGCTGTGTTTAAACTTGGGCTTTTTAAGAGCTAATACTATTTATGATTTAAACTCAATGCGTTGGTTTTTAAATTTAAAACTTAAATTACTATTGCCGAATCCCTGGTCTAAAGAGTTGACTAAATAATAATAATAAACACATTGAGAGCCAAACATGTAGCACATATTGGCTGGGTTTTCGAGCAAATGGCTCCACTCCAATCCAAATTACAGCATATTTTTAGTTAATTTATGTTTTCAGATGAGCTGTCAAAAGGACCATTAAACCATAAGATTTATTTAGTAGAACGAAAAAAGGAAAGAAAATTTTTCCATATCAGACGATTCAGACCATTGTAGCACTTTTGGATTCAAACAAGGAAAACTAGCGTAGCCGAATGATATATATATATATATATATATATGCAATTATGGCCAAACTATAAAAAGCCCCCTGCGTTCCGGTTAGTCGCAAAATAGCACATGGAGTTTTAATTCTTCCATATAACAAGGACCCGAGGTTTTCATATCTGCCAAATTGATTCTTAACACTAACTTAGTTTTTGAGTCTTCTTAATGTGGTCATTTTATGATCACTTGAGTTTTTTGGTTCATAAGAACTAAAAAATAATAATTCCGAATGTCAACTTGGTCAATATGAAAACCTTAAAAGAGTTATAACGAAAAATTGAAACCCCACATTTTGTAACTAATTTAAACCCTGGGGGGGGGGGGGGTGTTTTTGCATTTTAGCCTACAATTTAAACTAGAGAATGTTAGGAATTGGCTTCTAGAGATTTAAAGTTCATTTTAATAGTAACAACAAATCCTTAGTTCCAAATTTTGAGTCGGTTATAAATCATCACCATATTAGTTAATGTTAGTCAATTTTATTATTTTTCTTAATTATATTTTATTTGAAGTTATATTCTATGTTACTTCCTTAATTGAAATGATATTTTTTATTACTTCTACATACATACATACATACATATATATATTATTTTAAATAAGTTACATGATTTTGAAGAATATGAATTACGATCCTCAAGAGTTTTGAGAGGAACTACTCCTAAAATATTATCCATCTATTTTGAAATTAGTAAATTAGACTTTGTCAGTTCATCAATAATTTATATACATAAATTAAGCATGTGTTTAAATATTGACGATGGGGAAAATTTTAAATCTTTAGAATCCCATGATTTTGGGAAGCTGTTTTTCACTACATACGGTAATTAGCAACATTCATCACATTTATGTGCACTCATTTTTCCTTTTAATATTGGTATCAACGTGTTTTAACCCAAATTAGAATGCTAGAGTATATTTCACGATTAATATTTTATTAAGTTATGTTAATGGGCATCGTAAGCTACTTATTAATAGCCACTTTTGACTTTTTTTGGTACAATTTTTGTCTTTTTCTACAATTTTATGTTATATTTTTCAGAGGAAGGCTAACTTTGTAGAAAGAAAAAATATTAATATAAACAAAAGGACTAATTGTATGTCTTTTTTTATTTAATTTTTTTATTATTAAAAATTACCCACTTTTGTACAATCTTAACAATCACTTATGTTAACATTTGCCTATTTTATTTCTTATATGTAACTGTTTATATGGGGTCGCGCTCGCATCATGCGTTATCCTTTGGGCCATCCTCTACACATTGTCAGAATGCCAACCTGTATTATTGCCATATAGGCCAGCCCATTCATTCTTTAAGCTCTCTGAAGCATCATTAGGGCCTGCTCATGTAGCTCAATCTAGCCCATAAAATTAAAACTACACATAGAAGATGGTTGGCCCACAAATTTTGAGCCGAATTATTGCAGTCCCTCCAGCCCATTGAGAAGTACGAGAGTTTTTCTTTTTGTTTTTGACTGGTGGAGATTTTTTTTGGTTTGCAATTGGATTCAAATTAAAAAGTCAACTTATTTTACTATTTAATTTCTTTTAATTATTATTCATAGATTATGCTACGTATTTTGTATTAATTATTTATGAATCTCACTATATTATTTTAGTTAAATTTTAACTTTACTTACTGTATTTTCAATAAAAAAAAAATTTTACACATAGAAGATGGTTGGCCCACAAATTTTGGGCCGAATTATTGCAGTCCCTTTCAGCCCACTGAGAAGTATGAGATTTTTTCTTTTTGTTTTTGACTGGTGGAGATTTTTTTTGGTTTGCAATTGGATTCAAATTAAAAAGTCAGCTTATTTTACTATTTAATTTATTTTAATTATTATTCATAAATTATGCTACACGTTTTGTATTAATTATTTATGAGTAGCACTATATTATTTTAGTTAGTTAAATTTTAACTTTACTTATAGTACTTTTAATAAATCTTTTTTTTTTTACAGTAAAATAAGCATGTCTCAAGCACAAATATATAATGACAAGTTGAAAGATAATATATTAAAATAAGAATAAGAATGTTTACAAAAAGATATCAAAATATGAAAACCACTCTGCTATTGGTCCAATAAGATAAAAAAAAAAATTGACATTAGAATTCTCTAGAATTAACATCACCAATCATAGTAGCAAATATATAATAGTGATAAGTATATATCTTCTTTTGTGGGAGCCCCTAGACATTCTTCACACTTTGCTTTCCGAGGAATCCTCTGTTTTCTCTGCATTTGATCATCAAAAAGGTGAAGCCCAGAGATCAATATCTCCCAAATTTTATGCAAAGTTAATATTTTGTGTGCATATTTAAGTGAAACAAGGCTGATATTGTTCTTTTATTTATTATTTATTTGAATTTTCTTGTCCATAATTTGAATTATCCATATATATATATATATAGCTATAAGGAGTGACTCTGTTTTACTCTGATTTTTTCTCTTGTGGGTGTCTCTGATCTAGGGTTTTGGGGACCCTTTGGCTATCTTTTTGGGTTTTGACCATCTGGGTCTCGCTTATTTTCATTGAAAGTTGAATCCTTTTGTGGGGACTTTGTAGGAGACTTATCTTTGAACTGATAGTGGTTGCCGTAATACTAGTAGCTTGTTTAGGCTTTTGATTTTGAATGGCTCGGTTGGTTCTGCCATGCAAAGGTGCGGGTTTGGCAAGGACGGGTCTATTGGGTTTGGTCTCCTCTGCTCCTGTGAATACCTATTTCTCATTTCCTCAGTCATGGTTCTGTGTTTGTGTGTGTGTGTGAAAAAAAAAAAAAAAACTTGGAATCAACTTTAATTGCTGCTTTATGGTTACAAACTTTTTTTTCTTTTGTACATTATGTTACTTTATTTGTTTTAGACTTATTATTTTTTCATATTGGTTCCATGGTAATGATGAGATTCTATTGCCAATCGTTCTCATTTTTATTAATGTTCTCTCTCTAGACACACATACACACGTATTCCTTGGGTTGGTGATATGCTCTTGTACTTTTATAGTGGAGAGTGAGGTGTAGTGTATAGACTATTAATTTTGAGGAATTAAATAGAGAAAATACAATTAATTTTGAAGTGGGGTTTAGGTCATGCTCTCAATGAGTCTTCTGCCTGGTGAGGGTTTAGTTCATAGCATATGGAAGTTTGGCTGCCTTGTGTTCAATTATGTGAAGTTGAATTTATCTGCTGTTGATTGCCAGTAGTGAATTAGTTTTATGATTTGTACTTCATGATAGCTAATTCACCTGTAAAAACGGTTTGATTTGTCTATCTGCAGCTTCAGGTTACAAGCCGTGTTAGTTTTTTGGAGAACTCAGCAAAAAATATTTATAGATATAGACGCTTTCTTACTTTGGAGGTTGGTGCACTCTTTCTCTCTCTCTCTCTCACAATATAGTCTACTAGGATTTTTTTAGTGGTATTGTGTTTAGTGGCTTCTGAATGATTTTGAATCTCTGCTGTACAAATAGGAGTTTTTTGCTAGAAAAAAAAGAAGGAAAAAACAACGAAGGTTTATGGATTCATTGATTGATTGTTGATTTCAGGCTTTGTGCCGAAGGAATTGTCGCTTTTCATTTCCTTCATTATCTGTAAGTTGCTATAGATTGAATTAATGTGCTTTCTTCTATGTCTACACACAAGCACACACATGATATACATATCGTGTTTGATGCTCATTTTGGGTACTTTGTAGTTTCTAGTTATCATTTTTTTAATCATTTGCATTCCTCAACCTTATTGTAGAGGGCTAAACAAGCCAACAGGCTGATTTGTTCGGTTGCCACAGAATCCTTAAAAAAACCCGTTGAAGAATCCAAGATGGATACGCCTAAAGAAATCTTTTTGAAGGATTACAAGATGCCTGATTACTATTTTGATACGGTACAAATATACTTAAATTAATTTTTCTACGACAGGACTAGAATAACTTTGTGGCATTTGTTTTTGTATGCATACTGATGGAATTATGACTATAGGTGGATTTGAGATTTTCATTGGGTGAAGAGAAAACAATTATTTCTTCAAAAATAACTGTGTTCCCCAGAATTGAAGGTAGGTTGTGACCATTCTTCCTATTTAGTACTTTGTTCACTGGCAGTATTTATATCTCTGATAGATAAGTAATTAGCTGTTCAACCTTTTTCCTCACATTTTCCTATAGCAGTGGACTAAGTATTAGATCTTGTTCATTCTTCCATGCAAGTTAATGCCTATGAGAAATTTTGGAAGAATACTTCTATGTCATTTTTATTCTTTTTTAATAAATAATTCTTGTAAAATAGGTTCTTCTCCTCCTCTGGTTTTGGATGGACGCGACATAAAGTTGGTCTCAATTTGTGTTAATGCCAAGGAACTCAAGGTTTGTAATTTTCCTACTTCTCCTAAGGTCCTTCAATACAAACAAATAGAAAGCCTTTCTTGTTGCCCAAATTTTATAATTATATGCTTTGTGGTTTAACTTCTTACAATAGGAAGTTTTAGTCCAATAGCCAATTTATGTTTTTGGTTCTACTTAAATCTTAAGATACCTGAGTTGCAGTATCATTGACATGCCATATAAAAATATATTTTTTTTCTAATTTAATAATTTCTGGTGCCATGAATTGGTGCATGTCTGTGTGTTTTCTAGGGGTGCTGGTGGGCTAGAGTATTAACCCTTAAGGTTTTCTTACTATGACCCTTTTTTTCTTAATAGGAGGGAGAATACCTGTTGGACTCGCGCCATTTGACACTCGTATCACCACCTAGTGGTTCATTTACTTTGGAAATCGTTAATGAGATACATCCTGAGAAGAACACATCTTTAGAGGTAAAACATGCCTTCTGGTATCCACAAGTTGATTTTGAAGACTATGTGGATCTCTCTTGTCCATATAATAAATCAAATTCACTGCAGGGACTGTATAAGTCATCTGGGAATTTCTGTACACAATGTGAAGCTGAGGGTTTTCGGAACATTACATTTTATCAGGTGGGTATCTTGCAGCACATATTTATTCTAGTGGCCTGTAAATGGAAATGTTGATTCTTTTTTTTTTTTTTTTTTTTTTGGTAAAGGAAAATGTTGATTCTAACTTTCCAGTTTATTGATGTGTTCCATCTGCAAACAGGACCGCCCTGATATAATGGCAAAATACACATGTCGCATTGAAGCTGATAAGTCATTGTATCCGGTATTGTTGTCTAATGGAAATCTCATTGAACAAGGTGACCTCGAGGTAAGCTTCACTTTTTCTGCATTGAAAAGGCATTTGTGTTCCAACCAAAAAAAAGGGGGCCATTTATGTAGAATCTTATGTGCTGTTCTTTATTGTTATTTTTCTTTGCTGCAGGGTGGTAGACATTATGCCTTGTGGGAGGATCCCTTTAAGAAACCTTGCTACTTGTTTGCCTTAGTTGCTGGACAGTTGGAGAGCAGAGATGACACATTTATCACCCGTTCTGGTAGGAAGGTCTCACTAAGGATCTGGACCCCAGCACAAGACGTGCCCAAGACTGCTCATGCCATGTATTCGCTTAAAGCGGCTATGAAATGGGATGAGGATGTTAGTTTCTTCATATAAAACCTGAGTTTTTAATTTGATACTAAATGTTACCTTATTGATCTTATTCTAAAGCATACTTTGCTGTTATATGCCTCTGCAAACAGGTGTTTGGTCTTGAATATGACCTGGATCTCTTTAATATTGTGGCTGTTCCAGATTTTAACATGTAAGTTAATTTTTTTAAAACGATGTTCGATTATGTGGTAATATATTTGGTACCCATTTGATACTTTTTGGTGACAAATATCTTGTGCTATAGTACTTTTAATGTTTTAGTCACTCATATTTATTGTTTCTTAATCAATGATCAGGGGAGCCATGGAAAACAAGAGTTTGAATGTATGCTTTCTGAACTTATTTCAGTTCACACATTGATGTCTCTCCTTAGATCTTTTCGAAACCATAGTTGAACTTAAATTTCCTTTTTCTAGATTTTCAATTCCAAGCTTGTCCTGGCATCTCCAGAAACAGCTACAGATGCAGATTATGCTGCAATTTTAGGAGTCATTGGCCATGAGGTTTGTTATTAATGTCTATAATGAAATGGGTTCTTTACTCAAGTCCTATGAATTTAATTTTTAATGACATTGGTTTCATGTTTTTTATAATTTGCAGTACTTCCACAACTGGACTGGCAACAGGTTAATTCATATCCCATCATAGCTCATTATTCCTTCAAAAAAAAAAAAAAAAATGAGAGTAAAAAATGTGCTGTGTTTAGCTCCTCATCTTATAGTTTCCTTTCTTACATTGGTTTGAAACTAATTTTCTTCTATTCATGATGATTTGGAACTTTGATGTTAATTACTACCTTATCTTTTAATATTTAATGTGTTCACACCTCAGTCATGATTTAATATAACAATTGCAGAGTGACATGTCGTGACTGGTTCCAGCTCAGCCTAAAGGAAGGTCTTACTGTTTTCCGTGATCAGGTATAGGCTCTTTGTCCCGTCTACTAATTAGTCTTGAACACACTATATATTCTTTTTTGGAGCTTACAGATATAAGAATCTTTAATAATTGGTAGGAGTTTTCATCTGATTTGGGAAGTCGTACTGTAAAGCGGATTGCTGATGTTTCCAAGCTTCGAAATTATCAGTTTCCACAGGTCTTCCTTCTTTCTCTCTAGAATATATAAAATGCGTGCAACGTCTAGATTGATGCCTTTGTTCTTATTATGTTATCATAATTGTCTAATTATCATTGTAAACCATTTAGAGCATTTGTGAATAGGCATGTTTGCCAATCTAAAATAGGTGTCAGTGACGTTTTGTAGAGTTTTTGGTATAATATGCTGCATTTAAGTGTATATATGTTTCCTTAATTTTCAGGATGCTGGTCCCATGGCTCATCCTGTACGGCCACATTCTTACATTAAGGTCAGAAATCATTTTCTGTTTCTTTTATCTCTTTTAAAGTTTCTGTCAAGTTATCAACATAATCTACAGCTTTCTTGACTATAACGCTTTTAACTTGTGTTCCTTCCGCTTCCATCCTACAACAGATGGACAACTTCTACACAGGCAAGTTGTTCTTTACATAATTTAACTAGAGTTAATAGTTATATTAACATTTATTTTGTTGAATTGGAAATTGTCATGTGCTTTTAACTTTTGGATATTTGGCTCTCTTGTGCATTGTGTTGGATATGATGCTGATTTGGGGCCTTCACCAACTTCAACGTGCAGTAACGGTAGGGTTTAGCAATTGTCTTTGCATCTTATAATCCTCATATCCCATGGTCGCTCTTGAGAAATTATCTAATTGTTCTTTGTTTCATTTTCTTTTACAGGTGTATGAAAAGGTTTGACTTTTTTGTTCAACAACAAATCTCTCTCTCTCTTTCTCTCTCTCAGGACAATGACTATTTTTTAATTTATTGATTTTTTGTTCTTATGATCCAATTTCAGGGAGCTGAAGTTGTCAGGATGTACAAAACCTTGCTGGGGAGTCAAGGGTTCCGAAAAGTAAGATTTAGAATTTGTCGGAGTTTATATCTGATTATGTGATATAAAATTATAAATGTCTAGTTCATTATATAGCTGCTGATCTGTGGGTGTCCATGTGTACAATTTCTCCACTTTCAGGGCATGGATCTTTATTTCAAGAGACATGATGGGCAAGCTGTTACCTGTGAAGATTTTTTTGCTGCCATGCGAGATGCAAATGATGCTGATTTTGCTAATTTCTTACAATGGTATGTATCTGCCTTTTGTTTCTTTTGAGCTTCTGAAGATTTTAATGCTTACTATTTAAAATATAACCAAAATACAGGTACTCCCAAGCTGGGACCCCTCTTGTCAAAGTGACATCATCATATGCTCCCAAAGCTCGTACATTTTCTCTAAAATTCTGGTATACATGCTTGGGATCTCTCTCTCAGCAAAGAATTATGGTCTTTCTCATTGGTTGGTGATATGGCTAACAAGTTGTGTTTGATCGTGGGCTTTTCACAGTCAAGAGGTACCACCGACTCCAGGGCAACCTGTAAAAGAACCCATGTTCATTCCTGTTGCACTAGGTTTGCTCGACTCAACTGGCAAGGACATCCCTCTTTCCTGTGTGTATCACGATGGAACATTGCAGTCTGTCTCGAGCAATGATCAGCCAGTATATACTACAGTTCTTCGAGTGACCAAGGTCAGTTCAGCACTTTTACGTTTGCCTTTTTTCTTTTTTCTTTTTTGTGTGTATTTTCCCTTTTTGCTTAGTGGACCAACAGTGAGTCACTAAGAGAAGATAATTACAAAATCTTTCAGACATTTTGAGATAATCCATTTCATATTCTTTGCAAAGCATGAACAATTTTATCTTATGTTTGTATTGACCCCATATTACATTGTTAAGCATTATGCGCCTTTTATTACTTTTTAATTGTTTTTATACATATTAACATTTGTATGATTGTGATTGAACTAAGCAGAAAGAAGAAGAGTTTGTGTTTTCTGATATATCTGAGCGGCCAGTTCCATCTCTATTGCGGGGCTATAGTTCTCCTATTCGTCTTGAATCTGATCTGACTGACAGCGATCTGTTTTTCCTTCTTGCTCATGATTCTGATGAGTTCAACCGGTTTGTCTTTCTAAATGATGTGATACCCTTTTTTTTCTTTTTATTTTATGTAATTGAGCAACTGATGGACAGAAATTTACTTGATTATTTTTCTGTTCAGTTGGGAGGCTGGACAGCTGCTGGCACGCAAGCTGATGCTCAGCTTGGTGGCTGATTTCCAACAAAACAAGCCATTGGTTTTGAATCCAAATTTTGTGCATGGGCTCAGAAACATACTCAGTGACTCAAGCTTGGATAAAGTATGACTTCTTTCTTTTTGAGAAAAAAATATATATATTGGGGGAAGGGTGAATGTACTAATGTAACTTCAATTCAATGACCTCTGCTTTTCCAGGAATTTGTTGCAAAGATTATGACTCTACCTGGAGAAGGGGAAATAATGGACATGATGGGAGTTGCAGATCCTGATGCTGTTCATTCTGTTCGCACTTTCATCAGGAAGCAGCTTGCCCAGGAACTGAAAGCAGAGTTACTCAACACAGTATGCATTCTTCCTAGGAGTTGCATAAATATGATATATTAATTACTATTTTGTGCTTCTATCTAGTTTTAATTTTTTTTTTTTTTTTGTTGAGCAATAAATATTTCTGTTAATGCTTCATAGGTTGAAAAAAATAGGAGCTCAGAAGAGTATGTGTTTGACCACCCTAATATGGCAAGGCGTGCTTTGAAGAATATTGCACTAGGTATGTTTTGCTTTAATTGTATGTTTGCAAGATTGGCCTCTGATCAACTTTTATAAATTGATTAATTTTGTGTTTTGTATTTTCTAGTGTATCTTGCATCACTTGAAGCTCCAGAGTATACCGAGCTTGCGCTGCAGGAGTATAGAACTGCCACAAATATGACTGATCAATTTGCAGCTTTGGCGGCCATAGCCCAGAACCCTGGTAAAACCCGTGATGATGTTCTGGCTGACTTCTATAGCAAGTGGCAGCATGACTTTTTGGTATTACTTCTGCTCAATTGCTCTTAATTTGCTAGAATGATATTTTTGGGTCTCTCTGAGTTGTGTGTTGTGCATTTCATCGCTCTCTTTCTTCTAGGGAGGGAATGTATGGTAGGTATTTTGCATAGGATTTTCCTAAGTACACATTGAGGATCTCCCCGATATATGAGTAGTTGTAAAGCATAGTTCAGAATTCAGCTTGTATACACAGGAAATGATACTTTGTTAGGAAAATAAACGGGCATCATTAGAAGTTGGTCAAGTTGTGTTTGGAAGCATCTCTGTGGAAGAAAGACGTTTAGGTAACTTTGTTAACGAAGCTAATCATGAGGCCAGACTGAACTGATGATGCATTCTTAATATTCCCTAATTATCAGTGGATGAAAACATGCTTAATGTTTACAAGTTGCTATTGGAGCTTTCAGTTTTTTATTTTTATTTTTTATTAGTGTGTGATACTATTTTTTTTTTCCCGATGCTGAACGTGGTACTGGATTTTGAGAATCGTTGCTTCACCAATTTATGCAGGGAAAGTTTCTTCTCATCATTGTGACAATCTTATCCTCCCCAATCTCATATTCCTCTTTTTCTTCAGGTTGTGAATAAATGGTTTGCCCTTCAAGCCATGTCTGACATTCCTGGTAACGTTGAGAATGTTAAGAGCCTCTTAAACCACCCTGCATTTGACCTGCGTAATCCAAACAAGGTGTACTCCCTCATCGGAGGTTTCTGTGGGTCTCCTGTGAATTTCCATGCAAAAGACGGGTCAGGCTACAAGTTCTTGGGGGAAATTGTACTGCAACTAGACAAACTCAACCCTCAGGTCCATTCAAAAATTTCTTTTCGAGCTTTTATATGACTTACATCATATTGAATACTAATTTATTTTTGGTATTCTTTATCCTTGTCATGAATTGTAGGTGGCATCCCGCATGGTCTCCGCCTTTTCTAGATGGAGGCGTTATGATGAAACCAGGCAAAACCATGCGAAGGTAGGACATCATTGCTGTAGATATTTCTGGTTAACGTTGTTGTTGTCTTTTTAATCTAAATCCCCTCTTTTCATATTGTAAACTTATAATGTCCTACTTGTAATAAAATCATTCTTACACTACATCTCAAAAAAGTTGTTCTACTGAAAGAGGACAATGTTGTCTTTGTCTAAGTTCAAAATTCGATTGGTGTTTTGCAGGCACAGCTGGAGAGGATAATGTCTACCAATGGACTGTCAGAGAACGTATTTGAGATTGCCTCAAAAAGCTTGGCTGCTTAAATGTGTTGATTTATTTAAGGAGAAACAAATTGCAAAGAACATGTTGCCATCGCCAGCTTTATAGGATAATAAATATGTTATGTCATGTTTTGCTTTGTCTCCATAAACTATGTTTTTTTATGTAGACGAAACTTTCTATTAATTATAACTGTTTTTACTTGCAAAGTCACTGTATTCCATTTTGGGGTGATTGGGCCTGTTTTAGCACTGTGCTGGAACCTATGATACATTATAGAAGTGTGTTTCTTTTATGTAACACGTTCTTCGTGTACAGTGTTGTGTTTGTACCCACTCAATACTTGGATGAGATCTAGAAAAGAGCCCCAAACAGATCCAAAACTCGAAAACCCCATCATGAATCACTGCTCTAGCCTGCTCTCATTACCATATCTCTTATGCATACTGATTTTAGTTTTTTTTGGGCCAAAGCATGGTGATTTTAGTTACTATCGAAATGTGACAAGTTAATATGATTTGTGTAACCAACAAATACGATAAAGTTTCCTTGTTATTACTGGTTCAAAATGACAAATATATATATATATATATATATATATGTGGAAAAAGAAAAAAGGAAAAACAATTGCTTTATCATATCATAAGGTGGAACCTACCATTGAATTTGATAATATACTAAGTTATTTGATCTTAAGATGGTCTAATGTGAAAAATATGGAAAATAATTCCGAGGTATTAATCAATATGATGTGGGTCAAAGGGTGTGACGAAGTTACTACCGTGTATAATCTTGCTACTAATAGAAATATGAATAAATTATACTCTTGGTTTCTAAAATTTGGTGTAGGTTGAATTTTGGTTCCTCAAATTTCAATTGTTCGGATTTGGACCATGAAATTTCATAAAGAACAATGTGTTTGTATCCTTTATTTTTCGGCTTATGTGAGTTGAATCAATATAATGGACAAAGTTTGGCTTAAACTTTGTTGTAGGTTAAATTACAACTTCTATTTAAAAAATTAACATGATTATATATTTTGAAAATCTAACAATTGGATTCTATATTCTTTATCTTCTTAACACATATGTAAAATTCCATGTTAATCTATAAACTTATTTATTTACTATTAAATTTATAAACTTATTTTTTTTATGTATAATTTTAGAGTACAAAAACAGGAAATTTAAACATTTGAATGATGACATAGCTATTGATTTTTGATATTTTAAAAATTTTGCAAACATAGAGAATTTAAAAAAAAAAAATGTAATTCAACTGTAAATTTATTATATTTCACATTCAATAAAAAAATATAGATAGAAATTATAGCCTTAAATTACGACTAAAATTGTTGTCAAGTAGTTTTCAAATGTAATGTAGCCTAGCCCCTCAACTTTTTCCCTTAAAAAAAAAGAAAATGTCAAAAGTACAGAAATATAATAAGCACTCTGGATGCTGGCGATGTTTGAAAAAGTCATAAAAACCTTTAACGAGTTGTCCTATATTAAAATGAAATTATGCTTTGTGGAAATCCATGTTAACAATTCTTGTATTAATCATATCATATGTGATGGATTCGAATCTAAAGTAGATCCTTTTGCCAAGAGCATCACATGGCCTAAAGGATTGGACTAACGTGCTTATGTCAGATTTTAGAATAGTCTACGTTCAGTCACAATTAAATTTTTGCATTTTTTATTTTTATCTTTATAGTTTATATTATGTACTATTATTATAGTATGTAACTTATTTCAATTTTGTATATATAAATTATTGTTTTTGTTTCAGTTATAGTCTTTGAAATTTTAGAAACATCTAAATCTAATCTTTATGTTTTTCTAATGATAAGATATAACACGAATTTTGTACCTAAACCATTATTAAAGTTAACAATTAGGAAAGATAAATGTTATTTGTAATAAAAACGTAGAGACACGTGAGTCCAACATTTAATTCAAACTAAATTCTAAACAAATAGGATTCCGACACATTGTGGTCCTTCGCGTATGTGTTACGTACAATTATAAGAGCAATTATGCAATGTAGTTCTGAATGTGTCATTTAAAAAATATAAAAAACATTTTAATAAAAAGATAAAATATTTTTTAAAAAGTAATATCTATAATTAATTGTTATGGTTAATTAGAATTTTCCCTTAATTGTATTGTAGCTCAACTGGTAAAGTTTTTTATGGTTATATAAGAGATTTGAGATTTAATCATCGCCTATACAAAAAATTGATCGGTGTCTTGATCTAATGATAGAGAGTTATTATCAGGAGTAAACGCTATAGATTAAAACTCTCTCTAAAAATATAAAAAAAAAAAACTTTTTTATGAGAAACAGAAAAAATTGTCAATAAATTAATTGTTTTTTTTTCTATAATTTTTTTTTAAATAGATTATTAACCATTTTTCTAAAGGTATCTGTTAAAATTTTTCATGTTAATAAACATTCTACTCTCTAACATTAGAAAACGCAATAAATTTAACAAAAAGTCAACCTTTTCAATATTAAAAAAAAGGTGCCCGATAGAAATTTAAGGTTTTTTAGTTAAATTTGATGGAAACCTAATCGTCATTTGCTTTGATGAAATTGATTTTTTATTTTTGTTTTCTTTAAATTTGTGGATATTTGAAATGACTAAAATTGCTGTTAATAGCTTTACCCAAAACTTATTAGGCCAACCACCACCTCCCAATTACGTCTCGCATCACAAATTTTTTTATCCGAACTTCTTATTTAAGCTTTTTTTTTTACAAAAATTTATGATAAATTAAAAAAGTGATTAACTTTTTCTTACAATTTTTTAAGTTTCACATAAAAAGTTTTTTTAAAATAGATTAATAGTATATGCCCTTAGATTAATTGAATTATTTTATTATATATGCAATTAGGAGATGAAAAATACCGTTGCAATAATTTGACCCAAATTTCTTTTGTCAATTCTTTGCAATCTATTGTAATAAAATTTGAGAAATAATAGCATATTGCTACAAAAGTAATAAATTGTTTATTGCAATAGAAAATATATTATTACAACAAAATTGTCATTAAAATATTTAAGGTTTATTGCAACGAAAATATTTTTTAGCATACACCTATTACCTCAATTTTTTGTAGCATAAACTTATTGTCTCATCTCAATTTTTTGTAGCATAAACTTATTATCTCAAATTTTATTACAACACTTTGCATCAATTATTGTAATAAATCTAATGTATTGCACGAATTTTTAATATGAAACAAAATGGATAATTAATTGAAGAGTCTAGTTAATGTATGCCCTAAGGCATATATTAACCATCTATTTTTTTCAAAATTTTATAAGAAGTTAAAAAAATTTTCAAAATAATTAACTACTTTTTTGTTTTTTCATAAATTATTTTAAAATAATTTATTAATATATGCACGTCACAAAACCTATTTAAAAATTGGATTCGGTTAAGCCATCTATTTTTAAAAATATTTTATAAAAAATTAAAAAAATGATAATACATTTTTAATTCTTAATAATATTTTTTTAAAAAGTAATATATTATTGTGTGCTCTGACGCCTAAGTAAATTCCTTAAAAATTAGTCAAAAAACCTATATATTATACTAATGTTTACGTTTGCGAAGGAGAGTGTCCTTTTTTATTCTTGCTTTAAAAATCGGTGCCCATCCTTTCCTGAAGACAACCTTGTATAATCAGAACGGGATTCTAGTCCTACAGCAACAACTTTTTTAGACTCTCTCGGATAACTGTCTCTGTCTCTCTGTGCTAGCAATTTTCGCATCTCTGAATAGTTGTGATTGAACACCACGTGCAGCAACAGACAGCCGTACGATCATACCCTTAGTTAAGTTCACAAAACCATGTGTCAAACTCTCAAAAACCACCTTATTATTTGATTAAATAAACAAACAAAAGATTACATCATCTCCCCTGTCAGATACAGATATAGGGAATTTTGGGACCCACTTTCCTTCCCCTGAAGTCTTCCACTTTAGAAAATACTCCCCCTACCAGTACCAGTTACCACCTCGTTTTTGTACACGTGCCACGTGTACTCCCTCGTATTAAGTTTGGTTTGGTTGAAAACAGACAGGATTTTGTTGTAGGTAGCCAACCCATTTAGTACTGTACAACTACAATACAGCACTACACTCTTTAGAATTAAATTTAGATCTCTCTCTCTCTCAACATGTTAGTAAACAAAAAAAATTTACAATTTTTGTCTTGGCGATGTGATGAGTCGTGGATGGTGTTTCTATCTCTAAAAATGTTAGGAACACAATAAAATTCATAATTTTTGTCATTATTAATTATGTGACAGTTTGTAACTGGTATTTCTCTTTTTTTGAAAATACTAAAAATATAATAAAGTATTAAAGTTTATCATTTTTATCACAATTCACTTCATAATAGATTATAACTTTTAAGTGGTGAAAAAAAAGTAACAGCTGTATGTTTACGTGTACTACCACAACTTGCCAAGTGACAAAAGTATGAACTTTTATTATGACACTAGTTGCTCTCTCTTTTTCTCTCTCTCTCTCTCTCTCTCTCTCTCTCGTATCTTACACAACTTCCGTACAGATACATCATATCTACTAGAGTGCTGTAGAGTTGAACTATGGTATATTACAATACAATAAAAAGTCATCACCTCCGGCCTAAATTAGGCCTATGTGCTTTTCCTTGATTAAGAAATGGATAAATACCAATGGATGGATTATCAAAAAAAGAAAAAGAAAAAAGGATGATCTAGAACTTTGGACTTTGGAGGTCATCAATGCTTCAATTAACTTGATCTAATAGTTTGGGATTTATTGCCTTCTAAATTTATTTATATCAATTACCTAATGACTATCTGGCTTGATGATATTTCATCAATGCCTCTCTAGTTTAACGGCATCTAGCCTTTAATTATGAGGTTAAGAACAAAACCCATATGGCCTCAAGGCCTTTAAGTTGTTTAAATTTAAGATAATCTCACTACAAATGATAATTATTTGTCAGATTCTCCTGTTTTTATTATATATTTTGACTACAAAAAAAATGAAAAATAAAAGCCCCTCTCTTGTGGAGTGCAGGAGTGGTCCAGCTAAATGCTAACTTCAGTAGTAAGTACACCCTATTTTGCATGTGAAATTATCTTTGTGAGAGAGGGAGGTTCAAACAATAATTATGATAAATGACAACAGAATAACCCACACTTTGTTTAAACTACTTGTATATGAATACATCTTAATTATGTTAAAGTTTACCAGTTAGAGAAAAGGATTTATTAGCTTTAATGTTTTATTAGGGCGAAAAGGAATCATCTTTCCTTCTTTCTAATGATTTTTTTTAATCTTTTTGGCCGTGGAAAAGTCAAGCAAAAGGGGAAAAGAATACTTAATATTGTTTAGCAATTTTAGCTATGTTGATTGGTTGCCAGGTTTGCAATGATGAAAGGCTATCTCGATTAGATTTGAGGTTTGATTAATTAGGTAATTATCATTTGACCCTACTTTAAAGTTTAAAGTTTTACTATGGCTTCAAAAGTCTTCTATCTAATTCTTTGAGTGTCGAGAAGTCAAGCAAAAAGAAAGACAACCAACTCTGATTCGAAGCTATCTTTTGTACTCATTTCCTTTCCTTCTATAGCTTGATTGGCAAACAATAAAAGAGAGGAAAAAAAAATTCACATGAAGTGAATTGAAACGTTCAAAGAAAACAAGTTTCATTTGTCAAAACTCAAAAGCATAAAAATTAAAAAGCAACTTCTCTCATATATGGTTTTTAACTTCACAAACCATTGATAGGACCTTGACCCCTGTATACACCTTACCCTTCAAGCCATGCATCAGATAAGCAACACGCCTAGATTAACGCTTACGTTTTGTTAGTAGTCTCAGACTTTCAACCTCCAATTGAATTCCCCAGGCATCATTCACATATAGTTAAACAATATTTTCAATTTGGTTTGGGCATAAGGAAAGAGTTGAACTCATACTGATCCGATCCATTGGTCCAGTGTATATTAAAAATTAAAAATTTAAATTTCTATTGATCCATTTTTAATGCGTATATGTATGAGTATAAACCAATTTTTAATTAACCTTAGTCACTTAATACTATTTTCAGGTTGCTCGAAGTGGATTTTAAGGTGATTAGACTAACTCGAAGTGATAATTTGACTTCATAGACTGTGGTAGGGGTTTGGAAACACCTCACTTAAGAAGATTTTTTAAGAAATGCTGGAATTAAACTAGTCCTAAGCAAGTCATCTCGAAGTAAAGTAAATTGCAGGAAATATGACATATTATAATTAAAGCCTAAACGAATATCCTCATGCTAAATTGATTTGAAGCTAGCGGCAATTCAAATAAAAATTAAATGGACAACTAGATATTGTATCAAACTTGATAAATACTATATTTAATAAGATCATGAGTATAAAGGAAATGAACTTACAAGCATGAAGTCTACTACAAAGTTTAAGACTTAATTTGCCTAAGAACTATTATTTTTCCTAAGAATATAAGTGCAATTGATCACAAAAGTGCTTTGGTGTGTCATTGGTTGTGTACTTGTGTGGTGTTTTTTCCTTGTAGAATCAAACCCTATTTATACTCGAAACTTAAACAGTTGTCTCGTTATTAACAAGGCTTAATAACCTTTCTTAATCAATTCTAGGCAACTACCACCTTGTTGCTCTTGGTTACTTTGTACGTGTCTTCATGTCTGATGCCTTAGGTAACCGCTAGAGGCATTTGTTTACTAATTCTTCGAAATAACCACCCACTTTCCTTATAACTACTTGAGAACTCCACTAAATTAATGTAACTTGTCATTCGTTTGGCCTTAATTATATGATCATTTCCAAACTTGCAATTATGTTTAAGTTACATTTTCACATGGCTTTGCCCTATTCTACCATGTCTTGTCAATAAGTAAATTGACATGTGTGTGCGCGTGCATGCATATATAAAAGTATAATTTTAATACACGCATACACGCGCGCGTGCACACATGCATATATATATAATATTCAATATTTGAGTCACTACTAACATTACGTGACTTTTTCTGTAAGTTCATTAAAGACTTTCTTTTTATTATTTCTTTATTTCTTTACAAAGCATGTTATATCTTATTTTGAAAGCTTTATATATTTAGTTATCTTGATAGGTGATTTAACTTTATTTCATGTTTCATATATATATAAGAGTTGCATACATTTTCTTTTCCTTATTAATGTAATTTTTGGACTGGTAGAATATTAGAATTAATTATCCGACTATAAACTTAATGATTTGTGTATAATGTAAATCTTACTTTGAACATTTTCCTTTTTTTTTGGGGGGGGGGGGGGGGTTATATTGAAGGAAACACAAAAAAAGAATATGAGTAATTTTGGTTGTGCCGATTCATTAACAACTGGATAAGTGTTATCAAAATAACAATCCATTTTAGTTAGGCTCATCTTGACCGGTACCGGTTAGGTTAAATCTAAACCCACCTGACCTGACTTGTTGGCTAGGTGTTTGGTTAATGAAATCACACTTTCTTGTTACCCTTTCCAGCAATCTAAGGTAAAAATTATAGGAAAGCATGAACTTGAACAATTTTCTTACTTCATTTTGACTTATAAACAAATGGATGCAATAATTGGAAAATGACAAATGCGGTTAGGAGGCCTTAATCACAAGTAGTACAGATTATGAACTACTCTAGGTCAAAAGTAGCTCAGTGCTTCTAATTCATAACTTTATCTGGGGCCTCAATCCAAGGCCTATCAATCAAACTTCATCAAATTATTCACTAATCGCATTTCTTTAACTCCAATTCAATTTTAAAATATACGACAATTTGTTTCCCCTACAAAAATGTTTAAAACTCAAATATGGCCCTATATGATATACCAATGGCACATCACAAAGCATACTATAGAGCTTAATGTGCTTCCTCATTGCTACATACCCCAATCATATTCCTTGCCAAAAAATTAATGTTATTCTTGGTAGGGCCATGACCTCATTAACCTACCCCAAAAGCCTAGGGCTTATGCGTGCTGTGTTAAATATCTAGTTGTGGCACATATGTGTTGGGTGGACCCAAACAGCTAGAGAATTGATTGGGCTTTTTCACATGGAATTGAACAAAAGAAAATCACATCTTTTGGGATTAAAAAGTAAAGAGAGAAAGAAAGCTCCATAAAGTATAGCGCGTAAAATCTAGTAAATTATAAATATGTCAAAAAAAAAAAAAAAGGGTCAATGTGTGAAAAGAGTTGGACCTAAAGGCTCTTTTTCCACGATGATATTGATATTTCACTCTCCTCAAGTGTGAAAACAAAAATGTAATAAAAAAAAAAAAAAGGAGATTAGAATAGAGGGACTTTTTCTATGCTAGAGAAAGAGTGAAGAAAGGCCCTTTGGGGCATCAATTTCAGAGAGATTAAAAAAAGGCATCGTTCATAGGGAGAGAGAGTCATAGATAGACCAACCGTGCAAGTTTTAGTTTTAAAGTGGTGGCTGGTAAAGGGGGAGAATTTTTTTAGAGTGTGGGACCCATTTTTTGAGGGTGTGTGAGATGTTGCGCACGAAAGCAAAAGCCATCGAGAAGTGGATGTGCACACGTGCACACACATTTTGACAAAACCCCAAAAAAAAAAAAAACAAATGCTTTCTCGGTAAAACAATAATAATAATCAATAATCAATTCGCAACTATAAAAACTACTCCTATTTTTCTTCTGCTTTGATTATAAAATAAAGGGGAGATGCTACATTTACACTAGTTTTATAATATTTTTACAATAAATTATAAGTAATTAGTTGTTATTTGTTCAAATTTAAACCTAACACTAAAATTACTTTTTTGTCCTGACAATAACAATCAATAATAATTTATTTCTTAAAATATGTTGTAAAAATAGTATCATTTCTCTAAAATACAGTGCTAGTTGTCCAGTCAGAAGGACCAAACTACCCTAAACAGCAAGGCGCTATTACAATCAACATCTTTCATTTTTTTTTTAAAAGGTGCACCCATAAGTTTTTAAAATATGTGATTTTTAATTCATTATTAAAAATAAGTTTTTTTTTCTTAGAAAAAACTTATTTTTAGTCCTTTGACCCCATGTTAAGGTTGAATTAACAAGGCCACATTTGGTTTACCTTAATATCCAATCTACTATTTGATTAAGTCCAATTAAAAAAAAACACAATTATGTTTTTGAATAATTAAGGAATACTTGGTAATTACAATCTTCATTTTATTTAAAAAAGCATCGTTCTATGGCCCATAAATTTTAATGATTATGATTTAACTTTAGGCACAACAAGGCCATGCACACTAAGAATTTATATAGATTCATGCATAATGCAAACTTTTGTCACTCAATTATTTTGTCATGTACCATAATCCTAGGCTCCTCAAAATTAAAACTAGAGGGATAATTATGTAAAATTGAATAGTGCTTAATACATTAAAAAAATATATATTAATAGGGCCTTGTATAGAATAAGCCTTGGTCTTGAATAATCACATGGAAACGAAGTCATTGCCGTGTTTGACCTCAAGAGCGTTACTTACTCAAAATTAAATACTTTCTATATATAAAGATTTGGTTTTTCATTACATTTTAATTACTGGGTTCAGTTTTTGTTAAGCTCTCCAATCTTCTTCCAAGTTTTCCTGAGAAAATTTGCATTTTCTTGGCTGAGAAAAAGGAAAAAATAAAAAGAAAGAAGAATTTTCATATTTGTGAATGAAAAAGTAAGTGTTTTTTGATCGAGAAAAGCGGAGATGAGAAGTGGGAATGGAGATTCAAGAGCTCTAAACAACGCTTTGGAGACTATAAGCGCTGCTGCTACTGTGATCGCTTCAACTGAGAATCGTGGTCCTCAAGACACAGTTCAGGTATAAAATCTTTTAAAAAATCCAATCTTGTTTATCTTTAGCTTTTGAATTGGAATTGGGTCAGTTTGTTTGATTTAAAAGTTGATTTTTTTTTTTGTTTTGTTTGGTGTAGTTTTAAATATGAGATTTAAGATCTGTTTGAGTTTGGTTCTTGGTTTATTCTTTTGACCTTTTTATTTAATCGTATAGTAATGATTGGTTTTCTCTCTCTCTCTCTCTCTCTCTCTCTCTCTTTTTCCAATTATTGAGTTTTCATGGTAATGAATCAAGCACTGTTTGGTTTGCTTTTGAAAAAAGTTTAATTTTTGTTTTGTTTTTTGAGAAAAAGCTGTGCAAATTCTGCTTTGGAAAGTAGTGAAAGTGTTTTCCAAAGAGCTAAGTGAACGGTGTTTTGGAATTCTTTTATGTAGTCTTAATGGAAGGTTGACTTTCTGATGAGGAAGTATGATGCTTTGGTTTGTGGTAAATGAATTTGCACAGTTTAAGAAGTATCTTTTGGTTTGCTTTTTTAGGTTAGATTATGTTCCTGACATTCTGGGTTTGTAAGAATTGCTGTTGAAGTTTGTGAAAGTATTGGAATTGTGCCTTTTTACTGTACTGTTGGTAAGTAGAAGAAAAGGTTTGCTAAAAGGCATGAAATGTGTCTCTGTAGAGGCAGAGTCACTGTGATGGACGTTGTAATACAGAGAAGACTTTTGAATTATATATGGCAAGAATGGTGTGAATTGCACATCATTCTAGAGTGTATGTTTTTCTTGGGAGAAGTGGTGGTGTAGAATCTTCAGGCAATCGGAAAATAAAGAATAATCTATATATTCAAGATCTTGGCCTTGAATGTCTGAATAGGAGAAACCATGCCTTGGATATCTTTGCTTCAGAACAAAACAATTAGAATTAGGCTCAGAGCTGTGGCTCTTAGTACAATTCTCTCTGTCTCTCTCATTTTCCTTTCTTATTTTCTTTCCCGGGGGTTGTAGATTGAATTTTTTACTGATGGGCTTGAGCTGCTGGGCTAATTTTTCTCAACGTTTTATATATCTGGGTATTATGGGTGGCTCCCTTAATAACAATAAGGAAGGTCATTTTGCAGTATATATGGATTTGACTACATTTGCAATCGAAAGTTTGCTGATCCATGATAGTACGAGAAATGTTGCTTTTTCGAACAAGCGAAAAGAAATTAAATAAAAGAAAAAAAAGGGGGGAGGGGTTGTTGTGGGGGGCGCTGCTTTAGTTATTTATTGGACGAACTTCCTGCAGTATGTTTGATGATAAGAAGTGCACTTTCGTGTTTGCTTGAGATGTTTTTGTATTTTGAAACTAATGGTCATCTACCAAGTCAGCACATCTGAACAAGTGTCATCACGGCTGTGATTCTGAGTGATCAATTTTGGAGATGTTGAATTTCGTTGTATATGCATCTTCTCTTAGTGAAAAATGTTTGCACTCACAGGAAGAAAATAAAGGGAGTCCTAAATGGTTAGAGTCTTCTTAACTTGAATTTGATTGTATCTGACAAGCAGGCGTTTAGATGTCTTCTGACAAGCAGGTTGCACCAATATACAGGGGCATTTTTCAAACTTCAAAGTGGTGATTTCTCTTTTAGCTCCAGATGGTGCTAAATGATGGTGTGGTTTTTCGTGATATGTTTGCAATTAGAACATTCTGAATTTACTCCTCAATTCACCTATGGTTTTGCAAAATATTAGAGACATGAGATGTCATGTTCTAACATCCCTCAATTTTCTTAGTTTAAACTTTAAAGATAAATGCAGGATTTTATTGAAATATTCCTTTTGGATGTCATTATTTATTTATTCTAAGGGCTGAAATTTACTTTTAATTTGATGTCAATTTGTTGGTACAGAGGGAAGCTGGTATTTGTCTTGTACTTAATCATGTTTTTTCATAATCTTTGGTTGCTTGCAGAAGAGAAGATGGGGAAGCTGCTTGAGCTTATATTGGTGTTTTGGATCTACTAAACACAGAAAGCGAATTGGGCATGCTGTCCTTGTTCCTGAAACAACAGCCCCTAGGGCTGATGTTTCAGCCGCTGAAAATCCAATCCAAGCACCAGCACTAGTACTTCCCTTTGTTGCACCTCCCTCTTCTCCCGCATCTTTCCTTCAATCAGAACCTCCTTCTGCTGCACAATCTCCAGTGGGTATATTGTCACTCACTTCCATTTCTGCCAATATGTACTCCCCAGGTGGGCCTGCCTCAATTTTTGCCATAGGCCCTTATGCCCATGAAACTCAGTTAGTCTCACCACCGGTTTTCTCAGCATTTACTACTGAACCATCCACTGCTCCTTTCACTCCACCTCCTGAGTCTGTCCACTTGACTACACCATCCTCACCTGAGGTGCCATTTGCTCAGCTGCTTGATCCCAACCTCCGTAATGGTGAGGCTGGTCAGAGATTCCCGTTATCCCATTATGAGTTCCACTCTTATCAACTTCACCCCGGAAGCCCGGTTGGTCAACTAATATCCCCAAGCTCTGGCATCTCAGGTTCAGGTACCTCATCTCCTTTCCCTGATCATGAGTTTGCTGGTGGTGGACCCCTCATCGTAGAGTTCCGAACAGGTGACCCTCCCAAGCTCTTGAACTTTGAAAAGCTATCCAACCATGAGTGGGGATCACGTCAAGGTTCGGGTTCGCTGACACCAGATGCTGTAAGGCCCACATCTCGTGATAGTTTTCTTCTCAACCGTCAGATGTCTGAAGTTATATTACACTCGCGTCCAGACAAGGGAAGGCGGGATAATGGGATTGCTGTTAATCATAGGGTGTCGTTTGAGCTAAGTACGGAAGATGTTGTAAAATGTGTTGGAAAGAACTCATTGCCTTTGGCAGAAGCTGTATCAGCGTCTCTAAAGGATGCTGCAACTGCTGAAGGAAGCAATGCTACTGATGACATTGTGGAATGTAATGAGTGCCGTGTTGGTGAAACTTCCAATGATGCTCCGGAGAAAGCTCCTGCTGATGGGGAGGAAGTAGAGAGACATCAGAAACATCGGTCCATCACTCTCGGTTCTGCTAAAGAATTCAATTTTGACAATAGAGATGGAGGAGACTCTTGTAAGCCTAATGTTGTCTCGGACTGGTGGGCGAATGAGAAGGTTGTTGGGAAGGAGGGTGTTCCAACCAAGGATTGGTCTTTCTTCCCTATGATGCAGCCAGGTGTCAGCTAACTAGTATACACATCTCACTCAATAACTCCATGTTCACAGAAAATTGCAGGACTTTGCAGGATGGCTTTGGATTACAGACCCGTTTGTAGCAACCCAGCACCATAACTGTTGAATCCAATTGAAGAAAAGTTTTAGATTTAATTGGAAGGTCTACTGCATTGCTGACCCGGGTTTGAAGGCTGTTTTTGTAGTCCCTGGCCTGAAAATAGGCAGACTTTGTCATGACATGTATGGACTATGGATAATGTATATTTGTTTTTCCCTTACTTGAGGTTAAAATTAACAGCTGCCTTTAGATGTTTTTGTCGTCAGCCCTTTATAGATGTAATATATTGATGACAATAGAACAGTCATAATAGTAATAACAAATAAACAGCACTGTTAATGATTGAATTTGGCATCTAAGAATATCACAGTATGTGCAAAATCTATTGCAAAGCTTATGGTTATTGGCACAGTTTCATAGGGGCTGAACATGGCATTAAGCAGAAATTCATTCATGCGGTGATAGAAAGACTTTTGTGAATGAGGTTCAGATTTCCATGTAAATATACCATATAGGGTCTCAAGGAAAGGTTCAGGTTCTTTGATCCCAGATGCTGTACTTTCCCACACGCATATATCTTGATGGTTTTCTTCTAGAAAATGTTTCATATTCTTTGATCCCAGATGCTGTACCTCCCACACGCACATCTTGATGGTTTTCCTTCTCAGAAGTCAGAACTAAGCTTGTGAACAAAGAATGGGATCCTGTAGATGCCGTGCCGTGCCATTCATCTATGTTTAGACACAGACCGAAATCCTGTGGGTGCTATTTAACTACGTTCAGCCATGTCTCATGGGCTCATGGCTCATTTGACAAATCAGGCCAACCTAGCTCACTGTGTCTGGTTTGGCTTTTTTGGTGGAGCCTATTAATTTGTATGCTTATATATAGTTTTTTGGAGGTCTAATTTTTTTTTTTTTGACTAAGTCAACAAAGAGCTAATTCGAATGAACACTTAGATCTTGAACCCTAACCTACGAGTGGGTAGCCTGGTAGAGATGGCCATAACCAATTTAATTTCTACACAGCTAACCAAAAAATCTTACGTAAAGATAATAAGAGGAAACTACACTTCAGCTATTTGTGGTTTGGATTTAATTTAAACTAGTGTATAAACTTGAACATATACATAAGTATATTAAAAATAATTACAATTATACTGTTCAAATTATATATATATATATATATATATTTTTAAAGAGGTTCAAATTATACATGGTATTAACTTACATATTTTTTAAATTCATACATTTTTAAAATATGTAATGATTTCTCATTTTATATTTATGATTTAAAATTTAATTGGATTTAGACTCTTCAATTTTTGCACTCAATAATCTGCTTGCCACAAAAATTAAAAAATTAGATGGACACGTGGCACAAAATTGGACTCCAATTGACTCCAATTTAGAACCTAATTGGACTTGGACTTAGACTTTTCAATTTTTATACTCAATAATTCACTTTGCATAAAAATAAAAATTTAGATGGGAAATGTGGAGCAAAATTGAGAATACAATTGAAATCTAAATGGATTTTCTTTGAACTTTGGCTTTTAATACACACACACACACACACACATATATATATATATAAATATTTTGTCAACTTATAGTTTAAAAATTACACTTTATATACTTGAGTACAATTGTTTTTTATATTTTGATCATGATTTTAAAAAATTCAAATTGTAATAAAATTGTTATTGAGTTTTTAGATTTTTTTTTTTTTCTATAAATTCAATTCATATCTTAAAATCTTAGAGGATTATGATTAATTCACATGCATAAATTACAATTCTTCAAAAAAAAAAAAAAAAAAAGAGAATTATGAATATAAAGTGAGATACGTAAAGATAAATGAAACCCTTTGAAATCACAAAATAAATTGCCTTTAATTACTTTAGAGTGAACAAAATAGAGCAAAATTGTTAAGCCACAATTTTTTTTTTTTTTTTTACAACTATTGATGAGATAAGTCGTAATTGAGTAACATCACTCTACTTTATTAACACCAATCACAATTTCATGACATACCCATAAGTGGGCAAAAATCAATTACCAACTCAAGCTGGATGAAGAGTTAATATGATACGATCTAGTACAATTAATTTGTAGAGAATGAGTTTCCTAAGTCAACCTTTGTAAGCCTTATTGGTTTTGTTTTAATCAGTAGGAATGCAACAGATCACCAGTAACAAAGAAGAAGATTTTTGTATTAACTCTGCTTCAGGTTAGTCTGATGATCACTAGTTCATATAGTATTCAAGTTTTGGTTACAAAGCTTATCATCACACAATATATGCTTTTCCTCTAATTCTCCGTCCCCTTTTTTGGAGGAGTCTCTTTTCCTTATATAGCAATTTGAAGTGCATCTTAACCCTCTACTTGTACAGTCACTGATCTTCATTTGGATGCTTGTCTTGTCAGAGTTTTTCTAGAGGTGATAGAATGTGCTGCAAGCTGTAGGGGTACTGTTTAAGGGTTATTCTACCATTAATGCGATCAACTGAGTTGGGACAATGCATTGAATGCGGAGGTAATGGGTGCTTTACCTAGATATTTCTCTTATTCTTTACTTGTATGTATCTACCTCCTTTGGTATTTTGTCTTTTGGTCCAGGTAGCTTGTCTAAAGCCTTCCAAGGAGTGTTCGCTCTTCAGGCTCCTCGAGCGGTCGGTTTCTTTGGTTTCAATACCTGGGCTCTTATCAACATATTGAGCTAGAACTGATGAGAGGCTGGACCCTCATTCTCCTCAGGTCAGGTCCACTTGACACAATTCTTAGTGCCGGCTCAATGGGTGAGCCAAACAGGCAACCGCTTAAGGCTTCCAATGAAAAAATGCCCCTAAATTTTTACCAATAGAGATATTCTTTTACCAATAGAAGTATTAATTAAGCCCTAAATATTCACCAATAAATAAAAAGTAGTTGTTTTTTATAAATAAAAAACTAGTTAAAGAAAAATATTTTCATTGGATGGGTCAATTATTTAAGCTCTCACACATAAATATTAAAAGAACTCATTAATCCTACACTAGTAAATAAATTTTATACTCAAATTCTATTTAGAAATATCAAATATATAACTTTATAAAACATTTCAAACATAATTTTTTAGTATTTGGTTACTTCATTCAATAAATAGTGTTTATTTTAGTTGTATTGTCATTAAGTAATGCAATGAGTTCGTTTTAATTTGTGATTTTTTCTAATAAAAAATAGATTATAAATGAAAAAAAAAACCAAAAGTTAAATAAATATTCTATTAATATTCAAAGTATAAGAATAGACTTCACTTAAAGTTGTTGTCTTAGGCCCTACAATACCTTGAGCTGGCCTTGACTATTTTGTGTTTGAATCTTACCCCCCCCCCCCCCGGAACCACTTTGATTGCAGTTGTAAAAAATAGAAAAAAAAAAAAAAAGATTTATTGCAAAGCCAAGTTGCTAGATGCCTTGATGTAGAATAAAATATTTTGTCTATGGGCACAACAAAATCTCACACTTTTTTATTTATTTATAAGACCTTTGTTTTTAGTTGTGATGGGTTTAATTTTAATTTTTTCTTTTTTTGTTTGGTTTTGTTTTTGATTTATGATGGAAAATTCTCAAAATAAAAAGTGTATCTCCCTCTTTCACGTGGGCAAAATTGAAACAATTGAAAAATTGTCTTGTAGCCAACTAGTATCTCCCTCTTTCACGCGGGCAAAATTGAAACAATTGAAAAATTGTCTTGTAGCCAACTATATTTGTCGCTATAATTCCATGATATTTGGGCCACCTTACTAACACAATTTCACATGTGAAATATATGTTCATGACACTTTTCACGACAAATTTTAGATGATAGGTTATTATTGGCTGTTATTAATGGACAAAAAAATAATTTAAATAATGAGTTCAAATTAGTACTATTAACAATTTGACATCTAAAATTTGTTGTAAAAATATTATAAACGTAACAGTTTTCATTTCACAATTATATTTCTAGTGCTGTAAAGGTAAACAATAAACTTCTAAGAATGTTAAGACACAACTTGTCAAGTTGTTAAATTGTGATTAAAATAACATTACTCTTTAACCACTAATCACATTATTATTGTTATTATTATTATTATTATTAAGAGAATTCCCATTCTTCAAAAATACATTCATTAATAAAATGTAACTTTATTTAAAAATAAAGTCATAAATATAAAATAACAAATTTTATTTTAAATTCAAAAAGAGAATTTCTAAAATTTAGGATTCGCGTTCGCTTATCTCTTAAAACCAGTTATCACTTATCTTTAAAGTTTATACTTTTTATTTGTTTGAAAAATGTTAAAAAAAAATTTAAATTATAATAGATACAAATTATCAACTTTTACTTAAAAAAAAGTAGAAGAATTTTTGAGCACATGCCTAAGCGCGTTTTCAGAGACTAATTATTATTATAAATCAATTATAACCTATCAAGAGTTCTGAAAATAGTGGTAAAAAAATTGTTGTGTAGTCAAACATATCAACAGATTCAAGTTGTGAGAATTGTGAAGGAAGTTACCAGAAAAGAAGGGCAGTTCCCTCAATCAACTGATGAGCCACACGCTCAGCCTCAGCCTCAGCTGCCTGCCAACTACATCAGTTCAGGCTGTGCTTCCTCAACGTGCCAAATATAGGGTCCAACTTGGATGGCTGCATGTTCTCAAAAATAAAAATTAACTTCAACGCACTCTCAATAAACTATTTATATTTCCTATTGTTGACCAATTTACAAGTTCCTTCTTTCCCCACATTCTCTTTTTCACCTTATAGAACCAAACCCTTCTTTCTCCTCTTAGTACTTATTAAAATCCCCACATACTTCTTCAAAAATCCCACCAACTAAGAATTTCACTTTCCAGTTTCCATTGTCTTTCTCAGAAATCCAGGAATTCCATTTCCCAAGGGCAGTTTGGGAATATTTGTAGACACAAAAAGAGAGAGAGAGAGAAAAAGATGCCACCTTTGGCTGTAGCAAACTTGTTTCGGCAAGCCAAAGGCGGCGATTCAAACATTGTGACCGTTAATGTGGGTGGCCGAATTTTCCAAACCACAAAACAAACCCTAACCCTAGCTGGCTCCAAATCCTTGTTCTCTAGGGTTTCCGAGTCGGACTCGGTGCCTTTCATCGATCGCGACCCCGAGTTGTTCTCCATCATCCTCTCTCTCCTCAGAACCGGTAATCTTCCATCAAAGGCCAAAGCTTTCGACCTCCAAGACCTAATCTCCGAATCCCAATTCTACGGCGTCGAAACCCTAATCCTCAATTCTCTCTCCAACCCTTCACAATTCGACGCCTTTAACCTCGAGAAATCGCTGATTCTGCCCCTCAACGGCCGCGATTCACCGTCGGCGATCTCCACCACGCCGTTCGGGTCCGTACACGTGGCGCACGGAAGCAAGATCACCTCCTTTGATTGGTCCCTGAGGAGAAAGTCAACGATTTTGACTCAATTTCCGGCGGTGGACTCTTTGCTATCGATTTCGCCGTCGCTGGCTGCCGCCGGTGCCACCGATTTCTCGGGGCTCCAGATTCTCGACCTCGAAAATGGGTCAGTGAAAGAGAGCTTGAATTGGGAGAACGTGACGAAGTCTAGCTCCACTGTCCAAGCAATCGGGTCCTCGCCTGAGTTCTTATTCGCCAGCTTCGAATCGGGTCGGCGAAACTCGAATTCGATCTTGGTTTATGATTTGCAGACATTGAATTCGGTGATGGAGATTGGTCATAATGAAATATACGGTGCTCAGATTGATTCGGCGATACCGGCATCGAAATTGAGTTGGGTTTCGAGTTATAGCTTGTTAATGGCATCTGGGTCTCACAGTGGGATTCAAGGTGTATTGGGTAATGTCAAGTTTTGGGATATAAGGTCTGGGAGTGTGGTTTGGGAGCTGAAGGAGAAAGCTGATTGCTTTTCGGATGTAACGGTTTCCGATAACTTGTCAGGGATTTTCAAGGTTGGTGTGAATTCCAGCGAGGTTTCCTTTTCGGATTTGCGGAAAATGGGTGCTGAGGATCCATGGCTTTGTCTTGGGGATAAGAGGAAAGCGGTGAATGGGAGGAAGGAAGGTGTTGGGTGCAAGATTGAGAGTCATGGGAATCAAGTGTTTTGTAGCAAGGGAGGGGATTTGGAGCTGTGGAGTGAGGTAGCAATGGAGTCTTCAAAGAAGAGTAAAGATGGGTTGGATGATAGGGTGTTTAGGAAGAACTTGATGGGGAGAGTGAAGGATATGGGAGGTTCCAAGGTAACAAATCTGGGTTTTGGAGGGAATAAGATGTTTGTGACTAGGAAGGATCAGCAATATGTTGAGGTTTGGCAGAGTTCAGCCAGGGAATTTTGATCTCAAATTGGTGGATTGGGGATTGTTAGAATCATTATTCTTTTCTGTAAATTAGTTCATAGTTTGATTTATATGTAAGTGATTTAGTGCTCTGTTGAGTGTAGGGACTAAAAATTGTTTATAAAGGGTTAGTTCTTTGATATTGATATGAGATAAGCTATTCATTGTCTTCATGTTTTGTTTTACCTTCATAATTTGAAGTATACTTTTTTGTTATGATCAATGAAATTAAAAGGGTACTCGGCAACTGGTTCTGATAGATGGGGTCAGTTGTCCACTCTTTCCTGGCTAGTGTATGGTTTTTAATTAATGGAGATGAACCTGATATATTATGTTCTTCAAAGCTTTGCTGATATGGGCTCTTTTCATCATTGTTATTTGTTGTGATGGCTGCATTTTCTGAACCGATCTCATGTTGCTGTATGTATTTGGGCGTCTGATGCTACTGAAAGCTGAAGTGATTGAGCTTCTGATGCTACTAAAAGCCGGATGAAGTGATTCCCTAGTTATGGACACACATCTCTTCTATTTATTAGACATGCAATCTTTGTTCTTCTCAGATGTTTCCTTGCTTAATAGTTCTCAGTATGTACAAAAATACATACTCCTTAACATGCTGTTGTCACTCCTTAGTGTATGTTCAAATACATAGGAATTTCCCATTGATTTGTTTCTTTGCTGGTCAAGTTTTAGAGACTATTAGTTTCAATACTAGATTAAAATAGTGTTTCTACAGAATTTATGATCATAAACTAGAATACTTGTTTAAAGGAACAACTGGGAGTCTTTAAAGGAGTGGGCACAGCTACTTTGAAGGATACCCCTCCAATGCCTAGAGAACAATATTGAACACAGCACCAAAAATAATTGCTTGTGATTGAAAAGCATCGCGTAGTTTTGTCTTTTAATTTGCTGATAATGTTCACAGCTACTAATTCTATCTTGCTAAATAATCCATTGATAGAATGTACATACAATACATCCTTACAATTTTTAACCTCTTTTTTATTTTATTGAGAAGCATGTTTTATTTCGGAGTATCCAATCCACACAACACATTGATTACTCTAAACCGTTTCTCTATGGCCTCACCCTCTTCTACAAGTTCCTTCCTTATTGGAGATATTTCTGGTCTTTGCAGATGTACACACACTGAAGCATCATATTCCCTGCATCTTACTGTTTAAATGGAAGGTTGTGTCACTATGCCTGAGTCCCTGACACAAATTGAACACCTTTTTTTATAGATCCAAACACTAGTCTAAAGTTTTTTTTTTTTGAGGAAAACATTAGTCTAAAGTTGGAAAGAGGAAAACATTAGTCTAAAGTTGGAAAGCTGCACTGGGGTCCCAGCCAGAATCAACGATTCATAGAGTTTCTGACAACAAATTATTTGGCTTTTGGATTATGCCATACACCAGTGGTAAATATAGACTGAAGTTGCAACATGCAGTGCAACTTTTTAGGATACTAGGGAGTACCAGACAGGTTAAAAGTTTGAGCCATCCTATGCATGAAGGAGAATGGTTGCCTAGGGATCCAGTCTGATACTAGTTTCAATGTTTTCAGGGCCTTGAATATTCCAGTTATAATTTTTATACTGCTATATCTGCACTAAATTCATTACAACAAGAGAATTATTGTTACTTATTATTATTGATAATTTTGCTTGGTACTAACTTTCACAAAATTAAAACATTTGCCAATGGTGCTTCATCAGCAAGTCAGCAATCAACAATTCTGATGTGTGAATTTCCCAACTGGCTTCAACTTAAATACCACTTACTCTTGCTTTAAGAATTGGTAAAAATTGAGATCCAGGTAGAAATTTTGTATGTAATTTAAAAAAAAAAAAAAAAGTAAGAAAAAAACTTGGTGCATGAATAAGGGAATTAGAATCCTCTAGAAAGGTAACTTCTTCACCCTAGAGTTTTCGTATCAACTTATTTCGAAACTAGTGGGTTAGTTTTACCACATCATTGGAACCCCCTTTTTCCCATTGGGACATGACTGGGGCGGCACCAAGTGGAGCTGAGTGGGGTTCAAATGAACCCCTGAGCTAGAGAACAAAGAAAAAGATAAAGAAAGAATTATGTATACTATTTTTAAAATAATTTTATTTTGACTCTAAAATAAAATTTTGAATCCGTGGCCCAATCTTTTTTCTAAGTCCAACTAAAATAAGCTTGAATATAATCATCTTGATAATATATTGGTTTTTTTAAACACACTAAAAAAATAAAATAAATAAATAAATAACCTAACAGCAAACAAATTTGATCTAAATTTGAGGGGGGGAAAATAGTAAGCCTAACATCAAAACTAAAAATTTGATTATCTTAAACTTCAAGAAATGCCCGTGTAGATCTTAACAAATTTGACAAAAAAAAAAAAAACTTGTCTTCTTTACTTTGACTTATAAATTTAATTAATCTATTCTTGCAAATAAAGTTATAATTAATTTATACTTTTGACAAAATTTGTGAGTAGAGTGGCTGAATTTGAATGTGCTTTTAATTTGTTATTTGTTGAGTGGGGATTGACGATTGGAGGTGTGGGCCAATTAGCCAATGGGTAGCAAATGTTAACATTAAAAGACAATTAAACTATTAGAAAATTGGTGCTTTTAAAATAAATAGACAAAGGACGTGGAACAGGGGCGTTATTAAGTGAAGACAAAAGCGAATATTAACACAACAAAAATTTTCTTAATACAATTACAAAGACCAATAGTTGTCAAAGTTGAGTTGGATTGTTAAATAAAATAACTGTAAAGAGTAAAGCCATAAAATAATGGATAAAAGTATTCTAAAGTAATAATAATTGTAATTTTCTCAACAACAATAATTAATATATTTATTGTATTTAGAAACAATAGATGATTTTTAAATTTTAATCTTAGTAACAATAATTAGTATGTTCATTTTATTAAGAAACAATATGCTTAATGAACTTATAGTTTATCTTTTGTTTTCTTGTAGTATAGCCATCACATGTTGAGTGTAAATGTTATATATATATTGAGAATAATGGCCTGTTTGAAAGTTTAAAAAAGGAGGGGGAATAGAGTAAAGGGAGGGAGAGTAATTCAATTACCTTATTTGAAAGTTTTTTAAAGAAGGAGAGGGAGGAATTTAGAGGAGTTTCAACTACCTCCAATCATTCATTTTTAATTCCCCCAAATTCGAAAGATTTGGAGAGAGAGTAGAGTAGATAAGTTATTGACCAAATGAATTCCCTAATTTACCATTTCTAAATTAACAAAATTACAAACCGATTATATAAATAATCTTTGTTTGTTTCTTGATAAAATTTAAGGTGAATGAAAAAAAAAAATTGAATCTCACTATTTTACTGACACTGAAGCTAAACAACCCCCTTTTTTTACACATTTAACCATGTCATTTTCGCTAAAAACCATTGAAAGACCACGAAAATGAAAAAATAAATAATAAAAAATCAACTAATAACTTGAAATTTTTGAATTTTATTGCTCCAACTTTCTAGGCAACCAAATAGAGTAATATATAGCCATGCTATTTACCTTTGTAATTGACGAGGATGAGGACGAGTCGCTGATGACGAAGCCGAAGGGCTAGCCGGAGGTCCGGTGCCAGAACTTCACCAAACGCTCTCTTTGCTGCTCCTTTGAATTTATATAAGGAAAAGCTAGAAATCATGGGGGCCGAAAATGGAGAGGCTAGGTTGGCGAGCAAAGGATGTGCAGGGCTGAGGATCGAAACACAGAGGAAGTTGGCGGTGGAGACGACGACAGTGTGCCACAATGACAGTACGCCGCCGGTGAGAGCTCAAACAATCGATGAGCTTCATTGTCTTCAGAAGAAGAAATCGGCGCCCAACACTCCAAGGACAGCTAAAACTCCTGATCAAGGTTAGGGAACAACTTTTGCCATCATCTTCGAAGGGGATCTCCAGAAACAAGTTTCGTTTCTTTGCATATTTTGTTGATATTCCATTTGGTTCCCAAGAAAATTAGCTGAGAAAGAGAGGGAAAAGGAATTTAACATTTATTCACGTTTCTATTAACGTTAATTCTAAAATTTTCACTTTCTCGGCCTAGCTAATTAATCAGAATGCTTATTATAATTTTTTTTGAGCTAATAAAAATTATTTTATAATAGTTAATAGTAATTTTATACTTTTATTAGTGGTATTTAATGGAATGAGAATGTTGATTAAATAATTATTTAATCTAAAAAATTAATAATAGACCAATGTTGTAATTCTATTTTCAAATAGGGGTAAATTTGTCTATTTAAATAAAGAGGAATGGCTAATTACTCCCTTCCTCCTTACTAATTTCAAAAACATTCAAATAAGGTGGATGATAACCATTACCCTCTACTCTCCTCCTTCTCTAAACTTCCAAACAGACCATAAATGTTATAAATAGTAAGTACACGAGTTTGATGCAACTAATCTGTACACTTATTGGCTTTTCTAAGAGCTTGACAAATATACATTTGCGAATTCTTAGATAGTAGGTGCTAAAAAGGTGCTAGCAATTATGAACTTCATAGAATACGAATGGCTTGTCCTTGTGGGTAATCTTTTGGTTCTACGTTTTGGCATCCTGTTTCAATTTATTGATCAGTTGATTTTTTTTTTTTTTTGAGAAAGAAGACAACAAACTTTATTGAACCAGAGGGGCCAAATCAACCTGTACAAGATGATAGATGGTTGGAGGAACTTCTTCCATCCAAATTATACAGTCTGTTAAACTTGCAACTAACTTAGCCAAACTATGCACCACTTTGTTGCCCTCTCTCTTTGTGTGAGAGTAGGACACTTCTGAGAAATTACCTGCTAAGGTACAAGCATTACTGACCAGCAAACCATAAGCAGCCAACCCCACTTCTTTTGTTTTCAGAGCTTGCGTCACAATCATTGAATCACCTTCCAATGTTACTTTATCAAGACCAATGTCAGCAGTTAACTCCAGAGCTCGAGAAGCTGCCAAAGCCTCAATCTCCACTACTTTGAATGCTTGGTTCAGCGGTTGAGCCATTGAAGCGATCACTAGGCCGTCTCCATTTTGAATAACCACACCAATACCAGACTTGTTAGTGTCTGAAAAGAGTGCTTCATCATAGTTAATCTTGAAAACATTCTAGGCAGGGGGAGACCAAGAGGTCTGCTGCTGTCTCTATCGAGGATGAGCTGTTCGTTAGATTGCTTTGAACTCATAGAACCTGTCCTTTGCAAACTGAGCCAGTTGGATTGTGGAACAACAAGACTGCTAGGTCCACAATAGATTCCGTTGAGACCAAATGGACCATACAAACATTGCAAACAATTTAGGAGATCTATCGTTCTTTATAATCCAAGCCATTAGCTCACCAAAGCTTAGGAAGGAGGTATGAACCCAAAACCCCCACAGCTCCATCGCTCCCCAAACCCCATCAAGCTCAACGCAACTCCACACCACGTGTAGGATATCTTCCCTACCACCTGAACACCTGTCACAGGAATGGTCAGTAATAATTTTCCGATGGACAATTCCCTTTAGTAGGAAGGAAATTTTTGCAAGCCCTCCAAATCAGGTGTTTTACTTTGTTTAGGGCTTCAAGAAACCAAACTGCCTTCCACAAGCCTTTTTCATAATCTGGGGGTTCTTCAAGCCGATTGAAGTCCATCTCTTCTCTCAAAAATCGATACCCAAATTTGCGTGAATACTGCCCATTTGGAGACAAAGGCTAGAAAATAGAATCATCACCCTCAAACCGGGACAGAGGGATCTTTTTAATAAGCTCAGCCTTTTGAGGAACAAATATACCATCAATCATCCCTTCATTCCAGCTTCTAGTTTCTGCATTGATCAAGCACTCAGTAGTAGCTTCCTCCATAGACTCCAACACAGGGGATGTAATTCTAGTTGGATGTTTAATTGGCAGCCGATGGTGTTACCAAATCTTTATGGATCTACCATTGCCAACCCTCCAGCACACTCCCTCTAAGATGACATCCCTTCCTCTAAGAATGCTTCTCCAAGCGTAGGAACCCGTAGCCAAGTCTTGGGCATCTAAAATGGAGCAATGGGGAAAGAATTTGGCCTTGAACACCTTATAGAAAAGAGGTTCCTTATTGTTCATCAGTCTCCCAGCTTGCTTCGCCAAGGGTGCATCATTAAAATGAATTAGATCTCTAAAGCCCAAACCACCAACCAACTTTGATTTGGTGAGATTATCCCAACGCAGCCAATGGACTATTCTTCTATCTCCTCGTTGACCCCACCAAAACTTCTTAACCACAGCTTCAATATCATGACAAAGACCCAAAGGGAGCTTAAAACATCCCATAGCAAAGGTCGAAATGGCTTGGATTATTGCCTTGATTAGAACTTCCCGCCTAACTTGTGACAAAAGCTTACCTTCCTAGCCTTGCAACTTTCTCCAAATCCGCTCCTTAATATAATTGAAACTAGCCTTCTTACCTCTTCCCACCAGATATGAGAGCCCTAAGTATTTCTCATAGAACCTGATTTCTTGAACTCCTAAAAGTCCTTTGATCGAATATTTTGTTGCTTGTGGGGTAGATTTACTAAAGAAGAGTGTAGTTTTTTCCTTATTGATCTTTTGGCTTGATGATTGTTCATACCCCCCTTAGGAGCTTTAGAATATTGCTTCATTCCTCAAAATTGGCTCTATAGAATAACAGGCTATCATCTGCAAAAAATAGGTGTGCTAGTTTTGGGCCTCTTTTGCAAAGAGAGGAGCCCTTGAGATCTCCCACTCTAGCTGCATCTTCAATCAAACCATGCAACCCCTCCAAGCATAAGAGGAAGAGGAAGGGGGAGAGGGGGTCTCCTTGCCTAATCCCTTTAGATGGAGTAATAAGGCCTTGGGGTTCTCCATTAATCAAAATCGAGTAAGTAACAGATCTCACACAAGCCATAATCAGAGTAATCCATTTTGCAAAAAAACCCATTTTCAACATGAGAGTTTCCAAGTAAGTCCATTCGACCCTATCGTAGGCCTTACTCATGTCTAACTTAAGGGCCATAAAACCTGTTTTACTAGAGGTTAGATTTTTCATGCAATGTAATGTTTCAAAAGCCACTAGGATGCTGTCTATAATAAATTGGTCTTTTGCAAATGTTGACTGGTACTCAGTAATAAGGTTAGGCAGAAATTTCTTCAGCTTATTTGCTAGGACTTTTGAAAAGATTTTATACAAAATATTGCACAAACTTATAGGACGAAATTTAGTTACCAATTCAGGACTATCAACCTTGGGAACAAGAGTAATGAAAGTATGGTTAATGGGAGAGGGTAAAATACCTAAGTTCAACCACATGAGGACATGGCTAGTTACATCCTTATCCACCAAAGGCCAAAAATGTTGATAAAACAACGGAGGCATCCCGTCTAGGCCCGGGGCTTTTAATGGCGCCATTTGTTTCATAGCTTCCAAGATTTCCCATTCATGAAAAATTCCCACCAGATCAACATTCATTTCTCCTGTTACTACCTAGGAAATTTTGTCAAGAGCTCCACACTGGCTAGCTGGACTTGAGGAAGAGAAGAGCTCGGTGTAATAATTGATAAAGGCCTGACCAATATCCTCTGTCTGATTTAGCCACCTCCTAGTAGGGTCTCGAATTCCAAGGATTGAATTTTTCAGAATCTCTTAGTGGCTTTATTGTGAAAGAATTTTGTGTTGCTTTCTCCTTTACTTAACCACAAAACTCGAGATCTTTAGCTCCACAATCTAGATTCTCTATCAATCAAAACATTAACCACGGCTTTTAATAGATGCACTTGTGCGTTATTCCCAAATCTCATCGCTTCCAATTCTGCAGGAGCCAACAACTTCTTCTTATCTACCAATATCCTTCTCACATTTCCAAAGCAATTATTATTCCACCAAGTTAAGTCATGTTCACACTTAGCTACCTTCTTTAGAATTGCACTACTAGGGTTCGGATTTTCAGTACTTGTCCAAGCAACTTCAACAGTTTCCCCACACCTATCATCTGAGAGCCACATTTCTTCGAATCAAAACACTTTCCTTTGCCCCGGAATCTCCAAGCCAAACAAGTTAATAAATAAGGGGAAATGATCAGAGGAGTGACAGTGAATGTGGTGAATTTTTGTACCTGGGAACCGTAAGAACCAATTGTTCGTTGCCAAACCCCTGTCCAACCATTCCATATAGACTGACCATACTCAAAATATTACTCCACGTGTACTTTGGACCCACAAATCCCAAATCCATAAGCTCACACTCATCAATAATGTCTCTGAAGAGTTGCATCTAATTAAAATTTCTTAAAGCTCCACCCATTTTTTTCTTCTTGTCTAGTAATTTCATTGTAATCACCGGCACACAACCAAGGATTGTTTTGATTATTATTGAGACTTCTGAGCTTAGCCCAAGCTTCATTCCTTTTTGACGTATCGGGTCCACCATAAAAGCCTGTGAATCTCCACTCGTCTCTACCATTTTTATTAATAACAGCATCAATGTAGTATCTGTGGGAGCCTACTACCTTCAAGTTTACTGAATTTTTCCAAAACAGAACCAGGCCACCCCCTCTGGTAGTTCTAGGAACCACCCATTTCTAGTCAAAATTAATGTAACTAAGGGTCCGTTTGGATGCAACTGAAACTGAAAACTGAAAACTGAAAAATACTGTAGCAAAATAATTTTTTAATGTGTAAAAAATACTGTTCACGCATAAAATCACTGTTCATTGGCCTAAAATCATTGTTCATGGCCAATGAACAGTGACCCGCGCGTCCCACTTAAGTGAAAAAAAAAAAAAAAAACTGAAGGGGCTGAAACGCAGACGTGGGCGTTTCAGCCCCTCCCAAACGCCCTCTAAGTGTACAGTCTAGCCTTGTTTCATCTACCCATGTCTCGGCTATGAACACAATAGAGAGATCTTTTGCTCGTATTATACTTGCAAGCTCTTTCTCTGTACGTAGGTTCCCAAACCCACGACAGTTCCATACTAGGAGATTTATTGCATCTGGCAGAGCTGGTGACCAGCATCCACCAATATCTTTGTTTCAGAAACATCTCCCTTGGAAACCTGGCTCCTCTTGCCTCGTAACTCCGTGAGAACTCTACTGTCATCCTGGTTTCTTTTTCCTAATCCATAAATAAGCACCTCCTCAGATTGAGAAGGGCTTGTACCTACTGTCCTCACAAGCCGTGCCCACTTACCTTGGAGAGGTGCATGGATAGAGGAAGGTTTAGTATTAGTGATGTCACATAAAACTTGTGGAGCTAGATTTTCCTTTTGATTTATCGTAGTAGGTTCAGAGGGAAACACCGAATTTTGAATGCCCAAAAGGCTTTTAGGGCAGTTGTAGTCAGTAGGGGAAACTGCCTCAGGTAAGGAGGTAATCCCTTTCACACTAATCACTTTATCAAATTTCCTAATACCCTCATCGATCTCAGCTAGTTTGGAAAGGAAAAGAGAATCATTGGGTGTGCTCTTAGAAAAATTTGTGGAAGGCGAATCCGGGGAGGACTTATTTCCAACACTCGCTTCTCTTACAATCTCAACTTTACCTAATATAGTGGCTGGCTCTAAATGTGAAAGAGAATTTGAATTAGTAATGTTACCTCCCAAATCCGTTACCGAATCGGGCTGCAGCACCCCTGAGCTCCCCTTGTTCCTGTCAACCTCCCTTGCCTCTGAAGCCGTTGCCTCCCCATTTTCCTCCCCTAAGGTCTCCTTTTCAAACCACCTAGGTACATAAAAAACATTCCTACTCCCTCTCTGATAAGGAGCAGTTCTTTGGAACGAACCATATTGTTGTTTATCAATTGACAGTGATCCCTTACTTCGAATCCACAACTTGCATTGTTTATCATCGTGGTCTAGGCAACCACACTAGTAACACATATTAGGAAGCCTCTCGTACTGAAAGCGAACCCAAGATTTTTCACCGTTCTCAAGTGTAATTACCCTCCCCCTACACAAAGGAAGAGATAAATCAATATTCACTCGGACCTGAAAGAAATTCCCACCATCATCCTCTGTGGACTCAGGGGACCTGCGGACCTCCCCAACCGTGTCACACAAACTTTTCGCTACCTTTCTTGACATGAAGCTAAGAGGGATATCGTGCCCCTGAACCCAGAACCATGCTTTATCAAAGATTAGGTCTTTTACTTGTGAGCCTTCCTCGTATCTTTTCAAGACCACAAGGTGCTTGTCAAAAGTCCAAGGTTGGTTTTGAAGGATCCTTTCTACATCTTGGACATTATCAAACTCAAATATGGCTATATGGTTGCCAAGATTGGGAATCTTGAAACCTTTTTGTGACCTCCATAGCTGCTTGAAGGTGCGTACCACACACTCCATTACTAGAAAACGGGAGGTGAGAAACTTTGCCGCTACAACAAACACTCTAGACTTTTGGATTCGTGGAAGAGCAAAGCCAGAATTTTCCCTCTCCAAGAGCGAGAACTTACCCCAATCTTCAGTTAAGTTTTCCATGAGGGGAGAGACGCTTAAATAGAGGACCGATGAGAAGGAAGAAACAGAGATTAGATGAAGAAAAGAAGACAAAAGTGTTTCCCCAACCCCACAAAGCAGAGACCCCACTAGACTCAAGATACCCCTTTGGAGGCTCGAGCAGATAAAGAAATCAGAACACACAAACAAACAAGAAAAAAAATCTCCTTCACAGAAGGGACAAACACTTCTACTGCCTAAAGAAAAAGGGAAAAAACCCTAATCTCATGACGGCAGAGAGACCTTTTGTTGGGAAAAGTTGGTGAAAAGAATACCAACAATTATTGATCAGTTGATTTCATCATTGATATTGACACCGAATGCTTGTAAAGAGAGTAAACAAAAGGATATCATTGTGGTACTAGCCATTAGTGTCCCAATAATTAAGTTTGCATGCATTGGAAAGGAAGAGAGTATCGTTACGTGTATGTATGGTATTGAATTCAATGCACACAACACATAAGAATCTAAGTCTTTTTTTCTTGAATAAACAATTGACAAGGTTTAAATCCAATGTCCTAAACATTGGATCCTATATGATATAGCCATGTTTAATAATTGCCACATGTTTGTATGGTATCGGTTCTAACACTAAGTACCTGTTTGGATTGAGCTTATAATTCCTACGTTTTAGTTTTCTGCGTTTTTTTTTTTTTTTTTTTTTTTTCAATGTGCATGAACAGTAACTGGTACTGTTCATGCTCTTTTTTCATCGTAGCAACACTGTGCAGAGACAAAAATCACTGTTTGGCACTGTTTAGACACTGTTTAGACACTGTTTACGCACTGTTCATGGGACCCACAAGCACTTTATTCAGAAAAAAAATATTAAAAATGGGTCCTACAATACTATTCACACATTTAAAAATTATTTTGCTACAGTGTATTCAGTTTCAGTTTTTAGTTTCAGCAAAAATAAGCTATATCCAAACGGACCCTAAATCTAAGCCTCTCTCTTCTCAAATCACTTTTTTTTTCACCTACATGTCTTCTATTATTATTTATAATAGAGACCTACCATTATTTATAAATCTCTATTATTATTTATATAAAAACATGAGATTTATTATAGAGACCTACCATTTTTAGGTTTCAAAAAAAAAAAAAAAAACTGATATACCAAATGGACCTTAGTAATGGCCTATATTAATCTCGGTGCGCGACTAGTTCATGGGTCAATCTTGGTGTTCAAATCAAGGTCATCATCATTTCAAAGAGCCCATACTACTATAAAAATATATAACATAAGACATAAATAAATAAACAAAAGCTCAAACTATTTTTTTTTTTTTGATGGGAAAGCTCAAACTATTTGATTATCCATCAAATAACAAATGTGTTTTTTTATTTTTATTACAAGGTTGTAATTTTAGTTTATAAATTATCATGTGTGCTGGTTCCAAATTGAAATGTCAGTTTATTTTACTATTCAGCTTATTTTTATTACTATTCATGGGTTTCGCTGCACTTTTTAGTACTATTTATGAATTTCATTATACTATTTCAGTTAATTTTTACATTTATCTACAATATTTTTAATATAAAATTTTTAGTTTCAACAAAATAAGCGGAACTCAAATAGTTGGCAGAGATTTTTTTTTTTTAAAAATTGGTTTGAAGAAAAAATTTATCGTATTGAGCAACAGTTTTTAAAGCACAAACATCGTACTACTGTGTTTGTGTACAAGATGGATTTAAATAAGAAAGAAAATCCTAGTCGACAACCTCTTAAATCCCAACTACTTCTGGTTGGTCTTGAGCAATTCTTCTGCATCTATAAACGGAGAGCTCGCTTTCGTTGATGGCTGTCCATAAAATATATTCCACTTAATTACTCACTTGTGGATGAATGCAATGCCACATATGACATAGCAGTGACCAAATGAGTCGCCAATATATACCTGCAACCGTGCCAATTACACAAATGAAAATGATAAGCAACCATATGGTAGGTATACCGAAAACATTGATGTTAACTAGAATCTGAGGCAAGTATCTTTGAGCCCATCCTTGTTTCCCTTCGAACACTATGTTGAGGAAATTATGATCATACACTAGTGCAACTACATGGCGTGTATAAAACATGTTTTTTGAAGTGATAATTGACCCCACTTGAAAGATTTTGCTTCCAAGTTACATCTTATTCACCTTACAACAAAATCATCGATCAATTGCAAGTATAAAGTTTTACTTCCTTTTGTTTTAAAAAATAACTTCCACTTATTATGATCCAATATATTTTATCTTATTTTAATAAAATATAAATCAATGTCAAATCTTGATCGCATATGTCACACATGCGTGTATCACATATTAGATCAAGACACCAATCAGTTTTTGATGTAAGTGAGAATTGAGATCTAGATCTCTTATACAACTATCAGAGACTTTACCAACTAAGTTAACTAGAACTCATTTTTCAAACGATATTAAATTTGCTCTTTAATCAAAAATGAAACTTAACATTATTTATGCTGTCCCCCCCCCCCCCCAAAAAAAAATAATGGTGGTCAAGTTACTAATTGTGTAGCTCTTTGAAAAATGACCTCCACCCTCTCCATCTAGCAGGATAAATAGCAAAATTGACATCAAATGTGTTATAAATTGGTCTCAACAGTGTGTTATAATTGAATCTCATCAGATAAATTTGGCTCCTTTACATATGTCCAATAGTTAATCTTGACAATATAGATATAGGTCTACCAGTGACCTGTATTATGACAATTATATGCTTTAAGGAATAGTGTACAGCAAATGGCAGATGAATGGCAACCAAAGATGGAGAATAAAGCAGGGGAGTTGGAGGGGAAGGGTAGCTTCTAATCGGTGTAAAGTGTCGTTCGTATTTAGAGAACAAATTAGATTTTCTTTAAGAGTCTTGGTAGTTCTTGGCACTAGTCCAAATCTCAAAGGAAATTTCTGTATTTTACCCTTCTATTTAAAACGAATACTCATTCCATTCCCCTTCCATTTCATAATCTACACACTACGTTTTTATCACATTGTACCAATTCAATGGCAAACTGTCCTTCAAAACAGTTGGCAACTTATTTGAGTCTACCCTGTATACCATGGTGTCTCAAAGTCCCATCCATATTTTTGTCATTGCTAATTTCGTAGTCAAATTTAACGCTGGCTTGAATTCAGGCTTTTTACTTTTATTATTTTTAACGAAAGTGTTTTAGTTTCTTGAGTTTCTTCTGGTAAAATGCAACAGCTTAGGTAAAAATTGTTCATTTCCAGTTTGACAATGCGAAGAGTTAACGAATGCCTTAAAGATATTTGTTTAGAAAATATTTCTAGAAAATTTTAATGAAAAAAGAAAAAAGTAATTACGTTTTTAATAATTTTTTTTATTTCCCATAAATATGGTATCAAAACTTTTTTAAAATAGTCTATAACAAATGCCCAATTGAACATCCGTTGACTACACCCAATAATTTATTAACAATTACTCTAAAGGTACCCAATAATATTGAAGAGGAGTAAAATATGGGTGACGGACTGATGTTACTGAAGGTGACAACAGGAGGCTGGCAGGTTTATAGTCGACGGATTGAAGGCGCATGGACACATAGTAGACGGATATAAGCGACACGTGGCAGTCATTTGTTTTGATTGAGTTCCAAGGATCCCTAAATGGAATTAACTTGTATCTCATGATTAGATAAAAAGAATCCCAATATGGGAAGAACTCTAACAAGTGAAGGATTCCGTAATACAAGCCTTGGTGCACAAGAAACGGAGGCCAACTCTACTATAAAAGCTCATGAACCCTCAGAATATAAGGTACGCATAATTAACTCAACTCTGGCACTCTAGGGTTGTAAAAGTTTCTAACTTGGCCTTCGGAGGGTTTTTGACCGGCACCACACCGGTGCTCTCTGTTGGGTCTTTTCTTTTTGTTGCGCAGGTGTTTTTTCAGTCTCGTGAGGACTTTGGGACTTATTGGTGATTTTTTGGCATCATCAAATATGACCCAAGTATGTAAACCTATTTGACTCCGTTTACCAGACCCCCAAGCAACTGAGTCCAAATCTTCTATCATACTCTTCCTACTCCACAAATTAAAACATGCCACATGTTTATCTATTTTATTAAATGTTAAATTTATGCCTTCTATTATTTTAATTTCCTAAAATAAATAAATAAATAACCCATTATATTTAAGTGACTGAAATAATAGAAGACATAAATTTAGCATTTAATAAAATAAAAGGACACGTGACATGTTTTTATTTGTGAAGTATTTAGTGGAGTAGGAAGAATGAAATAGAAGATTTGGACTCCAACCATTAATTGATTTGGGAACATCATGGCATTAAAACCATCGCACTAAAATGTCAAAAAAATTGAGCTTGGTATTGATGAGTCATAAATTTTTCGGCGCCAAATATATGAGAAATTCCTCTCACACCATGACACCAATATCAATTTATTTTATTGCCTCTAAATTTGGTGGAATATATAACAAACATATTACTTTGCAGCTCTGTTTTTCTTCCCACGCATTAATGATTTTTAATGTAATTTTTTCATGAGAAAATGTCCACATCAAAAAATCGATTCAAACAAAACAAGGTAAGAGTTAGATTGATGTAACATCCTTAAGCTTAGCTAGGTACAGGTGGTTCCACAAATGCACCGAATAATTAATAGGGAAAATTTTTTTTTTTTTTGGGTAAAATTAAGCATGGAAGATTAATAAAACAATTTGAGCCGTTAGCTAGCTTTTTGGACTAGGGGGGAAATGGCTCCCCCTAATTTTTTTTTTTAAATATTATTATATATGTGTACTAATTTTAGCAATTTTATTCTATAAAATTACATTTTTCCCTTAAACAATATCATTAATTCTTTTAAGAATAATGTTGTACTCACAAACTTCTTTACAATATTTTTACAAACTATTTTGGTAGCAAATTTATATGGGTTCGCACATAGACCTACCACTCACATCATTTTTTTACTTACTTGTAACCACTTATTACATCAATAATTTATCATAATAAAAAGTTTGTAGCACTAGTATTTTCCTCATTTTAGTGACTATAAAAAAATTTATAGATCTAAAATCTAAAACAAAATATACAAGCCCCAAAAAATAGCTCAACAACAAAAATTACCAATAGTAAAACTTGAAACATGAAACCGCTGCACACAGCCAACTGTAAAACCACCTCCCTTATCTCAGAGCTCTGACATTTTCCCTAGAGGCGTCCAATTACTAATATCAATATTGCATGCACCGACTCAATCGCTCGCTAAAAATTTTGGTGAAGGGTCATTAAACTCATCATTAATACATGTAATCCTGCCTTAAAAATGTTGTAGTATTGTAGGGTGAAGGTCTTTCTACCAGATTAATTAATAGCTGTATATAGGTATAAGTTTAGAGAAATTGGGTCGACTACGTAGAATTTCAATTCAATGCATGTGCTTTGTTGACTTTTGTTTTGGCCCATCACAAGAGTGGACCTAGAATTTCAAGCTAGGGGCCAAAGCATAAAGAAAAAAAAAATCTAAACAAGTATTCATATAGTATTAACAAAATATTAACCAAAATAAATATATAAAATTAGTGTTTCTTAATACATTAAGATATAATTATTTATCAACAAAGACAAAATAATATTGTTTATTAAGAGTATCAGCTATATATTGCCAAAAAAAAATATATTTTTTCACAAATTAAAACTTACTTTTACTACTTTAATATAACATTTGAAATGTCTTGTATAGTAGTGTTTTTAGTATTTGGTTTTCTAAAAAATACTAAATATTTATCATTTAGAACACCTAATGCTAGTACTCTAATATTAGGCTAACTAGGATTTTTTTTTTTTAAAGTTTTACTTATGTTAAGTTTTTGAGTTTGATAGTTGCTAATTAGGCTAGGCTAATTAAAAAGGAGGGGTCTAAGTTTTTAGAAAAAGAAAGTGCAGCTCTAGAAATAAAATAAAAAATATAAACAATAAATTTTTTCTCTTTTTAACTTTGGGCAGGGTGGCTTCGGTTCCTTAGGCCCTACCTTGGGTCCTCCCTTGACCCAACATGACTTCTTCTCTTTAACTCAATATGTTATTAAGTGAAAAAGTTAACAGATAACTTAAAGGAATTAATTTAGAAAATATTTTTTAAAAAAGTTTATAAGAAAAAAAAAGTAGTTAATCTTTTGAAAACTTTTTATATTCCTCATAAACATTGTATTAAAATTTTCTTTAAATAATCAATTGACCAAAAGCACTGATAACCGGCCTATATTTTATTAACGTAACGGTTGGTTTATATTCTAAAATCTGAACCACTATAATGACACTTGGTGGTGGGTTGATACTTCATACTTTAATTAATATCGGTGGAGGAAACCTCTGACACTCACAATCATTAATTATTGTTCTTTCTTTTACCGTTGATACCTTCTTTTTGTCATGCTAATTAGGTTTTATTTAATGTGAAATTTAACTAGAATTGTTAATTAAGAAGTAGAACTGTATCATTTTAAAATGAAAAATAAAAATATAAGTGCTTGTTGGGTATGGGACTGGCAAGGGTCAAGGTTTAAGTCTCTAGAAGGTAACTTCACCCATATATATACTTAGATTTGGTTAGAGTAGAAATTCTATCTTATATAAAAAAATGTATGCAATAATATGTTGGCGCAGTATGTGTGTGTGTATATATATATATATATATATATTTCTTTGGGGCAGAGAAAGTCTTTAAGAATTAGCAATCTCGATCCGGTGGAAATAGATCATAAAGGTAGGGTCAATAGAACAGTACAGTACTAGATTGGATTTTTTTGGTTATAAGAATAACCGAAAGGAAAGCAATGTATTAGGTGACATCGAAGGGATTCCAACCTTCTTTTTTCTCTGTCTTCAAGGAGGCGTCCTTGGGACACCAGTTGACTTCTCTTGGACTGTAGAAGCTGCCGTTCCTTTTTAGGAGGATTCTTGGGTATCTCAAGCAATCTTTTGCTTGGAGAGGGTTGAAAGATAGGCCGCTTTGGCTAGGGTTTGGGAAACACGAGAGGCAAGAGTAGCAGAACTAATGGAAAGTCTCACAAAAAACAGGCAAAGACTGTCCCTAAATGCCAGGGAAGGCGAGGAGCTGGGTTTGGACGATGAGTTGTCGACCAAGAACTTCACCATGGCAGCAAAATTTCTCACAAGAAGGGCACTAAATGTTGAGGCGGTGATGAGAACATTCAGTCCTCTGTGGAGGTCAGTGAAGGGTTTTGAGGTTAAGAGAATAAGTGATCATGTCCTGCTGTTTACATTCGAAAAGAGGGAAGAGGTGGAAAAGATAATGAGCAATGCTCCCTGGAGCTTCGATAAACACCTCGTTATTTTGCAGTGGTACGATAAGGCTGTCCCTATCAAGGAGGTAGAGTTTGATAAAAATCCAATATGGGTTCAGATTCATGATGTCCCGATTAGGTTTATGAATAAAGTCGTAGCGGAAAAGCTCTATTCAGTAGTTGGAACGATCTGCCAAGAGATCGATGAGGGAGAGATGGATGGGGGAAGTTTTCTGAGGAGGAAGGTCACCATTGATATAAGTAAACCACTATGTAGGGGGAGGCGAATCACTTTGTCTCACGGCGAGCAAAGCTGGGTGTCTTTCAAGTATGAAAGATTGCCTAATCTTTGCTATTGGTGTGGATGCCTGAATCACATGGATAGAGACTGTGATCTCTGGATTGAGAGTGAAGGAAATCTCACAAAGGAAAACCAAGCGTATGGGGCGTGGATACGCGTTGCTCCGTTCGTTAAGGGAAGAAACTCTATCTTTAAGGTTCCGGGCTTCTATGCTGCAAAAAAACCTCAACAAAAAAAAAAACAGACCACTGAAAAGCATAGGGTGGATTCGCCGGTAGTCTTAACCAGTGACCAACCTACCGTGTTGACTCATGCTCCAATCGCGGTGGCAGCGAAAATCCAGGAAGCATTGAATGGGATATCTGCTGAGCCAGAACTAGAGGATACGATAGCAAAGAGGGGGAGATCGGATGGTCGAGATTCAGGGGTGATGTTTGAGGAACGGCTAAGAGAGACTGATAAGGAACTAGACAGATTTGATAAGGTAGGGGGTGGGTTTTCGAGGGACAATACAAAGGTGGAAAATGAGGGTTTCAAAGCCCAAGTGCCAACTAGGAAGGGTGAATCTGCGCCTAAGTCAGAGGTTAGGCATGCTGCTTTCACAGTTAGGACAAATGGCTTACCTTTACCACGTGCGCATGAGGAAAATTTGGTTAGTGTCCCTGTTACCCATTCTGCTTTGTGTGATATCACAAATATTATGGGCTCTTTAAATAATAGTGCTGGGGGGGAAAAGGTAAAGAGAACAAGGAAAAAATGCCATGCACGTCCAATTGAAAATGTGGTGCCTAGGGGGGTAAAAAATATAAAAAGGCTAGCTTCAGAGGTGGGCTGTAATGAGTTACCAAGCAAGAAAAGGCTGGTTTCCCATTTTGACCATGAAACAAATGAGTTATTGGTGGAGGCTGTGGAGCAGCCCCGCCATCAACCATGAATCTCCTATGCTGGAACTGTCGGGAGATTGGGAACCCCCAGACAGAGCAGGAGCTTGGAGACGTTGTTCGAGCTCACTCTCCCTCAATTGTGTTCCTAGCCGAAACATGGCTGAAAAAATCTAGGCTAACCTATTTACGCGATAAGCTAAAGTTTGGTGGTTTGATAGAATTTTCTAGAGAAGGAAGGGTGGCGGGGTGGCGGTTTTTTGGAAGAAAGAGGTGGATTTCTCGGTGGACACGTACTCCCCAAATCATATTGACACCATAGTGAATAAAGGGAAGGTGGATGAGTGGCGGTTTACCGGCTTTTATGGGGAGTTTGATACCAATAACCACCACATCTCTTGGGATACCTTAAGAAGACTACATTCCAAGTATTCCCTACCTTGGTTATATGCGGGAGACTTCAATGAAATTACTAGAGCTCATAAGAAATTGGGGGGGAGACCCAGACCAAGCAGGCAAATGGAGGCTTTTAGGGCTGTGTTGGATGAGTGCGGGTTTCAAGACTTAGGTTTTAATGGCAACAAGTTCACTTGGTGTAATGGGCATGTAGAGGGGCATACGGTGTGGGAAAGATTGGATAGGGCGGTGAGTACGGTGGAGTGGCTAGAAATGTTTCCCGCCACAAAAATAGTTCATCTGGAGTGTGGTACGTTGGATCATAAACCGATTTTAATTTTTTCAGCTGGTATTCCAAAAAGAGTAAACAAGCCATTGAGGTTTGAACAAATGTGGATGAAGGATGAGGGGTGCAGAGTGGTGATTGAGGATGCTTGGTCCTATGTCTGTCAAGGCAGCCGAATGAAGAAAGTGGAAGGAAAAGTGGACAGGTGTCGTGGAAATTTGAAGTGGTAGAGCAAACTCGCTTTTGGAAATGTGGTTCGAAGTCTTAGGGAGAAAAAAGATCAATTAAGAGTGGCCGAGGTCAATGCAATTAGGAGAGGAAGCATGGTTCGGGTCCAAAGATTGAAGAGAGAGATTTCAAAGCTTCTAGTGAGTGAAGAATAAATGTGGAAACAGCGATCCCGGGCCCTTTGGCTGCAAGAGCGTGACAACAACACTAGATACTTTCATAGTAAGGCTTTGCATCGGTTTAGAAGAAATCGAATTGATACTCTTGAATATCGAGGGGTGAGTTGTGCTCGGATGAGGATGGGATTGCAAATATTTTGGTTAGCCATTATCAAGATCTCTTTAATTCCTCAAATCTGAGTGGGGTGGAGGAGGTAATGCAGAGTATTCCCTGCTCTATTTCGGCTGAGTTAAACCAAGGTCTAAATGTGGAGTATACCAGGGAAGAAGTAGTCACGGCCCTAAAGCAAATGGATCCATTGAAGGCTCCGGGTCCAGATGGCCTTCCTCCACATTTTTTCCAACATTATTGGCCAGCTGTGGGTGATGATGTGACTGCAGCGGTGCTGAGCTGCCTCTCTTCGGGCATCATTCCCCTTTCCATTAATCGGACCTACATCACCCTTATCCCAAAGGTAAAAAACCCCTCAAAAGTTTTTGATTTTTGTCCTATTTCCCTATGTAATATCATTTATAAGCTTGTCTCGAAGGTGGTTGCAAATAGGCTCAAGGGTATTACCCCTAATTATTTCGGAATCTCAAAGTGCCTTCCAACCGAATAAGGCAATTACCGATAATATTCTTGTAGCTTTTGAGACCTTGAACTATATGAAGAACCAAAAGTCAAGAAAAGGGGGTTTCATGGCTTTGAAGCTTGATATGAGCAAGGCTTATGATAGGGTGGAATGGAGTTTCTTGGAAGCAACTATGGTGAAGATGGGCTTTAATGAGAGTTAGGTGGCTTTAGTTATGAGTTGTAAAAGTTAGGCCTTCTATTCAATTCTTGTGAATGGGGTGCCAAAGGGTGATATTCGCCCATCAAGGGGTATTAGACAAGGCGATCCCCTCTCTCTGTATCTATTCTTGATTTGTTCGGAAGCATTAAATTGTCTCCTGCAGAAGGTAGCCAGGATGGAAGCTATTCGGGGTTTCTCTCTTTGCAAAAATGGTCCAAAAATTACCCACCTTTTCTTTGCCAACGACACTCTCCTTTTTTGTCAGGCAACATTGAGCGACTTAGATGTCATCCAACGCAATCTAAGTTTGTACGAGCTAGAATTGGGACAAGTGTTAAATAGAGACAAAACCACCGTGATTTTTAGCAAGCCCACAACAGAGGAGAGGAAGCTAGAGATTCTAGAACTCTTAGGGGGAAGTGAAGTGCGAGATTGTGAGAAGTACTTGGGGCTTCCGGCGGTGGTTGGAAGAAACAAAAAAGAGAGCCTCAATTTCATTAAGGAGAGAGTGTGGAGCAAGTTGCAAGGTTGGCAGGAAAAGCTTCTTTCACAAGCGGGAAGGGAAGTGCTCTTGAAAGCGATTGTTCAAGCTATCCCCACCTTTGCGATGAGTTGTTTCAAACTCCCTTCCGGTTTAATCAAGGATATTGAGATGATGATTAGAAAATTTTGGTATGGGTAAAGGGGGGAGCAACGCAAGATTCATTGGAAGAATTGGGAAACCTTGTGCAAACCAAAAGTTTTAGGGGGCTTGGGCTTCAAAGAATTAGAAAAATTTAATGAGGAAATGCTTGCAAAACAAGTGTGGAGGCTTCTTGTGGATCAGTCTTCTTTGTTTTATCGGGTTTTTAGTGCAAAGTACTTTCCAAGGGGGTCAATCTTTAATGCAAAGGGTGCTGCGGGATCATATGCTTGGCAAAGCATCATGAGGGGTAGAAATCTTGTAAAATCCGGGCTACTGTGGAGGGTGGGGAATGGAAGGAAGATTAATATCTATGGCGATAGGTGGCTGTCTGGAGGTGATTCGGCTTGTGTGGTTTCTCCAAGGAATGGGGCTGCCTCAAACTGGATAGTTGAAAAATTGATGAATGCTCGGGGTGAGGGTTGGAATGTTCATCTTGTGGATGCTTTATTCTTGCCGTTTGAACCTCAAAGGGTTAAGGGTATTCCTCTGCCTATCATGGACCAGGAGGATTGTGTTACTTGGCCTAGGTGTAGGTCCGGTGTTTACTCAGTAAAAACAGGCTACCAGTTGCTTTGTGAAACAGAAATAAATGCCCTTCCTTCTAGCTCTAACTTTGCTGAGGTTAACTTTTTTGGAAGAACATTTGGCAGATGAAAATTCCTAACAAGGTTAAGGTTTTTCTTTGGCGAGCTTGCTCCAATGCACTCCCAACTAAGAAAAATCTCCAGAAAAGAAAGGTGTTGGATAACCCTCTATGTGATCAGTGTAAGGTGGGAGTGGAAGACGGGCTTCATATGATTTGGGACTGTGTCCATATCCATGAGGGGTGGGGGCTTTCCTTTGCTGAGTTAAGGAGCAAATTCTCTTACAATGAATCTGTGTGTGACTTGGTTAGCATCATACAAGCTGAGGGTAAGGCTCTGGAGGAGTTTGCAATGACGGCTTGGTTAATTTGGAGTCGAAGAAATAAATTAAGAGCCAACGAACCTACTATTCCTTGCTCGAAGCTTTCTCACTATGCTGTGTCTCTTTTAGCTGAGTTTTAGCAAGGGAAGCAGTGGCTTCTCCCTTGGGAGAGGGCTCTCGCTGTGAGTTGGCAACCCCCACCTGCTGGTTTTGTGAAAGTGAACTTTGATGGAGCAGTGTTCGCGGAGGAGCTGGAAGGTGGTATTGGGGTTGTCATTCGCGGCAACGAAGGGCAAGTGTTGGCTGCTCTGTCTGAGAAGGTGCCATTGCCTGCATCTGTGGAATGCTTGGAATTGATGGCTGCCAGGAGGGCCGAAATTTTTGCTAGGGAGCTTGAGTTTTGTAAGGTGTGCTTTGAAGGAGATGCTGACCTCGTTGTGAAGAGCTTGCAGCTTGGGCTGGACACGAACACGCTGGCGGGACACTTAGTAAAAGACTTTAAGTCTATTGGGGGGTTTTTTTCAATCCTACTCTATCATCCATGTAAGGCGGCAGGGTAATCATGTTGCCCATGCTTTAGCTAGGGATGCTAGGCTTTCTTTTCCATTAAGAGTTTGGGGAGAAGTTGTTCCTCAAAACATTTCCTTCTTTGTTGTAAAAGATTTGGCTTAATAGATTTCCCAGCCCGGATGGGGCTGTTTCTCAAAAAAAAAAAAAAAAAAGGTTGAATGAATGGCATACCACAATCCACGAGACCTCGAACTCCCCTTTCTTATTTTCAATTGGTTTTGGGATTTTTTTTTTTCACTCTATCTTGATCAATGAGTTTAGAAACTTGTTTTTTTTTTCATCACACAATCTCGAAGGATAATGTGTGTGTATGTGCGCCCATTATGATAATATAACGGAGTGTAAGTGTATAAGAAATATAATTGCCACCATGTACTCTCGAATTCCATAATCGATCTTTCCACATTTGGTCATTTAATTGATTCATAGTCTTCCTAGAAAAATTATTATGTACTCCCAGAGTACCATAAATACGTACTCCCTTCTCTCACATGAATGGTGGGTCCTACTAATTAAATTCATGATGGGACCCACTATTCAAATAAGAGGAGAGAGTACGCATTTATGATACTTTGAGAGTACCTAATAATTTTCCGTCTTCCCAACCTTTGTTGTGGTGAAATGATTTATCCTTAGAAGCTTGCAATAATTAATACAGATTTTTCAGTTACATCAAGTTAATTTGCAGCCTCCAACTTCCTATTTCAGAAGTTACGAGCACATGAAAGTAGTACTACGAACAAATTAATTAAAAAAATATTAATCCACTTTTCTTGTTTTCCTGAGTCGTCTCAGCGAATCTTTTGGAATTTTTCCAATCAATCAGTGCTCAAATCGATTCTTGTGTGATGCTATATATCCCAACAACATCTCACTTGTCTGAAGGAAACGTTAAATTAATAAATTGTTTGACCCAAGTTTGATAAAAACTGAACTAATTATGCACTTTTTTCTGACATTGCTTAGACAAACAAAGGTCAAGTATTAGACCAATCGCTTAATTTTCAGGGTATCTTATCTAATTCAAACCTGATTTTGCCACATGATCATGCAAGAGCAGTTAAATCAAAGTGAATTTCACTCTCTTCAACAAGAGGGACAGTTGTATTGTATTGCCTCTGGTTGAAATGGTCTATTTTTCCCCAAATCTAGGTCAACTACTATCAAACCCGGTCAAAGTTTGTGAAAATTATTGCTTTTTGACATTTTCATGAAATTTTGATTATATATATATGTGTGTGTGTGTGTGTGTGTGTGTGTGTGTGTGTGTGTGTGTGTGTGTACGTATGTATGTATCTATTTATATAGAGAGGGTTAGGTTCAATAACTATGTCATCAATCAATTATTTAAATTCAAGTTTTTGTAGTTAAAATAATACATAAAATATGAGTTTATGAATTGAATGGTAAATTACATCCGATTGGCATGACAATTGGCATACATGTTAAGAACATATAATCCAACGGTTAGATTTTCAAAATATGAATTCAATATCAAGTTACTAGGTAGTGTAATATTACTTTTACATCAAGTGTAACTTGAACTCAACTCATATAAATATAAAACGCACAAGATACTTTTTCACATGTAAGATTTATAATTGAAGTATAAATGCTATCCACAACAATTTCACAACAAATTACAGATAGTTTGTTGTTATTGCCTAATTTGTTGTAATTTAAATCTACCACTTAAATGATTTTTTTGCCCTCACCAATAATAACCTACCATTTAAGATTTGTTATGAAAGTAAAATGTTGTAGACATAGTATTTCTCTAATTAAAACCTATATATGCTTATATGAGAGGAGGATGTAATACACATAATAACTTGAGAATTGCTACGTCTACAACATTTCACAACAAATTTTAGGTGGTAAGTTGTTACTAGTTGTAATTTGAATCTACAATTGAAATTACTTTTTTACCCACCAATAACAACTTGCCACATAATATATCATAGGGAAACTTTAGAGCTTTAACTCCAACTATTGCCTCAATGTCAGCCACTGAATTAGGTAAAGCAATATTCCAAGAAAGTATAGCAATCACCAAACCTGGCTCATCAAGGATGATAACCCTTATACCTACACAATCCACCTCTTTGAACGAAGCTCCATCTAAATTTATTTTGACTGTACCAACGGAAGGGCGAATCCAATGGACTCGAGGTCTACGAAAAGGACTCTAATTAGGAGGAAAACTCAGGGAGATGGAATTGGCAATCTCAAATTCCAAAAGTTGTCCTAGTCACTCTAAATGCTGTGGGAGTCTGTCCTTAGTTAATTTCAATGAAGCTAGAAGGTCCACAGCAACATTGCTAATGGTCCGTTTGGATTGAGGGAGAGGGAGGGGGAGTAGAGTAGAGTAGAATGGATTTGGCTCAAAATTAGCCTATTTTTAGCAAACTCTATTCTCCTCCCCTCTACTTCACCTCCTTTCCCCCTCCATCCAAACGGACCCTAAAGGTTTAATATATTTTTCTCTATCTATAACAAAATGCAGGAGCTCTAAAGTCGAATTGAATGACTGAAAATCAAAGAAGTCTCGTTGATTATCTTTCCTCCAAATCTCAACGAGACAAGGACATGTCCAAATTACGTGTATTGCGTATTGGTGTTTTTGAACTTTGTTTGCAATGCTCACAAAGATCTTCAACAATGACCACTCTTCTGACCAAATTGGATTTAGTACGATCGGCATTTTTATAGGCTTTTTAAAGGAAGTTCTTAACCTTGCTTGGAATGGAACATCCCCAAATTTTTTTTCCTTACATTCTGGGGAGGTGAACTTATGATCTAGGGTAGATCAAGTTGAGTGACATCCAATGACAGGAACTGATAAGCTGATTTTACCAAGAATGTAATACCCCACATATTTTTTTTATTTGAGGTTATTATTAAGTTTTCTTTTAAATATAATTGTTGGGCCATAGGTTTTCTTTTTATTAATAACTGCAGTCGCTACCCCACTAAGCCCATATCTTTAATACAAACTACAAGATAGAGGAAGAGATAATCAAGGTTTTCATAGGAAGGGTTTTATCAAGGGGCTAAGAGGTGTTTTTTCTTGAAGTTTAGAGCGCATACAATTGAAAAGGCAATCAAATTGTTCAAGGTATGATTTCTCACTATTAGAAACAAAGAATTAAAAGTTTATATGGTTATCATGGAATCAGTTGTGATGTTAGATTGTTCAGAAGATGGATTTTGGTCCTAAAATTCTATTTACATTTTACGGTTAGAGTTGCCGCTGAGTATCCATGTTAGATGTTAGATTGTTCATTAGGATATATATAATTCTAGTTGGGCCACCGTGTGTAATCCATAAACTAAGTCATGGATCAAGATATCTTTTTCATGGAGATGGCCTTCACGTGTTCATTAGTGTTATATAATAAAATCCTAGGTTGCCCACTGTGTGTCTCTAGAACAAGCCAAGGATTACAAATCTCTATTTAGGTATATGACTCTTGCATTTTCATTGGAGTTTTATATTAAATCATAGATCAATGATATTTTTGGCTGCTGCCTTCCTCATGGCAATATGAGTTTCATTTAATGCAAAGGAACATTATTGGTTAGAGCATCAATGGTTAGAGAAACTTTAGTTTAGTGTTAAAAGTGCTATTAGTTCAGCAAAGTATAATCCTAGTGAGTCCATTTGTATAGTTCTATAAGCTTTATATTTTGTAGAAGATATTAAGTATATTTCCATGATTGATTATAGGTCCTATTTGAGAGTATTTTGAGAGAATTTGGAGGGTGTTTCAGCTAGACTTTTAGAGTGATTCAAGTGCTGTAAGTAATTATGCATAATATGTACAAGTTTTGTTCTTAGGTTCTTAGAAGTTAAAGATTTTCAAAAGTTATATTCTTTTTAAGCTTACATTTTAAAAGTTTATCAAAAAGCATTTTTACATTATTGAAAGAGAAACTTTGACTTTTAAAAAAAAAATAATGTTTTAAAGAGAAATTTCGAATTTTGAATAATGCTTTGAATGTCCAAATTCCATTTAAAGGATGATTTTTAAATTAAACTATTTTCCGAAAATAATTGAGTTTCAAAGTAAGTTTTCTGAAAAGATTCTTGTTCTTTAACTTTGTTTCAAACCAAGTGATTTCCAAGTCATATTCTTGTTTTCAAATGGTATTTGACACGTTTCTTTTAGCAAATTGAATTTTCAAACTTACTCAAAAATTTTAAAAATATTTGTATAAACTCTTCAGTTCATATTCGTTCCCTAAGAGAGTCAAGCATCTTTTGATTTATGTTTCAATTTGATACTGTGTTATTCGATATGCTTTTATTGTTGGAATAATTGTTAATATTGAGAAAATTATTTTATGTTGTATAAACTTTTTTTTTTTTTTGGTGATATGTGACTCAAAATGAGTGTTTTTATAATTGATTAGATATATGTGTAAATCCGCTCACAGGATTGTATGTGAGAATATATATTGATCCCTCACCAGCAGGGGTAAGATGTTAGTATCCGCTTACATGATTGTATGTGAGAATATGTGATGTGTATATGTGACACTGTGCTCTAATCAATTAATTGTATGTGTTTCCGAAAGACTTTAAGATTTGATTATATGTGTATAAATGATTCTTTACATGTTTGGAAAACTATATTGAATATTTTGAGTGAAATTGTGAAATCAAACTCGTGCTTTGCTGGACTCTATTTCGTTGTATATTTTGTATAATTACTTACTAGATGTGTAGCTCACCCTATCAATTACTATGGTCAGATTAAAGTGTAGTTGAGAATATAGAACCTTTGGATCGCTTTGTGAGGTGCAAGGTAAAGCGTGGAAGTTGTAGGCAACTTCAGTATTACTTGAAGACTCATAGAATTTTAGTTACCTTTGTTTTGTAATTCATGTTTTATATAGTGGAGATTATTTTCAATTTGTGGAGTTTTGAAAAGATTATTAGTTTTTTTTTCCCCGCTTAAACTTCACAATATTTTGGAGATTATTATAAATTGTGGATTTAGTTATTGTAAGAGATTTTATCAATAGCATTGTTTATTTGGAGTTTTATCGAACTATGTTTAAATAAATTATGTTTATTGAACTAGGTAAGGTTAGCAAGTTAGTCATGCGTCTAAATTCATGTTCCATGGATTTGGGTCGTGACAAAGAAAATGCCATTATTTTCATGAGACTAGTATAAAATATCAGCCTTGGGAAAGCGATTGAGGGGAATACCCTTGATGGTTGATGCTTCCTGGGGTGGGAATAAAGAATCCACCAAGTCTAAGTTCCAAAGATTTCTGGACTAATTGATCAAGCAACTCGCTGAAAATTATGGAAATTGAGTAGCACCAAGAGAAAGTGACTTAGAATGATTTGGAATGGGCAACCAATTATCCAAAAGTTTAATAGAGCTGCCATTTCCTACCTTCTAGAGCGCACCCTTCTTTAACACATCCTTTTCCTTTAAAATGCTCTTCCAAGAACAAGAATCTGAATTGGAAGCTTTAGCTTCCATAATTGAGCAATTTGGGAAAAATTTTGCTTTGAAAATTTGATAGAGTAGAGAGTCTTGATTATGTAAGAGCTAGCAAGACTATTTTGCAAGAAGAGCATAATTGACTAAAGTTAAACCCTTGAAACCTATTCCACCAATAGTTTTTGGTTTACACATATCAGCCCAGTTACCACAATAAATATTTTGACGATTGCCTTTTTAACCCACCAAAACTTCATAATAAGACTGTCAATCTCGTGAATAAGACCGGGTGGAAGCTTGATGCACGCCATAGTGTATGTGAGGATAGCCTGAACCATTGCCTTCAAAAGAACTTCTCTAATTGCCTGTGACAAAAGTTTTTCTTCCCGCCCTTGTAATTTTCTCCAAATCCTTGCTTTTATATCATCAAAACTTGCCTTTTTTTTTGTCGCCCTACTTGAGATGGCAACCCCAAATATATTTCAAAATGTTTAATTTCTTGGATACCCAGCAAGTCTTTGATTTCCTGTTTTGCTTCAACTATAGTCAATCTACTAAAGAAGAGGTTTGTCTTTCTTGGGGGTGGCAATTCATGTTCGAAGGTATGGTTCATGTCATGTTGAGCCATGAGTATTCAGCTATATAGGTTAACCAGAACTTAACCTGTTTAGTAAACGTGTCAAGGATCCTCAACCCTAACAGAATTTGTTTATTAAACAGGTCGACCCGACATTACACGTTTAACTCGTTTAATCAACAAGTCATGTTAGGTTAATACAAATGTCCCGTTTAATAACTTGTTTGATTAATAAGTCATACATAATCTAACTAACTTGTTATCAATTCCCATAAATCTAAAGTTAAAATACAAATACAGTTATAAATATAGTAATAAACATATAAATAAAACCATAAATTAAGTAATAAAAATAATAACAAAAGCTAATAACTTTAAAAGCTAAACAGGTCAAATAAGTTCGTATGTTGAACACGAACATGGCCCTTTTATTAAACAGGTTATCCATGTCAACCTGAATATGATTCGAACCCATTTAATCTCAACCTATGACCCATTTATAATTGGGTTAGTCGTGTCAGGTTTGTGGGTTGGATCAGATTTTTTCACCCCTAGTCTTTCCTTAGTTGATTTGCTGCTCTAGGACCTTTTCATACTGTTTCAAAATATCCAAAATTTTTAAACATTCATTCCTAGTTGCCCTACAAAACAAGAGGTCGTCATTGGCAAGTAGAAGGTGAGTTAGTCTTAGACCTCTATTATAGAGAGAAAAAACCTTGAATGATTCCTTCCTTATCAACTTTAAAAATCATGGCATGGAGGCCCTCAATACATAGAAAGAAAAGAAAATGTGATAAAGGATCACCTTGGCAAATTCCCTAGTTGGGATGATCATGCCATTTGGTACTCCATTTACAAGAACAAAGTATGTCACAATTTTTACACAAACCATCATAAGCTCAATCCATCTTTCAGTGAAACTCAGTTTTCTCATCATCATCTCCATGAAACTCCATTTCACTCTATCATAGACCTTACTCATATCTAATTTAAGAGCTATTAAGCCCTCATTTCTTGAATTCTGATTTTCCATACTATGAATAGTTTCAAAAGTTACTAAAATATTATCAGAAATTAACCTATTTTTGGTGAAAGCACTTTGATGTTCAATGATAAGAAGAGCAAGAATTCTTTTTAATTTGTTTGCTAAGACTTTAGAAAATATTTTATAGAGCACATTACAAAGGCTAATGTGTGAAAATTCCAAAACCAACTCAAAATTTTTGACCTTTAAAATTTGGGTAATAAAGGTGTGATTGAGTGAGGGAGGGAGAGAAGCATAGTTGAGATAATGAAGAATAGATTGAATTAGCTTATCTCCAACAAGCTACCAATAGTTCTGATAATACAGTGGAGGCATTCAATCGAGGCCAGGGGATTTTAATGGAGCCATTTGCTTCAAAGCTTGGTGAACTTCCCACTCCATAAAAGCATCCGATTGACTTGTGTTCATATCCTTGTCAATCACACTAAATTAGGGATAGAACCCTTCTCAGCTACACATGAATTTGTAGATGTAAATAGATCTTGGTAATACTTCATGATAATGCACAAGAATCAATAGACTGAATGCTTCGGGCTACGGTAATGGCTTGATGACCTAAAGAGAAAAAAAAGATTGTCAAGGATGACTGGTGTGAACTGACTAAGGACCCTCCAACAGTTAAGTTAGTTTTCTCTCTAGAACACAAGGATGGTGAATTAGTGAATAGTAGAACTTACCTTGGTTGAATGAGACTTGATCCTTTTATAGATAGTTTGGAGTTGGTATACTTATTTGGATCCACTATCATCATGGAAGATGTTTGGAGTTAATGGAGAAAATGGAGCGAATTTCAGAAAATCCTCCCCACGTTCTGGAATGACAGATCGGGGTCTAATTGCATAGAGCTTGTAGAAAGCTCCTTTAAAACTGGCTAAGTATTCTTTGGTCATCCATACCCTTGTATACCATGGATGACCATCTTGATTTGGACGATCACGATATTCGTGGATGGATCCTATTCATGTTTGTGGTCCTTATGTCGAGTTCCATTCCTTGTAAAATGTTTTGGATGTGATCTGGTCATGGACGACTACCATGGACAAACTAAACTCAATTTAGGACTCGTTTGGTAATGTTATTTTAGTAATGCTGTTTAAGTATTGTGAAAATATATGTGGGTGAAAAAGTGTCGTAGAAATATGTGTTGTATACTATTGTTTAAACAGCGAAAACTATTGTTTAAATAACACAACTAAATGGGCCCTAAAATTCTCATCACTTCACAATAGTATTTGTGGTCTCATCTGATTTGGAGAACCAGTGTCCAGCAGAATCTCGAATACCTCTTATATGATTCTTCCGACATCGTTGAGTAGCTCGACTATGAAAGTACTTGATATTTTTATCTCCACTCACTAACTAGTGTGATTTCTCCTTTGTTGCCATATCCTTATTTTCTTTGTTTAGTAGAGCATTTAGTTCTAAGCGAATAATTCTAACCCTATTTCATAATATTTGTAGAGTCATTATTTATTGATTGATGTATTTTTTTTATATATATATAAGATAGAATTTCTACTCTAACCTAGTCTATGTATATATGTGTGTAAAACTCCCTCCTGGAGACTTGAACTCCAGCCATTACCCTCACACCTCGCAAGCACTTATACTTGTGGAGTAACCTTGCACCAAATGTGCGTGGTGGTTGATTGATGTATAATTGTATATCATTGGAGGAATTAGGCAAGCTCATTTATAATTAGCTATTATTGACGGATGTTGAAATAATTAATGGCAAACATGACTCCCATGATCTAGAACTAGAAACAATTAATGCCAAATATGACTCCCATGATCTAGAAATGAACTAATTGCTTTCATAATTAAACCCGCCCCTTCGTGTCAACGTTATTCATGGTAGCTACAAGTCCCAGCACTAGCATATTACAATTTTTTCTTCTTCTTGGTTTAGGAGCTATTTTTAAAAACATTTTGTTGGAAGAGTAAACAACACATTTTGAGTAACTTTTTGGGTAGCTTTTTCAGCTTTTGACATTTTTCAGCTTTTGGCAATATTTTTTATTTCTTTTGGTAGTGTTTTTTTGACAACTTTTTTCCCCTTTTTTCAGTGAAACACAAAAAAGGAAATGTTAATAAGCACCGCACAATGTTTGTTAACATTTCCATTTTTTATATTTTTTATAAAAGTGGTATCAAAATTTTTCTGTTGTGATTTATTAATAATTACCTTGAGGACACCCATTAACATGGCTTAATAATTTATTAGTTATATTTCTCATTTCTATATATTGTTCAACCCACGTACACTGCGAGAACGTACAAGATGAACTGCGAGTCACACTCACATTTGATGAAAAAGTACTTTGCCATTAAAATCAAACAGAAAATAAAAATTATATATACACGCAGGGCTATACAAAAAAAGCTTCTTCTTTTTTTGGCAGTTAGCCAGTCACAACCTAGATTGCATGCTGATCTTTGGTTGAATATGGCATACCAACTTCCCACACTAAATATAAAAGTAATAGGGGGGCTTTTAAAATTTTTTTTTTTAATTCTTTTATGGCCTGTTTGGAAGTTAAAAAAAAGGAAGGGGAGTAGAGTAAAGGGAAGGAGAGTAATTCAATTACCTTGTTTGGAAGTTTTTTAAGGAAGTAGGAAGAGGGATTTGGAGGGGTTTTAACTACTTCTAAGCCCTCATTTTTAATTTCTCCAAATTGGAGAGATTTGGAGGGAGAGTAAAATAGATAAATTATTGACCAATTGAAATCTCTAATTTACCCTTTCTAAATTAACAAAATTACAAATAAATTATATAAATAATCTTTGCTTGTTTCTTGAGAAAATTTAAGTCGAATGAAAAAAAAAATCTCACTATTTCAACACTGAAGCTAAACAACCCTTTTTCTATTTCTCTCTCTAGAAAAAAAGAAAGAAACACACATCTCTCTCTCTCTCTAATGGAAGATGACGGCGAGTTCGGAGATTTGTACACAGGCGTGCTCAGACCTTTTGCTCCTTCATCGTCGTTATCCTCTGCTTCGTAACCTCACCAATAGTCGCCTATGCCACCGTCTCTCCACAATCCGATCGATCTCAACCTAAAGAGTAGAAACGATAACGATGGGATCGTTTTCGGAGCTCCTCATTCTAATTCCACTGTGCCCTAAGGAGTCTGTTCGCGAAGATGTCAAGCTCGATTTGGAGTCGAATTTGATTGCTCGCGAGGATTCAGCTGGTGGTGCTAGGGTTTTGGAAGCCAGAGATGTTGAATTACCGAGAAGGACTGGTCCGGAGGTCTCAATCTCTCTCTCTCTTGGTCTTTGTTTGGTTGCTCAGAAAATTTTGAATTCTAACTTTACTTTTTGGATGTCATATGATAGACTGAGGTGGAGCTAGCTTTTTGTTTGATCGGTGAGAAATGTGAGGAAAGTGTAAAATTCATGAAGGATTTTTATTTTTATTATAATTTTTTTTTGAGGTAATAAAAATTATTTTATAATAATTAATAGTAGTTTTATACTTTTATTAGTTAATGGTATTTGATGGAATGAAAATATTGATTAAATAATTATTTAATCTAACAAATTAATCATAGGCCAATGCTTTCTCAAAAAAAAAAAAAAAATTATAAACAAATGTTGTAAGTCCATTTTCAAATAAGAGTAAATTTGTCTATTGAAATTATTTTATCTCATTTTTATCCTAATTTTTAAAACATTCAAACAAAAAGAAGGGCTAAATACTCCCCTCCCCCTTACTAATTTTAAAAACATCCAAACAAGTTAGAGGGAAACCATTCCTATCTACTCTTCTCCCCACTACTCTCCTCCCCTCTACTCTCTTTTACTCTCCTCGCTCTCTAAACTTCCAAACAGGCCATTAATGTAATGATAGTGTACGAGGGTACTTGTTGATATAGAAATTGAATGGTTAATCACTGAAGGGAGTAATTCCAGCTAGCCCACCAATCAACACTGAGAAATTCTACTAATGATCAAAATACTTCAGGAAGTCACTATTCACTATGTACTGATGCATATAAATTGGTTTGCAATAAGAAAAACACACACAAATTATTGGTTTGAACTTTGAACGCATTAAGTCATTGTGGTTGTGTTTTTTATTTATTTTTAGTTTATATACGTGCTCAATTAATTTTATTTTCGTAAAAATACATAATAATGTAGTATTATATGCAACTTAATTTATGTCTTTAAATTAACTTGTTACAAAAGCCTAACAGGAATATTTAGTCAAGGTCGTATATAATTAGCTAATTAGTAATATCCATGTAAAATAACTGACTCATGGAAAATACTCCATCTTTTAGAAAGGAACTATTGCTTGTCATAAATTAATCTATTGCCTTTATTTCAACAAATATTCATGGTAGAAAGAAATTCTCAGCATTAGCATATTACCCTTTTTTTAACTTCATAATTTATTTTGCTCAGTGAAACTGTGAGAATTGGAACTAGGAACACAAGCCCCACAAACGGGGGACAATGTGGCTTTAGGCAAGAAGGGCTTCTGATAAATTGCAAAAAATCTTAGTTTAGGCCACGTTTGTAAAACGTCGTAAAAAATGAATAAAAGGTTGCTATAAACACAAATGGTATAAGAGAACAAGAGAGAAAAATAAAAGCTAATACATATGTAAAGAGAGGCTATGCCATTCACAATTTACACAAATAATTTTATACGGAGTAATTTTCTAAACTCATACACCTTGTAAATACAATTAGTTAACTGACTCATGGTATAATTTTTTTTTATTTCTCAAAAAAAAAATATATAATTTTTTATTCGTCAATTATAATATGTTATCTTAATAAGTTTTATATGTATGTGTGTCAGTATGTGTGAGAAAAAAGAGTTGGCACATAAACTTATTATCTATGGTCTGTCAAGTGGTTTCATCACTTCATGTATGCCAAAAAAAAACCAAATTAAAACAAAACAAATGGTGATAATCTCAATTGCTGTCCTGTTAATACAGCACTTGTTAAGTTGTTATGAATTATGATAGTTCGGTATTGACAAAAACGACACCGTCAAATCTGGTATAGAGAGGAAATTAAATGTTGGTTGGTCGCTCACCGAACCCCAAACCATTCACAAGAAGAACAAACGAACAAAAAATCAGTTAATAATGAAAGAACATATATAGTTTTAGCAAAAAAGAAAGTACAGAGAAATACTATATCAATCTACGTACGTAATGTAACAAAGCAGACCTCAAGCTTTTGTAATATTCTCATAATCAATAAATATATATACTCAGTTTTTTTCACTTAACCGAAAAAAAGATAAGTCCATATATTTTTCAATTCACAATTTTCTATATAAAAATAAAATACATGTCACACACGCATATGCACTGTTCCCGCTTCTCTCAACTAATCCCACTTGCTACTACTCCTTCATTCAATGCCAGAATTTAAGATGAAGCTGTAATTTGGTGCAAAATTAGGTGAGATTTAGAGAAAGCAGTGAGCAACTTTCAACGAAAAAAACATATTAGAAGGAAGAAAACGAAAGGGGTTTTAATTTGTGTATTTTTTCTGAGTTCATGTTATTGTCTTAGTTTTTTTTTTTGGTTTACGAAAACATACTGGCGGTGGTGCTTTAGCCTAATTTTTCTCCAACGACATATGCGGGCATTAATGGCATTGTCATTATAATTCATCCAGCTGATAAGGAGGGCCAGGCCATGGTATATGGAAGGAGGAGGAAGATAAAAGATAATAGAGAAAAGGTCAACTACTACATGTGTATGTATTTCATTATTGCCCTCTCTTTTCCTTTTAACAGTACTGGTCTCCTATTACTATAAAACACTTTGTGTCAACCTTCATTTCCCTCATTCACATGCTTCTCCTTTCTCTTCCTTTTTCATTTGCTTTGCTTCATCGCACTCCCAAAATAGCGTTTCTTGCTTCCTTTTTCTCTTTTCTCTTACACACACACACACACACACACAGATATTTTGTATATGCTAAAAGTTTCATAAACCTAATCTGGGTTTTGATCCTTTAAGTCCATTTTCATCTGGGTTTACTTCATTTCCTTCACGTTCATTGCTCAAAGTTTTAGCCTTTGACGTTTGCAGAACTTGAAACTTACAGTACACTCTAACCACAACCACAGCCATTTCTTTAATCTTAATTTGGCGTTGTTTTTGGGTTTTGGTTTTTTACATATATATATTTATTTATTTATTTGTTTAGTGGGGTCCGCGGGTCACATGGAGATATCAACGGTGTTAATGGTCTTAACAGCCACAGCGGCGTATTTAATTTGGTTCAGAATAATCCTGCGGTCGCTGAGTGGTCCACGTGTCTGGCCTCTACTGGGTAGCTTGCCTGGTCTCATACAGCACTCAAGTCGCATGCATGAGTGGATCACAGACAACCTTCGCACGTGCGGCGGCACGTACCAGACCTGCATCACGGCAATCCCATTTGTAGCCCGGAAGCAAGGGCTGGTGACTGTCACGTGCGACCCCAAGAACTTGGAGCACATCTTGAAGAACAGGTTTGATAATTACCCCAAGGGTCCCACGTGGCAAGCCGCGTTTCATGATTTGCTCGGTGATGGGATCTTCAACTCCGATGGTGACACGTGGCTGTTCCAGCGTAAGACAGCCGCACTGGAATTCACCACCAGGACTTTGCGCCAGGCCATGGCTAGGTGGGTGAGCCGAGCAATTAAGCTTAGGTTCTGTCCAATTCTCGAGACCGCTCAGCTTGAAGGGAAGCCGGTTGACTTTCAAGACCTTTTGCTTCGGCTCACTTTTGATAACATTTGTGGCTTGACTTTTGGTCGGGACCCACAAACTCTATCTCCTGGCTTGCCCGAAAATAGCTTTGCTTTGGCTTTTGACAGAGCCACTGAAGCCACTTTGCAGCGTGTTATTTTGCCTGAAGTTGTATGGAAGCTGAGAAAAACGCTTGGGCTCGGAATGGAAACCAGCTTGTCCAAAAGCCTTGGACACATAGATGAATACTTGACCAATATCATCGAGACGCGTAAGCAGGAGTTGCAGAGTCAGCAACAAGGTGGCAGTGGGATCCCACACGATGACTTACTCTCAAGGTTCATGAAGAAAAAGGAGTCTTACTCAGAAGAATTCCTACAACATGTGGCGCTTAACTTCATCCTAGCTGGACGCGACACGTCATCAGTCGCGCTGAGCTGGTTCTTCTGGTTGGTCATTCAAAATCCAAATGTGGAAGAGAAAATCATCGCTGAAATCTGCACCGTCTTAATGGAGACACGTGGCAATGACACTTCCAAATGGGTGCAAGAACCCCTAGTCTTTGAAGAAGTTGACCGATTGATATACCTTAAGGCAGCATTGTCCGAGACTCTAAGGTTGTACCCTTCTGTGCCGGAAGACTCAAAGCATGTAATTGCTGATGACATTTTGCCTAGTGGGACTTTTGTTCCCAAAGGGTCGTCAATCACATATTCAATTTACTCAACTGGTCGCATGAAATTCATTTGGGGTGATGATTGCCTAGAATTTAAGCCTGAGCGATGGTTATCCTCAGATGGGTCAAAATTTGAGGTACATGATTCTTATAGGTTTGTTGCATTTAATGCTGGTCCAAGAATTTGTTTAGGGAAAGACTTAGCTTATTTGCAAATGAAGTCAATTGCGGCAGCGGTGTTGTTGCGCCACCGCCTGATGGTGGTGCCTGGCCACCGTGTGGAGCAAAAGATGTCATTGACTTTGTTCATGAAGTATGGTCTCAAGGTTAATGTGCTCCCAAGGGACTTGAAGCCTATCTTGGAAAAGGTTTATATTGGTGACACACGTGGTAAAACTGGTCTCACAAATGGTAACTGTGATGGGGTTGAAAAGGTGGCTTGATTAACTGTGAATATGATACATGCTATTGTTATATACTAGAATTACATGTATTATGTGATTCATCATGACAAAGACCATCTTCAGTCTTCGCTTCAATTCCATGGTGGAGCTAAAGCAAATGGCAGTATCGTGAGGGTGTTTGTCATGGTAAGTCATCACCTGCGTTTGTCTGTTAGTTTTTATATTCATATATAATTTACTATAAAGGAAAGAAGAGAGGTGAGTGAGTCAAGGTTGCATATATGATATGTAGAAGAAAAGAAGAAAGAAAAAGAGGCGGGTGGGATATAGTGTCAGCGGAAGAATAAGAGCTGCTACCAAAGGTTACACATTTGACTAATTCTTCTTTCTTATGATGCATTTAGTATAAATGTAATGCTACAAGAAATAAAGTGAATAAAAGATGAAATCCAAAATTATGTTGAACTAGCAAATACTTGAAACATTAAAATTACTATATGACATATTGGTAGTGACAATAATAATGTAATGAATTTTGCTTACCTTCAGTATTTTTTTAACTAGAGGTCTCATTTTTGTTTTAAATGCACAATAGTAAGAGATAGTGGCCTTTAATCTCCATATTTTATTTAATTAATGGGTGATATGACAATTTATTATTAAAACAAAAGGAGAATCTAGTTAAAAATATACTTGAGGTCAGTCAAACCCTAAATGCAACTGTCTAACATGACAAATAGCTAATACCCAACCAAGAAGGAAGTTTTGGGTTTGGTGATTATGCATTTTCTTGCGTGGCCTTTTATTATTTGGATTTTGGTGTGACAATGTTTCCTCTGCCATACACGGGTATTGAATTTTTGACCGCATATTGCCAAATAAAACAATATAGGTTAGAATAATTGAAATTATTCGTGCACCCATAGTCTTGTTCCCTTTTTATTTATTTTAGAAAATAGTTTTGTTACTTAAGTACGGTGGTTGTTAATTTCTTTTTTATGTGTTAATGCATCTTTCTTCCAATTAAAAGTGTACATGTGTTTTATTAGTAACAGAAAATGGGCCGAGTTGCACTTAAGTGCAGTGATATCGTTTCAATAAAGGCTTTAGCAAAATTAGAACAAAACGGGGATGTATTAACAAAACTCATTACTATTGCACATCTTTTATGCGACGGTTACTCTACAAATATAAAGGCTTGTGGGGTGTGGGGATAAGGACTAGGGTTAAAGTCTTCAGAAAGAAGTTTCACACACATATACACTTAAATTCGGGCATAGGTGAAGCTATGTAATAGGGTGGGGGGCCATGGCCCCCCAAAATTTTGAAAATTTTTTATATATATAATAATTTAATGTTTTCACAATTTAGTATACAAAAATACGAGTCTCCCCCCCCCCCCCCCCCCAATATTTAAATTAGTCTAATGATACTTTTAAATAAGGGTGTGCATGGATCGGGTTAATGGGAATTTTGACCCAACTTACCATGGTGGGTTAAAAAAAATTTATCCTAACTCAACCCATCACACAAGTCCAACCCAATTCAACGCAACCCACATGGGTAGGGTTGGGTCAGGTTGAACCCATGGGTTGAACAATTTATTATTATTATTATTATTATTATTATTATTATTATTATTATTATTATTATTATTATTATTAAATTGAGTAGAAAAATATATATAATTATATTAAAAATACCTAAAGATCAGTATCAGTGTAAGTCTTTAAAGGCAAATAATACTAATAACTAAACAACAATAGTAATTTATTAGGATTTGTGTGAACTAATTGTCTTTTATATAGGATAAGAAGAGCTGGTTATTTTTAAAAATATATATATTAATTATATAATATATTTTAAATATATATTAAATATATAGGTGGGTCAGGTTGGTTTTGGTGTGTTTGAAATTTTATGACCCGAACCCAACTCGACCCGCTGTCAAAAAAAATTTTGTAACCCAACCTAACCCACCAAGCCCTAAAAACTTATCCAACCCGGTGGGTTGGGTTGCGTTGTGTCGGTTTTGGCGGGTTGGTTGCACATTGCTACTCTAAAAAAAAAAAAAAAAAAAATTGGTCTAATAGTTATAGAGATATAACTTTATTTTTCGCAATTCTATTTTTAATTGTAAAATATGCTCTTATATTTGTTAAATATTTGATAAAGTTTGACACTAAACATGTTTGAATCTATATTTTTCAATCTATTATGTGGTGATTAACAAGTTATTGACTTATTAAAAAAGAATCCTGTCACTAAAACTACACATGAAATGTCTCTTTAATTAGTTGCCACATGATAGGTTAGAGCAATTAAAATAGCTTCAAATATGTTTGGAACTTAACTTATTCCTTCAAGTTTTGAATCATTCATGTTTTTGAAAATTTCATTAGTTCAATTGAACGATTTTTTTTACTTACTTTAGTATAAAATTTGATAATTTGCATTGAAAATGAAATTTTTTAAGAATTTCACTATGAAAATGGTAAAAATGAAATTTATTTTATGAAAGATCGCCATTAAACATAATTTTGATCTAGAATACTAAGGTTTTTTTTTTTTTTTTTTTTTTTTTTTTGTTGAGCATGTGTATATATATAACTTATCAAATAAATAAGTGTGTATGTGTGGGGCGGGGGGGGGGGGGGGGTGAGGGAGGTTGTCTTGATATATATATTAGTGGCACAACTTGGCCCTCCCGAACAAAAATTCCTGGCTTTGCTCCTGGATTAGGGCAGAGTAAAATTTATATCTTTTATAAAAATTAAAAAAATAAAAAATAACTCTCATTAACTTCCCCACTTATATCAAACGATATGCCATTTCTGTGTTGTTCTTTGATAATTGACTAAACGACCATGTTTCAGTCTTCTTTTGTTCATCTTCTTCAACAGTAAGGCCAATTTATGAATTCATTTCCTACAAGAAGTCACTTCACATCATGAAGTAAACAGTAGGCACGTGATTTGTGATTTATCTTCCCTTATTGGGTTTCTTGTCAATTATGTATGGTCTTCTCTTGAATCTTGATACGAAGAAGATGGTAAAGCATAAATTTTGTTGAAACTAAATCATGAATTACTTTAATTTCGAAAATATTTGTACAAAAAAACCAATGAATCTTGGAAAGTTGTCAATTGTCATAGCAAAATTATATATGCCTGTTTCGCTGGTGTTGATGTATATCTATATTTGCGAAATTTATGACGAGTGAGACCCATGAGAATTGAAGTAAATGGCTACAAAATGGAAACTTTATTTATTTCCGCATATAGTCTTATAACAGCTTGATTAATAGAGGAATGGAGGCAATAATAGGACTCTGACATGGATTATGATAATGAACAAATTTAATTAATTAATTCTTATACCTTTTTTTCGTGGCGTAAATGCAAACATCCCTTTATTGGCAGATTAAGTGTGTATTTGATCCCAGCTTAAAAAACTAGTTTATGTTACTATTGAGTTTATTTTTGCTACTATTTATGAGTTCTACTGTACTATTTCAGTTAACTTTTACCTTTATCTATAATACTTTCAGCAAAATAAACGGATCCCAAACAGACTATAAGAACAACTTAAACAGTCTTATAACATTTTTTCAAAAAGAAAAAGAAAAAGGACACTCTTATAACAACTTTATTAGAGCATTCGTGTCAAGACTTCTAAATTTTTTATCATTCACAAACTCAAAATACTAATTTTACAATTTTAACACCTCTGTAGGGTTAATGGGCTCAAAATGTATGTTGGGCCAGCCCAAGAGTGCTTGTAAGGTTGAAAACTCAACCCAACAGTGTAATTGGTCCAAGGACGTAGGAAAGCCGGCCCATGAAACAGCATAAAAGGAGGAAGAGGTCATATCTGACCAAAACACTATAAGGCATGACGTCCGAGGATGAGAATGTTCTCTGCTACAAATGGCCGAGGAAGAGAAAAGTGATCTGGCAGTTTAAAGGCATCATTACTAACGATCTTGAGCGCGAAGGCAAAGGCAGTGAAGGTAAAAGATAAGGAGAGAGGACATAAAATATCTAGGGTAAAGCTGCTGCCACCGCGTTGAAGGCTCTGCAACTACTTCTCTAGCTGCATTAATGGGGAAATGACGCCTGAGTGTTAGAATTCAGCCTAATAGCTACCGCCAAGGACTTTGGGGAAAAAGGGTGATGGGACAAGTATCCAAATGGAGCATTTGATCCACACGTGGAAGAAAGAGGAGAATGAGGAGGGTAATATAAAAGGCGAATGATAGAGAAAGAAGGGGGGGACACAACACACACACACACATAGTAGAGAATTGTAGAAAATACCCAATTATTATCCTCGGCATTTATATATACAGAGGGCTTTTCAGTTACGTAAGTGCTTGAAGCATGTGTCTTGCGATTTGACTTGAAGTTCATGTTACTTAACATCTATAAATCTAGATACAAAGCTCACTCTCTATAAATTCATTGTTTTAGGCCATTTAGGCTGGTTCCCTTGGTGCTACTTGGGTCCAGTGCAACTTGGGTCCAGTGCAACTTGTGTCCTTACAATTGGCGCCGTCTGTAAGAAATCTTGTGTTCTAAGATAGGTAATGTGATGGAAAGTTCAGGTCCACACCATGCAGAATCTTTGGAGTCCTAACATGAATATCATTTTCAACATTTAGAGCAGATAGGAGATCGAGAGGGTAGCGTGCATACAGGGCGCACTGCTAGGAGTCATTCACGGAGTGGGAGCAGAATCCTCCACGAAGACGATGCTAAGGCCATGCAGAGGGAAATTGATCATTTAAAGAGGAAGTTGCGTCGTGCGAAACAGAAACGAACACCCTCTATTTTTTATCCTTCCTCAGATGACTCCCAAAGTAGCGGTTATAGGCCTAGATCAAAAACCCCTCCTAGTAAGTCTTTCTCTTATGAAACGGGGAATCTTCACGATGGGATGGGCAAGAAGTCTTCTTCCAGAGGCTTGGGTAGCGATGCCATGGGAAATGCGTTACACCAACTTTCCAAATCACCTTTCATGTAGAAGATTGAGAGAGGAAAACTTCCTCGTCGCTTCACCCAACCAGATTTCACCATTTACAATGGCTGAACAGACCCCGTAGAGCATGTGAGCCATTTTAATCAACGAATGGCAATTTATTCTAAGAATGAGACCCTAATGTGCAAAGTTTTCCCCTCTAACTTGGGGCCTGTTGCGATGAGGTGGTTTAACGGCTTGAAGGCAAATTCAATTGACTCTTACATGGAGCTCACTATGGCATTTGGGTCTCGTTTTGTCACCTACAATAGAGTACCTCGGCCTTTGGATTCGTTACTGTCCATAGCCATGTGAGAGGAAGAGACCCTGAAAACATACTCGGATAGATATTAGGAGATGTTTAATGAAATTGATGGTGATTTCGATGAGATGGCAATTAACACTTTCAAGGTCGGCCTTCCAATTGAGCACGACTTGAGGAAATCTTTGACCAAGAAGCCTATAAAGAGCATACGTCGGCTCATGGATCGTATTGATGAATATAAACGGGTTGAGAAAGATTAGCAGCAAAGTAAAGGGAAGGTGAAGGTTACCCCTCAAAAGAGGAGGGATTTCAGGTCGGAAAGGTACAATAACAAATGGTTTCGGAGGGATTTTGCCGGACAATCTGGTTCAGCTCCTCCCCAAACAGTGAATGCTGTGTTTTGCGAACCTGTACAACAAGTGTTGGAGAAAATTCGTCATGAGCCATACTTTAGGTGGCCTAACAAGATGGTAGGGGACCCTATGAAACGTAATCAGAATCTTCATTGTAATTATCATCAGGAGAAGGGTCACACCATAGAAAATTGTAGAACCCTATAGAATTATTTGGATTAATTGGTTAAAGAAGGAAAACTGAGACAGTTTATGAACCGACATAATGGGCAAGGTAGTCAAGCTGGTTCGGTGAATCAGGGTAGCAATACTTTAAGACCTCCTCTGGGCACGATAAACGTTATTTTCGCTGCTCCTGGTCAGACTGGTTCTTGCCCTACTAGGGTGATGTTAGTATCGCGACTTCCCCCCTAGGACTTTAGCTCCGAGCCAAAGAGGGTCAAAGGGAACCCTCCACTTATTTTGGGTTTTTCTGAGGAGGACAAAGTTGGAACTATTCAGCCACATGACGACGCGTTGGTTATCATGCTGAGGATAGGGGGCTGTGATGTGAAAAGAGTAATGGTTGATCAAGGGAGTGGGGCTAAGATTATGTACCCAAATTTATTCAAGGGGCTTAACTTAAAACTTGAGGATCTTACAGCTTACGATTCGCCATTGATAAGTTTTGAGGGAAAAGCCGTCATACCGAAAGGGAAAATTCGGCTACTTATGCAGTCAGGGCCAGTAGTTGTAGATGTAGATTTTATTGTAGTAGACGCCTATTCGCCTTACATGGCTATTGTGGCGAGGCCTTGGTTGCATGCCCTAGGCGTCGTTTCTTCAACTCTGCATCTTAAGGTGAAATTTCCATTTGGGGAATCGATTGAAGAAATCGTCGGAAGCCAGCCTATGGCAAGACAATGTATAACGACAACAATTATGCGTCAGGTCGAGCAGAAGTCATCAGCCCCGGCTGGGGCAGGTTCGTAGCAATCAACGTCATCGGCCACGCCAAAGGTGGCCGAGGTCGAGGAACCTGTGTGTGAGGAGCTAGAGAAGACACTTATTGGTGATAATGTAGAGAGGTTCTTTCAGGTAGGAAGTCAGTTGCCGCTCCAAGAGAAAGAAGGGTTGGTTGCGTTTTTGAAGCAGAACGTTTATGTATTCGCATGGAGTGCTTATGAAGCTCTAGGGGTTGACCCAAATTTCATTTACCATCACTTGAATGTCAATCTGACAGTAGTACTGAAGGGGCAACCACTTCGGCGCTCACCTAGGGAGCATGCTGATGCCATTAAGGAAGAGGTACTGAAGCTCAAGAAGGCGGGTGCTATTAAGGAGGTGTTTTATCCAGAGTGGTTGGCGCATATGGTGGTAGTGAAAAAGAAGAGCGGGAAGTGGAGAGTGTGCGTGGATTTCACAGATTTGAACAAGGCATGTCCTAAGGACTCATTCCCGATGCCTCGAATAGATCAGCTGGTGGATGCTATGGTTGGGCATCCTCGGATGAGTTTCCTAGATGCTTTTCAAGGTTATCACCAAATACCCTTGGCTTCGGAGGATCAGGAGAAAACAGTCTTTGTTACGCTCACAGGGAATTATCATTATAAAGTGATGTCTTTCAGTTGAAAGAATGCGGGAGCTACCTATCAAAGAATGATGATGAGGATGTTTGAGCCCCAATTGGGAAAAACAGTTGAAGTGTATGTGAATGACATGGTGGTAAAGAGCAAAACGGTTTCTGCACATATATCAGATTTGGATGATACTTTTCAAACGTAGAGAAAACACAAGTTACGTCTTAACGCTTCCAAGTGTTCATTTAGAGTAGGGTCTGGCAAGTTTTTGGGCTATATGGTAACGCATAGGAGAATCGAAGTCAATCCCGCTCAAGTCAAGGCAATCAATAGCTTATAACCACCTCGGAATCCAAAAGAAGTGCAAAGGTTGACTGGAATGACTGCGGCCTTTAACAGATTTATCTCTCGGTCTGCAGATCGGTGCAGACCTTTTTTCAGTTGTTGAATGAATGGAAGGGCTTTGAATGGACCGAGGAGTGTGCCACCGCTTTTCAGCAACTTAAGGAGTACCTTTCATGCCCACCTATTATGTCTCGGCCCGAAGTTGATGAAGTCCTATTTGCATATATTGTAGTGGCTAGCCATGCTGTTAGCTTGGTACTGATACGGGTTAATGGAAGCGTACAGAAACCAATTTATTACATGAGTAAGTCCTTACATGAGGCCGAGGTGTGTTATTCAACATTAGAAAAGGCAATCCTGGCAGTAGTGCAAGCTACACGTAAGCTGCCCCATTACTTTCAATCTCATACGGTGGTGGTCTTGACTCAACTTCCACTCAAAGCTGTACTTCGAAGCGCTGATTACACAAGTAGGGTTGCTAAATGGAGGACCCTTTTGGGGGCTTTTGACGTCAAGTATATGCCTCGCACCTCAGTGAAAGGCCAAGTGCTATCTAATTTAATCGCAGAATTCGCTGAGCCCTCGGTAGAAGATAATGTTAAAAGCATGGACATTGATGAAAAATCAGCTGGCGTGATCACGTGTAAGGAGCCTTCAGTGTGGAAAGTTTATATTGATGGGGCCGCAAATCAAAGGGGGTCTGGTGTGGGGTTGGTAATGATAACCCCAGAGGGGCTTACGCTGGAAAATTCCCTGAGATTAAGGTTTTCGGCTACCAACAATGAAGCCGAATATGAGGCTCTGGTAAAAGGAATGGATATGGTACAAAAAATGGGTGGAAAGGTGGTGCAAATGTTCTTAGACTCGCAGTTAATCGTAGACTAAGTAGAAGGAAAGGTGGAAGCTAGAGATCCGAGAATGCAGGAATACCTAACTCAAGTCAGGTATTTGCAATCCAAATTTGATCCTTTACTTTGTTACATGTTCCTAGGAGTAGCAATACGTATGCTGATTCTTTGGCCACTCTCGCCACGTTCTTGGCGCAAGGTTTGCCTCGGGTCATCCTTGTTGAAGACCTGTATAAGCCTACTAGAATCAATGGAAATGTCATCCGAGTTCATCAAATCAGGGTAGGACCCAGTTGGATGGATCCAATAGTGTCTTTCCTCAATGAAGATGTCTTGCCAGAGGAAAAAGCCGAGGCGGATAAGGTACGTAGGAGGGCACCTCGATTTTGGCTGTCCGAAGACCAGAAACTATACAAACGTTCTTTTTCAGGGCCATACTTGCTGTGTATACATCCTAACGCAACGGAGTTACTTTTGAAAGAATTGCATGAGGGAATTTGCAGAAGTCATACAAGAGGGAGATCTTTAGCTCATAGAGCTTTTACGCAAGGATATTGGTGGCCTAATATGCAACGAGAAGCTCAGGAATATGCAAAGAAGTGTGACCAATATCAAAGGTTTGCACCTGATATTCATCAGCTTGGAGGTGTGCTTAATTCTCTAACAAGTCCTTGGTTTTTTGCACAATGGGTCTTGGACATTGTGGGACCCTTCCCAAAGGCATCGGGAAATAAGAGGTGGTTGATTGTGGGCACAGACTATTTCACCAATTGGGTGGAAGTTGAACCCTTATCTAATATTAGAGATGTTGAAGCAAAGAAGTTCGTTTAGAAGAATATTGTCACTCGATTTGGAGTCCCTCATACTTTTATCTCAGACAATGGTTTGCAATTTGACAGTAGAGCTTTTAGACGATATTGTTGTAACCTCGATATAACTAATAGATATTCTACTCCAGCTTATCCTCAAGGAAACGGGCAGGCCGAGGCAGTCAACAAAGTTATTGTTAATGGGCTCAAGAAAAGGCTAGACGATGCCAAAGGCAGATGGGTGGAGGAATTGCCTCACGTTTTGTGGATGTATCGAACCATGCCACGAAGATCCACGGGAGAGACACCCTTCTCAATGACTTATGGTGCCGAAGCTGTGATCCCTTTAAATACTGGATTCCCGACGATGAGAACGAGTTCCTTCACTCCCGACAATAATGACAGATTACTGGAGAGGAGCCTAGATCTAGTTGAAGAATGGAGGAAGAGTGCTACGATCCAGTTGGCTTGTTATCAGCAAAAAACTGAAACAGGGATACGATTCTCACGTGAAGTCATGGCCACTTGCTCCTAGAGATTTGGTGTTGAGGAAGGTCCTAGGTATTGCCAAGAATCCAGCATGGGGAAAGTTGGGACCTAACTGGGAAGGACCTTATCACATTACTTCAATAGCTGGTATAGGAGCTTACTATCTTGTAGATCTAGAAGAAAAAATTGTAAAACATCCTTAGAATGTAAGTAACTTGCGAAGATACTATTATTAATGAAAGGCACTTCTGCCGCTTTTGTTCCATTGTTATTACGATATACAGAATGCAATATTCAAATTTGAAAGTATCAAACAGAAATTTGGTTACGTGGGTTCCTCGGACCATATGCCTTGTGAAAATTGATATATTTATTAAATGTTAAACAGAACCATTGTTATGTCTGGTCCTCGGATCATCTACTTTGAAAAAATTAACATCTCAATTCGTTTCTACTAATTGTCAAACAGAAACTTGGTTATGTGAGTTCCTCGGACCATATGCCTTGTGAAAATTGATATCTTTATTAAATGTTAAACAGAACTATTGTTATGTTTGGTCCTCGAATCATCTGCTTTGAGGAAATTAACATCTCAATTCGTTTCTACTAAGTATCAAACAGAAACTTGGTTATGTTGGTTCCTCGGGCCATATGCCTTGTGAAAATTGATATCTTTATTAAATGTTAAACCGAACCATTGTTATGTCTGGTCCTCGGATCATCTAATTTGAGGAAATTAACATCTCAATTCGTTTCTACTAAGTATCAAACAAAAACTTGGTTATGTTGGCTCCTCGGACCATATGCCTTGTGAAAATTGATATCTTTATTAAATGTTAAACTGAACCATTGTTATGTTTGGTCCTCGGATCATCTACTTTGAGAAAATTAACATCTCAATTCGTTTTTACTAAGTGTCAAGCAGAAACTTGGTTATGCGGGTTCCTCGGACCATATGCCTTGTGGAAATTGATATCTTTATTAAATGTTAAACAGAACCATTGTTATGTCTAGTCCTCGGATCATCTACTTTGGAAAAATTAACATCTCAATTCGTTTCTGCTAAGTGTCAAATAGAAACTTGGTTATACGGGTTCCTCAGACCATATGCCTTGTGGAAATTGATATCTTTATTAAATGTTAAACAGAACCGTTGTTATGTCTGGTCCTCAGATCATCTACTTTGGAAAAATTAACATCTCAATTCGTTTCTACTAAGTGTCGAACAGAAACTTGGTTATGCGGGTTCCTCGGACCATATGCCTTGTGGAAATTGATATCTTTATTAAATGTTAAACAGAACCATTGTTATGTCTGGTCCTTGGATCATCTACTTTGGGGAAATTAACATCTCAATTCATTTCTACTAAGCCTCAAACAGAAACTTGGTTATGTTAGCTCCTCGGACCATATGCCTTGTGGAAATTGATATCTTTATTAAATGTTAAATAGAACTATTGTTATATATGGTCCTCGGATCATCTACTTTGGAGAAATTAACATCTCAATTCGTTTCTACTAAGTGTCAAACAGAAACTTGGTTATGTGGGTTCCTCGAACCATATGCCTTGCGAAGATTGACATTTTACCTAACACCAAGCTGACACCTGGCTGTAAAAGATTCCTCAAACTGTATGCTTTATAAAAATTCATTTTTTATTGATTATTAGGTATAAAATCTAAATTTCTCCTGATTCGCATATAACTCATTTCTGAGAACTACACATTTTTTATCCTAATATCTTTCATGCATTGGTATGTTGTTTACTTATGAATGCGTCTTGGCCAAGCTGGTTTATATGCTGTTTAAATTACAACCTAATGGGGTTATTCATTGTAAGAACTGAATGGAAATTCACGAGCATCACTTAAAGCATTTGCAAGTATGGAGGTCTTATAAATTCTATTGTCCTTGCTTGTTTATCTATTTGAAACCATCAATGAATATAAGGGAAATAAACCGTTATTTTATCATGTTGCACAAATAAAAAGTAGGATGACATGCCAATAGCAAGTATAACTCAAAACTGTGATGCAAGTAGCTGGTTCTTTTCATTGATTGAAAGTCTTTGCAAGTACATCCGCAACCAAATTATTGAATTACATCAAAAGGGAAAGGAAAGGAAACTAAAAGGAAAGGAAACTCAAATGAAAAGGAAACTAAAATAAAAAGGGGGGGGGGGCGATCAGTGCTTTGCCTTTGGTTGATCTTTGGGATCAGCAGGAGCCACAATTGGAGTCGTGGACCCCTCAGCTATCTCTTTGCCTTTTGGACCTTGCTTGGGGCTATGGGTAAGGTCGCCAAGACAATCTCCAACGTCTCGCTAGCCTTTTGATCTTGGGGTAACTCCTTGGGTTCGTTAGGAAGTTGTATACCCTCATGCGCTACCCCTTCGGCTTGTGTCGAGAGTGGATGCTCAGGAAAGGCAGGGTCCACAGCAGCTTCACCTAGCTGTACCCCTGCTTCGGAGGAACAAACATCTTCTTTGGCATGAATGGAAGTGGAGACTCGGATAGCCAGGGGTATATAGGCATTTTCTGCCTTTTAGAGAGGAGAGGAAGCATTAACCCCAGCTTGGGATAATGTTTTCTTCCACACTTCGAAGCAGTAGTCCCTACATACCTCCAACACCTGAGCTTTGAAAATTTTGGTGGTTTCTGCCACCCCCACCTCATAACCACTTTGTTCAGCCTGGTCAATCCCCTCCTCAACCTCTTATGCCTTAGTAATAGCCTCTTCTTTGGCCTTGATGGCTTCCTGTTTAGCTTCCTCGGATTTTTTCAAATCTTGCTTAAGGCCTTCGATCAGCTTCTTTGCTGCAGCGAAATTCTCACCAGCATGCCTAAGCTGCAATCTTTGGTCCTCGGCCTGCCTTTCAGTGGTTTTCAATTGGTCCTCCAAGCCAGATTTCTCACTTTCTGCTTTGCTCAAGCTAGCCGAGACCTCTTGCAATTTCTTATCCTTTAGTTTCAGGATTCTCTAGGCGTTATCGAGCCTTACTTCTCTAGCCCTGAGAGATTTGTAAGAATTGGCAGCGATTTCCACTGCCCTGTGAGCAGATTGGACGGCCTACATACAGAGTACGACCAATTGGTGATGTGTAATTGTAATTTTTATTGAAAGAAGAAGAAATGGATATATATAAAAATAATAATAAATAAATAAATAATAGATAAAATAAAAAATAAAATGAAATAAAATATATATTTAACTGATATCCTTACCATAGCCAGTTCTTTCTTCAACATCATGAAGACATTTTGATCTCTTATCCTTCTGAGCTCACCCATATCCTCGGGCAGCAGTAGTGCTTGCTCCAATGCATCGATTATGCACGCAGCAGTACCTTCATCAAAACCCCTGATAGATGTATCGGTAGTGACTGCTTGGTCGTCCACAGTCATTTGGGGGGCCAAGATAGGTGCATGCATGGCTGCATGAGACTCGGCCCGTCTGTCCGACCTTGTCTGTATGAGATGAGCTTGTTTTCCTCCTTTTCAAGCTCTATGTCCTTGACAGGTTGATCTCTTCCTCCTTCAACTACATCCTTCCCCTTCTGATGACCCTTTTTTCTTTTGTGGTCAGCAGGATCAACGCGTCGGGATTGGGTTGGTGAAGGGAGAGGAAGTTTGAGTGAAGGGACCTTCTCGGTGCCTTTGTCTTTGGTTCTTGCTTGAGGCACTTTAGGAGGCTTCTGGACCCCTACTTGAGCCTCCAGCACATCCTTAAGGCTTTATCTTGGTTTACGTTGAATACCCATAGTTGCAAGTTGTTGGGTGATGTCCTATGAGGGTAATGGAGACGAGCTGACGATAGCAGCTTGATCTTCAGATGACGGAAGTTGATCAAAAACTTCAAACTCGCCTTCAGAATCAGAGACTTCAATAATCTCCTCTTCTTCCTCTATAGTTGGCTGAGAAGAGGACCCTTCGCCCAATGTGGGTTGCGTCGAAGGACCGGAGAGGGGAACGCCTTCTGGGACGAGTTGTAACGGTTGAGTAACGAGGGTGCCTTGTGGAATGGAAGTACCCTCGGGAAGAAGGAAACCGTCAACCACAACGCTAATCCGAGGAAGCCGAGGATCTTTTGCCTTGATCACACACTTCGGCGCTTGGAAAGCTTGCGAAATTAGATCGTACCCGAGGATTAAGTGCGGCGCTCGGAGTTGATTGTCTGAATGAACAAACACCTCGGCTTTCAAAATCTTGTCCAAGTGGGCAAAGTCGACTAGGTGAGTGTGACGAATGGTTGCGTGGGGATCTGCACAGTCATTTAAGGAAAGAACTAGGTAAAACAAAAAAAAAATAATAATAAAACAACAAAAGAAAAAAAGAAGAAGAACTAATGCTGCGCAGATATTCACCTGGTTCCCCCTCCCTCGTTGGACAGGGGAGACCATCATGCCAATCCTCATATATTATTTGGAAATCTTTATTTAAACCTTTGTTAGAGTGAGAGAGGCACTGGATTAGTCTAACCTTTGCGTACCTAGACTTTAAATAATACCCTTGTCCCTTTAGATGGTGGAGGTTGTAAACCCAATTTACGTCATGGTGGGTAAGTCCTAATCCCATTTTTTTGTTTAAGGCATCTACAGAACCTAAAATTCTAACCTTATTTGGGGCGCACTGTGTAAGGGATAATCTAACCGCTCTCAGATAATCTCTAGTCACCGGTCACATTGGGATTTTCATCCCTCCCTCTATGACAGCTATCATAGGGATGACTACCTCACCAGTTTCCCTCTTTGAGTGCCACTCTCCCTCCTCACAGTATTTGACAGACACGCTCTGTGGGATTCCATACTTAATTTTGAATTGCTCTATTCTCTCAACACTATCCACTAAAGGCGCAAACCTTCCCATTTTTCTAAGAATAGAAGGTGGATGTCGTAGAAGGACTAAGAAGGTATAGACAGCCGAGGACAGAGAAACACAGAATAGAAAGAAAGAAAGAGTGACAGTAACGAAAAAGGAAGGCTAGGAAAACTTACTTTGGAAGAGTAAAGTCGCCTCGACCTAGTTCTTGATAAGTACAAGGGCGCGTGTAGAGTGCAAGGATGGGCAGATTCGTTGTACAAACTTTGAAGTAGGTAGAGAGTTTTAAATTGATAATATTTATACCAAGGGGAGTCATAAAGCGGGAAGTTTCCCGCCTATGTCCCTACGCAATACTCAACCGTTGGATGGACATCGCGTGGCTAAGCGTGGGAGACAAAAAGCCGTCAACATTTAATTAAAGTATGTTCAGCCTACCGAAGCGCCAAGAGCATGTAAGTGGAAATTCGGGAGACGTTATTCTTGTTATAATAATGCCTAGCAACTGTGGGTTATTCAGAATGTGTTTCGAATCCTCATTCCTCCCAGGGAAGTAGAAATGAGGGTCTCGATGGGCTATTGTAGGGTTAATGGGGCTAGAATGTATGTTGGGCCAGCCCAAGAGTGCTTGTAAGGTTGAAAACTCAATCCAAAAGTGTAATTGGTCCGAGGATGTATGAAGGCCCGCCCATGAAACAGTGTAAAATGAGGAAGAGGTCATGTCTAACTAAAACACTATAAGGCATGACGTCCGAGGATGGGAATGTTCTCGGCTTCCAATGGCCGAGGAAGAGAAAAGTGATCTGGCAGTTCACAGGCATCATTACTGATGATCTTGAGCACGAAGGCAAAGGCAGTGAAGGTAAAAGATAAGGAGAGGGGACATAAAATATCTAGGGTAAAGCTGTTGTCATCGCATTGAAGGCTCTGCAACTACTTCTCTGGTTGAATTAATGGAGAAATGACGCCTGAGTGTTAGAATTCGGCTTTATAGCTACCGCCAAGGACTTTGGGGAAAAATGGTGATGGGATAAGTATCTAAATGGAGCATCTAATTCACACGTGGAAGAAATATGAGAAGGAGGAGGGTAATATAAAAGGCGAATGATAGAGAAAGAAGGGGGGGACACAACACACACACAATAGAGAATTGTAGAAAACACCCAATTATTATCCTCGGCATTTATATATACAGAGGGCTTTTCAGCTACGTAAGTGCTTGATGCATGTGTCTTGCGATTTGGCTTGAAGTTCATGTTACTTAACATCTATAGACCTAGATACAAAGCCCACTCTCTATAAATTCATTGTTTTGAGCCCTTTGAGCTGGTTCCCTTGATGCTACTGGGGTCTAGTGCAACTTGTGTCCTTACAACCTCATTTTACAATACACCATCAAACATTCTTTTTTTTTTTTTTTTTACAACTTCATTTAAATATTCTTTCTTTAATTTTTTTATTCATTTTTTTATTACTATTTCTCACTCTCCCTCCATCTCTCTCTCCCATTGTCTCTTCATCTTTCTCAACTCGGTCTAGAAGCTTCTCCCTCTCTCTGATATTCTGCTCTCAAAACCTCAATGGCCTGAGCTTTCTAGCTTATCACCTCTAACCACGACACTCAACAACTTTATTCTCTGCTTTATCTTCGAATTCAAACCCAATCAAAGCCTAGACTTCGACCCAAACGAGGCGAAACCTTCCTATTCCACCACGAAACCTAGCCAATACCAACGCAAACCACCACACACGATCTCAATAGTGGATTTGCAAGGATACTTTGAGGGTTTTTTAGTGGTTTGTTGCTGGGTTTTGAGACTATTTTTGGTGGTGTGTACAAAGAAAGTTTTATGATTGATTTTCTGGGTTTTGGAAGCTATTTTTCTGTGTTTTTTTTTTTTTTTTTTTGTATTTTTTGGGTATTTTCAATGAGGCTTTAGGTATATTTCTGTGCTGATTTTCTAGTTTTTTGGTTGGGTTTCTATGTGATTGCAATAGGGTTTTTTTTTTTTTTTTAGTTTCAAGTATGATTTACAAAGGGCAATTTGATGGTGTCTATGAGGTTTTTGTCGTAGACTTTTTGGATAATTTGTTGGGATGTTTGGGGTTTTTTTTGAGTTTTTTAGGAAGAACATGGTGAGAGTTGGCTGAGATGGTGAGATGGAGAGGATGAAGCTTGGGTGAGATGGTGTGACAAAGGAGAAGAGAGAGAGGAGAGAGAAGAGACAAGAGAATGAGACAAGCACGGAAGAGAGAAAGAAAGAAAGAAAAAAAATGATAACATCTTGCTATAGTGCACTCTCAAAAATGAGAGCACACTATAGCAAGATCTCAAATTTTTTGGCATGTGCAAGTTTTGATGAAGTGAGTTTTGGGTTTTAGATGCTAAAATTTAAGTTTTAGTATTTTTGCAATCCTTAATAAGGACGCTCTTAATGGAGGACTAGAGGCAATAATAATTTAATAATCGGACTCTGACATGGATTACGATAATCGACAAATTTAATTAATACTCCGTTTGTTTCAATGGAAAACCTTGTGTAAATATAGTTTTCCTTATTTTCTAGTGTTTGGTAGCATAAACAAAATATGAGTAAAAGGAAAACTATCTTTGGTTAACATAAAAAGTATGATTTATTTTTGGAGATTGTTTTCTATTAAATTTTTTTGGAAAACAAATATATCTCATAACAAGCTAAATAAGGGAAGTTAGGAGTTTGTTTTTCAACTCATTTAAAGTTGCTACCAAATATTAGAAATGAGATAGTTTTATAGAAAATGCTTTTTAGAAAATAACTCATTTTCTAGAAAACATCGTTGTTGAAACAAACAAAGTGTAATTATTTTTTGTACTTTTTTCATTGTGCAAATGCAAACAACTGGCAGATTAAGAAACTTAGATGAAAATAAATTGATACTTCCTTATATTTTCAATATAGGTATTTAATACTCAAATCTCTACTCTGCACTATCGATCTATCAAACAGGAAAAAAAGGAAAACGAGAAGAAGATTGGATTCCTTTAATTACGTTTATAATTTTTTTTTAATAACTTAAGTCACTTTCTCATATATTTGTGAGTTTACTCAAAGTCACTTTCCCATATTTACGTGCAAGTAAGGTATCTCGTGGAGAAAAAAGTTTATGCTCACACGAAGTGTGACTAATGGGGTTGTGTCCATAGACCATAGTAAGTTCATGTGGCATTTGGGCAACAGCCAACATGGGACCAAGAAAAGATGGATGTCAATATCTTCTATAATTGCATTTGTCGCGTTATTTTGGTCCTGTAATTTTCAGTGTCTCTCAAATGAGGTTTTCATAGTCTTAGCAAATGAAAACTCTCCATTTCTTTAGTGTTCAAGAAGGCAAAAAATGCATTCACACTAAATATAATTTGTTGAAAACTTCATTGTGGAATATGCCAGTATAAACCTTATGGTTATTCTTACCTAACATTTCCACCGGCTTGCAACCTCTTTCATATAGCTAGGGCTATAAAGGAGTTGAACCGTACGTATCATATATTATATATCATGCTACATCATAGTGAAAGGTGCATAAAAGAAAAATCAATCAAGAATCCAAATTAGATTCTAATTGTATTCTATTTTTGTACCAAGTTTTCGTTTGGGAACAACTTATTTAGTTGAAATTGAAAATATTTTGCTGAAAATACTATAAAAAACAGCTAAAAGCTAGTTGAATAGTGTAGTGAGACTTATGATTAGTGCTAAAAAATATAATGAGATTCATGAATAGTAGCAAAAAATAAGTTAAAAACTTTGATAAGTTTCAGCTTTCATCACTTCCCTAATGCATTATAAATGTCCTATTATATTATATGATGTCATATGTCTCTATATTTTACATAAACTTCAATTTCATGCCAAGTGTCCTTCCAATTAAACTTTAAAACATAATTAGCCTTCTACTATTAAAAAAAAAAAAAAAAAAAACATAACTAGACTCAACTCAAATTAAAAATATATCTACGTAATACTATGAATGTGTACCATCTATTATGAATTAGGTAAAAATGTATATATACAACACCCATGCATATGTAAGAGTTATAAGCTAGTAATGTATTAAACTAGGATTTATACATTTTATATTATTTTAAATACAAGTCAATTTCAAATCATCATCAAGCAAGATTACAAGTTAAGTTTGGTTTACTTTCTTATCAAATATCAACCATCCTTGAGTTTATTTATAAGCTACTGGATTAGCTTAATTTTTCATCAGATATGGTAAACATTATGAGGAACATTTTTTTAGTCCTTCACAGATCTATACCATTAATTAAGAATTAAATTATAGTTGAAATCATATTATTTGAGTTAATTAGATATAATGATTTATATTTATAGACTTATAAAATTGGTTCATCAATATTATAACAAAGTAAACTATTTATATTATTAATAAATTATAGATATTAATTTAGTATCTCATTTCTCAATCAAATATGAAATCTAAAGAATTACATTTTATATATTTATAGATAAACATATAATATTACATACATTTAAATAAAGTTTTATGCTTTATAGCTTATTGGTGAAAATATTATGTTTGAGTGTGGCTCATTAATCTATATTGAAATTTTTTTTTTTTTACTAAAGAATTTCTAAATCCAGCTCCAATTATTTTTCTACAATTTTGTTCATTTATAACTCTACATTTACCATTTAAGATATGCTATACGTTTCTTTCTTCTTCTTCCTCTCTTTTTTTTTTTTGGTTAGCTAGCCTAATGGCAGAAAGGTTGTTTTCGGCCACGGAGTGCAGAGCTTTGAAACTTGAAAGGCCCACCAAGGTTGGCCGAAAGGACTGGGCTTAAGCAAAGCCCAGAAACCCAAGATAATGAAATTTAATCTCAAGTCATCTTTTTTTTTTTTTTTTTGGTTATATTACGAGGATTAGGATGCATGCTTAAGATTTATTTATTTTTTTATTTATTTTTTTGAGAATCAGATGTTTAAGAATTCTTAAGATAACTACAACATAAAATTTCTAAAATCATATATATATATTAAATGAGTGTATTAAATTTTGAATCATCATCAATATTTAAAATCAATACTAAAATAAAGAGAATTAACATTCGGTCATGTTAATGAGTACCCTTAGGATATTGGTTAATAATCTATTTTAAGAAAGTTTTGATACTACTTTTATAAGAAATGAAAAAAGCTGTTAAAACATTAAGGTTATTTTTGGTAACGTTTTTTGTTTTCTATTTTCAAAAACTTGTTTTTGAGAATATAAAGAAAAAATAATTTTCTTGTACTTTCGAAATCAAAAACATGTTTAGTTTGTTGAAATTAAAAAAAAATTAATTTTTTGAAAAAAAAATAAAAAATAATAAAATATGTTGTTACTAGGGTTTGAACTCTAATGCTAACTCATGAAATGAGACAGATTCATTAAATGTGTGTTTTCATTGACTTTTGAAAGCTAAAAATTAAAAACAGCCTTTTGTATATTTTCAGTTTCTTTTACAAATTGAATTTTGAAAACTGTTTTTGTTTTTTGTCCATTTTGAGTTGCTAAACGAGTTTTTTAGCTTAAAAAATATAAAATTGTTTTGGAAAAAGAAAATAAGGGAAAAAAATAATTACCAAACATACCCTAGTTGTTTTTTTTTTTTTTTTTTTTTTTCTATCAAAACTTTCTTTAAATGGATTATTAACTAATGTCCTAACTCCTAAGGGTATTTGTTAGCATTTCTCATTAACTTTTATTTAAATGTTGAAAATGTGATAAGACAATTATTTTATGAGAGTAGAGATTCATAAACGATTTTTTATTTTCTAGATAAAATTGCTGGGATGAAATACAAGATATTGAGTCACCCACAAGAATGACGTTGCCATTAGACAAAAATGCTATTGGTGATTTTTTTTTTTTTTTATAAGGTTTTTGGTACCATTAATAAATATTTAAGAATCTTAAACTTTTTTTTTTTTTATAACTTTTATATGTGTGTTTGTGTTTGGCGTAGTCAATAATATTTTTAAAATTTTAAATAATTCTATATATTACCACTCTCATCTCCACTCCTTCCCTACTTTCTATTTCAAACATCCAAACAAGAGAAATAGATAATCATTTTCCTCTCACTTCCTCTCCTTCTAACTCTTACCCTGCAATCTCTCCTGCTTCCAAACTTCTAAACACACACGTATTTTCACTCAATTATTAGATATAGATACATTCGAAAAGAGTGGACCATGCCCTCTCATTATGTGGGTCCTGGTGTGAATTGTGACGATTAATTCATCTTGGGTTTGGAATTTATGTGATTTCAGTTCAGGACAGCAATTTGAATGGAACTATATCATCTTTCTCAAAAAAAGAAAAAGAAAAAGAAAAAGAAAGAATGGAACTATTTCACATTTGCCTTCTATTATTATCTATTGCCTTATCTTTCACTTTACTCAAATATGTGACGTGCAATGTGAATGGCTACATATTGCCCAGGAGCTTTCTCACTCTCTTTAGTTTTTACAGCGACAATGATGTAATTGTAATAACTAATCACTGCCACATGACACATTTTGATAGAAGCAATTGTATTTATTGCTTTTGATTGTTTCGCAATTGTAAGTTGTAGCCACTCAAGGTCATGGCCACTGTTAGGACTTTGGTATGATGTAGGTTCTGAATTGGAATCATACGGATGAAGGTGTAATGTTGATTCTTGTTATCTAGCACTTGATTTTACCTAAGTTCAAATCGTTCAGAATTGTAATTTATTGTGATAAGTTTTGTAGTTTAATTAACGCTTTATGATATTTCTAACAAAACTCTTTACATATTCCTCAAGGGAAAATAAAATGTTTTTACGATTGTAAACCAGTTTTCTCCCGCTTTATTAAACACTTTGAGGGATTTGAATTTTAAATACATATAGTATATTTACAAGTAGGTCACATTAAAAAATACTTTTAAGATAATTGTTAATAGGGAAATGTTAACAGATGTTCTTAGGATATTGGTTAATAATTCATTTAAAAAAATTTATGAAAAAATTTAAAAATAAAAAAAAATATTTTGACAACTTTTTCACTTTATTATAAAAATGGTGTAAAAACTTCTCTAAAATAGATTTGTAGGGGCCCAAATCAAACTAGTCCAAGTTTGGACAGTGGACCAGCTCAATGAGCACTCAACAATGAATTTGTAGAGAGTGGGTGTTTAATCTAGGTTTTTTGAGATGATAGATAATACAAAAGTTTTGTTCGGCTTTTTATTCAGGTACTACACTTGTATGAGTATGTAACTTGGAGTTGAATACATTGATACTAAGAACGATCGTTCTTTTTCTTTTCTTCTTCCTCCCTCTCTTTCCAAATTCTTCCTTTTCCTTTTATAGGCCTCCCCTTTCCTTCCCAGGTGCAATCCAGGTGTTTCCTTTTTAGATACTTGTCCCATCACCCCTTTTGGCTCAGGTCTCTGGTGGTGAAGATAAGGTTGAAACCTAACGTTCAGGCGTCACTTCTTCATTAATGCGGCCAGAGAAGCAGGTGTAGAGCATTAAATGCGGTGATGGCAGCTTTTCCTTTGGCCACAGTCAATTCTTTCCCTTTATTCTTTATTCTCGTTTTCTTAACTCCAGCATCAAAAAGAAAAAACCTTCATCATGGGCGTTATTCAACTATAAGAACATTCACATAGTCCTCGGCGACGCCTTGCCGAGGACTGGTTTGTCCTCGGACGTTATGTTTCTTAGTGTCTGGACATGCATGATACTTCTTTCTCTCTCGTGATCTTGTAGGTCGGACTGATTATGTCCTCGGATTATCTCAAGATGTAGTGTTGGGCTTCTTTTATTGTGAGGGCCTTTGGGCCGGCCAGATACGCGATTTGGGCCCATGGGTACCACAATAGCCCCTCGAAATCCTTATTTCTATTCTATTGGAGAGGGATGAGGGTTTCGATATACGCGCACGCAAGGCGATATGCTTCTGACGTTTCGATCTCCTGGACGCGCTTCAATTAAATATTGGCGGCGCCATGCTCCCTGTTTCCAACCGCATGATGCTCATCTAACGGATAGGCGCCTTTTGATGAGGCAGGCGGGAGACTTCCCGCTTTACGTTTTTCCATGAAATAAATATCGCCACTTTAAAGATCTTCTGTTCATTTCAGACTTCGCGCATTGAACCTAACCTTTTCTGTAACCTGCACGCGTCTTCATACCCCTTATCTCTAAGCCGAGGTGACGTAATTGTTTAAAAGTAAGTTCTTCAACCTTCTGCTTTCATTATTGTTTTTTACTCTTTCGATTGTCCCCTTTTTTTGGTCCTCGGCTGTTTAAATCTTCCCATTTCGTTATAGTGTTTACTCCCTAGTTTTAGGAAATGGGTAGGTTCGCATCCCTGGTGGATACCCCTGAAAAAATAGAAGCCTTTAAAGCCAAATACGAGATCCCACCCAGAGTGTCCGTTAGGTATTGTGGGACGGGGGAGTGGCTCACTAAGAGAGAGACCGGCGAGGTGGTGATTCCTATGATAGCGTTTATAGAGGGAGGGATGAGAATCCCTATGATGCCTATTACCATGAACTATCTTAGGACTGCTAGGTTGTCCCCTACACAGTGCGCTCCCAATATGTTTAGGATCTTGGGTGCGGTAGACGTTCTGAACGAAAGGTTAGGGTTAGGTCTCACTCACCATGAAGTGAATTGGGTATATACCCTTCACCATTTGAGAGGGCATACCTACTATCTGAAATCTAGGCACCCAGAAGTCAGATTGATCCAATGCCTTCCCCACTCCAACAAGGGTTTGGACAAGGACTTCCTTATATTGTCCGGGGAGTGGCATGACGATCTCCACTGTCCGACGACGGAAGGGGAGCCTGGTGAGTCCTCGCGTAGCGTCATACTTGATCAATGATAAATGCGGTGTTTCTTTTGTTGATGGTCTTTTTTCTTAATTTGTTTGTACTAACCCGTTTTTTGGACGTATGCGCAGATCGTCGTGCGCTTGCACCCCGTGCTAATCTCGTCAACTTCGATCGTCTCGATAAGATCTTGAAGGCTGAAGTGTTTGTGCACTCAGACGGTCAACTTCGTGCCGCCCACCGCATCCTCGGATACACACCCATATCCTACGCCTTTCAAGAGACCAAGTGTGTCATCAAGGAGAAAGATCCGAGGCTTCCGAGGATAAGTGTAGCAGTCGAGGGCTTTTTGTTACCGCCTGGCGCTCCAGTTCCTCAAGGCGTTCTGATTACTGAGCCAGTCAGAGTTGTTCCGAGAGCTTCTGATTTGGCTACGCCCTCGGCCCGACCTGGATTTGGCGAAGGTTCTACCTCTCAGCTACTCGCCGAGGTAGAAGAGGAAGAAGTAGAAGAAGAAAACGAGGAAGTAGTTGAGCTCTCGGATTCCGAGGAAGAGCTCGAAGCTTTAGATCCGCTTTTTCCGCCCAGGCATCCTTCTCCCGTTGCCAGATCTCCTACTTTTACATCCTCGGACGACGACGACCAACCTTTGATGAGGATGGGAATCCATCGTAGACCCAAGCCCAGCTTGAAGGATGTGCTAGAAGGGCAAACTGGAGCACAAGGTCCTTCAAAAGTGCCTCCGGAGAAGGCCAAGGATAAGGGTGTCGACAAGCTTCCGCCCGTGAAGGTTATTCTACCGCCTTCCCCTAGAACTCGACATCCAGATCCGGCTGACCATAAAAGGAAAAGAGACCAGCAGAAGGGAAAAGAGATAGCCGAGGGGGGGAAAGACGTCCCTGGTAGGGAGATGGAGCAAGAGAGGGGAAATAAACATGCTCGTCAAGTCCACCCGAGGACGGAGAGACGAAATGATCCTTCTGTAGCCTTCCATGCGCCTATTTGGGCCCCTCAGATGCAAGTAGATGATCAGGCGATTACCGCCGATGCATCCATCAGGGGATCCGACGAGGGCACGGCTGCCTGCATCACCGATGCATTGGAGCAGGCACTGCTATTGCCTGAGGACATGGGAGAGCTGCGTAGAATGAGAGATCATAATGTCTTCATGACTCTCAAAAAGGAGCTAGCCATGGTAAGGATTCAAATTGGCCAATCTTTGGCACTTATGTTTTTCTTTATGCTTCTTCTTTCTCTACCCTCTCTTCTTTTTCTTTATGGAGTGTGTACTTTACTAACAATGCTTGTACGTAGGCTGTCCAATCTGCCCATAGGGCAGAGGAGATCGCTGCCAGCTCCTACAGAGCACTAAGGGATGAGGTGGTCAAGTTGGACCACACTAAAAAGATAATGGAGCTTAAAGAGAAGAGGCTCCAAGAGGTGACTGCCAGCCTGACCAAGGCGACAAGTGAGCGGTCAGGTCTGGAGGCCGAGCTGAGGAGTACCACCCGACAGGCCGAGGATCAGAGGCTAGAACTCAAACGAGCTAATGAAGACCTCGCCTCGGCCAGATCACTGGCAGAAGGCCTCGCTAAGGACCTTACAGCATCTGAGGAGGCAAACGAGGAGGCACTCAAGGCCACGGAAGAGGCTCTCGCCAAGGCACAGGCAGCCGAGGCAATGGTTGACGAGGCTGAGCAGAGCGGGTATGACATGGGCGTGGCCGAAACCACAGAGACATTCAAAGCCCAAGTACCGGAGGTCTGTAGGGACTACTGCCTCCAGGTGTGGAAGGAAGCTCTTTCCCAAGCCGGGGTTGATGCTTCCTCCCCTCTATGGAAGGAGGAGAACGCCTACATTCCTCCCGCAATTCGCGTGGCTGCCTCTAGCTCAGCTAAGGATGATTCCCACCCTTCCTCGGCTGGGATTCAAGTAGACGAGGATGCTGTCGAAAATGCTGCTCCTACTGCTCCTCCTGCCCCCAAGGAGGCCACCCCCAACCTAGAGATTGGTGGGACTGTAGAGCCCAAAGAGAAAGCTGGCGAGTCCTCGGCCTTGGTGGTTTCTCCTGCTGACCCAAAGGACCAGACCCAACCCGAACCATAATCACCCGTGGCTTGGCTGCTTGCTCTTTTTCTCTTTTCTCCTTCGTTGCTTTTGGCCTTGTATTTTTATTTCTTAGTCCCAGTTTTTAGTTTATTTCCCTTGTACTTTGACAGTTCAGTTATAAATGTATTGACAAATCTTTCAGTTAATGAAAAGGGGTTCCCAATTTAAATTGCTGTTTTATATTACGTTTGGTGTTGATATCTTGTTTCCTTGCTATGCATGTACTGTTGCTATACTATCGGCTTGTCTCTATAGCATGTACTTATACCTCTTTGCCCTTAAGCAAGGAAATTTTAGCCAACTTACATATGTGCAAATGCTTTAAGTAATGACTGTTACCTTTTGCTTATGCTTAAGGACAAGCGACACACTAAAAAAGGAAATGTACTAACGGGGAATCTGTGTGCTTGGAACTCGCTTAAAAGTTACTTCCATGATAACATATTGAAAAGTGAACTTAACCACATATTTTGCATTTGGACTAACAGTACTTTAAGCTTTGGGCTTAGTACTTAACATCATTTTAAGACCCGTTCGTTTAATGACTCCACTGCTGTTTCCATATCAAGGGGAAAGATCCGAGGTAACCTCCTTTTTCTATTCTAAATTAAGATAGAGGATCTGTTGATCCGACATAACCTCAATAAGAATTGAAATAAGGTAGAGGATACGAGGACCTGACCTGACCTCGATTAAACTTGGACTAAGGTAGAGGATCCGAGGACCCGGCGTAACCTTAGTTTTCTTGCTTTTAAATTAAGATAGAGGATCTGATGACCCGGCGTAACCTTAATTAAATTTGGACTAAGGTAGAGGATCCGAGGACCCGGCGTAACCTTAGTTTTCTTGCTTTTAAATTAAGATAGAGGATCTGATGACCCGGCGTAACCTTAATTAAATTTGGACTAAGGTAGAGGATCCGAGGACCCGGCGTAACCTTAGTTTTCTTGCTTTTAAATTAAGATAGAGGATCTGATGACCCGGCGTAACCTTAATTAAATTTGGACTAAGGTAGAGGATCCGAGGACCCGGCGTAACCTTAGTTTTCTTGCTTTTAAATTAAGATAGAGGATCTGATGACCCGGCGTAACCTTAATTAAATTTGGACTAAGGTAGAGGATCCGAGGACCCGGCGTAACCTTAGTTTTCTTGCTTTTAAATTAAGATAGAGGATCTGATGACCCGGCGTAACCTTAATTAAATTTGGACTAAGGTAGAGGATCCGAGGACCCGGCGTAACCTTAGTTTTCTTGCTTTTAAATTAAGATAGAGGATCTGATGACCCGGCGTAACCTTAATTAAATTTGGACTAAGGTAGAGGATCCGAGGACCCGGCGTAACCTTAGGCACGACAGAATTAATGGCGCAAAAATGATAAGAGTAGAATAACAAAAGTACTTTTCTTTAATAATAATATCGTCTCAAATTACTTACATTCCAGGGATAGGGTACAGCTTTTTCATCTAAGTCGGTCAAGTAGTAAGCTCCTATACCAGCTATTGCCGTGATGCGATATGGTCCTTCCCAATTAGGTCCAAGCTTTCCCCATGCTGGATTTTTGGTGTTCCCCACTACTTTCCTCAGCACCAAGTCCCCGAGAAGAAGAGGTCTTGACTTTACACTGGAATCATATCCCTGCTTCAGTTTTTGTTGGTAGTAAGCTAAGTGAATCATGGCAACCTCCCTCCTTTCTTCAATTAGGTCGAGGTCTTTTTCTAGCAGTCTGTCATTGCTTTCCGGAGTGAAGGAGCTTGTCCTCATCGTTGGAAAACCAGTCTCCAAAGGAATAACAGCCTCGGCGCCATAAGTCATCGAGAATGGCGTCTCTCCCGTTGATCGGCGGGGGTGGTCCGGTACGTCCACAGAACGTGGGGCAGCTCCTCCACCCACCTCCCTTTAGCGTCCTCCAATCTCTTCTTCAGTCCATTCACTATAACTTTGTTAATAGCTTCGGCCTGTCCATTCCCTTGCGGATAAGCCGGAGTGGAGTATCTATTGATTATGCCGAGGCCACAACAATATCGTCTGAACGCCTTGCTGTCAAACTGCAAACCATTATCGGAGATGAGGGTATGAGGGATACCGAATCGAGTGACGATATTCTTCCATACAAATTTCTTCACATCAACATCCCTGATATTCGCCAGGGGCTCGGCCTCTACCCACTTAGTAAAATAATCAGTACCGACAACCAAATATCTTCGGTTCCCAGGCGCCTTTGGGAAAGGACCCACAATGTCTAGACCCCATTGTGCAAAAGGCCAGGGACTCGTCAGAGGATTAAGCACACCTCCGGGCTGGTGGATGTTTGGCGCGAATCTTTGACATTGGTCGCACTTCTGCACATAACTTTGAGCTTCTCGCTGCATGTTCGGCCACCAATACCCCTGTGTTAGGGCCCTGTGAGCCAAAGATCTTCCTCCTGTATGGCTTCCACAGATTCCTTCATGTAACTCTTCCAAAAGTAACTCTGTCGCTTCAGGGTGCACGCATAACAGGTACGGGCCGGAGAAAGATCGTCTATAGAGCTTATGATCCCCGGCCAACCAAAATCGGGAGGCCTTTCTTCGTATCTTGTTCGCTTCGATTTTATCCTCGGGTATGACATCATCTTTTAAGAAGGACATAATGGGGTCCATCCAGCTAGGCCCCACTCTAATCTGGTGCACACGGATAACGCTTCCCATTATTTTCGAGGGTTTAGGTAAGTCTTCAACCAAGACAATCCGAGGTAGTCCCTGTGCTGATGATGTGGCAAGAGTTGCTAGGGAATCAGCATGCGTGTTGCCGCTTCTAAGGACATGGGACAAAGTAAAGGATTCGAACTTGCGTTGTGTAGTTTTGACTTGATTCAAATAATCCTGCATCCTCGGATCTCTGGCCTCTACCTTTCCATCTACTTGACCCACAACTAGCTGAGAGTCCGAGAACATTTGCACGATTTTTCCCCCAACTTGTGGACCATATCCATTCCTTTCAGCAAGGCTTCGTACTCGGCCTCATTGTTAGTAGCCGAGAATCCCAGTCTTAAGGACTTTTCCAGTGTGAGACCTTCTGGGGTCGTAATTACCACCCCCACTCCGGATCCTCTTTGATTAGCAGCCCCATCAACATAAACAGTCCACACCGCGAGACCTTTACATGTAACCACGCCAACTGATTTTTCATCAATGTCCTTGTTGATTACACTATCTTCTATTATGGGTTCAGCAAATTCCGCAACGAGATCAGCCAACACCTGACCCTTTATTGCTGTGCGGGGCATGTATTTAATATCAAAAGAGCCCAAAATGGTTCCCCATTTTGCAATCCTGCTGGTATAATCCGCACTCCGGAGTATAGCCCTTAGTGGAAGCTGGGTCAAAATAACCACCGTATGGGACTGGAAGTAATGGGGGAGCTTACGTGTGCCATGCACCACGGCAAGGATTGCCTTCTCTAATGGTGGGTAACGTACCTCGGCCTCATGCAGAGACTTGCTCACATAGTAAACTGGCTTTTGTATGTCCCCGTCAACCCTTATTAGCACCAGACTAACGGCGTGAGTTGCCACCGCGATATATGCAAATAGAACCTCGTCGGCCTCGGGCCGAGACATGATAGGAGGGTGGGCAAGATATTCTTTAAGCTGCTGGAAGGCAACAGCACACTCTTCTGTCCATTCAAACCCCTTCCATTTGTTTAATAGTTGGAAGAACGGTCTACACCGATCAGCAGATCTTGAAATAAACCGGTTGAGAGCAGCCGTCATTCCAGTTAACCTTTGCACCTCCTTCGGATTCCGAGGCGGCTGTAAGTTGTTGATGGCCTTGACCTGAGCGGGGTTGACCTCAATCCCTCTATGCGTCACCATGTAGCCCAAAAATTTGCCAGACCCTACACCAAAGGAACATTTGGATGCGTTGAGGCGTAACTTGTGCTTCCTCAGTGTTTGAAAGGTATCGTCGAGGTCGGGTATGTGAGCCGAGATAGTCTTACTTTTAACTACCATGTCATCTACGTACACCTCAATCGTTTTTCCCAGTTGTGGTTCGAACATTCGCGTCATCATTCTTTGATAGGTAGCCCCAGCATTCTTCAAGCCGAAGGGCATCACCTTATAGTGGTAGTTCCCTATGGGTGTGACAAAGGCTGTCTTTTCCTGGTCTGCTGGAGCTAAGGGTATTTGATGATAACCTTGGAAAGCATCCAGAAAGCTCATCCGAGGATGCCCTACCGTAGCGTCGACCAACTGATCTATGCGGGGCATTGGGAACGAATCTTTTGGGCAAGCCTTATTCAAGTCCGTAAAGTCCACGCATACCCTCCATTTTCCATTCTTCTTTTTTACTACTACCGTATGGGCTAACCACTCTGGATAAAACACTTCCTTAATGGCCCCTGCTTTCTTGAGTTTTGCCACCTCTTCTTTAACGGCCTCAGCGTGTTCTTTAGATGAACGCCGAGGTGGTTGCCTTCGTGGCACAGCAGCCGGGTTAACATTGAGGTGGTGACAAATAAACTCCGGATTGACTCCTGGTGCTTCATAAGCATCCCATGCAAACACATCGATGTTTCGCTTCAAAAATGTGACCAGATCTTCCTTCTCTCGTAGGGGTAATTGACTTCCTACTTGGAAGAATCTCTCTGCATCATCTGCGATAACCACTTTCTCCAAATCTTCACAGCCTGGTCCTTCAGTCTCGGCTTCACTTGGCTCGGCCGAGGACATTAACTGCTACAAATCCTTCTCGGCTGAGGTTTGTGACTCTTGCCTCGCCTGATGTGTAATAGCTGCTGTTATACATTGTCTCGCCATGGACTGGCTGCCCAGTATTTCCTCAACCCCATCCTCATACGGGAATTTCAGCTTGACGTGCAGAGTTGATGACACGGCACCTAAGGCATGCAGCCATGGTCTGGCCATTATGGCTGTGTAAGGGGAATAAGCATCTACTACGATGAAATCCACGTCCACTACCACCGGTCCTGACTGTACAGATAATCTAATTAGCCCCTTCGGAATAACAGCCTTCCCTTCAAAGCTTATTAATGGGGAGTCATAAGCCATGAGATCTTCGAACCTCAAATTGAGACCTTTAAACAAATCTGGGTACATGATGTCAGCCCCACTCCCTTGGTCAACCATCACTCTCTTCACATCGTAACCCCCTATCCTCAACGTAATGACCAGCGCATCGTCGTGCGGTTGAATAGTGCCAATCTTGTCTTCGTCAGAAAATCCCAGTATAGGCAGAGGATTCCTCTTTATCCTCTTTGACTCGGAATTGAGGTCCTCGGCGGTGGGACGTAGTACTGACATTATTCTGGTAGGGCAAGACCCCGTCCGACCTGGCGCCGCAAGGATGACATTGATTGTGCCCAACGGAGGTCTTACATTGTTACTGCCTTGGTTCATGGAGCCAGATTGGGTACCTGGTTCATCAGGTCGATTCACGAATTGTCTTAGTTTCCCTTCTTTGACCAGCTGATCCAAGTAATTCCACAAGTTCCTGCAGTTCTCTGTGGTGTGGCCTTTATCCTGATGGTAATTACAGTAGAGGTTCTGGTTACGCTTTGTAGGGTCTCCGATCATCTTACTGGGCCATCTAAAATAAGGTTCTCGGCAGATCCTTTCCAACACCTGCTGTACCGGCTCACGAAATACGGCATTCACTGTCTGGGGCGGGGCCGACCTAGTCTGGCTAGTGAAATCTCTCCTCGGCCACTTGCTACCGTGTCTCTCCGTCTTGAAATCCCTACTCTCCTGGGGGATACTTTTTATCTTTCCTTTACTCTGCTGTTGATCCTCCTCAACCCTCTTATACTCATCGATACGGTCCATGAGCCGACGAACAGTTTTTACCGGCTTCTTGGTCAAAGACTTCCTTAAATCATGCTCAACTGGGAGACCAACCTTAAAGGTGTTGACCGCCACCTCATCGAAATCACCATCTATTTCGTTAAACGCTTCCCAGTATCTGTCCGAGTAGGTTTTCAACGTCTCGCGCTCTCCCATGGACATGGACAATAACGAGTCTAGAGGCCGAGGTACTCTACTGCACGTAACAAAGCGGGACCCGAATGCCATCGTAAGTTCCATGTATGAATCAATGGAGTTCACCTTTAAGCCGTTGAACCATCTCATTGCAACGGGCCCTAGACTTGAGGGAAAGACTTTACACATCAAGGTCTCGTTCTGAGAATAAACCGCCATGCGTTGATTGAAATGGCTTACGTGCTCCACCGGGTCTGTTTTGCCATTATAAATGGTGAAGTTTGGCTGCGTGAACCGACGGGGTAGTTTCCCCTTTCAATACGATGTGTGAAGGGTGATTTGGAGAGCTGGAGCAATGCCTTTCCCATGGCATCGCTACCCGAGCCCCTGTGACTCGTCCCTCTACTTCTTCTGTGGCGAACACTTTCTTCTTGGTATGAGAAAGTTTCTGTGGGGGGGGTTCTTGACCTCGGCCTATAGCCACTGTCCTGAGAATCATCTGATGAAGGGCCAGATATGGAGGGGGTCCCTTTCCGCTCTGCTCGACGCAGCTTCCTCTTCAGCTGGTCAATTTCTCTCTGCATGGCCCTGGTGTTACTTTCCCCAGAGCCCCTGTTTCTACCCCGTGAGCGGTTATCAGCTGTTCGCTCCGAGTGTACACTGCCCTCTCGATCTTCCATTTGCTCTACCTGTTGTAGTGGATCTTCGTGCTGAGATCCTAGCGACTCTACATGGGCTGGATTCAAATCTGTCATCACGTTATCTGTCACCTAAACGCAAGATTCCCACAGACGGCGCCAATTGTAGGGGCCCAAATCAAACTAGTCCAAGTTTGGACAGTGGACCAGCTCAATGAGCACTCAACAATGAATTTGTAGAGAGTGGGTGTTTAATCTAGGTTTTTTGAGATGATAGATAATACAAAAGTTTTGTTCGGCTTTTTATTCAGGTACTACACTTGTATGAGTATGTAACTTGGAGTTGAATACATTGATACTAAGAACGATCGTTCTTTTTCTTTTCTTCTTCCTCCCTCTCTTTCCAAATTCTTCCTTTTCCTTTTATAGGCCTCCCCTTTCCTTCCCAGGTGCAATCCAGGTGTTTCCTTTTTAGATACTTGTCCCATCACCCCTTTTGGCTCAGGTCTCTGGTGGTGAAGATAAGGTTGAAACCTAACGTTCAGGCGTCACTTCTTCATTAATGCGGCCAGAGAAGCAGGTGTAGAGCATTAAATGCGGTGATGGCAGCTTTTCCTTTGGCCACAGTCAATTCTTTCCCTTTATTCTTTATTCTCGTTTTCTTAACTCCAGCATCAAAAAGAAAAAACCTTCATCATGGGCGTTATTCAACTATAAGAACATTCACATAGTCCTCGGCGACGCCTTGCCGAGGACTGGTTTGTCCTCGGACGTTATGTTTCTTAGTGTCTGGACATGCATGATACTTCTTTCTCTCTCGTGATCTTGTAGGTCGGACTGATTATGTCCTCGGATTATCTCAAGATGTAGTGTTGGGCTTCTTTTATTGTGAGGGCCTTTGGGCCGGCCAGATACGCGATTTGGGCCCATGGGTACCACAAGATTGTTAAGTTCTTAACAATGACCCAGATTAATAAACTATATAATGAAAGTTTTGATACAATTTTTATAAAAACTATTCTAAAATATTTCACTAAAAAATGACCGAGCATTCCTTAACTTTTAATTTCCTTTACCGAAGCTGCAAAGTGGGCATCACCAGCTATCAGTAGGAAGTGGCCCATATGTCCCACAGCATTCAAGTTGGATGGTTGGTAATTATGAGAATGCCTAACTCAATTCTATGTTCTACTTGGTTTGTGAGAAAAATGCAGAGAATAAAAAAGGAAAAAGAAAAAGGTTTCTTGTTCCCTTCTTTTCCTCTGTTGTTGTATGGTTTCTAGGAAAAGAAAAATCGGCAATCAAATTGAATATTTTATTTCAGTTTCTCGGCAATTGGGAGCATTAACGCTAGTGTTGCATGCTACATATTGTCCTCTCACAGCCACTCTCTCGATTCCCAACGATTGTTTGTGGTTTATATTTTAAATTTTTTTTGGTTTTGTTCGTAAATTGTTTTAAGAAATTTTTAATATTATTTTTATGATAAATATAAATAGTAAAAAAATTAATTTTTTTTCTAAAAAAAGTATATAACAATAAACGTGATCTATTGATTTATGCTTAGTAAAAATTGCGTTAGCCCTATGCTATATAGAAGTGATTTTTCTTTTATTACCACTTGTCGTCTTAATAAAATTTTTTAAAAAGATTTAGCCTTATTTTTCTTTATAGTTAAATTGTTTAACAAGTGAGGGTGAGGATCCCAACTTTAATTTTTCTCATAAAAAAGACTAAACAATATTATTAACCTAGCTATAAAACTTTTGTCCATTTATGCATGTTATATTTTTTATATTCTCTTCAATGGTGATAATCACCATGGTTAACATAATTTTATAGGAATAAAACTTAAATATGGTTCATTAGATTATAATTCAATAATTATCCCAATTAAATTTAAACATATTGTTGAATTGAAATAACACTGTTTTTGTTTAGTGATCAATTCAATCTAATGTTTTTATTTATTTTTTTAAAACAAAAATTTTAAATACAACTTTGTGTTTAAATTTGATTGGAGAGTCTAATGTATTACATCTAAGAAAGTATATGTTGAATTTGAATTAATTACTATTAATGTTACTCATCAGAACTATTTTGTCACATGTTTAAGTATATAGCTGTCAATAAATTTTGATGAGTTAATAGAGCATAGTCTTTTTATGTATAGTATGAAAGCGTTGATTCTCAAAACAACAACCAAAAAAAAAAAGTTGTGAAAGCGTAATTGTTGCTTTTATGGAATTGAATATATGATGATGTGGATGGCGACATTGTTTATGCCTAAAAATGATCCCTATATGATCATTCGAAACCCACCATTAATTAAAAACTTAATTTAGCAACAAACAGCCAACTCAGTTGCTCTTCATTCAATGGTTTCTTTCTTTTTATGGTAGTTCGAGACACTCCATGGGTTGATTTCCGGGTCGGATCACAAACTAATCTAATGGGCTCGTGTCTTCCCCCTATTAGACTAACAACCTTTTCAAGTCAACGGGCTAATACCCAAAAACACAAAAGCACAGGACCAAACAGCAAATAAGCAAAAAAGTAAATAAGCAATAGAGTAAGAATCTTGGGCCCAAACCGCATAACCTAAAACCATAATCATAATGGGAATAAATATCATCTTCTCTTTAAGTTACCGTTTAAAAACATATTTAAATGCTATGGTGCTGATGAAATGTCCTCTTTAAACTTCGAATTTGAGCAATACATTCCTTATCTACTGGATATTAGCATTTTACTCCTGTTGTTATCAAATTTAATAGAAAATCACTCTTTTTTTTTTTTAAATGTTTAATAGAACTTTGAATATTCCATTACAGTAGGGGAAAACGTACTTAATTCTTGTAGCTTTGGAAATATATTCCAGTTCAAACATAGTTCATAGTTGGGGTTCATTTGGAATTTTTTGGAAGATTTTTTATCCCTCTCTTGAAAATTAGAGTTTTATTAAAAAAAGCTATATAACACACATAATATATTAGTCAAAGTAAAATTAGAATTTTAATCAAATCCAAATTAGTTTCTAATTGTTGTATAATTTAGGTCACATGTCCAATTTATTTTTCTTAGTATTGGTGCCACGCGATTCATTCATAATAATATTCAACACGACAACTTAAATTATCATCTCATTCATCTAGATAATATCACCTCATCATCATTATTGTTGAATGTTTCCATACATAACTACACGTTACAGTTTCTCAAAAAAAAAAAAAAAACCTACATGTTACAACCTAGTATTAATGTAATATATTAAATTTAAAGCACAAATCCAAATCAAGTCCAAATTAGCTTCTATACATAGATTGTAGTCTAATTTTGTGCAAACTATTCATTTTAAGTTTCTTAATTTTAGTATTAAGTGACCATTCATAATTCTCATCGTTAACATCAAGAATACTACCTCACTTACCTAGATAAAATCACTCCATCATCATTACTTATATACATACATATATATATATATATATATATATATATATTTGTGCATAAACACACGCTACAATTTAACAAACTAGTTTTTTTTTTTTTTTGAGAGAGAGTTTCAACCTATGATATTCGTTCTTGATGATATTTTTTATCGTCAGACCAAGATACCAATCGGTTTTTGTTGTAAGCAGGAACTGAATCCCAAATCTCTTATTCAACCATCAGAAACATTACCAGTTGAGCTAACTGAAATTCACTGCTACAACCTAGTTAAAACTTTAAAATGTCCTACATAAACCAATGGTAATATAAGTTGCATTTTAAGCTTTTCAAACGACGTACTAAATGGAAAGAAAAAAAAAATTACACACTATTTGATATATTTTTTGGAGTGAAAAAAATAAAAACCCAATATTTTTATATAAAAAAAAGGAAAGCAACGAGATAAAATTTTTATATAGTACCTTGACATTAGTTTCATCAATTAAATAGAATATATATATTTTTTAAGTTCACCAATCAAATTCAAATTCATAGTTGTATTAAATTTAATTATCCTTGAAAATGGTAATATTGTTTGTACTTTGTCAAATAATGCATCCAAATATTTAATTTAATTGAAAGAAACAAAGCTGGGTTTTAAGCCAAGTAATACTAGTATTGAAAAATGTTATAGACATAAATTATTTTACAAATAGTTGACGTGATGGATGATTATTAGTAAATAAAAAAGTGACTCTAGTGATAGGCTCATATCAAATCCAGCAAGAATTTGCCACATCAGCATTTTATAAAAATGTTGTAAAATATTTCATACTTGTAATATAACTCTTCTAATATAATATAAAAAGTCACAATTATCCTATGTGTCAAAGTATGATTAACTGTCTATTATTTTCACATGAATTTATCATTTTTTCTCTATAACTCAAGTCACATATACAATTGTGGCAAATGTTATGATTTTTTTTAATGTGGTTCTATAATTTTTGTTTTAAGCATAGTGTCCTATCTCTCACAACTTAGAAGTCAACGTGATGTGCCCAAAAAAGGAAAAGACACAAAAAGTGTGGGCCAAAGAACAAATAAACAAAAAAGTAAGGATCTTTACCCCAAAACCACAATTGCGTAAAAAGCACAATGATAATGGAGTATAATTTTGCAAGTTGCCGTTAAAAAAACACAAACACACACACAGAGAAAAGTGAAGAATCACATGCTCCTCTTACCACAATAACCCCATGTTCATCTTGCATCACACATTGACAAAACAGGACCGCTTACATCATCACTCCACAACGTACGGTCACGATTAAAAATTCCCCATGTCATTACTATGCCTCACGCGTCTTAAAGCTCGTCTTCCTGTTTTCAATAATTATAGTCACTTAAATTTTTCTCCTCATTAAAACTCTAAAACGCTTCAGACAAACTCTAATACTTAAAAAAAACAAAAAACAAAAACAAAAACAAAACAAAACAAAACAAAAAACTCACTGTCTCTCACTCTCTCGCTCTCTCTCTCTCTCTCACAAATGTGTTTCTATCTATGACTCTCTCTCTCTCTCTCTCTGAGCCTTTTCAGCTTCTGTTCTTGCTTCTTCTTTCTTCTTTTGCTTCTGTGACACTCTGAACTGGTGGTTGTTCAAGAGGGTCATTGTTTTTTGAGGGATATGCAAACACTGTAGTGTAACTGTAAGTATTTTGTTAAGAGTTTTGGATTAGGTGCTTTGAGCTACAATTTTTTTTTTACTCTAGTTTATTTGGTAATACATGGTTATAGTTGTTGGTTTTAAAAAAAAAATTATTTAAATTGGGAGTGTTGGTTACTGTGTTTGAAGAAAAGAAATCATTTTGTGCCTTTTGTTGTTACTTGAATTGTGAGTGTTTCTGGTGTTGCCCACTTGGGTATTTTCAATTTCAGGTGAAGTTGGAGATGGGTTTGATTGTAAGTCATTTTTGTGATTTACTTTGTGTGAATGAGTTTGTGTTTGTTTGGGTACTTATTTTGGTTATTTGTGGGAGTAATTTTTGTTGAAATGAATGGTTGAGTAGGTAGATCTGTGTTGAAAGAGTGTGTTTTGGGTTTTTGAGCTAGAGTATGTCATAGCAATATAATTGAAATGGTAAGTAAAGGATGGATCTGTATCGAGAATGACATACTATCAAGGTATAACATGCTAGAGCAGAATACATTGTCTAATATGGTTTTTATTATTTAAAATCTGACACGGAATGAGCTATAGATGTTGATGACTGGTTTGGTTTTCAATGACGGGACATGCTTTCTGGATAGCTTTAGCCTTATAAACAAAATTTTGACACTTTAACATAAGTAATATAACTGAAAATTTAAAGACTTGGGTGCGAGTGGTTTACAAGGCTTTTTATATTTTTGGCTACTGAAAGTTATTAGGAAAATGTGCCAAGCTGATAATCTTAACATCAGGGTTGCTGGTTTTTTTCTTGTTTCTCAACAATAGAGTTACAGCAGCAATGCCTACGAACAAGAACTATAGTCAGAAAAGCAACTTTATCTCTTCTCAAGAATATGGAGTTTTCCTTAGTAGTATGATCTGTCTTGGTTTGACAATATTCTGATTGTTCTGTTAGCTTGACACTGACCTGTTTGAAAGTGATTATGATTCCTAGCCGTGTGGTTGGTGGCTGTAGATGGTTTGCCATGCTATATGGATCTTATTCAAGACCAGCTAGCAAGTGAAGAAACCCACTAGGTAGATTAAGCTGTTTGAAGCCATGTAATCAAGGAGACATCCTTGGCAGTTTGACTTTAATAAGGTTGGGCCTAGACAAAGTGGGTAGAAACTTTGCAAAGTGCATGATAGCTCCAGCTATTTTCCAAACCTTGAACCTCTATCTCCCTATAGAATTGAATCATCAATTTACTAGAAAGATGCTAGAAAACAAACACAATATGGTGCAGATTTGGTGGATTTCACTTCCAGAAAAGGGGATTAGAGAGCACATGGGTCTGTAGTGGGGCATAAAGAGAATTATCCTTGAGATGTTGCTCTGGTGCTACTCATTTGTTTTGTTTCCCCATTATATTTCATGTCTACTTAATCTTATAAGTTTAATATTTGTAAATGTTGTATTTCTTTGCCCTTGTTATTGTTTTCCGCAATATCTGACACTTAATCCTTCCCTACAGGTCCTTGTAGAGTACAATGCCTCTTGAGCCACTCTAATCTGGTTGACACTCCAGAAAAGACCTGGCCAATTGTTTTTGCTCTGTTTTTGAAGAGATTTTGTGGATGAGGCCATTGAGTTCGATCTTGTAATTACTGACATATCAGGTCCAAATCTGGTTAACTTGGTTTACACGTGATAGCTTATATATAACCAAAGAGTGGATTTTAGCTCCGAGAGCATAAATTTTCTTTTTCCTGGGCATTTCTGTAAGTTTGTTGCATAAGCATGCCTTCGTGGTGGAGAAAGTCTTCATCCAAAGAAGTAAAGAAGAAAGCAAACAGGGAAAGTTTGATTGATTCAATACACCGAAAGTTAAAGAGTGCATCTGAAGAAAAGTGCAACAGTAGATCAGGAGGGTCTCGCAGACGGTGTAGTGACACTGTTTCAGAAAGGGGGACTCGATCCAGCGTGCCTTCAAGATCACCATCACCCTCAACACAAGTGTCACGTTGTCAAAGTTTTGCAGAAAGGCCTCATGCCCAGCCACTCCCACTTCCTGGGGTGCACCTTCCTAGAATTGGGCGTACTGACTCAGGAATCAGTGCATCAGCAAAACCAGGATTTGACAGAGGTTCTAAGTCGCATTTTTTCCCCCTTCCAAGACCTGGATGTGTCCTGAACAGGGCAGATCCTGCAGATGCTGAGGCTGATATAGCTACTGTTTCATTTTCTAGTGATAGCTCCATCGATAGTGATGATCCATCTGACTCACGTTTCCTTAGCCCTCTAGCTTCTGACTATGAAAATGGTAACAGAACCACTATGAACAGTCCTTCCAGGTGAGTCTGCTCCTGTTATTTAATATCATGATTTTTATTGTGGCTGTGGTGATGGGTAAATTTGCTATGGTTATATATATATGTCAATTCTATCTCCTATTCCATCTCTGACAATTTTTTCTGTTCCTTTGCTGAAGTGGAATACACAAGGATCAACCCCCTGTTGTCAATCTAAAGGACTCAAACGAGATATTGAAACCAGTTAATCCTCTCAATAATCCGCTTCTCTCTTCATCACCTAAACGGAGACCTTTGTATATGCAAAATATACAGATCCCTCCCCATGGTGCTTTCTGTAGTGCTCCAGACAGTTCAATGTCAAGTCCTTCTAGAAGTCCGATGAGAGTGTTTATGCCTGAGCAAGTTATGAACTCTATCTTCTGGGCGGGAAAATCTTGTCCAGATGTAGCTTCTGGGCACTGCTCTAGTCCGGGTTCTGGTCATAATTCTGGGCATAATTCAGTAGGGGGGGATATGTCAGCACAGCTACTTTGGCCGCACAGCAGGTGTAGTCCTGAGTGTTCCCCAATTCCTAGTCCCAGAATGACAAGCCCTGGTCCTGGCTCCAGAATACACAGTGGTGCTGTCACCCCTCTGCATCCACGAACTGGAGGAGCTGCCATAGATTCGCCTGCAACCCGGCCTGATGATGGCAAACAACAAAGCCACCGGTTGCCCCTTCCTCCATTAACAATTTCAAAGCCTAGTCCTTTTTCTCCCACATATTCAGCAGCTACAACTCCCTCAGTTCCGCGTAGTCCTGGTAGGGCAGAAAATCCAACAAGCCCTGGTTCACGATGGAAGAAGGGTCGTCTGCTAGGGAGGGGTACATTTGGACATGTATATCTTGGTTTTAACAGGTCTGTAGCCAGATTTGGTGTATGACTTAACTCTTATGTTTAAGCTATATTTATATGATAATTGTTGTGCTGCTTTCTCTCCATCGCATGTGTGATGTAAATCTGTTGTCTGCCACAACTTTACATGAGATTGAAATCAGTGGTTATTCTTAAGCATCAAGCATGTGAGAATTACAATAGTCCCTCTTCTACGCTGTTATTAAATCTTAGACTGACAATGTGTTTAGGCTCAAAGTCATGCCATAAAATTAAAGTTATCCATTATTTTTTTTGCACAATTTCTATCTTTCTATCTTTGTGCATGTCTAATTGAGTTTAATTTTTGGATCTTAGTGAAAATGGCGAGATGTGTGCAATGAAAGAGGTTACTCTGTTTTCAGATGATGCAAAATCAAAAGAAAGTGCACAGCAACTTGGCCAAGTAAGTTTTCTTTGGTAAATTTGGCAGAATTTGTGTAGCACAAAGACAAGAAATACTTTTCTTTGAGAAGTTTCAGTTAGAATTTCATACTGATCAGTGGCATTTAACAGGAAATTGCACTGCTAAGCCGCTTACAGCATCCAAATATAGTACAGTATTATGGATCTGAGTCGGTAAGTTGTTTGTGGCTTTTGGCTTCATTTCAAATATGATTCATCTTTCAAGCTTGCTGTGATCCATTTCAAGGACTTGTCGTTATGAAAATTGATTGGTTGTGCTCATTGTTCCAATTTCTAAACCACTAAGAGCATCTCTAACAGATTTTGTAAAATTTTGTACTGTTTGGAGAATGGACAGTGACTTTTACATTTTAATTACTCACTTTTTCAAATACACTTTCCAACAGATTCTATCCCATTCTTTATCTCATTTAAATATTATTTCTTCATTCATTCTTTATTCTTTTTTTATCATCATTTATTCTTCATATATTCATTCTCAACAATTATATTTTTCAATGAAAAATGTTATATTCACAACATTTTTTGCAATACTTTCACAACAAAATTTATGTGAAAAGTTGTTACTAGTTCTAATTTGAACTCACCATTAAAATTATTTTTTTACTCACTAATATTAACTAATTATAATCTGTTACTTAAAATTTATTGTAAAAATATTACAAAAATATTGTGACAACCTTTCTCAATTAGGATTTTTTATTTTTTATATTATTTTTACTTTCCCACATTTCATTCCACCCATACGCTTTTTTTTTTTTTTTTTTTTTTATTCCCTTGTTTTTCTCCTCCACACACGTTTTCCTATAATCCCATCTCTATCCGGCCCTCCCTCTTTTAATTTCTTTTTCTCCCTCATTCATCATTCATCAAGAAGATGCTTTCCAGCAGCTCCTCTCTTTTTTTTCTCCATCTTTCTTTTTTTTTTTTTTTTTTTTTTTTTTTTTTTAACTTGATTCCGAAACACTCGTCCCCAACGCAGTCCAGATGGGTCATCTTCATCCCCAAGCAGTTGACCCAGCCTGGAGCCGTCGCTCACCTTCGTCCCCAACGCTGTCCAGATGGGTCTGGCTTCTGTCTTTTTTTTTTTTGCTTTTATTGTTATGATTTGATTAATTATAAAATTGTGTTTTTGAGTTTGTATTCTAATAATCTAATTATGCTTGAGTTTAGAAATTTTTGAGAGAAAGATTGTTGAGTGTGTAGCTGTTGAGTTTGTAGCTGTGAGGGGAGAGAGAAAGAATTTTTATTTTTTATTTTTATTGAGATGTATGAATTTTTTAAGCATAAAAATTCATTTGGAGTTGCTACAGTGCTTCTTTGTATCTAGAGAAGCACTGTAGCAACTTCAAAAAAAATTTGGAAAAATTGTGTGTTTGGAGAAGCTGTTGGAGGGTGAACAGTAGCATTTTTTGGACTAAAAATAGAGATAGAGCATCTGCTGGAGATGCTCTAAGGCTTTTTGGAAGTTGCAGTATTTTGTCTTATTTCATGTTTTGGAATTAATCTTTGAATAATCATTAAATTCATCAATTTCTTTTTCTAGATTTGTCCACATCATGTAATGTTTTAATGTGTTTGTTTTCTCTTGATTTATTCTGCAGGTGGATGACAAATTATATATATATCTAGAGTATGTATCTGGTGGTTCCATTTATAAACTGCTTCAAGACTATGGTCAGCTTGGTGAAATTGCCATTCGCAGTTATACTCATCAAATTTTGCAAGGCCTTGCATATCTTCATAATAAAAACACTGTCCATAGGTAAGTTTGGTTAATATGGTTCCTATTTTGATTGTTCTTGGTAAATGATGTATTGGTTAATCTAGTTGGCTCTTTTCTTTTAATCATTTTGGAACATTATCTGTTCTAATTGCTAATGTGTAATTTCGATTAGGGACATCAAAGGAGCAAATATTCTGGTAGACCCCAATGGCCGGGTGAAACTAGCAGATTTTGGAATGGCAAAGCATGTAAGGGCATTCATCTGCAGTAATTCTAGGGTTTTTTTTTTTTTGTAGACCTTATCCTACCAGAAAACAGTAAAATGTTACACTTAGTTTGCAGTCAATGAAGTTGAGTTCAAACATGTTAAAATTGATTGTTATGTAAGAAATGCTGTTCAAACCTAAGAAGCACTGATATGGGTACGGGTACGGTGGGATATGGGATATAGCAATTTGGCAATTGCTAAAAAACTAAGATACAACACGGCAAGAATACGTGTATTAATTAATTATTAAATTATTTTTATTTATATATTGTTAATTGTATATCAATTTTAGAGCAATAATAGCTAATAAAGTGAATCCATGACATTTAAATGATGTATAGAATACAAACCAAGATCCAAAAGAGTAAATAAAAGATAAGTAGATAAGTCATAAGTGTTTAACATTAAAACCAATATATAAAAAATATAAATAAAAATCTTCACAAGTTTGGACTATCTCTCACTATTTAACCGTATCATGGGTGTATCCCAGACATTGGCACTTTAAAAAAAATGCATACATGAGTATCCTAGAGGTGTATCCGGTATGGATATGGGTACGTGAGCAAAACTGAAGTATCTGTGCTTCTTCCTAGGTCAAAGCTTACTTATTTTGTTTAGACTCGTGAAAGAAGAACAAAGGGATTCTGGTTAAAACAAGAATTGTCAAGTGGGCACTAAATCACCTGGTTTACATCAGGTATAAATACTGAAACCATGACTTTTGAGTTCTAATCTAGCTTTTCTGAAAATAATTTGCAGATCTCTGGTCAGTCTTGTCCATTATCATTCAAGGGAAGCCCTTACTGGATGGCACCTGAGGTCAGTTTGCTTTCATTGGCACAATCTTCTTTCACCTTTCTTTATGATGCTCCCTCGTAATAGCTTTTAGTTGCATCAATTGCTCAGGTTATCAAGAATACAATAAAAAATGGTTGTAATCTTGCTGTTGATATATGGAGCCTTGGATGCACTGTTTTAGAGATGGCTACAGCAAAACCACCTTGGAGCCAGTATGAAGGGGTTAGTAAAAATATTATGAATTCTATTGCATGTAGCATTCAGAGTACTTAAATAAACCAATTTTTCAGTGAGAGTTGCATGCCAGTTATTGATTGTTTGCCACGTTTTCTCTCCTATTGTGTGTTTCTTCAAAGGTTGCTGCCATGTTTAAGATTGGAAATAGCAAGGAACTTCCTGAAATTCCTGATCATCTGTCAGAGGATGGAAAGGCTTTTGTGAAGCTGTGCTTGCAGCGTAATCCATTACATCGTCCTACAGCTGCTCGGCTTTTGGACCACCCTTTCGTTAAGAACGCTGCACCACTGGAAAGATCCATTATGAGTGCAGATCCTTCAGATGCACCACTGGTCAAATCAAATGCAGTGAGATCTCTGGTATGAGCATTTTCTTCCATCAGGAATCCATGATGTTCTTCAACGTTTTTGTCATTGATGCCATGGAAAACATTTTTGTTTATTTTTAGTCTGTTTTTGATAGGGTTTCCAAATTTACATGATCTAATGATGGATGATCACAAAGCATTATTAAGAAACCTTTGCTGAATGTAATTTTAGAAAAGGAAAAAAAAATTAGCGGTGGGGTAGGTTAATAGTTGCAAGATTATTGTCTGATAAATAATATCAGGATTGCATAGATGTTGTCTATACAAACTACAAAGTAATTTTGTAAGTTAACACTTCCAATTAATGTTGTGACTATGGTTTTGTACCAACCAATACAGCCTGAATTTGCCGTACTTTTGGTACAAGAATAGCCCATGTTTCATCTTGCCTCAAATATTGGATCATTCCAGCTGAAGTATACATTTCAGCTCGGAATAATGGATTTATTCCCCCCAAAAATTCAACTCCCTGCCTTGTCAGAACTCAGAACAAGTGCAGATGGATCACTAGTTGAGTGAGGTGTGGTGGTGGGGAGAGGTGGCCTGTGAGAGGGACCCTGGTGGAACTGGGGTGGCACTGATGTTGGTGATGTGGTTGTCCAATACATCTAGATGGTGCATCACCGAACCTTGTCCAGAAAGTGTAGTCCATCTAAAGGGAGAGAGATTGCACTGCCATACTTTGCATTGTGGTTTATTCCGTTTGTTGAGTAATAGTGTTGTTGGTGGAGTTGAAAGAGGGAGATGGAGGTTGGGCAAGAAGCCTTTAGGAGTTTGGAACTGCCCCTAATTAGTTCATTACTTACAAATATACCGAGTTAAAAACTCAAATTATAACAATAAGTTAAGCTTAACATAAATATTAATTAAAGGCTATTGGAATATAAACCATGGGAATTAATATTGGTAGTTTGAAAAATATGATTACTAGTATCATAATATAAGTAATGAACTTTGAATAAAAGAGGAAAAAATAATAATGGTAAAATTGGGGGAAATTATAGAAAAATTCCTAGAGTTTTCACCATATTTCATATTAGGTTTCAAGTTTTTAATTTTGTAACTTAAAGTCCCAAAATTTATGAAATCATTTTGATTTGAAGCCTTAGTCATTTGTTATTTACTTTTGTTATTTTGGACAGCTACAACGCACAAAGAAAAAGAGGTGAAATAGCCTTGGGTGAAACACAAAGTTTAATTGAAGGTTTCTTGTTTTTCTCTGCCCCCTTTTTACGAAGTATAATATTAGTTAATTATGGAGATGGACAGAGACATCAATTTGAAATGGTTTCATAAGCTTGAGCCTTTAATCGACCCTAACGAATACAAATATTATAATAATCTTAATAACACACACACACACACACACACACACATATTGGAAATCCTAAAATGGTACACTGTATCAGAATATTTCATTTCCCTAACCAAACTAAAATGGCTCCCCATGTGGTATTGATAACTTTGCTTTTGCTACCTCCAATCGACTTTGTACATTAGTTGGTGACGGTATTATGTGGAAACAATCTGTTGTATTACACTACTAATGCTGACATGGTTAGCATGTCATTTCCGAAAACTAGACCAGAAACACAAGTGTGTGTTTGTTGTCATGTGAATTCTAGATATAATATTAGTGGTTCAATTTTCATGTGTATGTATTTATGTGGAACCAGGTATGCTATTGAGATTCTAAATGCTCTGATACCTTTTGACTGTAGTTAATCCTTGTTGTTTCCTTAATAAAGAATCCACTATTTAACCTAGTGCTGGTGAACGTTTATGGATCATTAACAAGTTCCTCTGCTCTGTCTGTAGTGCATTTGTTGGTCTGCCTTCAGTTAACAACAGTTGGTTTACACTAAAATCTTCTTTCAGGGCATTGGAAATGCACGAAATCCTTCATGCTTAGACTCAGAAGGAGTGGGAATCCATCAGTCTAGAGGGTCAAAAACTGCTTCAGTATCCAGGTCTTCCCTCCCTCTGATTCACAAATGTACACTTGCATATAGACCAAGTAATGGTCTCCCTAGACAGTTAAACACCATGCAGGGATGTCATTGAATTATGGGCTATAATGAAGGTTTAAATGTTGTTTACTACACTAAATTTTCTCCTTTCCCTTTTGTTTGCAGCGATGCTCATACACCAAGAAATATATCATGCCCGGTTTCTCCCATTGGGAGCCCTCTTCTACGTTCAAGGTCACCACAACATCTGAGCGGAAGGATGTCTCCCTCTCCCATATCTAGCCCTCGTACTCCATCTGGTTCATCCACACCCCTTACTGGTGGTAGTGGTGCCGTCCCATTTAATCACCTGAAGCAGCCAACCTCCTACCTACATGAAGGTGTAGGAATGATCCAAAGGGGTCAAAGTAGTTTCTATGGTAATGGCAGCACTCTCTATCATGAGCCAAAGCCTGAGTTATTTCGAGGGATGCCACAAGCTTCTCATGCTTTCCATGATATGATTTCATCTGATAATGGTGCTTCTGGAAACCAGATGGGATGGCCTCTCCATGCTGACACCAGGGAAATGCATGCTAGACAGTTGGCTTTGTCTGATCATGTATCTGAGCAACTCTTGAGGGATCACATAAAGAAAAATTTATCCATGGAACATAAACCCAGCTCACTGGTGCTTGGTCGCAGCAATCGAATCTGATTTACACGTGAATCCCTGACAAGAGCAGGATTTTCAGGCATGCTAGATTGCTTTCTGATGCCTCAAGGGCATCATATTCATGGCCAATATCAATTTATACATAGGCATTGAACTTGGGGAAGCAATTGAATAACGGTGGATCTTAGAAGCCTAGATGACATCAGAGATACATGCTTTTGAAATGACATCACTATTCAGTTGATCAGTTCACATGGTAAGCAATATTCATAGCTAACAGTAGGCATTTAAGGTTATATTAGCATTTTTGCCATTGATTGTGGCGTTTCACCTTGCATTTTCTTTGTTTCACTTAACTTTACATATTCTTCCGATTCAACTTTAATCACTTCATTGGACCCACAACCTGATCAGAACACCAAATTGTTAATCTCACAGAAGATGGCCTCAGAAGATCCAGCAGTAAGGCAGCTCCTACAATGAAGAACATTTCTGCTTGTGTAAAGACATGTACATTTTTACCACACCCAGAAAACAGAAAAGGTATAAAAGCTGTTACCATATGGACTGTCAAATCTTTTTTCATTTTTTTATTCATTTTGGAAGGGGGGAATGATGGCAACAGGGCAGGATCTTTTGTACAGAATGATGGGGATTAATTACTCAAGATGGCAGTTTAGAATTTGCTAGGCTTGGTCTGTTACTTTGTATCTACATTATACCTTCATCAAATTGAAGAAATCTGATTCATCTTGTATGTCCTGCTTGATCTTCTAGATGGTCATATAAGTTGTACACTAATGATGATTGATAATTTGATCAATACTAGAGAAGACTTTGGCTTAGAACATTGGTCTCTGTGGAGACAATGAGAATGATGGCCGATCGCCAATCCATATTCTACGTGATTTTATGGAATTATACACAAAACAAAGGTTCATTTTTGTTTCTGAACAATTTGTGAATAACTTTGGCTTAATGACCTTGAAAAAAAGTGAATTATTCTTAAAGAGGATCTATGTCCTCGTAAAGGCTAGTCATGTTTTATGCCCAAATTGTAACTTAATCCTAGCCCGATAAAAGTTTAGGGCTGTTTGGTGGGTGAGTTCTAACTCACGTTTTAAACAATATTACACATATTTTTATACTTTTTTATTTACATGTATATCAAAAACACTCAAACAACATAACTCATACCCTTGTCCTAAACACCCTCTTAATTTCTCTTGAAATTTTCAAAGTTAATCAAATTTAAAACTAATTTAAAAAATTATATTTAATATATTTTGTTGACTCAACGATTTAAGACTGATAACATGAATTTTCCTTATATGGCACAAACTACTGATTTGGTGGATCGAAATCTACTTTGGACTTACGTGAGGCATTGACCAACAACTGATTTGGTGGATTGAAATCTACTTGAGGCTGTATAACGAGTCTCCAATCATTTTGAATATACATTCATCAGTCACCACCGATCATTTTGATTATACACTCATCAGTCACTACCGATCCCCTCACTATAGTGAAAAAAATTGTTATTGTTAACGTTTTTATGTATTTAGGTACATTTTTATTTTGAACCATAATTTTTTTTTTTTTTTTTCCTGATTTTCACGGTATTAGGCTTTTAACACATCTCACCGGTTTTACCAAACATGCTCATTTTCAAGGGGTTTATGTTACATAGGAATTTGTCACACGGATTGTTGAGATGTCAATTTTTTTTAAGCATTGAATTAAAGTAAAGATTGAAGCTATTGAAATATCTAGTTTGTTTTATAGTTTGTTTCTGATGAGAAAATTTTGGGTTGCTTATGGGCGAGAGTTAATTCGTTATACTGCTCGTCTATATACTTTCCCACCAAAATTTTGGATCTAAAAGCTTATAATTTTTTCCAGCTTCCATTATAGATTGAATTGTTTGGTTTTTTCTTTGGCAAGTTGTGTAACTATTCTAGACATCTTCACAAACTCCACAGTCGGAGTGCCAATCCCTGACTCCTCTAATGGGTGATGTATTTTGATCGGAGACAGAGTGCGAAAAGTTCATGTATGATCACCAAACTGGATTCCGACACCAAAATTCATTCACGCCAATCCTGAACTCTGACCCCACTTACATGTCCATAGAAAGCATCTTTTTTGAACACCAAATATCAGGCTAGTTTTCAAGGCTCCACATGCAGAGGTTGACAATGTTCATCTACGATGGTGGAGATTGGCACAAAGGAGGACGATTTGCAAACCTATCGCACAACTTTAAGCGCTGCATTGGCGAACATACTTCCACCTAAATCTTAACAATTTTAGCATCAATTGTATTGATTTCTTTGTACTAATACCATAATGATCATGCCAGAATCAGGAAACATGTCAAATGATTTTCATGCGAAATATGGCCACATTATTATGAGGATTTTTCATATGCCCATAATATTTTAAAGGCAAAAATGCAAAACTGACCCTTTAACTTTCAACGTTTTTCATTTTAGTCCTCTAACTTTAAGTTTTGTCATTTCAGCCCTCTAACTTTCAATTTTTGTCAATCCAGACTTCTGTTAAAACTCAGTTAAGATTACCTTTAAATTCATTAAAAAATGACCATTTTATCCTTCTTTTAAAAAAAAAAATCAATTCGGAATTAAAAGAAAAAAAAATGTAAAAAAAAAAAAATGAAGGCCAAGGCCAGCAACCGCACCTCAAATCAGCCACAACACGAACACAAATGCAAACCCAGCAACACCAAATCTGAAAAATCTTCTCCACCGTCGACCCAGTTCCGTTCATCCATCATCCTCCTCACCCATTCCGTGCTGCCTTTCTCTCAGCTTCAGCAACAAAACCCATTTCTCTGGACTGCACTCATTCATGGTTACGCTACCCAAGGACCCTTTTCGGAGTAAGTTGTGTTGTATAATCGTGTGAGAAGTGAAGGTATTGGGCCTGTGTCTTTTACATTTTCAGCGCTCTTTAAAGCTTGTGGTGCTGTTCTGGATGTGGGTTTGAGGCGTCAGGTTCATGCCCAGACGATTTTGATTGGTGGGTTTGCTTCTGATTTGTATGTTGGTAATACTATGATTGATATGTATGTTAAATTCGGGTTTGGTGTTGCGAGGTTTGTATCTGTGTTCGTGTTGTGGCTTATTCGGGGTGGGGTTGCTAGCCTTGGCCTTCATTTTTTTTTTACAAATTTTTTTTTTTTCCTTTAAATCCGGAATTTTTTTTTAAAGAAGGGTAAAACGGTCATTTATTAGTGAGTTTAACAGTAATCTTAATTGATTTCTAACAGAAGCCTGGATTGACAAAAATTGAAAGTTAGAGGACTGAAATGACAAAACTTAAAGTTAGAGGACTGAAATGAAAAACAATGAAAGTTAAAGGGTCAGTTTTGCATTTTTGCCTATTTTAAATATAAAATAATCAACAAAAATTTTGTAAATTCTAAATAGTATTGTTTATATCAAATATTTCAATTAAACTTCAAATAGATTTATTTCAAACATTGCTCAAATTTGCAATTCGCAAGCTTAACACATTTTGGATTCTAATGATACAATTTTAGTGGGACTTCTCTTATTTTAAATATTAGTTGAATAACATTTATGTTTTGATATTTCATTTAAAAATCTATTTTTCTTGCCTTCTGAGATGCAAATATTACTACTAATTATGTTTTTATGCCCAACTTCTGCTAAGATTTCCTTTTCAATTAGTAATATCTCTAATTCACTTAATCTTCCTTGTGAAATATTCTATCTTAAATATGATTTTATCAATTTTAATTTTGGATAACTTCTATCTACAAACGTAACTGTAAAATATATTGTTAGTTAATATTTTTTAAGCGATATTGTTCTTGAAAATTATTAATTCTATTTTTAATTTTGGTAGAGAGAAAGGAAGAGAAATTTTTTTGCGAGATTGGAAATTTTTACTCTCTTAAACTACCGTAAACATATTAAAACGTATTAATAAAATGCACAATAGTTAAAAAAAAAATATTAAAAGACTTATGGAGAATGCTTCTATTGGCTAATAGAAGTTTTTTTTTTTTTTTGGCTAAATGAGAGGCCTTACTTTTTTTTTTTTCTTTATTATTATATTCTATTTTTGGGGCCTATGGCTCATGGTTGAACCATCCATGATGGAAGTACATGGTAACAGAGGTTTCTCTTTGTTTCAAAATTAGTGGATTAAAGTTGTATAACAAAAAAATGTAATAGATTGAAAAGAGAAAAGATCAAGAACTAGTTACTATTATATCTCGTTTCTTTTAAAAAAAAAAAAAAAATTACTATCATATCTCAAACTTGATTTCAAAGCCTGACTTTATACATCTTTAATTTCTACAAAGATCAGCATGCAAAGAAAAATACTGCATGGCACCACACTCAAAAGATAAATCTAGACAGATAAAGCTTAAACTTGATAGATAAAGCTTCTGTAAAACTCTTCCCAATGATTTTCTATGTTTTGATTATGAGCAAGTAATTTTACTTACTGTACAAGATGACCTGGCTGCAAGTAGATGCAGCATTGCTGCTGTAAAGGTAGTGACCTTAATTAATTGGCACAGCAGCCAAACTAATTGGGTACACAGTTCAGGTTAATCCAATGAGTGAATTGTGTATATGAATGAAAGAACACGAACAACCATGACCCACAAGCAGAAAATGCAGAATTTGAACAAAACTCACAATTAACATAGGCCTAACGTCCCCTCAGTACAGGAATTAGATCTCTACAGTATGTGAAAGAAATGAACAGATTGCATTTAAAACTGCCTCAGCACTCAGCAGAGTAAAATATTTATCAAATTAAAAACTCCAATAAATTTAAAATTTTTCTGGATTGTCACACCTCATTTTGGCATAATTTTCTTCCCCACACCATACCCCTTCTGGCCTGGGGATAGATGTCTATAATAGAATGTTATTTATTACTTGTCCCTAACTATGAACACCATAAATATTTAGGTTATATATTCCGTCTTTTTCCACTTTGTCACACTCTTGCTATTCAAAGGTTCAGCTGTGGAATCGGATGCCCCAAACGTAACTGAATGCTGACATGAATGATATTTGAGGCTGCCTTCAAAATCTCCTTCTCTACTTCTTCTGCCATCGCTGGGATTAAGAAGAAGAAACGATCAAACTCTATGGTCTCAACAACAACTTCCAACTATGTAACCATGAGTTTTGGAAACACCCTGTATCAATTCAAGGGTTGAAGCAGCATCAGTTCATGATTACCATATGTTGCACCTAGAAGTGGCATGAGACTCAAACCATTCAAAGATAGTCCATGGCGTAAAAATCTGATTCTCTTCCATTTTCTCTAAGTCTAAACATTATTTTGAGACTGGTATTACTATTAATTTTTTTTAAAGAAGATTGAGATTTTAATTAATAAGGAGAGAGAGAAGTGAGAAAAACCTCAGAGTAAGTGATCAACATTATAGGGTGTTTGTGCTAAATTGGACACATTGATAAGTGAAATAATTGGGGAGCCTAAGAAATAACACTTAAAAGTATTATACCTGGTCTAATTGACATTGTCTTGCCTAAATTGATAAAATAAAGTTAAAAAGTATGTTTTTAAATTAAATGATTTTTAAGAACAACAATGCTACAAACACTATAAATACTATAAATTTAATGACATTTAGGATGATAAATTATGATTATTGTAACATTGCTTTCACATGAGACTATAATTTTCATTATTACCATGCTAAAAAAGATCTATAATTAAATATAAGCCAAACGGCACATGATTTTTAATTTTATATTAAATCTTAAATGGGAGCAAGGACTTCCATTTTAGAGAGTTCAATGAAAGGATCAGCAAAACAACTATATTTTCAGCCCATCACCAATGGTCCGCGGCGTCCGCCCTTGAACTCAGGCCACGGGCCCAGGCCCACAATACTCCCAACCCAGTCTTTCCTTGCCCAGAAGCACGGCACAGGTGCACTGTCGTTTCTCTACGCTTTAAGGCGGTGGAAAATGACACTAAAAAAATAAAAATGAATTGGGGTCTAATAACGGTCGAAAACTCCAATTCCTAGTTGGTTTCGGTTTTGGAATTGGGATTAATTGTTGAGAAACGAAGGTTGCTGAGGTTGGTTGTGTTTTCTTTAGCAATTCGGGTTTAATTTCTAAAAATATAAGATTTACGTAAAAACAAACCGACTCTATATAGGACTAGGAGTAATTAGGAAAAAGAAAGTACTTTGCTATACTATTGTATTCCGAGTCCGACTCTGAAATGGGATTATAATTCTATTTCTCTCTCTCTCTCTCTCTCTCTCTATAATCTTTCCCTTTTCTTTTTTTTTATTTCTCTGTACCCAACTCACCAAGTAAGAGCACTTTGTTTTTCGGTTTTTATTTTCTTCATCTTCTACCCTTTGCATTATCATCTTTCTTTCATTCACTGGGTTTTTAGCTCTAAACCCAAAATCACACAATCAGGTTGTAGTAGAAGAAGAAGAAGCCGCTATGATACCCATCACTCAAAATCTGCTACAAACCCTTCAAAACCAAAGCAGCCAAATTTCCACCAACTTAGCGCTTTATCCTGAGTTTCGCATCAACGAATGTAACAAAGAAGAAGCCATGATAGCCATCACTCAGAATCTGCTACAAACCCTCGAAAGCCAAAACACCCTAGTTTCCACCGACTTAACGCTTTCTTGTGTGTTTCACACCAAGCTCAACGCCAACAAGTGCAACGCTACTAGCCAAGAAAAAGAAGAGCTTTCAACAGCACTGACGCTGTTTGATGAATCATGGTTTTCTTCCAATAATAAGAGAAAAACCATGCAAAAAGATCAATATACTACTCCTCCTACTACTTCCATCTCTCACAATTCCATAGTGGCCTCCAACACACTAGAAGAGATCAGTACGTCCCTGTTGCTGAGCACTACTGTTTCTCCCTGGACAATCACTAAGAAGCTCACGGCGAGTGATATTGGTAGTTTGAGCCGGCTCTTGGTGCAACAAAGTCTTGTCCGCCATCATATTCTGACATTCTTTGGTACAGACTCAGTTGCAAAGATCGAGAGTACCGGATTGAGTGTAACAGTTTTCGATCAAGATTCACAGTCCGAGTATGAGTTGGTTTTCAAGAAGTGGCCTTCATCTAAGAGCTACGTTTTCAATGGAAAATGGCACGAGCATTTTGTGGCTAGGAGGGAATTGAAGGTAGGAGATATCATTGGGCTTTACTGGGATCCATGCCATTCAAAGTTCAATTTTTGTGTTCTGCAAAGGGCTTCTCATCATCAGATGTATTAATTAGGCTCTTTGATAGTTTTTAGGCCTACATGATCTTTTATGTGAATTAATCTTTTTTTCTTTCCTCGAATTTTTGGACAATCTTTGTTATCCCTAATGTAATGTTTCATTAATTGAAGAGATCTTTTTTTTTTCGTTTTTGTTATAACGTGTGCAGATTACTACATTCTGTCATTGCTTTTCTTATTCCAAGTAGTGTTTTGGGCTGAGGCATGCTATATCAATAATTAATTGGCCTCAAGTTAACTGATCTCCTCGGTAATAATAGCAACTTTGGAAGGGAATTTCATGGTATTGTTGCTTCATAGTTTTCTTTTTAGTTTTTCCAATGTTTGCCGTCAAAGGAATGTGTTCACTGTCAAAGGAATGCTCTAGCCAAGGTGGCTCTATTTTACAACATTTTTATAAAATGTTGATGTAGTCAACCTCTTATTGGTTTTTATTTACGCCCACTATTAATATCAATTTTTCATTTACCAATAATCATTCACTACATCGGTAGTTTGCAAATATTAGCTAATAAATAAAATAATATTCTTTATCAAATGAAAATCAAGAAAAAAGAGACAGAAATACTATATCTACAACATTTTTCATAACAAATCTTAAGTATCAAGTTATCATTGACTGTTATTAGTGGACAAAAAAGTAATGAGTTGGCAAACATTTACTATGAAAAACTTTTATTAGTTCTCATATCACATTATTAGTTCTCCGCGCACAAAAAAAAAAAAAAAAAAAAAAATCTACTTGACTAATTAGTAATTTTACATCTAAAACAAGAAAATAGAGTTAAATAATATTTATTTATTTTTTTAAAAATCATTTAAATATATAAAATGCCTCAATTCAGTTTGCACCCAAATGCGTCAAGCCGCCTTGGCTGTAGCACATTCTCTTGCTAAAAAGGACAAATACTCCATCCAGTTTACTTGTTTGGATAAAAGTGTTGGAATAAAATCTGGTTTTGTATCTCATACAAAACACACAGCGGAAGCAACAAACAAGGATCTATTTCATTCATGATTGACAACATGCACTCTATGAATTTCAGAATTTAAGAACAAGATAGCGTACCTTAGTGTGGAGAATTTCAAAACAAAGATTAGAAGCACTTGGGAAAACTTTTAATCTTCACTCCAATTCCACTTTACGCCCAAGATGTGTGGTCTCTCAATCAGTTTCCAAAGGGAGAATGAAAGTGTGTCTCACACTCTCTCTTTTTCTCTACGAAAAATCGCATTAAAAAATTCTGTATGTTTCTCCCTTTATAACTAACTGATTATCTAATTGGGCCGGCCTATTGGGCCTTTCCAATTGGGCTTTAATGTGTGGCTTGGAATGGGACCAAAAGGGACCAATAAGACACTAGCTCCAATGGGCCTTGGGCTTTTCCGTCAACTCTTGACAAGTCCAAAGTTACCATTAATTATATTTAATACCACTATATAAATATAATTGCACTCTAGGCCTTATTAATAAATTATATCCCAAGACTTTATTTTACACGCAACCCCTTCGTAAAATATTCGTAGTAATACAAAGTCATAAGTATAGACTGTCACTTTGTAAATTACTACATCTTATCCTTGAGTACCCGGTTTAATCCTTTAAAGTTATTCATCATATATTTATGAAATCCAATTTCATAAATATATACTTTAGTAATTTCTTACCAAAGTGGTTAGGCCTAACTCTCTGAATAACTGAACCCATTAAACTTATCTCAAGGGAATATTTTGTATCTCCGTTAAGAGACTATGAATTCCATCTTGAGAATATATGTTCCATCAACACTAAATGTGGTTGCCCAACATACTGAGGTTTTGACCGTCACTTTAGATCTCACTCCTGATATATCAAAGCAACCTACACCTCATGATCAAGTCCATTATTCTCTCAGGATTAAGAGTTCATGCAAATAGAAGTCGTGAGATTTATTATTCATTTGACAGTCGTTAAGAGAATAATAAATCTCACAGCGATCCAGTTCAATATGTCTTAACTCTTAAAACATATCATCATATCAACTAGAAGTCACCACTTCCATGATCAAGACAAATCATCTTAGTTGATACGTTATAGTCTTCGCAGATGAAATGCCCAATTTCATCACCGACTACGAACTATAAATTCTGAGTTTACAAAGAACTTGTGATTTATATCTTCTGTGACTAAATCACATAAATCACATACTATGCATCTCATGGACTATATGATAATGTCCAAATATTCATGTTACCATTATTTTAGATAAAAATAAACAACTTTATTAAACACAACATTAAGTCATACATAATGTCATACATAGCATCATACAATAGGATTTAAGGGCATATATCCTAACAATCTCCCACTTGCCCTAAAGACTATTGTGCACTAATCTAACTCCCATTCCCTCCAAATGTGACTCGAAAGTCCTTTGAGGTAAGGTTTTGGTAAAAGGATCTGCTAGATTATTTGCACTTTCAATCTTTGCCACCACAACATCTCCACGAGCAACAATGTCTCGAATGATATGGTACTTCCTCTCAATGTGCTTTCCTTTCTTGTGATTTCTTGGATCTTTGGATTGTGCAACCGCTCCACTATTATCACAAAACAATGTGATGGGAACTTGCTCTATTCTTATAACACCAAGATCAGAAAGGAATTTCTTGAGCCAAACAGCCTCCTTTGCCACTTCACAAGCAGCAACGTACTCGGCTTCCATGGTGGAGTCCGCAATACAAGATTGCTTAACACTCCTCCAACTTATGGCTCCACCTCCCAAGGTGAAAACACATCCTGAAGTGGATTTTCTGAAATCTAGATCTGATTGAAAATCTGAATCTGTATAGCCAATGGGAATCAAATCCTCACTATGGTAAACAAGCATATAATTTCTCGTTCTCCTAAGATACTTGAGAATATGCTTTACAGCTTGCCAATGTTTTGGTCCTGGATTTGATTGGTATCGGCTGACCATGCCAACTGAATAACAAATATCTGGTCTAGTACAAAGCATGGCATACATGAGACTTCCTACTGCAGAAGCATAAGGAACTTGTCTCATCATATTTTCTTCCTCTTGAGTCTTAGGCCTTTGGTCATCAGACAGAGGAACTCCATGTCTAAAAGGAAGCAATCCTTTCTTGGAGTTTTGCATGCTAAACCGTTCTAGAACCTTATCTATATATCCAGCTTGTGATAAGCCTAACATCTTATTCTTGCGATCTCGCCAAAGCTTGATCCCTAGAATAAAATTAGCCTCACCCAAGTCCTTCATATCAAATTGGCTAGACAACCAAACTTTAACCGATGACATTATCCCTACGTCATTCCCAATGAGTAGAATATCATCAACATAAAGCACTAGGAACATTATTACTTTGTCTTGATGTCTTTTGTACACACATGGCTCATCAAGATTTTGTTCAAAACCAAATGACTTGATTGCTTGATCAAATCTGATGTTCCATGACCTAGATGCTTGTTTAAGTCCATAAATGGACCTATTCAACTTGCATACCATATGCTCTTGGTTCTTTGCTATGAATCCTTCTGGTTGCATCATGTATATTTCTTCTTCAAGATTGCCATTAAGAAATGCAGTCTTGACATCCATTTGCCAAATCTCATAATCATAATGAGCAGCAATGGATAAGAGAATTCTGATAGATTTAAGCATGGCTACTGGCGAAAAAGTTTCATCATAATCAATGCCTTCTTTTTGTGTGTACCCTTTCGCCACTAGTCTTGCTTTAAAGGTTTCAACCTTTCCATCTATCCCTCTCTTCCTCTTGTAAACCCATTTGCAACCAACAGGTTTAATGCCGTTAGGCGCCTTTACAAGATCCCATACATGATTAGAATACATAGAATCCAATTCAGATTTCATAGCTAAGACCCAATGATGTGCATCTATATCATTAATTGCCTTCTCATAAGTGTAGGGATCCGATTCTGCCTCTTCTGAGATAGCTATATAAGTTTCTCCCAAACCTCTAAATCTCATAGGAGGCCGAATAATTCTCCCACTACGACGAGGCATCTATGTACTAGGCATTTCATGAGTAATATCTTGTGGTGCATCCAATACAACCACATCATCCCTAGTTTCATCCATTGGTTGTTCAACTACAGGTTCATCTATTTCAGCCAAGACAACTCTACTTCTAGGATTAAAATTATTCACATAATCATCTTCCAAAAATTTGGCATTGGTGCTAACAAACACTTTGTTATCCTTATGATTATAGAATAAATAACCCTTAGTTTCTTTTGAATACCCTAAAAACATGCATACTTCAGTTTTAGTTTCCAACTTATCAGACTTCCCTTTCAACACATGTGCTGGACATCCCCAAATGTGAAGATATTTCATACTAGGCTTGCGCCCACTCCACAATTCCTTAGGTGTGTTGGGAATAGATTTTGATGGAACTAAATTCAAAACATGCATAGCAGTTTTTAGTGCATATCCCCAAAATGAAACTGGTAAAGTTGAGTAACTCATCATGGACCTAACCATTTCTAAAAGAGTCCTATTCCTTCTTTCCGCTACACCATTTTGTTGGGGAGTTCCAGGTGCAGTCAATTGGGAGACAATCTCATTTTGAATTAGGTAATCCTTGAAATCCCCAAGAAGGTATTCGCCACCTCGATCATATCGAATGGCCTTTATGCGTTTACCCAATTGATTTTCAACTTCAGCCCTAAACTCTTTGAACTTGTCAAAGGCTTCGGACTTCCGTCTCATTAGGTACACATAACCATATCTTGAGTAATCATCCGTGAACGTGATGAAGTACTCATAACCTCCTTTTGCTTGGGTTGACATAGGACCACATACATCTGTATGAACTAATTCAAGCAATTCTTGGGCTCTTCTACCTTTTGCATTAAAAGGTCGTTTGGTCATCTTACCTTCCAAACAAGATTCGAAAACTGGAAAGCCATCAAAGTCCATGGGCTGTAAAAGTCCATCTTTGATTAGTCTTTGAATCCTATTTGAATTAATATGACCCAAACGCAAGTGCCATAGATATGCATCACTAGTCGAAGGAAACTTTCTCTTTAATGATTTTACATGAGAGCTACTATCTATTTCAGAATTGTATAATTCATGCATGTCAGGAGTTAAAATATAAAGACCATCCACAATATTGCCAGAACAGATAAACACTTTATCTTTCTTTATTACAACATTGTCTTTCAGGATAACACAATATCCATGTTTACCTAAATAAGTTGCATAAATTAAATTCCTACGAACATTAGGTACATACAAACAGTCTTCCAATATTAACACTCTAGACTTAAAACACAAATTATACACTCCAACAGCTACAACCGGAATCTTGCTCCCATCAGCCAAAGTAAGAAATAGTTCTCCCTCATTCAACTTTCTGGTCTCCTGGAACCCCTACAAAGAATTGCAGATATGATTAGTACAACCTGAATCCAAACACCAGGAATCTGTTGGATTCTGTACCAAACATATTTCAAGAAGAAAGGAACTTTTCATACCCTTATTCTTGGCAGCCTTGAATATTGGACAATTCCTCTTCCAATGTCCTTTCTTACCACAATGGAAACACTTTCCTTTGCTTTTCTTTCCTTTTTCGGCAACCCCTAAAGCAATTTGTTTACCAACTTTCTTAGTGAAGTCCTTCTTCTTCTTCTTACCCTTGCCTTTCGACTTAGGTTGAGAAGTAGGACCTTCACCCACATTGGCTTCAACACTAGAAGTACCAAGAATGCCTTCCGCCGCCACTAACTCATTCATTAATTCAGACAAAGAGTAAATCTTTTTGTTCATATTATAATTGAGTCTGAATTCCTTGAATGAATCTGGTAGTGACTGGAGTATCATATCCACTTGGGATTCTCCATCAATGTCAGCACCTAAAACTTCTAATGTGTTCAGATTAGCAATCATCCTAAGACAATGCTCCCTTACTGAACTTCTTGCAGCCATTTTGGTATTATAAATTTGCCTCATGGTTTCTTGCCTTGCAGACCGGCCTTGCTCACCAAACATCTCCTTCAGACTTAGCATGATGTCCGAAGCATGTTCTACATCCTGCATTTGATGCTGTAGAACATTTGAAATAGATGCTAGGATATAGCACTTGGCCATCTCATTAGATTTCTGCCAACGATCATATCGCTGTTTTTCCTCAATAGGAGCATCTAATGAAGGAAAGCTAGGACATGGTTGAGTAAGCACATATTTATGCTCTTCAGCAGTAAGAACAATGTCCAAATTCCTTTTCCAGTCAACATAGTTGGATCCAGTCAGTTTGTTTTGGTTAAGAATAGCAACAAGTGGGCTAAATGATGCCATGATTTAAATCTGAAAATAATAAACATGAATATAATAAGTAAACTGGACATTATCAATTTAGCATATAAGCATACAATATGGAACCTTAACAAAACCATAAAATAATATATGCAACGACAACCCAATCCATGTCTATAATTCCTTGGTAGCAAGTTTATTATAAACACATTAATTGGTTGAGAACTATTCTCATTATTAGTGCTATCATGATAACTCTTATCAAACACTAATAATATGTCGTATTACCTTCAGCCTCTAAGTAATAATGACATAGCTCCTTTGGGAGGTTAACATTACACTTAGTCTAGTGTATACCATTATCTAGAATCATGTGTAGCCACATTTCATCTCCCTTTTATAGTGTTTAAACTTGTAGTACCATGAAACAAAACACCCTCCTTTGGGATCGCGAGGCATATGCGCTAAGACGAGGTGTTTGTCCACACTACTTTAAACGGGTAAGTTCAAACTTGTAGTACTATGAAGTAAACACCCTCCTTTGGGATCGCGAGGCATATACGCCAAGACGAGGTGTTTACCCACACTACTTTGAACCGATAATGGAGGCCGTGAGATCCAACCCTTGTATCTCTCTCCCACTAGAAATTTTAAAATAAAGATTTTTAATGTCAAGAACCATAAAAATGCTAGACATGTGAAAAACACAATCCTAATCTCATTAGGAATAAATTTCATAATTCTAGCATTAATATATATAAATATATATAACGTAACGTAAAACTATATATATATTATATTATATAAATAATATAATATATATATTACGTTATAAAATTATATTATATATATATAATATAATATAATAATGTATTATATTATATATATACAAATACACAACTTTTAGAAACCCGAATCCTTCAGTACGGATTCAATATTCTTCATGGCAAAAGACAAAAAGTTGCATTCATATATGTAAGGAACATACATGACAGCCATGCATGTCAAGAAGTCAACTTATGCATTAAAACCAAGTCAAACGGTGCATGGAAGAAAGATATTTATTCGCACCAACATTTCAGTAACTTCCACTGTAATATAACTACTCATTTCGAATGAATATCTCGGCCATTGACATTGAATATTCCATTTCAATTCTACACGGCTACATTCAATTGAAGTACATATTCTTAATTGCATGGCTTGGTTTGTAAATGCATAGCACAGGAGGGTTATTCATTCAATAACCATATCAAGAACATGGCATCTCCATGAAAATTAAAAAATCATGACACAACACCATAACTTGATGCAGAAAAATTGAAACACAAAATGAACGTTTTTCTTAAATTCTAAAATTCAATCACACATTATACAATCATGAGATGAAAACCTGGCTCTGATACCAATTGTTGGAATAAAATCTAGTTTTGTATCTCATACAAAACACACAGCGGAAGCAACAAACAAGGATCTATTTCATTCATGATTGACAACATGCACTCTATGAATTTCAGAATTTAAGAACAAGATAGCGTACCTTGGTGTGGAGAATTTCAAAACAAAGATTAGAAGCACTTGGGAAAACTTTTAATCTTCACTCCAATTCCACTTTACGCCCAAGATGTGTGGTCTCTCAATCAGTTTCCAAAGGGAGAATGAAAGTGTGTCTCACACTCTCTCTTTTTCTCTACGAAAAATCGCATTAAAAAATTCTGTATGTTTCTCCCTTTATAACTAACTGATTATCTAATTGGGCCGGCCTATTGGGCCTTTCCAATTGGGCTTTAATGTGTGGCTTGGAATGGGACCAAAAGGGACCAATAAGACACTAGCTCCAATGGGCCTTGGGCTTTTCCGTCAACTCTTGACAAGTCCAAAGTTACCATTAATTATATTTAATACCACTATATAAATATAATTGCACTCTAGGCCTTATTAATAAATTATATCCCAAGACTTTATTTTACACGCAACCCCTTCGTAAAATATTCGTAGTAATACAAAGTCATAAGTATAGACTGTCACTTTGTAAATTACTACATCTTATCCTTGAGTACCCGGTTTAATCCTTTAAAGTTATTCATCATATATTTATGAAATCCAATTTCATAAATATATACTTTAGTAATTTCTTACCAAAGTGGTTAGGCCTAACTCTCTGAATAACTGAACCCATTAAACTTATCTCAAGGGAATATTTTGTATCTCCGTTAAGAGACTATGAATTCCATCTTGAGAATATATGTTCCATCAACACTAAATGTGGTTGCCCAACATACTGAGGTTTTGACCGTCACTTTAGATCTCACTCCTGATATATCAAAGCAACCTACACCTCATGATCAAGTCCATTATTCTCTCAGGATTAAGAGTTCATGCAAATAGAAGTCGTGAGATTTATTATTCATTTGACAGTCGTTAAGAGAATAATAAATCTCACAGCGATCCAGTTCAATATGTCTTAACTCTTAAAACATATCATCATATCAACTAGAAGTCACCACTTCCATGATCAAGACAAATCATCTTAGTTGATACGTTATAGTCTTCGCAGATGAAATGCCCAATTTCATCACCGACTACGAACTATAAATTCTGAGTTTACAAAGAACTTGTGATTTATATCTTCTGTGACTAAATCACATAAATCACATACTATGCATCTCATGGACTATATGATAATGTCCAAATATTCATGTTACCATTATTTTAGATAAAAATAAACAACTTTATTAAACACAACATTAAGTCATACATAATGTCATACATAGCATCATACAATAGGATTTAAGGGCATATATCCTAACAATCTCCCACTTGCCCTAAAGACTATTGTGCACTAATCTAACTCCCATTCCCTCCAAATGTGACTCGAAAGTCCTTTGAGGTAAGGTTTTGGTAAAAGGATCTGCTAGATTATTTGCACTTTCAATCTTTGCCACCACAACATCTCCACGAGCAACAATGTCTCGAATGATATGGTACTTCCTCTCAATGTGCTTTCCTTTCTTGTGATTTCTTGGATCTTTGGATTGTGCAACCGCTCCACTATTATCACAAAACAATGTGATGGGAACTTGCTCTATTCTTATAACACCAAGATCAGAAAGGAATTTCTTGAGCTAAACAGCCTCCTTTGCCACTTCACAAGCAGCAACGTACTCGGCTTCCATGGTGGAGTCCGCAATACAAGATTGCTTAACACTCCTCCAACTTATGGCTCCACCTCCCAAGGTGAAAACACATCCTGAAGTGGATTTTCTGAAATCTAGATCTGATTGAAAATCTGAATCTGTATAGCCAATGGGAATCAAATCCTCACTATGGTAAACAAGCATATAATTTCTCGTTCTCCTAAGATACTTGAGAATATGCTTTACAGCTTGCCAATGTTTTGGTCCTGGATTTGATTGATATCGGCTGACCATGCCAACTGAATAACAAATATCTGGTCTAGTACAAAGCATGGCATACATGAGACTTCCTACTGCAGAAGCATAAGGAACTTGTCTCATCATATTTTCTTCCTCTTGAGTCTTAGGCCTTTGGTCATCAGACAGAGGAACTCCATGTCTAAAAGGAAGCAATCCTTTCTTGGAGTTTTGCATGCTAAACCGTTCTAGAACCTTATCTATATATCCAGCTTGTGATAAGCCTAACATCTTATTCTTGCGATCTCGCCAAAGCTTGATCCCTAGAATAAAGTTAGCCTCACCCAAGTCCTTCATATCAAATTGGCTAGACAACCAAACTTTAACCGATGACATTATCCCTACGTCATTCCCAATGAGTAGAATATCATCAACATAAAGCACTAGGAACATTATTACTTTGTCTTGATGTCTTTTGTACACACATGGCTCATCAAGATTTTGTTCAAAACCAAATGACTTGATTGCTTGATCAAATCTGATGTTCCATGACCTAGATGCTTGTTTAAGTCCATAAATGGACCTATTCAACTTGCATACCATATGCTCTTGGTTCTTTGCTATGAATCCTTCTGGTTGCATCATGTATATTTCTTCTTCAAGATTGCCATTAAGAAATGCAGTCTTGACATCCATTTGCCAAATCTCATAATCATAATGAGCAGCAATGGATAAGAGAATTCTGATAGATTTAAGCATGGCTACTGGCGAAAAAGTTTCATCATAATCAATGCCTTCTTTTTGTGTGTACCCTTTCGCCACTAGTCTTGCTTTAAAGGTTTCAACCTTTCCATCTATCCCTCTCTTCCTCTTGTAAACCCATTTGCAACCAACAGGTTTAATGCCGTTAGGCGCCTTTACAAGATCCCATACATGATTAGAATACATAGAATCCAATTCAGATTTCATAGCTAAGACCCAATGATGTGCATCTATATCATTAATTGCCTTCTCATAAGTGTAGGGATCCGATTCTGCCTCTTCTGAGATAGCTATATAAGTTTCTCCCAAACCTCTAAATCTCATAGGAGGCCGAATAATTCTCCCACTACGACGAGGCATCTATGTACTAGGCATTTCATGAGTAATATCTTGTGGTGCATCCAATACAACCACATCATCCCTAGTTTCATCCATTGGTTGTTCAACTACAGGTTCATCTATTTCAGCCAAGACAACTCTACTTCTAGGATTAAAATTATTCACATAATCATCTTCCAAAAATTTGGCATTGGTGCTAACAAACACTTTGTTATCCTTATGATTATAGAATAAATAACCCTTAGTTTCTTTTGAATACCCTAAAAACATGCATACTTCAGTTTTAGTTTCCAACTTATCAGACTTCCCTTTCAACACATGTGCTGGACATCCCCAAATGTGAAGATATTTCATACTAGGCTTGCGCCCACTCCACAATTCCTTAGGTGTGTTGGGAATAGATTTTGATGGAACTAAATTCAAAACATGCATAGCAGTTTTTAGTGCATATCCCCAAAATGAAACTGGTAAAGTTGAGTAACTCATCATGGACCTAACCATTTCTAAAAGAGTCCTATTCCTTCTTTCCGCTACACCATTTTGTTGGGGAGTTCCAGGTGCAGTCAATTGGGAGACAATCTCATTTTGAATTAGGTAATCCTTGAAATCCCCAAGAAGGTATTCGCCACCTCGATCATATCGAATGGCCTTTATGCGTTTACCCAATTGATTTTCAACTTCAGCCCTAAACTCTTTGAACTTGTCAAAGGCTTCGGACTTCCGTCTCATTAGGTACACATAACCATATCTTGAGTAATCATCCGTGAACGTGATGAAGTACTCATAACCTCCTTTTGCTTGGGTTGACATAGGACCACATACATCTGTATGAACTAATTCAAGCAATTCTTGGGCTCTTCTACCTTTTGCATTAAAAGGTCGTTTGGTCATCTTACCTTCCAAACAAGATTCGAAAACTGGAAAGCCATCAAAGTCCATGGGCTGTAAAAGTCCATCTTTGATTAGTCTTTGAATCCTATTTGAATTAATATGACCCAAACGCAAGTGCCATAGATATGCATCACTAGTCGAAGGAAACTTTCTCTTTAATGATTTTACATGAGAGCTACTATCTATTTCAGAATTGTATAATTCATGCATGTCAGGAGTTAAAATATAAAGACCATCCACAATATTGCCAGAACAGATAAACACTTTATCTTTCTTTATTACAACATTGTCTTTCAGGATAACACAATATCCATGTTTACCTAAATAAGTTGCATAAATTAAATTCCTACGAACATTAGGTACATACAAACAGTCTTCCAATATTAACACTCTAGACTTAAAACACAAATTATACACTCCAACAGCTACAACCGGAATCTTGCTCCCATCAGCCAAAGTAAGAAATAGTTCTCCCTCATTCAACTTTCTGGTCTCCTGGAACCCCTACAAAGAATTGCAGATATGATTAGTACAACCTGAATCCAAACACCAGGAATCTGTTGGATTCTGTACCAAACATATTTCAAGAAGAAAGGAACTTTTCATACCCTTATTCTTGGCAGCCTTGAATATTGGACAATTCCTCTTCCAATGTCCTTTCTTACCACAATGGAAACACTTTCCTTTGCTTTTCTTTCCTTTTTCGGCAACCCCTAAAGCAATTTGTTTACCAACTTTCTTAGTGAAGTCCTTCTTCTTCTTCTTACCCTTGCCTTTCGACTTAGGTTGAGAAGTAGGACCTTCACCCACATTGGCTTCAACACTAGAAGTACCAAGAATGCCTTCCGCCGCCACTAACTCATTCATTAATTCAGACAAAGAGTAAATCTTTTTGTTCATATTATAATTGAGTCTGAATTCCTTGAATGAATCTGGTAGTGACTGGAGTATCATATCCACTTGGGATTCTCCATCAATGTCAGCACCTAAAACTTCTAATGTGTTCAGATTAGCAATCATCCTAAGACAATGCTCCCTTACTGAACTTCTTGCAGCCATTTTGGTATTATAAATTTGCCTCATGGTTTCTTGCCTTGCAGACCGGCCTTGCTCACCAAACATCTCCTTCAGACTTAGCATGATGTCCGAAGCATGTTCTACATCCTGCATTTGATGCTGTAGAACATTTGAAATAGATGCTAGGATATAGCACTTGGCCATCTCATTAGATTTCTGCCAACGATCATATCGCTGTTTTTCCTCAATAGGAGCATCTAATGAAGGAAAGCTAGGACATGGTTGAGTAAGCACATATTTATGCTCTTCAGCAGTAAGAACAATGTCCAAATTCCTTTTCCAGTCAACATAGTTGGATCCAGTCAGTTTGTTTTGGTTAAGAATAGCAACAAGTGGGCTAAATGATGCCATGATTTAAATCTGAAAATAATAAACATGAATATAATAAGTAAACTGGACATTATCAATTTAGCATATAAGCATACAATATGGAACCTTAATAAAACCATAAAATAATATATGCAACGACAACCCAATCCATGTCTATAATTCCTTGGTAGCAAGTTTATTATAAACACATTAATTGGTTGAGAACTATTCTCATTATTAGTGCTATCATGATAACTCTTATCAAACACTAATAATATGCCGTATTACCTTCAGCCTCTAAGTAATAATGACATAGCTCCTTTGGGAGGTTAACATTACACTTAGTCTAGTGTATACCATTATCTAGAATCATGTGTAGCCACATTTCATCTCCCTTTTATAGTGTTTAAACTTGTAGTACCATGAAACAAAACACCCTCCTTTAGGATCGCGAGGCATATGCGCTAAGACGAGGTGTTTGTCCACACTACTTTAAACGGGTAAGTTCAAACTTGTAGTACTATGAAGTAAACACCCTCCTTTGGGATCGCGAGGCATATACGCTAAGACGAGGTGTTTACCCACACTACTTTGAACCGATAATGGAGGCCGTGAGATCCAACCCTTGTATCTCTCTCCCACTAGAAATTTTAAAATAAAGATTTTTAATGTCAAGAACCATAAAAATGCTAGACATGTGAAAAACACAATCCTAATCTCATTAGGAATAAATTTCATAATTCTAGCATTAATATATATAAATATATATAACGTAACGTAAAACTATATATATATTATATTATATAAATAATATAATATATATATTACGTTATAAAATTATATTATATTATATATAAATATAATATAATAATGTATTATATTATATATATACAAATACACAACTTTTAGAAACCCGAACCCTTCAGTACGGATTCAATATTCTTCATGGCAAAAGACAAAAAGTTGCATTCATATATGTAAGGAACATACATGACAGCCATGCATGTCAAGAAGTCAACTTATGCATTAAAACCAAGTCAAACGGTGCATGGAAGAAAGATATTTATTCGCACCAACATTTCAGTAACTTCCACTGTAATATAACTACTCATTTCGAATGAATATCTCGGCCATTGACATTGAATATTCCATTTCAATTCTACACGGCTACATTCAATTGAAGTACATATTCTTAATTGCATGGCTTGGTTTGTAAATGCATAGCACAGGAGGGTTATTCATTCAATAACCATATCAAGAACATGGCATCTCCATGAAAATTAAAAAATCATGACACAACACCTTAACGTGATGCAGAAAAATTGAAACACAAAATGAACGTTTTTCTTAAATTCTAAAATTCAATCACACATTATACAATCATGAGATGAAAACCTGGCTCTGATACCAATTGTTGGAATAAAATCTGGTTTTGTATCTCATACAAAACACACAGCGGAAGCAACAAACAAGGATCTATTTCATTCATGATTGACAACATGCACTCTATGAATTTCAGAATTTAAGAACAAGATAGCGTACCTTGGTGTGGAGAATTTCAAAACAAAGATTAGAAGCACTTGGGAAAACTTTTAATCTTCACTCCAATTCCACTTTACGCCCAAGATGTGTGGTCTCTCAATCAGTTTCCAAAGGGAGAATGAAAGTGTGTCTCACACTCTCTCTTTTTCTCTACGAAAAATCGCATTAAAAAATTCTGTATGTTTCTCCCTTTATAACTAACTGATTATCTAATTGGGCCGGCCTATTGGGCCTTTCCAATTGGGCTTTAATGTGTGGCTTGGAATGGGACCAAAAGGGACCAATAAGACACTAGCTCCAATGGGCCTTGGGCTTTTCCGTCAACTCTTGACAAGGCCAAAGTTACCATTAATTATATTTAATACCACTATATAAATATAATTGCACTCTAGGCCTTATTAATAAATTATATCCCAAGACTTTATTTTACACGCAACCCCTTCGTAAAATATTCGTAGTAATACAAAGTCATAAGTATAGACTGTCACTTTGTAAATTACTACATCTTATCCTTGAGTACCCGGTTTAATCCTTTAAAGTTATTCATCATATATTTATGAAATCCAATTTCATAAATATATACTTTAGTAATTTCTTACCAAAGTGGTTAGGCCTAACTCTCTGAATAACTGAACCCATTAAACTTATCTCAAGGGAATATTTTGTATCTCCGTTAAGAGACTATGAATTCCATCTTGAGAATATATGTTCCATCAACACTAAATGTGGTTGCCCAACATACTGAGGTTTTGACCGTCACTTTAGATCTCACTCCTGATATATCAAAGCAACCTACACCTCATGATCAAGTCCATTATTCTCTCAGGATTAAGAGTTCATGCAAATAGAAGTCGTGAGATTTATTATTCATTTGACAGTCGTTAAGAGAATAATAAATCTCACAGCGATCCAGTTCAATATGTCTTAACTCTTAAAACATATCAACATATCAACTAGAAGTCACCACTTCCATGATCAAGACAAATCATCTTAGTTGATACGTTATAATCTTCGCAGATGAAATGCTCAATTTCATCACCGACTACGAACTATAAATTCTGAGTTTACAAAGAACTTGTGATTTATATCTTCTGTGACTAAATCACATAAATCACATACTATGCATCTCATGGACTATATGATAATGTCCAAATATTCATGTTACCATTATTTTAGATAAAAATAAACAACTTTATTAAACACAACATTAAGTCATACATAATGTCATACATAGCATCATACAATAGGATTTAAGGGCATATATCCTAACAAAAAGTTCTTTGGATAGAAAATGTGCCACAAGACATTCTTCATATTGTTCAAGTCGATTTGGCCTCTCTAATTGAATGAAATTGATGACGTTCTTCTCAAGAAGAAAAAGAATTCCTCAGGAACTGGTGCATTTTTTCTTTCTTATTCATGTGAATAAACACAAATCGAAGTAACAAGTCTTGACATGCAAATATGTTGCTTTTTACATACTCCCAATTAATAAATTCAAAGCAAAGCATGCTTATAATTTTTCCTATTCAAAATGCTCCTCAAATAATTGATTCTAGAATTAACTAGGAATTCATAGTTAAGTACCAATTACTAACAACCTTCCCATCCCGAAAAGTCTAAGGAGGGAGTTTGTATTGAAGAAAAAGAAGTTATATAGCTTAGTTCTCATCGTTCAAATCTCAAAAAACATGAGCCTACCAAAACCCAAATTGTTTGAATTGATTTTTTAGTTGAGTTTCCGTAACTCAAAACTCAAAAATTTGGAAGTTTCCAAAATTTTGAGTTAAATTTTTCAATAGCACTATTATAAATAACCAAGTTATAGTGGGACTCACATCAATATATTGTCAAATAAAGCCGGAGTATAACCGTTGAGAGCTAACGTTTTACTTCTCTCTTCTTCTTCTTCTTTTACTTCTTCTTCTTTTTTATTTTTTATTTTTTTATTTTTTTTTTCAGGCAGCTTCTCCTTCTCTTCTTTAAGTGGGCGTCCCACTATATGCATTATTTGAATTTTATAAAAGAGATATGCATCCAAAATATAAATCCAAACAAATATTTTCTGAAGTGAGTGAAAAAGTATTTTGGTTTAATTTTGTGATATTATTTTTGATGAGAAAATGAAATGATCACTTTAAAGAAGATATTATGAAATCCAAAACAAATGAAAATCAAAGTGCTGCTACATTAGGATTGGAATTCTGAATAGATCATCCAAAAATTCATCAAATGTCAATGAACACAGCTTTTTACGAGGTCTTGTGCTTTAGCATCTATTCAAACTGTTTTTAGAACATGAAAATTGTACCACTGTGAACTTCTAGTACAATTAAATTCATTTCTATATGTTTTAATTTTATTCAAGTACAGAACAAGCCAAGAACTTAACAACACCTTAAATCCCAACTAGTTTTGATTGGTCATGCTCAAGCTGAAGTCCCATAATTTCTTTGCCAATTCTGCATCTTGAGCAAGAGAGCTTGCTTTTGCTTTATTACTATCCATGAAATATTCACCACTTATTCCTTTAACTTGTGGATGCAATGCCACATAGCATTGAGTTGCTGCTCCCTGCAACCATGTAACTAAATTCAATAAGCAACCATACTGCAAGGGGGCAACTGAATTCATCAAGTGAAGCTGTTTAAGTGGTTTTTAATAGGATTTGCAGGTACACTCACAGTAGGAGCACATATGAATTATATGCCATGATACATACCTGAGGAACATTTTTCAGCAAATATTTACCAAGGGTATTAGCAATAACTGCATTGAGCCAATACAATAAAATTATTAGCAAAAAACCAGACCATTTCACATTCAGTGAGTGAAGTTAGAAACTCATGATCTAATAATGATTTTTATCAGGAAATCCATCAAATGCATAATGCAGAGGGTTGTCTCGTGGTGATACAGTGGAATAACTTGGTTGTCTTTCTTATAACCAAAAAGAGCCCACAAAGTTCCACAACTAGATGTGTGGCACAAGCATATTAATACAGATTTTGTGCAAATACAAAGTATAATACCTGAAACCTGATTCTATTCAACCAAAATAAATAAATAATAAAGAACCCGATCCTAAAAGTGTATAGGAATACTAGGAATTCACTTGGTGTCGATATGAAATTACATACTTACACATATAATTAAATATAAGTAAAATCGCCCAAAAGTTTACCATTCAAGAAACTGTGGTGACGCAGAAGATTTGTAACAATTGCTCCTGGATGAAGGGAATTAGCAGTAATCTCTACCCCTTCTTCCTGTTTAAAAGAGGAAAAATACCAACAATTGCAGATTATATTCCGCCTCACATGACAATATGACTAGTATGGAATTATGAACTGAAAGACTGGTTAAAAGAACGTAAAATGACTGTTATTATCATTCCTGTCCTGAAGGAAAATATATTGACCTTACATCATGATCTCTACGTTGCATCCAATGTACAATCTTTAGTACGGAGGATGTAGCAATTATGTCTCACTTTTACATGAGAATATTTCGCAAATAATTGTCTATACCTCTACAATTACTCTGTGTGTGTGTGTGTGTGTATATATAATCACTTTGTCCTGATAGTACATGCAATTATTCAAACTTGGTAAATGACCCCAAGTCATTTAATTCAACCAGCAGCAATCAGAAAAGGGGAACTCAAGTGACTCCAGAATTTATTTTTGATGCTACCCAAAATAAGAATAATTTATAGCTTTCCACCATATCAAGTTCCAGCCACACACCAAATCAAGTAATTACTTTATTTCTATGAATATCATCTATGTGGACTTATTAAAAATGGATTATTCTAGTAATTTTAGTTATGCCTAGGTGACATTTATCAAAAAAGAAGAAGCTATGCCTAGGTGACACTTATCAAGTTATGCCCAGGTGACAGTTTCTCTAGCCTGACTCCCCCGATGCCTTTATCACGTTTATGGCAGGCAATGGCAGTAGGGAAGTTTCTTAGTGTGCCCAAGGACACCAAGCACACCAAGGATTACATGCCAGGCCAGAGTCACAAAGTATAACAATCTTATCACTTATAGACTAAGCTAGCAATTCACTGTTTCTAAAAATTAAGACACAACATTATACTACAGACTTTTTATTAAGTAAAATATTTTTATTCAAAAATAGAGAGAATTCAAATATATAACATTATGATACACACAGGATGTTCTCAATTGACTTACTAATAATCTTAAATGAAGTGACCAATCAATTAAGTCAACAAGAAAGTATAAGAGATTGCATAAGTGAGAAGTTTAGTGCTTAGCTGCTAAAGATGAAAAAAGGGAAGAGAACAACAGCAAGTGAGGACTTAAAAGATAAAGTCCAGTATCTTTGGCATGTTATGATTACGAACACTTAAGTTACATTCCCGTACTTTCTCTGGGTATGAACATTTTCAACACTTTATCTTGTTTACCTCTACTACTATACTTTTGAAAGTGTAATCAAATTGATCATGATGCAAACAAATAAAAAAAAATTTAAACTCCAGTATTAGTAAATCTTCAGATAATTTCATGTGCACCACTTATGCATCACCTCACCAGGAAGCAGCTGGTATTCCTAAGACATTGTAATGACAACATCAAATAGGTAAACGCACATACTCAAGCAGAAATGTCTTAAAAGAAAATAATTCAGTTGACTCCCAACCATCTATAGTGACATATATTTGGTCATTGGAAGCTTTTATATATATATATATATATATATATATATATTTGACAATAAACATGAACAATGTGCAGCTTGCATAAGCATTTCGTTGTCAGCTAATCCAGGAATTGAACAATTTTTTTGCAAAGCCTAGACTATTCTACAATATATAGTTGATGGTTTATAAGCATTGAGTACCTTCAAGCGCCTCGCAAGCTCATTAGCATGCAAAATGTTGGAAAGTTTTGATTGTCCATAAGCATCGAGACTGTAGTATCTGTTAATTATCAAGTAAAAGTAAAAATTGAGTTAAAAATATAAGCTATTTATGAGTACCTCAAGCCCTAAAACATAAATTACGAGGAGGCAAGAGTCATCAAATTGTCCAGTAAAACTCTCACCCTGCTTCATCATTGATCTTATCAAAACGAATCCCTTCACGATACGCATATCGGTGACCCTCTGATGATAAATTAACAATCCTTCCCTCCTTGTTGCTTTCGCGAGCCGTTTTTTTCATGGTCTCCAATAGAAGGTTTGTCAAAAGAAAATGACCTGGGAAATGGTATTAAAACCTCAAGCACTCCATATTCCACTCATTTGAAGGGTAAATAGAAAGTATACCATTCAGGAAATATTTCTACAAAGATGCAGTTGGGAGTGCATATTTTAAGTTTAATAACAATTTTTTTCTTTATTTACCAAAGAAAAGTGTTGAATCCTATTAATAATTTAAAGGAATAGCCCAACTAAAAGAAGTAACTTTGGATCTTGGGACAAGCCTTATTTCTGATTTGAAAATTAAACTATTTATGATTTTCAAAAATAATAAATGAAGAAGGGAAAATTCAGTGACTAAAATTTCCCCCTTTTTCTGATATTTTCAACCCTACTCGCCATGAAATAGATTATTGCCACCTTAAAGATAGATCAAAGGAACTTATGAGTAACATACCTAAATGGTTAGTTGCAAACTGCAGTTCTATGTTGTCTTGGGAAAGCTTGAACGGAGTTGCCATCACCCCTGCATTGTTACTTTCAAACAAACAATAGACAATATCACTCCTTATCAATGAGCTATCCAATCTAAATGCAGGACTCAAACATGAATTTTTTTTTAAAAATCTTGTAGGGAGCAAGGATTTCCATTTTAGCGAGTTCAATGAAAAACTACAACAAAGAAGGAATCAACAAAACAACTATGATAAAAAAATTTATGCAAGCATGCAGCATGCAGAGACACACGATTGCATGCTTGCACCCAAGCTGATGCCCCCACTGACGCACACACAAAGATAACTATATGAAAATGGAATTTAAACAGTTACAATCGCTCCAGCTTAGTGTGCTTACATGAGGAGATTCAGTGGAAGACCTGAAGCATTATAATCTGATGCAAATTTCCTTACGGATCCCATTGAGCTAAGATCTAACTCCATGACATCAATTTTAGCATTGGGGATTTTCTTCAGTATTTGTTCTTTGACATTCTTACCAGCATCAGTGTTCCTTACAGCCATAATAACATGGACACCACGCAACGTAAGAACACGTGTTGTCTCTACACCAAGACCACTTGATGCTCCTGAATTCAAATAAATGTGAGAACTGAAATATGTTAAAATGTGCAGATTTCACCCATTGTTCCATCCAATAAAAGGGATACAACCTGGGTGAGATCAAATTGTTTTAGCCCTTTGTCATTTCTTCTTGGTTTACCAATTCAAACCCTTTTAATATGCTTTTTATATATAACTGAAAAGCCATTACATAATAAGCTGATACCAATGAAAGAACAACATCAGCATCTACAGAATAAAAAAAGCCTTTCATCCATTTATTCCCAACCCCATCACACACACACTCCTGATTCCTGAATGAAATTTACAACAATCTGAACCCACAAATTCCTGAATTAGAATAAAGGCAAATCAGAGAACACCCAGATAATGAAAAATTAAAAAGAAAAAGACCTGTGACAATAGCAGTAAGACCAGTTCCATCAATTCCTTGGGTAACTTCCTCAGCTGTGGAAGAGGCTGAGAACCCAGATGGCCCTTTCCAGCAAAAAATCCACATCTTTTGCTTTGCCAAAGACAAAGAGACAAACTCACTATCACAAACCCCCTCTCTTTCTGTTTAGTCTACACTACTGATATGGTCTTGGCTGTGATTCTCAAAAAAAAGCAACAAAAAAAAAGGATATAGTCATGGCTGGCGTCATTCAGTTTTCAGGTTGGTAGTATTATTATTACCGTCCTGTTAACGTGTGCCCTAAGGCACACGTAAAGCTATCCAATATTACATTTCCAAGACACACGTTAGCAACAACTTTTTTATTATACTATAATAGAGGAATTATTAAATGGTTTTGCTAACTTTGGATCCTGGTATCTAATCATATTGAATTTGAGCGTTACAAGGTTCATAATCATAAGATTGACTGAAGTTGAGCCTTACAATAAGAGAATATATCAGTTGAGTTAATTCAAACCTTACTTTTATTATTGATATGTTGATAACTTGATATATTTTTATGGAGCATATTTTCATATTTTGGGACTGGTATCCAAATTTTGGTAGTAGGATTCGAATTGGACATATTTCGGGTCCAAAAAAAATAAAAACCACATAACTTTTTTTTTTCCTTGGTGCTAAAGTCAATTATGAAATCGAAATCATTGGTGTTATTTATTGTTTGAAAAGGGATTTAAATCATATTATGTACTATACTATATAATAAAAGTTTGACTTAAAAACCATGGTTGTGCCTAGTAGCCGCTTTCACTAAATAAATTAATTTTATATTATGTGTAGCATATATTTCCTCAAATTAAGAGACATTATTTAAAATTTTTTAAATTTAGGTGAAAGTTTATCATTTAAATTTCAATAAATTTAAATTCTACTTAAATTAAAAGTCTATTATAAAAAAAATTATAAACTTAAATCTCAAACAACAATCCACTTTTTTTTTTCTCAAAAAAAAAAAAAAAAAACACTCCACATTTTAATTTCTACTCCCGTACTCCAACTAAAAGTCTATTAACAACTAATTTGTAAATTAATTTTATATTATTTGTTATGATATATTTCCTCAAATTAGGGGATAATATTTAACAATTGTTTACTTTTGATAGAATTTTATCATTTAAACTTCACAAAATTTAAATTCTACTCAAACTAAAAGTTTATTATAAAAAATTTATAAACTTAAATATTTCAATTTAAATTCTATTTAAATTAAAAGTATATTATAAAAAATTCTAAACTTAAATCCAAACATGAAACAACAACCCATGTTTCTTTCTCCAATAAAAAAAAAAAAAACTTATTGACTTCTACACCAACTAAAAGTCTATTATCAACATTTTAAGATTTACTAATTAATAAATTAATTTTATGTTATTTCTTATTATATATCTCATCAAATCTATATATATATATATATATATATAATAGGTGAAGTAGAGAGAAACTCAAATTGGAATTCCAAATTAGAGTTCCAATTTTGTGCCATGTGTCTACATCTATGTGGAGAGTAAATCATAATTATCCTTCCAATTATTCAATTAAAATTTGAACATGTGTCTAAATTTAAGTGGGACCAGTTGTAATTTCGGTGTCCTCTTTTTTTTTCCACACACATACGTATTTCTAGGTTCACCTCCTCTTCTACAATAATCAAAACCCAAAATACTTCCTCTCTTACTCACCTAACGGTGCATGTATCCAGTTACCACATTCAGCCACCTTCATATACATCTCCCCTCTTCTTCAATGAATGCTATGGAATTTGAAAACAATCTCTCAGTATCAATGATGCATGTATTTAGGTATTTCTGTATCTTATATAAGAAGATGTTTTACATATATTCCAATTGTACTCACAATGCTAATGGTCTTGGTTTATGCTTTGTGAGGTTTGATGACTTTTTTCTTTCATCTATTATGTTTTAGTTTTCGCCATTTGCTTGTATGTATAATTGTGATCAATATTAAAATGGCCAGTATTCCGCCCTCACCCCTCTACTATAAAAAATTCTTCAATACTTCCAAAGTATAATTACGTGCTATGCAATTCTCTCATGCGAAAGGTTGATTAAGCCAAGAATTTAATAAATAGAACCCTCAATTATGTGAAAGAGATTAAGAATTTACTACGTCGCCGTAATCTACTCCTCAATTATGTGAAAGAGATTAAAAGTGTAGGCAGGGACTAATTAAGCCACAATACGGTTTCACATCTATGAATGCAAAGCCTTTTATACAGCCACATTTTATTCAATGCTTGTTTGATTTTTAAGGCCTTGTGGACCCTAAAGAGCATAATTTAAATGAGAGGACCCAAACATTTTGTCCCAGCTTCTAGATGGCCGCCCTACAACATTACAGTCGGCGCTAGCATCCATGCTAATGTTTCTCTCTTTCTTGGTTATCAAAAAATAAAGAAAAAGGTTTCTCTCTTTATTCTTTGTTAGTTGAATGTATTATCCAGTATTATTATTGTATTTCTACTGTACTTGAGCCTCTCTAATTGTCCTCTACATGCTTGTTAATAATTTTCAAATAATTTGGCATTCATTTCTTTTGTTTTGAAAATAACAGTTTTTTTTTTGGGCCACCTGAATGGGATGCCTCTATGTAATAATTTGGTGCGTGTGGGACGAAAGGGTTACACACGCTTGAGGGAATAGACATATACTCGAAAAAGTTTGGACATCCTTGTTTGTTAACAAAATAAAATAACTGCTCTTGTAAGTTTTTAGTCCTCTTGAGTCTTGACACCACTTGTGAAGCTAAATATTTTAATTCCCCTCTAAAAGTGGAGGAATTTGAAGAGAAATGAAATATGAAGGTTGGAGAATCTTTCCAATTTCCAGCTTTGTATTTAAAGAGATTGTGTAGTATTACTTTAATCTTATAAGATTTGGCAGGTATAGAATACATAAAATAATAATAATAAGTGTGTACCATAAAATGACCCCTAGTCTATATATATATATATATATATATATATATTATATATAAATAATAGGTGAAACAGAGAGAAACTCTAATTAGAATTCTAATCTATTGTTGTGTCACGTGTCAATGTAAATATGAAATTGGAGTCTAATTTGTAATTCCAATATGCTTCTTTTTTTTTTTCTTTTTTTTTTCTCACACCCGTGTATTTTTAGGTTCACTTCTCTTTTCCACACCCACTTATTTTCAGGTTCACTTCCCTTTTCCGGTTCATCTCCCTTTTCCACACCCACTTATTTTCAAGTTCACCTTCATTTTCCACATGGAATTTCAAAAGAATCTCTTGGTATCAATGATGCATGTATTTGGGTATTTTTGTATCTTATATAAGAAGAGATTCTCCAAATATTCCGATTGTACTTGTCTTTACAATTTTCATGGTCTTGGTTTATACTCTGCAAAATGAATTCCAACCATTATTAAGGTTTGATTACTACTTTCTTTCATCTACTTATACTGTCATTCCTTTTTGTGTAAATTTTTTAATGTTTAATTATATAATTTTGTGGTTTTCCTATGATTGATGTTGTATGTTTATTGTCTTTCATCTGCCTATACTTTCTTTCCTTTTTGTCAATAATTTTTATTGTTTAATTATAAAATTGTTTTGTTTTCCTATTATTGATGTTGCATATTTCTTTTCTTTTTCATAACACGTTATCAGCACGAGTCTCTACCCAATTTCGAAAGGAAGTTGCAATTCCATTATTCTTCAAATATCAAAGATTATTTATGTAGTTTTCTCAACTCACTGTAAGTTTTCTTTTAAGGAATTAGAATTTATCCTATTAGTTTTTCTTTACGTTTTATGCTCATAATTTTAGTGATTTTTAATTGAAATTTTTTTTTTAATGAGATTCATGTTATTCTATTATTATATATTGTTATGAGATGCACGTTATGAGATTCACATTTAATTGATTAAAATATTTTGTTAAAAATAGTTTGTGATAAAGCAATTTAATCATAGTTATATGTACTATGAATGAATCAACCTTGAATATATATGTCTATGTAGCATTCTTTCATTCGAATTTTATATGATAAAAATATTTGTTAAAAAGTTACATAATACTAAGTTTTATTAAACATGAATAAACTAAGTCTTTTAAACATGACTAAACTCATGATTAATAAATAAATAAATAAATAACAAAACAAACAGTATCACTTAAATAATAACATACAATATATGTATTGGTTTATTAAATTATATCCATTCTCGTGCGGTAGCATAGGTTACATACTAGTTAAGGAATAACATTTAACAACTATTTAATTTAAATAAAACTAAAAGTCCATCATCAAATTTTCTAAACTTAAATCTCACACAACTCACTTTTTTTTTTTCCTCACATTGCATCTTATTAAATTAATATTTTATTAAGATATTAAGCAACAAGACTCTTGACTAAGGGATAAAATTTAACAATAATTTAATTTAGATACAACTTTATCATCAATATATATATATATATATATATATATTAAATCATGGCTTTTTGATATAATTTCTCTTAACCATTAAAGACGTCCCTATAATTAAGTCCCACACAATACACCTCACATTGTTGAATTTTTTTTTTTCACTTTTTTCCCCCAAGATGCAACTTATGCTTATGTTTTAATCTAATAAATTAATCTTACCTATTTTTCTTTACTTCTGAATTTGTGTGTAAGATATTATGCCAAAGGAAGTTTACTATAAAAAAACAAAATAATGGATACTTTTTTAAGTAAAAGTCCAAATTCTAAACAATCAGAGCTCAAAGCAAATTTTTTTGTTAAAACTATTTATTGATTTTATAACTTAGTATTACTATTTATTTAATAATTTTCTTTTAATTATTTAAAAAAATGTAGTTTGCATATGAATTTTCATCAAACTGCACATCTCACCGGAATAATAGTAGTTCTTTAAAAATAATAATAATTCCCAAGACGTCATTCTCTTCTATTTAGTGCTTGGCAATTGTGTGTGAATGAGTGATCATGAACGTCGCTCAATTAATTCCACCTCACATTGATTAAAAGAAAATTCACCTATATATAATTTAGTTAGTTTTATTATTATTATTTTTTTGTTCTTGTGGTAATTTAGTTATTGTGATGCAAACCTCTATTTTCCGTGGCTATTAAAAAAAAACCATTTTTTTAATCAGTAAATGGATACGAGTCCTTCAAACCAACTAAAAATTGGACGTTTTTATCAGTATACATATACTAATTTTAGATTTGATGCTAAATGATAAATTATGAAGGTGAATTACTTACTATGTTACTGTAGAGAGGGAAAATTTCTGACCTATTATAAGTTGACACATTATACTACTAAGTCCATAAAGTACGGCAATTATAGAGCGCCATGTACTACAACTTCTACCATCACCATTTAGAAACCAACAAAAATTTGCCAGGTGTCATGAAATAAAAACATAAAGAGTATGCAAAATGTCAATCACATATCGGCGCATGTAAGCAATGACGTAAGTAGTCTAATGCGTGTAAGCAATGACATCCGTTGCATGTAAGCAATGACAAAAGTGATCCAATCAATTGTTGACATGTGTCACCTTGAAAATCAAGATATTTCGGCCAATCAAATGATGCCATGTGTCTTGAAATAAAAAAAAAAGTCTTAAAAATCCTCTAATTAGATTGTGACATGTGTCACCAATTAGACTTTGCCACGTGTCGTTCACCTACTCCCAAACTCCTATAAATAGAAGCCTTCCTACCACACACCAAGACATCTTAGAACATACCAAGGCATCCATGCCACAACTAGCATCAAGGAAGATTTAGAAGTACAAAAACTTTGTTGGAATTAGGCATGTCCACGAGTCGGACCGGTTCGCGTTTGAGCCTGAACCGAACTCGACTCGATTGGGTCGAGTGATTGGATCTTAGACTCGTATTCAACCAAATACTCAGGTTGGACCTGATGTTTCAGGCCATTAGTTGGGCGGGTCGGAGTTGTCGGTTAGGTGAGTTTGGACCGAAGATTGGGCCAATTTTTTGGACTTCTATAAAATTTATTTTAGTTCAATTTTTTCAGCCTTTTTAGCCTAAATTAAGGAGTTTGGCAGTTTTATAAATTACTTGGATGTCATATTTTTTGAATTTTCCATATAAAACATATTGGGCCTCACTTTTACTCTTTTTTTTTAAAATGGGCCTTCAAGATACACTTAAATTAAGCAATTACTTTTCTTATAAATCCATTGGGCCTTTAGGAAACATCAAGCAAAAAATACCTCACCACAAGACACAAAACTGACAATTAACATAGGCCTAACGTCCCCTCAGTACAGGAATTAGATCTCTACAGTATGTGAAAGAAATGAACAGATTACATTTAAAACTGCCTCAGCACTCAGCAGAGTAAAATATTTATCAAATTAAAAACTCCAATAAATTTAAAATTTTTCTGGATTGTCACACCTCATTTTGGCATAATTTTCTTCCCCACACCATACCCCTTCTGGCCTGGGGATAGATGTCTATAATTGAATGTTCTTTATTACTTGTCCCTAACTATGAAACACCATAAATATTTAGGTTATATATTCTGTCTTTTTCCACTTTGTAACACTCTTGCTATTCAAAGGTTCAGCTGTGGAATCGAATGCCCCAAACGTAACTGAATGCTGACATGAATGATATTTGAGGCTGCCTTCAAAATCTCCTTCTCTACTTCTTCTGATATCGCTGGGATTAAGAACAAGAAACGATCAAACTCTATGGTCTCAACAACAACTTCCAACTATGTAACCATGAGTTTTGGAAACACCCTGTATCAATTCAAGGGTTGAAGCAGCATCAGTGCATGATTACCATATGTTGCACCTAGAAGTGGCATGAGACTCAAACCATTCAAAGATAGTCCATGGCGTAAAAATCTGATTCTCTCCCATTCTCACTAAGTCTTAACATTATTTTGAGACTGGTATTATTATTAATATTTTTTAAAGAAGATTGAGATTTTAATTAATAAGGAGAGAGAGAAGTGAGAAAAACCTCAGAATAAGTGATCAAAGTTATAGGGTGTTTGTGCTGAATTGGACACATTGATAAGTGAAATAATTGGAGAGCTTAAGAAATAACACTTAAAAGTATTATACCTGGTCTAATTGGCATTGTCTTGCCTAAATTGATAAAATAAAGTTAAAGAGGATGTTTTTAAATTAAATGATTTTTAAGAACAACAATGCTACAAACACTATAAATTTAATAACATTTAGGATGATAAATTATGATTATTGTAACATCGCTTCCACATGAGACTATAATTTTCATTATTACCATGCTAAAAAAGATCTATAATTAAATATAAGCCAAATGGCACATGATTTTTAATTTTATTTTAAATCTTAAATGGGAGCAAGGACTTCCATTTTAGAGAGTTCAATGAAATGAAAGAATCAGCAAAACAACTATATTTTCAGCCCATCACCAATGGTCCGCGGCGTCCGCCATTGAACTCAGGCCACGGGCCTCGGGCCCACAATACTCCCAACCCAGTCTTTCCTTGCCCAGAAGCACGGCACAGGTGCACTGTCGTTTCTCTACGCTTTAAGGCGGTGGATAATGACACTAAAAAAATAAAAATGAATTGGGGTCTAATAACGGTCAAAAACTCCAATTCCTAGTTGGTTTCGGTTTTGGAATTGGGATTAATTGTTGAGAAACGAAGGTTGCTGAGGTTGGTTGTGTTTTCTTTAGCAATTCGGGTTTAATTTCTAAAAATATAAGATTTACGTAAAAACAAACCGACTCTATATAGGACTAGGAGTAATTAGGAAAAAGAAAGTACTTTGCTATACTATTGTATTCCGAGTCCGACTCTGAAATGGGATTATAATTCTATTTCTCTCTCTCTCTCTCTCTCTCTCTATAATCTTTCCCTTTTCTTTTTTTTTTTTCTCTGTACCCAACACACCAATTAAGAGCACTTTGTTTTTCGGTTTTTATTTTCATCTTCTACCCTTTGCATTATCATCTTTCTTTCATTCACTGGGTTTTTAGCTCTAAACCCAAAATCACACAATCAGGTTGTAGTAGAAGAAGAAGAAGCCGCTATGATACCCATCACTCAAAATCTGCTACAAACCCTTCAAAACCAAAGCAGCCAAATTTCCACCAACTTAGCGCTTTCTCCTGGGTTTCACACCAACGAATGTAACAAAGAAGAAGCCATGATAGCCATCACTCAGAATCTGCTACAAACCCTCGAAAGCCAAAACACCCTAGTTTCCACCGACTTAACGCTTTCTTGTGTGTTTCACACCAAGCTCAACGCCAACAAGTGCAACGCTACTAGCCAAGAAAAAGAAGAGCTTTCAACAGCACTGACGCTGTTTGATGAATCATGGTTTTCTTCCAATAATAAGAGAAAAACCATGCAAAAAGATCAATATACTACTCCTCCTACTACTTCCATCTCTCACAATTCCATAGTGGCCTCCAACACACTAGAAGAGATCAGTACGTCCCTGATGCTGAGCACTACTGTTTCTCCCTGGACAATCACTAAGAAGCTCACGGCGAGTGATATTGGTAGTTTGAGCCGGCTCTTGGTGCAACAGAGTCTTGTCCGCCATCATATTCTGCCATTCTTTGGTACAGACTCAGTTGCAAAGATCGAGAGTACCGGATTGAGTGTAACAGTTTTCGATCAAGATTCACAGTCCGAGTATGAGTTGGTTTTCAAGAAGTGGCCTTCATCTAAGAGCTACGTTTTCAATGGAAAATGGCACGAGCATTTTGTGGCTAGGAGGGAATTGAAGGTAGGAGATATCATTGGGCTTTACTGGGATCCATGCCATTCAAAGTTCAATTTTTGTGTTCTGCAAAGGGCTTCTCATCATCAGATGTATTAATTAGGCTCTTTGATAGTTTTTAGGCCTACATGATCTTTTATGTGAATTAATCTTTTTTTCTTTCCTCGAATTTTTGGACAATCTTTGTTATCCCTAATGTAATGTTTCATTAATTGAAGAGATCTTTTTTTTTTCGTTTTTGTTATAACGTGTGCAGATTACTACATTCTGTCATTGCTTTTCTTATTCCAAGTAGTGTTTTGGGCTGAGGCATGCTATATCAATAATTAATTGGCCTCAAGTTAACTGATCTCCTCGGTAATAATAGCAACTTTGGAAGGGAATTTCATGGTATTGTTATGTTGCTTCATAGTTTTCTTTTTAGTTTTTCCAATGTTTGCTGTCAAAGGAATGTGTTCACTGTCAAAGGAATGCTCTAGCCAAGGTGGCTCTATTTTACAACATTTTTATAAAATGTTGACGTGGTCAACCTCTTATTGGTTTTCATCTACGCCCACTATTAATATCAATTTTTTATTTACCAATAATCATTCACTACATCAGTAGTTTGCAAATATTAGCTAATAAATAAAATAATATTCTTTATCAAATGAAAATCAAGAAAAAGAGAGACAGAAATATTATATCTACAACATTTTTCATAACAAATCTTAAGTATTAAGTTATCATTGACTGTTATTGGTGGACAAAAAAGTAATGATGGGTTCAAATTAGAGCTAGTAACAACTTAATACCTAATATTATTATGAAAATATTGTAAATGTATCACTTCTTAAAAAAAAAAAAAAAAAATACACAATATTTCACAATATTTTTCACAATAGTTGAGTTGGCAAACATTTACTATGAAAAACTTTTACTAGTTCTCATATCACATTCACATTATTAGTTCTCCACGCACAAAAAAATAAAAAAAAATTCTACGTGGTTAATTAGTAATTTTACATCCAAAATAAGAAAATAGATTTAAATAATATTTATTTTTTAAAAAAAATTTATTTAAATATATAAAATGCCTCAATTCAGTTTTCACCCAATGCGTCAAGCCGCCCTGGCTATTGCACATTCTCTTGCTAAAAAGGACAAATACTCCATCCAATTTACTTGTTTGGATAAAAGTTCTTTGGATAGAAGATGTGCCACAAGACATTCTTCATATTATTCAAGTCGATTTGGCCTCTCTAATTGAATGAAATTGACGACATTCTGCTCAAGAAGAAAAAGAGTTCCTCAGGAACTGATGCATTTTTTCTTTCTTAATCATGTGAATAAACACAAATCAAAGTAACAAGTCATGACATGCAAATATGTTGCTTTATACATACTCCCAATTAATAAATTCAAAGCAAAGCATGCTTATAATTTTTCCTATTCGAAATGCTCCTCAAATAATTAATTCTAGAATTAACTAGGAATTTATAGTAAAGTACCAATTACTAACAACCTTCCCATCCCAAAAAGTCTGAGGAGGGAGTTTGTATTGAAGAAAACGAAGTTATATAACTTAGTTTTCATTGTTCAAAACTCAAAAAACATGAGCTCCACCAAAAATCAAATTGTTTAAATTGATTTTCCGTAACTCAAAACTCAAAAATTTGAAAATTTCCAAATTTTGAGTTAAATTTTTCATTGGAGCTATTATAAATAACCAAGTTATAGTGGGACCCACATCAATATATTGTCAAATAAAGCCAGTGTATAACCGTTGAGAGCTAACGTCTTACTTCTCTCTTCTTCTTCTTTTTTTTTCTTTTCAGGCAGCTTCTCCTTCACTTCTTTAAGTGGGCCTCCCACTATATGCATTATTTGAATTTTATACAAGAGATATGCATCCAAAATATAAATCCAAACAAATATTTTCTGGAGTGAGTGAAAAAGTATTTTGGTTTAATTTTGTGATTTTATTTTTGATGAGAAAATGAAATGATCACTTTAAAGAAGATATTATGAAATCCAAAACAAATGAAAATCAAAATAGTGCTGCTACATTAGGATTGGAATTCTGAATAGTTCATCCAAATATTCATCAAATGTCAATGAACACAGCTTTTTACGAGGTCTTGTGCTTTATCATCTATTCAAACTGTTTTTAGAACATGAAAATTGTACCACTGTGAACTTCTAGTACAATTAAATTAATTTCTATATGTTTTAATTTTATACAAGTACAGAACAAGCCAACAACTTAACAACACCTTAAATCCCAACTAGTTTTGATTGGTCATGCTCAAGCTGAAGTCCCATAATTTCTTTGCCAATTCTGCATCTTGAGCATGAGAGCTTGCTTTTGCTTTATTACTATCCATGAAATATTCACCACTTATTCCTTTAACTTGTGGATGCAATGCCACATAGCATTGAGTTGCTGCTCCCTGCAATCATGTAACTAAATTCAATAAGCAACCATGCTGCAAGGGGGCAACTGAATTCATCAAGTGAAGCTGTTTAAGTGGTTTTTAATAGGATTTGCACGTACACTCACAGTAGTAGCACATATGAATTATATGCCATGATACATACCTGAGGAACATTTTTCAGCACATATTTACCAAGGGTATTAGCAATAACTGCATTGAGCCAATACAATAAAATTATTAGCAAAAAACCAGACAATTTCACATTCAGTGAGTGAAGTTAGAAACTCATGATCTAATAATGATTTTTATCAGGAAATCCATCAAATGCATCATGCAGAGGGTTGTCTCGTGGTGATACGGTGAAATAACTTGGTTGTCTTTCTTATAACCAAAAAGAGCCCACAAAGTTCCACAACTAGATGTGTGGCACAAGCATATTAATACAGATTTTGTGCAAATACAAAGTATAATACCTGAAACCTGATTCTGTTCAACCAAAATAAATAAATAATAAAGAACCTGATCCTAAAAGAGTATAGGAATACTAGGAATTCACTTGGTGTCGATATGAAATTACATACTTACACATATAATTAAATATAAGTAAAATCGCTCAGAAGTTTACCATTCAAGAAACTGTGGTGACGCAGAAGATTTGTAACAATTGCTCCTGGATGAAGGGAATTAGCAGTTATCTCTACCCCTTCTTCCTGTTTAAAAGAGGAAAAATACCAACAATTGCAGATTATATTCCGCCTCACATGACAATATGACTAGTATGGAATTATGAACTGAAAGACTGGTTAAAAGAACATAAAATGACTGTTATTATCATTCCTGCCCTGAAGGAAAATATATTGACCTTACATCATGATCTCTACGTTGCATCCAATGGACAATCTTTAGTACAGAGGATGTAGCAATTATGTCTCACTTTTACATGAGAATATTTTGCAACTAATTGTCTATACCTCTACAATTACTGTGTGTGTGTGTGTGTATATATATAATCACTTTGTCCTGATAGTACATGCAATTATTCAAACTTGGTAAATGACCCCAAGTCATTTAATTCAACCAGCAGCAATCAGAAAAGGGGAACTCAAGTGACTCCAGAATTTATTTTTGATGCTACCCAAAATAAGAAGAATTTATAGCTTTCCACCATATCAAGTTCCAGTCACACACCAAATCAAGTTCTTACTTTATTTCTATGAATATCATCTATGTGGACCTATTATATGGATTATTCTAGTAATTTTAGTTATGCCTAGGTGACATTTATAAAAAAAAAAAAAAGAAGCTATGCCTAGGTGACACTTATCAAGTTATGACCAGGTGACAGTTTCCCTAGCCTGACTCCCCCGATGCCTTTATCACGTTTATGGCAGGCAATGGCAGTAGGGAAGTTTCTTAGTGTGCCCAAGGATATCAAGCACACCAAGGATTAAATGCCAGGCCAGAGTCACAAAGTATAACAATCTTATCACTTATAGACTAAGCTAACAATTCACTGTTTCTAAAAATTAAGACACAATATTATACTACAGACTTTTTATTAAGTAAAATGTTTTTATTCAAAAATAGAGAGAATTCAAATATATAACATTATGATACACACAGGATGTTCTCAGTTGACTTACTAATAATCTTAAATGAAGTGACCAATCAATTAAGTCAACAAGAAAGTATAAGAGATTGCATAAGCGAGAAGTTTAGTGCTTAGCTGCTAAAGATGAAAAAAGGGAAGAGAACAACAGCAAGTGAGGACTTAAAAGATAAAGACCAGTATCTTTGGCATGTTATGATTACGAACACTTAAGTTACATTCCTGTACTTTCTCTGGGTATGAATATTTTCAACACTTTATCTTGTTTACCTCTACTACCATACTTTTGAAAGTGTAATCAAATTGATCATGATGCAAACAAATAAAAAAAAATTTAAACTGCAGTATCAGTAAATCTTCAGATAATTTCATGTGCACCACTTATGCATCACCTCACCAGGAAGCAGCTGGTATTCCTAAGACATTGTAATGGCAACATCAAATGGGTAAATACACATACTCAAGCAGAAATGTCTTAAAAGAAAATAATTCAGTTGACTCCCAACCATCTATAGTGACATATCTTTGGTCATTGGAAGCTTTTACATATATATACATATTTGACAATAAACATGAACAATGTGCAGCTTGCATAAGCATTTCGTTGACAGCTAATCCAGGAATTGAACAATTTTTTTGCAAAGCCTAGACTATTCTACAATATATAGTTGATGGTTTATAAGCATTGAGTACCTTCAAGCGCCTCGCAAGCTCATTAGCATGCAAAATGTTGGAAAGTTTTGATTGTCCATAAGCATAGATACTGTTGTATCTGTTAATTATCAAGTAAAAGTAAAAATTGAGGTAAAAATATAAGCTATTTATGAGTGCCTCAAGCCCTAAAACATAAATTACGAGGAGGCAAGAGTCATCAAATTGTCCAGTAAAACTTTTACCCTGCTTCATCATTGATCTTATCAAAACGAATCCCTTCACGATACGCATATCGGTGACCCTCTGATGATAAATTAACAATCCTTCCCTCCTTGTTGCTTTTGCAAGCCGTTTTTTTCATGGTCTCCAATAGAAGGTTTGTCAAAAGAAAATGACCTGGGAAATGGTATTAAAACCTCAAGCAATCCATATTCCACTCATTTGAAGGGTAAATAGAAAGTATACCATTCAGAAAATATTTCTACAAAGATGCAGTTGGGAGTGCATATTTTAAGTTTAATAACAATTTTTTTCTTTATTTACGAAAGAAAAGTGTTGAATCCTATTGATAATTTAAAGGAATAGCCCAACTAAAAGAAGTAACTTTGGATCTTGGGACAAGCCTCATTTCTGATTTGAAAATTAAACTATTTATGATTTTCAAAAATAATAAATGAAGAAGGGAAAATTCAGTGACTAAAATTTCCCCCTTTTTCTGATATTTTCAACCCTACTCGCCATGAAATAGATTATTGCCACCTTAAAGATAGATCAAAGGAACTTATGAGTAACATACCTAAATGGTTAGTTGCAAACTGCAGTTCTATGTTGTCCTGGGAAAGCTTGAACGGAGTTGCCATCACCCCTGCATTGTTACTTTCAAACAAACAATAGACAATATCACTCCTTATCAATGAGCTATCCAATCTAAATGCAGGACTCAAACATGAATTTTTTTTTTTTAAATCTTGTAGGGAGCAAGGATTTCCATTTTAGCGAGTTCAATGAAAAACTACAACAAAGAAGGAATCAACAAAACAACTATGATAAAAAAATTTATGCAAGCATGCAGCATGCAGAGACACACGATTGCATGCTTGCACCCAAGCTGATGCCCCCACTGACGCACACACAAAGATAACTATATGAAAATGGAATTTAAACAGTTACAATTGCTCCAGCTTAGTGTGCTTACATGAGGAGATTCAGTGGAAGACCTGAAGCATTATAATCTGATGCAAATTTCCTTACGGATCCCATTGAGCTAAGATCTAACTCCATGACATCAATTTCAGCATTGGGGATTTCCTTCAGTATTTGTTCTTTGACATTCTTACCAGCATCAGTGTTCCTTACAGCCATAATAACATGGACACCACGCAACGTAAGAACACGTGTTGTCTCTACACCAAGACCACTTGATGCTCCTGCATTCAAATAAATGTGACAACTGAAATGTGTTAAAATGTGCAGAATTCACCCATTGTTCCATCCAATAAAAGGGATACAACCTGGGTGAGATCGATGTGTTACTCTTTTTGTATTCTTGAAACTGAAATCATATCAGACACATTTAGCAAAGTACAAAGTGGAAAAAGAAAGAAAAAAACTAGTCTTAATAGATTGAACTACCAACACCGCAATGACACCAAGAAATTTTTTATATTTTCTAAAACTCAACATTACAAGTGAAGAAGTCACAATGCCACAAGACAGGAAAAAGTGAAAGCTTTATTCTTTTTCATTTTCCCCCTTTTTAAAATTTCCCACTTTCCAAATACTTCAAACAAATCTTCGCTGAGTTCACTCTTCCAAAGCAATCAAGTTCTAAATAAGTATATTTTTGGGAACTCACAAAACTACCACAATATTGAAGTATCATCAATTCACATAGATAATATTTATATATGCTAACATGCTAATTTTGAAATTTAATCCAACAGTCAACTTCCGACAAAACTAATATTTTTTCAATTAGAGCAGGACTATAATCAATCGAGAATCAGTACCAATTAATAAAGTAGAATACAAATTAATGATAATCACCATAGTGAACCTGAATCCACCAACTTGTTGTGAGTCATGTATTTGCTCGGTTTCATCAAATCCTAAAACTCTACAGCTTACACGTTCATGATTTTATCACAAAAAATATCATTGCAAAAGCATAGAACTTTGTAATATTCCAGGACTTTTTCTTCACTCTCATATGAAATTATTTTTATCATATTTCACCAAAAAAATCAAATTGTTTTAGCCCTTTGTCATTTCTTCTTGGTTTACCAATTCAAACCCTTTTAATATGCTTTTTATAAATAACTGAAAAGCCATTACATAATAAGCCGATACCAATGAAAGAACAACATCAGCATCTACAGAATAAAAAAAGTCTTTCATCCATTTATTCACAACCCCATCACACGCACACTCCTGATTCCTGAATGAGATTTACAACAATCTGAACCCACAAATTCCTGAATTAGAATAAAGGCAAATCAGAGAACACCCAGATAATGAAAAATTAAAAAGAAAAAGACCTGTGACAATAGCAGTAAGACCAGTTCCATCAATTCCTTGGGTAACTTCCTCAGCTGTGGAAGAGGCTGAGAACCCAGATGGCCCTTTCCAGCTAAAAATCCACATCTTTTGCTTTGCCAAAAACAAACAGACAAACTCACTATCACAAACCCCCTCTCTTTCTGTCTAGTCTACACTACTGATATAGTCTTGGCTGTGATTCTCAAAAAAAAAAAAGATATAGTCATGGCTGGCGTCATTCAGATTTCAGGTTGTAAGTATTATTATTATACTATAATAGGGAAATTATTAAATGGTTTTGCTAACTTTGGATCGTGGTATATAATCATATTGAATTTGGGCCGTACAAGGTTCATAAGAATTGTGTTACGACCATACACAAAGTCATAACTCTGGTTACAATTTACCTACGTGGTGAGTTGTGGTTGGTGAAGGAGTGATCCACCATCACTCCTCTACCAACCACAACTTGCCCACGTGAGCAAATTGTAGCCAGAGTTGTAATTTTGTACGTGATCCTAGCATTTTCCAGTTCATAATCATAAGACTGACTAGGATGGAGTACTAGGATGACCCAACTGCATTATATTCCTCTTTGTCTTCACATTTTTGGATATGGTTGTTGGATGTGATATCAATTCGACGGCTAGGATGGGCCCTGTGGTTTTTTCTAAGCTAAAACGTCATGATCATGATCAAGATCAAACCCCAGCCCAGCCCCCTCGAATTGCAACAAGATCATTAATTACCTTTCTCAAACCCCAAAGCCCAAGTCCACACCCACACTATATACAATGTCAGATTCTTTCCATTAGATTCAGTTTTTGATTCCTCAGCTTTTGTATTCAGTTTTTATCAAAAAATTCCTCAGCTACCATATTCCTAAAAAAAAAAAATAAATAAAAAAATAAAATCCTCAGCTAATTGTCTTGTTTCGTTTTTATTTATTTATTTTTGATGATTATTCTTTTTTTTTTTTTCAAATCAAGATACTAGCTAGTTCTTAGTGTAAACGAAATTTAAATTATAGAATTTTTATTTGATAATAAAAGAATTTATCAGTTGAGTTAATTCAAACCTTATTTTTATTATTGATATGTTGACAACTTGATATATTTTTATAGAGCATATTTTCATATGTTGGGACTGGTGTCCAAATTTTGGTAGTAGGATTTGAATTGGACATATTTCAAGTCCAAAAAAAAAAATAAAAACAACATAAATTTTTTTTTTCCTTAGGTGCTAAAGTCAATTATGAAATCGAAATCATTGGTGTTATTTATTATTTGAAAAGGGATTTAAATCATATTATATACTATACTATATAATAAAAATTTGACTTAAAAACCATGGTTGTGCCTAGTAGCCACTTTCACTAAATAAATTAACTTTATATTATTTGTAGCATATATTTCCTCAAATTAAGAGACATTATTTAAATTTTTTTTAATTTAGGTGAAAGTTTATCATTTAAATTTCAATAAATTTAAATTATACTTAAATTAAAAGTCTATTATAAAAAAAATTATAAACTTAAATCTCAAACAACAATCCAAGTTTTTTTTCTCAAAAAAAAAAAAAAAAAAAAAACACTCCACGTTTTAATTTCTACTCCCGTACTCCAACTAAAAGACTATTAACAACTAATTTGTAAATTAATTTTATATTATTTGTTATGGTATATTTCCTCAAATTAGGGGATAATATTTAACAATTGTTTAATTTTGATAGAATTTTATCATTTAAACTTCACAAAATTTAAATTCTACTCAAACTAAAAGTTTATTACAAAAAATTTATAACCTTAAATATTTCAACAAATTTAAATTCTATTTAAATTAAAAGTATATTATAAAAAATTCTAAACTTAAATCCAAACATGAAACAACAACCCATGTTTCTTTCTGAAAAAAAAAAAAAAAAAAACTACTTATTGACTTCTACACCAACTAAAAGTCTATTATCAACATTTTAAGATTTACTAATTAATAAATTAATTTTATGTTATTTCTTATGATATCTCATCAAATTAAGGAATAACATTTAACAACTATTTAATTTAAATAAAACTAAAAGTCCATCATCAAATTTTCTAAACTTAAATCTCACACAACTCACATTTTTTTTTCCTCACATTGCATCTTATTAAATTAATATTTTATTAAGATATTAAGCAACAAGACTCTTGACTAAGGGATAAATTTAACAATAATTTAATTTAGATAAAACTTTATCATCAAAATATATATATATATATATATATATTAAATCATGCCTTTTTGATATAATTTCTCTTAACCATTAAAGACATCCCTATAATTAAGTCCCACACAATACACCTCACATTGTTGTATTTTTTTTTCACTTTTTTTCCCCAAGATGCAACTTATGCTTATGTTTTAATCTAATAAATTAATCTTACCTATTGTTCTTTACTTTTGAATTTGCGTGTAAGATATTATGTCAAAGGAAGTTTACTATAAAAAAACAAAATAAAGGATACTTTTTTAAGTAAAAGTCCAAATTCTAAACAATCAGAGCTCAAAGCAAATTTTTTTGTTAAAACTATTTACTGATTTTATAATTTATTATTACTATTTATTTAATAATTTTATTTTAATTATTTAAAAAAATGTAGTTTACATATAAATTTTCATCAAACTGCACATCTCACCGGAATAATAGTAGTTCTTTAAAAATAATAATAATTCCTAAGACGTCATTCTCTTCTATTTAGCACTTGGCAATTGCGTGTGAATGTGTGATCATGAACGTTGCTCAATTAATTCCACCTCACATTGATTAAAAGAAAATTCACCTCTATATAATTTAGTTTGTTTTATTATTATTATTTTTTTTTTTCATGTGGTAATTTAGTTATTGTGATGCAAACCTCTATTTTCCGTGGCTATTAAAAAAAAAAAACCATTTTTTTAATCAGTAAATGGATATGAGTTCTTCAAACCAACAAAAAATTGGACGTTTTTATTAGTATACATGTACTAATTTTAGATTTGATGCTAAATGATAAATTATGGAGGTGAATTACTTACTATGTTACTGTAGAGAGGGAAAATTTCTGACCTATTACAAGTTGACACATTATAATAATAAGTCCACAAAGTACGGCAATTATAGAGCGCCATGTACTACAACTTCTACCATCACCATTTAGAAACGAACAAAAATTTGTCAGGTGTCATGAAATAAAAACATAAAGAGTATGCAAAATGTCAATCACACATCGGCGCATGTAAGCAATAACGTAAGTAGTCTAATGCATGTAAGCAATGGCATATGTCACACATCAGCACGTGTAAGCAATGACATCCGTTGCATGTAAGTAATGACAAAAGCGATCCAATCAATTGCTGACTTGTGTCACCTTGAAAATCAAGATATTTCAGCCAAACAAATGATGCCATGTGTCTTGGAATAAAAAAAGTCTTAAAAATCCTCTAATTAGATTGTGACATGTGTCACCAATTAGACTTTGCCACGTGTCGTTCACCTACTCCCAAACTCCTATAAATAGAAGTCTTCCTACCACATACCAAGACATCTTAGAACATACCAAGGCATCCATGCCACAAGCAGCATCAAGAAAGATTTAGAAGTACAGAAGCTCTGTTGGAATTAGGCATGTCCACGAGTCGGACCGGTTCGGGTTTGAGCCTGAACCGAACTCGACTCGATTGGGTCGAGTGATTGGATCTTAGACTCATATTCGACCAAATGGTTAGGTCGGACCTGATGTTTCAGGCCATCGGTTGGGCGGGTCGGAGTTGTCGGTTAGGTGAGTTTGGACCATAGTTTGGGCCAATTTTTTGGACTTCTATAAAATTTATTTTAGTTCAATTTTTTTAGCCTTTTAAGCCTAAATTAAGGAGTTTGGTAGTTTTATAAATTACTTGTGTGGGGGTAGAAATGTCAAAACACCAATATGGGCCTTGGGCCTTATTCGAGGACGTTGACTTCATTAAAGGGCTGCAATGCAGGGATAAGGTCGCCTAAATTAAGGGTCCAGGAGCCCATCGATCAGGACACTGGCCAATTAGGGAGAGTCCGAGGAGAAGGTATCCTCGGACAACATAAACGAAGACCAAAGGGTACAACATGACTCCTAGGGAAAGACTCTTGAAACTCAACAAGCCATGTTACAGTTCAACGGGACGCCGAGGAGGAGAACTAGTGAGATGTGCTCTGCACAAAGTTGCTACCACCGCATTAAAGGCTACCACCGCATTAAAGGCTACCACCGCATTAAAGGCTTTCCACCTACCTGCTTGGCCGCATTAATGGGGAAGTGACCCCTGAGAGGACAGTGATCAGCCTTATGGCCACGATAGACAGTTTCCAAGAAGACAATAGATGGAAAAGGGATCTGCATTTATGACTCCATGAATAGAAACAAGAAAAATAGGGAGTATAAAAAGAGAAGGCAAAGCCATTGGAAGGGGACGGTTTTTGGAGGAGAAGAAGACATTTTTTCAAAATAGCACAGAGGAAGCAAGGACAGAGACTCCTCGGTCCACGTCCGAGGAAGCCAAAGTGACACCACCAATTCGTCGCATGCCAACTGTAGACTTAGCCCAAATGCAACTGCTTTCTATCTTCCCTTGAAGCCTAGGCTGCAACCACACTCTCTACAAATTCTATTGTTTAGGCCATTTGGGCCGGCCCTGTCACGTACTTGGGTCCAAGGCTCGATTTGTGTCCTTACAACTTGGATGTCATATTTTTTGAATTTTCCATATAAAACAGATTGTGCCTCACTTTTACTCTTTTTTTTAAATAGGCCGTCAAGATAAACTTAAATTAAGCAATTACTCTTCTTATAAATCCATTGGGCCTTCAGGAAACATCAAGGAAAAAATACCTCACTACAAGACACAAAATAAGCCTATTTTTACCACATATGTTTAGCATCCACACATTAAACATCCTGGACAAAATATCTCACCACAGCACACAAAATAAGCCTATTTTTACCACATCTGTTAAGCATCCTCACATTAATCACAAAATAAACACAACGAAATATATTGTAAAACTTGGACAAAATAGCACAACATTACTAACAACACACAAAATCCTATTTTCACCACCTGTGACTTGTTAAACAGCCACACATTGACTACCAAAATATAAACACAACAAAATAGAATGTATAACCTAGACAAAATAGCAAAACACAACACACAAATATGCCTATTTTTACCACCTGTGATTTGTTAAACATCCACACAATACAAGCACCTGGTAGTAAGCCAGTAGCTCAATACAAGTCATATATATTTAAAAAAAATCCAGAGGCATAAAAGCCAATCTTAACACCTATGTTAAACCTACCAATCACACTACAAATAATATTTCCAACAACAAATAAGTCAACCACAGCAAGTATAAGCAACAAATTTATACTGCAATATTTCCATCTATATATATAAATGGATATATACTAAGTAAGCCATATAAGCAGGGAAGGCAATTAGATTGTTGCAAGTTTTTAAGGCAGTAAACCACAATGCAGTAAGCTTGCTAGCTATATAATGTTCCCAGCAATATTATTAATTAAAATTATAAAATACAACAGGTATTTCCAAAAAATAGCTTTTCCAAAGCATTGAATGACAAATACTCTAGCTAATAAGTCTATAACTTATAGAAAAGAAAACCTATTGACTAAAATTTATTTTTTATAATCATTAAAAAAGCTTCCAAAATGCTCCCAAAAGGCTTCCTCCTTTACAAAATAAATGATTCCTCCTACAATAGACAAAATATTTAACAAATAATATATTAGTACCAAATACAAGACCTACTAGAAAGGACAACAAGTTTATAACAGTAAAGTGCCAAAGGTAGTAACATACCAAGTCAATTATCAATCTTTAATACTAATTAAGGGTCGTTTGCCTAAGCTAGAACCCAATTTTGAGTTAGTACTTGCTGATGCACTTGGTGATGATTGTTGATTTAAAACTAGAAAAGAAAAGGAAATAAATACAATAGATTAAATTTTATTTGAATACATAAGACATTCAATAAGAATTAATAGATAATAAGTTCCAGAATTTAAACATATTACCTAAATCATGAAATTCTTCCTCCAACGCCTGAACCTCATCCCTTGATTAACGATGAGAATTCGGAATTGTGGCTTGAAGCCAATTTTGTGCACATACCAGGTTTTGAACCATGAAAGGAGAGAGAGAATTTCGACATGGATCAACAATGCAGCCTCCGGTCCTAATTGCTGACTCAGATGCAACAGTAGAAACTGGTATAGCCAGCACATCATTAGCCACTTTGGACAACAGTTGGTACCTACTAGAATTGTCCTTCCACCACTTCAATATCTCAAAATTCACATCCTTTCTACCATTACAATCTTTAGCCAAATACTTTTTAACCTCATTACTACAACTTACAGATTGCTCGGTTTACAAGAAAATCTCATATCAAGAGTGAATCATCAAATATGGATCACTAGCATCACCTTCCATTTATGTCCTCTCACTCCCACTTTGTTCTTGCACATTTGGGGAATGAACAGAACAGTAAAAATTATACAATTTTATCAAAAGATCTTTCACCTTATCAACCATCACTTTCTCCACTGCATTCTCATAAGTTTCAGAAAAAGAAAATTTCAAAAACCTCAATTTTTTTCGTGGATAAAGAACCACAGCCACATATAGAAGATGATTAATTTTATCATCTTCTTTCCAATACTTCTCAAATTTAGTTTGCATGTTTGTGGTTGTGTTTTTCAAGAGGGTGTTTTGGGATTTAATTAAATGAGAAATACTCTCCTGAATAACAAAGATCTCATCGAAGAAGGCATTTGAAGTAACATACAAAGAGCCAAAGAACTTTTCTGTTGCACTGTAAAAAAGCCTCATGAAAGTCACAAATGCCCTATAATTTTGGAAATCACTCATACAAGGAGATCTCAAACCACCACTATCTTCCTTGGTCCTAAAGTATGACAAATAACCATCATTTTCAAAGTCCATTCTAAGGAACACTTTCTCAAAATTTTCAACAATTTCTAACATGAGGTAAGTTGAGTTTCACCTAGTAGGTACATCTAGACAACAAAGACTCTTTGACTCCATACCTAACATCTCCATAAAACACCTAAAAGTTTGATTTCTATTAGGTGAGGACATCATGTACCTCACAGCTCTATGCACCTTAACAACAGATGCATCAATTTCTTTCAAACCTTCCCCCACAATGAGATTTAGGATATGGGCACAACACTTCATGTGCATGAACTCATTTTCTAAAACTATCTCATTCCAATCTTTTGTTACTCTTTGCAAAAACTTAATCGTGGTTAAATTGGAATTAGCATTATTCACTGTCAAAGTGAATATGCCATCAATACCCTACTCATGCAAAGACATCTCAATCTTTCTACCTATAGTCTCCCCTTTATGGTCTTCAACTTGACAAAAATTTAAAATTTTCTTAAGCAACTTCCAAGCATCATTAATAAAGTGACATGTGAGACATATATAATTCAAATTTTGAATAAAAATCCATGTGTCCGTAGTAAAACACACCCTACAACCTTTCAATGATTTCCTTAGCTTCTTTATCTCACTATTATAAATTCTAATCATATCTCTAGCCATAGTTTGAGGAGATGGAATATCCTTTAGATGGAGCTTAGGTTGTAAGGTAGTTACATATTTCTTAAACCCATACCCCTCAACACACCTAAAAGGCAACTTATCAATTATAATCATTTTAGCAAGTGCCTTTATAGAAGCCTCAACAGTAAAAGTTGTTGACACAAGTTGGAACCCTTCATCTACATCATTTTTGGGTTCAAAAGTTAAGGTTTTCTGCCCTTTAACTTTTTATCTATTAGGATTCTTGGAACAATTTGTCACATGAGCTAACAAAGTACTAGTACCACAACTCTTACTATTAGTATAATATGATTTTTTACAATAATTACATATAGCATTAGTGACACCCTCTTCTACCTTTATTTTTCAAAATGATTCCAAACTAAAGAATTCTTCCTACCATTACCAGTGCCAGTCTTACTCACTTTGTTAGGTGGAACTGGGGGTAACTCAACATCAATAGCTTCAGCTTGAGTAGTAGTAACAACCTCTGGGGTGGCAATAGAACCATCAACTTGTGTAGTAATAGAACCATTAGCTTGTGTAGAAACAGAGGGTTCCATGACCTAAAAAAAATCAAATATAAATATTAGCAAACTAGAACAATAAGAACAATTAATAATAATAATCACACAAACCAAAAAGGAAAAACTTTGATGCTTGAACTCAGATAACAATATCCTGCATAAATATATATATATATATATATATATAACAGAAAACATAAAATAGTATCCTACATAAAACTAAATAGAACCTACATACAAACAAAATGATGCTTGAAATTTTATTAAATAATAAAAGTAGAAACATTGGTGCTCAAAATTTATTAAACAAAATTGGCAAAATGACAACACAACAACTACAACAGCATAAGTAACATTCATCAACTCTAACAAAAAAAAAAAAAAAAAGAATAAAATCCGAACTTTTAATGTAAAACACAAGGGGTAACAAAAATCATACATTAAAGAAACCGTGGGTGTTGGAGTTTTGAATTTGAAGACTGAAAACCCCATTTGGACAACTTTCAATTCTTGAATAAAATTGAAATAGGAGCAGAATTAATCAAAAAAATGAACAAAGAACAAAAGTAAAATGGTTAGGGTTTCAATTTTTTTTAGTTAGTGTTTCAAATTATAAAACTTTGAGTTTATTTGATTTCTAACAGCAGATTTTCATAAATCATAACAAATAAAATTTTACTAAATAATAAAAGTAGAAACATTGATGCTCAAAATTTATTAAACAACAGCAACAAATTGACAACAACATAAGTAACATGCATCAACTCTAACATAAAAAGAACAAAATCCCACATTTGAACACAAAAAACGAAGGGAAACAAAAATCATACCTTAAAAAAACCATGGGTGTTTGAGTTTCGAATTTGAAGACTGAAAACCCCACTTGTACAACTTTCAATTGTTGAATAAAAATAAAATAGGAACAAAATTAATCAAACAAATGAACAATGAACAAAATTAAAATAGTTAAGGTTTCAAATTTTTTTTTTTTGTTTTAATTAGGGTTTCAAATTATAAAACTTTGGGTTTATTTGATTTTAACAGTAGATTCTCATAACAAATAAAATCAATGAACGACTAAAAAAAAGGGAGATGAGAAAAGGAGAATATTTGCCTTAAGGAAAGGGCGATCTCTTCAACGGTTCAACACATATGATCGGTGGTAGGGAGAGGAATGGGTGATTGTGGCGGCAAAATGAAGAGTGGGTGCTAGTGGTAGCGGCGGTGGCGATAACTAGGTATGAACTTGTAGTGAGAAGTTAGGGTTTGGACCTTGGAGTAAAGAGAGGCGAAGTGAGAATTGAGAGTTTGAGAGTGTGGTTTGTTCATTGGTGAGAGTGGGAAGACCGAAGCTTAAAGCCTTTAAAGATTGAAGATTGAAGACTGAAGAGTGATGAAGATTTCGTATAGAACCAGTGAAGAGAGAGAGAGAGAGGTGAGCTTCTAGTCGGGTAAAGACTGAAGAGATTAGAAAGAGAGCGTTTGAGAGATACGAGATTGAGATATCTAATCAAGAAATTGATTAGTAATTGTGACTGTTGGATCGTGTTATTAATTTTGATTTTAACAGTTGATTTATAATTTGGTACCTTTACTTTGAATCACTGACATGATGAGTCTTTATGCTATTGTTCTAGAGTTTACTGATATGTCTCAAATGAGTTTGTAGAGTGTAATTTTAACCGTAGATTTTGAATCTTGATTTGGTTTAAATGGTTGGATTTGAAATTGGGAACTAGTGCCAAAAAAGGCTGTTGAGATTGGTTTCCCAGTTCTCTGCTATCTGTTACCCAATAACCAAAGCATGTGAGTAAAAGTGGAAGACTGATTCACACTACCCAAGTATCGGTTGATTCAGGTTAATTATTTTATAATCCAAAACCCGAACCAAATAATTGGTTATTCTTAAAACAAGACCCGTGACTGACCAAGACTTGCATTTGGAGTTGCCCGTGGACCTTCGGGTCGGGCGGGTATGGTCGGGTAGGTCGAATTTTCCTGGTCACTGAACAACCCTAGTTGGAATCAAGCCTTCAAAACCTACAAGAACTTCAACCTCAAATACGAAGAACATGCAAAGTAAAATCATCCAAACTACCTACCTAGATCTGAAAGTTTGTTGGAATCAAGCCTAAAAAGCTTTCAAAAACTTCAAGAAACTACATATCAACGAAGCTCTACAGATTCAAACCCCAAAAGCTCTGAAGATCTTCTGCCACAAACTTTCGAATACGAAGAACATTTAAAGAGAAATCATCTAAATTATCTTCTTAGATCTCAAAATTCACTGGAATCAAGCTCAAAAACCTTTAGAAACTCCAAGAAACCACAAATTGGTAAAGCTTTACAGATTCAAGCCTCCAAATCCTCGAAGAATTTCTACCACAAGCCTTCGAAGACGAAGAACATACGAAGAACAAAGAATTTTTAACAAGCTCATAGCTAGAGATTCATTGTAATTCTGTTTGAAGGGTTTTCCGATCCATCCTTCAGCCAAATTGAAGGATATTTGGTGTTTGAGTCAAAATCACATTACCACAATTCCAATTAACAAATATTTCAAAGAGCTCAAATCATAAGATTGCTCTTTTGTAATCATAGAGAATTGTACCGCGCATTTATCAATACAAATTCACATTTGTAAAACTATTTTACTTGTTTAATTTATTTCAAACTCGAAATTTAGTCGTCCACAGTTACCCACCATTTTTTTAGCATGTACGTGTATTTTGACATATAATTAAGTATAAGTCAAATGGCACATGATTTTTTTTTTTTTTATCTTATAGGGAGCAGGGACTTCCATTTTAGCGAGTTCAAAGAAAGAACCAGCAAAATAACTATATTTTCAGCCCAAAACCAATGGTCCACCAATGAACTTAGGCCGCGGGCCCAGGTCCACAAAATTCCCAACCCAGTCTCTCCTTGCACAGAACGGCACCGTACTACGCCCCACAGTGCAGGTGCATTACGTTGTCGTTTCTCTAAGCTTTAAGGCGGTGGATATTGACACTAAAAAAGAAATTTGGGGTCTAATAACGGTCGAAAACTCCAATTCCTAGTTGGTTTTGGTTTTGGGATTGGGATTAATTGTTGAGAAACGAAGGTTGAGGTTGGTTGTGTTTTGCAATTCGGATTACTTGCTCAAAACAAGATTTACGTAGAAATAAAATAAAAATAAACCGACTCTAGGAGTGATTGGGAAAAAGAAAGTACTTTATTTGCTACAAAATTATCACCAGGTCTTGGCTCTAATATTGTATTCCCAGTCCGAGTCCGACTCTGAGTTGGGATTAGAATTCTATTTCTCTATATATAATCATTCCCTTTTCTTTCGTTCTTTTTTTCTCCGTACCCAACACACCAATTAAGAACACTGTTTTCTGTTTTGATTTTCTTCTATCTCCTCCAGCTATTTGTATCATCTTTCTTTCATTCATTCATTGGGTTTTTTCTCTAAACCCAAGACCTTTAGAAGAAGAAGCAGCCATGATACCCATCACGCAAAATCTATTACAAACCCTTCAAAACCAAAACAGCCAAATTTCCACCAACTTAGCGCTTTATTCTGGGTTTGGATTTCACGCCAACAAGTGCAACAAAAACAAGCCATGGTAGCCCTCACTCAGAATCTGCTACAAGCCCTCGAAAGCCAAAACACCCTAGTTTCCACCGACTTAACGCTTTCTTGTGTGTTTCACTTTCACACCAAGCTCAACGCCAACAAGTGCAACGCTAGCCAAGAAAAAGAGGTTTCAACAGCACTGACGCTGTTTGATGAATCATGGTTTTCTTCCAATAATAAGAGAAAAACCATGCAAAAAGATCAATATACCACGTCCATGATGCTAAGCACTACTGTTTCTCCCTGGACAATCATTAAGAAGCTCACGGCGAGTGATATTGGTAGTTTGAGCCGGCTCTTGGTGCAACAAAGTCTTGTCCGCCAACATATTCTGTCATTCTTTGGTACAGACTCGGTTGCAAAGATCGACAGTAACGGATTGAGTGTAACAGTTTTCGATCACTATTCAAACTCCGATTATGAGTTGGTTTCAAGAAGTGGCCTTCATCTAAGAGCTATGTTTTTAATGGAAAATGGCACGCGAATTTTGTGGCTAGGAGGGAATTGAAGGTAGGAGATATCATTGGGCTTTACTGGGATCCATGCCATTCAAAGTTCAATTTTTGTGTTCTGCAAAGGGCTCCTCATCATCAGATGTATTAATTAGTCTGCTCTTTGATACTTTTTAGGCCTACATGATCTTTTATGTGAATTAATCTTGGTAGGAGAAAACATACTCCTATTAGATTAATCTTTTTCTTTCCTTAAATTTTTGTCCAATCTTTGTTATCCCCAATGTGATGTTTCATTAATTGAAGAAATCTTTTGTTTTGTTTTTGTTATAAATTCTCTCATTGCTTTCCTTATTCCAAATAGCGTATTGCATTCCTCATTCCAAATAATGTACAATAATTGCTTGTTTAGATGAAAAATATGTCACTAGACATTCTTCGTATTGTTCAGGCCGATTTGGCCTCTTAATTGAATGAAATTGATGTGGCCTCTTTTACTACAGCGCTATATATAATGTATAAAGCAACATATTTGCATGTCAAGACTCATTACTTTGATTTGTGAAAATTCACATGATTAAGAAAGTAAAAACGAATTGGTCCCTCAATCAACTCTTCTTCTTTTTAAGAAGAAATGTCATTGAACACAGCTTTTTACAAGGTCTTGTGCTTTAGCTTCTATTCAAACTGTTTTTAGAACATGAAAATTGTACAACTGTGAACTTCTAGTTCAACTTGATTATTTTCTATATGTTTTGATTTTATATAAGGACAGAGTAAGCCAACAAATTAACAACGCCTTAAATATCCCAACTAGTTTTGATTGGTCATGTTGAAGCTGAAGTCCCATAATTTCCTTGCCAATTCTACATCTTGAGAGAGAGCGCTTGCTTCTGCTTTATTACTATCCGCGAAATATTCACCACTTATTCCTTTAACTTGTGGATGCAATGCCACGTAGCATTGAGTTGCGGCTCCCTGCAGCGACCATATGCAAGTGAATTCAATTAGCAACCATACTGCAAGGGGGCAACTCAATTCAAGTGAAGCTGCTCAAGTGGATTTTGATAGGAGTTGCAGGTACACTCACAGTAGTAGCACAAATGATATACCATGATACATACCTGTTGAACATTTTTCAGCATAAATTTACCAAGCGCATGAGTAAGAACTGCAATGAGCCAATGCAATAAAATTATCATTGGTGAAAAAGATTAACTAAATACATCATGTTTCCTGGCGATACAGTGGATAACTTTGATGTCATCCTTATAATTAATAACCAAAAAGAGCCCACAAATTTCCACAACTAGATGTGTGACACAAGCATATTAAGACAGATTTCGTGCAGGTACGAAGTAGAATACCTGAAACCCGACTCTAGAAGAGTATAGGAATACCAGGAATTCACTTAGTGTCAATATGAAATTACATATTTAGACATATAATTAAATATAAGTCAAATGGCTCAGAAGTTTACCATTCATGAAACTGTGGTAACGCAGAAGATTTGTAGCAATCATTCCTGGATGAAGGGAATTAGCAGTTATGTCTACCCCTTCTTCCTGTTTAAAAGAGGAAAAAAAACCAACAATTGAAGATTATATTCCGCCTCACATGACAATATGACTAGCATGGAATTATGAACTGAAAGACCGGTTAAAAGAACTTCAAATGACTGTTATTACCATTCCTGCCCTGAAGGAATATAAATTGACCTTAATTCAACCAGCAGCTATCCGCAAAGAGGAACTCAAGTGTCTCCAGAATTTATTTCTGATGCTACCCAAAATTATATTAATTTATAGTTTTCCACTAAATCAAGTCCCAGTCACACACCATATCAAGTTATTACTTATCCTCTATATGGACCTATTAAAATCATTTTATTAAATGGATTGGTTTAGTTATTTTAGTTATGCCTAGGTGGCATCTATCAAAAAAAAGTTATGCCTAGGTGATTCATGCATACTGAAGATTATATGCCAGGCCAGAGTCACAAAGTACAACACTCTTATCACTTATAGACTATGCTAACAATCACTGTTTCTACTAATTAAGACATAACATCATACTATAGACTTTTTATTAAGTAAAATATTTTTACTCAAAAATAGAGAGAATTCAAATATATAACATTATGCTATACAAAGGATGTTTTCAATTGACATACTAATAATCTTAAATGAAGTGACCAATCAATTAAGTCAAAAAGAAAGTATAAAAGACTGCATAAGAGAGAAGTTTAGTGCTTAGCTGCTAAAGATGAGAGAAAAGGGAAAAGAACAGCATGGGAAGACTTAAAAGATAAAGTCCAGCATTTGGCATGTTATGATTACAAGCAGCTAAGTTACATTCCTGTATTTTCTCTGGGTAAGAATATTTTCAACACTTAATCTTGTTTACCTCTACTGCTATACTTTTGAAAGTGTAATCAAATTGATCATGATGCAAACAAATGAAAATTTTAAACTTCAGTATTATTAAAGCTTCAGATGATTTCGTGTGCACCACCTATGCATCACCTCACCTGGAAGCAGACATGTCTTTAAAGAAAATAATTCAGTTTACTCCCAGCCATGAACCATCTTTAGTGACATATCTACGGTCATTGGAAGCAATTTATTTTTTTTGATAATAAACATGAACAATGTGTGGCTTGCATAAGCATTTTGTTGTCAGCTAAACCAGGAATTGAACAAATTTTTTGCAAAGCCTAGACTATTTTATAGTTGATGGCTTTTAAGCACTGAGTACCTTCAAGCGCCTTGCAAGCTCATTAGCATGCAAAATGTTGGCCAGCTTTGATTGTCCATATGCACTTATACTATTGTATCTGTTAATTATCAAGTAAAATACAAGCTATTTATGAGCACCTCAAGCCCTAAAACATAAATTAGTAAGAGACAAGAGTCATCAAATTATCCAGTAAAACTTTTACCCTGATTCATCATTGATCTTATCAAAACGAATCCCTTCACGATACGCATATTTGTGAGCCATCGATGATAAATTAACAATTCTTCCCTCCTTGTTGCTGTCACGAGCCGTTTTTTTCATGGTCTCCAATAGATGGTTTGTCAGAAGAAAATGACCTGAGAAATGGTATTGAAACCTCAAGCACTCCATTCCACTCGTATGAAGGGTAAATAGAAAGTATACCTTTCAGAAAATATTTCTACAAAGATGCAGTTGAGAGTGCATATTTTAAGTTTTACAACAATTTTTTCTTTATTTACAAAAGACAAGTGTTGAATCCTATTGATAATTCAAAGGAATAACCCAACAAATAGAAATAGCTTTTTGGATCTTAGGACAAGCTTTATTTCTGATTTAAAAATTAAACTATTTATGATGATTTCCCAAAATAATAAATGAAGAAGGGAAAATTCTATGACTAAATTTCCCCCTCGTTCTGAAATTGTCAACCCTACTTGCCATGAAACAGATTATTGCCCGCTTAAAGACAGATCAATGGAACTTATGAGTAACATACCTATATGGTTGGTTGCAAACTGCAGTTCTATGTTGTCCTGGGAAAGCTTGAATGGAGTTGCCATCACCCCTGCATTGTTACTTTCAAACAAACAATAGACATTTATTTCACTCCTTACCACTGAGCTATTTAATCTAAACACAGAACTCAAAACATTTTTTTTTTTTATAAATCTTATAGGGAGCAGGGATTTCCATTTTAGCAAGTTCAATGAAAGACCACAACAAAGAGGGAATAAGCAAAACAACTCTGATAAAAAAAAAAATTTATGCAAGCATTCAGCACACACGATTGCATGGTTACAAATAGCTCCAGCTTAGTGTGCTTACATGAGGAGATTCAGTGGAAGACCTGAAGCATTATAATCTGATGCAAATTTCCTTACGGATCCCATTGAGGTAAGATCTAACTCCATGACATCAATTTTAGCATTGGGGTTTTCCTTCAGTATTTGTTCTTTGAGATTCTTACCAGCGTCAGTGTTCCTTACAGCCATAATAACATGGACACCACGCAACGAAAGAACACGTGTTGTCTCTGCACCAAGACCACTTGATGCTCCTGAATTCAAATCAATGTGAGAACTGAAATATGTTAAAATGTACTGAATTAGAATAAAGGCAAATCAAAGAACACCCAGATAATGAAAAATCAAAAAGAAAAAGACCTGTGACAATAGCAGTAAGACCAGTTCCATCAATTCCTTTGGTCACTTCCTCAGCTGTGGAAGAGGCTGAGAACCCAGATGGCCCTTTCCAGCTAAAAATCCACATCTTTTGCTTTGCCAAAAACAAACAGACAAACTCACAAATTCCCCCCCTCTCTCTTTGTAGTCCACACTACTCATATAGTCATGGCCAGCATCATTCGGGTTGTAAAATACTAATAACAGGTTTTTCTCAAAACAAAAAAAAAAAAACTAATGACAGGATTCCTACTCGGATTTCATTACTAAGATATCCTCACGCACCTGTGTGACCATCATTTTGTGTACTAAGATATTTTCATACAATAGCGCATGACCATCATTTTGTGTACTAAAATATCCTTACAAAACCGCTTGCAATGAGATTAGTATTACAATAAAGAAAGTGATTTTACTAATTACGGATTGGGTTTATTTTTGGCCTAACAAGGTCCATAATCATAAGTGGGCTGACTAGAGGATGTAGTGCTAGGATGACCACCTGCACTATATTCCACTATCTTCACATTGTTGGATATGGGTGTTGATGTGATATTAATTCAACGGCTAGGATGGGTCCTGTCACTCCTGTGGTATTTTCTAAGCTAAAACGTCATGTTCAAGATCAAGCCCCCTCAAATTGCTAAAAGAACTTTAATAACCTTGGTCAACCCCAAAGCCCAAATCCACACCCATACTATATTCAATTGCAAATTCTTTCCCTTATATTCAGTTTTTAATTCCTCAACTACTAAAATTATAATTGTCTTCTTTTTTTCTAAAATATTTTTTCCAATGGAAGGGAAAAAGAAAGCGAGAAGTCGAAGTTGAAAATTTGAGTTGTCTATATTTTTGTTTATTTATTTTTATCATTACTTTTTGTCCCTCAAACCCACCAAGGCATTAATTAATTTTTAGTATCGACAGAATTTGATCTCAAAATTTTTATTTAACAATAAGAGAATTTACCTTCTTTTTTTTTGAGAACTTAGAAATTTACCAATTTTTGAGAATTTTCCAATTGAGTTAATTTCAACCTCATTTTTATCTATACTATATATTAAAAGGATTCTTTTCTTTGAATTGGATTTTTATATGGTTCAAAAAGACCCTTAGACCCTACATTAAGCACTGACAAAACTTAGAGACAATCTAGTAAAAATATATCTCCAACTTCATTTAAAATACCTACAAAATAGGACACTTTACTACTAATTCATGTTTTCAAAAAAAAAAACTTATCCAAAATTTTGATTAAAAAAAAAAAAAAAACTTATCTGTTCACTTTGAAAAATAGCATCATCACATGCGCAAAGTGCGTGTGAAAAGACTAGTTGTTGATATGTTGATATATTTTGATAAAGCACATTTTTTTATTTTTTATTTTGGGCTTGGTGTTCAATTCTGGCCCAAAATAAAAACAAAATAACTTTTTTTTTTTTTTTGGGTGCTAAAGATAACGGTTCGGTTGTTATCAGTGATTTTTATTAAAACTATTATTTTAACAGGCATCTTTGCACCAAAGTTTCAAAAAGAAGGGAGGCTAAAGTCGATTTTTTTTTTTTTTTTGAAAGGAAGAGAGGCTAAAGTCGATTATGAAATTGAAATCATTGGTGCTATTTATTCGTTGGAATAGAGGAAGAAACTATTGTTGAGGTAAGAAGTATCAATCAGTGAATTGCCCACAACCTAGTGATTAATGAATGAATGAATTAATTCTTATTCATAATATTTATAAAAAAAAAAGTAATTCTTTTTTATAATATTGTTTGTCTTTTTTTTTTTCTTATGGTAATTTAGTTTTCGTGAGCCAACCTCTATTTTCCGTGGCTATTGAAAAAAAAAAATTTTCTTTATCAGAGCTCTTCAAACCAACCAAAAATTGGACGTTTTTATAGTTTATAAATTCAGCATACATATACTATTTTTAGATTTCATGCTAAATGATAAATTTTGAAGGTAAAAGTCATGACAAGTAATGATATTCTTTTATAATTGTTGATATGGTATATCATGATTGGAATAATGTCACTTTCAATTGGATATATTATTAATACTGCTTTTATTATGCACCAATTGCTACTATGCATCTCAAAAATTAAATTTTGTATCTCAACATATGATAAAAAGGAAAAAAAAAATGTCCACAAAGGGTTGGGGTTGGGGGGTGATATTTTAGGTTTGCAAAGAGAACCTCCAATGTCTCTAGATTTTTGTCAAAATCCCTTTTTTTTTTTTTTTTGTGGGTGTAAATCATACTCCCCTCTCTTGAGATTTAAAATAATAACACTTTATTCTAAACTTAAAAAAAAGAAAAAAATCACACTTCATTCTCTTGAGATTTTAGAAAATCAACACATTAGTCATTCTATTAATAATAGTACAAGAATATCTCAAATCGAAAAAGATTTTTTTGACCAAACCCTAACCACGGTTTGGTGACAAAGGAACAATAACCAAAAAAAAAAAAAAAAATCACTAATGATGGTTAAGGATTAGTCAAGGAAATATTTTTAAATTTTGGAATATTTTGTTACTTTTTCTATTATCATTTTAGCCTTTAGAAACTTTTTTTGGGGGGGGTTAAGACTTAAGGATCTTTCTTGTGTAGTGTAGCTTAATTTTCAAGAAGAAGAAAACTAAATAAAGAATATATGCATTATGAAATTGACTAGCAAGCATGATCATTAAAGTCTTTTTCTTGGAGTTTTTATTCATACATATTTAAAGGAACTCACCCACTATCCTATGTGGGGCATGGAGATGCCCTTTGCATCAAAACGAATCTCTCTTTGATCATTGCATGCCTCATTCATTATGTTGGTCATCACCTGAGTGGGCACTCGGCAAGTTGTCCCTTTCGATGAGGGAGTATGGCACACCTTTCACTTACAACATTTCAGCCAAGGCAAAAAATTTAAATACCCAAAAAAATCCTTTGAAAACTCCTGAGCATTCTGTCAAAGTATTAACAAGAAGACAATAAATCCGAAATCTCATGTATCACATGAAATTTCAGACTCATTCAAATTTTGTTTACTTTATCTTGACTGTTTCCAAAATATATATACTTCCCTTAAAAAAAAAAAAAGGTTTCAATCCTTGCAACTTACAAAGTATTCTCATTCTTTTTTGCTTAAAATAAAATGGTCCAGATATGGGGGAGAGATTTAAATTCAAGTATTGGGTAACCGAGCTCTACCCATAAGATGCAGGAGGCCCTTCTATGATAAGGACAAAGCCCTTTTGACCATCATGTTTCTTGGTTAATCCAAAAGCTTTGCTTGCTTTTCATGTTATGAGACTAACAGAATATTCCGGAGGATGCTACTATAAGTGCTCTAATAGATGCAAAAGAAAATAAATGGGTTAAAGAAGAATTTATGCCCATGAAGAGCTGATTTGATTTCAAGTATCTTGCTGAGTTATAAGAAGGCCTCTGATGTAGTTCCTCTTGTATTTCGTGGTGTTTCCTTCTTAGTCAGTTTCAATATAAAATTTGACTGGATTTTCAAAAAACAAAATGAGAAAGAACAAAACATAATGTATATTACAGCAACCAAAGTAGCAAATTATGTAATGTTGCATAAACATTAAAGAATTCTTCACAAACTTAATACAGCATAATTTACACACAATTAATACATTAACACCAAATGCACATTAAGGGGAGAGAGAAAAATGCACATCAAAGAAAAGAGTGGAAGAAAATAAAAATAAAAAGAGATGGTGTGAGGAGAAGCTTCAAAGTGGGAAGAAACTTAATCCCTGGCCTTGAAAGGAATAGCTCTGATAACTATCTGGTGGTACACAGCAGCAAGAGCAGCACCAATGAAGGGTCCAACCCAGAAGATCCACTGTTTTAATCAAAGGGAGATATATTGTTAATCTTAACCTCTTGTCAAAGAGTCAATAATAATGGGTTAAATATGATTTATATATTAAGGCTTACCTGGTCATCCCATGCATGGTCTTTGTTGAAGATAATGGCAGCTCCAAGACTTCTGGCAGGGTTAATACCAGTTCCTGTAATGGGGATAGTAGCCAAGTGAACCAAGAACACAGCAAACCCAATGGGAAGTGGAGCCAAAATCTGCAAAAATGATAATACACTAGGTTAGAACATTGTGTTTTATGCATAAATTACTTATCCAGTCAATTGATTTCTGCTTTCACATTTAACACTGTGCTTTTCATATATCTTAGTTACTATCAAGTCAATTGATGTTTGTCACAACATTTAATTTGTAGGGGAAGTAAGTGGGGGCATAACATTGCACTTCAAGTGGGAAAAAAAGAGACTTGATTTAATCATTTGAACATCGTAACTGGTAAGACTTAATTACTTCTTTGTTTTCTTTTAAAAAATAAAAGTAATATATGAATTCATGAGATAAAACACAATCTGACTGAACATTTGCATACTGGATTGTATTAGTGAAATGTCAATCTTTTTTCCCGACTGATGTGGCAAAAATTAGGTACGACCAAAGCTAGGAAAATAACATAATGTCAAGTTTGCTCTAAAATTCATGCCACATCAGCATGAACAAGAATTCGAACAAATCGTTGGCCTTGTGACACGTCAATTTTCCTGTAACTTTCTTTTTTCCCAATAAGATAGTATATTTTAATAGGAAAAGATTGAGTTTTGTTGTAAAATTGTTGTAAATTTTGTTCTGGTTAAATGCTCAAACCAAGCTGATTTTGTATAAAATAGATACTAATTGGGACACATCAACGAATCCATCAAAATCTACTACCATGAATCATTTTGATACAAGGTAGATGTCGTTTATTTGCGATGTGTTACCCCCGCAAAGTAATCCATGGTAGATATGGTAGATAATGGTTAATGGATTAAGATGGTCACTTGTAGTTGACAATTGATACCAATAATTTTCTAGTCTGAAGTGGGAGAGAACCAGATGATAAGAACAATAGAAACCCCAAGGAATCCAAGACAATTTGTGTTACGCTACCTTTGTATGTGGTGGTGGGTCACACCAGGATCTTTCTCCATGGAATAGATTCAATAGATATGAAGTAGATCCTAAGATACATTTATTAAATTTTATAAATATAAAGTGACACTTATTTTACACATACTAACTACCGAGAGGGGATGGTCTAGTGGTCTTGGGTGATACACAAGATGCATTGAGTGTGTGGTTCAAAGTTTGAGTTCGAATATAAACTCACTTGAGTTGCCTCCCTCAGCAACTCGAGGTTCAGAGTATCCCTCGTGAGGTCGAGAAGCTATGGCTCATTATGGTCCCCCCCTGCACCTTGCACCCAGCAGGACTTTGAACCCAGTCATGCCCAGATAGGATTGACCATGGGTAACCACCCCTAGCCTTTTTTTTGTTCATCAAAAAAACTATTCTACACATACTCGAAAAATAACTAAAATTATAACTTCAAATAACAATTTCAGTTGCTTTTTTAGGATTTGTATAAAACAGTTTTGGGCAACAAGTTTAATTTCTATTTCCTACTTAAATTTTACAAATACACACATGGTCACAGCACCCAAAAAGCACCCCCACAACTCTCTCTCCCTCTCTCTTACACGGAGGACACAGAAATCAATGGCAAATGCAAGAACTTAACAATATAAATTTAACCCTACCACACATCATTGGTGTAATTAATGGTCATTACTCTAAAAATATAAGTGTTGGTAAAGTATAAAGTTAAGGGACAATTCAAATTTTTAAAAGAAAGCTTTCACACGTACATACACTTAAATTAAATAAAATTAAATTAGAGTCTTGTATCAAAAAAAAAAAATCTAACCATAAAAAGCATAAAAATAAAAAAATTATAAAGAAAAGACCCTACACCTACGGACCTACTGGTACCAACCAGCTTTGCAAATTTATGACAGTCGATTTTACTTTGTTAAACAAAAAAAAAACACTTCTTTTGTTTTGGAAAACAAACCAACTTATTTTGAAAAGCAAGTAAAGGAATCAACTTTCTCCAAGAGTTCCAAACATAAACTGGCGGAAACCCCACTTTTAAGATAAATACAAAGGAACCATAGACCAAAATTTGCAAGCAAAATACCAAGAGGAAAACAATAAAATAAAATAAAATAAACATTACTTTGTAAAATCGGCTAGTAAAGTAATAAATAGCACAAAGAGGAGACCAAAAGCACTAGCAAAGCAGTCAAGCTAATTAGTCCATGCAAAATCAACTCAGAAAATCACTTGCAAGGGTCAAGAAAAATAATCCCATGGAGAAATTATTTATATATATATATAAACATAGTAAAGTTAAAATTAGGAAAGAAAGAAAGAGAGAAATAATAATACATACAGGGACGTGAGAGTCTCTGGCGTTTCTCTTAGCATCAGTAGCAGAGAAGACAGTGTAGACAAGGACAAAAGTGCCAACAATCTCAGCACCAAGGCCATCTCCCTTGGTGTAGCCATGGTTCACAACGTTGGCTCCACCACCATTGCTCTCATAAAAGGTTGGTCCAAAACCCTTCACAACCCCAGCTCCACAGATAGCTCCAAGGCACTGCATGATTATGTAAAACACTGCTCTTGTAAGGGATAGCTTCCTTGCCAAAAGGAGCCCAAAGGTCACAGCTGGGTTTATGTGTCCACCTATTGTAAACAATATAAACACATATATTTGATCAGTACAAAAAGGTATAAAAAAGAGAGAGCAAGAATAACAAAAAAAGGAAGGTTTATTTTTTTTTAAAAGATAGTTAGCTAACCTGAGATACCAGCAGTGCAGTAAACAAGCGCAAAGATCATACCACCAAAGGCCCAAGCAATTCCTTGGATACCCACAGTTGCACACTTGTTTGTAGACTTGTTATAACCCATCACAGTTAAGATGGTGATGTAGAGGAACAAAAAGGTGGCTATGAACTCAGCAATCCCAGCCCTGTAGAAGGACCATGAGGAAAGCTCCCCTGGCTCAAACAAAGGAGCTGGGGGTGGCTCTTTGTAGTCCTTGTCCGTCTGAGCCGATGTGCCCAAGGGTTGCCTCTCTGAGTACTTGTTTGCTCCAACCTTAACATCTTCATCCTTGCCCTCCATAGTTCACTCTCTCGCTCTCTCTGTTTCTCTTAGCTCAAAAAGATGATATTTTTTTTCTCTCAGAACACACTCAGGTAAAGTCAGTCAAGTAGAGGAAATTTAGAAGGTCAGGTGGTTTTATAGATGGGAAGTCTATTATTTGGCTGAAAGCAAAAATGGGTTGTCTTTTTTTTCTTTTCTTTTTTTTATTTTAAAAATAAATAAATTCTAGGTAATCAGTTATAATTATTGTGCTTTTTTTTAAGGGTTTTATATATATATATATATATAATCTTATCAAGTTATCGTGATTAAGGATGGTATATTACCATATTTTAGGGTTCTGGAAAGAGCAGAGGGATGTTGACAGGTTCTGGTTGGTGCCTTGGTTTTGTTCTTATCCTCTACAGAGTGTCATATATACTTTTTATTATTATCATAATTGTTGTTTATGATGGGTTTTTGAATATTTTTGGTCCGCTAGATTAGCTGTTCTGGGCCACCTGATTCATTTACCTAATCTTAATGTGAAATTTTTTGTGGAAATTGAACGTGCCATGATCACATGTGGTCTAGCTCAGTGAATTTCAGTTTTCAGCACTTTCTGACTGTAAAGTGCACTAAGATGATGTAAGGTCGGATAATAGGCAGGGGGAAAAAAAAGAGAGAGATAACCTAGCAAAATATTTCCTCGAAAAAAAAAAAAAACTAACAAAATAATAATAATAGGATATGATTAATGTATTGTTGTATACTCTAAGAATTAATCACTTTTTTTTTTTATAAGTTCCTTAAAATAGTCTAGTAATTTAAACCTAACCAAATGGCATATGTTAGTAAACCCATAATAATAAAAGAGAGAAAAGGGCCCTTCGAAAAAAAGTATAAAAATTTATGAAAAGGGTAATAAACTAGGTTTTTTTTTTTTTTTCATAATTGTTATTGCTTTGGCCCTCAATCTCAGACTTGTAGTTCAGCCCCTACCAATAGGAAGCCTTGCAATAGTAAATATATGTTTGCCCTCCTATCCAAGTTATATTGAGTTTGGAAAGCTTATCTAACTTTTTGTTAAAAATTTGATATTAGAAGTGTGTTAAAATATATTTATACTTCGAAAAAGTAAGGTTTAAATAGTGGCTGCTCCAAGATTTTTTTTCCTAGAAGGGGTCAATGAGAAGATAAATCTTGAGTAGGAGATGAATTTTGTGGTTTACATGGTTTTATCATAAATTTGTCTATAATACTAAGAAGATAATAAAAGATAAACTATAAGTTCATTTGGTATATTGTTTCTTCATATAATGAACATAATAATTATTATTACTAAGATTAAATCTTGAAAATAATCTACCATTTCTAAATACAGCATCATTACGCATTCTTGGAGTGATGATTACTTCATAAGTACAAGATTTTATGGGATAAGAGAGCAAGGGTTGCGGATCAAGACTTTAGAAAGGAGCTTCACACATATGCACTTAGATTAAAATAGAGTTAGATTTCTATCTCAGATTAAAAAAAAAAAATGATAAACATATAAATTATTGTTTGTTAAATGAACTTCAATTATTATTACCTAGAATATTTTTAACAATTAGTTTATGTCTTTACTCTGTACAATTATTTTATTTACCAATTCAACTGAACATAGACAACTATTGGTCTTTATAATTCTATTAATAAATTTTTTGCTGTCCTAATTAATATTTGTTTTTGTCTTTACTTAATCACTCCTCTGTCCCACCTCCTTATCTTTTATATATTTATATATATATATATATATATATATAATCACCCTCTGTCTAATTGTTTTATTATTATTTAGTGTTAACATTTACTAACTATTAATTGATTGACCAGCCCATGCCCCAATCCCCACTTAAAAATAACAAATTAAAAATATATTCAAACTTAGCCACTCCACTTGCAGATTCTATAGAAAGTATAAATTAATTGTTATTTATTTAACAATTCAATTCAATTTTGACAACTATTGGTCTTAATAACTCTATTAAGAAATTTTTTTTTGTCTCAATATTTGTTTTTGTCTTCACTTAATCATGAAAAATTCTTAGGTACTCATCGAGCATGGAGAAATGATATTCCCTCCTCTCAAATTCATAGTAGACCATACCATGAATTAAATGAGTAGACCACATCATAAATGTGAGAGGAGGGAGCATCATTCTCCATACTCCGTGGTACCTAAAAATTATTCCTTAATCACTACCCTATCCCATGCCCCTTGTCTATTTTTTTTTTTTTTTCTAGAATCATTCCTTGTCTAATTGTCTAATTGTCTTTTAATGTTAACATTTACTGACTATTGATTGACCAAATGGCCCATGCCCCAATCCCCACTTAACAAAATTTTTAATTAGTTGTAACTTTATTTGTAAGAATAAATTGTTAAGGGATCATATTTAAGTTTATTTTAGTTAGACTTGGACTTAAAAAGATTTAGAGTTAGAGATTGAATATGTTCAAATTTTTATTTTAAAGGGTCAAAACAGAAAGATAAATTATAAAATCATATACATATATATATATATATATATATTTATTTATTGGCTAGCTCAGGGTCTAAAGCTAACGCCGCCTTTAAATTTAAAAAATGTTGTATATAAAATATAACAACTAAAAGCTAAGCTTATGAGCTTAAGCCAAATGTAAACATTCGGAATAAACGATAAGCAAATGTGGGTTGTATGAAATTACTCTACGAATGTTTTCAGTGTTTAGGTATGTCTACTTTTTCGATCTTCTTATATTGTTCAGACTCAATACAATCTCAATCTTATCTAAAAAACAATAATAACAACTAACGGATTACTATGAAAAACTTAAGTGACAACTGACGCTCTTTTTTTTTTTTTTTCCAAACAAAGACACAATCAATTTTAAACATATATTCAAAAAGTGTTGGATCCAATTTACTTTGTCATCAGTTTTACCGAACAGGAAAAGTTAACTGATAAGGGTAATTCTAAAATATTATTGAGGCTTTTCTACATTAGATAAAGCTGACGATCTGAAGAAACTCATCACCCATACTATGTATTAAAGGAAGAAGACGACGTCCTCGAGGCCGACAACTCCACTTCCAAACAGGCGGCATTTAAGACTTGACGAACTAGAATGAGATGCGAAGATGACGAGAGTAAGCTAACGGGGATAAAGAAGCCCTTGACAGACCCAGCATGGTTTTGCTTGGACTCCACGAATGAGTATATATGAAAACACTTTGTGCCCCACGAATAACCCTAATCAAAAGGATCCCCACAAGGAAAGAATCCCTTAAGATACGCGCATTAATAAGGATCTTCCACACAAGGAAAGACCCTCTTTGCCAAGGAATAAATGTCAACTTTACACTACTATAAAACCCCAAAGCTCTCACAAACCAAGGTACGCATAATTCACCCTAACTCTGGCACTCTAGAGTTGGCCAGTATCACACTGGTACTCTTTGTAGAGTCTTCATCTTTTGTGTCGTGCAAGTTTTTTTCTAGAACACGTAAGGACCGTGTGGCTTACTGACGATTTTCGGTCTTATCATTAACAAATGCTCTAATGGCTTTATTTAGGAACTATATTTATAAACTTTTCATGAAAAAAAAAAAAAGAGCAACTGATTTTTTATATTTTTATTTTTCATAAGATGGTATTAAAACTTTCTTAAAATAATTAATCTACAAATGCTTCAAGAACACCCGTTAACCTAATTTTTATTATATATCAATTACTATAAATTATATCAACAATTGTGAAAAATCATAATATTTTTAGGGATGATTGATTTAAAAAAAAAAAAAAAGTATAAATGATTGAATTAAAAAGGGCAACATGCTTAATAATTAACGTGTTTGGTTAATGTATGCACTTCAATTTTTTTTCTCAATTTAAAAAACCTTTTATGGAAAAATAAAATTAACTTTTTTATAAAAAAATTTCTAAAGAGAATTATTACATTCATAACATTTTTACAATTGATAAGTGGTTATTGGATATAATTTAAAGGGCAAGACTTAGGCACAGTACTTAGGTACTGCTCCTTATATTCTTCTCTTAAGATTATGCCATGTGGATTTTTTTTTCAAGGAATAAAATTTTATTTTTTAGTTAAGTATCCGCATGTGAGAATCTTAAAAAAGAAACCTAAGAAACTATACCGAAGGCATTGTTCCTGAAATGAAATTTTAGTGCGTCTTTATCAATAGGTCTCGTGCGCTATTCACGGGACCATAAGTTATCTAATTCAGCAAATTTTTTTATTAAAATTGGATCCAATAGCACTATTTTACACATTTAAAAATTATTTTGTTACAATATTTTTAATTTTTAATTTTCATCGATAATTGTGCAATGCAATCACAACCACTAAAAGGTGTGCAATGAAAACCAAATCAAATGGCTGAGAAAAACTGACCGTTATGCGACCGTTGGGAAAGTGACTGCCTTTTGTGCAAGCACTTGGCAACAGGTATGCATGGCATTATGAAGAGTATTTACTAATTCCAATTTTTATCGTCATATAACCGTGCTTAGTACTCTCAAAGGGGTCCATTTCCAAAGCAGTTTGGCCCATCATTTTCTCTCCTTTTTCCCCCTGTTTTGCTTTCGCCCATGTCTATTCATTCTAGGGAATATTTCAACACATACAAACATTTTTCCCGATAAATTTCATAACAGTTGAGTCGTTAAATTATTATTAATTCGTATATTGACTTGCTAAATCATTTTGTTATCTATTGATAACAACTTATTACCTTATCAGATGTGTAATTTATTCTGAGTTATGTCGTGTCCATAGATTTCAAAAAAGAATAAATGAAGTATTAGCCCATTTTTTAACTTTTGTTTTGGGATATATACTATATATTTTTTAATTATTGGTATGATTTATTTTAATTAAAGGAATATAATTCTTATTTGAATTTATTATTGACAATACCATTAATATGCCATGTTAAGAATTCTTAAAATAATTTTAAAAAATATTGTGTCACAAAATTGATTGATGTTGGATGCTAAGCATGATAGTCCATACTCAATGTTACTCCTTTTTTTTTTGAAAGCTAGTCAATGTTATCCTTAAAGTTATTTTATTCATTTATTTATCATTTTCATTACCAAACATGGTTGACAACTGACAAGGAATGGGTGCAAGTCTTGGACCACACATCCCCTTCTTTTGTATTTCTATGTTCTCTTTATTTAACTGAGTTTCGTGGGCCTTTTATCCTTTCATTGCAGTCTTCTTTCTCAGCTTTACAAATTAAAAAAAAAAAAAAATCAAAAGCGCTTGTTGTGCAAGACAACTCACACTCGTGAGGGAGACACCTTTCTGGGTTTTGTGCCCCAAACCCTCACATGCAGCCACCCAACGGGTCTGCTCCACATGCTAGAGTGTGCTTAAACTTAGCCCCAATGCCAACCATTAAAAGCAACAATACAATTTTGAGTTTTTTATTTACCCAAAACAAAACAAAACAAAAATCAAGAGCTCCTACTCATTGTTCATTGACACAATGCCAAAACCTCTAACTGGAGGCCACGTGGCTATCGATGTGATCTCAGTGCCTTGTATTTTATACTACTTTGCTATGCCATCATGGCCCACCACTGGCCCAACTTAACCATTAAGAATATTTGCCAAGTAATTCTCAAGGCAATGACCAACAGACAAAGTCGCAATTGGTACATATATAATTGTCAAGACAAAGATGATTTACCACGGGAACAAGTTTCCTTCAACTAGAATATGCTCTCACTGTTTACTTTACTGATGCTCATCTTTCATCATTCATTTGCTGATTTTTGTTTTGTCCAATATGCAAGTTACTTTGCTGCAATTTATTTTGGATTATGACAATATGTTCTATCACAGCCTCCTTTTTTTTTTTTCTTTAATTTTTATTTACTTATTTATTTATTTATTTATTTGGACTGGAACTGTCACAGGCTTTTTAATTGTTAGACAATTCTGCATCACGACAAATTCACCTAAACATAGAACTGGTCATGGGAGCCAGCAGATTATAGCAGCCACTCTCTTTCTTCAAAATTTCTAACGAACAACATCATGCTACTCTTATTTTAAAAAGTTATCTATTCTTCTAAGATTGTATACTTTGTGGCAACTTGTGCATATGTGAGCTTGTAATTAGATTACATCTCTTATGCATGGGTCTATTATTGATATTAGATAAAAATTAATTCAATCACTGCTTGATATGTGACAATATAAAAATATAAAAAAAATTCACAATTATTTTTGAACTATAGGTTGAAATTTGAAATTCCCTACAAAAAAATTTGCTATAGTTAATATATAATAAAAATAATATTAATGAGAAAGTTATATGAAAGTGACGTTGATTACAACCTAGCAACTTAACAAATTATGATACATATTACGGGAAAAAAAATTGTATTAAAAAAGTGCACCCCTTTAATTAGCAGCAAGCAGTAATCATTATTCGCTAATTTTATCACCCCTCTCATACTAGGCAAGGATAAGGAATTAGGAGCATTTGCATTGGGAAGATTATGAACTAGCTCGCTTCTTGCTTTAAAATCATTAGTTTGATGGCATGATCATGTGATTTTTGGGAAGGTTAATCATGTCTTATGATGGATTTACAATATATGTCAGCATCATTTTAAATTTGCTAGAAAAATACCGACACTATTAACTTCTATTACAAGCAACAATATATTACTGACATATTCCACTTAATAATGACATATTCTAATCTTGAAACACAAAATTTTATTCGTGTGATACGTCTCGTTGTACATTACATCAATTTATTTATTATCTTTTATGGCAAGTTTATGTGCGAAATATTCTTGTTTGTACAAAATATTCGGGCATATTCTAGTGGACTCAAGTTAATAAAATGTCCATTTTGATATCAATACATAAATTGATTTGAATAACTATTTTATGATCAGGTGATTAAAGGTTAGATGACCTTTTCACAATTTAGGCTGTCCAAATCTTTTCAGCTTCGATTGAGTTGACACCAAACTTTTGTTTCTGAGATTGTCTCTAACTATGTCTCATGAATTTCACCAATGGGAAATCCCTTTCAACAGTTGTGATTTCAACCAAAAAATTTCTGTCCCAAATCACAACACTTCTACGTGAATCTACAGCCAACACCTTTTTTTATCACGTACAAATTACAACATACTATCTCAATAGTTCTGAAAATGTAAGTTACAAAAAAATGTTGCTAAAGAGCAAAAGAAAGGGGACTGAGGAGCATTTTACACATGACAAGTTTAGCTTTAAGTTATAACATAGGCAATGTCTAGGTTAAACTTAATGATAAAACTAGATATAACCTAGGAAGCAAGGTACACTTCATTTGAAGTCCTATATCGATATCGTACCCGTATCAAACAAACGTCATAACCATCGTGTCATGTTATAATTTTTTTAATTTTTTTAATATTGCTTGTGTCACTATGTCCTACCCGTGATTCCTAGGATATAATAAAGTGCTACACCTTATGTTCTTCATTTGAATTCAACTTGGATTCAACCACATGGAGGTATTGATCAATGCAATAAAACTAACGTTATCTTTTTCCAAAAACATTTAAATTCAACCATGTGTTATTGGTCAATGCATCGACATGGTTGAATTCTACCAGAGAACCTAAGCTATAAGCAACTATATCCAAGCTATGATACTCAACATTCTTTCTGTTGGTATTACAGCAGAAAAAGGGAGCTTCCATTTACATGCAAAACGACAAAACCCTCAAAATATTTAACGCTTAGTATTCTTAATTGATTGATAACAAGCCCCTGGTTTATTTATAGGGGTTCAACATAATACAACACTATGTTATGCTAAGCTGGTGGGTTATTTACCAGATTCCTAATGATCAGCAATACACTACAATTTAATAGAAAATCAAGTCATTTTTCTTCTTGGGATTCATCGCAGTGTCGAAGATGGATATGTGGGCAGGGTCTGTCTGGTTCTCCTCTAGTCCAAAGGACCTTGAGATCACCTCGCTTCCTTCCCAATGTTAGGAAGGTCCCTGCAACATACGTATAAATTGATAAGCCATTTTGCAATCTAACATGTCCATCCATATTGCAACATACATGCTGTTACAAAAATTACCAAGTGTAAATGGGACGATATAAAGCAGTGCTGGTTGGCCATGTCCATCCATCAAGTTTAATGCCACGTATGTAATGAGAAGACCTGTCATAGATGTAAAGAAAAAAATGTATGTATGACATTCTTGAGAAAGGGAAAAAGTTCCTACTATATAAAAGACATGATGATAGTTAGACAATGGAAAAGAATATAACACTTCTTATATCTAACAATTTTATGACAAATGTTAAGTCTTAATATCAGATAACAAAAGAAAGGAGATTCCTTAACTATTGATTACCTAATCCATAAGCAATCATTGCCCACAAGAAGTATCCAGCTCGTATACTCTTATTTGCCAGCCAATCATACCTGCAAGGACATTCCAAGGTACTGATTACATATATTTTATTATATAAAAAGTATTGATTAAATACAGAACCCCAAGCATTGGAAAATTATCACAAGCAGAAAAAAGGCTGTAATAAGAACTATATAAACTTGGGATGACTGTTGCAAGAACCCAAATTTCCTAATTTTCTTGCACCTTCTAGGTCAGAGGAAGAATTTAGAGCATTCAAAACAGAGAGGAACAACAGAAAATCAAAACTCCAAGCAGGCACAAGGTCTTTCTATAAATGAAGAAGGTAATGGCAGTTTCTTATCTTCTTATACCAGTTCTAATTCTCTTAGAATTAACCAAATTTATTACTCAAATCAATATCTTTTTGAATGAATTATTATGACTAGAACTCAAAAAATACTAGGTAATTCAAAGAATTTGATTAAAGCTGTCAAATCAGGAAAATGAACATGCTGACTATATCCAGAAAAAAAGAAAACCATCCAAGAATTGGCAGCACTGGTAAAAATAAAACTCTTGCAAGCTCAAGCAATTGTAAGAACAAAACTCTTGCAAAGATGAAAAGGAGTTTTAACCTAAGAGAGAACGCTATTAGCAGTCCTGGTAAAAGGATGTCACCAAATCCAATGATGCTGTAACCACCCCATGGATCAAATATGCGTGGGATCTTTAGTAGCATCGGGATACCATCCTCTCCACTTTTATCACCGCGAGCTACCTGTTGAAAAGATATAAATGATTGGATGTACTCTTCAGCATTTGAAACCCCAAGTAGTCTAAACCATTGTCATGATCTATCATAAAGAGTAACATTAGATTGATTACTTACCACAATCATCACACTTTCACTGAAAAACTTTGTAGAAATAAACACCCAAAAGATATCATACAAGAAGGCACAACTGAGAAGAACAGTACCCACCTGATAACAAATTATTCAGAATCATGTCAGAAGAATAGTCATTCAATTGCCAGGCATAGTGGCATATTCTCTTTTTCATATATATATATATATATATATTCCATATAAACCTCTTGACATGAACTAAAACTGATAAATAATAAAAATTACAAAATATTAATTTTAAAAGGATTAAAGGATTAACTAATATTATAATACACTTTTAGAACTGCACATATCTAAAATTAAGCAATTATGAAACTTCCAATATGAAGCAAAACAAAAATACAACATAATTCATGGCTTTGAACTTAGCTTGGGCCACCATTAAACCCATTTGATCAATCCAATCCAGTTAAACCAGCTCGTGCACCACATATGAAAATCAAAGGTAGGAAAAGAAACTTATATATTAAGATTGATAATGAGAAATAATGTGTAAAACAAAAATGAATTCGCTATATCCTTTTCCCAACTTCAGCCCCTTAGGTGACAGGTACAGCAGCTCTCAAACTTAATAACCTCACTTTTGTCACTGTGCTCTGTTAAGCAAAATTTCAAGTGTTTCATGCCATACAGCAGCACAGAAGCTAAGTGCTCAGATGCTTTTGTCAGTATCACATGCTTTTTATTTTTTAAGTATCACATGTGACACATAATAAATCCAACCCTAGTGTTCTGTTAGCTGGCTTGTATTGAAGCTAAACTTGAAATCAAGCTTGTTCAGGCTAGGGATGAGCTCAGTTGAGCAGACAAACAAAATATCTTAAGCTATTCAAAAGCAGTTTGCTTGCTTGCCCACTTTAGCTATTAGCATCATGCACAAAAACTACAACAACATAAACTAACATAATTAAGATTATTTCTTCTCTAAAAGCTTACTTGGGTTATTACATTGTTTAATCTTCAACAGGATAGCTGTCTTATCTATTTCATATTTCAAAAAGCCCTACTATATCAAAATATCTCTAATAGATCTTTCCAATCTCTGGATACTATACCTTTTTTAGTAACTTTCAAGCATCACATGTAAGGCGTGAAGCTAGGGGCGTTCATCAAGCTAAATGACCACAACTGACCGCCAAAGGCATCAGTCATGGTGGTTGAAATGGAAAAAGGGAAAAACTGATGGGGCTGGCCTGGCATGCAGATTTTAAAAGCTATCCAAAAATGCACTAACCGACACACACACACACACACACACACACATATATATATATATATATTTAAAGTAATAGCTGCACAAAACAACATTGTTTGGGAGGCTGATAAACAAGAAATCATCCTCTTCTCAAAATTTCATTTTCTCTCTCTCTCTCTCTCTCACATCAGTGTCAGTGCTTAGCCTGCTCCTAACCAAGAAGTTCTTTCAGGAAAGGGTAAACTCTCTCTCTCTCTCTCTCTCTCTGAAATTTTACTGAAAACTCTACAGGGTTTTGTCATTTTGCAGGTGATATTTCACTGAAAACTAACAATATCCCTCGATTTCCCTCCAGAGTCAAGGTCTTCCATTTTTACCCCTCCCTTCCAGACGTGAATGAAAAGATTTTCTTTGGGGTTTCTGGTTTTATTATTATTATTTTTTAATGATTAGTTTTGTTTGGGGTTACTGAATACTTGTAACAAATTCATTAATTGACTTTGTTTGGGGCTACTGATATTAAGAAATGCATACATTCAACTTTAAAAGTTTGAAATGAGCTTTGAATTGGAACTATAGAGTAATGTGTACTGATTTAGCCAACCGCGCTGCACATGGCAAACCTCCCTGTGCTGCGGGCGGTCCAGCCCATTCCACAGTGCAGTGCAGTTTGCAAATTTGGGACACCAGCCTCATCTGTGCAGTGCAAAAATGGGCAAAAAAACTGACCGATTGCACAGATTGACACCCCTACGTGTAGCAGATATATTACTTAAATTTGTAAACTAAACCACCATTACACTCATGATAATTATATACAATGCCATAAAAGATTTCAGCCATAAGCAACTCTCCATGAAACTGTAAGAGCTGTACATATTTAAAAATTTCAACACGCTCTCAAATGTGCTAAACTTGAGCCTCTCCCTACTCAAATTTCTGTAGAAGTCTCAAATTGATAAATTTGGGCTTACACATGAACAATCACATGCTTCTTATTAATTAAACACATCAAAATGCTTGATGCCATCTTACCTTCACATATACATTTTTGGCATCATAAAACGTTTAGGGGAAATTTCATAGAAAGGCCCAATGTTTATACCATATTTCAGATTAGATCCCAAGTTTTTAATTTTGTCAATTAAAGCCCTAGACTTATGAAACTGTTTCAGTTTGAAGCCACCATCCATCTGTTCAGTGGCTACCAAATTGATTTAGAAACAAGCCCTAGGTGAAATACATAATTTAATCAATAGTTTCCAACTTCTCCCTGTTCCATTCCTGTCTAGAATAAAAGAAATGACTAAGAAAGATGCAGAGAGGCTTCAACTTGAAACATTTTTAAAATTTAGGATTTTAATTGACAAATTAAAATCCTGGGACTAATCTGAAATAGGGTATAAACTTTAAACCTTTTTATATAATTCTCCCAAACATTTATCAATGAATATCTATAAAAATAAAAACAAAATAAAATAAAACATAAATAAAAACCATAAATTTTTAGTTCAGCTTAACTGCTTCATAGCATTGCTTTTTTTTTTTGATAGATAACATAAAATATTATTAATAAAAGAGCCAAACCGAGTACATTGGGGATGTACAATGGGGCACAAATCAGGAACCAAAATTACAACGATCAAGTAATACAGGAAGGGAAGAATAAGAAAAATGATAAAAGACCACACTCCAATCAAAAAGAGCGTGCAAGAAAAAAGGCTTAATCTCTAGCATAGAACGTTCACATCCCTCAAGGCTTCTAGAATTCCTTTCAAGCCAAATGCACCATATCAAACATTGAGGCAATAGTCTCCATAAATCTATGTTGCAATGTCGCTATTGTTGCACACTATTGATTATAATTTTTTTTTTTTATAATTATATATTTTTATAAATATAGCCTAGTGTAGAGTCATTACCTTCCAATAAAACAAAAGAGTTTGAATCATTACCTTGAGATTGGGTACATGGACAATTTGAAGAACAGTAATAATCAGCGCAATTCCCTGATTGAAGAAAAAGGAAAAGATAAGCAAGTATTAGTTGATTTTCATCCTATAAATACTTGCATTTTCTAAGAATCAATCAGATAACTTGGAATAGGTCTCATGCCCCATGTTTAAGATCTAGTTAAATTTTCAATCATTAGCATCTCATCTATATATGTATGAAATTACTATAGAAGAAAGCAGATGAAAATTCAATAGAGCACTACTTGACAAGCAACACCAATCCTATAGATTGGGTGAACTCTTTTGGCTCATGGCAATAATGCGAACTAAATTATGCAGGTGTACCATCAACAGTGAATAGACATTGATTACTCAGTAATATTTAGAGATCCTAATGTATACTGGCCAATAGTCTCTTGTAACTTGTATTAATACTTTTAAACATAAAAAAGAAAAGGAAAAGGAAAAACAGCATATAGTGAAGTTTAAACTTACAAGTATATCTTGACCTATCCAGGCAAAGGAGTCATCTCGATAAACTGCCCAAACAACAGCAAATGCTATGCATAATGGAGAAACCGCCAAAGTTAGGAATGAAACAGCTCCAAAGAAAGGTACTTTAACATATGATTCTGCAGTACGTTTGAACCACCTGCACAAGCATGTGTAGATTTAGTTCTATACCTTTTGGTAGTTAAGAAACAAATCCTTCACCTAGATGGGCACAAGTAACCTGTAAGAAATGATATACAAACACATGCATAAGCACTAAGGCCAACTGAGTGTTTTTTTTTCTTTTTTCTTTTTTTGTTGGGGGGGGGGGGTCAAAGCTAGAAAATTTTCTACCACATTTTCTCTGAGTCAACATTTCAAAAGCTTGAACACATGATTTTTCATGTATTTAGAAGATTTTTAAATGGACATAATTTCTATATTCACAACAAAGGGGCATCATTTTTTGTTAGAATATTAAAGCGTTTATGATTATGTAATGTAACAGTATTTAGGGAAGGAGAACATGATATTGTAGACATTGCCAATTTGGGGATTTCAATCATGGAAACTTATAGTGGGATCCAATTAGTTCAACTAGTAAAAGTCTCTTATCGTTGAACAAGAGATGTGGGGGTTCAAAGTTCAATCCTCACCTACACTAGAAAACAATTTGTGTCTTGGCCTGATGACACAGCAATCATCATGGAGTGTACACCATAGGTTGAATTTCTATCCTATCTATCCAAAAATATATATATATATATATATATATATATCATAGCAACCTACTAACACATGCCAATACCTAATCTGAGCCACCTAGGCAAAGATGCAAAAATTGTTACCACCAGGCAGCAAGTGCCTAAGTGGCTGGTTAGGTGCTCAAATACAGATTTGTTTAACATGCTGAAAGCCTTTTGACTCATTTCTCAGTAAGAGATGTTATTTGTACCTTGACAATAAAGCCACCAAGCAAGTTTGCAAGCCCTGCATGTACAAGGAACTACATAGTTAGAATTGACCAAGAAATAGAAGAAAATAAAAAGGTAAACTAAGAAAAGGATAACACAACAAAGCCAAACTAAAATATGTTCAGGTTCCGGTACTATAATCGCAACATGGTGAACCTTTAACTAAAGATGCATATTGCATGTGCATGTGCACATGCGTATGTCTGCAATTCTTTTGTGGAGCTTGAATTAAAAGCAAATGCAGATATATGCATATATACAAGTATTTACATGAGCATGCTGGCAAATATGATCATTATGAAGTAGGGAGATATTATACCTCTACACCCCCAATGCAGAAAAGAACCACCAAAAGATCAAGGAACCAGACTGACATGAGTTTGTATAGTACAACCAAGAAACATGAAGCAATAATAACAAACAGGACAGCAGATGTCGTGTTAATGTCTACAACACCAGTATTGCCCATGTCTTCAGCACTTGGGATTTCATCTGCAGCATCCTACAAGAACAAGATAATTTTGTAACTCAGATGGCATTTATAGCTGCAAAGAGAAGAACACTAGTATGGGAAGGCTAAACATATTTAGCTAAGAACAAAAATTGATGACCTTAAGTAGCTTGTCCTGTTCAATAGCCGCTTCTCTAGCACTCCATGCAGACCAATAAGATGCACACAAGATAGTACCGACCGCCATCAACCACAAAAATACTTCCGCTATGTCGACTATTGGTCGGCGTGGAGAGTATAGCTGCACAGACACTGCAGGACGCCTATAAATTCTAAGTAAGCTGTATAAAAGTAACAGTGGGATAATTATATGTGCCTGAAAAGATGGTGCACATTTACTCACTCAGGAGAGATGACTAAATAGATTATCACTTTTTGAAGTAATAAAAAAAGCTATGATGAACAATAGATCACTTGTAGACAACAGGCTTTAGTTTTGCTTTGTGGTTATGTAGAACATGGAAATGCTTACCTGATGAACTATTCTTTAGCATTTTTTCCAAGCTTACACCAGCATCCTGCGGGAGCATGACAGCAGGAATCTTTATATCTAGATCAGTTTCATCTTTTTCACAAACCATCTTGTAAAGTTCTGCAGGAAGAAAAAAACAAGCTCAATTCAAAGTTAGTAACGGTAACAGTATTGACCTTTAGCTTTGTATCACCTCTCTCCCCTGCTGCTTCAGTATCTAATTTTGGACCAGTATCTATATATCTCACCATATAAGAACATTATGCATGTTCGTGCAAAATTGGATCGCAATTTTAAATATCAATTTTCACAGTAGTATAACACATTTATTTGGTGTGCCCCTTACACAGCTTCAATTGTGTTAATATACACATCAAAAAGCAAAAACAGATATGTAGATTACCTTTCTGGTTATTTATAATGAGTACAGCTGAAGCACCAGCAGCTTCTGCAGCATTTGTCTTGGTTGTGAATTTGCAGTTGCCTCGTTCCACCATTAAAACATCTCCAGCAACCTAAATTGAAATCACAGTACCACAAACATTAATATCAACAAATACATTTTCCCAATCAGCATGGTTATGTTTAGATTTCTAAAATGTATGAAATGGAAAAAAAGAAAAACCTTATTCTTTGGTGTAGTACAACAATCTAGAGGGTCCGAAAGTTTAAGGAGAGTTTGGTTTGCATTTTTCTCCTTTGACACGATGGTAGTGCCAAACCTAGCACCCACACCAACAAATTCATCGTTCTCTATGCCATCAACCCAAGTTTGAATTTTGACCTGACATAAAGCCACATTCGTTTAATGTCTGAGAAAATAGGCCAAAGCACAAAAAAAGAAGGCATAATACATCAAACCATTTATTAATGACCTTCCCATTATAGCTTCCCCAAAGCAGATACATTTTATGTCAATCTAGAAAGCAAAAAGGATATAAAGAAATGGAGAACCATCAATTATGACCCAAAAAAAGTATGACAAATTTTGTCATAATTCTCTCTTCATAAGATTCACAGCTAAATTACCTGAACAGCATTATTGTCATACCAATTCAAAAGCTTAATACCCACTATAAGACAATTACAAACCAACAACCACCAAAAACATCACTGACTGCAAAATGCATAGATTAAAAAGATTATTTTAAACATTAAAAAAATAAAAAGAAGAAGAAGAAGAAGAAGCCCGCATCCAACCTAATGAAGAGGAAAATAACAGGAAAGATAAGAATTAACACAAATTTCAGAGGCATATATGTAGAAATGAGAAATCTACTTTTACTAACTAAATTAAACTATAAATAGGTCCATACTCCTTACTAATTTGGCTCTTAGATATAATAGAGGAAAAAAGGAAACAAAAAAAAAAAAAATATGTAAGCTCAGCATCATCTGCGTGTGGACAAACTATTAGCTCCAAATTAAACAATAAAAAAAATTATTTACCAATTACTATAATCATATTCTTCCATATCATTAACCCAAAAAACACAAAACCCAGAAAAAAAAAAAAAAAAAACAAAAAATAAAAAGACAAATTGAGCAAGACCCAGTTGATAAATCACTGAAATAAGAAATGGGTATCTAAGAAAAAAGCAAAAGCAGCACTAGATTTACCAGAACGAAGTCGTTGGCACAGCCAGGCTTCTTGGGAGCCGTATCGTCACCGTGAACTATGTCCCCAGCTTTGACAGTACAAACATGACAGACCAATGAAATCACAGCTAAAACCCAGCTTAGCCTCCGTGAATCCATGGATTCTTTACCTCCTCTTCCTCCACCAGATTTAGCAAACCTTTTGCTTTTGGGTCCTCTTCCTCTGCATCACAAGCTCAAAAGCACAACAGACAGGCACAAACACAGGGATAGCGAGAAAGAGAAATGTCTTGTTGGTTTGGTTTTTTCTTTTTATTTATTTTATTGGTAGTGACAACGACAACCAAAAAAAAAAACACCTTGTATGTTTCAAAGAAAACGCTTTCTTGGATCTACTGAGATTTGTATAGTAATTTAGTACTGACACTGTTGCCCGTAATTACGGTCACCGAATACGGGATTAACTATTTCTCAAAACAAAAACAAAAAAAATACGAGATTAACTTTATGCCTGGAATGAGTGAATGGCTAAAATGATTAAATGTTGAGTATTGAGTTTTGACTCTCCGTACTTCCGGATAGTCGAATACCGCGGGAATATTAATGGTTAATGTCATCGCTGTAATTTACAACTTTATAATAACTTGTAAAGTCTCAAAATATATATATATCTCTATCTTTATTTTTACGTTTCTTTATTTTTTCTAATCTCGCCACTAGTTTTTGACATTTTAACTTTATAATAACTTGACAATTTTTTTTTTTTTTCAGTCTTTTCTCAAGACTTGATAAGATGGTTAGCTGCTAAGACAGGTAAGGTGATGGGTGATAAATTCCAACGCAACTGGCTAATACGATACAAAATTAATAGATTGGAATTTATCGGTTCACATCATATTCGGGTTGATAAAATTAGACCATTTAATAAACATGTCGATTGTATCATGTCTGTCTCTAACTCACGAAACATGTTCAATATGTCTGACATATTTAATTAAATGTTATTTTATCAATATACCATTCAAAACCTTAAAGTATATAAACTTATTAGTTATTATAATTATTTTCTTTGACATATTGTAATTGATTATTTGTGATATTAAGATAGGCTAGTTTTGAATAATTATTTGTAATACAATTCCTCCTTAATTTTTTTTTTTTTTTTTTTGGTTTTTCATAGTTTCAATAATTTTCAACAATGAAATAAATTAAGTTAAGAAGTAATAGAATATTTAAATAAACAAGAATGAACAATTTGCATGTTTTACCAAATAATTTTCTTACTAGGTTTTTTTAAAAGCTGACAAAATATAAAAGATGATCATCAATAGTATCTAAATTTTGTAAGAATTTAAATATGCATCTAATTATGTTTCTTTTTAAATATACATAAATACTTTTTTAAATGTACAAGCTAGTTCACTTAAAGATGAATAGGTTGGATTTCTATCAATCCATAACTTTTTAGGCCTTCTTATGAGAGAGAGAGAGAGAGAGAGAGAGAGGCATACAATTATATACATAACCATACTCAGCCCACATTTGGAGGCCTTTATATAATAGGCGCCCTAGGTCATGGCTTAAGTGGCCTCAGTTATCCTTAAGTAGGGAAGCTACCTTCAGACTTCCCCTTTTATTCTAAACTACTAGAAAATGATTACAATATCACCCATCTTATCGAGTGATGAAATGGAAAATAATAAAGTGTTTTTTTTTTAAGGAAAATAATTAAGTGTTTTTGTGGCCAAAGATGGCTTTAATTTTCTTTCTATTTATTTATTGCTTATATTTCTAGACAACAAAAATATTTTTAACACTCATCCATAAGTAAATTTATTACATCAAACATGTTACAATCAAAGGAGTTAATACCGTACCGTACCGGCCGGTACGGCCGGTTTTTTTCGTACCGGTGAACTGACCGGTACCGAAACATCCATTGATTCGTACCGCTCTGAGTACCGGCCATACCGGACTGTTTCGGCCTTAAGAAAATTGTAATGAAATAAACCGGGCCGGTACCAAAAAAAAAAAAAAAAAAACTCAAAAATCACCAGTTTTCGTCGTCACAGCCACTCAACACCACGTCGCCGGTCACTCTCATGTCTCCAGCCACTTCCATTTTCAATCACAGTCTCCCCACCTGCTTCAGCTTCTTCTTCTTCCTCGCCTCTTCGCTTCTTCGTTCTCTGTTTTCTTCTACTTTTCCGCTAGCTTTTCTGTCCTTTGGTTTTCTAGTTTTGAACGCCCACAGATATTTCTTGTTTTGTAACTTGTAAGTTAGAATCCCACTCCCACCCACTCCCACGTGAATGTACTGAAGTTATTAAATTGAGTCAAATTTCAAAAGTTTTCAAAACTTATCTCCAAGCTTCCACGTGTCTTACTTTTAACTTTTGCACATTAATTTTTATTTCTTTTGTTTTTCCATTACTGCATTTAGGGAGCAAATGTACTTATTACTATTATAAAACTACCACTTTTCTTAAAATAAAAAGTTGTACTACAAAAATAATTATTAATATTTAAAATAATTATTATTATTGGTCAAACTTTAAATCATTTTATACATATATATATATATATATATATTTAGCGGTAATCCCGAAACGGTACACCGGTATTAACCGGTATCCGAAATATATCGTACCACTAGTCAAACCGGTACAGCTTCCGGTACGGTATTGACTTCCTTGGTTACAATATAAGATACAACTAGTCGCAAACCCACGCTATGTATGAAAATATATAATTACTTTGTAATGTGGTATAATGTATAATTAATTTTCTAAAATTTACTGAAACTAATTTGTTCTTCTTAAAAATTGAACTATTTATAAAAATATTTTCCATCTCTCTATTTCTACAAATATATCATCCTATTATTTTGAGTGTTTTTTTTTTTTTTGGGGGGGAAAAATGGGTCTATTTAAGTGATATTTCAATGGAGAGAAGAGTAGTCAAAATAAAAGAAAGATGAAGAGATAAGGAAATTGTAAGGTTAAGGTATAGAGTAGTAGGTAGATTTTTTTTTTTTTTTTTAGGAACAGTGTAGTAGGTAGATAAAAAGGTAAAAGTGAGAAAAAATGTTGGTGGAAGAGCAATTGTAAGGTCATAAAATAATAAAGAGAAAAATAATTAAAGAGAAGAGAGAAAATGTTGGAAATAAGTGGATGATATGATTGCTAATGTGGCTCAACAAAAACGTAGTAACAATAAATGTTACATTTTAGCTTATATATATAGATGCGTTGCCAAAAGCCTTATGGTTGAACTAGCATCTCATAGTATTTAGGGTTCAAATCCTCAACTTCCCAACTATCAAATTATCATATATATATATATATATATGGGTTGGGTTCAAGTTATACCTAGTATAACTCTAAGTAATGTTACACCATCCAATAACTTATTATTAAATTTATATTTTGAAAATCTCACCGTTAGATTATATGTTTTATATGTTTTTAACATGCGTGTTAATTTTTATACCAATCAGATGTTATTTAATATTCGATCTATAAACTCATATTTTATGCAATATTTTAAACTATAAAAACTTGAATTTAAATAATTAATTAATGATATGGCTATTGATCTTTGATTACTTTGAAATTTTGCAATCATAGAGAATTTACAAAAATAAAGTAATCCAATAGTTAATTTGTCAAAATTCGCATCCAATTAAAATATATCGAATGGTGTAATATTATTTAGAGTTACACCTGGTGTAATTTGAACTCAAATATATATATATATATATATATATATAAAGATACACGCACATTATGTCGTAAAATTTACTTCATAGAAGACAACTCATAGTAAGGCAAAGAACTAGTGAAACGTCTTATCCTACTTTCAACGGATTGAGATCAAGTAGGTATTACACTTGATGCAATTCCTATGAATGGTTGAGATTGATAGCTGCAAAAAGCAACTTTCAATCTCAACCATTGATGCAAAAAAGTTCAGAAAAAAATTTTAAAAAGTAAAAAGTAAAAGTTAAAAAGTTGAAAAGTAAAAAAATTTATAAATAATTTGGATGAATTGCATCTGATGCAATATCCTAGGTAATCTACTTTCAACGTAGCTTTCAAAAAATTCACCTCCCAAAAGTAGGAAGGGTGGATTTTGATTTTCCTTGTTATTTTTCAACAACATTAATAATCACATGTGGGTACCGAAAGACTAGCTATAAAGGATGAATATGAATGATGAATTAGAATCTAAAGGAATGTACATGAGCATGCCTCCTATCTCAAAACCTATTAGTTTTGTCTTGAATTGTGCTAGGCTCGATTCTCGAACCCCACTTACTCCGAAAAAAAGTACATTATGTTTTCTATAAATGCAACCTCTCACTCACAATGTTTCACTACATATCAAAGATATGGTACAAGCTTATTAATGGAAATTTGAAGCTTTTTGGTGAGAGGCACTACAAGATATAGCAAAAGATAATGTGTGTGTTTCAATTTTCAAACAATAATAAAATTAAATGTTTGGAAATGTTATTTAGTTTTTGTTTTCTTGGCCATGATTGAAGTCCTCGACATAGATCGTTCGAGACGGAACATTGTGTTGTTGGTGTTAGACCAAAGCACGTGACTATGGCTCAGTGAGTACAAACAAATTCATTAATCACACTGTTTCTCAAAAAAAAAAAAAAACATTAAAAAAAAATCATTAAGAACACACCAGTAGAAAAAAGTTTTCGAGTACTTTTTTTTTAATGATTAAGTGTCAAATCTATCTATATTTTTACTTCAAAGATGAATATGTGTCAATTCAGCTATAGTTTAACTCTGTATAAATTTATTAGCGCTAAATTTGCATCTTTCCACAATTCTGGGATTTTTGGAAGAATTATGCTGTATATTCTGTTCTGTCTAATGAAGTTTTGTTTTTTTTTGTTTTTGTTTTTGTTTTTGTTTTTGTTTTTTTTTTTTTTAACTGAGCTATAGTTTATTCGTAATTTAGCGTGGAGGTTGCACTTGAAATTTTTATAATCCATTATATTAACTTTGTTTATTCTTTTTCCCAAAGTTGTTCTCTACTTAAAAAAAAAAAAAATTACAAAATGCCCTAACAACTCCATTTCTGAAGAGAAAATTATCTTTGAATGACCAATTTGGGTCGCAGGAAATAAAGCTAGTAGACACCAATTATACATCAAGATGATCGATAGTCAAATGACTCACATAATCACATCTAGCTCATTATCAAATAATTAATCCTTTTCCTGGGATATATAATCCTTCTCAGTACCAAATCATGAGGTGACTTTAAATGATTGAAAATATTGTGTACAATCATGACCCTTTGTATATGGTACTATGTCTAAACTCATAATTGCCAATAATGCATTGGGATAAAGTTTAAACAATTTGAAAAACTATCCAGACACATTATTGAAAACTGGTTCAGGAGTAGAGTAACCATCACCGTCAGGCATTAGCAGTTAGCCTTAAGCAGATAGGGTTATGCTATTTTATTTGATGTTGACTTTTGATAGTGCTTGTCTCCACGAACTTCCAAAAGCTTATCTTAGTTTAATTCAGGTTACGGTCCAGAGGTTAGTATTGAAGCAGCAATTAAAAAGTAGGAGAGAGAGATATCTTTCACCTTATTTAAATATTTTTAAAATTAAAGAAGAAAAAAATAATTAGAGTTTGTAAGTTAATAGAGAGAGAGAGAGAGATCAAGTATTTTTATATTCTACTCTCCTTCCAAATCTCTCAAATTTAGAGCATTCTCTAAATAAATATTTTTTTTAAAATTAAGGGACAAGAGAATTTTACAATCTCCTAAACATTACATTCTATTTTTTTTATTTAATTTTGTAATTTTTTGTTCTCTCCACCAATATGATAAGAAACACACCATCAAATTCAACAGCAAACCCAGACCGATCAACCCACTGCCACCAAAATCAGCATTTATTCAAAAATCAACCCCATAGCAAAAAAAAAAAAAAAACAGCAACAAGAACAAAACTAAACTTGAGAGAGAAGCTCACCGTTTAGCGAACAAAATCCACAAACCCAAGACCCACGGCGGCCTCAACCCCAACCAAAACCCCCCGCCCCAATCTCAACCCCAGCCAAAACCCACCGCACCGATCTCAACCCCAGCCAAAACCCACTGCATCGATCTCAACCCCAGCCAAAACCCACCGCCCCGATCTCAACCCCGGTCACGTCGATAACCCATAAACCCAAACCCATGAACTCAAACCAACAAACCCAGACCCACAAAATTGCCGGAGCATATCAGACCACGACCCACGACCCATGACCATCGGCGGAGCACAATATCGGCAGAGCACACTCATCGGCGAAGAACAGAGAGAGCAGAGAGAAGAAAGAAGCAGAGAGGGGAAAGAGAAAGATAGAAGAGAGAGAGAGCCTGAGGGAATAAAAAATCATTTTTATTTTACAATTAGAGCTACAGTGCAGTCTCAAATATGAGATTGCACTGTAGCTTGAATCTCAAAATTTTAAAATTTGCCCGGTTTGATGGAATGGTCTTTTGTCTCAAAAATGCTAAAAAATAAAAATTTTAGGATTTAAGAGCCTTGATAAGAATGCTCTTAGGAGAATTAAAAATGAGAAATTAGAAGTTAAAACTCCTTCAAACCCCTCTAAATCTCTCTCCCTCATTCCTTAAAAAATATGCAAAATAATTTGATTTACTCTCCCACTCTTTACTCTACTCCCTACTACTCTCCCTCCATCCAAACGAGATATAAATCTCCAGTTGCATTAGGAGTTAGGGCACATGCCTTAAATTGCAAATAAATTATTTTGTGAGTTGAAGTGGACTAGGAAATCTATCTAAACTTAAATACAGTTCTTTATGTATTATACCTTATATTTTCCAATTAAATTCAATGACTTAGTGGTCAATGCAACACAACCATGTGATTTATTTGTTTATTCACCGAACTATCAAAAATATATATTGGTTTATTCATCAATGAATTTTCTTAGTTAGAGCTTTCAAGATCATATAGTTGAATTTAAATTTTATTAAATGTCAATGTTGCATTTTTAAATCTGTCCATCAAAATTAACCATTGGCTTGAATGAGTTTTTTTCAGTCAAATTATAATTAAGAACCTGTGTCTTCGACATGAAAAGACAATATTCTAATGAAGTAAAATACAAATAAGAGTTACGGCATTCAACCTCATATTGTTATTTGAGCCCAACAAATCATCACAACATTAGCATTAGCAATAATAATAACAATTGCAACTCTCTCTCTCTCTCTCTCTCTCTCTCTCTCTCTGATGTAATATCTATCAACCTTGACATTTAATTAATGTTTATGGATAAAATTTAAATATAATTTCTTAAGCAATGTATCATGAAAGCTCGCCTAGGTTGAGTGGTCATGAAAGGGCTTTGAACTCAATCTTAAAAGGGCAATTTGGCAAGGGTTCAAGCTAATCTTTCTTTTGTCACATCTCCATTAGTGGCAGGCAAGTAAGATTTTGCTTTGCAAAGAAGAATAGGATGGATTATTTCTTGTTCTTTCTAGGTTCTCTTCCTTTTTTATTTTTTCCGACCATAGGCATCATATATTTTCAAAAGCTTCAAAGGAGAACACTAAGATCCAAGATTTATTCCTTTCACATTCAACCACATGAATTATTAGCATTCAAAGTTTTTTTGGGTGAAATTTAGCATTCAAAGTTACTGTCATCATGAGTCAACCCCAGATCGACAAGAATCAAATATTCCCACTAAACCAATTTCTGTAACAAAGCTGAAGCATATATCCAGCTGAAAAAGCTTTCTCATTTATGATCGAGAGAGGGGGGGGGGGGGGGTTGGGGAAGGCAGCTCTAGACGTGCGAAAAAAGATTTTATTACATTCCCATGTTAGCTTTAATGGGAAGGTATCTAGGCACATACATGAACTAGGCCAGCAAAGCATACCAGTAAAATTTAGATTCAAAAACTCCCACTATGGATTAAAGCGGATACTAGATAATGGAGTGAACATTCCAACCCCACACTATTCTTTGTACAATCATATCATGATGGAAAGAGAAAAATCCAATTGCAAAGCCAGTTTCCTAGGCAAATAAAACCTCTTTTAACATTCCCTCCTAAACAAAGAGCTGGTGGAAGACCCCAAACCTCTCTCTCTCTCTCTACAATGGTCAAATAAAAATCACAGTAAAAACAATGATAAAGAAAGTCAATCTAAATTGAAGCAAATTAAGGAATAACATATTTTGCCTGGGAAGTTTTGAGTCAACAAGATATTGAAAAGAATGACTAGACTAGATGTCATAGCTAGGTTCATGCATGGAAAATTTTAGAAAAGCTTTTGTTTAGTGTTCATCCCCACCAATTACTTTGGAAATAAACGATCATCTTTAAGTTCTGGGATTTGAAGCCCCGTGGGTCCACCATCAACTATATAATTGGAATTCCTGTGGAAGTTGTTGGCAACATATTGTTCTGATAATGCATAGCTTCCACCAGAAAATTTTATGGCTCCCCCATTCATCCTCAGACCCATTATGTTGTAATTGTCTTGGGGTAGATTTTTCAAACTAAGCTGGCCTGGAATGCTATAGGCTTCACCAATACCCTGATGAAGTGGGACTGGGAAAACAGTTCCAATGCTTGTGGTTGGAGTGCTGCTTTGGTTGAGGCAACCTCCAATATTGGAACTTGTTTGAGTAAAGCTTCCAAGCCTTTCCTCTTGCCGCATGTCATGAAAGTACCCGCAATAAGAACTTGAATTGAGCATCACATTTGCATTTGATAAATTCACATCCCTTTTATTCCAAGAAGATCCTGGGCTGGCATAATTGCATGGAGATGTCTCAAGCCTGTAATTCTCATTACCGGCTTCCGTTAAAATAGTAGGTAATGTCAAATGCATGGAAGAAGCAACCTGACCTGAGGAATTGGATGGAAATTTTGGATTAGCAGTTGCCAACCTTTCTCTTTTGTCATTTTCAGTTGATGGCCTGGATCCAATGGCTTGCCTGTGATAAACTCGATCTTCTAGTACTTTTGAGCATTTACTGGAATCAGCTATCCTTTTGCCTTTTACAGATCTTTCTGAAGTGCCGTTATTGCAGTTTTGAGCCCTCAAGCCTAATACAAAGTTCTTCTGATGTTGCACTTGGATGGAAGGACTAGATTGAAGATTTCGCGTAACAGATGAGACCAACCCTGTTTCATATTTCTCCTTTCTTGTAGATGCACTAGGTCCAGTATATTGGCCATAATCAACTTGATTTTCAACTGCTTGATAGTGATTATGATGAGCAGTGGCCTTATTGCTATTAAAAGGCCTCTTTAAAGATCCATCATTGCAATTTTGAGCTCCCGTGCCAGACTTCAAATTGTCATGATGCTGCACAATGTTTGTGTCATGGTTGTTTTGATGCTGTCCTTGGATGTTCTCTTTAAAGTTGTTTTGACACTGCACTTGAATCAACTCCTTGGAGTGGTTTTGATGCTGCACATGGAGGGTGTCCTCAATTTTTTTTTGATGCTCCACTTGGACGATATCCTTGAAGTTGTTTTGACGCTGCACTTGGACATAATCCTCAAAATTGTATTGATGATGCACTTGAGCATTCTCCAAACTGTATTGATGATGCACTTGAGCATTCCCCTCAAAGTTGTTTTGATTCTGCACATTGTTCTTCTCAAAGTTCTCATGCTGCACTTGGATATTCTCCCTCCCACAACTGCCTTTTCTATTTTCTGACTTCTGAGCATTAACATCTGCCACCAATTTTAGCATTTCCTCCTTCATCCATCTAAACAAATTTTCTCTCGTATCTTTAAGATCTTGTAATAGAGAATCCATGTAGATTTTAACATCAACCAGGGCCGCATGGTCATAAGCACTAGCTCCATTCTTATTTCTATTATGTTCTTCTGGAGAATTCCTCCCCATTGCATGATTAGCTAAATTTTCCTTTCTACTCCTGGCATCCTTTTTCTTAGCTTTCCCAATTTTAATTTGACCCCCATTGCCAGGAATGCGCTTGCCCTTTTGCTGAACTCTATTGGTGTCCATGGCCTCATTATGTTCATCAGAAATAAAGCTGGAAACTAGTTTATGCTTCTTAAGAACTGGCTGGCTACTTGAACTTGATTTGGACTCTTCACTTGAAGAATCAAACTCAGTGTCTCCCCTCCTAAACTCCCACCGCTGCTGAAATTTTGGTTCCTCTCCCATATTTGAGGTGGGGGGCATTACCAAAATCAGAGCTTTACAGTGTTGGGACCATGCAAAAAGTGAAATAATTGATTATCTACTGCAAGAGAAGCTCCCACTTAAATATGCTTCAATGAGTTTTTTGAAGAATGAAAGCTGTTGGATACATACTTCAGTCTTCCATCCAAATTGAGGCTTGAACTCATGTCAAGATCAAATGAGTTATGCTGGCACAACACCTTCCAATGAACAAAGTTCAGCGAAGTGCCTGAAAGAATATCAAATCTGGCTTCTCCGTTCTTCTATCTTGCAAAGAAAGAACAATCAAAACTAATCAGAATGATTCAAGGGGACAGAAATACAGCAGACATCAAAAGTTTCTCATAAATAAATAAAAATACAAAACATGTAAATGAACCCAGAAGGGGAAAAGTACTTAAAGCAAGATAAGACTTCTTTTCAAAGTTTTCACATTTTGATCTTAGAGCCACCAAAAAAATAAGAAAATAAAGCAAGTGGTTTTACAAACTTAAGATACGATAGAAAATCAACAACCAGAAATTAACAGCATACATTGAAAATCCAAGTGTAAAAACAAAAGCCCAATTGGGAAAAAAAGAATGCCTACTTTTACAAGTTCAAAAACCCAATTTTTACCTAACAATGCAAACAATAAGTAATTTTTTTTTTTTCCCAAATTATGAATTCTCAAAAGTCAGAGCTTCTCATGAAGCTAAGTCAAAAACCAATAAAGACCTAAGCTTGCATAAAAAGACTACTTTTTCATATAAAATCAAAACTTCATAAACCCAAAAATATATATAAAAGAAGAACCTTGTACAACTCCACAAGAATATTACAAAAAGTAACAAACAGGCACTGGAACAAAAGACACATCAAACAATGAAATCCCAAATATTAAGACACATCAAACAATGAACAACGTATTAAGAAAAAAAAAAAAAACTACTACAAAGCGAACCAAATAAGAACAAAGTTAATGGGGGGTTTTATTTGGAGATAGATATATTCCTAACCATTTTGTCAGCAGATGAATATTGGTGCAAAGCAAGAAATTCCCATCCCCATGATCAAGACCTCCATGTCTCACTGGAACTCTTTTATTTTCCTTTGCATTTATGTCTTATACTAGCCCTCTTCACTAAAAGAAAATTTTTTTTATTTAAAAAAAAAAAAAAAAGCTTTTTGCTGTTGTGTAATTGTTATTTCCATGCGTGCAGTGTTGCTGTATTTGGTGAGTCAGTGAGTTGGGTGGAGAGTGGCAGAGAGAGTTATGGGGGTTTCTCTCTTTCCAATAAGTTGGTCTGGTGGATGGATGATTGCTAAGACAATCATCAATGGTTTCCTTTTAATTATTGTTTGGGAAAAAAGTAGTTTTATTAGTATGTATCTCTTTTTTCCACTCAGATTCACAACCCCAACGTTTCTTATCTGTATCAACCAAAGCCTGCTGTCCATGTTGGGAAACAAAGTTTGCCTTGCCATATAGTTCTCTTCCTGCCTTGCCTCATTAGGGTCCCTCTTCTCTCTCTTCTTTTATGTTCTTGCTTTTCTTGTTTTGAACAATCCCTGTTAGAATCTTTTACTTCCATTTTGGATCTCTTTTCGGGGTATTTGACCAAAAAAATAATTAAAATCACCAAGTGTATATATGTGTGTTATATATATATATATATATAAATTAAAATTAAAAAAAGAATAACGCTACATACACAAATTATTTTATAACATTTGTCGGGGACGTTTTGCGACAAAGGCTGAAAATGCGAAAATGACCCAAATCTCCCATTGGGTTCTTTAAAAGTGTTTATTTATGAAGAATCAAGCCCAAAATTCACAATATATAGAAAACAAAGGCTAATGGTGCTTTTACAAAAGAAACTCAAAATTCTAAATAACAAAAGTGTAGAAGAAGTATAAAAACATAAAAGGCCTGAAACTTCGACCCACAGTTACCCGAGAAGAGGAAAATGAGAGAGGTCATGAGGAAGAGAGGGAAGGTTCCCCTATACCCATATTTCCATCCCTAAGGTTCAGATTTGTGAGAATGTTTCCTAACTCAGTGAGTTTTTGCTCTCAAGTTTCAGCTCAATGGGAGAAACGTGGTTCAACAGGTCTGAAACTTCGACCCACAGTCACCGAGAAGAGGAAAATGAGAGAGGTCGTGCGGAAGAAAGGGAAGATTCTCCTATACCCATATTTCCATCCCTAAGGTTCAGATTTGTGAGAATGTTGACTGGCTGAATAGGTTTTGACTCTAAAGTTTCAGCTCTCTAGGTGGTTCAACAGGTCTGAAACTTCGACCCACAGTCACTGAGAAGAGGAAAATGAGAGAGGTCGTGAGGAAGAGAGGGAAGGTTTCCCTATACCCATATTTCCATCCCTAAAGTTCAGATTTGTGAGAATGTTGACTGGCTGAATGGGTTTTGGCTCTGAAATTCCAGGTCTCTAGGTAGAACGCCCTTCCCTTTTTGAATCCGAATGGGGCCTTTTGTATTGAACTTGGGGTGCTCTAAGTGACTGGTTTTTTAGTAGTGGAAGAGGCTTTTATCCCCCATGATACTAATTTGGTGTATTGGCTTGGGTTGCTTTTGTTTAGGGAAGAGTTTAGCATGCTTTTAGCATGATTTTAGAAATAAAGTGGCTAACTCCATTAGCTATTTTTATCTTGTCATTGTAGGCTTTTGATAGCCGCATTTGGTGGCTACAATAGGCTAGCTAATTAGTTTAGGGTCAGCTGTGTTTTGGTGTGGAAAATGGAGCTGAGCTGAAAATTAGGGGCACAATCACCCAGAGTATAAAAACTCATTTGAGATGGAAATTTTGGGTACAAGACCTCCTCCATGAGCCTGAGGTGATACCAGTGTCCCTTGCCCACTTGGTAGCACGCATGAGTTGGGCTCATGCAAAAGGTCCGAAAGGAACCGACCCATACCCTCCAAACCACACTTCCTCAATTTCCCCCAATAAGTCGCATGGGCTTGGGCCATGCTTAAAAGAATAAAATATAATATAATGCATGAATTGAGCCCATAAGGAAGTCGAGCTTGTAGAAAAATGTGTCGCGAAAATGGGTATCAACAACATTTTTACAAACTATTGATGTGGCAAATTCTTACTAAGTCTAATATAGGCCCATCATTAACATCACATTTTTACTTACAATAACTATTTGAAAAATGCTAAAGCCACATCAGCAGTTTGTAAAAATATAGTAAAATAGTTTGTATTTGTAGCATTACTCATAAAAATCAAGGCAATTAAGTTAAATAAAGAAAACCAAGAGTTTTGTAACTCAACCGCTTGGTTACGTTTGGTAACAGTTTTTGTTTTCTATTTTCAAAAACTTGTTTTTGGAAATATGAAGAAAAAACAATTTTCTTGTATTTTTGAAATAAAAAACATGTTTGGTTATTCGAAATTAAAAAAATAGTTTTTTGAAAATAAAAAAATACTAAAATATGTTGTTATTAGGATTTGTACTCTAATGCTAACTCATCAAATGAGACAGAGTCATTAAATTAAATGAGTGTTTTCATTGACTTTTGAAAATTAGAAACTGAAAACAACATTTTGCATATTTTAAGTTTTCTTCACAAATTGAGTTTTAAAAACAATTTTTGTTTTTTGTCCATTTTGGGTTGCCAAACAAATTTTTTAGTCTCAAAAATAGAAAATTGTTTTTGAAAACAGAAAACAAGGAGAAAAAATAGTTACCAAACATAAATATCAAATTTTCAAAAATAATATCCAGAATTCTAATACCCCTCCCTAAATATCAAATTATGTATATGTCTGTGAATAAAGAAATAATGTTCAAATAAACTTTTCTTTTCTTTTTCAATTTTTTTGTAGTTCAACTATGAGGTTAAAACAGGAGAAAATAGACATTTGTCCCTAATTTACAAACTATGCAGCAAAATGTCCTTATTTTGAAACTATTTAGTGAAATGTCCATATTTTTAAAACTTAATTTTAATAGGGACATTTTGCTAAATAGTTTCAAAACAGGAACATTTTGCTTCATAGTTTCAAAATAAGAACATTTTGCTTCATAGTTTATAAATTAGGGATAAATGCCAATTTTCCCATTAAAACATGTATTTAAAATGGGGTTTGTTGCCTTGGAATTTAATATAGGAATTTAGTTATAAACATCTCAATTCACATGAAATATTCGAATTTTAACTCACATCTTTTAGGTAAAAATAATTAATTCTCAAATATCTTATATATGAGAAAGTTATTAACGTGATTCTTAAATTCAATTTCTTTTTTTCTTTCTTAAAAAGTAAAAACTAAATAAATAGAGTTAGTTTTAGAAAAAAAATATATATTATTTATCCAAATAAGATGTTTATTAATGCTCAAAGGTAATTTTGTCATAATATCCAACCAATTTAAATGTCAATTCTTAAAATTTTAGTTATTGTGATTTTTTTTAGAATACTAAGTATTTAACACATATGGGGGAGAGGGAAGAAAATCTTAAAGAAACTGACAGTGAGTTATATCCAAAATGACATAACTTTTAAATACACAGCACAGACTTTATACCTCTTTAACTCTCAAAATATATGTTCTTGAGATTTAAAATTTACAGTGAATAGTATATAGAAGGGTGCAAATGTGAATATATATATATATATATATAATATTCAAATTTTACATTAAAATCATTTGAACTTAGATCATGTACACATTTCATTATATTGATAGCATTTTTTTTTTTTTTTTTGGTTTCCCACAGTGTATCCTCAAAACTTTCAACTAGAGACTAATCACTGTTTGCGATGGGTGGGTCCTTAAAATCGCTGGCCCAAGGAGTTGTATTGATAGCATTGACTAGTCTCCCTTACAAATAAAATCAAAATTCAAATCTTTCTTTCCATTTGTTGTAACAATCATTAAAAAAAACACACACACGCATATAGGTAGCTAAGCCTTATAGTTAAACTCAACTCAAATGAGAGAGAGAGAGAGAGAGAGAGGGCCAATTCAATCTACCTTAACATTGATAAGGAGTTTCTCAAAACAAAAAACATAGATAAGGATTTTTTAAATTGGCTTAAACCTTTTCTCAATAATATTATCTCTGAAACACAAAGTGCCTTCACTACAAGTAGGTTGATCACTGGCAATATTCTATTTGCATTTGAATCCTTGCATCACATGAAGACTAGTTGCACAAGAAAATTTGGATATATGGCTTTAAAATTAGACATGAGTAAGACGTACGATAGGGTAGAGTGGATTTTTCTAGAGAAAATCCTTTTGAAAGTGGGATTCCAAAATTCTTGGGTTTCTTTGATTATGGAGTGCATCACTACAGTGATATATTCTATTATGGTTAATGGGGAGCCATAGGGTATGATTACCCCAACTAGGGAACTTAGACAATGGGACCCATTGTCTTTTTATCTTTTTCTTTTTTGTGCGGAGGGTCTTAATGCTATCCTTCGTAGGGCAGCCAATAATGGGGACATCAATGGGTTTTCACTTTGCAGAAGAGGGCCGAAGATAACTCACCTCTTTTTTGCAGATGATTGTCTACTATTTTGCAAGGCCACCTTGGCAGAATGTGAGAAAATAAAAAATATATTGAACACCTATGAAGTTGCCAAGTTGCCTCCGGTCAAATGGTGAATAAGGATAAAAGCACTTTATTTTTTAGTAGAAATACAAATGATGTTACCCAAGAAGAAATCAAAGTTTCCCTTGGTCTTTCAGCTATTCAACACTATGAGAAGTATTTGAGATTACCTTCCTTTGTTGGTAGGAATAAGAAGGCTTGCTTTACTCACATCAAAGAAAGGATTTGGTCTAAAATGCAAGGATGGAAAGAGAAGTTGCTATCTCAAGAGGGCAAAGAAGTCATGATAAAAGCAGTAATCTAATCAATCTTGGCCTATTCTATGAATGTGTTCAAGTTGGCGGTAAGTTTATGCAAGGATATTGAGGCTATGATCCGGAAATTTTGGTGGGGAAGTGGTGAAGGAAAGAAGATTTGTTGGGTAAAATGGAGCACACTATGTTCTTCAAAATCAATTGGAGGTATGGGGTTTCGTGATATAAAATATTTTAATGAGGCCATGCTTGCGAAGCTGGTTTGGAGGCTCTTCCACCAAAAACATACCTTGATGTATAAGGTATTTAGTGCTAAATATTTTCCGGAGGGTAACATCTTAGAGGCACCAATTCCTACTAAGTGTTCCTATGCTTGGAAGAGCATCCTACAGTCTAAGTGGGTGATTCAAAAAGGAGCTGTTTGGAGAGTAGGGGATGGGCGAAATATAAGTATCTAGGATCATAATTGGCTGCCTGAACCTGGTATGAGCAAAGTGGTGTCACCAAAAATGGATGAAGGGCTGAACCAGGTGTGTGATCTCTTTTATCCTAATACAAAAACATGGAATTGGGAGTTGCTGCAGAAATCTTTCTACCTGTGGGAGGCTAAAGTGATAAGAAAAATTTATGTGAGTGAGGCGTGCAACACGGACTGCCTGGTTTGGTCCAAGACATCGGATGGTTACTACTTGGTAAAGTCCGATTATCAGATGCTTGCAGCAAAGGTGATCAACGTAGCTCCATCTTCGTCAAATAGGGAAGTTTCGAAGGTGTGGAGGAGTATTTGGAAGATCAGAGCGCCCCCAAAAATAAGGCATTTCATGTGGAGAGCAGCCAAGGATGCTTTACCTTCAAAACAGAATTTAGCGCGACGGAAAATCACTTTAGACGAAACTTGTTCACTGTGTGATGAGCAGCAAGAATCGGTGATGCACCTGTCATGGCTATGTGACTGTAGAGCATGTCTGTGGTGTTCGTTTCATCAGGCGAAGCTTCGATTTGCGCAGATCTGAAAAGTTAAGTCACGGTTTGCTTGGTTGTTGGATTTTGACACAGCACAGAGCCATGGTGGCTGCGAGATGCCGTAAAGTCTAGATCCAGCAGACAAACATGTGTGACTTCAAATGGTGGTATGCACGTGAGAATCTTCTTTGCTGTGTAGAGATGTTTGTTTGATGCCAAGAACGAACCTGGCTCTGATACCATATTAAGAATAACATTATTAGCAGCGCAATGTGTTATACTATGTTGTATATGCTAGAGTGGATGCGAAAGGGAAAGCATAGAATAGGAACATCAAGAACACGAGGTTTACGTGGTTCAGCCTTGTCAGCCTACATCCACGAAGGAATCCCTTAAGGGCTACATATTTATTGTATAGGAGTGTAGTACAATAACCTGTGTTACAATGAACCCTAACATAAGTATATATAGGCGACTAAACCCTAGACTACTAGTACAAGCAGGACTGGGCTTAGGCCTATTACATTAGGCTAATATATTTAATATATCTCTAACACCTTCCCTTAAACTCAAGGCGGAAGCTCGATGAAGACTTGAGGTTGGATAAGCATGAGAAGATCCCTTGGAGATGTCTTGAAGAATGCCTTTAAAGAAACCACAATGAATAATATGCCAATTGACCAATTTTGGAGCTTCAAATGAAGAAACGGAGTCCAAAATCGGAATCTACGCAAAAAACTGGGCAAGATAGGCCATTTCGGAAATTTTGACTTCTGGTCAAAAGTCAACGCAAAAGTCAAAGTCAACCAAAAGTCAACGGGTCCTAGTCAAAGTCAACGGTCAGTGCTTGTGGGCCAGATCCGGGCGGTCCGGTCAATGGTCAGCTAGGTGACGTGGTGCTGACGGGACGACTCTGCTGACGTGGCTGATGACATGTCTAGGGTTGACGTGGCGGGCTTGCGTGGATGCTGACGTGGACTGATGATGTCAGCAGTGATCTTCGGCACGTCTAAGAGTCACCGGCGCGTGTGACCGACGGCGAGATCCCAGGAGGCGCGTGAGAGCGCGTGCAAGCAGGACTGGACTAGATTTTCTCGGGTTTTGCAAATCGGTGGGCCACGAGTCCGTCAGGGCGGCGCGTGTGGCTGTGTTCGATCAAATCTCGGCGGTGCGTGGGCAAATTACCGGAGCCAACTTCGACGCGTGGAGGCGCATGGCTGGGTTTTTGGTGACCGAATTTTTGGGTTTTGGTCGCAGGAGGTTGTGGAGCATGTCTGTGGTGTTCGTTTCATCAGGCGAAGCTTCGATTTGCGCAGATCTGAAAAGTTAAGTCACAGTTTGCTTGGTTGTTGGATTTTCACACAGCACAGAGCCATGGTGGCTGCGAGATGCCGTAAAGTCTAGATCCAGCAGACAAACATGTGTGACTTCAGATGGTGGTATGCACGTGAGAATCTTCTTTGCTGTGTAGAGATGTTTGTTTGATGCCAAAAACGAACCTGGCTTTGATACCATGTTAAGAATAACATTATTAGCAGCGCAATGTGTTATACTATGTTGTATATGCTAGAGTGGATGCGGAAGGAAAAGCATAGAATAGGAACATCAAGAACACGAGATTTACGTGGTTCAACCTTGTCGGCCTACATCCACGGAGGAATCCCTTAAGAGCTACATCTTTATTGTATAAGAGTGTAGTACAATAAGCTGTGTTACAATGAACCCTAACATGAGTATATATAGGCGACTAAACCCTAGACTACTAGTACAAGCAGGACTGGGCTTAGGCCTATTACATTGGGCCAATATATTTAAGCCAAGGCTGTGTGGAAATCAGTCCCAAGCTTCACACGAATGTACCAGACTGGGTATCGGTCCTTTATTGACCTTCTTGAGGCTGTTCTTGATCACGGTTCAGCCTTCAAAGTAGCCCTGTTTTCAACCATAGCTTGGAGCTTATGGCAGAGAAGGAACAAGTTACGGGTGGGACAACCTTCATGGCCTTCACATGATATCAGCAGCAAAGCGAAGGAGTCAGTGATGGAATTCTTCGACTCCTATAAACAGCCAAGTAGAACAGCAGGGCAGGGCCCTTATGTGCGATGGACAAAGCCTCCAAAGGAATTTTATAAAGCCAATTTTGATGCAACTCTCTTTGAGAACAGTAATATGGCAGGCATAGGAGTGGTGATTAGATATTATAATGGTAATATTATTGGTGCTCGAGCCAGAAAATAGCTTTGCCTCAATCAATTGAACATACAGAGGCACTTGCGGCATCTCAGGCTGTGGTTTTTGCAAGGGAGCTTAGTTTTTTTAAGGTAATATTTGAAGGAGATTGCCTAAGGGTCATAAAAGCTATTAACACAAAGGATCCACGCAAGTCTCTCTTCGGCCACATTATTGAAGAAATATGGAGTTTCAGTTCTGCTTTAATGGCTTGTAGCTTCTAACATGTAAAAAGGGAGGGAAACAAATTGGCACACGCCTTAGCTAGAAGAGCAGTTGTATATGCAGATACTAATGTATGGGTAGAAGAACTATTTGTGGATTTGAATGATGTATTCAATCTTGATCTAGCTTAATAAAATTCACTTACTTGATCCTCAAAATAAAAAAATAAAAAAAAAAAGGATTTTTTAAATTTAGATTGATTTTTATTATTTGCAAAATTAATATATATCTTTTTTAAAGTTTGGTAGAAAATATCACTGGATAAAACCAAAATGTTACTGGATAATACATATATATATATATTTTGTTGATAGGATCACTGGATAATTTCTTGGTAATGAACATGCATAATATTTTCTATTACAACAACCTAAAATAAAATAAAAAAACAGAAAAATCTCTTAATATATGTGATATAATATGGAGTAATTATATAACACAAAAGGATCTCTCTTCATTTTTGGTTATTAAAATAGAATATCTCTGTCATCACTGTTTACACGTGGTATTTCCATCCATAGATGTATTCAATATGATGCGTTACATTTCCTCAAAAAAAAAAAAATATATATATATATATATATATATATATAATGCGTTACATAACATTGATGTGCACGAATTGGGTTGGGAAGGTAAGAAAAGGAAAGAGAGCTATAAACCTTGAGGCAACCACTTTATTCCAATTAATCTTTTTCTTTTTCCTAAAATATCCTAGTGACTAAATTGTGCCATGCATAAATAATCCACAAGACTTTGCTAAAAAATATATAATAATAATAATAATAATCCGCATTCCACAAGACACTTCCCTCTGTAATTTTTTATATATTACAAAAAATACCCTCTAATTTTACCTGAAATTTAATTTAGTCACATTAATTTTGCTTTATCCATTTCAAGCCTAAATAATTTTACTTTTATTCAATATAGTCCCTTTGTTTAATCTCTCATGTTGTGCTGAATTGAAGTCATAGCCTCATAGGAATTGATAGGACTTGATATGAATAAATCATAAGTTACATGATTAAATTGACTTTTAGGCAAATTTAGAGTGTGTAATTTTTGTAATTTAGCATTTTTCCACCTTAAAAGAAGTGAAGAAAGGATATTAGAACCTAAATTTTCCTCATGAAAAGAATAAAGAATGTCATTAAATTACAAGACTCTTGATATTTTTCTCCTCCCTTGATTCAAGACACATTTGTTTGCACGTGATAAAGATTAAAGACGATATAATTTAGCCTGAATAAAAAATATAGATGTAACCTGTAAGCCCACCTCATCTACAATTTTACATATAAGCCCATCTCCTTTGCACTTGAATGGGAGGGAGAGGAAGGAAGGGGAGGGGAGTGTTTTGTTTCAGGTTTTTTTTGTTGTTGATAATTTGATAATTACAATGGGGGAGGGGGATTTAAACCTTGAATGTCATCGGCACACTAGGAGGTACCAACCAATTGAGTTACAAGACTCTTGGAGATATTGTGGGAATATGGAATCACCTAGAGAGGCATAAAATAGACCAACTTAAATCTTTAAGAACACTCTAATGGAGTTTCTTGTCAGTAACACCAAGAAGAGAATATAGACCAAATGACAAACTGTATCATTTTGATATCGGGCTGCACTTCAAAGACCCATAAATAGGCTGATTCAGTAATTTGCCGAACTAAGTGAGATCATTAAAATGTTCATGGTCCGAACAATCAATTTACATGGCAATACAGCTACATGTTACATACATATTGCTTACAAAATTTTACCTTCAATTCCTTTCTTGGGGCCAAACCTTTTGAACATGCTGGAATTTAAGAATCACAAAGGTCCAGCATCCTGCAGAGAATCAAAAGTTAAAAAAATGTCTCTCCCTCCAAAAATAATTCTTAATTATTGAAAAATTACATAAAACTAGGAGATATAGCTAAAGTCAGTCATGCACGAATCATGTCTGTCTCTAAACAGTAGCTGCTCACATTAAAGCAGAACTAAGCAATCAAACAAACCATTTACATGGCTAAATTTATAGCAAATATTCAAACAAATCCTTTGCTAGGATCACATTCAAGTAGCAGGAATAATCATCCTCCCTCTCCATCTTCTCCAATCAATCCACCTTCAAAAAGGAAATGAGTTTTTGTCCCATATCCTCAGAGAACAAAGTGCCAAAATAACCTACTGGACCAGGTAACTCACTAAAATTATTACCAAACTACATACTTATATCTAGACACACTAACCATTGCTGTTGATTTTGCCATTCCATTAAAATTCTTACATTGTGTCCACTAGAGCTTCTATTGTATTGCGTTATAGATGCTAAAAGACAACACTCTTTAGTGGAAGGAGGAATACATTTTTACTAAATTGTGCTACCTTAACTAAGCAAATTTTCAATCAGCCACATAAGTTTTCTGATAAATTTTTATACTACAGAAATTAAAATATATAATGAACACTGGTTCTTGAATACTGGAACAATTTATCACCATTTTTTTCCTGGCTTCATATAGTAAATTTTTTTTAATGAAATTTTAGTTCCCATACAGTTTTTTTTTTTACTATCAAGATTGTCAAGCTTACACGCCAAAGACCTAAAAAATAATATCACCAGGTTGCAGTCTTAGGCAAGGGAACATTGAGCTAAATTCGTAAACTTTACATGCCAAAGGAAGTACTTGCCTTTGTAAGTATCCAACTCGTATCATGTTGTAATATTGTCAATGCTGTTTTCAAGCAAGGAGCCAGTCAACTACCTTTAATTATATGTCCATCAAACAAATACCCAAAGTCCTCCACTGTCTGAATTCTTTGAAGGAAGAGAAGGTGATATGCTACTCAGTTCTTACACGGACAATCAACCAAATCAGCAGCAAGTGATCTGTCTTAGACTAATCTGAAGATCTCTGTACTCCTTTTAACTACATCAATGACTCTCAGGTAACCTGCAGCAGCATAGGCCTATTATTTTTGTTGTTGATGATGTTGTTAATAACTGCATATATACTTTCTGTTGTTGCCTAACTCTCTTGTGGCATGATGTTTAAATGATGAACAGATACCTTTGAGGATGATTTTCAGATAAGCCAATGATTATTAATAAGTGAAAGGACACTAAATAGATCCCGCCATTAATGGAAGTGGCATCCTTATTTGATCAAAACAAGTAATCGGTAATCACTCTCTTTCCCCCTTCAATTTACTCTATATGTTGCTTCCTAGGAGATAGTGATTCTTACCAAGATACTAAAAAAGAGTTTAAGAATATATTCTAGGAAAGTAATGGTAGCCAATTAAATTACCGCCATGGGAATTCACTAGTATCTATTCCAGCCCGGTGAAGCTCATCAACATACTGCAATGCCTCACGGCACTCTTCCCGGTCATCAAAAAATTCATTCTTATCACCTTCTATCTGATATGTTTCATGACCTTTGCCAGCAACCACCTGCAGCCAAAAAGTAGCATATAACAACTGGAGTGTGTTAGGGATGGTATAGATAAAACTAATCTCCTGAGAGGATAAAGATCTTTTCTTTACATCTAGTTTTCAAACCATAAGGGTAATTTGAAAGCCACATTGAATTACTAAAATATTTAAATTGTGAAAATAATTACCACACCTTTTCATTAATAAAATTTTGTATTAATTATTTGTTTTCCAATGATTTATTTTTCATCTTTTTCTTTGGATGGTTTTCATAGCCTTCAAATGGAGTTCTAAATTTAGTTCTTTCCCAAAATCTTTAGTTTGCTTTACATGATGATCTGTTCACAGAAATGATGTGAAAAAAAAAAAAAAAAAAAAAAAAAAAAAAAAAAAAACCTAATCTTTTAAGACTTCCAAACATTCCTTTAGATTGAAGTGAGCTACCTTTTTACTTCCCATTTTGAAACGTTTCTACTTATATCTTCTAGTATTAAAGAAAGAAAAAAATGGAGCTTCAAGTACTTACAACCATATCACCCTCCTCACCCATGGCAACAGCACAGCGTACAGCCACCCTTCTAATATCATGCAGGAAAAGCCTATGACCATTTGGAAGAGGTGGATAGTAATCATTCTCTCCATATTTCAGATAATCTTGCATTGTCCATCCAACACCAGCCAGCATATCATCCAAAATGTCCACTGATGAAGTGAAACACACATGCATTAGCATTAGGCTTCCAGGAATTTGATCCTACAACTTAACATTCCTTAGCATCCAGTGGTATACATGAAGAAGTGCACACACTACACACAGAGAAAAAAGTCTCAAGGAAGAATGACCACACACACGCACAAACGATGCAACAACTAAACCTTTCTCAAATATGAAACAGTTTTCAGTGAGGAAAACTGAAAAACCTTCCATATATTTAGAAAACATTAAAATTTAGAAAAGACATGTAACAAAACATAGCCTGGTTCATGGCTATTGACAGCATTCATCCTTTACAAAGGATGACTCATTGTACATACATGGATCTTCATTCCTTGGATTGTCAGACGTCAGAATTGTCACATCACTTTTATCTGTTGCAATCTTTGCCATCATGGGTCGATTCCCCCTATCGCGCTCACCACCACAACCAACAACTTCACAAAAAGTATGAAAGTTAATCAGAAAAGGCAAGATGATTCCATTATATACATCATTTACTGCAAATCAAGAACTATCAATGCTAGACTAGAAACTTGAGACTCTTCCAACCATTTGAGTACAAAAGATTTGGTTAGGCATTTTGCGTGACAAATGCAACAAAATTAATCACCTTCCTATCTTGTGAATCTTAATGCACAATGTAAATGCCCCTTGCTACAACATGCTTAGTAGATGAATCAGTGTGGGGGTAGATTTGTGAGTGTGTGTGTGTATGCATCTGCACCTGGGTTTCTGTGCATGTACGAATTAAAAGGAAATACGAATATACCAGTGATAATCCTCCTCGGTCCAAGCTCCCTTACAAAATCTAGTAGTCTAGACAGGGCATCAGGAGTATGAGCATAGTCCACAATCACTCCAAATGCCTGTTCCTCGTCTATCAACTCACAGCGCCCTGGAACTGCATCAACCTCTTCAATCCCTCTAACAATGTCCTCTAGAGGTGCCCCAACCGCAATCCCAACTGCCACAGCTGCAAGAATATTATAAATATTATGCCTTCCAAGTAACCCTGACGAAATCTCCAGTATACCATGAGGCGTATTTACCAAAACCTGTGTCTCAAACAGGGAGAGCTCAAACTTCAGCGGATGAACATCCGCATTTTTATTCTCCATTGCAAACGTCACAACAGGCACGTCTGGGTTCCCTTGTGCTATAAAATGAGGTGCATTTGGATCATCAATGTTGACAACTTTCCTATGTCTTTCTGGGTCCACCATCCTTGCAAATAGCTTAGCCTTGGCATCCCTATACTCGTCCTCAGTCCCATGAAAATCCAAATGTTCCCTGGTCAAATTTGTGAAAACTGCAATATCAAAATCCACTTCATCACACCTCCCTAGTGCTAGTCCATGAGAAGAAGCCTCCATGACAACCGCTTCAGTCCCATTATGGAGCATCTTCGCCATCAAATTCTGAACCAAAACAGCATCTGGGGTCGTGTTAGGCGACTCCAACTTGTTATCCCCATGCACATAATAAGCTACTGTGCTCAACATCCCGGTTCTCAATCCCATCGCTTCATACAAACCTTTTATCAAATACGCAGTGGTCGTCTTCCCATTCGTCCCAGTAATGGCTATCACCGCCATATTCTTTGACGGGTACCTATAAAAAGACGCAGCCAACACAGGAAGAACGGCACTGGTGTCCTCCACAATCACCAAAGCCTTACACGCCAAGGTCTCCTCTATATCAATCTCCTTACTGGCCACAACTGCCACTGCACCTCTCTTATCAGCCTCACTCAAATACAAATGCCCATCAGTTTTCCTCCCAACACAGCACACAAACAAGTCCCCTGAGCAAACCAACCTAGAATCATGTTGAATCCCAGTAATCTCAACCTCCAAATCACCGTAAACCGACACGGGCACGACCTTACTCTCGTCCAAAAGCTCAGCTAAGCTCATCTTAAACTTGGGTTCCACTATCCTACTCTTAACTTTGCCATAACTATCAAAATCCAAATCAAAATTTGAATTTGACATCGACCCACGATTGCTATTTGCGAATTTACTAACCTCATCATCGTCAAACCTCTCGGACCCATCAGTGTCCGAGTCCTCAGAAACCACTCGAAGCCCTCGAAGCTCATCAATCTCTTCCAAATCCACAACCTCCTCTGGCTCCAACTCATCAAGCCCTTCACTTTCAACCTCGTCCTCGCTCTCTTCCTTCTTTTTCTTCTTGGGGTTAGGCTTCAAGAGACCTTGCTTCACGAACTCCTTGCGCTGCATAGCGATGGCCTTGTCGATATCACCGAACATATCGTCACCGGAGTCGGAAATCTGAGATGGGTCATCGTTTTCGTCGGCGTCTTCGACGTCAGCAATGGCGGAGAGATAGGTAGAGCGGTTCTTGAGAAAGTCTTCCTCTTGGAGCTTGCGGGCTCTGGAGGCTTGGCGGTGGATTTGCTGGAATTTGGAGACTCCATGGGCTGAGTCCTCCGGAGCTTCGGGTGGTTCGTCGTCTGATGGGTTCGGGTAGTACTTGCCGTCGGGTCCGATAGCACTTGGTACTCGAAGAGTAAGCAAAGGCATAGAAGATTTAGAAGGAGAAATGTGATGGGGTTTTAGAGAGAGAAAGTGGGGTGGAGGAGGAGGAGAGAGAAAGAATGGGATAGAGAGGAAACTGAAAGCCATTTGGGAGAAAGAGAGAGAGAGACAGGCAGGGTTTTAGGAACATTGGAGGAAGAAAGGGATAGGGGTTTTGTGAGAAAAATAGGGATTGGGTTTTTCAGTTATTACGGTTAAAAACTTAAAACAGAAAGTTTAATATGCTTTAAAACAAAAAATAAAAAAGAAAGAATGGCGTCGCCCGGGTTCGAACCGGAGACCTTCAGTGTGTTAGACTGACGTGATAACCAACTACACCACGACACCGTGATGGCTTCCTCCTCCTCTTGGTAGATTCTAAACACAACAGCACAATCTAATAAGAAGCCCATCCTTGATTCTAACCTTTCATCCAAAAAAAAAAAAAAAAGCCCTTCTTTTGAATATTTTATGGGCAATGTTTAGTTTTTAGAAATTAAAAAAAAAAAATTATAAATGATGTCATATTACATAGTTATAGTTATAGTTATAGTTTTCTATATGGTGAAATTTAATTCTTGATCGTTAAATGGATCTCTGTCCCAACAAAGTTGGTCTATTAGTAAATAGTAATCACAATTCACAACTATTAAGAGATTTAGAGAACATCCCACTCGAAAGTAAGGAATGAAAATGAAAGTTCGGATTTGTGTTAAAAACACAAGAGCTATTTAGGCCCCAAATTAAAAAAAATTATAACTCGGTTGATTTTACTCTAACTTATCTAAGTGCGGAAACAAAAGTAAATGAAGCACAATTAACTGATACTACTCTAGTGCATAAATATGAACAACAAATAATAAAAGTAAAATACAAGAGTAAGGGAAAAGAGATGCAAATACAAGATAACACAAGAATGTGTTATCGAAGAGGAAACCAAAGATCTCGGCGAAAAACCTCTCCGCCGCCCTCCAAGCGGTAAATCGATCCACTAAAGAATTAAGTTAGAGTACATGAATAACAAAAGACCTTCTAAGCCTAGTCTACCCAATGTACTTGAGCTTTCCAAGCTCTTGCTACCAACGGACTTCTCGGAGTCATGTCTTTTCTAGCTTTTCGGATCCCGCGATACACCCGATTCATCCGTCAAGCCTCGCCAGCTTCTTTTGGCAAATTCCTAAAGCTTCCCAAGTTATAAAACACTCTCTACACTCTGAAAATGTGTGGGTTGTGTTTGGGTACAAATATCTTCTCAAGGTATAACAATGGGAGAGGAAAGGAAAAGAGGCTAGGATGATTTCTCACTAAAGATTAATAGCTCTCTCTCTAAAAGATGGGTGTGTGTGTTATAAAAAACTTATCTAGGGATTTTCTCTCTGAATGGCCTCTCATACTTTTGTGGGTAATGAGAGTATATATAATATGGGTGAAAGGTAAGAAAGTCACACTTAAAAATCCTCTAAGTAGAGAGTTTCCTGAGTATCTCGTGAGAAGGCCTTACCCGTGAGACACTCACGAAATTGACAGCCTAGCACGACTCTTTAACTTCCAGTCATGTGATTCTCACATGCCCTTTTCGCGGGAACCCTTCTCTCGAACTTCCCGCTAGCCAGTCGCGAAATGCACTGATCTTCAATTAAGCTTGAGTCTTTACCAACTTAATATTAAACCCAATACAATAAAATCCCACAAAATACAAGGAATAAAATTAAAGCAAATACAACACTTTTTGTCATGGAATAAAGCCAACCTATAACATAGTTGTAAATCACAACTTTACTAAAAAAAAAAAAAAAAAAAAACTTACGGAATTAAAAATCTAAGAGAGACTGACAACTCTTTAATTGGCAAAGAGCATATGGCAAATGACAAGTGGAGATGTGATTCAAAAAATGATGAACTAATTTCCTTAGGCTAGCTCATTAGTTTATTTTTGGGATTTTACTAGCTTGTGCCCTAAGGGCACATAATATTATATCATTTTTGGAAAAAATGTTTTATCGAGAGTTGAAAAAATTTTACAGTTTTTTCAATTCCCCATAAAATGTTTCTAAAAATAGATGGCTTAATGTGTACTCTTAGGGCACGCATTAACCGGACTTTTATTTTTTTAATGCATTTTAAACATCTATAACTTATTGGGGCAAAATTGTGTTATTATCATAATCTAACCTACAAGTGTTAAGAAAATGCAACAAAAGCTTCATATAATTTGCAACCATATGTTGCAATATAATATGGATGGTAAGAAACTACCTTATAAGACAAACTTAAAGGAAAGTGCTTGATCCTTTACTCCAAAGTAGATATATTAATAAAATATATACTAAACATATGATGTATTGGGACTTTGCAGGTAATGAGACTAGTATCTTTATAAAAAAAAAAATATATTTCAAATCAAAATATAATATCTTTTAAGAGTAATGCTACATACATAAACTAATTTACAATATTGTTACAAACTGCTGATGTGACTTTAATACTTTTCAAATAATTATTGGTAAACATAAATGTGATGTTAGTGATGAACCCATATTAGAACTGATAAGAATTTGTTACATCAATAGTTTGTAAAAATGTTATAAAATAGTTTGTGCCTTGTTAAGGACAAAATTTTTACGTCACATGGCTTTATTTCATTGGCAACCTGCACCACATCAACATTATTATGAATTTTGGAAAAATTTACTTTAAAGTCTAAAAGAGCCCATATTTACACAAAATGATGCCAAAGCCCACAGTCTAAAACTCATGGCCATATTATCTCATCAAAGCCCATGGTTTAAGCTCATGGCACATCATTTCATTTTCGGCTCATAATCCAAGCTCATAAGTCTTATTGGGGGAATTTTGGGAGTCATGGATTAGAGGACCAAGAAGTATGTTCAGTAAAGCTCTAACGGTTCAAAGTTGATAAAAAAAAAAACATGTTACTTGACATGTCTTCCTCAATTTCTTGAACTCTGACAGATCAATGTGTAATAGGTAGCATCTGATAAGTCTCTCATATCACATAACACTTAAAATGATAAAACTCTTTATGCTCTTTAGATAAAAATGAATGTTCGTCATATAATATAAATTTAAAAATGTAATTATATTATTTCATATAAATTATATTATTATTTTCATTTAAATCAATTTCAAGCACATGGCTAAATCTATATTAATATATCATATATAGCATTAAATGCTCTCCTTGCTCTCCAAGATTTAATTAAAACACAAAGAGGCCATAATTACATCTCTAAAACTTCATCAAATATCAATAAGCTAGTCTATTACTTACCAAAATTATATTGTAATAAAACCATGAACTAAACATATAATTTTTCAAAAGAGAAAATTTAGTAAAAAATACCAACAATAGTTCTAGTAGAAAACTATCTTAACTCCAGCAATAGCTCTAATAGAAGCTGCAGTAACTCCAGCAGCAGCTTAGGCAATTGACATATGTCCAAAAGTGACATCATCAACCCATTAATGCCTAATCCTAGCAGCTTGCTGCCATACCCAAAGAAGCAAGGGTCCTATAAAAGAAATCGTACCATTTTACGCTAAGATCCCTAGCCTCTAGCTGCAATACCAGAATTAGGAAGATCTCATGAAGGTTATCTTGTCATTTTTAGCCAAAACCATGAATTTAATACAAAATATTTTCTCTAGCAAAAGACTCTACATAGCTGACATCATCTAGCTATGTCATAACAGCTACTACTATAGACTTGTCAATTGCAGTAGCTACTGCTGTACTACTGCAGCAACAGCCTTATAGTTTCAAACTTTCTTCTTTTGGCTAAAAACCAAAAACCCACTAATGAAATTATTTACTTTGTCAAAATTTTTTCCTTATTTGCTAAATTTTTCTTCAACTAATTCTAATCTAGTTACATATTAACTTTATATAAAAAGGACCAAGTCACACACTAACACACACACACTATCCATCCCTCTCTCACTTTCTTATTCTGAAATATTATCATTTTGTTGCCCATATCTCTAAACATTTCCGTATTTCTCTATCTCTCTTACAAAATCTCTCTTCTTAGATAACACCTATTACACACACTACTACCCATTTCTCCCACACTCTAATATTCTAAAATTTCATCATTTTGCTACCCATAAACACATCTCCATCTCCTTCTTTATTTTTCTTACAAAATCTCCATTCTTAGAACAACATAACCCATGATATAACACAAAAAATCAGTCCAACAGCAACTATAAACTCATGTATTTACTATATTAACCTTTCACATATCTATCTCATACTTGCATATATTTTACAGATACATTCCTCACAAACTATTCATACATACTTCCCACATATGTTTCTAATATATCTTACAAAACATATATATTTCTTACCATCTTCATACATTCTAAAAGATATCAAACACTCTTTCAAAAACATGTTACAAAGTCCTTCTCATGAATGGCATATAATTGTAATGATAAAAATCCTTCCTATGAAAGGTACAAACTTATAATATTAAAAGCCCTTCTTGTAGAAGGCAATATCACTCATATTTGATTAAAAACTAAAAGAGCATTATGTGGAGAAAATAATTTAAGTGCATTATAAAGGGGATAAACTTAACCAACCTATGCACACGGTTGGACACATTCTCTCTCCCTTCAATTGCAACCATTTTTCCCCTTCAATCATGAAGTTACCATGAAAAAACTCATAATATCATATTGTACCGTTGGACTCATGTTATTATGCTGTTGAAATATTATAAGTCCATTGATGTTATAGGGCTAGAGCCACAAACTATGAAGATAAGTCATTGTATTCTTTATCTTCAAAATTATACTATTGAGTATATTTTAATTTATTATCATTGTACTGCTGTACTTATACTATTATGCCGCTGGAATGTTATCAGCTCACTAACGCTATACGGCTGGAACCGTAAATCATATAAAAAATAAGGTGATACTATACAATTAGAGTCAGAAACATAAAAGATAAGTCAATGTTTTATCTATCTTTAAAATTACTTTAATATCATCTCAGTATTTAATAAAGCATGATCTCACTAATACTTCATTAATGAACATATATATTAATAAATTGATCTACCATCGTTGGACATATTATTTGGACATAAACCACCGATGGACATATATTATTTGGACACATATCACTGATGAATATATGTTACTTGGACATGAATCACTGCTAGATGTGCAATGTTTGGACATAATCCACAGTTAGATATGTATTATTTGGACATAAACCATTGCTGAACATACATTATTTGGATATAGACCATTGCTGGACATACCTTAATATATTGAACACGAACTATACTACAGCTAGATATGGATTATTGGACTCATTCCATTATTAGACATATAACAATTAATTAATCATTCTAATGGATATCACTTAACACACATAATAATAACGTTCAATTCACCATTTAATCAAATCTATTATACTAAACATATTATTTATTTATTTCAACAATTATCATGATTCTAAAACTTTGGGCTTAATCTATTTTGTAGGCTTAAAAATGCACTGAAAGCCATTGGTCTATGCGACCCAATGTCGAGTTTCAAATTGAACTCCCCAAAACAAATCCAGGTCTAGTAGAGTCACATCTCCAGTAGAAGACACGTGGCTACGCGCAAAGAACGGCCCCCCAACATGGCTGTAGCATTATTCATCTGGTAATGTTTCGATTTTATTTTACTAACCTATTTCAGAAACTTACCAAATGCGGTAAGAACGAATTTTAATGTATTATAATATCATGGGTTAATAGCTATAATTTTAATACATTGGTTTCATATACAGTTATATGCTTATTAGTCTATTAGTCGCTAACCTGTGCGATGCATGAAAAAACTATTGACTCAAAAAAAAATCCAAAAATGAGTAAATAGATATTCTCAAAAAATAATTAATTGAAATTAATCCAGACAAATAATTAATTAACAAAAAATATAGTTTTTAATAAGAAAACAAAAAATCACATGAACCTAAATAAAAAGCATTTAAGGTGAAAAATTAAGATCAACCTACTGAGACGTAAATACCAAAAACCCCAAGACTTAAAACTTCAAAATTTATAAAATTCCCAAATTCTACTTCAAAATCAAACCAAATTCATAAATAACATACCAAATAAAAATGTATCGTTTTCTAGGCTGGAAGATATAGGTTGCATCTTTGATTTTTCTTCAACAAAATAGAGATGCTTTATCTGCCATATACAATATAAAAAAATAATTACTAGAAATTTCAACCCAAAAACCAAACCCACGATTATCAACGTGAGTCTAACATACCAAATAAAAATTTATCGTTCCTTAAGCTGGAAGACATAGGTTGCATTTTTTATTTTTCTCCAAAGAAATATAATTTTTTTATCTGCCATGTACAATATAAACAAAAAATTAGTAGAAATTTCAACTCAAAAACCAAATCCACAATTATCAACATAAGTCTCTTTTTTCTAACTTAAGTTTTCTTTTTTTGGAGTCCTATCATAATTTTTGTTTTTATATAGATTATCAACGTTTGAGTTTGAGTTTAAGTTGGACTTGTTAGAGAGATAGAGTTTCACTTCTTGTTAAGTTTTGACTAAACAAAAATAATTTTATTTAAATATTAAATATTGTGCTAACGTGAAAATGTGAGAGTTTCAGAGGTTTTGGTTATATATATATATATATATATATATATATATATATAGATAGATAGTTAGATTAGATGACCGTTGATGTATAATGTCATCATAATTATTTGATTTTAGGCGAAAACCACATTTTCGTCCCTACATTTTCAGATGATTCTCACTTGGGTCCATAAATTTTATTTTCACTGCTTTTAGTCCCTAAAATAAATAAAGGAGCGATCTCGTTTTTGTCCTTATCGTCATCTCATGAAAGGAAATAGTTTACGTGGCAAACGGAGTGCATCGCTGGCATAGTAAATGCTGACGTCAATATTAAAATAATAATATAATATTTTATTTAGCATTTTAAAAATGTTATGTCATCTTTAAAAAAAAAATAATTTATTATGAATTTTAACTAAATGAAAAAAAGGAAAAACGGAAATAAAAACCAAAAATCATATAAATTGAGATCTAGCTTTATCTTGAGGAAGAACAGACAAGAATAAAAACCCAGAAAATTCAAAACCCAAAAACATCTAGTGGACTTTAGAATCGTTTTATCTTAATCAATTATTTGTTAATTTGATTGAAGAACACAAAAGTAAGAAAACAAGAAAAAGAAAAAACAGTAGCTAAATTCTAAAACACACAGATTCAAACACACATAAAAGGCAACTTGCAATATCAAACACAAACACACATGATTAGATAAAAACTTCTGAACAAAAAACTTTGCATCCGAAACAACATTGTTCTCCCTACTCTCCATCCCTCTAACTAAATTCTGAGCACCCAAAATTTTCAAAACCCAAAGAATACAAACCCAAAAAATTAACACAAACCTAGAAATTTCAAGCACAAACCTAGAAAATCAAACACAAGAACACAAGAAAATCAAACCCAGAACACATGAGCACAAACCAAATTAGATATGTATGAAATCGGATCTACAGGGACACCTACCGCTAGTCGTGGAGCTCCGATCGGAAGCATGGGTATGGAGAGAATCGTTACACGAATGGTGACTTTTACGAAGGGTACTGAAAACGGAATGTGCAAGATGGGCAAGGGCGTTACGTTTGGAAGAATGGGAACGAGTACGAAAGGGAATGGAAAAACGATGTGATTTCGGCTTGTGGGGTTTAGCTTTGGGCCAACGGAAATCGTTGCAGTGGGGAATGGTAAAACGGAATAGGTCGTCAGTGGACGAAGCTAGAGGGAGAGTTAAGTTTGGTTTTTATTTCTGTTTTTTCCTTCTTCTTTTTTTCATTTAGTTAAAATTCATAAATTAATTTTTTTGTTTTTAAAAGATGACATGGCATTTTTAAAATGCTAAATAAAATATTATATTAGTATTTTAATGCTGACATCAGTATTTAGTGTGTCAGCGAGGCACTCCGTTTGTCACGTAGACTATTTCCATTTGTGAGATGACGGTAAGGACAAAAACGAGATCGCTTTTTTGGTTTAGAGACTAAAAGCAGTGAAAATAAAATTTAAGGACCAAAGTAGGAATCGCCTGAAAATGTAGAGACGAAAATGTGATTTTCGCCTTGATTTTAATATATAAACGTTTAGTGGCTAAATGTATATAGTAATATTTCTGCACCAAATACATTTCCTAATAAAATGTTTACTCCCACATGCTTTGACCTTTTAATAAGGGAAATTATTGACATAAATGAATATTTATTAGAAATTCAATCAAGTTGTCAATGTTCATAAAACCTTGAGTATATAAGGCTATTTTGTCTCTACACATATAGAGAAATAGACTACTACCTTATGTATGGTGAATGTGAGGTACAAAAACAAGTGTAATTTTGTTTTGTCACTTTTACATACAACAACATATTTCTAAAACACTTTTTTTTTAGAGAGTTTCAACCTATAACGTCCGCTCCTAATAATAGCTCTTTATCATCAGACCAAGACACCAATAAGTTTTTGGTGATATTTCTAAAACACTTGTATGGAGTTTTTCCTCTTCTTTTAATGGAATATATATATATATATATGTATATATATATATATATCCCTACTATGCTACAAGCAGTCAGGGGTGGTCCAACATAATTTGGGGCCTAAGGTGAAAAATTTATGCGGGGCCTTTAATATGTAAATATTAATTAAACAAAATTATTTAATACGAATCAAATTAATGTTAATTTGATACATTAAATACATAAATAATACCAACTAGACTAATGTTAATTTTATATAGAGAATTGAATATCATAGTTAAATTATAAATATTAATAAAAAGAAATAAAAATATATTGCGATTGAAAAATATACTTTTTTTTGGATATAAGACGATGCATAGTTAAATAAAGTTGTAATCTAATTTTAATTTTATATTTTGATTTCAAGAGAGAGAGAGAGATATTATTTGGTGTGTGGCTTTGTAGGATATTAGTTTACAAAAATCAAAGTCTCAAACTATCCCTGGAGATTAATCTATAATTGATGATTTAACACATTTGCAACATCTTTTTAAAATATTTTAGGATTTCAATTAAGTTAAGGTTCTATTGATTTCATACTTTGAGAGTCTTAATAGAAATGAAAAAGATGCGGTAATTAAAAGCACTATAAAATGTTCAAAATATAACGTGACATTGTCTTTCATTGATAAACTTCATCAATTTAACTAATGAATGTTTTTATCACTTTTTTGTGATTAATAACATGCAAATTTGTAAGCCAAAAGTAAAATTTGTAGTATCTTTAACATCATTAATAAAAAAAAATATACAACCTTTAGAAAATATATATAATTTTATAAAAATTTGGGCCTTTAAATATGAAAAGTGGGACATTTTTTCTAAAATTTTTTTTTTTTTTGGTGGGGCCTTAGGCCGAGGCCTAACTTGCCTAGGCCTTGGGCCGGCACTGCAAGCAGTGTAAGCTTGTAAGGATAATCAACGAAAGTGGTTGGGGTTGTTGTATCCCAGGGGTGGCACGCAAATGTTTAGTCTACTATATTAAAAACCCCATAGACACGTGTATCATCTCAAGACAATGACTAAGTCCGCACCTCAACCCCATCATTTAAAAACATATATGAATTGACTGTAATTTGCTTCTAATATTATGAGACTACTTTGAAGCATCATCGAGATAATATCTATCCATTGTTCTCTAATTTTATGGTAGACTATAATTTATGTGATATGTGATTATTTAATTGATATTTTGAACATTATTAATTTGTTAATTATTGTTCTTAGGAATAACAAAGAGTAGTTCCTAGCTAAGACCCTCCCACCCCTTTTTGTCAAAGTGAGTTTTGATGCAGCCATTAGTGAGGATAGAGTTTTGCAAAGTAGCCGTGGACAAAAGTCACCCCCAAAAAATAAAAAAACACTTATCTTTGCTTGTACCAAGATGATTCAAGACCAAAACCATCCAAAAGTATAAGCCAAACTAGAAGCAAAAAAGCAACGGAATTGGGGTTCGACCATGTGATATGTGTAGGAGAATCTTTCAACATGATTCTTCTACTACAAAAATTTACTTCCCCTCCTCACTGCGCTCTTCAGCATATTATAATATAGATGGAACTTCGTCAATATTGAGTTATTTTGATGAGTAGTTTGCTAGCCACACTTTTAGGGAGGCTAATTTTGTAGATAGTAAATACAAATGGAAGTATGAATAATTATTTTGATGAGTAGTTTGCTAACCACACTTTTAGGGAGGCTAATTTTGTAGAAAGTAAATATAAATGGAAGTAAGAATAATCCAGTTAAAGAAGAATATTATGAAGACAAAAAAAAAAAAAAAATCTATAAAAACTAAGAGATAAAATTATGATAATATTTGCAAATTAATCATGGAAGATGTTTTAATGTATTCATTGAGTTCTTTCCTTCACACGACATTTTTCTTTTTTTCAAAAGACCAAATTAACAAACTATATATATATATATATATATATGTAAGGGCACGGATCGAGCTTTATATTAGATTGAGCCTATGAGCCCTTAACAATGAATTTATAGAGAGCAGGATTCTAATCCATGGATTTGGGCGGTAAATAACATCCAGGTTTGGTTTGATCACAGAACATATATATATACTTATCAATTATGGACGAAATATTACTTTGTATATTATTGCCGAGGACAAATGCTTAAGTTTCCTTACAAGTTCTCTCTCTTTCTCTCTCTTTCCCTCTTTCTCTGATTTTTTCCTCCCCCTCTCTACGTCTCCTTCCTTCACCTTTTATAGGCCTCTCTCCTTTTTCCTTTCTTCCACGTGTAACCCTGACCTTCTTCACTTTTGGATACTTGTCCCATCATCCCTTTTTACTTAGGTCTCTGGTGGTGAAAATAAGGTTCAAACCCAACGTTCAGGCGTCACTTCTTCATTAATGCGGCCAGAGAAGCAGGTGTAGAGCTTTAAATGCGGTGATAGCAGCTTTTTTCTGGATGTTCTCCTACCCCTCCCCTTTATTCTTTATCTTTATCTCATTAATTCCAGCACCAAAGGCTTCCGTTAGGGGAACTGTTAGACTGTTAAATCAGTCACATCATCCTCGGCAACCCTTGCCGAGGACTATGCTGTCCTCGGACGTCGTATTCTTTGGCATTTTGATCATGCATGACACCCCTTCTTATCACGTGTCTTTGTAGGTTGGACTGATTACGTCCTCGGACCATTTCCAGATGTGAGGTTGGGCTTCTTTCATTGTGAGAGCCTCTGAGCCGGCCCACTGCGTGTAATTCGGGCCCAATGGTACTACAATATATATATATATATATATATATATACTTTTAAAATTATATAGGTAAATGATTTGGAGTACATTAAAAAACTTGAATTGTTTTAAAGAATCAATTTGGGTTGAACAAGGCATAAAGAACCCACTAGATTTGAGTAAATTTGACCAAATCATATGCTTAAACAATTTAGTTTTTTAATTAAATTGATCTAACAGAGTCTTGTTATTTAACCGACATCTTATAGCGTTTCAAATGAAAATATCCATAATTCAACTCTCCACCCCAACTATCCACACGCACATAAATTTGATCAGAGTATCAAATCATTAGTCTACTTGGCGGAAGGATTTATGAATTTACTAAATATACTCCAATGCAAATAAACAAGCCTCCACTTAAAAGGAGAAATAAATATTTCATATGAGTCCATCCTAATACACCCTCCAAAAAACAAAAAGTCCATCCTAATAGAACATGTCGATCAATATTCCTATTCCTCTTTTTTGAAACTAATATTCCGATTCCTCTGTAACATTGTTTTCAATTTGTACAATATATGCGCTGTGTGAGTACCGTGTTTTGCGACTGTCCATGTCCATCATCAACGTAATCGTCATATTAATAAATTTTTGTTGAAAAATAGCGACATACAATACAACACCATTCACAACCTCAATTCTCTTACATGGTCTCATCTAAGCCACAAATTAATGACCAGTAATGTACTAATTACTAGCGTGCAAGGTCCAATTAATAGACAGAATAGACAACAGCCTTAGTATGTACCTTTGGCTCCTCATATAGAAAGTGTTTGGGGTTTAGAGAAAAAAAAAATGCTAGAAAATTTTTTATTCAAGCAGAAATGATGTTCTTATATGAATCATATATATTTATTCATGATTTCATATGATGGAGTTTTAAGATAAGTTTCCTAAAAATCACAGTTCATCATCGCATATTTTGTTAATTCGTAGCTCGCACAAAAGCAAGTGGACTTTCCGTAACAATTAGAATTTAGATGCACTGTTTTATTTATTTCTGAGTAATGCCTCTTTATTGAAGGAAAGAACTACAAAAACCAAGAGACCTGCAAAAAGATTGAGGTAGAGGGAAGGGGAGCAGTCCAGTCCAGATACAAAAAAGAGCCCGGTTCAGCTTTTAGATCTACTGTTTACAAATTGCTTCATTTCCCAGCATGGCACAATAAACTGCTTAGCATTCACATCCAGACTGTTATATGCCAAATGTAGATATATTTTACTATCAAAACACAAAAATGTCCCAGCACTTGGCATGCCAATTGTAAAAGAAAATACAATTGAGCTACAATAGTATTCTACCTTTAGAATTTACTGTAGCAACTTGCAAAATCAAAATAATAAATTTTTATTCATTTTTCCTAAAATATCTTTTTCTTTCTCTCTCTTCAACCTCTCATCTCCTCTCTCTCTCTACTCTCTTCTTTTCTCTTTCCACTTCTCCGAACCCTACTCTCTCTCCTCCCTCTCTGTCTAATTGCCCTTTCTTTAGTGAAGGATGGGTTTCGATGTGGGTATTTTCTTGCGTGGGCTTTGGCGTGGGTCAAGTGATGGTGTGGGTTGTGGGTATCGCGGCATGAGCTGGGTTGTGGGTTTGGCGGCATGGAGGTGGGTTGTGGCGAGCTGGGCCACAGCGAGGTGGGTCACGGACTCACGACAGAGGTGAGTGGGTTTTGATGGGTGGGTTCAGATGGGGGTTAGGGTAGATTATGACTCTGATGGTGTTTGAATTTTGATTTTTTGCTATGGATTTTTGTTTTTTGGACTTTGAATTCTGATGGGGTTTGGGTTTAACACGGATTGGTTGGTTTGGTTTGGTTTGGCTTGGTGGTGGGTGATGTGAATGTTGCTCAGCGGAGGACGGTGGTGGCTGGGAAGCTAGACGGTGGTGGCGGTGGTGAGTGGTTGAGAGAGAGTAAGAGAAACAGAATTAAAGAGAGAAATGAGAAATATTAAAATATTTTTTTATATTATTTTAATGTGTAGTACGGTAAAATAAAAGTTGAGATGTTAAGTATGATGTAAAATGATATGGTATAAATGATAAAGTAACTTTTGAGGTGGTAAAGTAGAATTCTTTGCAAATACGGAATGTGAATGCTCTAACAAGTCTAGAATATTTTAAAAATATATTCACAACAAATTTTAAATAGCAGATTGTTATTAATTATTGTGGAGTGATTATTACACCAAATGTGTGCACAAATACGGACCCAAGAAGCCCCAACCTCCCTGATCCTAAAAAAAAATTAATTAATTAGTTATATTTTTTCATTTTGCAGTCGGCCCCCTTTTTCAAAACCTTAGACCCTCAAGTGCAAGATTGTGATTGAAAGAAAATCATGTAACTATTATAACATATAAAAGGCATGGATTTATGATTTTCAAACTTTTCAAACTAATCGTGTTAATTGCTATCACCTATCAAATGACTCGTTCTATAAGAGGTCTTTATAGTTGTATTCATTAGAGCCATCAGTTCTGGCTGAACCAAATTACTTTCCTTAACCGTATATATCCTTGGATTTCCCCCACTGAAACAGCTCAATATTTGTATATAGTACTAGAAGTCATTAATTCATCATTAATTTTGAATCTTTGATTACAACTTAACCTGAAAACAATACCATCCATCTTATGAAAAATGATGAGAAATCATCATTGTCCCATAATAAACACAGAATTGTGATTGAATTTATTACCCAAAATTGTGACGGTGACTAGCATTGTCTATGGCCCATTTTTGAATTGAGCATTAATTATTAGGTTCAAACATGGGTCCAAATTACTCACTAGAAACAAGCAGAGTCATAAATTACCACTACACCAGATCCAGTACACTACACCTATATTTTTTGTTTTTGTTTTTAACTTAGATTGAAAATTGAAAATTGAAAAAAGAAAAATTTGAAGTTTGTCAAAAATCAAGTGTAAGGACAAATGTTCTTTTCAAAACGATACAGGCTTTAAGGTGTTAATTCATTCTGACCCATTTTGGAATTTGGATTACCTAAGACGACAACGTTTCTGCAAAATCCTAGAAAGGAAAAATCTTATTTCACACGTAAAAACGACATTGGTGAAATGAAAACAAAATCGGCATAGGCCTATCATGTTTCTTTTATCAAAAAAAAGTGTAAGCAACTAAACGACACGGGTACAACTGTTAAACACCGTAACGAACACAGATGATAAGAGTTGGACTTGGACATGCAGGAAAGGAAGGTGAGAATTGCTGTAAGAGAGAGAGAGAGAGAGAGAATGTGTGTGTAACAGTGTAAGTGTGAGAGAAATGGGAAATCAAAGAGACTTTCCTTTGTGTTGAAAGCTTTCCAATAGTAGTCATTGCTTTGTAATTCACTGGTCAATTTCACAATAACTCCTTATCACATCACACTCCTATTCTCTCTCTCTCTCTCTGTTTTTCATTTGTTGGGCTTCTCTTTCATTTCTTTTCTTCCTTCCTCACTCTCTATCTCTCTTCCATTTTTAACTCCTGGGCCTCTTCAGGTTCTTTTTCTTTCTTGGTTTAGTGTTTTATCTACTCTGCTTTTGTCACTTGGTTCCTGAAGATCATGGACGTACAGAAGAATGAACTCTTGGGATTTTTACTCTGACTAAGAGGGTCACTTTATTTTTCTTCATTTTCTGTGTTTTCAGTCCCAAGCATTACCCTTTGTTCAACCTCAAAAATCAAAATTGAGGTTTTTTTATTTCATGAGGTAACTCTCTCACTCTCTCTCTCTAGTGGTCTTGTTTTCACAGCACTCAAGCTTGTATCTTTTTAACTTTTAGGTATAACATAATGATAGTGGTACCTGGGATACTTGGCACGGCTTACACAAATGACAAAACACTAAAATTTTGTTAAAAACCGAAGAAATTGTTCGAGATGTTTAATTTTAAGGTTGGAATATTTCATAGAAAGAAATTCTAATTTTTCTTTTTTTTTCTTCTTTTTAGGAAACTTTAGGCTCACTTCAATAAAAAAGAAATCAGGATGTGTTCGGATAAGAGACAGGCAAACACATTTATTAGTTATTGTTTTGTTTTTTGGGTTTCTTGTAATTTATAAGTTGAAGAAATCTTATTGGGTATTGAAGTAGCTTGCATTTTAAGACTTTGAATATCATGTCCACTAGTCTTCCTTGTTTTCATGTGTTTGGTGCCACTTTCAAAATTTGCTCAACAAAAATATTTGTCGTTTGCAGAGGCCAACCTATTCTTTAATATTATCACATTGTGAGTCTCCTTTATATTTTTTTGTTGTTAAAGAATTAGATATACATACAAGATTCTGTGTGTGTGTGTTTGTTCAAGAGCTCGCATACCTCTTTGTGCCTATCTATTTTGGATAAACTATTTTGTAGAGACAATTGGTATGCTCTTTATGTGATCCTCTAGGTTCTCATTATTGCCTTTCATTCTAGAGATTTGATGCCATCATAACGCTTTGGTATGTAATTGGATGAAAAAACGCATCACAGCTTAAGCATGTCATTCACTCCTAATCATATGGCAAGGAAATCACCGAAGAGCCCGGTGCCAGTGGTATGTGAAAAAAATCATTCAGGATGCATGTATAAATGGGGTTTATATAGACTCTTTGAATTTCGCCAAGGTCATTCCAAGAGGAAGCTGCTATCAAATAGGAGGCATTTGAGCCGTCATCCAATAGGTAAGAATTCTTTCATCAAATTGTACAAGAATAATTTGATGTATAAGTTTTTGTGTTTTACCATGGGGCATCATGTGAAAATTATATAACTGTTGTTTTTTCCTACTAGTAGCATATCATATCTAACTTCTTCACAACAACCAAGCAAGCATATATGAATTGTTTTCTAGTCACTTACATACTGCATTCAATATTTTCCAGTATTGAGGAATAGATGGAATAATTACTGGAGGACATTTCTCTTTTCAATTGGTCATTTTGCAACATGCTGTTAGTGATAAAAAAAAATGCTGAAATATATAGGAGAAGTATTCATTGAATATTTTGTGCATCTTTTAAGTAACTCTATCGTTTTGGTGTCACATTTCCTTTTGAAATCATCAAATCAGCAAATTTTAATATTTATCTGCAGGCGATGTGAATTTAAGGAGCAAGCTTGACTCGAGTACCAAATTTAATGAGAAGTGCCAAGCCGTTGATGTAAGTTCCAGCAACCTATTATTTTTTATCAAACCTTTCAAATATTTCTGTTTAACCATTTGTTCCAATTTTCACAAGGCAACAACAAGTCAAGAGTTAAGAAAATTTTGATATTGTTAGTTTTTGTTTATTAAAGAACGTTGGAGTGAGTATTCAATTAGACTTCTGTTAAAATAAACTTACTAGTCCTGTTTTTTCCTCTTCTTACATTTTGAGTGCAAGAAAGTATAGATGCTGATTAGCAAATTTTAATTTATCCAGGATAGTAAAGACAGGGAAACTCAGACTATTAATACTGATAAGGCAAGTTTAAAGAGACTTATGGAAGAAGAGATACCCTCTGAGCAGCATTCAAATAAGAAAATTGCCACTGATAAAGTGAACCATTCACAATCTAATCCTAAACTTGTTGATGAATTAACAATAAATCATGGAAAGGCAAGCAAAAGTTGTCACAGGCAATGTCAAATGCCTATTCATGGTTGGAAAGATGCAGAGAATATGGAGCATCATGAACCATCACATCAAAATGTTGTGGATAGATCTTTAAACAAGCATAACCCAGCAGCATCAAAAAAGGTTTTCTTCAAAGAAGTGCACCCCAGAAATAGAAGATCTTGTGGTTGTAAAAATATCAATTGTGTGGAGCATGACCAGCTGAAGGAGATTAATCTCCAGCTAGTGCAGATGAATGAGGCAGAGGAAACTGGAAATCAGAAGTTCACTGAGGGAAAATGTCTCAGCAGAAATGGGGTGGGCCACCAGTCTAAACAATTTTTGGGTGCATTGGAGATTTTAAATTCGAATAAGGAATTATTCATAGAACTTCTGCAAGACCCAAATTCCCTGTTAGTAAAACATATCCAAGACTTAAGGAATTCTCAGGCAAAAGGACAGCAGACTAAATCTTTCTCTGGAGCCAAATTGTCAGAATACCAGACAAGTGTTGCAAGACAACATGAACAGCCTACCTGTCCCAAAAGGTCGGAATCTTCTGATAGATACCTTTCTAAAGGAAATGGCGATCCTCAATCTTCAGACAGAATAGTAGTCTTAAAGCCTGGCCTAAGAAGCTTGCAAAATTCTTCAGACAGACTCAGCCCTCCCTACTCTTCTTTGCAATCTTCTTATTACTTGAGGGTTAAAGAAAAGAGTGATAGGCCTACACCTTTTTCCTTTGATCATATAAAGAGGAAGTTGAAAGATGCTATGGGTGTTAACAGAAAAGAGCAGCACTGCATGTCAAGCAATGGTGAATTAGAAAAATATCCCTATGATTGCCAGGGCTCAGATGCTGGTGATAGGGGGATAAGTGTAGAGATAGATGGAAGTAATTCACCAAATACTGACCTTGATATTGGCCATAGGGTGAAATCTTCTCTTGGTGTCAAGACAAGAAACAAGATAGGAAAGGCTAAAGATTGTGAATGTAGTGGACATGAAGCTGCTGCAACCAGTGGAAGTGGTTGTAAAAACTCAAACTTTTCAATTGTTGGCCATCTCACGCGACATGAATCTGACATATCTGCCATGGAGCGGAAACATCTCTCTGAGATGTTAAACAATGTAAATGAGGATGTGGATTTTTTAAGAAAGCAGGTGCCAAAAGCCTGTGGGAGGATGTCATCTTTCCCTGAGCATGGCCTTCTGCCTACACTCAATCCTGGAAGGGACTGGGAACTCAGTTTTGCTACTAGACATATGAGCTTTTCCCCCTATAGCAATCATCAAATGGCCTACGAGAACAAGCACAAGTTTCAAAAAGAAAAGAAAAAAAGATGCTTAAGTTCATTAAAGCAATACATAGAACCTCTATCATTTGCTGATACTGAGAACCCCAATGATCCATTGCAATTTTTTGACGCAAAGCCAGATATCTCAGAGGATAATTTTTCTGGCATGAAAATTAAAGATGATTTGAGCCCTACAGGTATGATACTACTAACTTTTTACCTTGAATTTGGTCATATATTCTCTCTTCTTACCTGCTATTGATACTCCATAACCAGGTGAAACTAATGCTTTGGAGATGCCCTTTGAATCACTAAGCACACATCAGGCTGGCCCAAATCAAAGCACTGACGGAGCCAATGATTGTGAGAAAATTGGATCTGTGGAGTCCCCAAGAGAGGTAAGTTGCTCTTAATAATTTTCTTTCTCACTAAATTTCTTACTAGCGCTGCTATCTGTCACCTATAGTTTGTTGCCTTCAGTTTTACACTTCTCAGTCCTCATTAATGTGCTTAATTAACTTTGGCCTTGTTCAGCATTCACCTTCTGAGAATCAACCATCAAAATTTGAACGAGGAGAATTTTCTTTGTCTAGTCCTTCAAGCCTGCAGAGAGTAGAAGATTCTGAAAACCTGAAAGATCAAGTGGAGCAGCCTAGTCCAGTATCTGTTCTTGAGCAGAATTTCATAGAAAGCAACATAAGTCAACCTGGTAGGCTTTCATATCAAGAATTGTTATTAGTTCTCTACTACCTTAATTCTGCATCTGAGATAACTGAGTTAAACTTCTGCAGCTCAGTTGCCCGTTGAAACACCACTAGTTAATGCTGAAGACCAGTGTTCTGCTACACTAGATAGTCCCCTTTTGGGCCCCAGAATCAATATAAATACTGCTATGGATGGGCATGTATCCTTCTCTGAGCACATAAGTGCACTGTTTGGAACTTCTGGCTTGAATTGGGATGAATTGTCAAGGAAGTGCCATTCATCAGATCAACTGCTTGATCAATCCTTATTTGACAAATTGAAGATGCCAGATAGTCAATTTTGTGGTGATTGGATGCTCCTATTTGACTTTATTAATGAAGTCCTAGCAGAGATTTGTCAGTATAATTCTGGATGCTCCCCTTGGGTGTCATGTGTCAAACCAATAATTGGACCACTTCCAGTAGGCAAAACTATTATCCATGAGGTGATAAAACGTGTTGATTGGTATCTTCTCTCACAATCACCACTGCAGACATTGAAGCAGATTTTTGAGCAAGACCTCACAAGGTCTAGAACATGGTTGGATATCCGAAATGAAAATGAAGATATTGCTATTGAAACGGCAGAAGGTGTTTTAGAAGAATTACTAGTGGAAATTGTATTTGAATTGGTTATTTGAAGCATCATATTTTTGTCCATATTACATCAGTGAGATTACGCAGCTTGGGTGGGTTAGTGCAACTGGATTTTTCTCATATAGAATTCTTACCAGCCTCCTTGGACTCATGGCTTGCATGCAAAGTTTAATCATTACATGTCTTTTAAGATGCAAAATTGAGTCAAGGTGGGGGGTAAAAATGAAGCCTTTTCTGACATAGAGGTTGGTGAGAGCATGCTCAAGCTTTGTGTATACTGTATAGTTTACACTCAATCTCCAAAATCTATCAATTATAGGATTCTGATGGGATTTCATTAACCGTTTCCTTTTTCGTATTTAAAAGCATTGTTACGAGATGTAATACTTTTCATCAATATACTAGTATGTAAAAATTTTCCATTTTTTTAATGCTGATCATAGAAGTTCTGACTTCTGACTTGTTCTAAACATTGCTATGATATGATTGGTTTTTAAATCTTAATTTACTGTTGTTTGTATGGAAAGAAACTTATGCATTTCTTGTTAAAAAAAGTGTTCTAAGCTTTTGAGTGAGGTTGCTTATAAGTAGTTATGGTATTTTCTTTATGGACTCTTAACAATCTCCTTTCAATTCTTTATTTTGCTTTCACAATTCATCATTGAAGTTGCGGTAGATATGCTAAATCTGCCACATGTTTACTTGTCATTCATACATGCAGTAGGTGTAATGCAGAAATGCGTAGGGGCTTCTTGTGCTGTGTATTAGTTGTATAGCAATAGTACGTTTCCTGCTAATTCTTGATAGAGCTGCTGTGTAGCAGTACAATAAGTAAGCTAGTCTTGATGGCATTTGCTACTTTAAGTTAAGTTAAGCATTCACAATATCAACTGTCCATTATTTTAATATTTGATTTTTATGTCCCAGGATTAATCCTCTGTAATGTTTCAAATTGATTTGTGTTTTGATTTTTTTTTCTAAACATGATGTTTCATTACTTGGTACCGCTTTTATCTCAAATTCTGCTCAGAGACTTTCCTGCAAGCCAATATAGGTCATAGCAAGGAGTAGGTGGACTGCTTTATGTGGAAAATTTAAAGTAAAACATCTAGTGCGTGGTCTCATGCTCTTATTTGTTCACTTTGATGTCTAGTCTAGTTGTTTTATTTTCTTTCTTTCCTTTTTGGGGTCTTTTTTGGAAAGTTCAAGCTTTAGAAGCTGAATGAATTTATTTATTTATTTATTTTGGTTTGTATACTTTTTTAAAGGGGTTTCTCTTGTATACTTATCAAATACTAGCTTTGTGCCATTTTCTTTTCTATGAAATTCCTTTGCTTCTTCAGAAAAATAAAAATGAAAACATAATATATTACTGTGGACGGTATTAATTATTTTCGTAGGTTATTTTGGTAGGTTGTATACTTATCAAATACTAGCTGAGTTTTGTAAAATAAGGAAATATGGATGCTGGATTCAGGACAGTGGCTGCTAAATGTTTCAAGAACACAATCTTTCCAGTGCTAGTTAAATTTGCTTTGCTTTTAGATTCAGATGCAGTCCAAGGATGGGGAAGATTATATAAGGAAGAAGATATGGAACTGGACAGACAGCTCAAACTTATAAACAAACCTGCAATAAGACTTTCCAGGTAAGGATAGGATTTTTTAATTTGTGCCATCTTTATTTTAATTCTTTGAAGCAGCTATTTCTTTTGTACTTGCGTCAATTTTGCTTGTTAATTGTTATTCACTAGCCAATGTTGCACACAATGTGCGAATACACTATGAGTTAATTTTGAAATATTTTATAAGAAATTATCTTTGTGGCAAATTCTACTATACTTATTATGTGGTCTAATATTTAGGAACTAATTTCAATTATATTGCATATTATTAAGAAGAAAAGAAATGTAAATTATTAAGATTTGTACAATTAAGAATATGAACATACCTTTTAGCAAAAAAAAAAAAAGAGAATATGTACGTGCCAAGAGCCTTGTAGCTTAGTGATATTGCATAGTCTTCCTCATGAGGAGAACTAGGGTTTGAATCTCCCTTCTCTTGTTGTAACATTTTTTTTTTTTAATTTATAAAAAGAAAAGGATATAAATGTATTACTTGAGTTAATTCACAAATATTGAATTTTTTTTGTTTAAATTATGTATAAAATTATTTTTTATATTCTTGATTGCATGTATTATTATTTTTCTTTTAAGCTTTAGCTGTTTTTGTTTCAATTGTTGTTAAAACAACTAAACTTAAGCAAGAATGTCATATTCCAAATCTACTATTTCTAATTTTTAATTTAGAAAAATAACCATATAAATTCATTTTACATAGATTTTTTTAAAAAAAAAATTGAGATGAAAGGTAAGCTGATTTTATTGATTAAAATCTTCAAGAGAAACAGAGATCAAATCTGGTGGTAATTCTCCCATCCAGACAGTTAAGTCATGAGCGTCTAGAGCTTTCTTAGCCAAAGCATGAGCCACAACATTTTCCTGGTATTTTACATGAGAAAAAAGACATGAACTCAGTGTTCGCAAGAGCTTGTGATTTGCAATGATAAGTCCATAGGCAGTCCAGTTTGGTGAAGATGATTGAATAGCGCAAACTACTATCTCAGAGTCTCCTTCAATGGTAACAGCACCCAACCCCAGTTCTTTCACTAATCTCAGGGATCATCCTGCAGCTAAAGTTTCAACAGTTTCTTTTTATAATTTAATAGCTAGGGGTGGAGGATGTGAACCATGGATGTCTCTGTTAAAAACATTAGTAGGTGCCAACTAGTTGAACTATAAGGCTCTTGAAATTTTAACTGCTTCAACACTGTGGAAAAGGAACACTTTGACTCAGTGCCACCAATACTTCACCCTTACAGTTCCAAATAACCACTCCTAAACCAGCCTGCTGCTCCTCCTTACAAATTGCTCCATCAAAATTTTCTTTGTTGGTGCCTACAGCTGGTGGTTGCCACTTGACACACTGTGTTGCCATGGATGGTATTGGTCTTGGGTAGCCATGAGCTTGTTAAAATTCCTGTAAAAAGTCCGTTACCTTGGCTGGTAGGTCCTTGATATTTATGTGCGGATGGTTTAAGAGAATTTTGTAATATCCTCCAAAGAAGGATTTCTAGATGAGATTAAATGCTGATGGGACTTCTCGGGCAGCCAGCTGTGATTCCATGGCTTTATTAGTCTACCATTACCCACCCGCCAAACAACACCATGATTAATAACTCTACGGGCTTGGAGAATGCTCTTCCATACAAAAGATCCCCTTTGCTTATCACTAGCATTCATGATAATTCCATTAGGAAAGAATTTTTCCTTAAAAACTCTATAGAGCAACGATTTGTGGTTATGTAGAACTCGCCATACTTGCTTGCCAAGAAGTTCTTTATTGAACTTTCTCAATTCATGAAAACCCAATCCACCTTGAGCTTTTGGTTGACAAAGCCAACTCCACTTAAGCCAATGGATTTTCTTGTGATCTACTTCTTGTCCCCGCCAAAATTTCCGAGTCATTGGTGACTTGATTTCTCTATTTCTTTCATTGCTTAAATTAGTTTGCATCACTTGTATGCGAAAAACAGCTGATCAATTTAGCATAGCTAGTACGAAAATTATGAATGGTCCTAAAAAGCAAATCAACAGTATACAGGCTGGGTGAGGAATAAACAGCCACTGCTGCACTGCATACTTTTTCCCCCTCTTTCTGAGTAAATGCTCAGTTTAAAATCAAAATTTGAGTTACAATCCTATGATATTCCTGAGAATCCTTGACAATCTCTCCATTTTTATAAACTAACTTGTAATCCATGTATAAACCTAGGTGCATTTAGGACACAACTCTTCATTCCTTTTGCTTTAAATTTTATGTCACGATATTAATATCTTAATGTTTATCATCTTTTATTGCTTTTACACTTTTGCAGGTTAAAGATAAGCACAACAGCAGGCGATATACCTATTGGATGTAAGTTTTTAACTGAGTATTTCCTGACTTCTTTTTTTGAGTTACTTTCCATGTTGATCCATATGTCTTACAATAATTCTTTTGCTAGTATGTGTTCTTACTATTGTTGTTGTCTCTTTCGATGTCTTTGTAAAACCTCAGAGACAGATGGTTAACAAAAGACCGGCCGCTTCAATGTTCTTTGCCCAGGATTTATACAACTTACCTCTGTCATTACCCTTGGCCTCACTCTTCAACCATCTGCTTACAATGGTCCTCAAAATGACATGCTAATCAATTTACACCAACTTGCCCATTCTTTTTACTCGTATATGTTGTAGAACATTTGAATTGCTATTTTTAAATATTTTCTTATCATATATTGTAAATTTCGTCTTAAGATGTTGCTCTGGGGAATTGGTGGTTCATATTTCATTATAAACATGTAGGTTACTAGCCAAAGTCAATTTTCACAAATTTGTCTGAGGGTGCCTCGTTCATTTCATGTCATGGTGAGGGAAGGTTTACCCTTTACAGCCCAATAACAGAAGAGAGCCTTGCAATGGGGAATGACCATTTTCCACAAGAAGATCATGGGAAAGTCTGCCTATATCAATCAGATTTAAGTTGTTAGTAATTACACAGATTTATTTGTTAATCCTATGTTTATGCTCTTAGAATGTATGTTGAAAAAACTTATTGTTACGATACAGTACATAATGTGTGTGATAATCAATGGGTACATTATGTTTATTTTGCAGGGGCAGGGAATTGTAGAGTACATTTTAAAGAGGGCTGGGTTTCATACCTTTTTAGTGATGATAATGTATTGAAAAATCTGCTAATAAAATATAAGGATGTGTTGCTATATGATTTCCAGTTATATTTCTGACAAAATGTAGGGACACATTTTTTTTTTTTTTTTGGGTATAGGGAAACAAGTTTTCTGTTACAACTGGAAAAAAAAAGTTTTGGGCTTTTGAGTTTATTTTGGTGGGCCTTGTACCAAAACTTTTCCCATTCATTTTTCATATATATATATATATATATATTAATAGTTACAATATGCTGCTAATTCTATAACTCAAACATTTTTCTCCTAAGCATTTTGTGCATTGAGAAACATCAATTAAACTACAAATGGCATTTTTTCATAGTACTCTCAAATAAGCAACACAGTAATTCCAATTTAGGAAAAACCAAGTAATTCAGGCCTAGATACAACTAATGCCAGCCCTGTCAGCCCTTTCCACTCGCAGAAGAACAGAACCCCAGCTGTGCAAACTTATTTTTAAAGCAAAAGGTATAACTTTTAATTCCTTTTGGCAAGTAGGCAAATCTATCTAGGGGTGGCAAAATTGGACACGACCCGTGAACCCGACACGACACGACACGAAATTAGCAGGTTATGGGTTGAGACTTAATGGGTTCGTGTCATATTTGGGTTGACACGATGAACCCGTTTGATAAACGGGTTGGGTTAGGGTTTAAACTATGGAAACCTGTTTGACCCGTTTAATTAAATGAAATTTTACCAATATACCATTCAAACTATAGGTATATAAACTTATTAGTTATTGTAATTTATTTTCTTTGACGTATTGTGATTGATTATTTATGATATTGAGATATGTTTTAGTTTTGAATGATTATTTGTGATATAATTACTCATTAGTTCTAAATTTTATATTTAAAATATTTATTTACTTATTTTTTCCATAACTGTTTTTCTTCATTTTGATAAAATCAGATAAACAGGTCGACACGACTGACCCGTTTAATAAATGGGTCGTGTTAGGGTTGAGGAATCTTGACCCGTTTAATAAACATGTCGGGTTAGTGTTGACCTATATAGTCGGATATGTATGAGTTGACACGACACGAACCCGACACGCAAACACGAATTGCCACCCCTAAATCTATCAAACCCCCACCATTCACATATTCCCTTTCCCATAAAAAAAATAAAAAATAAAATAGTGCATTTTCACAGTAAATTCAGCTTCTCATATATCATCTCAAAAACCGATCTATAGTTCACAAGCTCCCGTCAAAGATTGATAAATAATATGAAAAATAATAATTGTTTGATCCTGTTTTAATGCATTCAAATTTACCATTAAAAAGTGGGTTTCAGTTAACTCAGCTGGTAAAATCTCTAATGGTTGTATAAGAGACCTAGGGTTCAATCATCGTCTACACTAAAAACTGATTGATATTTTGGTCTGAAAATAAAGAGTTATTATCAAGACCGAATGTCGTAAGTTGAAACTCTCGCAAATAAAAAAAAAAAATTACCATTAAAAAAAATCTCACCAATTAACTTATTTATTGACATTATCTTGTTTAACCTAGAGAAATAAATTGCTATATCTTTCTTCTAAATAATAGAAATAAATAATAAATAAATAAACAACTTTCTTTATTGACATTAGAGAAACAACAATACTATAGTCACAATAAATTTCACAGCTACTTTTAGTGCAACATCACTTTCATGTGTGATTATGATTTTGATATCAATTTTATTGTGCTATCAATTAAAACTTGTCATTTGAATAACTATGAAATTTATTATGTTACAAGATTTATTGTTAGAGAAATCTTTGATACGACAACCACCTTAAATCAGTGGCAGTCACCCATCTGGATATAGTCCATCAATTTCAAATTCAAAGGCGGCTCATTCCATCACCTCAACTATTTTCATTCCTAGAACAAGCAATGTTCATAAAATTTTTCATAATAGTTGAACTGCTAAGCTGTTACAGATTTTTATCAAGATTTATATTACTTTTTTTACTTATCAATAATAATTTGTCATATTAAGCAAGAGTGAAATTTTGCCTGTATATTAAGCAAGAGTGAAGTATATTAAGCAGGAGTGAAATTTTGCCTGTTTATAAATTGACGTTACTAGAAACCAACTTTAAGTGATCATTTGGGTAGAGCTGAGAGATTCTTTCATTTGTGTCAAAATCAATGAGTTCTATGCACCGTTTACAAGCTTTACAAACTACATTTTTCAAAAAAATAACTTTAAAATTGGGTCTTACGATATTATTCACATATTTAAAATTTATTTTGTTACAGTATTTTTAAATTTTAATTTTCAGCAATATGCGATATCTAAACACAATCTAAAAGTAAAAAAAAAAATAAAAAAAAAACCATTAAAAAATGTAAAAGGGGCAACCTACCTCCAACTTGGCAAGAATGCAAAACGAATCAAATAAATATCCCCCACAATATTCCCATTCCCAAGGAAAAAGTTTTAAAAGGAAACTTTATGACTTATTGACACTTGACGGCAAAAATTGTGCCACCGAAGCATAGATACAGTATTTTTAAATTTTAGTTTTCAGTAATAGGAGATATTCAAACACTCCTTAAAAGTAAAAAAAAAAAAAAAAAAAAATTTAAAAAAGTAGAAGGTGCAACCTACCTCCAACTTGGCAAGTATGCAAGACGAATCAAATAAATATCCCCCACTATATTCCCATTCCCAAGGAAAAAGTTTTCAAAGGAAACTTTATGACTCACTGACACTTGACGGCAAAAATTGTGCCACCGAAACATAGATCATAATGTAGGTAAATCGTAAATTATACTTTTAAATTTTGGGCATTTGAATTTTTTTTTGAAATGGGGTATTTGAATTTAGATTTTAAGGTTTTAAAATTTAAATTTTACTCCATAAATTTAAGATGTTTGCTACAGTAATTTTTTTATCCATATTTTTTGTTAAGTGTCATATAAGCATATCATACATGTTTAGTTAATCCAATAGCCATGTCATTTTATTATTCCATTTCATTTTTAATTATTTAAAAACTTTTAGGCTACATAAATAATGTAGAATCATTATATTGGACAAATTGAACATTTGTGGCAAGTTTACGTGGCACTTAACGAAAAATATAAATTGAAGAGTTGCTTATGCAAATATAATAAAACTTCAGAAGGTAAAATTTAAGTTTTAAAATTTCAAGGTATAAAATCCAAATAACCTCAAATTTTAAATGAGTAGTTTGCACTTTACCCTAATAATAATTAAATCCAAAAAAATAAAATTCCACGTTCAATCCACATGCCTTTTAATATGTCTCTCATCCTTTGATCCACTGTGAATTTGCTCGTGGGTTGTGGAGTGAAGTTTTCCTATTATCTTTTAATATGTCTTTCATCCATTATTCCACTCGTGGTAAGTTTATATGTCACTTACGCTCTGTTTGTTTCAACAATGATATTTTCTTAAAAATGAGTCATTTTCCAATAAGCATTTTCTGTAAATCTATCTCATTTTCTAATGTTTGGTAGCAACTTTAAATGAGTTGAAAAATAACCTCATAACTTCCTTTATTTAGCTTTTTGTGAGATACAGTTGTTTTCCAAAAAATATTAATGGAAAACAAATTCTAAAAATAAGTCATACTTTTTATGTTGACCAAAAATAATTTTCCTTTTACTCATCTTTTTTTATGTTACCAAACACTGAAAAATAAGGAAAACTATCTTTACACAAGGTTTTCCATTGAAACAAAAAGAGCGTTAACGGAAAATAGAGATTGAGGGATTGCTGATACAAACATGATAGAACTTCAGGGGGTAAATTTTAAATTTTGAAATTTCAAGCTACAAAATCCAAACAAGCTCAATTTTTTTAAAGGAGTAGTTTGCACTTTACCCTAATAATAATTAAATCCATAAAAAATAAAATTGCTCATTCAATCCACATGTCTTTTAATATGTCTCTCATCCTTCCATCCACTATGAATTTGCTCATGGGTTGTGGAATGAAGTTTTCCTATTGTTTGGGATTTAGTGGGTGATACTAAAGATTGTTGCATCTCTTATTTTCGCTTGGAGGAATTAGTTGGGAAAGCATTCTTCTTTGGAGAACTTTGGACATTTTAAAGTCATTGGTAATCAAGATTTTGTATGAGAGGTCTTAGTGTGCGTTCGGCTCTAGTTTAAAAAGTTAGTTTATTTTATTATTCATCTTATTTTTGCTATTATTCATGGGCCCTACTGCACTTTTGGTACTATTCATAGGTTTCATTATATTATTTCAGCTAATTTTTACCTTTATATACAGTACTTTTAACAAAATTTTTTTAGTTTCAGTAAAATAAGCAGATCCCAAACAAACATTTAGACTTGGGGTTTTTTACTATGTACTTACATTTTTTTTTCAACGTTCTCTCTTTTTCTTTTTCTTTTTGATTTTCTTGTATTTGATTCAAGTAATTTATCTTCATCATTGTAAATATGAATTTTTTTTTTTTAATCAATAAATTTTCTATTACTTACGTGGGTGAGTTGGGCCCGAAGAACCAGGCCAGCCCACCTAGGCAAGGCCCAACACGAAGCCCAAAGCCCATTTGGTAATGTAGGCCTGAAACACAAGGGAGATGTAACCTCGAGCTTCATCACAATGGGCCCCATCATTAGCCGAGTATCAGGAATTGGGGCGATCTCATCCCGAGAGGTTCCTTAGAGGTCGGTGGCTTGAACCGACCGCAAAGAAAATCTATGGGTAGTCCCAATGGGGTCGATCACAGGGAATCGACAATTCTAAAAGAAATTCACTCTCTAACACTGTCCAGCATTTGGAACAAGCTCCAAGAGAATCCTCTGAATTCATGAGGATCCCTTGGGATTTTGATGGACATGGAAATACGCAAGTGAGTGGGAAAAGAAATGATAGCCACCCCATTAATGGAGAGCTATAAAAGGAGGTCGAAGCAAAGAGAAGGGGAGTTGGATTTTTGGGAGGGAGAGGCAAAGACGAAGAGAGAGAGACAGAGGGGACGTACTGGGATATTCAGGGGAATTGAGGGAGAGCACTATCATTGGTTTGGGGCCTCGCTTGGTAGGATTGAGCGGATCACCCACATACAAATAAATTATGAGCTCTTTATTGCATTAGCAATGATTTTGAGCAAGCACAACTTATTAAAAAAAAAATTTGGATGAACTTTTTTATTTATTTATTTTGCTTAAAAATACGTCACAAATTACATTTACAAAAATAGTACAAGCTTTATACCACAAACAATATATAAAAAATATTATTCAAATAGAATGGTCAAATTCTTGAATGCTTAAACACATATAATATGGTTTGGTTTGAAATATATTTTTAAATTTGTTAATTCAATAGTTGGAAGACGAAGAATTTAAATTTTGAATGTTTCTGTTGCAAATTTTAGAAGATGTCAATTGAGATACAAAACTCTTAACATAAATCTTGATTCAATCATGTGAACTAATGTTTTAAGTTCAAACATCAAGCGCACGATTGTAGTTCACCCATGATATGAATTAAGACTCGAACGATCCTAGTTCTCCCTAATTAGTCAATTTATAATCTTTGTTGAGTTGGTAAATTGTGATTGATATACAATCTCAATTTCGTTAATGAACAATGATGAACTTTCACTTAATAATAATAATAATTGTAATAATAATAAAAACTTACCAATAATAATTCAAGAAGTCTACTGATACAAGAAATCTGACCAAAAAAAAAGCTGGCTTTTGTTGATTTGATAAATTGTTATTAATAGGTAAAAAAATGATGTCAGTAATGAATTCAAATAAGAAGCTAAATTTGCCAAATAGCACAATTTTAGCAAAAACGCATCATGATAATGTTATTTAATTATGTAACAAATTTTTGGAACTTGAGTTCCAAGCAACTCACAAGTAGGAAAATTTATATTGCTTGGAAACTCAAGTTTGGAGTTTGTCAAACTTGAGTTTTAAAAATATGTTATACTAGTCGCTAACCCATGCGATGCACAGGAATGCTACCGATTTTTAAAATAGAAAATAAATAAAAATTATATCCATAATAAAAGGACATGACATTAATTTGATATTATTTGGTTTACGTTATTATTATTATTATTTTTTTTTTAGTTCATTAGTTTTTTTAAAATGTTATTACGTCTAAATAAAAGTTAAAGACATTTGGAAGATTTAAATGAGAGGGATTCTTTCTCACTTTTACATTATGGTTAGCTTAAGGATTTCCTCCTTTGCACTGAATAATAGCAATGAGCCAACAAGTAATTAATACTAACATGAGTTAGTTCGGCCAAAGCTTAATAACGGTACTAAGGCAATTTAGCGAAGCATTTTTTTTTTTTTTTTGGAGAAACTAGCCAAAGCATACTTGGACTTTATACTTTGTTTTGGTGGAAAATGTATTTTAAGAAAGACAAGATTTTGCTACAAACTTAATTATAGCTAATGGCAATGACTACAACTCAAGCTAAAAATATTAACAATGATACATATTTTGAAAATTTAACAGTTTGGATTATATGTTTTTTATGTTCTTAATATGCTTGTCAAATTTTGTGTTAATAAGATGTCATTTACTGTTCAATTTATAAACTTATTTTTACATATAATTTTGAACTACAAACAATTAAAATGTAAATATTTTATTCATAACATAACGATTAATCTTTAATTTTTTTGAAAATTTTGCAAGCATAGAGGATATAACAAAAAAAATGTAATCTAATGATGGATTTGTTAAATTCGTATTTAACAAAAATATATTGAGTGGGGTTGTAGTCATTAGCTAAAAACTAATTGTGGGAGGGCCAAGAACCGAGGTACCCGACCCGAAGATAAACTTTCCAACCCAAGCAAAGAAATGCAACCAGACCCCAACGATCACACTTACCCGAGGAGGATTAAGAGACCAAATGGCAACTGGCACATCGGAAAGCTAAGGATAAGGGAGTAGATGACAAACGAAGGGTATAAGATATGCAGGGGTGGAGGAAGGAAGTTTCCTAAAGAAGACACCTTCCACCACTGCATTCAATGCTTTGCACCAACTTAGCTGGTTGCATTAATGGGGAAATAACCCCTGAATAGTGTTTTTACAACTTACCAAGCATATCTCAACCACCAGCATTGCCTCGATGGGACAAGTATCCAAAGGAGGATCCCCAACCGTCTAGATGGAGGGCAAGGATGCATTCAACATTAGTATATAAGGGCAAGGAGAGCCAAATGAAGGAGGACAGAGAAATCAAGTTAGAACAGAGAGAGAGAGAGAGAGAGAGAGAGAGAGAGAGAGAGAGAGAGAGAGAGAGAGAGAGAGAGAGAGAGAAGTATTGTAGCTCCCTCAGCATTGTTACTTGAATATTAACGATATAATACATATCCTCGGTCTTTCTCGAGGAAGAGTTTGAATTTAACTTCTTAATTTCCTTTGAGTTGTAATTTCCATGTTGCACTTATTAATCAAACCTTACCACAAGATTAACTGATATACATTCCCATACTCTACAAATTAGTTGTATTGAGTCGAATAAACCTAAGTTTCATGCTTAAATCATAGTGGCTTATTTTTAGGCCCCTTATAATTGGCGTCATCTGTGGGAAGCTTCACTTAGTCTTCATCTACGCTTAGTTTGATTAATATATTTATTGGCAATATGGCAGATAGAGAAGAGTCTGTAAGTTCTACGCTATTGGATCAATTTTTTAATTTGGAAAACCGCAAGGATCGTGAGTTCCAGGCTAAACCCGTGCATTCCGGACTTGTATATTCTACTCACAATAGTCGTAATGATATAAGGCCATGAAGCCATTTATCCAGTGAACATGAGACTCGTAGCCTTAAGAGGCCAGTGAATCATTTGTGAAGGAAACTTTGATGCAGAAGAAATTACCAGCGAAACAAAGCCCCAACAACTAGTCTAGGTTTAAGCTCAAAAGAGGAGCGAAGTTATCAAAGGAGGTCTAGAACTCCTCCAACTAAATCTGATACTGAGTCTCCTTAGTCATCTTGGGAAGTATGGTAGAGTCATAGGAGAGACAAGGGGAGAAATGCCATGAGTCGGGCGTGGCGCCAGATCTTCAAATCTCCCTTCACCAGCTGGATAGAAAGGGCGAGGCTCCTTCGGCAATTTATAGAGCCCACCTTTACAATATACAATAGAAAGTTAGACCCCATGGAATATGTTAGCCATTTCAACTAAAGAATGGTCATTCATGCGAGGAATGAATCCCTCATGTGCAAGGTGTTTCCTTCTAGTCTCTGGCCTATTGCCATGAGATGGCTTGATGGGTTGGATGAGGGCTTGGTAGATTCATTCGAAGAGCTCACCCAAGCTTTTAGGGCCAGATTCGTTACATGTAGTAGAATCTCCAGGACTCTAGACGCTCTCCTTTCAATGGCAATGAAGGAAGGGAAAACCTTGAAAACCTACTCTGATAGGTACTGGGAGCTATTCAATGAAATAGATGGTGATTTTAAGGATGTAGCTGTCAAAACTTTTAAGGTAGGGCTTCCCATGAATTCTAATTTGAGAAAATCTCTAACCATGATGCCAGCTCGAAGTATGCATTAGCGGATGGACCGCATTGATGAGCACAAAAGGGTCGAGGATGACCAAACCCAAGCCAAGGGCAAAGCAAAAGCCTTCGCTCTCGAGCAAAGAGATCATCGGCCTAATAGGTTTGGATCCAACCGACTAAGAAGGGATTTTTACAATCAAGCACCACAAATCAGTACTCCAGTGATGAATTTAGTATTCAAAGTCCCTGTACATCAGGTGTTGGAGAAAATTAAGAATGAGCCTTATTTCATTTGACCCAATAAAATGGGTGGGGACCCCACCAAAAAAAATCAAAATTTGTACTATCAGTATCATCAAGACCGAGGACACACAATCAAGGATTGTAGGACTCTTCGCAATTTTTTGGGTCAATTGGTGAAGTCCAGGAGGCTTAAATAATTTATGCATTCATCCTTGGGTTAAGGAGAAGCATTAGTCCAGTGGTATCAAAGAGAGATAGCACCACGCCCACCATTAGGGACTATACAAGTCATCTTTGCCAACCCAGACAGGCAAACCGCAAGTCTTTTACTCTCTTAAAACCCATAAGTCTCTTACTTTCTTTCTTTCATCTCCATCAATGGTCTTAGTCTCTCTTAATGATATCTCCATACTCTTTCTTTTCTTTTTAAACAGATTTCACATTTGGATCTATCAATATTGTGAAATATATTTTGTGAAATTTGTACAAAAATTCTAAACTCCAAAGGAAATTGCAACATGCATCATAGATGGTATGTATGATTGTAATTTACTTCTAAATCTTGGATTATTATGATTTCTGATAAGACTCCACGGTCTATCTCCACCACAATCATTTCAATGGTTCTCACTCCTCAAGTTCATAATATCAATGTGGTAGGCCTTTTTTGTAATGTTGGGCTGGACTGCCTCTTGCTGTACTAGGCCCAAAATGTTCTAGATCAGGGAGTTGGGACGGATCCAATTGCAACTCACCTTGGTCCGGCTTGTGCACAAACTATGCCCCGTTTGTCAAGATTTTGATCATATGGCCATGGTAGGCAAAGCTGCTACAGAAAATTACAGCAGGCAGATATAATAAAGACAACAAAGGAAATGCGTTCACGATTTAGACAGAAGTAAAATAAAGGGGAATGACAAGGAATGCTGATTTTATGAAATAGCAAAAATAAATGTGGAAGGGATAGTTATACGCTTATTCAATCAAAGAGAGAAATGTCAGTTTGCTGTGCCAAGTTATGTCATAGGGCCTAAGTCAAGAAGGGAACCATTTTCTCAATGAGAATAATCTCTCCAAGAAGAAATTAGCTGCTTTGAGGGAACGGGCCTAAATGACTTGTGCCCAGAAGGATCTTTTGTCTTTAGCAGAGAGAGCATGGGCTTTAGATAGAGAGAGGGAATCAACCTATCTAGTGCATGTCTACCATTCTATTCTCTCCATTTTATTTTCTTGTTCTCTTTAATTCTTTCTTTCATTATCTCTCTCAGTGAGTGCTTAGTTGTTGTGATTTTTTTCTTAGAGGTTATAATGACTATGTTCGTGCTCCTCCTCCCCTTTACTGTGCACGGCAAGGGTCTCTTATATAATGTTTGCCACGACTGGCTTTTATTATTTTAGTCTTTAACCACCTTTGTCTAGTGTGGGTGTCCATACCGACCATTACTAATTGGCCAGTTGCTCAGCTAGCACTACTTACCTATGCTGGCCGCGCCACTCCACATCACCAGACGAGAATGATTATTTTGTTTGTTTGCTTGCCGTGACATTCTTACCCATGGCGTGGGCTCTCTCTCTCTCTCTCTCTCCATCCCTCATGGCACGCACCTAGTAGTTCCAACTCATCCTTACTTTTTTTGGGCGGTATATCATCCCAGCAGGACACTTCCCCCAAAAGAGCCTGAGCAGGAACCACAGAATAGGTTTTACCCTCTCTCCACCGCCAGATCATGCCCTCTTACCTCTGACCCATGACCCACCACTTCCTGTATTGGCTGGGTACAGGCTGGTGGTGCCTGGGCCTTGCAAGTGCTTCACTTTCATGCTTGTCCAAAACCTGCCTGCTGCTCATGCGTTTGCTGCAGCCTAGAGGCTCGTCTACACATTCTACAATCCATCTTTAACTTCTTACTGCGTGAGCTGTTTCCGTTTTCTCACTCTCTATTGGCTTGCTCCTTTTAGGGGTTAGGCTTTACTTGATTGTGGACTTTCCTTCCCTTCGGCCACTCTTTTGCTTTTTCTTGCGGTCTTGATATCATTTCCTGCCGCATCATTTTGCTATTCCTGTTGTGATGTTATTTGACCCAAACCAGCTGGGCCTCTTTGGGCCTGCTGCTTATTTCTTTTTTTGATGACCCAATATGATCATTGGGATTTTTACTACGTCACTTGCGGACCCCTGTGTCCCATTTATTTCCCTTTGGGCATCCTTGGCTCATTTACTTTCCTCGGGCATCCTTGACCCTTGCTAATCCTGCATTTCTCATGGGTTTTTACCAACTCCTTGGGCTTCCCTGACACAATTATTCTGCCCTTCATCCTTGGGGCTTATGGACTCTCCATTACCCCTTACTTTCTTTATTTGCATTACTTCGAGCCCGTTGTGGCTGCTGTGACCCATTCTCACTTTTCTACATCACACACTGCCTATGGGTTTGCTATTTCTCTCTTTCCGGGCCTTTTTAAGCCCGTTTGCTTCCTCAAAGTCCGTTTGTTTACTTTCTGGACCTATGATCCATTATTCCTGCTGCTTGGGCTTAATGGCTTTTCTATCCAATTACTAGCTCTCTTAAGCCCACATTGTTGTTCTTCTTCTTCCTACTGGGCTTTCCCAAAATAAGCATCAATAATCATATAGGGCTTATCATCTTAAAATCCTTAATCTAAGGATTTAATGGTGATGCTCATAACAAAGTGCTTCACACAAGATACAAAGACGACAGAGACTTGTAGGGCTGTAAACATGAAAGAAAAAAGAAAGAGAGGAAAAGCAGAAAAGGAAACCGGGAAGAAAGAGAAAGTGAAGAGTCTCCCACCAACTTTTCAGTGTTTGGTCAAATCATCTTGGTTCCACAATTTTTAATATGCTTACTTAAAAACTAAAAATGTTACTTAAAAACTATAAATGGTCCAAACACTTTTAGGGTTTGATTGGGATGTGAGGAAAAGTTTATTATACTTTACTACCTTAAGCTATACATTTGATTATACTTTGCAGCGGAAACTATTCGAATGCACATTTTGACATTTGTTACGCTTTGCACTTGACGTTAATTTTACAGTTATGTAGGAAGGAAATTTATAGCACATGACTCACATATGAATTTTGCGTAACTGGCACAATGTTAAAAGATCAAAAAACTCATTTTTCCAATCAATTAAAAACAAAATTTTCTTTCTTTATTTTTTACTCAGCTCTCTCTCTCTCTCTCTCTCTCTCTCTCTCTCTTGCTTAGCAGTTCCTCTCTCCGAATCAAAATCTATGTAACCCTAAATCTCCAAGCAAAATCATCAACGGCTCCACCATCGCAACAAAATCTCTAAGCCCCCAAATCAAAATTGGTTCAAAGTTCTAAACAAATGTAGTACCTCACCGCCGTGGAGCTTTTCTTTCTTACTTTTTTGAATAAGTAGCAGAAAAGTGATGCCCATTTTCTATCTAAACCCTTTATTGCCAGAAAAAGGTAATTTCTATGTTGTAATATTACAGGTAAATGAAAAAGATTTTATTTGATGGACATAAAACACAGATTAAATAGTTTATTTAAAACTAATTCTTGAAGAGAGTTGAACAGGCATTAGATAGTATCTCAAGAGATTACAATACAAGGACTTAAACTTTTCTTAAATTTAACTTTTGATTGCCCGTAAGAAAAATATAGTATTTGATACCAAGAACTTGTGCACACGTGATTTGCTTTTTTGGGTCCTTTGTCAGCATCTTCCCGATTAGATCTATTGCACTCTTGGAAATCAATGGCCATGGTTCACTTACAAAGTCAATTTCTCCTCGCAGTATGTCTTTGGAAAAATTTTGATTTGGGGACTTAGGGATTTCATCTTGGTGGTGGAGCTCAGGGCCGGCCCTAGACATTTGGGACCTAAGGCGAGAATTAAAATGAGGCATTTTTTTATACTTATGTATTAATTAAATTAATATTTATTTAATATTTTTATATTATAATATAGTTCATTTAAAATCTATTTTTCATTTGAAGGAATATGATTCAACATGTCATTATTATTTTCATTCTCTTCTAGTTGAACATCATTATGGTGAACTTGTTCATTTGTGACATTTCCATCATTATTTTCATTTCCTTCTAAATTCTTTTGAAGTTCATTATTAAGATTTGTTGTATTGCAAAATTGAACATCATTGTTATCTTGTAATTGTATCATTTCATTATCTTCTAACTCTTTTTGGTGAATTTCTTATTCATTTGTGATATTTTCATCTAAATTTTGTGTTATATTTTGTTTATTACTAAGAGCAAATTTATCCCTTAATCCTTTTTGAGACTCAATTAATTTTTCTTATTTTTTTCTTTTTTTAAGTTTTTCATATCCAAATGCATATTTTCTAGTAAACATTTCTAATCAAACAATATATTTATAAAGACCAAAATAAAAAATAACTTTCAAGTGTAGAGCAAATGAGAAATAAAACCTGATTTACATAAAAAGTATTGTTGTAGTTTCACCGAAAAATAACAATTTTTTAGCAATCTCAACCTGCATAAATAAAAATTTATTCATTATATTACCAATAACTAAAATATATATATAAAAACAAAAGATTAAAGTTTTAAAAAAAAAATTAAGCACAACCATAACAAAAACAAGCTCAGCCCAGCCAAGAAGATGCTTGCCAAGACCCACCCACAAAAAACATAAAACAAATCCTTTTACATTTACACCTATAAACAAAAAAAAAAAAAAAAAAAAAAAAAAACTGCCAAGACCCACCCACAACGAAACATAAAATAAATCCTATTACACCATCTATGACCAACAAAAAAAAAAAAAAAACGTAGGCATAACACACAAAAAAAAAAAAAAAAAAAAAAAAGAAGAAGAAGAAAAGAAGAAGGCCCAAACGTGAAAGTTCCAACCATAGCCCAGCCCTCTTAACATATCAAAAGTAGAAAGTAAAGCAAGCCTAATAAGTTAGACACTCATACCTCAGGTCCTCAAGCTCAAAGTCACAAGACTCAAAACCTATTTTGCAGTGCAGAATGCCAAAATCAAAACCCAAGCGGCCAGGCACAGCACGGTATTAGTGGAAAAAAAAGAAGAAGAAGAAAGGCAGTCAATGATTGAATGATTTAGATTAGAGGAAAGGAAGCTTGAGCCAGGCAGCTAAGCCCGCAACAGTGGAGAGAAAGAATGAGAGAGGCGGAGAGCAAGAGTAGAGAAAAAAGCAAAGCAATAATGAGAAAGAGACCCTAAAAATTTTGGGGATTTGAGGTTTTTTATTTGTTTTGATTATTGATTATTTTGTGGTTAATTTCTTAGATCGGATTTGTAGTTTATCTTGTTGAATTTTGGTTTGTCTAGAGGATAATGATGTTACTTTTGGCACAATTGATTTTTTTTAGACCAATTTTTTTTTTTGTGCTACCAATGTTTAACCAGGTATAACAAAAATTTTGTTTTTTGGTTAAAAAGATGTCCTGGATTTTTTTAGATTCATCATAAACCAATTTGTTTTTCCTACTACCCTTTTTTTCTAAAATTTTGGGGCCTCCCTTCCACTTGGGGGCCTTAGGCAATGGCCTAATTCGCCTAAGGGAAGAGCCGGCCTTGGCTGCTATAGTGCTATCACAGCTATGCACAATAGAGAGATGGTAAAAAATAAAGAATTTTTTTTTAATTGATTGGGAAAAGGGGTTTTTGGTCTTTTAATGTTGTGCAAGTGGGCAAAACTCATGTGCGAGTCACTTGCTAAAGATTTTCGACCAACATAACAGTAAAATTAACATTAGGGTACAAAGTGTAACAATAGTCATAGTTTAGGATGTAAAACATGCATTCGAATAGTTTAAGGTACAAAATGTAATTTAGGGTATAATTTATGGTGGTAAAGTGTTTAAGTATTGATGTTTAAAATGATGTGAAAATTGTAGTTTAAAAATTGTTATAAAAGCACATGTTTAAAATTACTTATAATACAAAAAATGTGTTTAGTACCATATTTCTAATAACATTTTTCTATAAGTGAAAAAACATAATTATGTATTTGATTTGTGTATATTTTTTTTTTAATTGAGGTCTCATCTGAAATACACAATAAAATTATTAATATTTTATTTGATGTGTGAAATTTTCCACTTGTTACCCATTGCTTTTGCTTCCCCCCTATTCTCTCTCTTCACAAACTCTTGTCTCTATTTTTTCCTTCGTCTCTCTTATTGTGTCTCTGCTCTCTCTCAAAATCCACAGGTCTCTTACTTTCTTTCCTTCATCTCCATCAATGGTCTTCATCTCCCTTAGTGATATCTCCATACTGTTTCTTTACTTTTTAAATAGATTTCACATTTGTATCTATCAATAGTGTGAGATAGGTTTTGTGAAATTTGTACAAAAATTCTAAACTCCAAGGGAAATTGCAACATGCATCATAGATGGTGTGTATGATTGTAATTTACTTCTAAATCTCAGATTATTATGATTTCTAATAAGACTCCATGGTCCATCTCCACCACAATCATTTTCATGGTTCTCACACCTCAAGTTCATAATATCATATAGGGCTTATCATCTTAAAATATAAGGATTTAATGGTGATGCTCATAACAAAATGCTTCCCACAAGAAAAAAAGAAGATAGAGACTTGTAGGGCTGTAGACATGAAAGAAAAAAGAAAGAGAGGAAAAGCCAAAAAGGAAACTGGGGAAGAAAGAGAAAGTGAATAGTCCCCCACCTAATTTTCAGTGTTTAGTCAAATCATCTTGGTTCCACAGTTTTTAATATATTTCCTTAAAAACTAAAAATGGTCCAAACACTTTTAGGGTTTGTTAGAGATATGAGGAAAAATTTATTACATTTTACCATCTTAAACTATACATCTAATTACACTTTGCACCGGAAATTATTTGAATGCACATTTTGACATTTGTTACGCTTTGCATTTGACGTTAATTTTACAGTTATGTAGGAAGGAAATTTATAGCACATTACTCACATATGAGTTTTGCTTAACTGGCACAACGTTAAAAGATCAAAAAACTCCATTTTCCAATCAATTAAAAACAAAATTTTCTTTCTTTATTTTTTATTCAGCTCTCTCTCTCTCTCTCTCTCTCTCTTAGCAGCTCTTCTCTTTGAATCAAAATCTATGTAACCCTAAGCCCCCAAAAGATAAGCATCACATTTTTTGTGTGTGTGTGTGTGTGTGTGCAAAACTAATTACTTAAACAGTTAAACTAAATATATGAGATGGATTTTTTTCCATATCATCTCTGTAGCCGAAGCTCCTAAAGTGAAAAGAAATGTTAAAGAGGAGAACACATTAGTCTGCATTTTAACTATGAAGGAAAAAAATAGATCACTGGAACATTAAGACGAACCTCCAAATGATGTGACATTAGAATTGTAACAACCATCAAGTAATAACAAAATATACATTATGGGCATTCCTAGCTATTGTTCTCCTTCCAAATATCATTCTCATAGTTCTATATTAAAAAAGTGACACAAAAGGAGTGTATATAATAGAAAGAATAAGTTCACCTACCACATCCAAAGGCACATAGTAGGCCATTAAATATTTTTATATTCAAACAAACAAATAGGGTTAATTGTAGAAATCCATCATAAACAAATGGGTACTTTCACTTTACACTCCAAAATATAAATAACTTTCCATTACCATCCCAATTGCACCTAAACATGGAAATTTCACCCATATTTTGAATGATGATTAAAATTAGCGGTCACATGTAATTCACGTGACAATAAAATAATTAACGATGATTTAGCTATATCTAAACCTTTAGTATATTTTAACATCATATTTTTTGATATTTCAAGTGTTGTCAAAGCTAGGACTCTACCAGGCAATGATCCAACAATAGAAGTGTCAAAACCTCTATAGAGGCTTGGAATACCATCAGTCCATCAATCTTCAATTGGTTCTACAAATACAAAATTTGTATTTAAAGCAACGCAAAATACAAATTTGTATTAAAGACGCAATTTAAAAGCTATAAACACAGTACCTGATTTGATTAGGATAATAAGGAAGTTAAACCATGAAGCTGGTGGTTTATAATCTATACAAAATTATAATAATCCATGTGGGCCTTGGCAAATCTCTCACGTATTAGAATAACATACCTTAGATCTTTAGAACTCAAGCATTAAACAATACATTATATACATACATGCGTACTACATACATACATACATACACACACACACACACACACACACACACACACACACACACACACATATTAGCAGTAAAGGGAGTCATACTTTGATCTCAATCAATTATTATTTAATACTACATCAATTCGAGGGGATCCTCAAGTAGGAAGCAATTTGACACCCATTGATTTTAAAACTCCAAAAGCTGTTTAGGTAGCTTCCCCAATGAATTAGGCTGCAGTGAACTACACGAACTGGCCTTGATACCAATTGTGCTTTCAGTGTTAGATGCTCAGGTCTTTCTGAGAAATTACACTGCCTCTTTTAGGTTTTTAACTTTGATGTAAATATTTTTTTTTTATATATAAATAATTACGATAGGATTTTTTTATTTAGACTTATGACATTAGTTTCATGATTATAACCCTTATCATTAGTCTAAGACATCAATTAATTTTTTGCGTAGGCAGGATTTGAATTCAAGTTCCTTGTCTAAGGACAAAAAATTTATAAGTTGAATTAATGGGAGCCCACAACTTTGATCTAAAAGTTATTTAAGAACAACATAAACTTAAAGACAGAAGAAAAACAGAAGCTTTCTTCTCCATTTTCTGACAAAATTAGGCCCATGTAAAGGTTCCTTTGCCTTCTTTAGCTTGGAACAGGTTGGTAATCTACCATTAAGGTTGAAGAGCTTACAATTTAGAGACATCCTAACCAAAACCCACCTATGTATCTTCACAAAGAGGCTTGAAAGCTTGAGAAAAACCCCACCTCCAACAGCCTCAACACCTAAACTTTGTCCCTCAGTCCCTTTTCACCAGCAAAAGATAAACATATATCATCAGCAATAAAATATGAAAGAAGCCCATGTTATTCCATTATTCCAAATCCCATTCCCCACCCCCAGTCTCGGCCTTCTGTTTTCAATTAAGTCTTTCTATGACCCATACCAGCTCCCACTCCAAAATTTTCAAATTCACAAATAATAATAAAAAATTCCAACCAAATTCAAATTATAAAATCTATAGGGCATTTAATAATCAAATAGAAAATAACAAACTAAATCTGAGTTTCCAACCAATTATACAACTTCTTAATTAGATGTTTACATAACAATTCAGCCAAAATACTTTGTATTTCAAACAATTGGATGATTTCTCATGTAGTTAAGAAGATGGTTTTTGTCTTCAAGGATTGGGTGCATAATTACTTATAAAGAGAAATAGAAAAGAGAAATGAACTTGCCTTTAAAAGTCTTGATAGTCAAACATGTAGCTATTATGATAAAAGGGCTTGGATTTTTAGTAAAGAAGCTCTCCTCAACTTGATTTGCAACTGATCCCCAAAGGAAAGCTTTATTTCATTTCCTCTGTTCAAATTTTCCAATTTACAGTGTAAGTTCATATAATATAAGTCCATGTATTGGCTTATCAAAAAAACAAAAAAAAAAGTGCATGTATTGAAAACCAAATTTGAGATAACCAAGAAACTTAAATATGCAACCATATTCTAATTTCAAATTCTTTCTAGAAACATATTACCAATAAATATGCAATAAACAATACAAATAAAGGAAAAATTGGTAAATACTTGAGTATCCTCGTCTTGTAGTTGTATTACCATATAACCCAGATAACAAAATGCTAAATCCTTGCTTGCAAAACAATTTCAATACAATTTTCAACCAACGTTCAAGAAACATTAATAGAAGAGAAATAGTGTAGTGCAGTGTAGTGTAGATTTTAATGAAACAGTCAAGTGTAGATTTTTGTGAAACAATGTAGTGTAGAGTAGATTTTAGTTGTAAAAAAGTGCAGATTTTAGATGTAAAACACAGATTTTATGCTGATTCAAATTTAAACTCACTAAAAATTGAAAATTCAGATTTAATTTCCCTATAATTTTTTACAAAACCATCTCAAGCAAGGTAGTTCCAACAATTTTCCTGACTTTCTCATGAATCGAGTTGCTAAGAAAGGATGGTATTAGACATCCAATTAAATGAGCAAAAACCCAAAATTAGTGTCATTGTCAACATGAATTACCAAGAATTAAAAAACTTGCCAAAAAATTAAGATTATCTAAGTAGGTAGCCTATTGATATAAATCATGCTCTTAATTGCATATGGTCTCCCAATCAATTTAAACACTCTTATACTTCTACAATCTCCAAAAACTTGGGTCACATGGCCTACAAAAAACCTACCCCATCCAATTTTCTCACCCTTAATATCTTATTCTTTATTAGAGAGAAGTGTTTTAGTAAGAGGTAATTACCATAAAGCAATCAAACTAAAAAGAATTTGCAACCTCAATCCATGCTTAAAAATCCAAACTTAAAGAAACCTAAGAAATCCAAACTATTCTAAGTCTGAACTTAAAACAGTCAAAACATAAACCATGAAGCTATATTTTTTCTGCAAAAAAAAAACATTCAAAGCTTTTTAGTTGGGTGTAAAGAACCTAAAATGAAATAAATTGAGATCCTCCATATATAAACTACTTTAAATGGATCAAGATCCTCCATTTGCAAAACTGATATAACTGATTTAGTAATATATGCCAAATGTGTTTCCGCTCATGTTCACTTACTTTTCTGACCAATGAATATTCATAATTGGAAGAAACACAACATCAAAATCAGTACAAAGAAATTATAATCAACATTAACATTCAAACTCTCTCATGTTCCTTCAATCAAACTATAAAAAACAGAATATTGATTTAAAACAGCAACCATATATTTGTTATGTGTTTAGAAGAGAGCATACCTAAACAACCTTCAAGGATCCTTTGTTGTTTCTTGAAATAATCAGCTACCCAGTTTCCTTTTCCTACAATTAAAGGCATAAGATGAATGGATGCATAAAAAATCATCAAATTTTGATTTTTTACTTTCCAAAGGAGCTTAACATCAACTATGTCAAAGAATAAGAAATTGCTTAAAACAACAATTTCTGTCCCATAAAAGAAGATTTAAAACAACAACCATATATTTGCTGTGAGTTTAGAAGCAATTTAGCAATTTAGCATATACATATGCCACCCTATTACTTGGATTACACACATATAAGAAATGTCAATAAAGATCCCGAGACAAAGGAACAAAATTGATTGTATGTATAGGAATGTGTTTGTTTAATTAAAATCACATGTTAAAGCTCATCTAATTTAATCACCAGTAAACCCTTGGATTTTTACTCAAGTAGTTATTTACCCAATAAAGATTGAATTAAACTACAAAATATTTGAAGCCACATTAGACTACGTGGCTTATAGGTCATTTGTGGCTTACAGTAGTGGTCTTTGTCGTGGGTTTCTGGAAGGAGATATATGTTGGTTTGTGGGAATGGTGGGTATGGTAGGTTTTGATTCTTTGCATGCTCTGTCATGGGTCTGAGGAAGGAGATCTCTGCGGTGGTTGGTGGTTTGCATTTTGGAGGAAGGAGAAGTGGTCTTTGCTGTGGGTTTAAGGAAGGAGATCTATGTTGGTTTGTCGGTATGGTGGGTATGATGTCTTTGTCATGGGTTTGAGGAAGGAGATTTGCCCTAGGTCTGAACGTTGGGGGAGCTGGTAGAGGAGGAGCTTTGGGTTAAGGGAGTTGGTAGAAGGAGCTTAAGGCCTAAGTTTTGGAGAAAGAGAAGGCAAAGTGTATATCAGGTTCGGGTTTTGGAAAAGCTCTTGCGTTTATGTTTTTTTTTTTTTAGTTTTAGAAATGTTTTTTTTGGGTTTATGTTTTTTTTTTTTAATGTGCTGACGTGGAAAATTATGGGAGTTTCAGAGTTTTCGGTTTTATATAAATACTAGTCTTTGTTGTGGGTTTGAGGAAGGAGATTTGCCCTGGGTTTGAACGTTGGGGGAGCTGGTTGAGGAGGAGCTTTGGGTTGAGGGAGCTGTTAGAAGGAACTTAAGGCCTGAGTTTTGGAGAAAGAGAAGGCAGAGCGTATATCAGGTTCGGGTTTTAGAAAAGCTCTTGCATTTATGTTTTTTTTTTTTAGTTTTAGAAAAGTTTGTTTTTTTGGGTTTATGTTTTTCTTTTTAATATTGTGCTGACGTGGAAAATTATGAGAGTTTCAGAGTCTTTGGTTTTATATATATACTAGTCGCTAACTCGTGCGATGCATGGAAAAACTATTGACTTTGAAAAAAAAAAATCCAACAATGAGTAAATAAACATTTTGCTAGATAGTGTTTTTAAAAAAATGAAGAAATATTTTAGTTCTATATTTTTCCATAGTTTAGAAGTGTTGTCTAACATTGAACATTATTGAGTTGCAAGTGCATAGTTACCGAAACCTACAAAGTAATTTACAATTCTTAAATTAATAAAGCAAAACTCCTTGTGGTTATACACATACACACACGGGATATTATTATGTACTCTTAGAGTATCGTAAAGGCGCACTCCCTTCTCTTACATGAATGGTGAGTTCCACTAATTAAATTAATGGTGGGACACACCATTCATGTGAAAAAAGAGAGTACGCATTTATGGTACTTTAGGAGTACCTAATAATTTTCCCCCACACACACACTCAAAACTAATATAAACTGCAAATACATAAACAAAGACCATGATGTGAGGAAGACACACCAAATTTCAAATTTGAGTAGCAATATGCCTTTCTTGTAGTAATAATAATATAGACAATTCAAAATATGGAATAATATCAAAATTATAATATCTAATTCCATTATTTTTTATGATGAATCCAAACAAATAATTAATCAACCAAAAATCATACTTTTTAAATAGGAAAACAAAAATCACATGAACCTAAATAAAAAGCATTTAAGGTGAATGATTAAAACTTCAAAATTTATAGAATCCCTAAATTCTACTTCAAAACCAAACCAAATTCAACAAATTTATATATAACATACCAAATAAAAATTTATCGTTCCCTAGGCTGGAAGACATAAGTTGCAATTTTGATTTTTCTCCAAAAAAATAATTAGTAGAATTTTCAACCTAAAAACCAAACCCATGAAAACAATGTCAACATAAATATGGAGATTAACCCAAATACTCAAAAGAAAATCAAATCTAAACATAACAAAAGAATAAGATAGAAAGAAAATCTTAGATATAAACAAATATCCACATATGTTGAATTGAAATTTTATTAATAATAAGTAATAACAATATAAAAAAAATTTGACATAAAATTTATTAATCAAAGAAGAAAGTTGAATTAGATTCTTGCATTTTTTTTAATGTTAGTCTCTATTTTTTGCTTCGGTTTTATATATATATATATATATATATATCTATCTATCTATCAATATTGTGATATCTCCATACTGTTTCCTTACTTTTTAAATAGATTTCACATTTGTATCTATCAATATTGTGAGATAGGTTTTGTGAAATTTGTACAAAAATTCTAAACTCCAAGGGAAATTGCAACATGCATCATAGATGGTGTGTATGATTGTAATTTACTTCTAAATCTCAGATTATTATGATTTCTAATAACACTCCACGGTCCATCTCCACCACAACCATTTTCATGGTTCTCACACCTTAAGTTCATAATATCGTATAGGGTTTATCATCTTAATATCTAAGGATTTAATGGTGACGCTAATAACAAAGTGCTTCCCACAAGAAAGAAAGAAGATAGAGACTTGGAGGGCTGTAGATGTGAAAGAAAAAAGAAAGAGAGAAAAAGCCGAAAAGGAAATCGGGGAAGAAAGAGAAAGTGAAGAGTCCCCCACCTAATTTTCAATGTTCAGTCAAATCATCTTGGTTCCACAATTTTTAATATATTTCCTTAAAAACTAAAAATGGTCCAAACACTTTTAGGGTTTGTTAGAGACATGAGGAAAAATTTATTACATTTTACCATCTTAAACTATACATCTAATTATACTTTGCACCGGAAATTATTCGAATGCACATTTTGACATTTGTTATGCTTTGCACCTGATGTTAATTTTACCATTATGTAGGAAGGAAATTTATAGCACATTACTCACATATGAGTTTTGCTTAACTGACACAACTTTAAAAGATCAAAAAACTCCATTTTCCAATCAATTAAAAACAAAATTTTCTTTCTTTATTTTTTACTCAGCTCTCTCTCTCTCTGTCTTGCTTAGCAGCTCCTCTCTCTGAATCAAAATCTGTGTAGCACTAAGTCCCCAAAAGATGAGCATCACATTTTTTTTTGGGTTCAAAACTACTTACTTAAACAATTAAACTAAATGTATGAGATGGATTTTTGTCCATATCATCTCTGTAGCTGAAGCTCCTAAAGTGAAAAGAAATGTTAAAAAGGAGAACACATTAGTCCACATTTTAAATGCGTACTCCCTCCTCTCACATGAATGGTGGGACCCACTATTCATGTGAGAGGAGGGAGTACGCATTTATGGTACTCCGGAAGTACCTAATAATTTTCCCACACACGCACACACACTCAAAACTAATATAAACTGCAAATACATAAACAAAGACCATAATGTGAGGAAGACACACCAAGTTTCAAATTTGAGTAGCAATATGCATTTTTTGTAGTAATAACAATATAGACAATTCAAAACATGGAACAATATCAAAATTATAATACCTAATTCCATTATTTTTTATGATGAATTTAAACAAATAATTAATCAACCAAAAATCATAGCTTTTAAATAGGAAAACAAAAAACCACATGAACCTAAATAAAAAGCATTTAGGGTGAATATGAAAACTTCAAAATTTATAGAATCTCCAAATTTTACTTCAAAACCAAACCAAATTTAACAAATTTATATATAACATACCAAATAAAAATTTATCATTCCTAGGCTGGAAGACATAGTTTGCAGTTTTAATTTTTTTCCAAAAAAATAATTAGTAGAAATTTCAACCTAAAAACCAAACCCACGAAAACAATGTCATTATAAATATGTAGATTAACCCAAATACTCAAAAGAAAATCAATTCTAAACAAAACAAAAGAATAAGATAGAAAGAAAATCTTACATATAAACAAATATCCACATATGCTCAATTGAAATTTTATTAATAATAGGTATTAACAATATAAAAAAATTTGACGTTAAATTTATTAATCAAAGAAGAAAGTTGAATTAGATTCTTGCATTTTTTTTTACGTTGGTCTCAATTTTTTTGCTTCGGTTATATATATATATATATATATATATATATATATTATCAACGTCTAAGTTTGAATTTAAGTTGGACTTATTAGAGATATAAAATTTCACTCTTTTTTAAGTTTGAATTAAACAAAAATAATTTTATTTAAAAAAATGATAATGATGACTTTGAGTTTAATTTGGACTTGTTAGAGAGATAGAGTTTCACTTCTTATTAAATTTGGATCAAACAAAAATAATTTTATTTAAATAAAATGATAATTTTATTTAAATATTTCATTTTATTTACATATTGTCCTGATATGGAAAATTGTGAGTGTTTTAGAAGCTTCAGTTATAATAATAATAATAATAATAATAATAATAACCCATGCGATGCACGGGATAGTTAAATAAAAATTAAAAGTACTTATTTTGCTTAAAGGTTTATGAATTAACATTAAAAAATGTATAACTTGAAAATGCACAAAAATAAGTAATTTTTTGTTCAATATAATGGTTTAAAAAAATTATTTTTCTTTCATATCATTGGTTTCATATAACACATTCTGACGTGGGCTATTCTATGGTGATGACTTCACATAACACACAACTACAATTAAATCTACTATCCATCACCAATCTAATCTATGTTATCTTCATAGTAATCTACAAATTACATTCTCATATCTTTAGAGCTTGCCACATCATTATTATTATTATCTATATATAATATTAAAAAAAACTTTAGGATGGAAGAAAAGAGAGAGAGAAACTCCGGTTAGGATTCTTTCACTATTTAGTTTTAAAAAAACCACATGTTAGAATCTTTTTTTTTTTTTTTTTAAAGGACTCACTTTAGGTTTCAAAAAAAAAAAAGTGTAGGGACACGAATCAGGCTTGGACCCAAGTGCGCGATTGGGCAGGCCCAAGTGGCATAAACAATAGAATTTGTAGAGAGTGGGCTTGAAGCCTAGTTTTTATGGCAATGGAAAGCAGTGGCGTTTGGGCTAAGTCCACAGTAGCGTGCAATGAGATAGTGGTGCGATTCTAGCTTTCCTCGAACGTGAGCCGAGGAGTCTCTGTGTTCGTTTCCCTTCTTCTACTTGGGAGAAGAAGCCTTTGTCTTCAGGAAGCCCCCGCTCCCAATGTCCTTTCCCTATCTATTTATATTCCTCCTTTTCATACTCCTATTTATGGAGCCATAAATGCAGATCTCTTTCCCATCCATTGTCTTCTTGGAAACTTCCCCCAATGGCTATAAGGCTGATCACCGTCCCCTCAGGGGTCACTTCCCCATTAATGCGGCCAGATAGGTAGGTGTGAAGCCTTTAATACGGTGGTAGCAGCTTTATGCAGAGCACTTCCCACTTGTTCTCCCCCTCTGCATTCTGTTGGAGTGTAAGATTACTTGTTGAGCTTCATGAGTTCCTCCCTAGGCATCATGGTGCACCTTATGGCCCTTATTTCAGTTGTCCGAGGAGACCCCTTTTCTCAGACTTTTCCCAATCAGCCAATGTCCTGCTCAGTGGGCTCCTGGGCCCTTAGGTTAAGCTGCCTTATCTCCGCCCTGCAGCCCTTTGGAGGAGTCAACTTTCTCAGACGAGGCCCAAGGCCCAAGTAGGTGTTTTGACACTTCTGCCCCCACAATAGCCCCTCAAAAATTCATTTGACTCCGATCTGAGGAGAGAAATGAGTTTTTGACCTACGAGTACTATCTTCACGTGATCTCTCAAATATTGCACGTGCGAAGTCCACCCGCGCCTTCTGGAAAGGCTCCTGACGCTTCGTAACCTGCCACGCCTGCATTAATTGCACTGAGTAATTCTCTGTTGCCCATGTTCAACGATGAGATGTGGATCCAATGGCTCGGTTTTCTTCCCAAAAATTCGAGTGGGATATTTTTCACGAACCGCCATCCTTCAATCATTCAAAATGCTTTGGTAATCGTGACATCTGCCATTACTCCCAAAGAGCAAACACATCCTGGAAGTGTTCATCCTCATTCTCTTTCAAGAAGCTCTCAAAAGTTCGTACACCTTTCTCCAGTAAGTTTCTCCTTTCCTCGAACCTTTTTCTTCTCGGCTGTCAACCTTTCTCCCCTTTCTTTGTAAATCTTTGCTCTGATTTTCGACCCGATGGGTAGGTTTAAGTGTCTAGTAGATACGGCTTCCGACATGGAAGGATTCCGGGCTAAATACCACATTCCTCCGGATGTGGGTCTGGAATACTGCCTTCTAGAGGCCGTAGTAGACTATAGGAAAGAGGGGCAAGTTGTCATTCCTATAATCGCCTTCTTAGAGGGTAGGATGACACTCCCCATGAAGAATGTGACCAGCGAGTACCTCTGTAACCATAGGTTATGTCCTGACCAGTGTACACCCAACATGTTTAGGGTATTAGGTTGCATCGATACTCTAAACGAGCAGATGGGCCTGCACCTTACATGGCGCGATGTCTTCTATTTGTATGAGTGCCACCGGTTGAAAGACGCAGGTTATTACCTCAAATCGAGGTCTAATGTCGTCAGGCTCATATCTTGCCTTCCCAAGTCTAATAAAGGCATGAAGAATGACTACCTCATCACCACCGGGAGGTGGTATGACGGTCCCCATTGCCCAGTGAAAGAGGGAAAACCAGGTGTGACTCCCTAGGATTTAGAAATTTTGGTTTAAAGTTTTGCCCCTTTTAGCTTCTCTAAGTAGATTCATTGCCCTTTGATACTTTCTTTGCTTGATCTGTCGTTTGTATTTGACCATGTTTGGCTTCTCTGCCGTCTCTCTTTCAAACAAATTTCATACGACGCCTCGCCTGAGCAAAGTTAACATCTCGGACCTCAACAGAGCTTTGAGATCCGAGGTCTTTGTGAATGAAGACCTACAGGTGAGGGCCGCCCACCTCATATTGGGGTACGAACCCTTGTCGAAAGCTTTCCAAGAGGTCGACGACACTATCCTTGCAGGCGACCGGAGATGTCCGAGGATAGACGTCTCCCAACCCGACTTCCTCGCCCCCCACGCTCTACCTGACGCACCATCCACCATTCTCTACGAACGGACCGTTGAAGCCACCCCTCTTGCAGTGAAACGGGAAAACCAACTCGTCCGAGGAAAATCTGCGGCTTCCCCCTCATCCCTCGACGAAGAGATAGATCGGTTTTTTCTGAAGGAGGCCGAGAGACCTTTGAAGGATACCATAGTCGAGATCTCGGATGAGGAGAACACCTCGGACGGGGCTCCGACATTAAAGGCCTAGTGATCGCCCGAGCAGACGATAGCTTCGAGGAAGACGACGATATGTCGACTTTGAAACACTCTTCGCCAGAAAAAGGGGCGCTCAAGTCTTCAAGAGGGACGCCTCTAGGACCCAGCCGAGGTTGCCTCTGCCTCCCCCTCTTACCGACCCACTCCTTCCCGCTCCAAACATCCCAAAGAAGAGGAGGAATGAGAACGAGGAGGCAGATAAGGAGCGAAAGAAAAAGCAAAAATAGCAACAGCAAGTTGCTAAGGGCAGGGCGCGAGCCTCGTCTGTGGAAAGTGGGGAGTTTCGTGGGCAAGCCGAGGTTTGTCGCGAGGAGTCCAGCTGGTCCCCCGTGCTAGAGGTGGACAGGGCCCCAATACCTGTCCAAGCTAGCATAAGGGACTTCTAGAGGGGTCACGCCCTTCATCTGGCCAATGCCCTGGAGCAGCCTGTCCTTCTACCAAGGAACATGGAGGATTTGAGGAAGATAGGTCAGACACGTCTCTTTCTTTCCCTGTAGAGGGACCTGGGCTTGGTACATGCCATCCCATCTTTTTAATTCGTTGTTATTATTTAAACCTTCACATGTTTTACTCTACTGTGCATCTGTCGAAACTTCTCTCTACAGGCCATCCAAGAGGTTTTTGCTTTCGAACAACTGGTGGGGCACTACTAGAACCAGGCAGCGGCCGAGCAGGAGGCCAGGGTGGGGGTCGAGAAGGATTTGGGTCGCGCTGAGGCTGAAAAGAGCAACCTGGCCTCTAAGCTGACCTAGGAGCAGAGCAAGAGGAGGAGCGCCAATGCTGGCTTAAAGACTGCGAAGGCCCAAGTGGAAAGTCAACTCAAGCTACTGCACCAAAAGGACGAGGCACTGTCCAAAGCTAGGCAGGAGATCTTGGACTTGAAAAGGGAGCTTGCCCAGGCCAAAGAAACGGCTCACACCATAAGAGAGACCGTGGAGGCCACCACCAAAGCTGCGTACAAGGAAGGGGTCGAGACGACGGAGAACCGACTAGCCGAAGAGCTAGCGGAGTTGTGCAGGGAATACTGCCAGCAAGTTTGGGCGGAAGCGCTAAACGTGGCGGGAGTTCCTGCTAACTTCGAGTAGAGGGGAGTAGAGAAGGTCTGGTATCTGGAGGATATCAGATTGATCGAATACGCTCTAGCCACTTCGGTTGCTCCTGAGACTATAGCCCTGATGCTGCCTCCCTCCATCCAAGAGTAAGTTCCTCCTCTCGAAAAAGCTTCTGCTTCTAATAAAGGGGCCCAGAAGGGGTCGGGTGAGCCAGCTGGCCAAGTTGTACCTCCGCCCAAAGCGAAAGACAAAGGGAAGCAAGTCCAAGTTTTGTCCGAGACCGAGCTCAAGCGCACAGATGTGGATGGCCCGGCCAAAGAGCCCTCCGCGAAGTTAGGAAAAGACCCTCCACTAAAGATCAAACGATAGTCCACCTTGGGTTCCCTCTCCGTGCGGTTTACTTTATAATTATTAGCGTTTACCTTGTAATTTTCACTTTCAGCTTTGATGTAAACAGTTTTAATAATGATTTCAAGGCTTCGTATCTAATTTCTTGATGTATTACATTCATTGCCGTGCAATTTGTCTTATTGCGCCATAAGTTGCATGTGAATCCTAAGTACTCAACACCCCTTTCAGACATAACCGGGTCGATAAATAAATAGTTAAGTGCACAGAAGTATGTCTAAAATTAAAATAAGTGTGGTTTAACGATAAGAGCAGTTTAAGCATGTACTGCGTGTTAAGGTTGACATTAACACTTATAAAAAAACGAATTGCGTGTTAAATTTCACAAAGCTGATGGTCCGAGGATCTGGCATAGCTAAGGTTAATATTAACATTTGGTAAAAAACAAGTTGCATGTTAAATTTTCCTAAAGCAAAAAGTCCGAGGACCCGGCACAGCTAAGGTTGACATTAATACTTAGTTAAAAATAAACTGCCTGTTAAATTTTCCCAAAGAAGAAGGTCCGAGGACCCGGCATAGCTAAAGTTGACATTAACTCTTGGTTAAAAATAGACTGCATGTTAAATTTTTCAAAAGCAGAAGGTCCAAGGACCTGGCATAGTTAAGGTTGACATTAACACTTAGTTAAAAATAAACTGCTTGTTAAATTTTCCCAAAGCAGAAGGTTCGAGGACCCGGCATAGTTAAGGTTGACATTAACACTTAATTAAAAATAGACTGCATGTTAAATTTTCCCAAAGCAGAAGGTCCGAGGACCCGGCATAGCTAAGGTTGACATTAACACTTAGTTAAAAATAGACTGCCTGTTAAATTTTTCCAAAGCAGAAGATCCGAGGACCCGACATAGCTAAGGTTGACAATAACACTTAGTTAAAAATAAACTGCCTGTTAAATTTTTCCAAAGCAGAAGGTCCGAGGACCCGGCATAGTTAAGGTTGACATTAACACTTAGTTAAAAATAGACTGTATGTTAAATTTTTCCAAAGCAGAAGGTCCGAGGACCAGGCATAGCTAAGGTTGACATTAACACTTAGTTAAAAATAGACTGCCTATTAAATTTTCCCAAAGCAGAAGGTCCAAGGACCTGGCATAACTAAGGCTGACATTAACACTTAGTTAAAAATAAACTGCTTGTTAAATTTTCCCAAAGCAGAAGATCCGAGGATCCGGCACAGCTAAGGTTGACATTAACGCTTAGTTTAAAAAGGTCGGACCTTAGTTTGACATTGAGTTTTTTGTTTGATATTGAAGACTAACAGACTAGCAATTAACATAATTCAATGATATTCAAACGCATGGCGTGTACGCCTTTCATTAATAGTAATACCTTCGGAGGTTATTTACATTCCAGAGTCGTTTTACAGGTTTGTCTTCTAAGTCAGCTAGATAATACGACCCTATGTCGGCCACTGAAGTTATACGGTAGGGCCCCTCCCAGTTTGGTCCCAACTTTCCCCATGCTGGGTCCTTAGTGGTTCCAACGACTTTCGTCAAGACCAAATCAATAGGAGCAAGGGGCCTAGACTTTACGTGGGAGTTGTACCCTTGCTTGAGCTTCTGCTGGTAGCAAGCCAGCCGGACCATAGCGTTCTCTCGTCTTTCTTCAATCAAGTCCAGCCCATTCTGCAGCAAATCGTCATTGTCGCCTGGGGCGAAGAAGTGTGTCCTCATCGTCAGAAACCCCATTTCCAAAGGGATCACAGCTTCAGCACCATAAACCATCGATTAGGGTGTCTCTCCCGTGAACCTTCGTGGTGTAGTTCGAAAAGTCCACAATACATGTGGCACTTCCTCCACCCATTTGCCTTTGGTGTCGTCCAGCCTTTTCTTGAGCCCGTTAACTATCGTTTTGTTTTCCACTTCGGCCTGACCATTCTCTTGCGAGTAAGCTGCGGTAGAATACCTGTTTGTGATGCCGAAGTCTCCACAGTATTTTCTGAAGCTCCCACTGTCAAACTGTAGGTCGTTGTCCGAGATGAGGGTGTGCGGGATCCCAAACCTAGTAATGATGTTCTTCTAGACAAACTTCTTTGCATCCACGTCTCTAATATTCGAGAAGGGCTCTGCTTCAACCCACTTGATGAAGTAGTCTGTCCCGATGAGCAACCATCTCTTGTTCTCCGCTGCCCTCGGGAATGGTCCCACTATATCCAAGCCCCACTGAGCAAACGGCCAATGGCTGACCAAAGGGTTAAGGACACCTCCAGGCTGGTGGATGTTGGGAGTGAACCTCTGACATTGATCGCACTTTCTCGCGTAATCCTGTGCCTCTCTTTGTATGTTCGGCCACTAGTATCCCTAGGTAATGGCTCTATGGGCTAGTGACCTTCCTCCCGTGTGGCTACCACATATTCCCTCGTGTAACTCCTCTAAGAGTAGCTCCGTTGCTTCTAGGTGTACGCACAGCAGGTAGAGTCCTAAGAAGGAGCGTTTATAGAGTTTCTCGTCCTCGGACAGCCAAAACCGCGAAGCCTTCCTATGGATCTTGTCGACCTCAGACCTTTCCTCCGGCAAAACGTCATGTTTAAGGAAGGACACTATTGGGTCTATCCAACTAGGTCCCGTTATGACCTAGTGAATCCGGAGGGCATCAACAATTGGCCCAGCAGGCTTAAGTAGGTCTTCAACGAGGATGACCCGGGGTAGGCCTTGAGTCAAGGAGGTTGCAAGCATGGCTAGCGAGTCGGCGTGGGTATTCCCATTCCTGGAGATATGCGGCACTGCAAAAGACTCGAATTTGGATTGCAAGTGCTTGGCACGGGTTAAATACTCCCGCATTCTCGGTTCCCTAGCTTCCAACTTTCCTTCCCCCTGGCCTACCACCAGCTACGAATTCGAGAACACCTGCACCGATTTTCCCCCCCATTTTTTGAACCAGTCTCAAAGACTTCTCCAAAACGATTCCTTCCGGGGATATCAGAACTATCCCTACGCCTGAACCCTTCTGGTTGGCTGCTCCGTCCACATATACTTTTCATACCGGGGACTTCTCGCACGAGACCACGCCGACTGATTTTTCGTCCATGCCCCACCCCTCAAGGTTCTCTTCCACGGGAGGCTCAGCAAACTCCGCCACCAGGTCGGCTAGGACTTGCCCCTTCACGGAGGTGCAAGGCATGTACTTGATGTCAAAGGCTCCCAAAATAGTTTCCCATTTGGCGATCCTACTGGAGTAGTCAGTGCTCCGTAACACGGACTTAAGGGGGAGTTGAGTCAGCACGACGACCGTATAAGATTGGAAGTAGTGCGGGAGCTGGCGCGTTGCATGTACCACGGCTAGAATCGCCTTCTCCAATGGTAGATACCGCATCTCGGCCTCCTACAGAGACTTGCTCACATAATAGATCGGCCTCTGCACACCATCGTTGTCTCGTATTAGAACCAGGCTGACGACGTGAACAGCTACGGCTATATATGCGAACAAAACTTCATCTACGTCTGGGCGAGACATAATAGGTGGCCGAGAAAGGTACTTCTTCAGCCACTGGAAGGCTATAGAACACTCTTCGGTCCATTCATATCCCTTCCACTTGTTTAACAGCTGAAAAAAGGCCCGGCATCTGTCCGCGGACCGAGAGATGAACCTATTGAGAGCGATTGTCATCCCGGCCAGCCTTTGGACTTCCTTTGGGTTCCGAGGAGGTTGTAGGTTACAGATAGCTGCGACTTGGGTGGAGTTGGCCTCGATCCCTTTATGAGTGAGCAAGTAGCCTAGAAATTTACCAGACCCCACACCAAAGGAGCACTTGGAGGCATTCAATCGTAACTTATACTCCCGTAACGTCTGAAAAGTGTTGTTCAGGTCGGCCACATGCATATGTATAGCCTTACTCTTCACAACCATGTCATCCACGTATACCTCAATAGTTTTCCCCAACTGAGCTTCGAACATCCTGGTCATCATCCTCTGGTAGGTAGTCCTTGCTTTCTTCAGGCCAAAGGATATTACCTTGTAGTGACAGTTGCCGGTGGGAGTGACAAAAGCTGTCTTCTCCTGGTCCTGCGAAGCCAAAGGTATTTGGTGGTACCCCTGAAAGGCGTCTAGAAAACTCATCCGAGGGTGGCCGACTGTTGCGTCCACTAGTTGGTCTATGCGAGGCATTGGGAAAGAGTCTTTAAGGCAGGCCTTGTTTATATCCGTGAAACCCACGCATACCCTCTATTTCCCACTTTTCTTTTTTACCACGATTGTGTGCGCCAACCATTTGGGATAGAATACTTCCTTGATAGCCTCAGCTCTCTTAAGTTTGACAACTTTCTCTTTAACGGCGTCAGAATGTTCCTTGGAAGAGCGCCGAGGGGGTTGCCTCTTTGGCATATCGGCTGGGCTAACATTCAGGTGGTGGTAGATAAAGCTCGGGTCAATCCTAGGCACCTTGTACGCATCCCATGCAAACACGTCAAGGTTCCCCTTTAAGAACGCGACTAACTCCTCTTTTTCCTCGATCGGCAGTTGGGCCCCTACTTGGAAGAACTTTTCTAGATCATTATTCACAAGAACTCTATCCAACCCCACACACGTGGGCTCTTCTGCCACTGTCTCCCCAGTTGTGGCAGAAGAGGTTAATTGCTACGGGGTCAGTGCAGCCAAGGCCGAGGGTTCAGGCTCCGGTCTAAGCAGAACTGCGGCTGTTAGGCATTGTCTCGCCGTAGACTGATTCCCAATAATTTTTTTGACTTGACTGCCAAATGGAAACTTCACCTTGGCATGGAGAGTAGAGGAGACAGCGCCCAGGGCATGCAGCCACGGTCTCCCTACAATGGCCGTGTAGGGAGAGTAGGCGTTGACCACGATGGAATCCACTTCAACCACCGCTGGGCCTAACTACACAGGCAACCTAATCTGCTCCTTCGGGACGACTGCCTTCCCCTCAAAGCTTATCAGTAGTGAATCATAGGCCGAAAATCCTCCTCCCTCAAGTTCAACCCCTTGAACAGATCAGGGTACATAATGTCTGCACCACTTCCTTGGTCTACCATCACCCTCTTCACATCGTAACCTCCTATCCTCAACATGATGACTAAGACATCATCATACGGCTGGATGGTCCCTACTTTATCCTCGTTCGAGAAGCCTAGGATTGGAGGTACGTTACCCTTCATCCTCTTCAGCCCGAAGCTAGAGTCCTTGGCGAGGGCTCGCGCCACGGATATCACCCTAGAAGGGCAAGAGCTGATCCTCCCAAGAGCGGCGAGGATGACATTGATCGTCCTCAAAGGGGGTCTTGGAACACTGTTACCCTGATTGGCCGGGCTAGTATGCCCTGCCTGCCCGTCGGGCTGATATAAGAATTGCTTCAACTTGCCTTCCTTCACCAACTGCTCCAGATAATTCCGCAAATTTTTGTAGTTCTTTATTGTGTGGTCATTTTCTTGATGATATTGGCAATGGAGGTTCTGGTTACGGTTCGTGGGGTCACCTAACATTTTGTTGGGCCACCTGAAATATGGTTCATAACGAATTTTTTCAAACACCCGTTGCATAGGTTTGTGGAACACGGTGCTGACCACTTGCGTGGGTGTTGGACCAGGCTGCCCGATAAACTCTCTCTTCGGCTGGCTCTTGTTGTATCTGTCTAACCTGAAATCCCTCCTCTCTTGAGGGATAACCTTCGCCTTCCCTTTACCTTGCAGCTGATCCTCCTCAACCCGCTTGTACTCGTCGATGCAATCCATAAGCAGACGTACGCTCTTGATAGGCCATTTGATCAGGGACTTCCTCAAATCATGCTCGTTTGGAAGGCCGACCTTGAAGGTGCTTATGGCAACATCGTCGAAGCCCCCATCGATCTCATTGAACATTTCCCAATATTTGTCGGAGTACGTCTTGAGGGTCTCTCCCTCTCTCATGGCCATGGACAATAGTGAATCTAAGGGCCGAGGCACCCTGCTATAGGTGACGAATCATGGGTCAAATGCCCTGGTGAGCTACACAAAGGAATCCACAGAGCTTGCCTTCAAGCCGTTGAACCATCTCATTGTGACAGGTCCCAGGTTGGAGGGGAAGATTTTGCACATCAACGTCTTGTTCTTAGAGTGCATTGTCATTCTCTGACTGAAGTGGCTCACGTGTTCCACCGGGTCTGTCTACTCGTTGTAAATGGTGAACGTTGGTTGAGTAAACCGTCTCGGAAGCCTTCCCCTCTCAATCTTGCGAGTGAAGGGCGATTTGGAGATCTGGTGGAGTGCCTTGCTCAGAGCGTTGTTGGCCAAGCCCTTAGAGGAGGTCTTCTTACCCTTAGGGTCTCGAAGGCAGTCATCCTCGCAGGAGGAGGATTCATTGGGAGGGGTTTCTGACCCTAGATTGCCACTATTATTGTGAGAATCTGCTAAAGAAGGGTCTGAAGGAGAGGGAGTACGCCGTTGTTTCTCCCGGCGCAGCTTCTTCTTCAAATGGTTGATCTCCCTTTGCATGGCCTTGACACTTTTTTTGCGGGAGGTTCTGCTCCCAGCCCGCGCGTGACTCCTCCCTCGCGTATATTCTGTACGCATGCTAGCTTCTCGGTCTCTTTCCCGCTCTAGCTATGAGAGGTGATCCTCGTGCTAGGATCCCATGGACTCTACATGACGTGAACTTGAGCGTTCCATGATGCTTCACGTCCTTTCACTCAAGGCTCTCCACAGACAGAGCCAATTGTAGGGACACGAATCAGGCCTGGACCCAAGTGCGCGACTGGGCAGGCCCAAGTGGCCTAAAAAATAGAATTTATAGAGAGTAGGCTTGAAGCCTAAAGTTCTTAAGACAATGGAAAGTAGTGGCGTTTGGGCTAAGTCCACAGTAGCATGCAATGAGCTAGTGGTGCGATTCTAGCTTTCCTCGGACGTGAGCCAAGGAGTCTCTGTGTTCGTTTCCCATCTTCTACTTGGGAGAAGAAGCCTTTGTCTTCAGGAAGCCCCCGCTCCCAATGTCCTCTCCTTATCTATTTATATTCCTCATTTTCATGCCCCTATTCATGGAGCCATAAATGCAGATCCCTTTCCCATCCATTGTCTTCTTGGAAACTTCCCCCAATGGCTATAAGGCTGATCACCGTCCCCTCAGGGGTCACTTCCCCATTAATGCGGACAGATGGGTAGGTGTGAAGCCTATAATGCGGTGGTAGCAGTTTTATGCAGAACAGTTCCCACTTGTTCTCCCCCTCTGCATTCTATTGGAGTGTAAGATTACTTGTTGAGCTTCACGAGTTCCTCCCTAGGCATCATGGTGCACCTTATGGCCCTTGTTTCAATTGTCCGAGGAGACCCCTCTCCTTGGACTCTTCCCAATCGACCAATGTCCTGTTCGGTGGGCTCCTGGGCCCTTACGTTAGGCTGCCTTATCCCCGCCCTACAACCCTTTGGAGGAGTCAACTTTCTCGGACCAGGCCTAAGGCCCAAGTTGGTGTTTTGACACTTTTGCCCCACAAAATGAAAAGAAAAGAAAAGAAAAGAAAGACTCACAAAAAAAAAAAAAAAAGGATTAAGGAAAAGAGAGAGAGAGAGACACCTATTAAGACTCCCTCACTATTTAGTTTTAAAATTTTAAAAAAATTATAAATTAAATAATGATATGGAAAATTGTGGGAGTTTCAAAAGTTTCGGTTATATATATATATAAATGTTAATGATGAGTTTGAGTTTAAGTTGGACTTATTAGAAAAATAGAGTTTTCTTCCTTGTTAAGTTTGAACTAAACAAAGATAATTTTATTTAAATACTGTGTGATGTGAAAAATTGTGGAAGTTTCAAAGGTTTTGGTTTTATATATATATATAATAACTAGTTGCTAACTCGTGCAATGCACGAGAACTTAAATTGCTTATGAAACTATACAATTGCATAAATTGCTCCTCCCTGATTTGAATTTATGTTACAATTTGATGAAGAAGTTAAAGCTTAAAATATTCACTAATTGGAAGATTCATTGCCTAGGAATTGTTGAAACAAAACAAAATATATATGGTTACATAATAGAGAAATATTAGTTATCTTCAAAGGAATTACCTATGGTATAGTTGTTGAAATCCACCAAACATGTTTAGATATTGCTAAAACTAATGCAAAAATTTAGTTGTTAAAACTTCTAAAATGCTAAAAAAATAATTTTAAAAAATTAGAAGATTCTAAACCTAGAATTATTGAAACAATAAAAAAAAGTATATGACTACAATTATTATACACAAAACAGAAATATAAGAGAAAGATGTTGAAATATGCTAGATGGTTTCATATAATGCAAAAAGTAAACCCAAAAATTCAAATGAAACTAAAAAATTAGAAAATTCGGTGCCTACAAATTATTGAAACAAAATATAAAACAAAAAAATATGTACTACACATAGAAAAATATAAAAGAAAGATATTTTACCTTCAAAAGAATAATCCATTGCTATAATTGTTAAAATTGGCGAGAAAATTTTAAATGTTACAAAAAATTAAGTTTTTGAATTTGAGTTTAATTTGGACTTGTTAAAGCCATATTAAGTTTGGACTAAAACAAAAATAATTTTATTTAAATATTACGCTGACGTGAAAAATTGTGGAAGTTTCAAAAGTTTCGGTTTTATAATAATAAAAATAAAAATAAAATTTTTTTTGAAAAACAAACACACACACAAGGGAAAGGGAAATGATTCTTACACAAAAGCACACCACAACTTCACTTAAAAGTCATGATAACTTTAAAGGAAAGATGTCACAAGTTATACTACACACAATATATTTTTGGGTAAATTACACTTTACCACCCTAAACTATACACTAGATTACACTTTGCACCCTAAACTATTCAAATGCACACTTTGCACCCTAAACTATCACATTTATCACACTTTGCACCCAACATTATTTTTACAGGTAAATAGAATGATAATTTATGTCTAATTAATGGTAAAAGTAACATTGGGGTGTAAATAATTTTTGCAAACATTTGAATAGTTTAGGTGCAAAGTGTAATCTGTGTTTTTTTTTTTTACCCTATATTTTTTTAATAAATAAATAAATATATTAAAATTTTTTTTAATATATTTTAATTTTGCTTAAATTATAGTATTCGGCATATTTGGCAGAAATTAAAAGTAGCAAAATCGGCTGATAGATAGTATCGAATCTGTTAGGTATGGAAAAAAGCGAAGAGAAACATTTAGCCCCACTTCCCGCCAAAGCACTGCCACATAAATATATTCTCACTGCCTTGCCTCTCTTCCTTAAACCTTAACCCTACCTCTAAAAACCCTAGCCACCCCCCAAAAAAAATGGATGCCAATGCAGTGAAATCCGACCTCGTTTTGATCCTAGACTTCGGATCCCAATACACCCACCTCATCACGCGCAGAATCCGATCCCTCTCCATCTTCTCCCTCTGCATTTCCGGCACTTCGAAGCTCTCCGCCATCACTTCTCTCAACCCACGCGTCGTCATCCTCTCCGGCGGACCCCACTCCGTCCACACCCCCGATTCCCCTTCCTTTCCGCCTGGATTCCCCGAATGGGCGGAGGCCAACGACGTCGTGGTTTTGGGGATTTGTTATGGGCTTCAGCTCATTGTTCAGAGGCTCGGCGGCGAGGTCAGGGTTGGAGAGAAGCAGGAGTATGGGAGGATGGAGATTGAGGTGGAGAAGAGTGCCGCGCTTTACGGGTCGAAGCGGGTTGGGGATAGGCAGCTTGTGTGGATGAGCCATGGGGATGAGGTGGCTAGGTTGCCTGATGGCTTCGAAGTCGTTGCGCGGAGCCAGCAGGGTGCGGTGGCTGCGGTTGAGAACCGGGTTAAGAGGTTTTATGGCCTCCAGTACCATCCGGAGGTATAATTTGGTTTTGTGTGATTCAATTTTAAATGTTAGTTGGGTTTTGCTTGTTGAATTTGTGAACTATATGCTGTGCATGCATTGTTTGAGTAACTGGGTTTGCTCTGCTTTTGTGATTGAATGTGTTTTTGGGTGTTTGCTTTGTAAGTTCATAGGAGGGTTTTGGTTTTGACCATTAAATATGGAAATTTCTTGTGGTTGTTTTCTGTTTGTGGAGGAACAGGTTTAAGTATTGGGTTTGCTCTGCTATGGTAATTGAAAGTCTTTGGCATGTTACTTTACATACGTGGGCTCTGTTTGTTCTGTGCATAGAAGTAGTTATCAAAGGAGTTGTTTTTGGTGAGTTTTATTTGCTTATTTGATTTTTTTTAGGGAAAATAAGTGGATCATAGGATTTGAGTTTCTGGGTTAAGAAATGTGCTATGGAATATTGTCAGTTTTAAAGAAGTACGTTAGATTTTGTGGAGGGTTGAGGGTTTTAGATGTGTAGTGAGTACTTTCAGTTCCTATAATACCAAGATGGAAGTAGTTGGGTTTGCTTTGATTTCGTGATTGAAAAGGGTTTCGGCATGTTAATTTTGTGAGTAATTACATGGGTTGTGTTTATTTATTTTTCCAGATTAGTTACTAGTTATTGTTGAAATTATTTTTGGTATGCTTGTATTGGCTAATTTTTAATTTTTAATGGATTGAGAAAGGGATATTGTCATTTCTATGAAGTATGTTTGATGTCGTGGGGGTCTTTTCGAGTTAACTCAATTAGTAAAGTCTCTTGTCGTTGAATAAGAAATATGGGGTTTGAACCCTCAACTATACCACAAACCAATTGTTGTCTTGGCAATGATGATAAAGAACAATTATTATGGAGTGGACACTATAGGTTGAAATTTTATCATATCTATAAATAAATAAATAAATAAATAAAGATAATTTGGGGTTTTAGATATATGGTAAGTACTTTAGTTGGAATGGATGGAGTTATAGGTTTCTCTAGATTTCATGGTTTAATATGACAGGATGGATTTTGGATTTTATAGTGTTTGTGTAAATCTCTCAGTGGAAGGCTTGCCATAATATAATTTAATTGGGTTGAAAATTGAGCTACGCAGCTGGCATGATTTGCTTTAGGCAAGAAAGCTTGATGGATGTGAGGAAAAAAAAATATTTGCCACCTTTTCTGGTTGTTATCAACCAACTAAAACTTGATGAAAGTAAAGGAACTTTGGAAGGATTATTGCTGGATGTATTGAAAATTGATTTTGTCTGTCATATGTTAAATAACGTTTGTTATTGATGAGCTACTATGTGGAGAATTCCTCACAATTTCTGGCATTATATGTACATGGGGTGGATCTTAAAAATCGTGGTTATGACAAGTGGTTACCCTCCTCTTTTGCTACGTGCATAATAAAAGAGTCCTTATGACATTATAAATACGTCAAAAGTATTGAGTGAATTCTACTCTTGATGAAGCTCTATTAAGTTTGAATTCATATTTTGATTAAAATTTCATCATTTGAAGTTTGAAAATTTTTAAAAGAAATTATTCTTATTATTTTAAAATTATTTTATTCATCTACCATAATTTTTAGTTCTGACGAAAAAAAAAAATCGAACTCACATGATAAGCTTCTGTCACATAATTTAAGGTCATTTTTTATTAATTATTTAAATGATGGATTTCACTTATGTTTGTGATCTTTCTTTATTCTACCTAATTATATAAATGATGGGTTTCACTAATATTTTTTTATCTTACTTTATTTTACCTAATTAGCTAAATGGTGGGTTTCATTAATATTTGTGATCTTTTCTTTATTTTACATCTAAATTTTAATTAACTCATGCATTGCTCTGGCATAATTCTAGTTCCTATCAGAAAGTGAGATTATTGAATCTTGTATAGGTGACACATTCACCCGAAGGAATGGAGACACTGCGGTACTTTCTGTTTGAGGTTTGTGGAATCAATGCTGGATGGAAGATGGAAAATGTTATGGATGAAGAAATAAAAGTGATCAAAGGCACAGTGGGGCCTGAAGATCATGTAATATGTGCCTTATCAGGTGGGGTGGATTCCACTGTTGCCGCTACTCTTGTCCATAAGGCAATCGGAGATAGGCTTCATTGTATTTTTGTTGACAACGGTTTATTGAGGTAACAGAGCAACCAGCCTTTTCCTATAGTACCAAAACGATAAATAGTTCCATACTTGTCTTTTCGAAGATTTATATAATGTAAAACATTTATGTATAAGTTATAGACCTTAGTATATCTCGTGTCTCTTCGTCACAACGTTTATTTTTATTTTTTTTAAGACTATGGTTTCTGTATCCTATAGGTATAAGGAGAGAGAACGTGTGATGGAAACCTTTGAAAGTGATCTTCATTTACCTGTTACTTGTGTTGATGCGACGGATCAATTTCTTGGCAAGCTGAAAGGTGTGGTAGATCCTGAAACGAAAAGGAAAATTATTGGGAAGGAATTTATTTCCATATTTGATGACTTTGCCCAAGAGTTGGAGCAAAAACTAGGAAAAAGGCCATCTTACTTGGTCCAGGGGACTTTGTATCCGGATGTAATTGAATCTTGCCCACCACCTGGATCTGGAAGAACCCACTCCCATACGATCAAGAGCCACCATAATGTTGGAGGTCTTCCTGAGGACATGAAATTGAAGCTCATTGAACCACTTAAACTTCTATTTAAGGATGAGGTGTCCATTTCAGCCTTCCAAGTTGCTTGTATGTGCTTATCTGTATGATTTTTGTCATAATCTGATGTTATTTGGTTGTTACTTTTTAATGTTTTGAGGTCCGTCAACTAGGAAGGATATTGAATGTTCCTGAGCCATTTTTAAAGCGCCATCCATTCCCTGGGCCTGGCCTTGCGGTACGAGTGTTAGGTGATGTAACTCAAGGCAATGCCTTAGATATCCTCCGCCAGGTATATATGGTTTTTATCCATTCATGGACTCATTGGCTATCTTGGTTTACCTTTCGATATTCATCTCTTCTTAATGTCCCCCCTCTCCAGGTCGATGAGATTTTCATTCAATCAATCAAGGATGCTGGGCTCTATGATTCAATATGGCAAGCTTTTGCTGTCTTTTTGCCAGTAAGATCAGTTGGAGTTCAAGGTGATCAAAGAACACATTCTCATGTTGTTGCTCTGAGAGCTGTTACCAGTCAAGATGGAATGACAGCGGATTGGTAAACCTTTTTTTTTTTTTTTTTTTTTTTTTTTTTCTGCTGCTATGCATTTTTTATACCTTCTAGCAACCCTTTCTGTATAAGTTGGGAATGTGGCTGCTTAAAAATATTTTCATGTCAATTGTTGGATAGATGAATATTCTAGGTATCATAGCTACCACCCTTTAGTTATGCATCTGTGTAGGAAAGTACCCTAGAGGTTTGTAAATTATGAAAGAGCTTAAGCTTTTGAGAGTGGCCAAGAGTGGCCCCCATTTCTCTCAAGCACTTAAGCTTTTGAGAATTTCTTTATGTATGCATATATGGCTCATCTATGGAGTTTCCCTTGTAATTGTAGGTGGCTATTTTTCCTCAGGTTTTGTTATTTTGTTCTAATCCATAGGCTACGAAGACTTTGGTCTGGTCTTCAACCATTTAGACAGCTCAAGATTGAGCAGCTTGACTGTTGTTAGATTTGTATTCATATATGTACATTGACATATATTCGAGAAACGTGAAACTGAGGTCTGGGATATATATATATATATATATATATATTTGCCTTCTGCCTCAAGACTGGTAATTGCAATTTGCCACAAGTGAGAGTGAGATGGTGCAAGTGATGAACAGGACATTAGATGTGTCACCTCATCTTATTTAGCCTACCCATATCTTCCCACAACTATCTTACCCTTCTATGCTCCATTCTTGCCATAATGTATACCATCATCCATGGTAGTGGACAATTAAGTATCTTATTTTGAATTTAAGAATATTCTTGCATGCTCACTTTCTAAGAAAATATTTACACTATTTTATTCACTGTTGCTGTGCAATCTTCCCAGAAAATTAATGTAAGGTTGTCATTTTTTTTTCATCTGTGCAATTTTAGGTGCTCCTCTCTGTTGTATTTTACACTCTTTTTTCCCTTTCTCCTTTGAAAATTTGAAATTCCAGGTACTATTTTGAGCACAAGTTCCTTGATGATGTGTCGCGAAAGATCTGCAACAGTGTTCGGGGGGTAAACCGAGTTGTTCAAGACATTACATCAAAGCCTCCATCAACAATTGAGTGGGAATGATGCCATGTCAAACGCTTACAGCTTAATGAGAAGTGAGTTTTAATCCCCATGGTTGTACATGGATCTAGGTGTTGACCGTTTAGAAAATTTTAATTATTTCCTCCAAAATTAGGAAGGTTGGCTGGAAGGAATTTGTCAAAGCTGGATTTACAGTGCAAGTGATTTGGTCTAAGGTCTGTGCTCATAGAAAATATTACCTGGTGATGGACAACATAAATTTTTGTGTGGAACTTAATGATTATAAGTTATGGTTCTACATTTTGGCAGTCTGTGTTGGTTTTTTGAAATCTTATTGGCTTTTAGAAGTATGTCATTCTTGTGCTTAATTTGCATGTGTGCGCAAGTTTGGTTTTTTACACAACGTAGGCGTGGTTTTATTTGATATATTTCTGGAGTTGTGATATATAACATTAAGAACTGTGTTGGCAAGGGCTGAGCTGTGTACCCGTTGCCATTTTCATTTCTCTGTTGCTGAATGTGGAATAGTGCTTCTCAAGTTCCCAACAAGCACATGTTTGAGGGTAAGATAAAGTGGGTCTTCCCTTTATGGCTGTGGTTTCACCAGCATGTTGATTATTATATAGCTTATAATCATACACAAAATGTGTTAGATTTGGACAACCATTAGAAATTATTAACTTGGTATTTTTCATGCCTTACATATATAAAAGATTTGGGCAACCATATGTCTCTTCCCCATCACCTTCTCTCTTAGCCTGACATATAGTTAAGACTATCAAAATCAGGATCTTACATAAGATCGTGGAAGGTAGGTGGGATCGCAGATCGTAAAATCGGATCGTGTATCGTAAGATCTTACATATTTTTAAATTTAAAGCAAAAAACACATTGATAATGACTTTGTATGTTGAATAATCACGTAAATTATAAATTCATCTATAAAAAAACTAATATTTTCATCATATGATGTAATTTGCATGTCATACATCGTTAAGTCTATATTAACGAAACAAATATATTTAAGTTTTGACTAAATGTATTTAAAAATTTAAATAAATGTTTAATTAGCAACCAAATACCAAAATATTTATTAAAACAAATAGAAAATATTTTCTAAGTTCCAAGTTTGGAATCCAAAATAAGTTAGCAAATGGAAACTAGCTAACTACAATATAAAATCTAAAAGGAAGATGAATATTAAGGTAAAGTGAATATTTAATTATTTCCACACTAAGGTTCTTATAACTGCCGTTCTAAATTCCTAATCATCATCATCCATTTTATCATTTATGTAGATATTATATATTTGTATACTAGAGTTGCAAATGACATCAAGATATAATTTCACACTCAACTATTTAAGTTATACCACTCAGCAACAATTAAAGAGCATGTTTAAAAAAATCAATCAATCAATATACAAATACTAGTATAACTGATAAAATTATATATATATATATATATAATATTTTTGTAATATTAGAACACAAATTAGTATATTGATAAGAAAAAAAATTTAATATCATCATAGCTTAAAAGACAGCAAAGCCAATATCAAATTCTTCATTTAGAAATGATGAAGCATTCGTTCATTTTGATTACAAGTGAACTAGAAACTAGAAAATATTTACTTAGGTTAACATAATTTTATAAAAATAAAATAAAAAGTTATATCATCACAACATTACAAAATAAAAACCTTTAAAGTTTCATCAAAACAAAAAATTTATCCCATAAAAAAAAAAAACCAATTTTTTGTTTTTGTTTTTGGTAGGATCGGTAGGATCTTATACAATTCTACACGATCCTACATACGATTCTATTATTTTTACGATCCTAGTGCGATTCTAAATGTTTTGGTGAGTTGAGATCATAAAATCGTGCGATTTTGACAACCATGCATATAGTCAAGGTGGTCTTTGGATTCCATCTTTTCAAAAAATGTATATATTTTGGTGTTAATATGTAAGAGTTGAAACCATAGTTGTCAGTATCGCACAATACGCGGTATGTATCATATAATGACGTATCGTAAATGCTCATGAATTATACGATACAATGTGCATATTGTATGAATCATATTATATCAAAAAAGGTATTGTATCGTACGATACTTAGACAAGTGTTTTAAAATGAAAATTTTGTTAAAATTTGTACTATTATTTGAATCTAACAAGTTGTTAAACTTGTTTTTAACACAAAATTATTAGATTACTTAATTTAGCATAATAAATTAACATATTCATAAGTTTTTCCCCCATTTTTTTCTCTTATAAAATTTGAACTACACACTTCACTTTAATATTTACAAATTTATTTTCTATACAATGAATAAGATATTAATTGATAATATAATTATTTTTTATTTTTGTCATTATTATTATAAGTCCAAGAAACTAGAATGCCAAAAAAAATTATTAAAATAAAAGAAACAAGAAGAGATAGTAAATGCTAATGACGATAAAGAAAAATTTTAATGAAAAAATAAGTTTGCAAAATTATAAACTTGATGATATAATTGACTTGGATCGGGTTGATTGGGCAATATGATAAATATGATAAAAATAAACTATTAATTTGGGGTCATTTGTAATATATATTATCACATTTGAATTTAAATAATTTGAATATGTATGTTATAAACACATGTTAGTTTGATTTATTTAGTTAACTTATTAAATATTATTACATAAGTGATGAATAAATTAGTTATCAGTTGAATATATTCAAAATTTATTACATATATATATATATATATATGTATGTATGTATGTGTAGTGCCAATGGGCCCAAGATACGTAATGGGCTGGCACATAGGCTCACGCAAAAAAGGAAATCCAACCCAGCATCATGAAATGGTCTGAGGACATAATAAGTTCAGCCTGCGAAGTCACGTGACGAAGGAAGGTGCCATACTGGAAACTTTGGATACGAAAACTGAAAATACGAGAATAAGGGATAAAGGGAAATGACAGATAAATATCAAAGATAAAGCTGCTACCACCACATTGAAAGCTCCATAGCTACCTCTCTGGCCGCATTAATGAGGAAGTGACGCCTGAACATTGAAATTCAACCTTACACTCACCGCCAGAGACTTTAGGAAGAAGGAATGATGGGACAAGTATCCAAAAAAGAACACCTGGACTACACGTGGAAGAGAGCAGAAAAGGAGGCAGGCCTATAAAAGGCGGAGGAAAAGCACAAGGAAAGGGAGAGAGATTACTTGTAAAGAAATATACAAGATTGTCCTCGGCATTGATATATAAAACTAGATTCCATCCATGCATGAAATGTACGTATGTGTTCTGTAATTTAATCCAACTCTTGTATTATCTACCGCTCAGAACCCCAGATTAGAAGTCCACTCTATAAATTTATTGTTTAGGACTCATTGGGCTGGTCTGAAAGTGCAACTTGGATCTAGCGTGATTTGTGCCTCTACAATTGGCGCCGTCTGTGGGAATTCTTGTGTTTTGGTGCAGATAACGTGATGGTGGGTTTCAGTCCAGACCGTGCAGAATCTTTAGGATCTCAACACCAAGATCCTTTTCAGCAGTTAGAACATATGGGAGATCGAGAAGGCAGTGTGCACACCGGGCGAACCGCCGACAACTATCCCAGGGGCGGAAGCAGGGGCTATAATGAAGGAGGTACTAGGGCCATGCAGAGGGAAATTGACCAGCTCAAGAGAAAGTTGCGCCGAGCCAAACAAAAACGGACGCCTTCCATATCTGACCCTTCCTCAGACGACTCCCAAAGCAGTGGCTATAAGCCGAGGTCGAGAACACCTCCTAGCGAGACTTTCTCATACCAAGAGGGAAGTCTTCATGATAAGGCGAGCAAGAAATCTCTTCCCAGAGGTTTGGGCAGTGACGCTATGGGGAAGGCATTGCACCAGCTCTCCAAGTCACCTTTCACACGTCGTATTGAGAGAGGAAGGCTTCCTCGTTGTTTCACGCAACCAAACTTCACCATTTATAATGGCAGAACAGACCCGGTGGAGCACGTGAGCCATTTTAACCAACGCATGGCGGTCTATTCGCAGAATGAAATCTTGATGTGCAAAGTATTCCCCTCAAGCCTAGGACCTGTTGCGATGAGATGGTTTAATGGTTTAAAAGCAGACTCCATTGATTCCTGCATGGAACTTACGATGGCATTTGGGTCTCGTTTTGTTACGTGCAGCAGAGTACCTCGGCCTCTGGACTCGTTACTATCCATGACCATGAGGGAGGGTGAGACATTAAAAACTTACTCGGATAGATACTGGGAAGCATTCAATGAGATTGACGGGGACTTTGATGAAGTAGCAGTCAACGCTTTTAAGGTCGGCCTTCCAATTGAACATGATTTAGGAAAATCTTTGACCAAGAAACCTGTAAAGATCGTCCGTCGGCTTATGGACCGTATTGACGAGTATAAGCGAGTAGAGGAGGATCAGCAGCAAAGCAAAGGAAAAATGAAAATTACCCCTCAGGAGAGCAGAAATTTCAAGACAGACAAATACAACAGCAAATGGCCAAGGAGGGATTTTGCTGGCCAGTCTAGGTCGGCTACTCCTCAAATAGTAAACGCTGTGTTTTGTAAGCCGGTACAACAGGTGTTGGAGAAGATTTGTAGTGAACCATATTTCAGGTGGCCCAACAGAATGAAAGGAAACCCTACATAACGCAACCAGAACCTTTCTTGCAATTATCATCAGGATAAGGGTCACACCACTGAAAACTGCAGAAACTTATGGAATTACTTGGATCAGCTGGTCAAAGAAGGGAAGTTAAGGCAATTTATGAATCGGCCAAACGAACAAGGCATACAATCGGGTTCCGTGAATCAAGGCAGTAACATTGCAAGACCTCCTTTGGGCACCATCAATGTCATATTTGCTGTACCAGGTCGGACTGGGTCTTGCCCTACCAGAGTAATGTCAATGTTGCACCCCTCTACCGAAGACCTCAACTCTGAGCCGAAGAGGATTAAGAGGAATCCTCCACCCGTTTTGGGATTTTCTGAGGAGGATAAGGTTGGCACTATCCAGCCTCATGATGATGCGTTAGTCATCATACTAAGGATAGGGGGTTACGACGTGAAGAGAGTGATGGTTGATTAAGGGAGTGGGGCTGACATTATGTACCCGGATTTATTCAAGGGCCTTAACTTGAAGCCTGAGGATCTCACGGCTTACGACTCCCTGTTGATAAGCTTTGAAGGGAAGTTTGTCATTCCGAAGGGGTTGATCTGGCTACCTGTGCAGTCAGGGCCAGTCGTGGTGGATGTAGATTTTATCGTGATAGATGCCTATTCCCCCTACACGGCCATAGTGGCAAGACCATGGCTGCACACCTTAGGTGCTGTATCGTCAACTCTGCATGTTAAGGTAAAGTTCACGTATGAGGATGGAGTCGAAGAAATAATCGGCAGCCAGTCAATGGCAAGACAATGCATCACGGCGGCAATTACGCGTCAGGAAAAACAGGAATTCCAGGCCTTAGCTGAGAGTAGTTTATAGCAGCTAACGTCCTCGGCCAAACCAAGTGTAGCCGAGGCTGAAGTGCCTGGTTGTGAGGAGTTAGAGAAGGTGCTTATTGCCGATGATATGGAGAAGTTCTTCCAGGTGGGAAGTCAATTACCATTCCAAGAAAAAGAGGAACTAGTTACGTTTTTAAAGCGGAACATCGATGTGTTTGCATGGAACGCTTACGAAGCCCCAAGGGTTGACCCAAACTTCATTTGCCATCACCTCAACGTCAATCCAGCAGCGATACCGCGGAGGCAACCACCTCGGCGCTCGTCCCAAGAGCACGCCGAGGCCATCAAAGAAGAAGTACTGAAACTTAAAAAGGCAGGTGCCATTAAGGAGGTGTTTTATCCAGAATGGTTGGCGCATACAGTGGTGGTGAAGAAGAAGAATGGGAAATGGAGAGTATGTGTGGACTTTACAGATTTGAATAGGGCTTGTCCTAAAGATTCGTTTCCAATGCCCCGCATAGATCAGTTGGTGGATGCTACTGTGGGGCATCCTCGAATGAGCTTTTTAGATGCCTTCCAAGGGTACCACCAAATACCTTTAGCTCTAGAAGACCAGGAGAAGACAGCCTTTGTCACACCCACGGGAAACTACCATTATAAGGTGATGCCCTTCGGCTTGAAGAATGCTGGGGCTACCTATCAAAGAATGATGACGCGGATGTTTGAACCGCAATTGGGAAAGACAATTGGGTGTACGTAGATGATATGGTGGTTAAGAGTAAGACTATCTCGACTCACATACCAGACCTGGATAACACCTTCCAAACGCTGAGAACGCATCCAAATGTTCCTTTGGAGTAGGGTCTGGTAAATTTTTGGGTTACATGGTGACACACAGAGGAATCGAGGTGAATCCCGCTCAGGTCAAGGCCATCAATAGCCTACAGTCACCTCGGAATCCGAAAGAAGTGCAGAGGTTGATAGGGATGACTGCTGCTTTCAACAGATTTATCTCACGTTCTGCTGATCGGTATAGACCATTCTTCCAGTTATTAAACAAGTGGAAAGGATTTGAATGGATAGATGAGTGCGTCGTTGCCTTTCAGCAACTTAAGGAATACCTTTCACATCCTCCTATTATGTCTCGGCCCGAAGTGGATGAAGTTCTATTTGCCTATATTGCAGTCGCAAGCCATGCCGTCGGTTTGGTGCTGATAAGGGTCGACGGGGGTGTGCAGAAGCCGGTTTACTATGTGAGTAAATCCCTACATGAAGCCGATGTGCGTTATCCACCATTGGAGAAGGCAATTTTAGCCGTGGTGCATGGGACACGTAAGCTCCCACATTACTTCCAATCTCACACGGTGGTGATTTTGACCAAACTTCCTCTCAAAGCTATACTCTGAAGTGCAGATTATACAAGCAGGATTGCTAAGTGGGGAACCATTTTGGGTTCTTTTGACATCAAGTACATGCCCTGCACATCAGTAAAGGGTCAGGTGTTAGCTGATCTAGTTGCAGAATTTACTGAGCCCACAATAGAAGATAACGTCAATAACATGGACATTGATGGAAAATCAGTTGGCGTGATTGCGTGCAAAGGTCCCCTACTGTAGACAGTTTACGTTGATGGGGCCGCTAATCAAAGGAGATCAGGTGTAGGGTTAGTAATTACGACCCCAGAGGGTCTCACACTAGAAAAGTCCTTGAGACTAGGGTTCTCGGCCACTAAAAATAAAGCAGAGTACGAGGCCCTACTAAAAGGGATGGATATGGTTCAGAAATTGGGGGGAAAGACCACACAAATGTTCTCAGACTCGCAATTAATTGTGGGCCAGGTGGATGGAAAAATAGAGGCCAAAGATTCGAGGATGCAGGACTACTTAAGGCAAGTCAAGGTTTTGCAACGCAAATTCGAGTCCTTTACTTTATCGCATGTCCCTAGGAGTAACAATGCTCATGCTGACTCTCTAGCAACTCTTGCCATGTCGTCGGCACAAGGTCTACCCCGGATTATCCTTGTTGAGGACTTACCCAAACCCTCAGGAATGACTGGAAGTGTTAGCCATGTTCATCATATCAGGGTGGGTCCTAGTTGGATGGATCCCATTGTATCCTTCCTTAAAGATGATATTCTGCCAGAGGAAAAGGTTGAGGCGGACAAGGTGCGTAGGAAAGTATCTCGTTTTTGGTTGGCCGAGGATCACAAACTCTACAAATGATCCTTCTTTGGGCCATACCTGTTGTGCATACATCCTGAAGCGACGGAGCTGCTTTTGGAAGAATTACACGAAGGGATTTGTGGAAGTCACACGAGGGGTAGATCTTTAACTCACAGGGCTCTAACACAAGGATATTGGTGGCCCAATATGCAACGGGAAGCTCAAAGCTATGTGAAGAAGTGTGATCAATGTCAAAGATTCGCACCAAATATTCATCAGCCTGAGGGTGTGCTCAATCCTCTGACAAGTCCCTGGCCTTTTGCACAATGGGGTCTAGACATTGTAGGTCCCTTTCCAAAGGCACCTGGAAACAGAAGGTAGTTGGTTGTCGGCACTGACTATTTTACCAAGTGGGTGGAAGTCGAGCTCCTAGCAAACATTAGGGATGTCGATGTGAAGAAATTTGTGTGGAAGAGCATTGTCACTCGATTTGGAGTTCCTCATACTCTCATTTCGGATAATGGTTTGCAATTTGATAGTAAAGCGTTCAAGAGATATTGCTGTGACCTCGGCATAACTAATAAGTATTCCACCCCAGCTTATCCGCAAGGAAATGGGCAGGCCGAGGCGGTCAACAAAATTATAGTCAATGGGCTTAAGAAGAGGTTGGATGATGCCAAAGGGAGATGGGTAGAGGAACTGCCTCATATTCTGTGGACGTATCGGACCACGCCCCGCCGATTAACGGGAGAAACGCCCTTCTTAATGACTTATGGCGCCGAGGCTGTTATCCCTTTAGAAACAGGGTTTCAACAATGAGAACGAGTTAATTCACTTAACATGCAATATCACGTGGCAGCACAAATTATTAGAAAGCGGAAAAAAAGAACACTAGATTTGTTGAAGAACGGAGAGAAATAGCCATGATCCAATTCACAACAGTTACAAGTTTAAGGAATCCCTACCTCACCAACAAAAATTGAAGCAGGGGTATGATTCACACGGCTCCCAAGTACGAACTCAAGACCACTTGCTCCTGGAGATTTAGTGTTGAGAAAGGTTGTAGGTAATACCAAGAATCAAGAAGCACTTGGGGGAAAGACGCAGAACTGGGAAGGTCACCTTTTGCGTCTCGCATTACTGCCAATAGCCTAGGGTTGTGAGAAAAGAAACCCTACACAAATACAAAAGCCTGGCCCAAAAATCAGATCTACCTCCTTGCGGATTTGGAGCTCGATAAAGCTCGATAGATTGCTGCCTATCCTTGGAATGTAAGTAATTTCCGCCAGGTGTCCACCAGGTGTCCATAGTACACACTTTTTCTTCACTTGTTCTTGGTCCAATCTTCATGGCTTTAATACTAGACTTGAACAACATGTTCTTTGAAGTATTAAACACATCCTGTTACCCAAGTACAAGTAAAGTGCGTTTTGTCAAAGGATTAGCCAACTTATGTTAACAAACTTGAACTACATATGTCCTAACAGTTTCCAACAATGAGAACGAGTTCCTTCACTCCGAACAGTAATGACAGATTATTAGAAAGAAGCCTAGATCTGGTTGAAGAACGGAGAGAAATAGCCATGATCCAATTGGCTCGCTATCAACAAAAATTGAAGCAGGGGTATGATTCACACGTGAACTTAAGACCACTTGCTCCTGGAGATTTAGTGTTGAGAAAGGTTGTAGGTAATACCAAGAATCCAGCATGGGGGAAGTTGGGACCGAATTGGGAAGGATCGTATCGCATTACTGCAATAGCCGGAATAGGAGCTTACTACCTTGCGGATTTGGATGAAAAGATTGTGCCCCATCCTTGCAATGTAAGTAATTTACGACGATATTATTATTAATAAAAAGCACCTTTACTGTTTTGATTCTATTGCTGTTATGTTGCACGCAATGTTATGTTTAAACTGCTAATATGAATTGTCAAACAAACCCAAGGTTACGCCGGATTTTTAAATCCTCTACCTTGCTCTAAAAATGAAAATAAGGTTATGCCGGGTTCTCGGATCCTCTACCTTAGTAAAAAATGAAAATAAGGTTACGTCGGGTCTTCGGATCCTCTACCTTAATAAAAAATAAGAATAAGGTTACGCCGGATCCTTAAATCCTCTATCTTGTTCTAAAAATGAAAATAAGGTTACGCCGGGTCCTCGGATCCTATACCTTAGCAAAAAATAAGAATAAGGTTGCGCCGGATCCTTAAATTCTCTACCTTGTTCTAAAAATGAAAATAAAGTTATGCCGGGTCCTCGGATCCTCTACCTTAGTAAGAAAGGAAAATAAGGTTATGCCGGGTCCTTGGATCCTCTACCTTAGTAAGAAATGAAAATAAGGTTACGTCGGGTCCTCGGACCCTTTACCTTAGTAAAAAATAAGAATAAGGTTACGCCGGGTCCTCGGATCCTCTACCTTAGTAAGAAATAAGAATAAGGTTACGTCGGATGCTTAAATCCTCTACCTTGTTCTAAAAATGAAAATAAGGTTACGCCGGGTCCTCGGATCCTCTACCTTAGTAAAAAAAAAAATAATAAAATAAGAACAAGGTTGCGTGAATTCCTTGGAGTACATGTACGCGTCCTACAGGTACAATTGCTCTAGCAGATGCTCAATAGGTACGTGCTCATAATAAGTACAATGTAACTTCATTTGCTACTAGATATTAAGCACGATGCTTGAGCCACTCCTCGTTCAAGGGTGGAACGTATCAGAAACGTTAAGGTTTCGTATCTTGGTATTTTGTTGCGAAGATAGTTTTTAGAACAATTCCTAAACAAATTGGTTTCACACAAATATTTTGCGCCTTTAAGTGTCTACTTAATCGCCATAGTGAAATGAAAACTTGTGGTCATCACTTAAAGCATTTGCAAGTATATAACTTTCACAAATTCCCTTTATCCTTACTTGGTTATTGGTATAGAGTTATCAATGCGTACAACAAATTCAAATTGTTATTTGGTAAGACTAAGTCAATAATGGTAAAAGGATCTGCTAACAGTTAATATAATGCAAGATAACAATTCAAACTGAAAGTCCTTCTCATTAAGCGAAATATTCTTTAAATACATCCAAAACCCAAAAGGTGAATTACAAGAAAGAGAAAGTAAAAGAAAAAAGGAAAAAAAACTGCTGCTACAAATTATAAGGACTTTCAAGGCTTAGGCTGGACTTGGTCTTTAGGGTCAGCAGGAGCCACTACCGAGGCCGAGGAACCCCCAACCACTTCCTTGTCTTTGGGACCCCCCTTTGGCATTATAGGCAGGGTCGCCAAAACCAGCTCCATCGTCCCACTGGCCTTAGGGTTGGGGGGCAGCTCCTTTGGGGCGAGTGGAAGCTGAGCATCCTCAAGTTGAACCTTGGCAATAATATTCTTTGTAGCAGCTTCTTCCACTTGTATCCCAGCCGCGGAAGAATCAGCATCATCCTCGGCTTGACCAGGAGCGGCTACTCGGATTGTAGGAGGTACATAGGCATTCTCTACCTTTCATAGAGGAGAGGAAGCATCAACCCCAGCTCAGGAAAGGGCTTCCCTCCACACTTGGAGGCAGTAATCCCTACAGACCTCCGGCACTTGAGCTTTGAAGGTGTCAGTGGTTTTTGCCACCCCCACCTCATAGCCACTTTGCTCAGCCTTGTCAACCATCGCCTCGACTTCCTGTGCCTTGACGAGTGCCTCTTCCTTGGCTTTAAGAGCCTCCTGCCTGGCTTCCTCGGACTTTGTGAGATCTTTTTTGAGATCTTCTACTAATTTCTTGGCTGAGGCAAGGTCTTTATTGGCACGTTTAAGCTGCAGCCTCTGATCCTCAGCCTGTCGGGTAGTAGTCCTCAGCTGGGCCTCCAAACCTAACCTCTCATTTTCTGCCTTGCCGAGGCTGGTTGTCACCTCCTAGAGCTTCTTCTCCTTCAGCTCCAGGATCTTTTGGGTGTGGTCCAGCCTCACGTCTTCGGCCCTTAGTGCCTTATACGAATTAGCGGCGACCTCCTCTGCTCTATGTGCAGATTGAACAGCCTACACACAAAATGTTGTCAGTTAACAACATGCAGAAGCAGTTAACGCCAAACGAGAAACAATAACCACAAGTGCAATAACGGAAAGCATGGGTACCAAGGAACAATCAATTGAAACTCTTACCATGGCTAACTCTTTCTTGAGGATCATGAAGACATTTTGATCCCTCATCCTTCGTAGCTCGCCCATGTCCTCGGGCAGTAGAAGTGCTTGCTCCAATGCATCGGCGATGCATGCAGCTGTGCCCTCATCGGATCCCCTAATAGAGGCATCAGCGGTGACTGCCTGATCGTCTACGTTCATTTGGGGAGCCCAAATGGGCGCATGGATGGCTACCGGAGGGTCGATTCGTCTCTCCGACCTTGTTTGAGCATGACGAGCATGCTTTCCTCCCCTCTCCAGTTCTATCTCTTTGGTGGAGAGGTCTTCGGTCCCTTCAATTGTCTCCTTTCCCTTGTGCTGATCCCTTTTCCTTTTATGGTCAACTGGGTCGGGATGTTGAATTTGGGTTGAAGGAGGAAGAGTGAGTTTCATTGAAGGAACCTTCTCAGCGCCCTTATCCTTAGTCTTTACCGGGGGCAGCTTGGGAAGCTCCTGCGCTCCAGCTTGACCTTCTAACACATCCTTGAGGCTGGGCTTGGGCCTGCGTTGGATGCCCATTCTCACAAGTGGTTGATTGTCGTCATCCGATGATGTGATGGATGGCGAGCCGACGACGGGAGATAGGTTCCTAGGAGGAAGAAGCCGGTCAAAAGCTTCGAATTCCTCCTCTGAATCCGAAAGCTCAACGACTTCTTCTTTTCTTTCCTCTTCTTCTTCTTCTTCTTCTTCTTCTTCTTCTTCTTCTTCTTCTTCTTCTTCTTCCTTTGTGATTAGTTGGGAAGAGGAGCCTTCACCCAATTTAGGTCGAGCCGAGGATGTGGCAAGATGAGGGGCTCTTGGGACGACCCTCACAGGCTCAATAATAAGAACACCTTGAGGAACCGGGGTACCAGCAGGCAGCAGAAAGCCTTCAACTGCAACACTGATCCTCGGCAGCCGTGGGTCCTTCTCTTTTATGACGCACTTTGGTACTTGGAACGCAGTCGAGATGGGATCGTATCCGAGGATGAGATGCGCCGCTCGAAGCTGACCGTCCGAATGTACAAACACCTCGGCTTTTAGGATCTTGTCCAGGCGAGCAAAGTTGACGAGGTGAGCACGACGAGTGAGGGCGCGGCGATCTGCACATGTGTTCAAAAAATGAAACAGTAAGAGCAAACCGAAGAAAAACACAACCATAGAAAAACAACAAAAAGAAAATTAGGGCTAACACTACACAAAGACTCACCAGGTTCCCCCTCCCTCGTCGGATAAGGGAGACCGTCATGCCAGTCCCCGGACAGAATGAGAAAATCCTTGTCCAAACTCTTGTTGGAGTGGGGGAGGCATTGGATCAACCTAACCTTGGGATGCCTAGATTTTAGGTAATATGTATGCCCTTTCAAATGGTGAAGGTTATACACCCAATTCACCTCATGATGAGTGAGTCCTAACCCTAGTCTTTCGTTTAGGACGTCTACAGCGCCTAAGATTCTAAACATATTTGGGGCACACTGTGTGGGAGATAACCTAGCTGTTCTAAGATAGTTCCTAGTAATGGGCATCATAGGGATTCTCATTCCCCCCTCTAGGAACGCTATCATAGGAATCACCACCTCCCCGGTGTCCCTATCAGTGTGCCACTCTCCCTGCTTACAGTGTTTGACGGATACTCCTGGAGGAATCCCATATTTGGCTTTAAATGCCTTTATTTTTTCGGGGGTATCTACTAAGGATGCGAACCTACCCATTTTCTAAAACTAAAAGAGAGGATACTAAGGTGAGGTTAGGAAATTTGTATGGCCGAGGACAAAGAAACTAAGAATAACGAAAGAGATTAAGAAACAGTAGTGAAAGTAGAAGATTGAAAGACTTACTTTGAAGTAATAAGGTCACCTCGGCTTAGAATTGAGAGGGTGTAAGGACGCGTGTAGGTTGCAAGAGAAGCTAAGTTCGGTGTACAGACTCTGAAATGAACAGAGGACCTTTGAAATGGCAATATTTATTTCATGGGAAAGCATAAAGCGGGAAGCCTCCCGCCTGTCCCCTTAGAATGCGCCTACCTGTTGGATGAGCATCATGCGGTTGGACGTGGGGAACAAAGAGCCGCCAACATTTAATTGAATCGCGCTCTGCAGACCGAAGCGTCAGAAACGGAATGTCCCGCGTGCTTATATCGAAACCCTCATTCCTCTCAGCAGGGTAGAAATAAGGGTTTCGAGGGGCTAATGTAGTGCCAATGGGCCTAAGATACGTAGTGGGCTGGCCCAAAGGCTCACGCAAAAAAGAAAATCCAACCCAGCATCATGAAATGATCCGAGGACATAATAAGTTCAGCCTGCGAAGTCACGTGACGAAGGAAGGTGCCATGCACGAACAAAGCACCACGAAACACGACGTCCGAGGACAACCAAGTCCTCGGCAGCTCACTGCCGAGAACAGGACGAGTGATCTGGCGGTTGTAGGGCATCCATACTGGAAACCTTGGATACGGAAACTGAGAATACGAGAATAAGGGATAAATGAAAGTGACAGATAAATATCAAGGACAAAGCTGCTACCACCACATTGAAAGCTCCATACCTACCTCTCTGGCCACATTAATGAGGAAGTGACGCCTGAACATTGAAATTCAACCTTACACTCACCGCCAGAGACTTTAAGAAGAAGGAATGATGGGACAAGTATCCAAAAAAGAACACCTGGACTACACGTGGAAGAGAGGAGAAAAGGAGGTAGGCCTATAAAAGTCGGAGGAAAAGCACAGGGAAAGGGAGAGAGATTACTTGTAAGGAAATACACAAGATTGTCCTCGGCATTAATATATAAAACTAGATTCCATCCATGCATGAAACGTACGCATGTGTTCTGTAATTTAATCCAACTCTTGTGTTATCTACCGCTTAGAACCCTAGATTAGAAGCTCACTCTCTATAAATTCATTGTTTAGGACTCATTGGGCTGGTCTGAAAGTGCAACTTGGATCCAGTGTGATTTGTGCCTCTACAGTATGTATGTATATTTATAATTTTTTTTATAAGTTTAATTAAGTATTTATGTATCTTACAATACATGATACAATACACGATACAGAAAAATAAAAAATCGATTCACGATACGATTTACATTTTAACGACTATGGTTAAAACTACTTCTATCAATTATAAGGCCTTGCTTTGCAACAAAATAATCTGTTACAAATATTTACCATCTATTTCTTTTTATATAAACTCAACACTCAAACGAACAGGCTGTTGCATTTTGGCATATAATAACGTACAGATGCCAGATTCCTGTGTAGAATATCGAGGGAAAGTGATGGAATTATAAAAGAGAATTATGGAAGTTATATCAATGAGTCATGGACTTGGTTAATGGTTATTAAGTTCAACTTTTCTGAGTTGTATAGCAATAGTCTATAATTGTCATCATTTGTATTTGAGGATGGTAAGTTATTGGCCACTGAAGAATGCAATAAAAGGAGAGTCTGAAAGGGCTTAAAGTGCACAGCACACTGACTTGAGTAGTAGAGCAATGGTCCATGAGGATGAGTCAGTGTGGTCTCCAAATGATCAACCCACGTGAGAGTTACCTAATAGTTGACAATTGACATTTGATATCCGATGTATGCGCAGAGCAATGGCAATTGAGATCATCTGAACACTAAGTTATTCTGAAGCAATTTGTAGGCCATCTCTCTCTGGCTTTGCTTCGTTCTTTAATAATGAGAAGGTGATCTTGGCCCCAGATGAAGTTGAGAGAGTAGTAAACCCAGAAAATTTACCAATCTTTTACTTGGATTAAGGCTGAAATTCTAGTGCAACCCAGCCTTACTACGTAGCACGTACGTTAAATGTCTTGGCTTTTTGTTGATTTAACTATATAAAAAAAATTGAAATTGTTGGAATTTCACACCTGGTTGTGTTGTAAGAAATGGCATTTCTTAGTGTGAGAAATTATGTTCAACATGATCAGCCAAAAATAAAATATATGTTAAGCTTGTTTTGGTTTCCAATTAGGACATGAACGTTGTGGGGCTAAAAGTGTGAATGATCACCCATGAATTCTTGTTTATAAGAGTGGGCGGTCGTGTTATGTGTGTTGTGTTTTATTTAGTGGATCCCTTTTTTACAATTGTTTTCTTGTCTCTACTTCATTAGAATAATTGCTTTGACTATGGAGCTTTGGAGATAATGTATTCCTCCTCATTTTCACGCCTGCTTTATAGAAACAAATCGCAACTTACATCATTTTGTTGGAAGAAAAACAAAATTATGGTATGAAAGGACCTTGATTGGGGCCCCAATTTGAGGATCTTGGTTATCATTGGGCATATAACTTTTTCTGATCAAATGTATCATGTATATCCGTTAGATAGATTAAGAAATTTGGTAAGACTTTAAAATTCACAATTATTCGTAAGGTTATATTTGGTTTGAGGGAAAGAGAGATAAGGGAAGAGAGGTGACTCATTGTCATTTGTTTGATTAGAAGAGAATAGAGGGAAAAAATAAAATGCGGAGAGAAAATATTTCTCTAAGTCCCATCAATTTTTTATTTTTAACTTTTCATCTGAATCTACAAAATTACCCTTATATCCTTAAAAAGTTTTGATTTTTTCATGTAAAATTACATTTATATCCTCATTTTTTTATAAATTAAAAGGATAAAAGTGTAAAATCCATTCTATTTTTCTTCTCCTTTACATCCAAATACTTTTTTATTTATTTATCTTCCCTTATACTTTTTTCTTCTCTTCTCTTCCTTTCTCTTCTTTTTTCTCTAACCAAACATAGCATAAAGATTGTTATTGTGATTGTCACTTAAATCTAATGAATATAGACTGAAAATTAGAGGTAATGGAGACAAATTCCATGATTTACAAGAAAACAAAAAGGCTTCATTTCCGGGCCATCCATGTGAAAAGACAATCAATTCAACTTTTAAAAAAGAGGACTGGCTAGAAGAATTTGCCTTTGAGACCACAAAGAAGAACAAAAACCTCCCTTTAGTGGTCTAGACTCTAATGCTGGACTCTTGCTCTTTTATTATTATTATTATTATTATTATTATTATTATTATTATTATTATTATTATTATTATTATTATTATTATTATTTTCCCTCCTCTTCACGTCTTTGGTTGCTTTGAAAATCAAATTTTTTTTTTTCCAAAAATGGGAAAAGAAAAGGTAAATAATTCATTGCTATTCTCAATGATCTTTTCCACATCTTTTTAAAAACTTCGATTGGTTATAATTAAGTGCCCCTTTTAACACGGGTATGACCTTGTGATTAAGATAAAGGATGCTCTATCTCTAATCTCTATGTCACCGAAAAAATAATTTCACCTTTATGGCTTTGCTTGTAATTGTAATAAGCACTTAGCAGGCCTATGATTAGTCCTGCTTTTGAGAATGAGAAAAATGCGCATGCATCAACCTATGGAATAAAACAATCTAGGGTTCAGAAAACCATAATTAATTGCATCTATTTCATAATATTATCATCTTTTTGTTTTTAAAATGTGGTTGCACAACATCTTTTATGTATAGTATATGATGAATAAATAAACAATGTTTAGGAGACATTTTGGGTTATCCTCATTGAAGTAAATAAAAGCTTAGATGGATTGTTGTTAATCTAAAATTAAACTTCTACAATGTGGCTCACAAGCTCCACCAAAAACAAAATTTGGAATTTGTTGAATTTGGACAGTTAAGAATTAAGATTGGCTCACCTAAATTCCAATCCGGTGTAGCAAAGTTATACTAATTCTTATTTAGGAAGGAAATAGTATGAGTTCAATATGAGGAGTGAGGACGTAAGGGATTCTAAAGAGAAATACTATCCCCATTAAGTCATTTGTGTGAAGAAATTATTTGTATGTTCGATGTACCATGCCTCAAAACATAAATGTATATCTCATGTGTTAGATTCTCAAATATGATCCACCTTTATGTGAAATGAATAGATTTGAATAGACTATGTGCACAAAATAATTTTGCATAATATTATATTTAATTAATGGGAAAATAGAGATAAAATTGGTTGATCCAAATCCCTAAGCTATAACAATGTGCATATAATTTGATCCCTAAGCTCTTTAAAAAAAAAAAAATTTAATGTAATATGACGTGACAGTACAAGTGTCAATTGATGTGACATAAATTTAACATTAAAATGTTAGGAACCAAATTTAACACAATTGAAATGTTAGAAACCAAATTAAAATAAGGTATAAAGCTTAGAGACAAAATACTTAATTTACACTATATTTAATCGTTTATTTTGAAATTTCATTCCTTTTTGACCATCCAAATGAGTTATTACTTTGCTTAAAGTGAGGCCACTTTTACTTTCCGGGTAAAGTGAAATCAATATTATATGTTGCTAATTTTGTCCTAGACTCCTAGTTAAATATACTTGTAGGGGGATTAAAGCAACCATGAAGTTATAAAATGAGTTCTTTTTTCTTTTTCCTCTTTCCTTTTCAAATCACAGCAACTTCTAGTTATATATTCTGCTTAGTTTTGGGATTATCATTATCGATTTCACTATTTAAGCACATGCAGATTCCCAATTTTTTATATAAATACTGAAATTTTAAACGGGCATGGTAATGACTAATGAGGACATCTCAAATTTCTATACAAGCCATAAAGTATTGGTTCCCAACTTTCCATGCTGAGGGCTCCAACAAAACAACCTTACACCTTTTGTAGACTATAAGTTTCTTTCTTTTTCTTTTGTGTCTGCTATACACAGTTACCAACCAAGTTTCTAATGTCTTATCTCTTTGCACAGTAGCCATGTGCAAATCACACTGCCAACCCCATTTTGTCAATTAGATCTTTTGGTGGGGTATCTCTCATGATAGTATACATGTTTCACTATGCTCTTCCTATCGTTGAGCTTTTGTCCTTAACATTTGTATGCATTTATAATAATTTTATATAGATTATACAATTAAAGAAAGCAGGCATTGATTGCTAATTGCTAATTGCTAATTGCTAGGGGGATTTTGAAATGGCTAAGAGAGAGCGCTTTGTCTGCCTATTCTATTAGGCCCGCTTGAATTGAGGTTAAGGAGACGGAGTAGAGAAGAGTAGAATAGAGTTGGGCGAAAATAGACTAATTTTGGGTCTACTTTACTCTACTTTTCCTCCCTTTCCCTCAATCCAAATAGACCATTAAAGTTGCATGAGCAAAATCTACGTATGCTCAAGATAAAGATCATTGTGATTCTAACCCCTTGTCAGTTTGGGTATTTGTTTAACTTCCTGCCTATTTGGGTTTGTTTCCTTCTAGCTTTCGACTCAGGTTAATGTCACTTTAAAGAAAAACACACCTCTTTGGGAATGGATTACTCTTATCATAAATTTAAGATTGTTGGTCAAGTTTTGTTAGGTACAGACTAATGAAAAAAACTATATATTAGAAAGTTTATTTCTGTTTATTCTCTACCTGCAGAAATATTCCTAGAAGTTATGATTTGATTGTGACAGCAAAGAACCTTTCGACAATACATATTATACAACAATTGAAACGAATTCTAAGACGGCCCTAAGTTTCTAGGGAGAAAACAAGCTTTTAACACCTCGAAGTGAATCTCTGAAGAGCTTGTTTGATCGTCCCTGCTGATGCAACAGCTGATCCCTTGAACTGCACAAAAAAAATATTCATTGGTTAGAAGAGTCAATTGTTAATAGCACCTAACCATAAAAGTTGTATTTAAACATCGGAAGAGTTTAGTGTCGTACTAGAAAATAGGCTCATTAGAAATGGTCATAGTTAAGAAAACTATATGGTAAAATAAGTTTATTCTTTTCAAGAACAAAACAAACTGAAATTTTATGGAATCTTAGTTCATACCCTTGATTTAATAGTTACTGAAATAATCCCTTCAATGGTGGATGATTGAACTGAGTGACAATCTAATTGGAGTTTGCTTACTGCATCCATGATCTCTAGCAGCACTCCCTCCCTCCCTGGACATCTCATCTCAATTAGAACCGTCTTATTGGTTATGCTGACAATCACATTATCAGTTGAGCCATCATTCGATACAACATAATTTATCTCAGTCTCCATTTGATCAATGTCACAAGCCTTCCTCTTGTTTATCGGTGGCTTCTTGCTGTTATTACTTTTGTTGTTGCGATAGTTATCAGATGTTCTCTCTACGGTATCTTGGGGTTTCAATTTTGTTTTTGCTTCTACCTCTGTCAACTCCTTGCAAGATTCCAAATCCCCAACCCTTCTCTCAAGCTCTTTCAGATATTCTATTGCAGTATCAAGTATGGTTACTTTGTCATCCTGCATAAACAAGATAGAAGAAAATGCCAATTAGTAATTATTGTCAACTGCCAAGTACCAGGGAAGGAATTTTAAGTTTCAACTACCTTGAGAATTGAAGGGACCATTGATCTTAGAATTAAAAATCTTTCATTTAATTTTTCCCTTCGCCTCCTCTCAGCTAATGCTTGGTTCATGCCAATTTCATCTGCCTCCGGTCTCCAAGCTCCATCTTTGTAGCCATTATCTTCTGGAGACTGAGGCAAGTCACCAACGTACATCCGAGGAACTTCAAACAAAGCCTTCTTCAATAGTTTTTGCGGGGTTCCACCAACCGGGTTCTGGCAATGTGCTAAACCTCCTTTATTCCAACTGACAAAACTGGTTTCCTGATGACAATTTCGAAATTGTGGTCCAAGTATCAACTGGTGTGAAGTCTTCAAAAGGGATGAAAGAACACTCTGATAGTGTGCATCATCGCTTAGAAGATCCAGTGAGTTCATTTTTTTGTGATTGCACTCTTGAAGGTCTTGCAAACAATGGTTGTTCAGCAGTTCACCCTTAGGAGCAGAGACTGCCTTTTCATGATCTACAAAAGTTTGAGATATACAGTCACTAGAATTCATGGAATGATGGACACAATTACTTAACTCATCATCCATGAATTGCCAGCTTTGTACTTGAGAAGTTCCCCCATTCTTCCCTTCAACCATAAATGAATCCTCTGCTGGTAGATTGGTTTCAAACCCGTTCGAACTGTTATTGGGGGAAATAATATCTAATTCTTCACATCCTAGATGAATTAATTTGTTGTCTAGAATATCCTGATCAAATACAGCACAAGCAACATTCCTGTCATTCCTTGTGTTTCCTGCAGCCACAAATTTCTTGGAAACTATGGGACATGGAGTCTCCAAGAAAGAAGTTTTAATGTGCTGAATGAAACCAGGGTCCTCCAGAACCTTCAAAAAAAATCACAAAGAGGAAGAAAGACTTCTATCAGTATGTAATGTACAAAAGAGACATTTCTAAAAGATTATTGGGTCAACCAGGGAATGTGAGACAAAATGTTACCAGCTCAGTCACGCCCAATTCGATCACACCTCCCAAAAATGGAAAGCATACTACAGTCTGAAAGTTAAATCAGAAGATAGTATGAGTAATATATATAGCTCTTCAGTCAGAAAGTTTAAAGGCATATAACTTAGTATGAGTAATGTAGCTCGTCTGTTAGCAAGCATTGATAAAAATTTATCTTTGAATTCTAAAAGAGTTCTTATGATCTTCCTCTTTAACACTAGGAAGAATTTTTTGAAATTATTTTATTTCTAGAGTTCAGAGTAACAAAGTTAATATAAAGGCATATAACTTAGGGCAGAGGAAACCTCATTAGTACCTGAATAGATGCACTCTGATGGAGACAGTTGTTACAAGTCCATCACGGAATCAAAACCAAACAGAAAAAAATAAGTTCAGTTTCTTTAGCAATTTGGAGCATGCTATATTAGAAATAAATTAGTCCCAACAGGCCACAGCAACCTCTACCTTTGCCAGCAGAGAACGACTGAAAACCTTACTATCTGCAAAATGGGCATTGCATAGCCATATTGATTGACCTTTTGCCAATGTTCTTCCAGGCAACCTAAGAACATTTAAAGCAAGAATTGATAATAGTAAAGACTTAATGACTAGATCTAGATAGACAGAATACAACATAGTTATCTGCAGTGCAAAGTGATTCCAAGGGAAAAAGAATTACCCTTGTCCAATGTCGAACATAAATGACATGCAAACCAAGTAATACCACTCTGTATCACTGAGATCTTCAGGGGATAATGCCACTGAAGGCCTTCTAGCTTGTGGACTGGCTTCACCAGCTGAGAGGGACTCATAAAGTTCTCTCAATTGCTCACTCCTCTGCAAACCCAGTTGGTCAGCATTAAGTTCCATGGATTGAATTGTTTTTCTTGTCTTAATATCTCCGTTGTAGTATCCATCACCCCACTTCAAGACCCTATTATATTAACAACAGCATGTTAAGAACTGTAACAATGAGAGGGTGCATCTTCCAGAAAACTATTAGTGCCTTTGGTCAAGCACTTCCCCTTTCAGACAAGGCGAAAAGTAATTATCCAGGGACTTAATAAGCACAAAAGCAGAATATCTAAGAGATTGAAATACTTGTACAATTGACATATCATATGAAATTTACTTTTTGACAACGAAGTTGCATAGAAAATGTTACAGAAACAGATTATAATCTAACTTATGCTAAATTGTAACACAAAGAATGAATCTTAATTGCAATATCCGCATTATGCCAAATTATACAGAATTCAAGAAAAATATTTGAACTGAAAAACTAACAAAAAAGAAAAAAAGAGAGAGATGAACAGAATTCTCTGCTAAGATAGACTTCTTTCTAAGAAGAAAATGAGCCTTAAGTCTAAAAAAATTAATAAAGCACAAGGAAAAAAGAAAAAAAGAAAAGATAAAGACAAAGATAAAAAAGATGTATAGTACCCTGGTTGTCTAGCTGAAATGGACCAGAAGATTGCGTAGCTCCACTGAATGCTTCTCACAGCTAGAGCAAGTTGTCTCTTTAAGTTTGATGGCACTCTTTCCTCCATTTGGAGACCAGTTCCAACATATAACTCTGAAGCTCAAAAGTCAAGTTCCCCTCTAATGAACCAGATAAAGATGTAAATGGGTTCTTGATACAGTTCCTGATTCTTCATCCACCAACACCAGAACCAAATCTAGTTCCTTTGGTTGTGGAATATTTTCTTGAGTAACAACAAAACTCACGTGTTCAGCTCAGATTCTTGGTGTCCCCTGGTTTCTGCACCAACAAATTAACCATAACTCTGAACCATCGTGGGCTAGCTAGACAAGGCTAAAAAATTCACCAAAAAAAAATTAAAAAAAAAAAACGCAGAGCTGATCTTGTGTTTCTATCAATAGAAGTGCAAAGAAGTGGCTTAGAGACAAACCGCTATCACTGGACCAGTAGTAATTACTCTCTTATTTGGTACAGAATCAGAGAACACTCACTTTTATGAAAAGAGAAAAACAATGATAAAGGAGAAATAGTTTCTTAGTTCCAATCTTGTAGATGGGGGAGGGTACTTGGGTTTTCTCTAAAAGCTGTAAGCTATAGTCAGAAAACCAAAACCAAGACAGTGCCTTTAATGGTAGCAAGAGGTGGGGGACAACTTCACATTAACACTGTATTTTCACTTTGCTTTAGAGCTAACGCACACAATAACCAAGTTAAGAACCAATTAAGAAGATCTAGATTTCACCGACCCCGTCAAATAAAAACACTTGGTCCTACAACAAGTCCTCTAAGACCACTTTATCTGAAGTAGTGTTGTCTGTTTTTCACCACAAGCATCATAGACCAAGCTCCAAAAACCCAGTCTTTAATGGGGAACAGATAGAAATAGTAAAGTAGCTTTAAGAAAAAGGAACAAAATATTGGTTTAAAGGGGTAAACAACAAATATATATTATACGTGCAGAAACATGTGGAACTCCTTTACTCACATTTTCCTTCATGGGGTTTAGAGCTACCCAAAAAGAAAATAAAAATAAATATATATGTTTCAGGAAGGAACAGCATCACAAAGATTCTTAATATTGTTTTGATCCAACTTACATGGGAAGAGAATATAAGAGAGAGAGAGAGAGTTAAAGTAACACTGAGATACACATGAATATATAACAGTGAGAAAGGTCGTCCAATATGCTTTAATGGTGGGAGGTGGTAAGAAATAATAAAGAAAATAACAAGAATAGTTATTATGTTGAATATGAAATCCTTGAAGTATTTTTCTTGTTTCCACTTTCAGTTTTTGCTTCTTGCACTCCTAAGTTGGTAATTGTCGGTGTGGTAGAAGAAAATACGTACTTGAGAATCAGAATGTGTAATTAATGGAAAATGCTAAAGCAGTAGCCGACAGGGCAGTTCATATTTATGGTGTTATTAATTGTGTTCCATCGAATTCAAAGGCACAACTAATGCCCCATATTCGCTGACTGCTCCCCTCATCATCAGAGCTCTTGTCTGTTCTTTCCTTGCCTGGACTTTTTCTCTTGTTTTTATTTTCTTAACAAGCCAATTTGTTGTTGCCCATGCCAGGCATCCTCTTGAAATTGAAAGGGAACCAATTATGTTGGAAGCTAGTGAATTGTTTTCAACCAAAAATAATAATAATAATAATAACTAGCATTACATTGAAAGTGATTTGCCGGCTCGGCTAAGCTTTGATTGTCGTCCACTATGACTAAAAATCTAAAATGAAAAATACTGTTTTTTATTTTGGTTGCACTTTTTCACAATTAAGAAAAGAGATGAAATATACTCTTCTTGTAAGGGTAAGGGTAAGGGTAAAAATGTAATAACATGAATTATTTATGATATAAAAAATTCCCAACACATTAAAAATAATAATTGATATGTTACCTTTTTATGGGTTAAACATTAAAATTTTTGTTGTAGTCATATGACTAGCATTTTATTGTTCAAATCCATCTTAAATATTATATACATACATACATATATATATATATATATATAGAGAGAGTTGGATTCAAGTTATATATAGTATAACTCTAAACAATATTACACTATCTAATAACTTGTTATTGAATTCATATTTTAAAAATTCTGTTGTTGGATTACATGTTCTATATTTTCTTGACATGCATACTAATATTGATGCCAATTAATTGTTATTTATCATTCAAACCATAAACTCATATTTTATACATTATTTTAAACTACAAAAACTTGAATTTAAATAATTAATTGATGGCATGAATATTGAAATTTAATCATCTTGAAATTTTGTCAGCATGAAGAATGCACAAAGTTAATACAATCCAATTGTTGATTTGTTAAAATTCGCATTCAATTAAAAAATGTTGAGTATATATATAAACTCATATTTTATATATATAATGTGCGCGTCGTGTGCGTGCACAACATATGTGTATCTAAGTAAGTCTACAATTGTATGGAGACCACTTTATAGATCTTCAATACTTTTATCAATAATGCAATTTTATTTTGTTAAGGTGTGCATGTCATTAGAAAGTAATTTTTAGTTACTCCTCAAGTATGGAGAATGATATTTCTTCCTCTCACATTCATGGTAGGATCTACTCATTAAATTTATAATGAAATCTATCATGAATGTGAGAGATGAGAGTACCATTAAATACGATAATGAAATGATCAATATCTTTAGTTTCATGTTCCACTGTTTATATTAATTAAACATCAACATTTTTATGTTTTTATTATAATTTTTATTTTTTTTAAATCTTATAAAATGTTATGTAAATTAAACTAACCTCCCTTAAAATTTGATAAAATTTCAGAAACCCTTTCCTATTTTAGAAATAACACTTAGCTTCATGTGGTTGTTGTTGTTTATAAGCATTAATTTAATTAAGATAAATTTGGATGAGAAATTAATTAATTAATTAATTATATATATATATATATTGACTCAATTGTAATGGATATAAATGGTTATAAAGATTATTTGTTATATAAATCAAAATCCAAAATGGTGGATTGTCATCATTTCTAAAAACCAACGGGATATTACACCGAACGTTGAGGGAAGTTATTCTAATCTATCATAAGATTTTTTTTCATTTTTTCATTAGATCTTATTCTCATATAATATGTTTATATGTATGCATGGTATATCAGATTTTAAATTAAAAATAAATCATTTCAATTTATAATAATAAGCAACAATACATAAATGGACAAAAACACTTAAATATAAGACAAATGAATGATATTGAGTATTTTTTTTTTCTTGTATCCGATTCTTTTATACAACTCCCAAAAAAAACTTATTTTACAAGTACTGATAACCCTAATCGACACAGTACTACAACAGACTCTAATTTGATTAGAAAACCCTTAAAACACCTAAAATTAAGGAAATGGAATCCTAAATCATAAAATTACATAAAAATATAAAAAATAGTAAATGATAAAAAATAAACCTCATATGTTGCAAGTTCTAGTGTTCTACATCAATAATATGCATCCTCTTCCAATCTTCGCCTTGTAGGGATAGGCCAGAAAAAAGGAAAGAACGATCCTAGTGCTTAAAATGGGAGTGGTCCTAGAATGAAGCCAGTGGACAATGATGCAATCACACATTACCAAACTGGAAATCATTTTGCTTTTTAAAAAAATAATGGAAGAAAATTAAAGATCGGTTTGGGTTTGTATTGCCAAGCCCATTTGGATGATTTATCTTCAGTAAAATTTAAATAATGTTTGGATATATTAATCATTTATAATTCCGTCCAAATTAATTATATATTTAACCCTATCATGATTGAATAAATGATTTAGATAATTTGTAGTTGTATACTATTTGAGACCCCCAATATATTTAAAAGCCTATTACTAAAATTTCAATCATTTTCAAAATAAATTTTATATATTATCAATTCAAAAAATTCAGTGTTCAACCTCCCAATTATATTAAGCTGTTTAAATAATAAAATATAACAAAAACGAGCCATCCCAATGGAGTAATTTTGAAACGAAACCATGCAACTCGTCAGCTTTTTTTTAAAAAAAGACAAAAAACAAAAAGCAATCCAAGGAATTAGGGTTAGTTCGGATTGGTAAGGTCCGTGAGGTTGTGTGGTTGTTTTCAGACATTTATGGCAATATATCTTTAGTGTTAATGGAGTTGGCTACATTTGAACTCTGGATCCATTCATAGATCGATGTTCATATAACAGAGAAGCTCTGCACATGTACAATATGTATAGATGGATGGGGGATTCACTGAGCTTTTTCCTAGAATCCAAAAATTTCCGGACACATTACATTAAATGTGTTGGTGGTGTAGTCGTCTTCTTCTTTTTCTTTTTTTTAATAATGAAAATCATGAAATCAGGCGTTGTCAAACAGATGGGTCTGGCTATATTATGAACGATATCATATATATGCAGCAACGTGTACATGTTCAACACAGTTGTGAAATTTAAGACCCAAATACCTAGAAAACATTTAACTTTTTTTTTCCCCTTTTTTTAAGAAGAAGAAAAGGATGAGAAGAACTTTGTTTAAAATAAAAAAAGCTAAATGTTAAAAAAAAAAAAAAAAACTAAATGCTAATAATATCTAACATACTGACATTACTTGATATTTCTAATGGAATAAGCGTGCGTCTAAGGTTCAACCCCTCTCCTTTTTCTGAAATATATCTAAAAAAAATATAAAATAAATAAATGGTTGTCATTCCTTATTTTATGATGTATATTAAAAAAAAAAATAAACGGAATAAAAGCAACCGCATAAGCGCTTGCAAAATGCAAAAATGTGTTAATTTTACACATTTTAACCAAAAAAAAAAAACTCACATCAGTGCGTGCAAAATTGTGTATATATGCACGGTTACTGTAGTTTTGCATTTAATATTTTACTATTTTTTTCTCTCTCCTTCACCAACACTCTCTGTTTCTCTCTAGTGACTCTCACTCTCACCTCTCTTTCTTTTTATCTTTGGTCCCTCTCGCTCTCACCTCACTGATCACCAAAGCCAGCTCACTCTCGCCGTGTCACTGGTGATCTCCACTGAAGCTCTTGCCATGCCAATACCAATTGCCGCCGAAGCTCCGTTTGATCAGTGGGTTTTGGGGTTTTGATCCTTTGTTTGATTAGTTTTGGGATTCTTTGTTTGATCAGTGGATTTTGGGGTTTTGATCCTTTTTTATTCTTTGTTTGATCAGTTTTGGGTTTCTCTATTTAACCAATGGGGTTTTGATTAGTGGGTGATGGTGCTTGATGATGGTGGGTTGATGATGGTGGGAATGATGGTGCTTGATTATGTTGGGTTGATGATGGTGGGTTGATGATGATGGATTGATGATGGTGGCTAGGTAGGTTGATGGTGGGTGTGGATTGATCGTTAATGGTGGCTTGGGTTGTATTGGGTCTATGAGAGGGTTCCAGAACGAAGTATGAAGATGAATATTTTATTGAATAAATGTGCAGAATAGATAAATTGATGCGGGTGTTTTATAAAAATAGGTGTATAATATAGAAAAAAGTATGTTTTTTAGGCAAAATTTACAAAAATTTTACATCCACTGATATACTCTTAACATCTTTGTGGCCCATGATGGTATGGATTTTTCATCTCTCTCTCTCTCTCTCTCTCTCTCTCTCTCTCTCTCTCTCTCTCTCTCTCTCTCTCTCTCTCTCTCTCTCTCTCTCATATTTAGCACATTTTTTATACTACGCACATTTAACACACACTCTCTCTCATATTTAGCACATTTTGTATACTACACACATGTAACACACATATGTTACATATCTTGGTTGCACCTTGATTATTACTAACAATGGTTAAGTCAAGATTTTAGTTTATATTTAGCACATTTTGTATACTATGCACATATAACATGGAGAAAATGGGCATTTACCCATTTCGCCAAAACTTTTCAGCAAAATGCTTCATATCTAAAACTAATTAGGAAAATACCCCTGTTTTGAAATTCAATTTTCTAAAAATCGAGTTTCAATTTAAAACTCGATTTTTGGATAATCGAGTTATAGCGAACTGAAAGTTAACAAAAAAAAATGGAACTCGAGTTCCATGTGAAGTACTCGAGATCATGGAACTCGAGTTCCTTGAAAAAATTCAAGTGGAACTTAATTTCCATGAACTCGAGTACTTTACATGGAACTTAAGTTCCAGAAAATAAAATAAAATAAAATAAAATTCTAAGTCCAAGTTCTTTATAACTCGATATTCCAAAAATGGAGTCATACATTTGAAACTCGATTTTTAGAAAATCGAGTTTCAAAACAGGGGCATTTCTTTAATTAGTTTTAGACATTTGACATTTTGCTGGAAAGTTTGTGAGAAAGAGGTTAAAACCTATTTTGGCTCATATAACACGTACAAATGTTACATATCTTGATTGGCTTTTGTTTATTACTAACATTGGTGGAGCCACGATTTTTGTTTGGTGAGACAAAATTAAAATAAAAAGGTTGAGGACAAAGTAATTCTAAAACATTTCATTAAAATTAGTAAAAAATTAATTACTCAAACCGAAAATGTTAATTAACATATAAAATATAAAATATATGTAAATTATATCTTTTCGTGTCTAGTTTCAATTTATTTTTGTGTACTTAGTGTTATTAGAGTTGAAGCTTAGTATAATTATTGTTGTCTTTAATATACTTCAAGTTATATGGCCGCTATAAGTATATATTTTAAAAAGTGAGGTGCATAAATAAAAATAATCAATATATTAATTATTAGATGAATTTAAAAAAAAAAAAGTTGACCTAATTATAAGACATTCAAACAAGTCATTTGATTACAGTAAAACGAAAAATAAATTAAATTAGAAATATGATAATACCCTTGAAAATTTTAAAATGTTCTATATATATGCATTGATTTTTTAAAGAGATTGAATGATGATTTTAATTTTTAAATTAACTTAGAAGGTGGGTTATTTCGAAAAAATAAAAATAAAAATAAAAATAATAACAACAAATAAAATTTGTAGATTGATATATAATGGGATGTTGTATATCATTTAATACTCCGTAATTCTGAGCTACACATAGTTTGGGAGGAAAAAATAATTGACTATATGGGAGAATTATAAAATATTTTTATATAAATAAATTTCAAAATCTTAATTTTTTTTTTTTTAAGATTACAAGAAGGGGGAGGGAGTTTTGGGTGGGGCCTTGGGGCCCACCTTACCCTCTCCTTGATGTCTAAAATCAAAGAACATTAATCATCTTTTCTTTTTTTTCAAATCTAGATTCATAAGTCAACTTTGGTGCCTATATATTTTCAGCTTCTATAATATCTTGAGTCTTGACACACAGATTCTTTCAAAGTTATTGTTATTCATCTATTCACTCTTTTAATTCAACATTTGGAGTGACATGATAAGGGTGGATGGTTCAAAAAAAATAAAGGATAAAAGAGGGAAAGCCCTCATTATCTCATAGACTCATACAATAATTATAACACCCTTGTGAGACCCACAAATTGTAAGGAATAGATTGTACGTATATTCTATAGCAACTGCATAAAATAATTTTTTCGTGATTAATTTATTGTGCCTATAACTCTATAAGTACTCGAGCCTACGAAGAACCACATGGAATAATAACACCCACCCTTCTCTACCCAGACAACCCCAGCAGAATTTTTGAGATGATGTGTCTCTGTGACTTTACCCTCTGCAAGATTCTTTGTTTTTTTCAGATGAATAAAAAATTGAGTATACGAAAGATATAGTGCAGGAACATTTAGGGGGTGTTTGGCAACTCTTTTCAAACAATAATTTTCAGTTTTTAAACAGTACATTTTATAAATATTTTCAAATAATAATTTTCAGTTTTTAAACACATCTACCAAACGGACCCTTATATTTCATGTCTTAGATTTCCGACCTCATAATCATGATCACGTAAGTACCCCATCTATACAGGAATATATATACTTCGATTTGATAATGTCAGAACTTTTACAAAATAAAAGAGAGAATAGTTATAATAACAACAAGAACAACAATTGCAAGATAATTGCGTAAAACGGTGGCGATTGTTATATATGTTTTGATTTGTCTGCGCGCGTATAATGTTTTGTTTGTGTATTACAAATGTGCAGTCACCTTTTAGGTTTTTACTTTGTATTCTGTACAAGACATGCGTAGTAGGAGGAATCTGCATGTGTCATGCAAAAAAAAAAAAAAAATTATATATATATACATATGTTACACGTGACTCGATAAGATAAAGCAGGTCTTGTTTCTGAGCTAATTTATTAACATTTAGTAGAGTATCGCAGTAGAATTAAAAATTTAGCTATTTAGCTTCACAAAAAATTATTTTATTTATTTTATTTATTCACTTTATAAAACATGCTGTAGTAGTGGATCTATTTTAACTTTTAATACAATAAAATAATATAAATATCACAATAAAATAATATATTCACTATAATAAAATAATATATTCATTACAACGAAGAACAATCACAACCACCTGCAATCGCAATCGCAACCGCTACTGTTGCCACTACCGCTGCCACCACCACCGCCACAATAATCTTTATTTTTTCTTCCTCTATTCATTCTCAACAATTATATTTTTCAACAAAAAATGTTACATCTACAATATTTTTTGCAATACTTTCACAAGAATCATAACAAAATCTTATATAGAAAGTTATTACTAGTTCTAATTTAAATCCGCCACTGAAATTATATTTTTACTCACCAATATTAGCTAATTACTTAAAATTTATTGTAAAAATATTGTAGTTGTATTTTTAAATTTCTTATTCTTTGCATTTCTTTCATCCATACGTTTCCTTCTTCTTTTTTTGCTTTTTTTCTTTTTTCTCTTGCATTTTGTCCACCACACACATATACCCATAGGATTCCATCTTCTCCTTTTTTTTCTTTTCTTTTTTTCTTTACTTTCCACTTTCTCCGGAACCTTCCTCACTCTTTCTTTCTCCAGCTCTCTCATTTTCTACTCTCTCTTTTTTTTTTCCTACTTGATTCCATAAATCGCCTTTGCTCCACCACACCTCCACCGCTGCTCCTCCTCCTCACTGCGAAGTGCACTAGGGATCATATTGGCTTCTATATTTTTTTTCCTTATTCTTGATTAGTTGTTGTTTTTTTATTTTAGATTTGTCAAATTGGCTTCTATTTTTTTTTCTTGATCTTTTATTGTTGTTCTAATTTTTTTTTTTTTTTTTTCTGTTCTTGATCTGCTGTTGTTGTTGTTTTGAGAGAGTGGGTCGGTGACGTTGAGAGAGTTTGAGAGCTTGGGACGGCGTGGGTCTGAGGCTGAGAGAGTTGAGCTTGTGACGGCGTGGGTTAGCGACGTTGACGATGAATCAGGCCAACGGCGGTAAATAGAGTGAGCTTGAGAGACTGGAGTTGAGAGAGTGAGCTTAAGAGAGATAAGGTTCAGATGAGAGAGAGAGAGAGAGAGGCTATTTTAATACCCCACTGGAATTTTTTTTTTTTTTTTTTCTAGCTCTCAGCTACAGTGCACATGTATAGATACATGTGCACTGTAGCTGAGAGCTAAAAAAAAATAGCTATACCTCCACTGCTGCAAGCTGATTTTTTGTGTTTTGGTGGAGCTAAAATAGCTATATAGCTATTTAGCTCCACTGCTACAAATGCTCTTATCTCTTATAATCCTTTTAAATGTATCATATACTTTTACAATAGTATAGTATTTCAAGGATATTTTGTAATGGATCTAATGCAATTTTTTTTTTTTTTTGAGAATTAATGCAAATTAATTAATTCATCTATAAAAAGTCTTTGCTTTGCTTTTTTTTTTTTTTTTTTGAACGAGTGGTAGCAATGGCTCAAACTTGGATTCTTCCTATGGAATAGACCGGGTAGATAGTACCACTTGGGCACAAGAAGATTCTTCAATACTTAGTTATTTCTTAATTCCAATAAAAAGAGAGAAAGACATATTTTAGGCCAGTGTTTTTCTTGTTCTTTTAAATTCTACCGAGTCCAACAACACGTTTTGTATTAGTGTATTGATAGCAACAAAGATGGAATTGATAAATGACTTCCTTTGGGTGGAAGACAAACCACAATTCAATAGCAAATTCCTCAACAATTGCCCTAATGCCATACATGTTTATTTAAAAAACAACAATCTCCTAAGATAAATAGATATAATTACTAGATAATTATTCAAATATTCAAATTGAGATAAGATACTAGATAACTAGGACTACTCATATAAAGATAAGAAAGCTAGTAGAAAAGATAGGACGGGCTCTCAAAGGTTGGGCAACAATAGAACTCTCATGGGACAATTACGTAGTACCCCATCATTCGCCCCCCCTCGAAGTTGAACCTTGTCCACAAGGTTCGTCGTCCCAAGTTGAATCTCCACCACCTTCTAAGAATTCTTGATGTGGACAAACTTCAATGACAAAGGTTTGTGAAGTTGCACAGCAATGTCCTGGTGTGAACTTCTCATTGCAATTGAAGTATGGCCCTTTCTCCCTCCACCTTTGCATTTCCTCCCAAGAAATTTTTTTTTGTACTTACAGTTTCGTTTGTTTGACTCGTTGGTCTAGCTGTGTTGGTTGGATTGACACTCTACTCTGACATGGCTACCTTATTTGTTTGTGGCTAATTTGCCTTGTTTTTCGTCGCTGTCTGTCCACACTCTCGTCCCTAATTCTAGCTAACTCAATAGCTTCTGAGAGTGTTTATGGTTTGAACATTCGAATTTCTGAAGCAATGTCATCCTTCAATCCACCCATGAATGCTCCCACCAATGCATTTTGAGGCCAACCATCAACCCGATTAGCAAATCTCTCAAACTCCCACTAGTACTCACTAAGAGAGAGTTTGGATACAGTTGAAACTCGCACGTATGCGTTTCAGCTATTTTTTTTTTTTTTTTGAGACGCGCATTGTTCACTGTTCATTGGCCATGAACAGTGAATTTAGGCCAATGAACAGTAATTTTCATGAATGAACAATGTTTTTCACACATTAAAAAAATATTTTGCTACAGTATTTTTCAGTTTCAGTTTTCAATTTTCAGCTGTATCCAAACAAACCCTGAGTGTCCCACTTTGACATATTCGAGACAAAGCCTCGTCAAAATTCTCAGCCTCAGTTGGCCCAAATCGGACCAGCAACTCCTTTTTAAATTTTTCCCAAGTGATTTCAATCTTCTCCTCGCAATACACCTTCTTCATTTATTGCCACCATTGGTTCAATTCCCCTTCCAAATGAAAGGCTGCCAACATGACATTTAGACCTTCAAATGTCCCTTGGTAATCAAAATATTGCATAACACGGTCAAGCCAAACCGTTGGATCATCACCCGAGTACTTTGGAAAATCTAGCTTGGTGGGTCGTGGTTGATCGTGTGTTGTAGTTTTGAATCCAGTTGACTGATGTGATTTCTCTCCAATGTGTGATGAGGTCCCTTGCTCATCTGATTTTGGGGTTGAGAGAAAATCTGATCTGTCACGGGATTTGGATAGCATCTCTTTAATTTCACGCATAGATGAACCAAGAGATTGGGACTCTGTGGTCATCTTTTGCATGCTCTCTTTCAGCTGCTGCATTTCACTCTCTAATTTCTCAATTCTGTCCTTGTTGGTGGCCATGCTTTGATACCAATTGATAGCAACAGAGATGGAATTGATAAATGACTTCCTTTGGGTGGAAGACAAACCACAATTCAATAGCAAATTCCTCAACAATTGGCCTAATGCCATACACATTTATTTAAAAAGCAAAAATCTCCTAAGATAACTAGATATAATTACTAGATAATTATTCAAATAGAGATAAGATACAAGATAACTAGGACTACTCAAATAAAGATAAGATAACTAGTAGAAAAGATAAGGACTCTCAAAGATTGGGCAACAGTAAGACTCTCATGGGACATTTATGTAGTATCCCATCATGTATCACTAAGTATTATGTGACGTTTATGAAGTGCTCACACATTTTCTAATTTCATCCAACACCCGGCCCCCTCGTGCATTGCAATCCTCACAAAATTTTGGTCGATAGGTCTCTAATATTGATCTTCACCAACATGCATGTTGAGAAAGTACGAGATCCAAAGTTTGACATTTTTCTGCATATCGATGAGGATTTTTAATTTTTAGGCAAGTTTATATGAAGCAATGTATATTTCTCATATACTGGATCCCCAACTAAATTATTAATGGATAAGGAGAAAGACAAATATATATATATATATATATACACACACATATATTAATATGGTAATTGTCACTGTTTAAGTGTTGTTATGACAAAGTCTAATCCACTATTTTTTTAATAAAAAAAATGCTTAATACTAGTATAATTTTAAGAAAGTTTTATAGGTTGAGTTAAAAATTTTAGATACTAGTTAAAGTGCCATGCGTTGCACAGTTTAATTATAATCTTATAATATATATTCTTTTATTTGAAAAAAAACAAAATAAATAATTATTATAACGAAATAAATAATGAGTTTTTAATTGCTACGTCATATGGTCCATACATGCATCATGAATTGAGTTACTGCTTCATATGTATCAAGGTTTGTATCTTTATTTGGAATTTCTACTATTGGTGAAGCGAAATCAAAATATGTGCACAGGCAATCCTCTTTTTAGAAATTCAATAGTGTACAAAACTATATAGAACAAACAATATATTTTTAATCATTTGTAAATAAAAATGTTAGGTTCTAAGTACTTAGGAATTAATGTATTAGAACTATAATGTGTATTATTGGCAAACCATGATCAAAACAGGTGTTTAGTCTATTTTAGACTTGCTTAAAGTATGTCATTTATGTAAAGTTGGAATTGAGTTAACTGCAGAAGTAACTGTGTAAATCTGTCTGGCTCGATCGATTGAGAATTAGACTCGACCAATCGAAAGTCGTGCAAATTGTTTTTTCTACAGAATTTCCAACTCAGCCCTAAGCCCATATGACGTGTAGGGTTTTATGTTTTGCCCTAGATATAAAAGGCAAACCCTAGCCACGTTTTTTAGGTTGCTCATATTGCTGTTTGTGTGAATCTCTTGTGAGATCTAAGAGGTGCTTGCCTTCACACAAGCTTAGGATTATCAAGAAGGAGATTTCTTCAAGAGCTTGATGATCATTCAGTTGCTACCATAAAAACTTAAAGATACACAAGCGAGAGTGCTTATACTTGCTGGAGAATCCAAGAAAGAAGGAGTCTGTGGTTTCGAAGCTTGCACGTGGTCGTGTCAGTAAGTTTTCTACTGGTGGGTAGCAATAGGATGTTAGTATTCTAAGTTGCTATTATATAAACTTCAATTCTTTCATAGTGGATTCAGGTTTACCTTGAGGATAGCTAGGTTAACTCCTCCCCAGGTTTTTTACCGGTTTGGTTTTCCTGGGTTATCATATCTTTGTGTTTTTATATTCCACACTTTACATTGATATGATTATATGAGTGTGTTAACCTAGATCTGAAATTTGGACTAAGTAATAACTTGACTTGTTAACTAGGTTAATCCAATTGTGTTTTAAGGGGTCTAAAAACTTTACAAAAAATATTAATTGTGATAATATTTTTTTAATATAATTACTATAATTAACATGTAATCATGCAAAAGTTGTCATTTCTAAATTTGAAGACTTTTATTTGATAATATTTAGTTCTTCATCATACCTACAAGGCTGCATCTCCCAAACCACTGACATTGTACAGTTTCTTTTATCAATTGTTCATTGCTTATATGATCTATTCACAAGAATTGTGTTTCTTTGTCTTTTGTTGGCTAAATTTACAGATCTTGATAGTCATAAATTTAACAATATGCATATTTTGAAAGACAAATCAAGTGCATGTAAAGTGTAAAAAAAAATACTTGCCTGTGATAGTGGTTATGTCTTCCATATCAAATGGCTACTTGGAGACGGAGTGAAAATTGTTTTTTTTTCAAACTGAGAGTGAAACATTGTTTGAAAAAGAAACTAAAATATAATAGCTAAAACATTAATATTTAGAAGAGGTATTTGATGCAAATAGTGTTTGCATATTCTCCTTTTTGTTTAGGTGTCTTAGACTTTATCAAGTTAGCTTTGTTGATCCTTGTAATTCATTTTAATTAGAAGTTTTTGTATTCATGCTTTATCTAATTAGTTTTGGAGGTGGTATTTGACTCAGATTAGCATTTCAATTGTGATCAAATTCAAGTAGGATATAGTGATATACATAGGGCTTAATATTTTTTTTATTTATCTATAATTTCTTGCAATTTGGGGCAGCCAATTTTTTTTTTTAATTAAGTTTTTTTTTTCAACTTGAACGTGTACATGTTGCTGGTTTTTTTTTTTTTTAATGAAGATTTTTTTATAAAAGATTAGATGAATAATTTGGATTGTAATTAAATTATTAATTTTATCAACCTATAAATTATCAGAGAAGTTAAAATCATATAAACGTGTACTATACTGCTATGTTGTTGGTTTTATAAAAAAAACAAATTATGATTTATATCCACTTAGAAATTATAGAAGAAGAAAAATATATCTATTTTTATAAATAATTTACAAAATTTTCTGCAATTTGGTGAAGCCGCTTGGCACAACCACAGCTTCTAAGCGCAAATTTTATTATATAGTATATGATTTGTTAATAACACTTAAGAATCACTAAGAATCTTATAACTTAACTGAAACCTCCTGATAGTTTTCAAATACCCCTACCCCAACTATAAAGTTACCCAAAAAAAAAACACTTAAAGAATTAATAAGTTACAAAGTATATTTCAAAATGACTATTAATTATAAAGAGGATGTCGATGTTTTAACATTATTCTATTAATTCTAGTGTCTATATGTATACTAATAATATAGTTCAATATGTTGAATAAGATGCAAAATATGTGAAATTAAACCGTTAACTCTAAAGTCAAAAGTAATGTAGTTCAACTAGTTGGTATTTTTCTCTCTAACAAAAATATTCAAAGTTTAAATTCTACTACTCCCAAGTCCCAACTATCGAATTAAAAAGAATGATAGCTTTATATATCACATCAATTTAAAAATATTTCGAAATTTTTTTTATATGTAGTATAAATTAGTGGTTGTAGTCCTAGCATTCAAATTATTCAATAATAAAAGTTTTAGGCAGTATTTTTCTTCTTGTTTTTTGGTGGGTTTCAAATCACTTTTCCTTGTAGGTAAAGGGTTTCTATTTTAAGTAGTTGCACTACAAAATGGTACAAGTTTTTTAAGTTAGTAATGTTACTTTCGAAAAGTCAACTTCTCATTAGTAACTATTAAAATAAATTTTTTTGTTCCACAAGTGGAGCCAAGGGGGATGAGGGGGGCAGCTGCCCCCTCTAGCCTGCCCAAAAAACACCCTTAGTTTCATAGCTAATACTTTTTAAAAACCTTAACCTATTTTTTTCTTTTGATAGAAATAGAAATCTAGATCAAAGATCTTTCTTATCCTGTGAGGACCTTCATCTAACGAAGAGCTCTACTCAATCACACTTAATGATAATTTAGCCAACTAAAACTCCACTATGTTTCATTAGTCTTGAAAAATAGCATAACTCTACCTTCTAAGTGGACAAATAAGTAATTATAAGTCCTCCACTAGCATGCTTTACACATAAGTTTTAATGTTTCCCTATTGTACTTTAGCAAAAAGGCCCTGATCAATCCCTTCAAAAATATTGTAGTCTTGCATGCCAATTGTAGATACTCAATTTTGCACTCATAATTTGATTTTGGAAGATGGCTAGAGTGACCATTCATAGACCCAATATTTAGAGTTGCATTACATGCATTAATTCACTCATTGCATATCATAAATATGATCTTGAGATTCTAAAGATAGCGACGGTATGTCCAATTTTCCTAAATCGGGCTGTCGGATTGAAAGATATCACATGATCAAGATTTCATGGTCTGCATGCATTTTGTTTGGGTGAAACCGAACATGCATGATTAATTTAAATTAATTCTGATTGGTCAAAAGTTAGCCTGTTTGCATGGGAATAACGTGGATAATCAGATAACAAATAAGTTGTGGATAATCAAGTCTTTTTGGAATATTTATCTATAAGATAATTATCACTTTAAAGACCTGAATATCAAGAAAAAGTGATTTTTTTTTAGAATACAAATCAAAAACGCGTCTAGGTGCAATTTTCAACTCAAAAATCCTTAAAAAAAGCAATCCAAATCGAACTAAAACTCAAACGTGGATCTGGCACCCAAGAGGGCATGTTGGCACTCTTGGAGTGCCGATTGGCCCAAATGCTCGGATTGGCCCGGGAACACCCTGATTGAGATAAAACCTATCTTTTTTGACTTTTTAGAGATAAGGACGCGTTCCAATTTGTATCTAATCTCATTTAGCTTATTTTTTAAGCATTCCAACCTCTATAAATAGAGGAAATATATCATAATTAAGGGCTCTTCTTTTCTGACTTCTCTGCTTCCCTTACGTTAAAGATGTTCTGAAGGCTTTTGCTTTAAGAACTTCTTTTTTGTAAATAAAGTATTTTAGACCTCAAAGAAGTGAAAAATTCTTTGATTTCTAAAAAGATCTTTTATTTGAAGAGCATGCTCATGCAAGAGGTATTTAGTTAAATTTTTCTGTCTATTTTTACCTTTCCATTAATTAGTATGTTGTGGTTGTTTGTTGCATGAATGCAGCTAACATGTTTGATTTTTATTGTGCCTTGTTCTTAATTCATGTTTGCCATGCTTAGATATTTAGTTGAAATTTTCTTTAACATGTTCTTTAGTTGATTGCTTGTTTTAATATTTTTTTATGATTTCAAAATATGCTAATGACCATCAAAAACTTTTATTTTTTGAAATAAAAACATATATGTATTTTCATTAAATGCAGATCTGAAATTTTTTTGAGTAAAAACATATCTGTATTTTCATTAAATATAAATCTGTATTTTTTTCTAGTCACAAAACTAATCTGTATTTTCATTAAATACAGATCTGAATTTTTTCTAGTCACAAAACTAGTCTGAATTTTTATTAAATACAGATCTGAATTTTTCCTAGTCACAAAACTGGTCTATATTTTCATTAAATATAGATTTGAATTTTTTTTGTCTCAAAATTGATTTATATTTTCATTAAATACAGATCTGATTTTTTTTTTTTTGTCTCAAAACTAATATATATTTTCATTAAATACAGATCTAGAATTTTTTCTGAAATTTTTTTTCTTTTTTATAAAATTGTAAATTTTGAAATTTCAAAGAAGGAAGTAAGAGTTAGGTTAAATTATTTCTTTTGTAATATGTGATGCATGCATAATTAGTTTGTTTTATGAATATGAATCCTCTTTTAAAAAGTCTTTTTTTTTTTACTTTCAAAAACAAATCTGATTTTTACAAATCAAATCTCATGTTTTCATAACAGATCTAATTTTTTTTAACAAAATCTTTCTTTTTATCCTTTTACAAAAAACAGATCTGATTGTTACCAATCAAATCTCATTTTTTTTAACTTTACAATCAACAGATCTGATTTTTCTTAACAAAATATTTCTTTTTATCATTTTTAAAAACAAATTTGATTTTTACCCATCAAATCTCATTTTTCTAACTTTACAAACAACAGATCTGATTTTTCTTAACAAAATATTTCTTTTTATCCTTTATAAAAATATATCTAATTTTTACAAATCAAGTCTCATTTTTTTTTCAAAAACAAATCTGATTTTTCTATATAAAGAGGACATATTTATAAGGCAAATTTGTTTAAATTGATTTTTTTCAAGTGTTTGTCATGTGTATTAAACATATCATTCAACATCATACAAAAAGGGTATATAATGGTCATTAGAGTCTAGAAAACCAAATTTTGTCTAGACAAAATGGGTATCTAACACCTTCCCATTCCGAAACCTAGCTCTCGAAATTAGAATTTTGGTTAGTAGATTAGTGTTTTGTCTAAGGTTAATCTACCAAATTGTACTTTTTTTTATTCAATCAATGACATTTGATGTATTTTGAATATGTAATTTTATTTAGTTTTTTTTTTATTTTTTTGTATAAAACAAAAGTGGTGACCCCACACCACTACCTAAAAGAAAGGTGCTTTAAAACACCCAAATCTCTTTTTTTAGAGCACTCGAAGTTCCCAGTCTCTCACACCAATGTGGAAAGTAAAGTGCACCGCTTGAAAAGCCATAATCCATCATAAAACTTGATAAAACTCCCCTGTACTTAGCTATTATAATATTTGACTTTTTTTTTCTTTTGTGAAAATGCATATATCATATACAAATTTTGCCCCTGTAAAGTTTTAGACCCCTTAACACAGTATGACTAACCTAATATTAAGCCAAATTGATTAACAAGTTTGTTAATTAACACTAGGTTAAACCAATATGTGTAAAACAAATATAATGCGGAAAAATAAAGAACACAAAGATCTGATGACCCAAGAAAACCAAACCGGTAAAAAACCTAAGGAGGATTTAACTTAGCTATCCTCAAGGTAAACCAGATCCACTATGAAAGAATTGAAATTTATACAATAGAACTTTGACCACTAATACCTTATTGCTACCTCGAGTAGAAAAATTACTACCACGACCACGTGACAGCTCCAAATCATGGATTACTTCTTTCTTTTGATCCACAACAACCACAAGTTCTCCTACTTATGAATCTTGATCTTCTTGAATGTTCTTTATACAACATTTGAAACGATCACCAAGCTTTTGACATCAATCATGATCTTGATAACCCTAAGTGTGTATGAAGGTAAACACCTCTAGATCTCACAAGAGATTCAACACACAGAACATCAAAAGCCTAAAAAATGTAGCTAGGGTTTTTCTTTTTATATGAGAAGTAAAACATAAAACCCTACCCGTCAAACGGGCTTGGGTTGAGTTGGAAATTCTGCAGAAAATTAATTTTGCACAATTCTCGATCGATCAAATCTAGTTCTCAATCGATCTAGCCTTGCAGAATTTGTCCACTATTTTCTGCAATTAACTCAATTCCAATTTTACAATAAAACATACTTTGAGCAAGCCTAAACCTAGACTCTAGGTTTTGATCATGGTTTGCCAACACAATACACATCAAAGTTCTAATACATTAGTCCCTAAGGTCTTTGAACCTAACAATCTTCCCCTTTAGCAATCCGTGACAAAACATTTCACAAACATGAATGCTCAAAGTTACAAAAACAGACCATTTAAAATTAAAATGCCCTAAACACAATTCAACCTAATTACTATCTATCAGTTGCCAGTGTAGACAGCAGCCACAACTGAATTAACCTGTATATTCCTGAAACACTTCAACAAACACATAAACACATGTGTGAAAAATACAAGTAAATCAAAATAAATTCTTGATTTCACAAAATATAAAATAAAAGACATATACCATGAATAACCTCATAATATAAAGTAATAACCAATGTAGCATATGTGAGACAAGAAACAATAAAAGAAACAAAGCATAAAGCATTGTGTCTCCCCCTAACATATACAACTCATAAAAAAAAAATACATCATGAGCCAAAAAAGAATATACATCATGCTCCTAGATACAATCTAACAAAAACTCCCCCTATCTCCATGCATATGTACTCCCCTTTTTTGTGATGAATTGCCAAAGGGCAATCAGGATTCATCATCAAAAGGAGGTGGTGGAGAAGACCGTCAAGCACCAGCCAAATCAGCACGCAAAGCTTAAAGCTCCATGAGCACATCCAACAAAAGTGTTTGAAAAGCTTTTGAACAAATGAAGAACACGTGAAAGAAAAAGCTTTTTAAAAAGTCCCTTTTCGAATTTCGATCAGTCGAGATTTAGGTTCGATCAATCGAAAAATAAATTTGATTGATTGAGCACCAATCGAGCCAAACAAATTCAAACCTAAATTTTAAATGCATTTTTGATCGATTGAAAAACAGGTTTGATCGATCGAAAATCTGGAAAAATCAACTTTTTGAAAAACAGAACAATTTTATGCAAAAACTCCTCAAAACACTAAATTTCATGACAGAAATGCAAGAGAATGAGATAAAAAGTTTTTCAAAAAACTTGAATTTAACCCAGATCTTCCAAAAACAATATTTCACACAATTTATCCCCAAAACTCAAACATTGAACACATTTTGCATTAAAATCAAGGAACATATAACCTTGGATGGCCACAACACATTCACACATAATATCATGTACTAAATTTAGCAAAGAATAACTTGTGTAGTGTGTCTAACTAGCAAAATCATGAGATACATGTGAGGTGATAAATAGATAGTAATTAATCACATTTTCTACAGAATTCATCACATAAGTTTGAAAGTGACTAGAACTTAAAGAGTTACATCATATAACTCTCACATCTCCTAGAAAACAAGCTTGCAATCATGAAAGTTTCTTGTAATGCCTCATAATCTACACACAAATTTATTTCATTTGAATTTATTATAGCCCAATAATATACATGCCAATTTCATTTTATTTGAATTTATTATATCTGAGGCTACACCTTATGTTCTTTTTGTACATGTACTACACTTTCTCGAGCACAAAATCTTATAATATGCACTAAGGTGTTCATGATTGGCTAGTAAACAGTGGTGAGATAGTTATTTATGCCTTTCTCTTAGGAATTTTTAGTCTTTACAATCAGAAGTATGTGATTTCAAAATTATGACCATGTGATCAAAAACTACAAACAATTTCCACACAACATACACTACATGGCCAAAACTAGCAAAGTGTAGTAAAATTAAGCTCCTCTAGGCTAAACAAGGTACACAAACATGTTATGTAAAAATGCTATGGCCAACCTTGATTACAAAATCCAAAATATATAATGCAAAACACATTTTTCCCTTTTTTTGGGGGGGGGGGGGAGACAAAAAAACAACCTATCATAAAATGCATGAATGTAATGCAATGCAATTCCTAAAAGCAAAAAGGAAAACAAAACCGCAAAAGAAAATTGTCACAAGGAATATAGAAATAAAGCACAAGGACCAAGAGTGCTAAGGGTGACTAGGGACACAAAATCACACCAATCATTTTACAAAGTTTTTCGAACTTACTTCTATCAAGAGGTGTGATAAAGATGTCAGCATTCTGACGTTCAATAAGGATATATTCAAGAGTCACAATTTTTCTTTCAACCAGATCCCTAATAAAGTGATACATAATCTCTATGTGCTTAGTCCTAGAATATTGAAGAGGATTCTTAGAGATGTCGATAACACAAGAATTATCACAATAGACAACCATGGTGTCTTGTGATATCCCATAATCACCTAAAAACTTTTTCATCCAAAGAAGCTGTGAACAACTTCTTCCAGCAACAATATATTTTGCTTCTGTAGTTAACAGAAAGACAAAATTTTGCTTTTATCTCATCCAAGTAACAAGATTGGCCTCTACATAAAAACACCCACCAGTAGTGCTTTTCTATTATCGGCATTACCAACCCAATTTGCATCTGAGTATCTAGCAAGAGACATATTCAACTCTTTGCTATAAAACAATTCATAATCACAAATCCCACTAACATATTTTATGATTCTTTTAACAGCATTCAAATGTGAAACCTTAGTATTAGATTGAAACCTAGAACACATACCAACACTAAAAGCAATATCTGGTCAACTAGCAGTTAAGTACAAAAGACAACCAATCATGCTTCTATATAGAGCAACATCAACAGACTCACTAGTATCATTGGTTAGCTTTGCATTTGCAGCCATCGGTGTTCTAGCATGTGTAGCATTTTCAAGTCCGAATCTTTTGACAAGATTTCTAGCATAATTTGCTTAGTTGATGTAAATTCCAGAATCTGTTTGCTTCACCTGCAATCCCAAGAAATAAGTTAGTTCACCAACCATACTCATTTCAAATATCTTCTTCATTTCATCTGCAAAAGACATAGCAAGAAAATCATTAGTAGCACCAAAAATAATATCATTAACATAAATTTGAGCTACTACAAAATAATTCTTATCCTTTCATATGAAGATAGTAGAATCTAAAAATCCTCTTTTGAATCCATGCCCAGTGAGATATGTAGTCAACCTATCATACCATGCCCTAGGAGCTTGTTTCAACCCATAAAGTGCTCTCTTCAGCTTGTAGACATCATCCGATCTATGAGAATCAACAAAGCTCTTTGGTTGTTTAACAAACACTTCTGCTTGCAATATCCCATTCAAAAATGCACTCTTAACATCCATTTGGTACAACTTAAAATTCAAATGACTGGCTATGGCCATGAGTATCCTAATGGATTCCAATCTTGCTACAGGTGCAAAAGTCTCATCAAAATCAATCCCTTCCACTTGTGTGAATCCTTAAGCAACAAGTCTTGATTTGTTTCTAACAAATGTACCATATTCATCTAACTTTTTCTTAAAAATCCACTTGGTTCCTATCACATTCACTCCCTTTGGTCTAGGAACTAACTCCCACACATCATTTTGAACGAATTGATGAAGTTCTTCATGCATAAAATTTATCCAATCAGCGTATTGAAGTACTCCATCCACTTTCTTCGATTCGAATTAGGATAGATAGCATGAATGAGTAATTACATTCAAGGCTTTAGACCTCAACCTCATGTCATCATTCAGACTACCCAATATATTTGTAATAGGGTGATTCAGTTTTACTCTAGAAGATGGACCTTTGACCAAAGATGTGGAGGTACCTTTTTGTTCAAATGAAGAACTAGGCTCATTTAGTTCTTGTTAGATTTCACGAACAGGTGTAGATGGTTCTAAAATCGATGGTTCTGCTACAGTATCATTTATCAATTGTAGTTCTTCATCACTATGCTTCCCAACATAATCCTCAAGAAGAGAATCATCAACCTCCATAGTCTTTTCTTGAACCAGATGAGTGTCTTATAAATGAAATTCTGAAGATATTTCATCATTGATCACCACATTTAAAGATTCCATGACTGTCTTAGTTCTCATATTATACACTCTATATGCTCTACTGGTGGAAGAATATCCCAGAAAATATCCATTGTCGCTCTTTGCATCAAACTTTTCTAGATTTCCCCTATCACGCAAAACATAGTAGTCACTACCAAAGATTCTGAAATATTTGACAACAGGCTTCTTTCCTCTCCAGAGTTCATATGGAGTTTTCTTGGAATCAGGTCTGAAACACACTCGGTTGAGAGTATGGCGTGCAGTGTTAACTGCTTCTCCCCAAAGAAATTTTGGCATCTTCTTGTTGTTTAGCATCACATGAGCCATCTCTTGAATAACCCTATTCTTCCGTTCCATTATTCCATTCTATTGTGGTGTCTTGGGTGAAGAAAACTCTTAATGAGTACCTTGATCATTGCAGAAGGTAGCCAGTTTAGTGTTCTCAAATTCTCTCCTATGATCACTTCTAATTCTGACTATCACAGTACCCTTTTCAACTTGCAATTTTTTGCACTAGTGTATCATCTTTTCAAGAGCCTTAGCATTATCTCTCAAAAGCACAACCTAAGTATATCTAGTGAAGTCATCCACAACAACTAAAATATATTTCTTTCCACCTAGATTCTAAACTCTGGCAAGACCCGTGAGATCAATGTGTAACAACTCCAAAGGTCTTAAGGTTTGAATTTCACTTATAGATGAATGCTTGGACTTCACTTGTTTACCCATCTAACATAGTCCACATATGCACTTTTCAATCTTTTCAAATTTTGGTAAATTAATAACTGTTTCACACTTAGAGCTCTTTTCTAATTGCTTGTGACTTGCATGCCCCAACCATTGATGCCATAAGTCTACTTGGTTGATCTTTGCGCAAAAACACTTATTGCTTATACTTTGTGTTATATCATAATAATTATCAGCTGTCCTAACACCAATACACATATGGTCACCTCCTCCATCAAGTATCTCACATTCATACTTAGTAAAGAGAACATTTAAACCGTTGTCACCAATCTGACTAATGCTGAGTAAGTTGGCCTTGAACCCATCAACATACAAAACATCTTTAAATACCGACAATCCTAAAATGTCCACAATTCCAATACCTCTGATCACAGATTTGCTTCCATCTCCAAATTTGACTATCCCAATCTTTCCTTCAAAGAGTATCTTAAATAGAGCTTTATTTCCTATCATATGCCTGGAACAACCACTATCCAAATACCAAAGATAAGAATCATGTGCCTTTAAGGCGGTTAAAGTTGTATAACACACGTAATTATCATCGCATGTAATTATAACCATATACAGAAGGAAAGACTTAACACATGCAACAAGTCATATAAACCAAAAATAGACAAGTTGGATTTTTATTAAAAATAGCTTCAAAGAATCTATGACGGCAGAGGTTAAGGATAAATTCTTAGAACAAAAGATCTAAATGCTAGCTAACCTACTCTGATACCACTTGTAAAGTTTTAGATCTCATAACACAGTATGATTAACCTAATATTAAGCCAAATTGATTAACAAGTTTGTTAATTAACACTAGGTTAAACCAATATGTGTAAAATAAATATAATGAAGAAAAATAAAGAACCCAAAGATCTGATAACCTGGGAAAACCAAACCAGTAAAAAACTTGGGGAGATTTTAACCTAGCTATCCTTTAAGGTAAAACAAATCCATTATAAAGGAATTGAAGTTTATATAATAGAATTTAAACCGCTATCATCCTATTGCTACCTCGAGTAGAAAACTTACTACTACGACCATGTGACAGCTCCAAGTCCCCAGACTACTTCTTTCTTTTGATCCACAGCAACTACAAGTTCTCCTACTTGTAGATCTTGATCTTTTTGAATGTTCTTTATGCAGCAACTGAAAAGATCACTAAGCTCTTGACATCAATTATGATCTTGATAACCCTAAGTGTGTATGAAGGTAAACACCTCTAAATCTCACAAGAGATTCAACACACAGCACATCAAAAGCTTTAAAAACGTAGCTATGGTTTTTCTTTTTATATGAGAAGTAAAATATAAAACCCTACATGTCAAACGGGCTTAGATTGAGTTGAAAATTCTACACGATTCTCGATCGAGCGAAAATTAGATTCGATCGATCGAGCCTTGCAGAATTTGTCCACTAATTTCTGCAATCAACTCGATTCTAGCTTTACAATAAAACATACTTTAAGCAAGCCTAAACTTAGACTCTATGTTTTAATCATGGTTTGCCAACACAATACACATTAAAGTTCTAATACATTAGTCTCTAAAATCTTAGAACCTAACAGCCCCTCTCAATTCAAACCCTGACTTTGCCACTTTTTTTTTTTTTTTTTTTTTTTTTTTAAGCTTGGAGTTGGACGCCGCCCTATAAATTAGAAAGAATTTTCAACAACATAATAATGTGAATTTGAAACAAGTATAACTATGCAGCTCGTGAATGAGTCCTTCAACACTTCCGTAGACCTGAGTTCTCTGACTTTTACACATTAATTCCTATATATGCTCCTATGATTGATTCATATGATATGTCACGTGTAATGAAGCCCGACACCTTTCTCTTCTATTTATTGATGTAATTTTGGACAAACTTATTATTGTAGAGCCAAGCTAGCCACCTGCATCCAAATCCAATGCCTAAGTTTTTCAATTTCAAACGTGTGAACCTTCATACTCATAAAATACTAATAAAGTCATGTTTAGTGGTCTTACCGGGGTTTGAACTTTGAAGGACTACTACACACAAAAGAGTCACTTTCAGGTTAATGGACTCGCAAACAAATGCTTAGGTAGGCAGGCGGCACCATAAATCATACACGAAATCTAACTCCCACTTCTAGATTAATGGAATTTGACATGAGCAAATATAGTGACAGGTCTGAAAGTATATTTTACAATTTTTATTTCACATCACAAACAGTATGCCTCTCTTGTCTTGTATGGGATCCCTTTTTTTTATTTTATGGTTCTTTTTGGTGATATAATGGAGGCAAATCTCTTTCTAATTTCCACTCATAAAACTTTTCAAGCTCTGTGAAAAACTAAATTGATTTGAAATCTCTTTTACAAATTGAACTTTTTAACAGTATGAAACCTTAATAACTTTATAACTATTGTCCTTCGTTGTGATAGTAAATGCCTTTAGTGTTCCAAAGCACATTTCCTAGTATAAAATGCAGGCTAATTAATGTGTCTAGAAGTAAATTACAAATGAACTCGTACTCCATTTTTTTTTAGAATCAATGGCTTGTATTTCTCGAGATTGAAGTCCACTTTCTGATGAATAGGAAAACTATTTGGTACTAGGATTAGCTAGCCCCATTTTTCTATTACTTATATAGAACGATTTAGACAATGTCATGGGGCATGTAGCTTGACTCTTGGATTAGTGTGTTAGCAAGTAGGAAGACTACAATACTTGGTGACTTGGTGTTGTTAGTAACCACAAAACTATGTATGTTTCCTACCTGTTTACTTCTTAATACTCTAATATATGTGGGAGTGTGGGCGTTGTTGGGGGGGGGGGGGGTTTGGTGGGGTGTGTGGGTGGTGTGGAATTACGTTTTAACCCCTTTACTTTAGGAGTGGTTACTAAATTAAACCCTAAGTTTAAGACAATTTTAAACTAATCTTTGTACAATTTCGTTACTTTTAAATTGAACAATTAACTTTTAAAAATTGTATAACCTAATCAGGCATGAAAAGTCCAAGGTTTAAATTGATATGATTTAAAAATTATAGAGTTCAATTTGAAACTAATAAAATTATAAGATTTAATTATAACTTTCTAAATTTTAGGGTGTTAATTTAAAACTTGAAAACCAATTGTATGTAACTTGAATTGGCCTTAATAACAATATAAGGTTTGAAATATTTATCCTTTTCTTTCCTTACATTTTTCTGCGTAATCTAAACTCTTAAGCTTAAAGTTAGCTATGGAGAGGTTTGTAATACCCCTTATGTAGATATCGTGTAGCAAAAACTTTCTCACTAAAACAGATTAAAAAAGAAAAGCTCCAAAAACTTGAACGACATAATTCTGTACATGAATGTCAGTGGCATATTGTAACTATGAAATCCACCATGCATATATCCTTCAAATTGTGGAACATTTGATTTTTTGCTACGAACTTAAGTCACAGTCAGAGAAGATTAGAGTGTATGATTGATCATAGTGATACCAGAGATGCTCACCATAAATCGTTCGAAACGTGGACCCTAATAAGACTTAATTTGGCTACGAATTCAAATCACAAGAAGGCACTCCTACCGACCAAGCATACGATCTTGGAGAACTATTTTATTGATTCTTTGACCTTTCCGTTATGAATTGAACAACTTTTATGTGAAACATTTCCTAGAAACAAAAAACAACTAATATTCTAAAATAATCTTCGTGAACACATGGCTCATGCTGTTAGACCTGAAAATTTCAGCGGAAAAGACAAAAACTTATATACGTACAACGATAGGAAAGGTACCAATCCGAATACAGTCCTTCTCAAACATCATTTGGCACTTACCTCTACTACAGCCCCATCAACGTGTCTACAACTCTACATTTGTCAAACATTTCGAGGAATTTTCAAATGGATTATAGTTCTTGGGCGTGTGATATTCTAACTTCATTGTATTCCTTGGGTTTTTAACATATGCGTAATCTATATATCTATTAATAGGTAAAGTTTTGTGGAAAGATCAGAGCTGCTTTATTCAAACTAGTTTCGAAAATTAAATAATTTCTAGATCAAGTTTCTTACTTGCTTACATAACAATTTAAATTATATGATGGATTTGGTTCTTCTTTAAAAAAATAAAAATAAAAATAAAATAAAATAAAAAAAAGGTGATGGATTTGGTTGGTATGTTAGTGAAGAGTTAATTTTCTAGACAATTCTCATCTTTAAAAAAAATAATAATCTAGACAATTTTCATCTTAATTTTTTCTTTATTAGTTAAAAGAAATAAGAAGAGTAAGGTGTTGTTTGGAAACCCACAAAACTGGATGATATCATCTTGTTTTCATAACTCATGATCCAAAACTGATGGGGCCCACGGAAGAGAAGTTGTTTGGATTCTATAACTCAGTTTCCGTAACTCAGTTTCCATCACTCAATTCTCTAATTTTTGAGTAATGAGTTATGGAAACTGAAAACACATTTTAGCTGTTTTCAGTTTTCATATCTCATATCTCATAACTGAATGGCATATTTGTAATTAAACACATATAGAGAGACCCACAACTACAACTTTTGACCATTTGACTTTTTTTTTTTTTTTCTTTTTTTCCTTTCTACTCCTAGATTCGGTCTTCTATTCTACTTTCTTCTTTCTTTCTTTTTTTTTTTTTTTTTTTTTCACTGGTTCAGTCTTCAATTCTTCCTCTTCTTCTTCTCTTTTTTTTTTTTTTTTTCCTTCTTCTTTTACTGGTTCGGTCTTCAGTTCTTCCTTCTTTTCTCTTTTTTTTTTTTTTTTTTTTTTTTTCCTTCTTCTTTTACTTGCTCGGTCTTCAGTTCTTCCTTCTTTTCTCTTTTTTTTTTTTTTTTCCTTCTTCTTTTACTAGTTCGGTCTTCAGTTCTTCCTACTTTTTTCTTCTTCTTTTTTCCCTGGCTTCGGTGGGTTTAGGTAGTTTAGGTACTGAAAAAATAAAAAATAAAAAATAAAAAATTTGCACTGAGTGACAGGCATGGAGACCACAAACAGTGTGAAAAATATTGAGTGATGACAAGTGAGTGATGGTGCCAAACGGGTAGGGTATTTTAAGTGACGAGTGATGAATGACGGAAATTGAGTAACCATTTTTTTTAAACCAAACAAGCCCTAAGTCTTTGTTGAGGGAGACTTGGATCTTCAAGTGGTGTAGGGGTATGAGTCAGGTCAAGTTTAAGGTATTTTCAAATCTAATAAACAATTAAGTTTTCATTCAACTATTTAAGCTCATTGTTAAAAAAATATTGTAATATATATGCACAATTGAACGTGATATTTTAATTTCATTACTAAGGTTGCCCAAATAGGTGTCCTAATCCACCATCTCGATTGATCTGGATCAACCTATCTGGATTTCGATGGTAGCTAGTAGTTGACGATGGGTTAAATGGTCTAAAGCCCTCCTTAAATGGGTCAAGTGTCAGGTTTTTTCTCTTGGGAATAATCTGACAATACCAATTTTTCTTATGAAATCAATCCATACATTTAATTGGTTAAATGGTCTAAAGCCCTCCTCAAAAAATCAATCCATCCATTAATTGAGTTGGGTTCGTCCAGTTGGTAGTTTGGAATTTGAATGCACAGCTGCATACCCCTCAAACTAGCTAACAATTTATAATTTAAAATCATGACAAATCATTATTTATTGTCCATATGAATCTATACAAAACTTACTTTCAACTAGATAAGAATAAACATCAACTCTCTACAATCTATCAGTAAAATTATTGCTAACGTGTACCTTTAGGGTAATTGTTAATAAATAATTTTAGAAAAAGTTTCACACTACTTTCATAAGAAATATATATATTTATATATATATAAAAGAGTAAATTGCAAATTACACCTTTAAAATTTGGGGTGATTGGATTTTACACCCCAAAATTTTAGAATTTGAATTTTACCCCCTAATGTTTGGAAATGTTTAGATTTTACCCATTGAAATTTCAGAATTCTGATTTTACCCTCTATATTTTATAGGTGATTGGATATTGTTCCTTAAAGTTTGGGAGTATTTAGATTTTACACTCTAAAATTTCAAAATTTTGGGATGTAAAATTTAAACATTCCCTAATTTTAGAGAATAAAATTCAATTTCTGAAACGTCAAAATTTAAAATCCAAACATCCCAAATTTCAGAGAGTAAAATTTAACATTTAAAATTTCAGAATGTAAAATCCAAATACCTCTAAATTTTAGAAGTGCAATTTGCAATTTACTCTAAAAAACCTATCACATTTTTTTTTTTTTCTTGCTTCTCAAAAAAAAAAAAATTATGATATTGGTGTAGTTATTACTTTTTAGCATCTGGTCCACGTCATCCACCCCGCTCCTAATACTTACAATCGGTCTGACTCTGACCACTGGGACAACCCATCTCGGGAAAACTAAGGAGAGGCCCATGGACCTATCAATCTACATGTGTCACGTTCTTAAAGTCACACCAGCAATTACAATCATTATTCTTCATCAAAAATCACAGCAAGTATATTTCAAGAAAAAAGTCACACTAAATACCTAACTTTTTTTTTTTTTTTTTTGAGGTTCAAATACAAACCCCCCCCCCCCCCCCCCCCTCCTTTTTTTTTTTTTTTTTTTTTTTGGAAACACACACCTATATACAAAGAAATAAGATAAAAAAATACATTCACAAACCAACATCAAGACAGTTAGTGTTGTAAAGCAAGTGATAAACCCCTTCTCAATATCAATGTCGAGAAGTAAGTGATATACTCCTTCTCAATATCACATCTTATCAATATAGGATAACTCGACAACACTGAGTTCTTTTTTTATTTGAGAAACACACACACCACTTAATTAGGTTCAAATACCTAGTTGATTACACTTCACTTATGATTTAACCTCTTATATAAATCATATTTTATATCACCTGCACTCTCTCATAAGTATAATACTTACAATAGGTCTGACTTTAACCACTGGGACAACCCAACTCGAGAAAACTAGGCAAAATTTGCTGAACAACATTTTTTTAGAAAAATATTAGATAAATAGCATGCGGTTGAAAGTATTTAATAAGTTGGACTTTTTTTTAGAACTCGAGTTTGTAAAACTTGAGTTTAAACCCAAAATCGAGTTTCAAAAACTCGATTTACTTTTGGATTCATCTGACTTGGATTTAAAAATAAAAAACACGTGGAACTCGAGTTTGGTGAACTCGAGTTCCTCTTGGAAATCTAGTCTAGCAAACTCAAGTTCCTTGCAGGTAAATTTTTTTAAAAATGGAACTCGAGTTTACTAAACTCGAGTTCCACATGTTTTTTTTTTTTTTTTTAAATCCATGTCAAATGAATCCAAGGGTAAATCGAGTTTGTGAAACTTGATTTTGGATTAAAACTCGAGTTTCACAAATTCAAGTTCTAAAAACACTCCAATTAACTAAATAAGTTCAAACGCGTACTAGTCACCAAATTTTTTCTGAAAAATGTACTATTTACCAAATTTTTCCGAAAAACTAAGTACAGGCCTATTATAGACCAATCAATCTACATTAGTCATATTCTTAAAGTCACACCAGCAATTACAGTCATTATTCTTCATAAAAAATCACAGCAAATATATATATATATATATATATAAAATTAACACGAAATACTTTTTTTTTTTTTTGAGGTTCAAATACCTAATTGATTACACTTCACTTGTGACTTAACCCGTTATATAAATCATATTTTATATCACCTGCACTCTCTCATAAGTATAAGCCCATTAAAGGCAATTATAAGCTACCCTGTATTTTTTTATTTTTAAAAATAATATAGCTGCAATTTTTTTTAAGTAAGTGAATTAGGATATTGGCAACACATACGCATAGTTTTATAATTTTTTTTTTCTTGATAGCTAATTAGGCTTACTACTGGATGATCATCTTAACTCCAACAAATTTTGTATTTTTTCACTTGACTTCTAATAAATTATTTACACCAAAATTTTTGTAGGCCTCCCCACGAGATATTATGTTTATATTTTATAAGTATTTATATCTCATTTATTCTCAAAAGAAAAAAAAAAGTATTAATTATTATCTTATTTGAAATTCCAATTTTGCAAAAGCTGTAAGCTCAAAGCTCAGAAGCCAGCCAAAAATAATGAAGCCGATTTCATCATTTCATTTTCAAGTTTCAACCATTCCTTTCTTCTTTTATTTATTTAATTTAAAAAACTTGATAGCTAGCTAGAATAAATAAAGGACTAAAGTATGTGGGGGCGCACAAAATGAGTTAGGGCTCACTGATGAGTTTATTGCTGTTTGTTATTATTTACGTACCTACCAGTCAACCGACTTAGCGACGGCGGCTATCTGGTCTGATTGGAGTTTTGTGAGGTTCTGCTCACGTGTCTCAATGTTAGATATGGTCCATACTCCAGCAGTTCATAAACATTTTGGGGAAAATCTCCAATACACTATAAATATGAGTGTCGACACTCGAAAACACAAATAATGGTGTAGTGCTTTTCGTTTTCTTCTTTGCTTTTGGAGCCTACACTTTGTGTGTGAAAGTGAGAGTCTTTAAGTCTTGCATTGCATGCATGAAAAGGGAAAGTTCTTCTTGAGCTAACTTCTTTGAACAAATTTTCATTGTTTGTCTTTTACAATTAGTGGGCACAAAAGTTTCCTTAATTTTTTTTTATTTCTATTTATGATTAATATTAATAAAAAAAATTGATAGAGTTTCACAACCTATAGCTTCCACTTATAATGGTTATGCTTTTGGCACCAATTGGTTTATGCTCTTTATCATTAAACCATGATACCAATCAGTTTTTTTATATGGGCAAAGATTAAACCTCAAATCTCTTATTTAACTATCAAAAATTTTATCAATTAAACTAATTAGAACCCACTTAATAAAAATTGTGACAGTATAAAAATAATGTTCCTCCAATTAATTACAATATTCTATCTCAACATTAATGAATAATTGATACTTTTAAAATCTGTAGATAAGTACGAATGAGTAAAATAACCCCCAAATAAAGCCAAGCCAAACCGAATAGGCATTTATTAGATTTGGATATCTCAAATCTGGCATGCGTATTGTGCTTGGCTGTCCCCCTAACATATAAAAGGGATGTAAGTTTAGCTCTACCCAATATTACTTGTCTAATCTAAATTATATGATCTTTTTGTTTAGAGTCTTGTAATTTAATTAGTACCTCCTAAGATTTTTAACAGAGACATATCCATGGTTCAAATCATACTTTTATTTATATATTCAAGAGGTGTCTTTCGCTTACCCTTCCAACCCCCCCTTTAAGCTTTCTACATTTAGTTAAAAGTTCAAAAAAAAAATTGTATACAATTCTTTCATTCTTTGCTAATCAACATGACTTGTAATTTCTTTAGCTGATCTAGCTAATATAGTTGCATATATGTTAGGTACGTAACTTCTTCTTCTTTTTAAGGTTTTACTTTAGTTTTTTAAATTTGGAAAATTTTCTTTTAGTTTTCAAAAAAATTGTAAAACATACCGTATTAATCTCTAGGTAGTCTTATTGTTATAATTCTTGTTTACGTGGAGAAATTCAACAAAATCATAGTGTTTCGTTATAACAACAAGATTATAGAAAGACTACACATTTAAAAGTTCATTTGGATTAAAAGAAAAGGTACAAATTAAAGAGAGTAAAATATAGAACCTAACCCAAAATTTAAAGAAACAACAGTAGGATTACTTTCACCAAAAATTAATTAAATTTAAAGAGGCCAGTACGTATCATGTAATGTCTACCCTTATAAAACACTGCTCACTTGGAAATGTAAATACAAAATATCTTCATCATTGTTGTCCCCCACGATGTCTTATGTTCTATTCAAGATGAATATTCTATATATAGTAATAGACTAACAGCTCACTATAGCATGGTATTGAGTGTACCTAGTACAGACAATGAGATAAACAAAAGGGTCTGAATGAGATGTATGGTCACAATGACAAAGTGAAGATCAAGATTCAAGAGGATCTGGAAGATTCTGAACAATGGTGGGCTGAAAATTAATGCAGTGCACAAACAATGGCATGGGTAAACAAATGCAGATAATTTAATCTATTTGATTCTGAAATAATTATATGCATTTCTTTTTTGATACAAATGATATGCAATTCTAGCCATGAATAATGAGTATGTGGCGTTTAATAATGCATAATAGTATTTTATATATGAGCTCATTTTCTAGCAGGAATTGTCAGTCACATGCATGCAATTGCACACATTTCATCTGTTGGATTATTTGTAAGACTTCGAACAAGTTCCCATGCTATATATTTCTATTTCAAGGCATTTGCAAATGAATTCTATAACCAGCTAGGTCAACATCAACCTTTAAAATTTCAAATGCTGAGGAAACACGGAATGTGAATCTTCAAAGAGGGATGGGACCCCTTAGCCTTTACATTATTAGATTGCAAAAACTGACATTATTTGACAACATATATATCTTGATGGAAATGTCACACAATTGATTGAGAGATTGTGAAATAGTTTTTTTGTCACGAATTAAGATAGATGCTGATCTCATTGACCTTGTGTGGCCGGCCCTAGGCTTAGGACAGGCCATCGCGTAGGGCCCTATACCAGAGAAAGTCCTCTAAATTTTGAGAAAAAAATTGATAAATTTAAAAAAAAATTTTTTTTTTTTTTTTTGAAGATGTTACTTTTTTCCATTTTTAAGAAGTTTTAAAAATTAAGTAATGTTAGAGATGATACAATTTTAAAAACATAAATTTTATAAATATGTGTCGTTAATCACAAAAAATAATTCATATAGCAAAATGCTAAAATATTATAAATTTTACTTCAAAACCTTTATAGAAATTGATGTGAAAATTAATATGATTTGTGGACGTCATTAACCTATTAAATGCATTTTTTGTTTACTTTTTATGATTGGTGATACATCTTTGTAAGTATCATGTTATAAAATTTATAATATCTCTAACATCATTTATTCAAATATTTGTTTATTGTGTCACTAATCACATTAATTGTTGCATCTTTTGTAATTTTTTTTGTAATAGAATTTATTGTAACTTTAGCATTTTTTTCAACCAAAAAAAAAAAAGAATTTTTATTAAAATAATTATTATATTAAACACTAATTAAATATTATTTAAATAATAACAAAAAAAACTCATTTAAATATATCGTCTAAAACCTTCAAATTTGTTGTGCAGCACTGTAACTTTGTGAGTTTGTCCCCTTCTATTTAAATGCAATGCAACATGACAACATGAGGGGGTCCTGTGCTCGTCAACTAAGACAACAATGAATTCAGTCTATCTCTTCCACTTTCCTTGACATGCAGGCTATCACGTACAGGACCTAGGAGAGACCCCATAAGCAAATTGACCAAACATCAATTATATAGATGCAGATCTGGCCAAGTAAAAAAAAAATTACACTAACGTAAGATCTAAAAATACAAAACTCAAAAAGGGAAGGTCAATAACAAAGCAAAGAATGCATGTAATATTGTTCTGTACAATAAATCTATTTCATGGTGTATATATTCCGGTCATGTATTCTTTTTTAAATTATCCACTCCAATGCATGCATCATTCTATCTGATTTATTTGAAAATAAAATATGTATTGCTTCAATGCCGTTGAAAAATTACATAAACAATAATTTGTGAGTTTCCCTAGTGTTTAAACTTAATAAAGTAGAAAGTTGTCGACATTAATATAATACTCTTGTTGTGTCCTTTATGAATGATGCTCTTTTCAACGGTACTTATAATCAATGTTATTTAAAATGCAAGTTGCATTAAAAGTTTTATTATAAAAATTCTATTCGGTACTTTTTGTACACTAGGAAAAGTTAATGTAGATGTAGATATATATGCAGGACTCAAAAGCCATGATAAATTGAAAAACTATCAAACTTGGAGAGAAGAGAACGAATAATGGCATATATATATTAGAGTTGGTATGTAACATATCTGCATGGTTGACCTACGAAGGTAAGTTTTCTGATTTTCACATTTCCCAAAAAAATTGACATAAGAGTTTTTTTTTCCCCCAGTTTGGAGGACTCTATGGCTCAAAGACTCAAAGTTCATCATGGTTCAAACTTAATTGAAAGATGTACTTTTTACCGAGGATAAATAGCTTAAAAATAAAAAATAAAAATAAAAATAAAAATGGCTAACACCCTATGCCTCATGTCACCTGTGTGTATCAACCAATTTTGGATGCTGTCACTGTCATCATCTTTTTCTGGTGCGTAAGAGGTAACTTGCTCTCAATTTCATTCACAACAAGAGGTAAAGAAACGAAATGTACATTTGGGAAATAAATGAGAGTCTCTCAAACAAGCAAGAACAATATAATGCCCAAAATGTTCTATTTCTCTTCTTCTTTTTTCCCAAAAATATGTGTATTAGTTTTATCTAGGATTGAGGTGTTTAATTCAGACCCTAGGTTTTAATTTCTTATTGAAACTCATTAAGTTATACCAAATTAACCAACATGACTTCATAACCATAACATGGTTTTATTATTTTACAGGAATGTCTGACATATATGCAATTCAATCAAAATTTTGACTATTCTGAATTCTAATTTGTGACCCCAACACTGCCACACATGCAATACCTATAAAAACAAAAACCTCCCGGCAATGGCAATTAATGCGGTCACTTTCCCGTACACAAAATGCCAATTTGATTTTCAGACTTTCTGGCAAGAGCAAGAGATCATGTCCATCTGGTGGTCCATCATAGAATTATTATCACTATAGTATAGTTTAGCAAAAAAAAGGTTTATAGAGTAACCTAGCTAGCTGGAGAATAAATTAATTGCAGCAGGAATATCTTACATGGCTTACGAGCTGGTATCTCGTGCGCCTTGTACTTGAGAGATTTTTTCCATAACTTACATGGAATCTCAAATAAACTTATTATGCTTCCTTCCCTCCAAAGTAATTAATTGCTTACCGGTTCAAAGTCCAAACCCACTGATTTTGAAGAAATATTCACTGCCACTACAGCATAGAGCAGTGAATTCCTTCATGTTCTACTCAGGATTTGAAATGAACTCATTTCACCAAAGAACCTTTCTTTCATTACAGCTCTCTAGCGGCTAGCACCAAGCAAAAAATTTTATTTTTAATAACTTCAATTTCTGTTTAGATACACCCAAATGTGAAAACACTTGCTGCCATTCATATTAATGACCTATTGGGTCTTAGCTTTCTAACGAAGGGGCAATTGATCCTTCTCCGGATCGGATTCTTTTTTCACATATTGCATGCACAGGGCAGCCAAACTTTAAAAATTAAAAAATCACACACACTTAAAATGTTCAATTGTAATTAACTTACCACTGGGTCCCAGTTAACATGGGTGGATTGGATTTGGTAGGTTTTTAAATAGGTGTTTCTGTTTCCCTATTGTAAATTGATAGGTAATAATGAATGTTATCACTTAATCAATATTATAACACTAATATATACCCACTTTAAAATTTAAATCATTTTGAGTTCCTAGGACAAGAACCAATAACTCTTCCTAAACTTGCGTGGACAAGTAAAACAAACAAGCAGATCCAAACTTACAAAATGCTACGTAGGAAGCACAGGTACGTAGTGGTATGAAAAACCACATGCCTCAAGTAGCTCTATCTCTCTCCCCAGTATTCATCACCTTTTAAAAAATCACTTATTTTTTGCTGCCAAATCAGTGATCAGCACTATCACACCGACATTAATTATCAAATCTGGAAATTTATTTGGGTATCATATCTACTACTGTCACTGATAAGGAATAATGCTATCACCACAAATTATTTTACAATGTTTTTACAAAATATTAATGTGGTCAAATTTTTATTAATTTTCATATAAACCTCGATCATCATTAATATCGTTTTTTCATTTACCAATAATCAAACACTATATCAATAAATTGTAAATTTTTTTAAAAAATAATTTGTACCTCTAGAATTATTACCTTATGTGACTTTGTCAAAGGATATGTAATTGATGTGAGGTGTATTATATACATGGTACATCACGCTGAAAATGAGTGAATAGACTCCAAGGGGCCCTCCTTTTGTGCCTCTTAGTAAGCTGCACTCACTCAATAAATAAAGATTTTGCCAAGGAAATAGGCTGTTCATTTAGGCCATTGTTTGATGACTATTTTTGTTAGATAATCTTCATGAATATATCCTAGACAGAGTTCATCAAAAAATATCCTAGACAGAGAAAAAAAAAATTTTTTTTTTTACATGCTCTTATGCAAAGTGTGAACTTTTTCAATTACATTACATGCATCTTGGTAAAGGAATGAAGCTAGATTTTTTGAGTACTATTGCACCCATTCAGCAGATTTTGTGTTCAGAATATTGAATTTTAAGAACCATGTAAAATAATGAGTAAGAGAAAATATCCACATATACCAAAGATATAAAAAGGTATTCCTATTTCCTAAACACTATAAGTTCATGGTAAATAGAGAAGGCTATAGATGCTCATTAACCACCTGGCTTGCCCACAATTTCAAAGAAAAGACTAGACAAGACTAACTTCCAAAATGACATTATTGACCTGTGTATAGCTTTGAGCTCATTGTAAGCAGATGAGGACACTTTAATTTGTTAGATTAAATCTTCATATAATTTTTTTCCTCAAAAATAAAATCATACACTATATTTCAACCTTTAATTGTCTTCGTAGCAGCATTTCCTATGCTATATTTTATAATTGAGTGTGCATTGATTAAATAAAGCATGCAGGACACCAAGACCAACTATATAAAGACTATAGACTCTAGAGTCATTGAATTGAATTGTTCATGGTATAATTAATTATTGCTTTGATTAGGTAAGCACTTTATTAGGGTCACGACAAGGCATTTAACTAGCACATTGGTCACTTGAAAATAGTCAGCAGTGCAATTTGTTTGTTAAATAATATTATCCAACAAAAGTTTGCTTTATTTATTTGACTAGAATGCGCATCACATTACATTTAACTAGAGTTAAAACACATGGGTTGATTCCAACGAGGCCAACTGACCCAACTAAAAACTTATTTATAATTCTTTCAGTTTTTCTTCCTTGGTTTTGGGTTATGCTAATTAATATCAGGTTGACATATACAATATGGTATTAAAATTCAATGGAAGCTGCCTAACTTTGAAAAAATATAGTAAATTGGAATGAACATTATTTGAAAGGGACTTTGTGAAATATAAGAAAAATCAACCATGCATGCATGTATCACAATTTTTCTCATTTAATTTCAAACTAAAGATTATTCTGAAAATTTATAGACATTGGTTATTATCTAACCATGAGCTTTCAATCAATTTAGATCCTCTTATATGCTTAATTAATTTATTTGTTTTTTTTTTCCAGTCTAATCTTGTGATTATTGCACGTGAGACTGTTATGAAAACTAGCAGGCTTTGAATATGACCTGCTGATCTGCAACTATTCACTAAGCATGTGTTTGGATTAAACGACAAAAAAAAAAAAAAGAACTAGTACAAACACTTCGAGTACGGGTTTTCTATGCTATGGCCCAACTGTGTAGAGCTCTCTATCAAAGCTTCGGTTGCATGGATTTTGCGGGCTCCACGTGGCACGAGAATGGTTGTTAATGAACCTAACCAAAGCGGAAGTCCTGTCTCTTTTTGTTTTTTGGGCTTCTTTGTTCTTTTTTATTGGGCTATTATTTTCCGGTGATATTAATTGAAAAGACTCAAAATAATTTGGGCTTCTTTCTTCTATTATTATTATTATTATTATACGCCTATGTAACTAGGAAAAATATCGCTAGGCTGCCTTTAAAAAAAGAATTAATGTTATAATATTGTAAAAACAAGCATACATATACAGGTAATACCTAGACAAATTTAGTTATAATTCTCCCAAAAAATAAGGAGATGTTTGGTAGAATAGTTTGAGATGAGATTTTTGTAGTTTTTTGAAATATGTGTGGGTAAAAAAGTATGCAAAAATGTATCTAATGTTATTTAAAATGTAAAAGTGCGAGTTTGAAATAGAATACCAAACAGGCCCTAAAAGTCGACTAATGATATACACATACATATATAAAGTTATATAAAAGTAGCATAAATGCTTTTTTTGTAAAATATATTAAATAACTCTTTAACCTTGATTTCATTATTATCATGTCATGTAGTTTTCGCTTGTTTAATTTGATAATATGTTTGTAGATGCTCATTTTTTGGGAAGCCCAGCAGGAAGAAGAAGCCCAACAACGTGGGCAGAAGGGAGCTAGAAATTGGATAGAAAAGCCACTAAGCCCAAGCGGTAGAAATAATGAATCATAAGTCCATAAAGCAAATAAATGAACCTTAAGGAAGGAAATGGGCCTAAAAAGGCCCAGAAAGAGAAAAGTAGCAACCCTATGGGCAATAAGTGATGTAGAAAAGTGAGGATGGGCCACAGTAAGCCCAAAGTAATGCAAGCACAATAAAGAGTTCATAAGCCCCAAGAATGAAGTATAAAATAATTGGGACAAGGAAGCCCAGAGAGTTAGTAAAAACCCATGGGAAATATAGAATTAGAAAGGGCTAAGGATGCCCCAAGAAAGTGAATGGGCCAAGAATGCCCAAAATGAAGTAAATGGGATACAGGAGCCCCCAAGTAATGTAGTAAAAGACCCAATAAGCTTATTGGGTAATAAAAAATAAAAATAAAAAATAAGCAGCAAGCCCAAAGAGCCCCTGCAGTTCTTGGTCAAATAATATTATGATAGGAATAGCAGAATGATGCGGTAGGAAATAATGGCAAAACCATAGGAATAAAGCAAGAAGAGTGGCCCGAAGGAGGGAAAGCCCATAATCAGGCAAAGCCCAGCCCCTAAAAGAGCAAGCTATAAAGAATGAGAAATCAGGAAACGGCTCACGTCATAAGAAGTTAAGGACGAATGGTAGATTGGGCAAACGAGCCTCCAGACCGCGGCAAACGCATGAGCAGCGGGTAGATTTTGGACGAGTATGGAAGTAAAGCACGCGCAAGGCCCAGACATCACCAGCCTGTACCTAGCCAATACAGGAAGTGGTGGGTCATGGGTCAGAGGTAAGAAGGCATGGTCTAGAGTGTGGGGAGAAGGAAAAACCTACTTTTGTGGTTCCTGCTCAAGCTCTTTTGGGGGAAATATCATGCTAGGATGACATACCGCCCAAAAGAAGTAAAAATGAGTTGGAACCACTAGGTGCATGTTATGAGGGATGAAGAGAGAAAGCACTCACGTCGTAACAAGTCAAAATGCTACGGCAAGCAAACAAACAAAACAATCCTCTTCGTTTGGTGATGTGAAGTAGCACGGCCAGCACAGGTAAGTGATGCTGGCTGAGCAACTGACTAATTAGTAATAGTCAGCAAGGACACCCACACCAAACAAAGGTGGTTAAAGGCTAACATGATAAAAGTTAGCCACGGCAAGTATTATATAAAGAACCCTTACTATGTATAGAAGGGGGGACGGTAACAGTAACCTCTAAGAAGAGAATCACAACAGCTAAGCAAACACCGAGAGATAAAAACGAAAGGAAAAGAAAGAAAGAATTAGAGAGAACAGGAAAAACAAAAAGGAAGACAATAGAATGGCAGGCATGCACCAGATAGGATGATTCCCTCTCAAACCTATGTTCTCTGCTAAAAGCAAGAGACTTCTCTGGAAACAAGTCATTTAGGCTCGTTCCCTTAAAGCAGGTAATTTCTTCCCAGAGAGATTATTCGCATTAAGGAAATGGCTTCCTTCTTGGCTTAGACCCTGTAACATAACTAGACACGACAAACTGACATTTCTCTTTGATTCAATAAGCCTATTACTACTTCCCCTTATTTATTTTTGTTGCTCATTCGTAAAACATGCATTCCTTGTAATGATCCATTATTTACTTTTGTCTATATAGTGAACGAATCTCTTTTATTATCTTTATTATATCTGCCTATCGTAATTACTATAGCAGCTCTGCCTGCCATGGGCACGTGATCAAAATCTTGGTAAACGAGGCATAGTTTGTGCACAAGCCAGACTAAGGTGGATTACAATTGGACTGATCTCAACTCCCTGATTCAGAATACTTTGGGTCTAGCACGACAGGAGGCAGTCCAACCCAATATTACAAAAAAGGCCCACCACAACGTTCACAATCAATTCAATTTAATCTTAGTTTTGTTCCAATATACTATCAACAATAAACTTGAAAAGAAAGTATTTCATATAATATTCATGTAGCTTATAAATTATTGAATATATGAAATGTTATTTGAAAAAAATATATATCCATCTTATAATATTTGTTTACATCAAAAATAAGTTTCAAAATAAAAACATAAAAAGAATCCTACAAATTATTGTAGAAATGATGATGACCTATAAATTTATTAAGTGCATAGTTTTGAGATATTTATTCTTGTAAAACATAGAACAATTAGATTCAATTTGTAATGTGGATTTACCCTAAAATATAATTAGATTCGATATATATGTGTGTGTAGGTTAATTAACAGTGTGCCTAAACTGAGGACCACATCTGAATTTTCCTCAAACCTCATTTTTATGGAAATGTGGATTTCCAATTAAAAATGTGATTTGGGAGTTGGGAAAGTTATATTATTCCAAAGTGACAATTACACCCTTTTCTTTTTTGGTAAATATTACACCCTAATTTAACACCCTTGCTTCTTGCATATGAAAGTTGAGTTATGCCTCCACATTGGTCTATACGAGTCATTTCCGGAGGGTTTTTTTTTTTTTTTTTTTAAAATGGAATTCTGGCGGTCTGTTAGATCAAGTTACCAACACCCCTTATGGTTCAATGAGTCCTATTCACACTCTCTGAGTTTTGATTATTCAAATCACTTTCTGAGGTATCTAATTCTTTTGATCAACTACCCCCATCCACTTCACATTAAATTCATAGACAAAATTAATCACGAGATAATAATTAGATACTGCACACAACATGATTTAGGAAACATCAATATGAGTTTATGGGTGTCAGGTGTGATTAGAAAAATACCCCTCCTAAGGTAAATGAAAATTTAGGATAAGCCGATTGAAATATTGACCAAAATGGGCAGCAGTTAACAAATGTATTCAAAATCCTAAACCAATCAGCCCAAAGGTGAAAATCTCCCGGTTGGTTTTGCAATGACTGGGCAGCTTGTTAAGCATATCAGAACTCAAAATGTTCAAAGAAAATTGTTCCTGTATAATCATAAAATCAATTTCTAATTCCCAAACAAAATAATCATACATTGATAGAGAGAAGGAAAAGGATCACGATTATGCAATTGATGTAAAGACTGATCCAAGCAGCTAAAACTTCATGGAAGGCGGAGGAGCTTGTTCACAGCAGAGTCTAAAGCATCTACATTTCTCCTCAGGAGTTTTCTTCACAGGCATTAAGGTCTCAAAGAGAATACAAGCATGTGAAAAAATTAAATACAGCACAAAAGGGTCCTAAATGTGATCAATTCAAAATACTTGCTGTCTAAGTAAAAGAATTGCCATGAAGTTTGGATAAACCTCTATTTGATTTCCTCCCTGTTAGGAAGGAAAAAGTGGGGGAGTTGGGGGGGTGCACATAAGCACCACCAAGGGGTAGGGTAGGAGCTTAATGTATGCAATATACACGGTAAATAAACACATGTAAAGGATACAGCTGTGTAGCTAGACTGTCTACGCCCTTCATCTCCTCATTTAATCTGTTACAAAAGGAAAAAAAAATCCAAATCAGGTTAGAAAGACCATATTTACCATGAAAGAGTAAAAGCATTGATCTAAAATATTCCATTCCTCTTGCACGTTGGTATTGAGATACAAGAGGAGGCAATCCCACTACCAGCATGCAAGGCAGCACATGTACTCCAAAAGGGTAAAAACTTCTCCAAGACATTTGTGCCTGGCTAGTTATCAAAAAGGAGTGTTGCCACACCATTAATACAAACAAAATTTTCCAAAACTTTTTTTCTGATAAGTGAAAATTTCCAAAATTATAGCGCCTTAGATAGTGTATTCCGAAATTGTTAAAATCTTCGTGAGAGCAAGATCCTGATAACAGCCATACATTGAAAATTTGAGGGACAATGAGGGCTAAGATTAACCAATCCAGGGAATATTGAGGGGTAGTGAAATTATGTGAAGATACGATTTAAGTAAAAATGAAAATTAAAGTTTCTTAATTTAAAACAGTTGTTACCACAAAGGCCTAATTTCAAGTTCTAAGGCTGACATGAAACGTCCATATCCTCCAAGTATATCCTACCAACAGCTACAGCAAATTATTTTACAAACTTAGCAGTATTGATAATTCTTATACTTTTTTTCGCTGTATTTATAATAAATAATAGTAAATAGGAATAACAATAAAAACTGTTGCTTAATGGTATACAAGATACATCTTGTTAAACTGAAAAAGTAGCTGCAATTAATTTTTAGAGCACTTTTAGTTCCACTCCCCATATCAAGAACTTTCCCAGCTCATTGAAACAATAACTAAGTCACCATTTTGCGAAAACATAGACAATAAGAAGGAACAACCTAAGAGCCATCCTCACATCAGGTTCATGTATGGACAAAAACCATAAAATACTTCTTTACATTATATGCATAAGCCTGCTGAATGGTTATATTGAAGCCATTTCCAATACTTTTTAAACCAACAGTAGATTAGTTGGGCATTAAATAATACCTGAGACACGAATTTATATACCGATTCCCCTTTGTTGATGCATCAAGAACTGCACAGTAAAAGGATAGAGTCAAAATACAGGTTATCAAATCAGGAGGTCTACACAATAAGTAAATGATTTTGTCATGTAACATATCAGGGACAAAAGCAAGCCATATCAGGAAAGATAGCATTGCATGCATTACATAATCTCTTACCAGATTCTTGAAGGCGACCTGCAGCATCACTGAAACATTGCATATGATCAACTGAGCTACTAGTAACCTACAACATCCACATTGTTCCATCAGATAAAGCTCCTAGAGAAAAGTAACCATGGGCACTTTTAACCAAAAAAAAAATGTATTGGTTTATGCATTTGAATTGCTGAGAAACACTAATAACATGCAATTATTTAGTAATCTATTGGGCACCAGAAATGTAGAATTAAAAAAAAAAAAAAAAAAAACAAACAAACCCTTTACTCAGCTGAGCCTACAGTTACCTATTTGGTTTATTAACACCATTAACTCCAATTTTCTTACCAAACCTTCGATTTTCTCAACAACCAAACAGTAAACAGAAAACTTTAAATCCAAATTCAAACAGAACTCCAATGGCAAACTACTAAAATTGGCCAATTGTCGCTACCAAAACAGAGCCAAAATCTAAAATTTAATTCATTTTCCTCTCTTTTCCCACGTTTTCTCGGCAACTAAACAGAAAGTTGATTTTATACTATTTTTCCCACACTTTCTCGGCATCCAAACAGAAAAGGAAAAAGAAAAAGAGGAGGTACCTCGGATAGAGCTAAACGAAGAGAAGCGAAGAGAGAACCGTAGCTCTCTGCGATGGCCGAAGAGTCTCTCTCCACCACCTCTAGGGCTTTCAAGATCTCGGTCTGGCTCAGAAACGGTTTTGTTTCGGTGCGGTCATCCTCAGTATGATCCGACGCAGTGCTTTGATCAGGACACGTGGACGGTGGTTCGACCGGTGGTGGTGGTGGTGGTGGTGGTGGTGGTTCGAGCTCCATTTTTTTCCCCAACGGTAGGGATTGGGTACTATTTATTACTTTGGGCCTTAACTTTATAGTCACACTTTGGGCTGAAGCCCGTGTCATGTATTGAGATCCTAAATATTCATTTACAATAGTCACTTCTTTTTCTATTTCTTTTTTATACTTTTTTGATAATTTGATAATTGGGGTGAGATTTGTAATTCAATTATTACCTAATGTATTTTTAATGAAAACGTACAAAATTTTAATAATATTTAATTATCGAATAAATAAATAGGTAATTAAATATATACTTTTGTTTTATAATTTTTAACTTATTTGGCTTAGCGAAATTATGTGCAATAAAAAAATAAAACTTTAAAAAGTTAAATAAAACCATTTTGTTTATTTTTTTTATTATTACTATTATTTTTTATTAAAAAAAACATATTTTACATAACCAAATGAACTAGAACATCTTTCTCAAAAACAAATAAATAAATAAATAAATAAACTCGAACGTGAGTCATGTCACATTGTGTGACTCACGCGTGTTTTACGTTGTTCTCGATGTTAGTGACAACTCCTAACTAGATCTCATGGGCTTGTTTCTTATTGGACATAAAATGCTTAAGTAAGATATTATCTTGTCAATTCTAAGTACTCACTGAGCAAATATATATGGACAAAACTTAGATACAATATTTTAGGTGTTGTTCCTTAAGTTTCATCTTAAGATTTAAACATGTAGTTACTTAACCAATTATTTTAGCTCAAGACTCAACCACACCATACTTTCTCATCACCCATATGTGGCATACCTCATGAAACTCATTCAGAGATTCACCAAAAACAAGCAAAGCCAAAGATACCTGGAACACCACAAGACGTTTAAATTCTATCACATCAATGCCATCTGAGTAATTATGCGACAGCATTATCTCTCGGAATGTGTCATCATTAACATCAAAGGCCAAAATTAATTTGTGGTCCGAAGATCCTACTATAGAGTGCAGAGCTCCATGACAAATAAATAGGGTAATGTGTAACGTGTTCTAATGTAATCAAAAGACCCTTTGGATCCAGCGTCATTGAATGACATTGGTAAAGAACACCCATTCACTTCCATCCCATGAAAAAAAATTCACATGGCAAAATATTAAAAGGAAAATCTAAGGAACAACACCTAAGTACTATACTTAAGTCTCTCTCTCTCTCTCTCTCTCTCTCTCTCTCTCTCTCTCTCTCTCTCTCTCTCTCTCTCTCTCTCTCTCTCTCTATATATATATATATATATATCATCATTCATATTATCTTCTTTTAATAATTTGATAGTTACAACAATAGAACAGAGAGATTTGAACCATGGTTTTCTTTTTCTTTTTTTCTTTTTTGAGGGAAATGGTTTTCTTAATATGGTAATGACAAAATAATAATTCCTCATAATATACCATAATTGATGAAGTATAAAGTGGAATATTCAGCATAGGTTAAAGGATTTCTATTCATTTTGAGCCTTCTTTTGAATTTATTTCTTCTCTTTCTTTCTTTTTTCTTTTTTATTTATGAGAATTTCTTCTCTTTATTGGTGGAGGTTTCAGTTGGAATTGGAATTCATGATCAACACTTTTTTTTAATTCAAATAGAACCAAAACAATTTCATTACACATCTAAAACATTAAACGGAATTTGCATTGCATTTATTCTTTGTGACAAACAATAATCCTAGTAGAGATGTCAAATAATAACCAATTTATGACGACTTTATTTTGCTAGAAGACCCAATTAATTTCTCTATAAGACTGTTAAGTGCAAATGAAAATCTTCAGTATCTAGTATTGAGCCCTTCTATGCCCTTCTATGCTTTCAAATTTCAACAGCACAACGCAAAATCTGCTACCAACATTATAACTTTTTTTTTTTAAAGAAGAAATTTTAAATGAGACATCATAATTTGTGGCAAAAATGGAATCCATCATATTACACAGTTACTAATAAAATCGGGGCATGTTATGCTATTGGTATGGATTTTAGTTAAAGAGTGGCATAGCCTGTAGTAATAGCCATTGCAGAAGTAGACTAGTAGTACTGGAACTGTGGAACAGGCTATTGCATTATTGTTGCTAGCTACCAAAGTGGCTCACGATTAATTGTTTCTTGTCATAGATTTATTATACAAATTAAATGAGGGTTTAAAACTAGAATATGTTGTGGCCCTTTGGCCAAGATAAAAAAAGGAGAAAGAAAACAGAAAAAGAAAAAGAGATATCAATTCAAATTCTGATTCTTCCCAATTCCAAAAAGAATTTCTTGGAGCCCAAGCAATCAAGAAAAGATGAAAAAAAGTCTGTATTTAAGGAAAGCTCGTTGTGTCATTCCTGCTTGAGTTTGCAACTTTGCATACGTCTTCAGCCTAAAGCAACTTTCTGTTCCTTTCATATTTCCTCTCTTATAGCACACTTTCTAGTTTTATCCCAACGAAACTAACACCCATATTTCAATTTCTTAACACTACCCTATTAGCAAATTTTCAAAAAGATGTCTACTGAATTACCCTTCAATCAAAAAGGCCATACATGGGATCAAGTTAACCCAATACTCAGCCATGACTCACTGCCCTCAAGAGAGTTCTGCAATGTTCCACTTTACGCTCTAAACTCCCAGGGACAAGAAATGGTTTCATCACTAACGGTGCCTGTAATGGAACCAACATTGCACGATTATTATGATGATATTGTAATGGAAGAAGATGATGATTATGAAGCTTCGAGGGCAAGGCATACAAGTGAAAAATCAATTCAAGGATTGGAGAAGGTGAGAGTTGAAGGGTTGTATTTGAAGGAGGTGTGCCCAGTGTGTTTGGAAGGGCTTTCAATGGGGTTGGAAGCAATGCGCATGCCATGCTTGCATGTCTACCATCAAGGTTGTATTGTAGAGTGGCTTAGAAAGTGTAACCTGTGTCCATTGTGCCGCTATGAGATGCCTACCTAATTCGTTTGGATATTTGTTTTTAATATTATACATAGATTTGCTAAGCACTATTCTACATTGTTACTTGTTCTCAATACTGTTTTTCTAACAGTTTTTTTTCTCAACAATAGTTGCCTGTACACCTTCCCCTCTTTTCTTTCCTTTTTTAAGATCTGAATTTGATTTGTTACAGGTAAAGCGGTAAGGCAGTTTGTGGAATTGAAAGTGAGTAATGCTATGTGAACAATATTTTTCTCAGCATTAAACAAAAAAAGAAAAAATTTCACAACAAATTTCACAAATGATGAGTTGGCAATTTTTATTAATTCTCACACGAATCCACCACCAACACTACTTTATTATCCACCATTAATAAATTGTCACATAATAATTCATGCTTGGCAGAGGAGTTGATCACCACTCTTTCAACATCACAGTAAAGTTGATGGAAACTGCATTTGTAAAGTTGGAATCCAATGCAATTTAAATTTTGAAAATGTATCCGATAATAACATTTTTTTTTTTTGCGTAAATGCACTTTTAGTCCCTACATTTTTACTTTTTTCCATTTTGGTCCCTATATTTTCATTTTACCACTTTTAGTCTCTAAACCAATTAACGCGTGACATTTAAGTTCTTACCGTCAACCACGTCAGACCCAACTAACAGAAAAAACTGACGTAGTTGACGGCACATTAAAATAATAATTAAAAAATATATTTTGGCATTAAAAAATGCCACATCAGCATCTAAATTAATTTTAATTAAATAAAAAAATTAAAAACAAAAAATTACATGAATTGAGATCTAAGAACAGAAGAACTTGTTCTTCAATGTTCTTCTTAAATCAAGAAATAAACCCAGCAACGACATCAAACCCAGAATCAAAGAACATGAACATCAAACCTTCAAAAAAAAAAAAAAATGAACATCAGCAAATCAAAGAGCATGAACAAGAGCAAACATAGGAAAACCCACATGAAACCACACCCAAACCAAACCAAACCATCCAAAGAATAGAAACCCAGCAAAGCACCCAACTCATCCACTCCCAAACCAAACCATAATCAAAGAAATTTCGAATACCACAACAAGTTAATAACTTAAAAAAAAAAATTCCAAAATGCGAAATCCCTACAAATGCCAAAACCAAATCTCCAGCAAACCCTAAACCCTAAATTTCTAGAAACGATCACCGATCAGACCAACAACAACAACAAACCCTGCAATCCCAACCAACGAACCCAGTCGAACCCAACACCCACCAATAAGCTCCCTTCCACCAAGACGGAACCGGACCGAGATTCCTATCGGAAAAGCTACGTTGCTCTGGCCAGATTTCAGTATCAAGAAGACCGATAATGACATCGGAGCCGTAATCGGAATCGGACTAGAGATCGTACTGGTTCCTGAGGCCAAGAAACTGAGGAGACCGAGTGGTGTGAAGCTCGTGACGGCGGTCCTCGAACACAGCGAGAACTGAGGGGTTTTTGCCGATCATATCGGCTTCGCTTTGCGTGAAAGAGGTGGAGAAGCCATCTCTTTTTCTAAACCCAGATCCGATCAAACTCAGTCAAACCCACCAATGATCACTAATCAAAGTCGAAAAGAAAGGCTAGATCAAAGTAGACCCAGCCAAACCCAGCACCCACCATCTCTTTCTCCCAGATCCGATCAAACCCAGTCAAACCCACCAACAATCACCGATCAAAGCCAAAGAGAAAGCCCAGATCCCAACAAACCCAGTCGAACCCAACACCCACCATCTCTTTCTCTAAACCCAGATCCAAAGAGAAAGCCGAAAGAGAGATAGAGATAGAGATTTTGATCTGAGAGAGAGAGAGTTTTAAATGAAAGAGAGCTTCATTTTAGAGGAGAGAGAGATTTTTTAAGTTGAATCTAGTGGATGAGCAATGACAAAAATGTTTTTTATTTGGATTTCAAATAAAGGAAAATGTTGTTGCTGGGTTTGCTCTTTGATTCTAGGTTTGATGTCATTGCTGGCTTTGATGTCGTTCCTGGATTTGATGTCTTTGATATTCAATCTGGGTTTGCTCTTTGATTCTAGGTTTGATGTCATTACTAGGATTATTTCTTGATTTAAGAAGAACATTGAAGACCAAGTTCTTATGTTCTTAGATTTCAATTCATGTAATTTTTTTAATTTTTTTTTTAATTAAAATCAATTTAGATGCTGACTTCGCATTTTTTAATGCCAAAATAGATTTTTTTTTAATTATTATTTTAATGTGCTGTTAGCCACGTCAATTTTTTCTGTTAGTTGGATGACGGTAAGGACTTAAATGTCACGCGTTAATTAGTTTAGGGATTAAAAGTGGTAAAATGAAAATACAGAGACCAAAATGGGAAAAAGCCAGAAAGTAAGGACTAAAAGTGCATTTAAGCTTTTTTTTTTTTTTTTTGTTTCAAAACATAGAATCTAATACTTTTGCCTAAAACGAGTATGTTTCTCTATGGAAGAATACAATTAGCTGCAAGGTCGTATTACTAAGTGCACAAAGCTTTCACTATTTGTGGGGTTTCGGAGAGGTCAAGGTTGAACCCACAACTTTTGGTGGAAGGCACTTGTCATTGCAACAAGGCTTGACAACTGGTGCAATGGCTGCAAGGCAATTCACAAATATCAGACCTTTAGCCCACCACTTTGGAAGGAGCAGAAAGTTGACGACTGTGTTCCACGTTACCTTGTGACTTTGAAAGCCTACAAAAACCAAACACCACTTGGTTGAGCTTCCTTAACAGAATTATTTAAAAAATAATTGGAATTGAAATGCAATGAACCAAATCATCTCTTGATTTAAGGCACAATTTATATGTGCAAATGCTAATTCTGACTCTTAACATTTTTAAAACTCATCATTATAGAAATTAATTTTAAAAGTCAATCGACCATACCTTAACCCTTTTCAAAAGATCTTTTGCATCATTGTCATTCTTAAAGTGTTCTCTTATAGGCTACAAACAAACAAAACAAAGAAGTAAGACAACAGAATTAACAAATTTGATGAATTGCAGGCTCCCTTGAGCATACTTTGCAATAGCTCCACCCTTCCAAAAAATTCACCCTATGTTTGGATGGGACAGTTCCAAACATACCCTAAGGGCCTGTTTCTATGAAGGGGGGAAGGAGGGAGAGTAGAGGAGAGTAGAGTAGAGTTAACTAAAAATAAGATAATTTTAGGCTAAATCCACTCTACTCTACTCTACTCTACTCTACTCTACTCTCCTCCTTCCCCCTCAATCCAAACGGACCATAAAGGATGTGGGCCAATCAAATTAAGGTCCTAGCAATTTAATCATAGCTTCAAGATGGTTATGGCTTGCAGAAGTCCAACATCATTTATCCAAAATGTGTAAAGCAGTGGCATCACTCCCCAAGTCATGGGGAATCAATTTACCTAAGAAGCATTAATTAGAGATAAATGGATAGATGGAAAGAACATACCTCTAGTATCTTATTCAAAGCCTTTGCCAAGGCTGGTCTAAGATCAGCTGGATGTAGCTTTCCACTTTCATAGTCAGCAACCAATTCTTCAAAGCTTTCAAAGCTCCTGGATAACGGGCATTATACATTGGAAGAAAACAATTTGAGTTAATATTCCCAATGAAAATTGATTCTGGAAAAATAGCTCAAGCAATTGTACTAATTTAAGGAGCTCGCACTTTCAACAAGATGCAAGGGTTGAATTAGGTGAAAAGGCAGATGTCCTAGCATTAATTAAATAAAATAAGTAAAGCTTTCATAATAAAATCCTTATAACTTACTGTAAGGGCACGGATCGAGCTAGATATTGGATTGAGTCTCGGAGCCCTAAACAATGAATTTATAGAGAGCAGGATCTTAATCCAAGGATTTTGGCGGTAAATAACATCCAGGTGTGGCTTGATCACAGAACCTATATATATGTATTTATCAGTCACAGACGAAATATTCCTTTGTGTATTATTGCCGAGGACAAATGATTGAATTTCTTTACAAGTTCTCACTCTTTCTCTCTTTTTCTTCACTTTCTCTGATTTTTCTTTCCCCCCCTTTCTACGTCTTCTTCCTCCACCCTTTATAGGCCTCTCTCCTTTTTCCTTTCTTCCACGTGTAACCCTGACCTTCTTCACTTTTGGATACTTGTCCCATCATCCCTTTTTACTCAGGTCTCTGGTGGTGAAGATATGGTTCAAACCCAACGTTCAGGCGTCACTTCTTCATTAATGCGGCCAGAGTAGCAGGTGTAGAGCTTTAAATGCGGTGATAGCAGCCTTTTCTGGATGTTCCCCTACCCCTCCCCTTTAATCTTTATCTTTATCTCATTAATTCTAGCACCACAGGCTTCCGTTAGGGGAGTTGTTGGAATGTTAAATCAGTCATGCCATCCTCGGCAACCCTTGCCGAGGACAATGCTGTCCTCGGACGTCATATTCCTTGGTATTTTGATCATGCATGACACTCCTTCTTATCACGTGTCTTTGTAGATGGGACGGATTACGTCCTCGGACCATTTCCAGATGTGAGGTTGGGCTTCTTTCATTGTAAGAGTTTCTAGGCCGGCCCACTGCGTGTAATTCGAGCCCAATGGTACTACATTAGCCCCTCGAAGCCCTTAGTTCTATCTTATTAGAAGAAGTGAGGGCTTCGATATACGCGCGCGGAACGATTCTTTTCTGACGTTTCAGTCTACGAGCGGTGCATCAATTAAATGTTGGCGGCTTTTTGTTCCCCACGTCTAACCGTGCGATGATCATCCAACGAGTGGGCATGCTTCAAGGGGAAATAAGCGGGAGATTTTTTGCTTTACGTTTTCCCACGAAATAAATACTGCCACTTCAAAGGTCTTCTGTTCATTTCAGACTTTGCACACTGAACTTAACCCTTCCTGCAACTTGCACGCGTCTTCACACCCTTCATCCTTAAGCCGAGGTGACGTAGTTGTTTAAAAGTAAGTTTTTCAACCTTCTGTTTTCATTATCGTTGTTTACTCCCTTGATTGTCCCCTTTCCTCTGTCCTCGGCCATTTAGATCTCCCGATTCTGCTATTGTGTTCACTCTCTAGTTTTAAGAAATGGGTAGGTTCGCATCACTAGTGGATACCCCTGAGAAAATAGAAGCCTTCAAAGCCAAATATGAGATCCCACCCGGAGTGTCCGTTAGGTACTGTAAGACGGGAGAGTGGCTCACTAAGAGAAGAACTGGTGAGGTAGCGATTCCCATGATAGCCTTTATAGAGGGAGGGATGAGAATCCCTATGATGCCCATTACTATGAACTATCTTAGAACCGCTAGGTTGTCCCCTACACAGTGCGCTCCCAATATGTTTAGGATCCTGGGTGCCACAGATGTCTTGAACGAGAGATTAGGGTTAGGTCTTACTCACCACGAGGTGAATTGGGTGTACACCCTTCACCGATTGAGGGGTCATACCTACTACTTGAAATCTAGGCACCCTGAAGTCAGATTGATCCAATGCCTTCCCCATTCCAACAAGGGTTTGGACAAGGACTACCTTATATTGTCCGGGGAATGGTATGACGGTCTCCACTGTCCGACGACGGAGGGAGAGCCTGGTGAGTGCTCACATTGCGTTGGCCTCGCTCAATAATAGATTTGCTGCTTCTTTCGTTGATTATGTTTTCCCTATTTTGCTTGTACTAATCTATTTTTTGATACACACGTGCAGATCGTCGTGCGCTCACGCCCCGTGCCAATCTTGTTAACTTCGATCGTTTGAACAAGATCTTGAAGGCCGAGGTCTTTGTACACTCAGACGGTCAGCTCCGCGCCGCCCACCGCATTCTCGGATACACACCCATCTCCTCCGCCTTCCAAGAAACCAAGTGTGTCATCAAGGAGAAAGATCCGCGACTTCCGAGGATCAGCGTAGCTGTAGAAGGCTTTCTGTTGCCTCCTGGTGTTCCAATCCCTCAAGGCACTTTAGTTACTGAGCCTGTCAGGGTTGCTCCAGGAGCCATTCACCTTGCCACTTCCTCGGCTCGTCTCCAGTTGGGTGAAGGATCATCTTCCCATCCACCTTTAGAAGAAGAAGAAGAAGAAGAAGAAGAAGAAGAAGAAAAAGAAGAAAAAGAAGGAGAGGAGATTGTTGAGCTATCGGATTCAGACGAGGAGTCCGAAGCTTTTGATCAGCTTTTTCCTCCCAGGCAACCATCACCGGTCGTCGGCTCACCCTCCTTTACTTCTTCGGACGACGACGAGCAACCATTAATAAGAATGGGAATCCAGCGCCGACCCAAGCCTAGCCTGAAGGATGTCTTAGAAGGACAAGTTGGAACGCAGGACCCTTCGAAGGTACCAGCGGAGAAGGCTAAGGATAAGGGAGCCGATAAGCTTCCCCCGGTGAGAGTCATTCCTCCCCCTTCCCCTCGAAAACAACATCCAGACCCGGCTGACCATAAAAGAAAGAGAGACCAGCCGAAGGGGAAGGAAATAGCTGAAGGTGGCAAGGACCTCCCCACCAAGGAGACGGACCAGGAAAGGGGTGGCAAACATGCTCGCCACGCCCATCCGAGGCCAGAGAGACGAAGTGATCCTCCAGCTGCCCTCCATGCGCCTATTTGGGCTCCTCAAATGCACGTAGACGATCAGGCGGTCACCGCCGATGCATCTATTAGGGGATCCGACGAGGGCACCGCTGCTTGCATCGCCGACGCGTTGGAGCAGGCGTTGCTACTGCCTGAGGACATGGGGGAGCTGCGCAGGATGAGGGATCATAACGTCTTTATGACCCTGAAAAAGGAGTTAGCTATGGTAATGTTTCAAATTGGCCGATCCTCGGCACTTATGCTCTTCTTTAAATCCTTTTTTTTTTTTTTTTTTTTTTTTTTTTTTTTTTTTTTTTTTATATAGTGTGCCTTTCATTAACAATACTTATATGTAGGCTGTTCAATCTGCCCATAGAGCAGAGGAGATCGCTGCCAGCTCTTACAGAGCGCTAAGGGATGAAGTGGTTAGGCTGGACCACACTAAGAAAATACTAGAGCTTAAAGATAAGAAGCTTCAAGAGGCGACCACCAGCTTGAGCAAGGCGGCGAGTGAGAAATCAGGTCTGGAGGCCGAATTAAGGAGCACCGCCAGGCAGGTCGAGGATCAGAGGTTGCTGCTTAAGCGTGCCAATGAGGATCTCGCCTCGGCCAGGACGCTGGCAGAAGGTCTTGCAAAAGATCTTACAGCGTCCGAGGAGGCTAAGGAGGAAGCTCTCAAGGCCAAAGAAGAAGCGCTTATTAAAGCACAAGCAGCCGAGGCAATGGTTGACGAGGCTGAGCAGAGCGGCTACGATATGGGCGTGGCAGAAACCACAGAAACATTCAAAGCCCAAGTGCCGGGGGTATGTAGGGATTACTGCCTCCAGGTGTGGAAGGAAGCTCTTTCTCAGGCCGGAGTGGATGCTTCCTCCCCCCTATGGAAGGTGGAGAATGCCTATATTCCTCCAGCAATCCGCGAGGCTGCCTCTAGCTCAGCCAAGGATGATTCCCCTCCTTCCTCAACTGGGGTACAAGTAGAGGAGAGTGTGGCCGATGATGCTGCCCCTACTGCCCAAGCTAAAGATGCATCGCCTCCTCCTGCCCCCAAAGAGCTGCCCATCAACCCCGAAGTTAGCGGGACTATGGAGCTAGTCCTAGCGACTTTGCCCATAGAGCCAAAGGAAAAGGTTGATGGGTCCTCGGCATTAGTGGTGCCTCCTGCTGAGCCAAAAGACCAGTCCCAGCCCAAGCCATGATCACTCGTGCCTTAGCCGCTACCTGTTCTTTCTCTATTTCTAGTATTTGCCCTTGTATTTTTATTTTATTTTTTAGTTTCGGTTTTTTTTTTTTTTTTTTTTTTTTTTTTTGTAACTTGACAAATTTGGCTATGAATGTATTGATAAATCTTTTGTTCAATGAAAAGAGTTCTCAGTTTAAACTGATATTTTGTGTCATATTTGGTGTTGAGATCTTATTTCGTTGTTGCCCATGTGATGTGACGATGCAACAACTTGTATCCACAGTATGTACTTATAGTTTTCGGCCCTTATTCAAGGAAATTTGTGCCATCCATATGCGTGCAAATGTTTTAAGTAATAACTGCCAACTTTTGCTGTTAGAACTTACTTAACAACTATTTTCATGACAACATATTAAAAGGGAACATACTGACGTATTTCATACCTGGACTAACTGTCCCTCAAGCTTTGTGCTTAATTTTTGACAACAAATACAGACCCGTTCACTTAGTAACTTCAACGTTGCTTTTGCATCAAGGAAAAAGATTCGAGATAATCTTTCTTTGCTTTAAACTAAGACGGGGGATCTGTTGATTTATCGTGACCTTAATTAAGTTTGAAATAAGGTAGAGGATCCGAGGACCCGACGTAACCTTACTTTTTTATTCTGAATTAAGATAGAGGATCTGATGATCCGGCGTAACCTTAATCGAATTAGAGCTAAGGTAGAGGATCCGAGGACCCGGCATAACCTTACCTTTTTTATTTTGAATTAAGATAGAGGATCTGATGATCCGGCGTAACCTTAATCGAATTAGAGCTAAGGTAGAGGATCCGAGGACCCGGCATAACCTTACTTTTTTATTTTGAATTAAGATAGAGGATCTGATGATCCGGCGTAAACTTAATCGAATTAGAGTTAAGGTAGAGGATCCGAGGACCCGGCGTAACCTTACTTTTTTATTTTGAATTAAGATAGAGGATCTGATGATCCGGCGTAACCTTAATCGAATTAGAGCTAAGGTAGAGGATCCGAGGACCCGGCGTAACCTTAGCTTTTTATTTTTAATTAAGATAGAGGATTTGATGATCCGGCGTAACCTTAATTGAATTAGAGCTAAAGTAGAGGATCCGAGGACCCGGCGTAACCTTAGCTTTTTATTTTCAATTAAGATAGAGGATTTGATGATCCGGCGTAACCTTAATCGAATTAGAGCTAAGGTAGAGGATCCGAGGACCCGGCATAACCTTACTTTTTTATTTTGAATTAAGATAGAGGATCTGATGATCCGGCGTAACCTTAATCGAATTAGAGTTAAGGTAGAGGATCGAGGACCTGGCGTAACCTTAGCTTTTTATTTTCAATTAAGATAGAGGATTTGATGATCCGGCGTAACCTTAATTGAATTGGAGCTAAGGTAGAGGATCCGAAGACCCGGCGTAACATTAGCTTTTTATTTTCAATTAGGATAGAGGATTTGATGATCCGGCGTAACCTTAATTGAATTAGAGCTAAGGTAGAGGATCCGAGGACCCGGCGTAACATTAGCTTTTTATTTTCAATTAAGATAGAGGATTTGATGATCCGGCGTAACCTTAATCGAATTAGAGCTAAGGTAGAGGATCCGAGGACCCGGCGTAACCTTAGGCACAACAGAATAGTATAAAAACGACGTGTATAAAATGACAACAACACTTTTATTAATAATAATATCGTTTCAAATTACTTACATTCCAAGGATGGGGTACAACTTTTTCATCCAAATCTGCCAGGTAGTAAGCTCCTATTCCAGCTATTGCCGTGATGCGATACGGTCCTTCCCAATTAGGTCCGAGCTTTCCCCATGCTGGATTTTTGGTATTACCCACTACTTTCCTCAACACTAAATCTCCAAGAGCAAACGGTCTCGGGTTCACGTTCAAATCATACCCCTGCTTCAGCTTTTGTTGATAATGAGCCAGATGGATCATCGCAGCTTCTCTTCTTTCTTGAACCAAATCCAGATCTTTTTCTAGTAGCCTATCATTGCTCTCCGGGGTGAAGGAACTTGTCCTTATCGTTGGAAATCCAATTTCCGAAGGTATAACAGCCTCGGCGCCATAAGTCATCGAGAATGGCGTCTCTCCTGTTGATTGGCGAGGTGTGGTCCGATACGTCCACAGGACATGAGGCAATTCCTCCACCCATCTTCCTTTGGCATCCTCCAGTCTCTTCTTCAGCCCATTTACTATAACTTTGTTGACAGCCTCGGCCTGCCCGTTCCCCTGCGGATAAGCCGGTGTGGAGTACCTGTTGGCTATGCCAAGGTCACAACAATATCGCCTAAACATCTTGCTATCAAACTGCAAACCATTATCTGAGATGAGGGTGCGAGGGACGCCAAATCGGGTAACAATGTTCTTCCACACGAATTTCTTCACATCGACATCCCTGATATTTGCCAGAGGCTCGGCTTCCACCCACTTAGTAAAATAGTCTGTGGCCACAATCAAATACCTTCTGTTCCCAGGCGCCTTTGGGAAAGGACCCACGATGTCCAGACCCCATTGCGCAAAAGGCCAGGGGCTCGTGAGGGGGTTGAGAACGCCCCCAGGTTGGTGAATGTTTGGGGCGAACCTTTGGCACTGATCACATTTCTTCACATAAGCTTGAGCTTCTCGTTGCATGTTGGGCCACCAATACCCTTGCGTGAGGGCTCTGTGAGCCAAAGACCTCCCCCCCGTGTGACTCCCACAAATCCCTTCGTGTAGCTCTTCCAGAAGCAGCTCAGTCGCCTCTGGATGTATGCATAGCAGATATGGGCCAGAGAAGGAACGTTTATAAAGCTTATTGTCCTCGGCCAGCCAAAATCGAGAGGCCTTCCTACGTATTTTGTCTGCTTCGACCCTTTCTTCGGGCAGAACATCATCCTTAAGGAAGGATATGATGGGGTCCATCCAGCTAGGTCCCACCCTGATCTGATGAACACGGATGACATTTCCAATATTTCTCGAAGGTTTGGGTAAGTCTTCAACTAAGATAATCCGAGGTAATCCCTTCGACAATGACGTAGCAAGAGTTGCTGGGGAGTGGCATGTGCATTGTTATTTCTAGGAACATGGGATAAGGTAAAGGATTCGAACTTACTTTGTACTATCTTGGCTTGACTCAAGTAGTCTCGCATCCTCGGATCTCTGGCCTCTACCTTTCCCTCCATTTGGCCTACAACGAGTTGCGAGTCCGAGAACACTTGTACGATCTTTCCTCCCAGTTTATGAACTATCTCCATCCCCTTTAGCAAAGCCTCATACTCGGCCTCATTATTTGTAGCCGAGAATCCCAGCCTTAAGGACTTCTCCAATGTGAGACCTTCTGGGGTCGTGATTACTAAACCCACCCTAGATCCCCTTTGATTGGCAGCTCCATCAATGTAAATGGTCCAACCCATAAGACCCTTGCCCGCCACCATACCAACTGATTTTCCATCAATGCCCCTATTATCGGCACTATCTCCTATTGTGGGCTCGGCAAATTCTGCTACCAAATCAGCCAATACTTGACCCTTTATTGAGGTGCGCGGCATGTACTTTATATCAAAAGAGCCCAAGATAGTCCCCCATTTTGCAATCCTGCTTGTATAATCTGCGCTCCGGAGTATGGCTTTGAGGGGAAGCTGGGTCAGGATAACCACCGTATGAGACTGAAAATAATGGGGGAGCTTACGTGTACCATGCACTATGGCTAGGATTGCCTTTTCTAATGGTGAATAGCGTATCTCGGCTTCATGCAGGGATTTACTCACATAGTAAACTGGCTTTTGTATATCCCCATCGACCTTTATCAGCACCAGACTAACGGCGTGGGCGGCCACTGCAATGTATGCAAATAGGACTTCATCAACTTCAGGCCGAGACATGATAGGAGGATGAGAAAGATATTCCTTAAGTTTTTGAAAGGCAACAGCACATTCTTCTGTCCATTCAAACCCTTTCCACTTGTTCAATAATTGAAAGAATGGCCTGCACCGGTCAGCAGATCTTGAGATAAATCGGTTGAGGGCCGCGGTCATCCCAGTCAACCTTTGCACCTCCTTTGGATTCCGGGGCGGTTGCAGGTTATTGATGGCTTTGACTTGAGCGGGGTTAATTTCGATGCCTCTATGTGTCACTAGGTAGCCCAGAAATTTTCCAGACCCTACACCAAAGGAGCACTTAGATGCATTGAGTCGTAACTTGTGCTCTCTCAGCGTCTGGAAAGTGTTATCCAGGTCTGGTATATGGGCCGAGATGGTTTTACTCTTAACCACCATATCATCAACGTACACTTCGATCGTTTTTCCTAGCTGTGGTTCGAACATTCGTGTCATCATTCTCTGATAGGTAGCCCCTGCATTTTTCAAGCCAAAAGGCATCACCTTATAGTGATAGTTTCCCGTGGGTGTGACAAAGGCTGTTTTCTCTTGGTCTTCTGGGGCCAAGGGTATTTGATGGTAACCTTGGAAAGCGTCTAAGAAGCTCATCCGAGGATGACCCACAGTAGCGTCCACCAACTGGTCTATGCGGGGCATTGGAAATGAGTCCTTGGGACAAGCCTTATTCAGGTCTGTAAAGTCTACACACACCCTCCACTTTCCGTTCTTCTTTTTCACTACTACTGTGTGTGCCAACCATTCTGGGTAGAATACCTCCTTGATTGCCCCTGCCTTCTTAAGTTTCAGTACCTCTTCCTTTACAGCGTCAGCATGCTCCTGAGACGAGCGACGAGATGGCTGCCTCCTCGGTACTGCTGTTGGGCTGACGTTGAGATGGTGACAAATGAAGTTTGGGTCAACCCCTGGAGCCTCGTAGGCATCCCATGCAAACACATCAATGTTTCGTTTCAGAAATGCAACCAGTTCTTCTTTTTCTCGGGATGGCAATTGACTCCCTACTTGGAAGAATTTCTCTGTGTCATCCGCAATAATCACTTTCTCCAGATCTTCACAACCGGACCCTTCAACCTCGGCCTTGTTCGGTTCAGCCGAGGATTCTAATTGCTATAAATTCTTTTCGGCCAGCGCTTGAGACTCCTGTGTTGTTTGATGTATGATGGCTGCTGTTATGCATTGCCTCGCCATGGACTGACTGCCTAGTATTTCTTCAATTCCATCCTCGTACGGGAACTTTACTTTAACATGTAAAGTTGACGAAACAGCGCCTAGAGCATGCAGCCATGGTCTCGCCACTATAGCTGTGTAAGGGGAGTAGGCGTCTACCACAATAAAATCCACGTCCACCACTACTGGCCCCGACTGTACGGGTAGTCGGATTAATCCCTTTGGAATAACCGCCTTCCCCTCAAAACTTATCAACGGGGAGTCATAAGCTGTGAGATCCTCAGGCCTCAAATTGAGCCCCTTGAACAAATCTGGGTACATGATGTCAGCCCCACTACCCTGGTCAACCATCACTCTCTTCACATCATAACCCCCTATTCTTAAAGTGATGACCAACGCATCATCATGCGGTTGGATAGTGCCCACTTTATCCTCCTCTGAAAATCCCAACACAGGCGAGGGGCTCCTCTTGAGCCTCTTCGGCTCGGCGTTGGTGTCGTCGGCAGAGGAACGTAGTACTGACATTATTCTGGTAGGACATGACCCTGTCCGACCTGGCGCTGCGAATATGACATTGATCGTGCCCAGTGGTGGCCTCACATTGTTGCTTCCCTGGTTCACGGAACCTGATTGGGTGCCTGGTTCATTAGGTCGATTCATAAATTGCCTTAACCTTCCCTCCTTGACCAACTGATCCAAGTAATTCCACAGGTTCCTGCAATTCTCTGTGGTGTGGCCCTTATCTTGGTGATAATTGCAATAGAGGTTCTGGTTACGTTTGGTAGGGTCTCCTATCATCCTGCTGGGCCATCTAAAGTACGGTTCTCGGCAAATTTTCTCCAACACTTGTTGTACTGGCTCACGAAATACGGCGTTTACTGTCTGGGGCGGGGCCGATCTAGTCTGGCTAGTGAAATCTCTTCGCGGCCATTTGCTGTTATACCTCTCTGCCTTGTAATCTCTACTCTCCTGAGGGATAGTTTTCATCTTCCCTTTACTTTGCTGCTGATCCTCCTCAACCCTCTTATATTCATCGATACGATCCATGAGCCGACGAACTGTTTTCACTGGCTTCTTGGTCAAGGACTTCCTTAGATCATGTTCAACTGGAAGGCCGACCTTAAAGGTGTTGACTGCCACTTCATCAAAATCGCCATCGATCTCGTTAAACGCTTCCCAATACCTGTCCGAGTAGGTTTTCAGCGTCTCGCCCTCTCTCATGGCCATGGACAGTAACGAGTCTAAAGGCCGAGGTACCCTGCTGCATGTAACAAAACGAGACCCAAACGCCATTGTAAGTTCCATATAGGAATCAATGGAGTCCGCTTTTAAGCCGTTGAACCACCTCATCGCGACAGGCCCTAAACTTGAGGGGAAAACTTTACACATCAAGGTTTCGTTCTGTGAATAGACCGCCATGCGCTAATTAAAATGGCTCACGTGCTCCACTGGGTCTATTTTGCCATTATAAATGGTGAAGTTTGGCTGCGTGAACCTACGGGGAAGTTTTCCCCTCTCAATACGTCGTATGAAGGGTGATTTGGAAAGTTGGAGCAGCGCTTTCCCCATGGCGTGGCTGCCCGAGCCCCTGGGAAGGGATTTTTTGCTCACCATATCATGGGGACTCCCTTCTTGGTAAGAAAAGGTCTCACTAGGAGGAGTTGCCGACCTCTGCTTGTAACTACTGCTCTGGGAATCATCTGACGAAGGGTCAGATATGGAAGGCGCACGTTTACGTTTGACCCTACGTAATTTCCTTTTCAGATGATCAATTTCCCTCTGCATGGCCCTAGTATTTGCCTCATTAGGGCCCCTGCTTCTATCCTGAGGATTACCGGCGATTCGCACCGAGTGCACACTGCCTTCTCGATCTTCTATATGTTCTGTCTGTTGATATGGATCCCCGTGCTGAGATCCAAGAGATTCAGCATGGTCTGGATTCAAACCCGCCATCATGCTATCTGCACCAAAAACTCAAGGATTCCCACAGACGGCGCCAATTGTAAGGGCACGGATCGAGCTAGATATTGGATTGAGTCTCTGAGCCCTAAACAATGAATTTATAGAGAGCAGGATCTTAATCCAAGGATTTTGGCGGTAAATAACATCCAGGTGTGGCTTGATCACAGAACCTATATATATGTATTTATCAGTCACAGACGAAATATTCCTTTGTGTATTATTGCCGAGGACAAATGCTTGAATTTCTTTACAAGTTCTCACTCTTTCTCTCTTTTTCTTCACTTTCTCTGATTTTTCTTTCCCCCCCTTTCTACGTCTTCTTCCTCCACCCTTTATAGGCCTCTTTCCTTTTTCCTTTCTTCCACGTGTAACCCTGACCTTCTTCACTTTTGGATACTTGTCCCATCATCCCTTTTTACTCAGGTCTCTGGTGGTGAAGATATGGTTCAAACCCAACGTTCAGGCGTCACTTCTTCATTAATGCGGCCAGAGTAGCAGGTGTAGAGCTTTAAATGCGGTGATAACAGCCTTTTCTGGATGTTCCCCTACCCTCCCCTTTAATCTTTATCTTTATCTCATTAATTCTAGCACCACAGGCTTCCGTTAGGGGAGCTGTTGGAATGTTAAATCAGTCATGCCATCCTCGGCAACCCTTGCCGAGGACAATGCTGTCCTCGGACGTCGTATTCCTTGGTATTTTGATCATGCATGACACTCCTTCTTATCACGTGTCTTTGTAGATTGGACGGATTACGTCCTCGGACCATTTCCAGATGTGAGGTTGGGCTTCTTTCATTGTAAGAGTTTCTGGGCCGGCCCACTGCGTGTAATTCGAGCCCAATGGTACTACACTTACTTATCACCACCATTCTCTGCACTGCGCTCTATTACAAACATTTTAAACCAAGGTAAAATGAGGTATTTCACATACTCCAAGCAAGGATTCCCTTCCACAATACCTGGAAGACAGTATGCTTTCTTTATCTTCAAATTCACTTCAGCCTACAACATGATGGCAGAATGAATCTAAGGTTAACCTAGTTTGATAATTCACTAAATCCTTATGCTATGTGCAACTAATAAAAAAACACAATGCAACCCCCTAAATGGCAACTTGATACCAATTTACCTGCACCCTACCTCGTCATCTTCCATAAAAATGGAAGATAGTGGATCACTTTTCAACATCTTCGCCTGACCTTCTTGTAAACCGGGTAACATGTCTGTAAATCACCATTAATCAAAACAAATAAAAACCACACAACTATACAAAAATGTTACAGGATACAAAAATAAATAGAAAAATAGTCAGTATAAAGAATTAGGAACATAGGCGTGACTAAATAATAGGCTTGTTTTTCCTCTTGATGTCATCACAGTACTCTCTTGCAAGTACATTCACTTTTCGCTGATCCATTCCCAGTTGGCAAATGTCGGCCTATTTATTTAAAAAAAAAAATTCATATAGTTCAAAAAAAATTATGTTTTTCCACAAAATCAACATAGGATCTCCCAACCCCCCTATCTTTCCCTCTTTCAAGACCACATGTATTATAGTGAGAAACATATGCAACAGGATCAGAAGACAAGACTAATAGAAAAACGAAGTCCACAGAACAAGGAAGCAAACCACCTGAGAGCCAGATTAACACAGCCAAGCTAGGCAGTTGTTAGTAGTTGCATAAATAACAAAGCAGTTAAAACTTCAAATCAAGTATTAGTTTACAAGTAGATGGCATAACCATGTTAAGGTTATTACAACTTCCATTCCTATAACCCCAACGTGGTATCCAAAGTGGTATGGGAGGATGAACCGAGAACTGATGAACAAATGAAGCTTAGGTAAAAATTATATAGCCATGGCTTTATGAATCATATTCGCTTTAGTGCTGACCTCTCTCTACTAACATGGGTTTCTCTATTTCAATTAGTTTCGTAATTGTGTCTACATTTCAGCAATTTCTATTATTTTTTATAAGTGGTTTGGTGAGTTAGAAATATCTATTGTTTAGCCTTCATTTCTACCCATTGCACTTCCCACTTTGAAACAGGCTCAAAAAATCCAATACTCAAACCAGTTTAATCTTTCTAATGGGTCTGACTGAGATCACAGTCATTTTAACTCCGTTTTGAGCTATAAGACTTTTGGGCGACTGAAATCACAGAGTACTTGGTTGAAATTGAGATGTAATCGTGCTTAAATAAATTCTAAACAGTAATCATTATATTTTACCGTGTATAAAGATACAGCACTAGTTAACACCCTAGGAGTAAAACAACAGCAAATTGCCTACAGAATTTTATAGCAATGAGGAAATCCATGCAACATTCAAACAAATGAGAAGTGCAAGGGACTGTCTTGGCACAAGCCAACCAACAAAACCAAATGGTCTATTCACAAACTAAAAGTGAAAAAGGAAGCACCTTCAAGAAAAAAAACATCAGCACATTGCATGCATGGGTAGAAAATTTGGGCTGCAGTCAACTTTTCCTTCTCACTTCGACCCATAATTTGACCACACCTACAGAAAAATAAAATATAAGTAAAAAAAATGACCACATAAACAGCATGTTAAAATAATAATAATAACAATGTTGCAGCATATAGTGTTACGGGCTTTAGGCCCAAACTAGTTTACTTGTATAGCACACATTCTTGTACTACACTTATATTTATTTGTACTACACTCATATTTACTTGTACTGCACTTATATGCCTCCTATATATATAAAATTACTCATGTATATTCTTTCAGTGAGAAATAGAATACAATCATTCAGTATTTTTAACATGGTATCAGAGCCACCACTCTGACCTTTTCTTAGCAGTCTTGTCTTTATTGATGTTACTCCATTCTCAACATCGCTTCCGCCATCACAGCAGTTGCTGCAGTTTTTCGCCGTAAAACCTCCAATGTCTCCCAGTAGTTGTCCTTGGGTTCCGAACCTGCAGCCGCCATTGTTGAGGAGTGCCGCACCATATAGACCACTGCACTTACTATCTCCGCCGTGTATCTTGATCCGACAATTATTTTTCAGGTACCACAATGATCGTCTCATCCCGATCTACTTCATCGTGGAAACCTCGCAGTCATCGAATCCTGCACGCGCCCGCACGCGCCACCAACAGATTCTGTGTTGAAGCTCACACACCCCGCGCGCTTCCACACGCCAATTGCTTTCCTCATGCGCCCCCACGCGCCGATTTCCGTCCTCAAGTGCTACCACGCGCCAGACTTACACCTACTGACGTCAGCCCTAGATGACGTCATCTGCTGATATCAGCGTCCATCGCCTGCTGACGTCACCCGCCACATCATCGTTGACCAGGCCGTTGACCCACATTGACTAGACTGTTGCCCCGTGTTGACTTGACCGTTGACTTTGACTGAAGGTTGACTTTGACCATTGACTTTTCTCTAGGGTTGACTTTTTTTGCAGACCAGGTGCTCATTGCCTAGTTTTTCACATAGATTTCATTTTTATAGTCCATTTTCACAAATTTTGCTTCTAAATGAAGAATAAGGACAGGTCTTCTTCTTATTGCAATAATAGTCGCCGACAATCCACTAAACGTTTTTACAATTTTTACAAACGTTTTGGCCACAATATTGAGACTTGCTATCATCGCAATAAATCAGCTGTTTCAATTTCTGCTGCTACTGTTGCTAACACTGAGAGTGTCCAACCAATGGCTCCCGTCTCTGCACAGTCTAAGTCTTCAGGTCGCACTTTCACCATGTCCACAGATGACCTTAAAAATATCATCGCCAATGTCATTCGTGTGGTTGGCAATGCATCTTATTCCTCTTCTCCCTCAGCTTTATATGGTATGTCTCCTTCCTCTTAGCTTATGGATTCTGCTTATTGCAATCACATGACACCTCACTCGTCCTTATTTTCTGAACTTAAACCTGCACAACACCCTCTTAATATTCGCACAGCAAATGGTTCCACAATGTCTGGTCATAATATGAGTTTCGTTTCGACCTCCAACTTCTCAGTTCCTGGGGTCTTTAATGTTCCTGACCTTTCTTACAATTTGTTTTTTGTGGGATAATTAGCTGAGTTGGGTTATCGCATTATATTTGATTATTTTGGGTGTATTATGCAGGATCCAAGGATGGGATGGAAGCTTGGGACCGGTCCCAGAGTTGGGTGTATGTTTCCTATAGATAACCTTCGTCTTCCATTTGTTGCTCCTGTTTCTGTTGCCGCATCTGCTGTAGTTTCTTCTATTCCTTCCCTTGCATTTTGGCATGCTCGACTTGGCCACGCATCTTCTTTTCAAGCACAACAATTGGCTTCTAGAGGTTTGTTAGGTTGAATGTCTACAAAATGTTTTGATTGTGTTTCATGCTAGCTAGGAAAACAACCAGCTTTACCTTTCAATACTAGTGAATCAAAATCCACTGATATCTTTGATCTTATTCATTCTAATGTTTGGGGACTTTCCTCTGTCTCTAGTATTGGTGGATCTCGATATTTTGTTGTCTTTGTTGATGATTATTCTCGCTATAGCTGGATTTTCAATATGAAACATCGTTTTGAATTATTGCAAGTATATTCTAATTTTGCAAAAATGGTTGAAACTCAATTTCCCAAACGTATCAAAATTTTTCGATCTAATAATGCTCTTGAGTATACTTAATATGCTTTCCAAGCTGTTTTGCATTCCTATGGCACTGTTCATCAACTAACTTGTCCAGGTACCTCTCAGCAAAATGGTAGAGCCGAACGAAAATTTCGTCATATTCTTAACACTGTTCGTGCTCTCATTCTCTCTACCAAAGTTCCTGCTCTTTTTTGGGGCGAAGCTGCTCTTTATGCTGTTCATACTATTAATCGCATTCCCAGTCCTGTCATCCAAAATCAAACTCCATATGAGTGCCTTTCTTGGGTCACCTCCAGATTATCACCACCTTCGCTCCTTCGGTTCTGCTTGTTTCGTTCTTCTTCAGCCATATGAGCATAACAAATTTGAGCGTAAGTCAAGGATTTGTTGTTTTCTTGGCTATGGCGAAACTCAAAAGGGGTATCATTGTTATGATCCTGTTTCTCATCGTCTTTGTATCTCCTGCAATGTTGTCTTTTGGGAACATTGCCTCTTTGTCGAGCTCTCTCACTTCCGTGCTTCTCTATCTTCCTCTTCTGTCTTAGATCTATTTCCTGATGAGGCACATATTCCTTTTGTAGCTGCTCCTGACCCTCTTGTAGCTGCTCCTGATCCTCCTGTAGCTGTTCCTGATCCCATTATAGACTTCTCTGTCCAATCATCAGATATCGTTGATCCCTTTCCTAGTTCCCCCTTTAATGAACAGGTGGAAGATGAACAAGTCGAAGACGAGCTACCCAACCCTGATCCTGGGTCCCCTGCTCCTGCTCTGCCTGAAGATCTTGTACAAGACATTCCACCTCATCACTCAACTTGGGTAAGGTTCATTCCTGCACATTTACTTGACTATCATTGTTATACTGCCCTTACTACACTACACGAGCCTCACACCTATCGTGAGGCTTCCACTGACCCTTTATGGCAGATTGCAATGAAAGAGGAACTTGATGCATAATCTAAAAACTATACTTGGGAGTTGGTCACTCTCCCCCCTGGGAAATCTATGGTTGGTTGTAAGTGGTCTAAAAGATTAAGACTTACTCTGATGGGTCCATTGAGTGCTACAAAACTCGTCTTGTTGTAAAAAGGTGTTACACAGGAGTATGAGATTGATTATGAAGAGACCTTTCCTCCTGTTGCTCGTATCTCATCTGTCCGTGCCCTCTTAGCTGTTGCTGCTACCAATAAATGAGACTTTTTTCCAGATGGATGTCAAAAATGCATTCCTTAATGGGGATTTAAGTGAAGAAGTTTATATGCAACCTCCTCCTGGTCTCTCTATTGAATCAAACAAGGTTTGTCACCTTTGACGTGCACTTTATGGCCTTAAACAAGTTCCACGAGCTTGGTTTGCCAAATTCAGCTCTACCATCTCTCGCTTGGGTTACATGGTCAATCATTATGATTTTACCTTATTTCTTCGTCGCACTGACAAATGCACTATTTTACTTCTCCTATATGTAGATGATATGATCATAACTGGTGATAACCTCGGTGGCATTCAAGAACTTAAGGATTTTCTCAGTCAGCAGTTTGAGATGAAAGATCCTGGACATCTCAGCTACTTCTTGGATCTTGAAATCACTCATTCTACAGATGGACTTTACATTACTCAAGCCAAGTATGCCTCTGAACTCTTGTCTAGAGCTGGACTCACTAATAGCAAGACTGTTGACACTCTAATTGAGCTTAATGCGCATTTAACTCCCTCAGGAGGGAAACCATTGTCTAACCCCTCTCTTTACAGACGCTTAGTTGGCAGCCTAGTTTATCTCATTGTTACTCATCCAGACATTTCCTATACTGTTCACCAGGTGAGCCAGTATCTGTCTGCTCCATGATCGACCCACTATTCTACTGTTCTACGCATTCTTTGGTGCCTAAAGGGCACTCTCTTCCATAGTCTTTTCTACTCTGCTCAATCTCCTCTTGTTCTCCATGCATTTTTTGATGCTGATTGTGCAAGAGATCCCACTGATTGTGAGTTCACCATTGGATTTTGCTTTCTTCTTGGTTCTTCTCTGATTTCTTGGCGAAGTAAGAAACAAACTCATGTGGCCCGTTCCAGTACTAAAGCAGAATATCGTGCCCTTGCTGATACCACATCTGAGCTTCTTTGGTTACGACAGCTTCTAAAAAACTTAGGTGTGTCTACATCCTCTGATACTCCTCTTTATTGTGACAACAAGAGTGTCATTCATATTGCTCACAATGATGTCTTCCATGAACGGACTAAACACATAGAGATCGATGGTCATTTTATCCATTATCATCTTGTCCATGGTGCTCTCAAGCTAATCTCAGTCTCCTCTACAGATTAACTTGCAGATATCTTCACCAAGTCACATCCTAAAGGAGGCCTTCGTACTTTGGTTGACAACCTCAAGTTGGTCTCACATCCACCTTGAGTTTCAGGGGGGCTGTTACAGTATATAGTGTTATGGGCTTTAGGCCTAAACTAGTTTACTTGTATAGCATACATTCTTGTCATATTTACTTGTACTGCACTCATATGCCTCCTATATAAAGACACTCGTGTAGATTCTTTCAGTGAGAAATAGAATACAATCATTCAGTATTTCTAACAAATAATAATCGTCATCATCAATAACTCACCTGGTTATCCTTGAAATCGTATTCCTTCGTGCTATATTCATCATAAGAGGCCAGTACTCATGAGCTCTCGAGTTTATCTCCTTCGAGGGCCACAGAAACTCCACCTTACCTCCATCAATATCCATCCCAACGGCCTTCCAAATCTCAATGAGGTAGTGCCCAACAACCTCAATTTTCTGCAAGTCACCTCCCATCTTATTGTTTAGCTGGGCAAACCAATCTGCAATCCATATTTTCACTCTGCACCCAGTAGATGTCAGCTTGTTCACATTTATTGTCTTCATAACTCCTTGTACAACAAATTAAAAAAATTAAAAAATTAAAAAAACCATCTCCAACCTCAGAACATAAATTATATCGAAACCCAACAAAACGACACAATTCTAAAGCCAGCATGACAATATCAACAAATACACAAACATGTCCCATTATTGTTTCATAGGTTCTTTGAGTTAACTTTATGATAAACACTGCTTGCTTGCTATAATGTCCAGCATAATCAGATTTAATAGTTTTATTCATGAGAAATTATCATAGTATTCTGAGTTAAAATCATGCCGCCACTATCACGTGTAATGATTAAATTGAACATTAAACCTTTGATACAAGTGGTGATTTTATCACTAAAACATTAATGTACATTGCTCATCTTATAACTCAAAAATATAGAAATTATAATAATTGAAAAGACATAGATATGAATAGAAAAGCAGTGGGTACCTGAGCGATGTGCATTCGACCAGAGGGCTCGAACCCATCGTAGCAGATGGGTTCGGGTTTCTTTTCGAGAAGATTACAAAGCTCGTCTTCTTGAATACACTCCTCTCCTATGCTCCTCACGATTTGGTACCTCTCCTCCAGGCTCATCATCCTACATCAATTTCATTTGTAACGAACAAATTGGACCCAATTTTTCAATTAAAAGTGAACAAAGAAAATTGCGCATTGAATTTCTGAGAGAGATTTTGTATTGGTTGGTTGGGTTGGATGAGGAGGAAGCGAAAGAGATTGTGAGGGATTGAAGCGAAAGAGATTGTGAGGGATTGAATCTCTACCTTTGGTGGTACGACGGCTTGGTTTTGATCTTGATCGGGTGCTTTCGTCGCCATTGGTTTGGACTTTGAGGGTTACAGATCTCAGAACGATAACCGAATTGGAGAGGGCGAGAGAGAATGCATGCGAGCGGTTCTTTGTGTTTTCAGTGTGTTTGCTTTGCTGCTGCTAGGGTTTTTAGATTTTTTATTTATTTATTTATACGAGATGACTATATACACTGAAGGAATGTGAACTGAAGAGTCCTCGTTTGTTAAAAAAGAAAAGAAAAAGATAATGGGTTGGGTTTAGAATCTTATTAGATGGATGAGGATTCAGATGGGCCGGAAAGGAATGAGTATTTATGAGTGAGACGTTGGATTTGTTGGGAGCGTTACGATGGCAAGGCATTTTTATCGTGGTGGTGGCGAAGGAGGAGGTTATGCATGTGTACAAAGAACGTTGAATGAAAGTAAGGATTATTTGAAGGATGGGAGGACAATTGAATTGGCTGGCATGCCAAGCTTTTGGGCCCACCCTGACCCTGTGTTATGAAACACACATAGTAACCAACTCTTTCCTTTCTTTCTTTCCATTTAAGATTTATTGGCCTCATTGCGAAGTTGGCAAATTTCCTGAAACGCTTTTCATCATTTTCCACGATATACAAACTAATATTGAGATACTTTAATACATAAATAAATAATATATAGGAGTGTGATGAGTGTTATGACTTATGCTTTTATGGGTGAAATAATTTTTTCAGAGCCTTTAAGCATGCTTTTTAGGGAGATTTAAATTTGTTGGGTAGAAGATTAGTGTGTAAAACTCTCTCCTGGAGACTTGAACCCCGACTCTTACCCCTCACACTCCACAAACATTTATATTTGTCGGGTGACCACCTCATTAAGGGTAATAGATAATTAATTTATATATAAATGAATCATAAATGGATAATTACGCATCCAATCCATTTATAACCCAACCTGCCCATTAGCCACCCCTAACCATAAGTTAATTGACCATTGTTTTTCGTATGGTTAGCTTAAGGTTTAAATCCTATAAATACTCATATTGAATTTATTATAATTAAGTAATTTGATGGACAAATCCCTTATTAGAATTCTAGACAACAAGGTGACAGCTCTAAATTTTTTATTCAATTCACAAATTTGACTTGGCAACTTCTCTGTCAAAAACGAGCAACACTGTGGGTTTTGGTTTTCTAATAAGGAACAATAAGGTTGAAGTCTTAGTAGCATCATGTCATCATGTTCAGAAAAATTTAGAGGCTGTATGGGTGAAACTCATCACTGAAATATCATCACTCATCACTCTATAACTCTTCACTTATCACTAAAAAATCTCCAACTTCCTTCAGTGGCATGTTTGGCACTTGTTTCCAACGTCTAATAACTCAAAAATTTTAACTTTTTGTGGGACCCACTGCTTGAGCACCATGTCAGGCTCACGGTTAGCCAACCTGCATATACATTCAAGACAAACCAATTTCACCTCTTTTTTCCCTTTAGCCCACATCTTTCCCCAAAACACTCGATGAACCCAGCCAAGGATATCCATCATCCTTGCCAGTGTCACCAATCTCCACCATCACCTAGCGGTGTACCTTGTGCTCATTGTCACCCAACTTGCAAGATCTCCTCCGACAGGAAGCAACGGCACCAATCTCCTCCATTGTGACGCAACGGCGCTGATCAAGGATGCAAGAAAGGAGCTCTAACCCGAAGAAAAAGAGAGAAGGAAAACATAGCTTTGAAATTGATCTGTCACAAAATTTTATTTTTTCTTTTTATTATTAGTGATTTGTATTTTGTGTTTTGATGGGGATTATGGATTTTGATGTTAAATTTCAAGCTAATCTTGATTGAATTCAAGTGGGTATGATCTTGATTGAATTAAACTTAGATTTCTAAGTTTAATTTTTGTGGGTTTTGTAAGTTTTTGTGTTAGTGCTGAATCTTCGTCCTTCACCCCAGTCACGCCGACCAATCCGACGACGTCGTCCAACCCAAACTCGGCCACTACTCAGACCAGCGATGACATGGAGAAGAAAGGTGCGAAGGGGAGGGCGTGTGAGATTGGAGAAGAAATGTGTGAGATGCTGTGAATTATTTGCTCTGAATTTTTTCTTTTGAAGGACCTGTGCACTATAATTAGCCATTGGGTGGAGTGTTGGAGATAGCAAAGCTCTAAAATGGATTTAACAAGTCTCTGACGTGGGCCCATGTGTTTTGATAGAAATTATCAAAATGTCATTATAACTCGGTTTCCATAACTCAAAAACATCTGTTGAATCTCATTTTTGAAAAGCCCAACAGCAGGAAGAAGCCCAACAATATATGCAAGAAGAGAGTTAGTGGATTGAGAGAAATGAACCATTAGCGGCAGAAATAATGGATCATAGGCCTATAAAATAAATAAATGGGTATTGAGAAAAGCAAATGGGCCTAGAAGAGCCCAAATGAGGAAGTAGTAAACCCATGGGCATTATGTAATGAGAAAAAGTAAGAATGAGCTACAATAGGCTCAATGTAATGAAGTAAGAAAGAAAGCAATTGATGGAAAGCCCATGAACTCCAAGGATGAAGGATAAGTAATTGGGCCAAGGAAACCCAAAAGAATTAGCAAGGTGCCTATGAGAATGCAGAATTAGGAATGGAACGAGGATGCCCAAGAAAAGCAAATGGGCTAAGGATGCCTAGGGAGAAAGAAATAGGACAAAAGAGTTCACAAACAATGTAACAGATTGAGAAAGCACAAAGTAGCATGAATGACCATACAGAGTCATTGAAAGAAGGACAGGCAGCAGGCCCAAAGAGGCCCAACAAACACGGGTCCAATTAAGAACACCGTGGCAAGAATAGCAAAATGGTGTCGCAGGAATGACAACAAGACTACGGGTGGAGCAAGAAATAGACTAAAAGGAGAAACCCAAGCAAGGCCCAACCCTTGAAAAGAAGCAAACCAATAAGGAATGAAAGACCAGAAGATGATTCACGCTATAAGAGGTCAAGGATGGGCGGCAGAACACACAGACGAGTCCCAGACCATGGCAAACACCTGAGCAGCAGATAGGTTTTTGACGTACACAAGAAGTGGAGTACGCGCAAGACCTAGGCACTACTAGCCTGTACCCAGCCAATACAGGAGTGGTGGGTCATAAATCAAAGGTAAAAGAAAGTATGGTCTGGCGGTGGAGAGAAGGGAAGCCTATTCTGGAGTTCCTGCTCAAACTCTTTTAGGGGAAATGTCTTGCTAGGATGACATACCACCTAAAAGAGGGAGGATGAGCTGGAACCACTAGGTGCATGCCATGAGGGATAGAAAGAGATAACACACACACTGTGGCAGATGAGAAGGCCACAATGAGCAAACAAACAAAACAACCTTCTTTTTCTAGTAATGGGAAGTGGCATAACTAGCACAGGTAAGAGATGGTGGCTAGGGTACTAACAAATCAGTGGTGGTCGGCAAGGACACTTAGACCAAACAAAAGTTGTTAAAGGGTAAAATGGTAAAAAAATAGTTGCAACAGACAGTATATAAAGGGCCTTTGCTGTGCACAGTGAAAAAAAGAAAAAACGGTAGCAATCACCACAAGAGTGATCACCATCACGTCGCATAAGAAAGCACTAAAGAAAAGAGAGAAAATAAAAAGGAAAAATTGAAATAGTAAAACATGGGAAAGCAACAGAGAGTTAGAAAAAGAGCAAGAGAAAGTAGAATAGCAGGCATGCACCAATAGGTTTTCTCCTTCTCTCCCTCTTAAAGCTTACCTTCTGCTAAAAAATCCTTTTGGGCACAACCCATTCAAGTCCGCTCCCTCAAAGTGTGTAATTTTCGCGGCAGGATCCTCTAGCGAGGTTACCCACATTGAGGAAATGGTTCCCTCATTGGCCATAGTCTTGTGACTAAACTGAACATGGCAAGCTATTATATTATTCTTTAACTTCACTGATTACTGTTGTCGTTTCTCCTCTAGGCTTTATTATTATATTTACAACTTGTTCTTTTCTTTTTTTTTTAACGAAAGATTGCTTACTTAGTTTGCCTAAAATAATGTATCTCACTTATCATTATTTTGTTGTACCCATTCTGCCGCAACTTTCTTCTGCGGCAACTTCGCCTGCCATGGGCATGTGACAAAAGTTTCGGCAAACGGAGGCATAGTTTGTGCATAAACTGAACCAAAGTGAGTTGCAGTTGGGCCGGTCCCAACTTTCTTATCCAGAATACTTGGGCCCAGCACAGCAGGAGACAGTCTAGCCCAAAATCATAAAAAGACCCACCACAACACCCAAAAATTGTTTTCAGTTTTGCTAACTCATTATTCAAAAATCAGAGAATTGAGTGATGGAAACAAAACTTGAAAACAAATCCAAACAGGCTTTTTCTCCGTGGGTCCCACTATTTTTGAGTGATGAGTGATAGAAACATCAAAATCCAAACAGCCCCTTAAACTCTCTTTACACAGAGCAAAGGGTGATGAGATTGGCGTTGTTGTTTTGTCAAAGTATTAGCTTCTCAAAGGTGATTGTGGAATGCAATTTTGTTGAACTAGTGGATATCTTGAATTCAGACAAAATTTGCTCTTTAGAAGCTGCTCGGATCATTGACGATATTAGCTTAATTAGAAATAGTTTTTTTTTTTTAAATAAAAAATTGATAATATACTATTACGATGTAATCGTGCTGCCTTAGCTTTGGCTAGTGTTGCAAAAGAGGGTGAGGAAGCCATTGTTCAGTTAGAAAAATGTTTGTCTTTCTTCTTCCCCATTGTACAACATGATTTCCTTGAATAAAGTTTACTATAGTTTCCTCTCAAAAAAAAAAAAAAAAATAGTGTTAAAGTTCAAACATGTTAGGTGTGACATTGAACCAAAAGTAAAGGGTTGGGCATCCTTCATCTTCTATTTTATTCCCACCTACATATGTTAAGATGTGTTGAAATAATTACTCCAGCTCAAACCAATTATTCCAACTTCCAATAGTATAAATGAACAGCTCTAGTAAATTCAGCTTCATCACTCTGTCCAGTGTATAATTTGTTTTTAATGGAATTGTCTAGTGTATACTTTGAAGTATTATATACAACTATATAAGCACTCATTTGAAATTAGAATCGGTGTTGACGTGTTGGATTGGTGATATAAATAGGATTGGACAATCCTCCCCCTTCCCCACGGCCCACCCCTAAAAGGTTTACATAATTGTCTAAAATAGTTGTACCATAATAATAAATGCTCTTCACTAAAAGATGACAAATCCCTTTCCATCTAGTCTAGGTTAAAAGGTGCTCAACTATGCGTCCATTTTTCTCTTTCCCTTAATTAATTGTTAACTGCCAAACTACTAATAATAATAATAATAATGATAATAATCTCAAACAAAAAACTACCCAAAATAAATCACATTTACATGGAAATCATTCTCACAAGTCACATATTTTTTTAATGCATACACGGCATGACTTTTTTTTTTCTTTTTTTTTTTTTTATTGAGAACACACACACACACATATATAGGCAAACAGATGAGATAAAAGAATACACTTACACGTCAACACCAAGGCGGTTAGTGTCGCGAAACAAGTAATAAACTCCTTCTCAATATCATTCCTTACTGATGTGGGACAACTCAGCAACACTGAGTATCTTTTTTTTTTTTTTTTGAGAAACACACACACACACATATATATGTATAGGAAAAGGGGGATGAGATACTCAGTGTGTGTTTCTCAAAAAAAAAAAAAAAGATATTCAATATTGTTGAGTTGTCTCACATCGGTAGGGTGTGATATTGAGAAGGGTTTATCATTTACTCCGCGACACTAACTACCTTATTGTTTGCTTGTAAGTGTATTTCCTTATCTCATCTCCCTTCGCCTACACGGTATGACTTTCATTCCATCCAAGAGGCAAGCTTAGACTCAAATTAAATTGGACTGACACCGTAATTATTTCACAAAATTTTTGGTGACATACACATTTGAGATGGTGAAAAATACAATTATACAAAAAATAAAATAAAATATGAAGACTTAAGAAATTATATGCCACCAAATAAATAAAATATTTTAAAAAACTAAATTGCAATTTACAATCTTATAACTTTGGGTAATTTTGATTTTGTCCCATGATATCTAAAAATTCAAATTTGTACCCTTAATGTTAAGCATAGTTTTTGAAACTAGACATTCCGTTCACGCCCAATGCCAACATGTTTGTTAAATGTTAAATAAGTGTATAATCTTTGCAGTTGGTCTAATTAAAATGTGTCATGACATTTCAAAACACAATCATTAAATAAATAAATTTTCTCAAAAAAATCATTAAATAAATAAATTATTAATTTTACCAAAAAATAAACTTTTCTTAATCTTTCATCAAAATGATTCTTTACCCCCAAAGAACTAAATTTTACCAAGCAAGGAAAAAAAATGTTAGCTGCTCGTTACTTTTGATTGTGTGAATTTAGCGGTTTGAAAACATGAAATTGAATTATAAAATAAACTAATTACACTTCCTCTTACCTGCCTTCTTAATTGTTGAATCTTCTCCGTTACATGGCACAACACTAATTGGCTTCTTTATTGTTGACTGTTGAGTCTTCAATATCAACAATACCTACTTTTGATGGCCTATAATCTTTGCACAACACTAATTGGCTTCTTTATTGTTGAATCAATATCAACAATACCTACTTTTGATGGCCTTCTTCTTGATATTAATCTTTCCTTCTTCTTCTTTCTTTTTTTTTTTTTTTTTTTTTTTTTTTTATGAGAAAAACTAATCTTTCCATATTAATATTGAGTTACCCTACCTTATCTCTACTCCCTATCTCATGGGGACGTCTCAGTCTCACCTTACCCTACAATACAATAATATAAAAAATCAAGTGTAGTTTACTTTTAGTATTTTTTTAACTAGATATGTTCTTTTGTTTTAAATATACAATGACAAATGATAGTAAATTTTAATTTCCTAATCTTATTTAGTTAATGAGTAATGTGACAGTTTCTTATTAAAAAAGAAGAAGATTATTTGGAAAAAAAATTAGAGGTAAGCCAAACTCAAAAAATCATACTTAAAATTGCAATTTAATTAATCACATAAAGTGCGCGTTTGGCAACACTTATTTTTGTCAACTTATTTTATTATTCAGATTATTTTTGCTACTATTGATGGCCTCATTACACTTTTTAGTACTATTCATGAGTTCCACTGTACTATTTTAGCTAATTTTTACCTTTATCTACAGTAATTTCAATAAAAAGTTTTCAGTTTCAACAAAATAAGCGAATCCCAAATAAACCTAAAATCATACTAATTATTATCAAACAACACAATAATATAACCAAATTTAACAAAAGAATGCCTCATTTGAGATATGGGACAAAAAACTTGCCCTATCCCTACCTTACTGGGGTGCGTTGGAATGAGGTAAAGCAAATTTGTTATCCTAATTTAAATTACATTGTATTGAGTTGAAGTGGCACTTAAAGGACACCTCAACACAATCTATAGACAAAATTATCCAAATAAAATCCAAGTGTTTGTGGTATGGACTTAAATTTTAAAATTTGGAGAGAGAAGATCAAAATAATTTCAAACTTTAAATATGTTAATTATAATTTAGTCATTTTTCATAAATAACCCGTGGGAGAAGTAGAGATGAGGATTAGTGGACACAAAAATATATATATATATATATATATATCATTTAGAGGGAAAAATCTCTCATGCACCATGTGTACGAGACCAATCTCTCACAGGCAGGTCTCATGTGCCTGGCGCATGAGATACCAGCTTTACTAAGAGTTTTGGACCCTAATTTAGTATTTAAGAAAAAATAAAAAAGTATTATTATTATTTATTATTGGGTAAATTTCACTAACTACCCTTGAGGTTTAGGGTATTACCAAGCACATTCAAAAGTTTTAAAAAATGACCAATTTGGTCATTGGTCACTAACATCATCTGTGCACCGTTGTATTAAACAATTTTTTTTTCTTTCTCTTCATCTCACCCTTCATGCCGAGCTCTCCCTTATTTCTGTCTTTTTGATCTGGAGCTTTCTCCAGAAACCAAAAACCAACCATGGTCGAGCCTCCATGACTCTATCTTCGATTAGCCTAAGTCTAAGCCTCCTCAACCATCAACTCTCCTCACTGAAAATCACTCTATTCCCTCTTCAATCTCAATGATCTAAACGGAGTAAAGCCTCCATGGTCCTCCATGGTGAACCTCAGCCAACACCACCATAAAGATGGCCTCTCATCTCTCATTTCACTTTTCTCTCTAAAACTCGAGACCAACAAACATATTCTCCCTATCTGAGATTCATTCCCTCAAAGCCCCAAACCCACTCTTTGATCTATAAGCTAGAGGGCCCTAGACAACGTGTGGATTTTGGTGTGGATCGGCATTGGAGTCTTTCCCTTCTCTCTCTCGTGGTGTGGGTAAGTGGCGATTCGTGGGTTTTGCTGTGGATCAACATTGAAGGGTTTGGGTTTTCTCTCTTGTGGTGTTTGTGGCTCTGCCGTGGTGTGGGTTAGGGATGGTTAGGTTTCGATCAACGGTGATGGGTTTTGTGTGGGGATGGTTGGTGGTGGATGGTCACAAACCCATAGGGAGGAGCAAATTTTTTTTTTTCTTGTTAAGGCCTATGAATTTGGGGGTTTTCTTCAGAGGATGTTTTGATTGTTTGAGTTTTGGTTTTAGATTAGGATTTTGAGTTGAGAGGCTGATTTTTTTGTCACATTTCTTGATTCTTGTTTGCATGTTTTGTGGTTTAGGTTTAAATTTGTTGTGTTTTCCTCATCCAATGAAAGTGAGTTTTGATTGCTGGTTTCATTGAAGGGTTTGGGTTTTCTCTCTTGTGGTGTTTGGGGTTGTGCCGTGGTGTGGGTTAGGGATGGTTAAGTTTCGATCAACGATGATGGGTTTTGTGTGGGGATGGTTGGTGGTGGATGGTCACAAAGCCATAGGGAGGAGCAAATTTTTTTTTTTCTTGCTAAGGCCTATGAATTTGGGGGTTTTCTTAAGAGGATGTTTTGATTGTTTGAGTTTTGGTTTTAGATTAGGATTTTGAGTTGAAAGGCTGATTTTTTTGTCACATTTCTTGATTCTTGTTTGCATGTTTTGTGGTTTAGGTTTAAATTTGTTGTATTTTCCTCATTCAATGAAAGTGAGTTTTGATTGCTGGTTTCATTGAAGGGTTTGGGTTTTCTCTCTTGTGGTGTTTGTGGCTGTGCCGTGGTGTGGGTTAGGGATGGTTAAGTTTCGATCAACGGTGATGGGTTTTGTGTGGGGATGGTTGGTGGTGGATGGTCACAAAGCCATAGAGAGGAGCAAATTTTTTTTTTGCTTGCTAAGGCCTATGAATTTGGGGGTTTTCTTAAGAGGATGTTTTGATTGTTTGAGTTTTGGTTTTAGATTAGGATTTTGAGTTGAGAGGCTGATTTTTTTGTCAAATTTCTTGATTCTTGTTTGCATGTTCTGTGGTTTAGGTTTAAATTTGTTGTGTTTTCCTCATTCAATGAAAGTGAGTTTTGATTGCTGGTTTCATTCAAACATTTTTGTTGTTGTTTGTTTACTGAGAAAGTTCTTGTTCTTCCTATAGAGATTTTTAATCAAAGTCAGAGAAACAGAAGAGAGAGAGAGAGTTAAAGAAAGGGATGATAGGTAAGTTAACGGTGTTTAGTTTCTAGAGAAAGCTCCAAATCAGAAAAGACAAAAAAAAGGGAGAGCTCGGCGTGAAGGGTGAGATGAAGAAAAGAAAAGAAAAAAATTGTTTAATAAAACGGTGCATAGATGGTGTTAACGACTAAGGACCAAATTGGCCACTTTTTAAAATTTTTGAATGTGCTTGGTAATATCTGAAATCTCTGGATAGTTAGTGAAATTTTATACTTTATTATTTTTGGAGAAGGAGGACTAGGTTGTGAAGTGTGCATTCCACATCTTTCTATACCCTGCTACATGCTGACAACTTCTATCTATTGGTTGGTTCAGTTCCTCACGTGCGAACCAGCGGCTTAAAAATGTCATCAATACGGCCAGCAGGCGCGTGGGACAAAACCTCCACGCGCTGACTTCTGGAGTATCGTCGTACTCAGTACACCTTTTTCTCTTTTTTCTTAATCGTTTTTTAGTTTGTGGCTAATTATTTCAAAAGCCTGCATTTTAAACAAAGGCACGAAAGGTACAAGGCGGGAACTCCACTCCAAAATTAGTGGAGAGTGTCAAAACCGCAATTTAAATTCAAATCCAAGCCCTATTTCAAACTATAAAAACAAAAAAAAAGAAAGAAAAGAAGATTCAGAAAAAAAAAAAAAAATGTAAAGGAAAAGTCATTTCAATTCCACACTTCCCATTTCCCAACGTTTCTTTCTTTCTTCACTGAAAAGAAAGAAAGAAACGAAAAAAAAAAAAACGGAAAATCCAACAAACTCTCTCTCTCCTCTCTCATCGCTCCGGTCTCCGAAATCTCGGGCAAGAGTGTCGGCATTTAACGATCAGAAATTTCGGCCTTTCTTTTTCTGTAACGGATCGGTCGGAAACGAAACGCCATTACTCAGAGCTCCGATCTCTCTCTCTCTCTCTCTCTCTGACAGAGCTCTGTGATTTGCCGAAAGAGATCTAAACCACATTTTCCCACACAATCGTACTATGAACCCTCCAGGTTCGTATTTTCAATCCACATTCCATCCTTACGTCTCGCATTTCTTCAAATCTTCGGGCTTCGTACAGATCCGATAGCCAATTTGTTGGTGTTGTTGTTATTATTTTTCTGAAATGTAGGTTAGTGGATTTGAATGATCTGTGAGAATTGTCATTGTCAAAAAAACAAAAAAAAAAGCTGGTTTTTTTTTTTTTTTTTTTTGTGTGTTTTAAAATTATGGTCTGTTTGGTGGCTGAGAAAATGGAGATCAAGAAGAAGGAAGCTCAATTTCGTTGTTGTTTACTTAATTGTTTATTTTATTGAACACAGAGACTGCGTAATTAAACTCATTTTAAGCAAAAGGATTCTAGGGCTAGTGTTTGCGTGGATTTCTTTTTTAGAAAGTGTTGGAGAAGAAAATAATTATTGTAAGGCACAAGCTTTTGGTTCTTTTTTTTTTGGTTAATAATTGTAATTAGTGAAAAATTATGGAAAAATTACATATTTAATTTAGAATTACTTTACTCTATAACCAAGTTGCTATCTTTACCAATTTGAACATTTCGATTGCTTATTTCTGTGATAAAGACTGGCCTTTAATTGAAGAATCTGATGCATTTTGCCGACTGTGTTTATGAGAATTCGGGGCGAAGTTTAATATCATCTGGGGGTGAAAAATAGAAAGTGTTGGAGAAGAAAATAATTATTGTAAGGCACGAGCTTTTAGTTCTTTTTTTTTGGTTAATAATTGTAATTAGTGAAAAATTATGGAAAAATTACATATTTAATTTAGAATTACTTTGCTCTATAACCAAGTTGCTATCTTTTCCAATTTGAACATTTCGATTGCTTATTTCTGTGATAAAGACTGGCCTTTAATTGAAGAATCTGATGCATTTTGCCGACTGTGTTTATGAGAATTCGGGGCAAAGTTTAATATCATCTGGGGGTGAAAAATTCTCACCAATAAATTGCTTGCTTCTAAAGTTTCTGTCTTTACTTGTAATTTGGTTTTGTGCATGGCCTACCATCAAAATTGAGTATAAGTTGATCAAATATGTATAAATTGAATCATTGCTCTTTTTTATTTATTTATTTTATTTTATTTTATTTTTTTGAGAAGGAAATTGAATCATTGCTGAAGCCAATTATTCAAAAAAGTTTTTGTTCCATACGTTTATTGTTGTTGTTTTTATTTTATTTTTATTTTTATTTTATTTTTAATTTCTTCTAATTTATGTGCGCGGAATACTATCTTTGTAGCATTGTGTCCATAGTTAATCAAGGAAACAAGGCATTTGAGAAGGTCTCATCATGAGCTCCCAGTATGAGAATGGGGGATTTGGCTATTCAAATGGGGCTCATGGTGAATATGTTGAACAGCTGGAAAGTTTCAGGGTTATGGCCGAAGGTAACCAAGTTATATACTCCCTTTCTCTCCATATTTATTTGCACATAACTTAGTCGCATTTTATATTCCTCTTTGTCCTTGTTTTACATTTGTTATGTAGGTAACCAGCAGTCTTCTCTGGTGGAGTGGATAAATGGTATGCTTCCTCATTTAAGTTTACCATTGGAAGCTTCTGAGGAGGATCTGAGAGCATGCTTGATTGATGGCACTGTTTTATGCAGTGTGTTGAACAAGCTTAGTCCCGGTTTGATAGAAATGGTAGGATTACCTTCTGTGTTGTTTGTTTATAACCTGTTTGGATATTTTATCATATTGAGGTTTATGACTCTTTATTTTTGGGTTCTGTTTCTAAGTTGTACTGCTCCATTTTAACTTTTTTTTTTTCTTTAAAAATGTTTCCTACTTAGAGAGGCAATTTGGAGCCCATTCTCCTAAATGTCCAAACGTTCTTGGCAGCTATCAATGAAATAGGATTGCCTGGATTTGAACTATCAGATCTAGAGCAGGTACGTTTTTAGTATTGCAATATAGAATCCTTATTTCATTGCACTAGTCAATCATATAATTTGGTTTCACTGAAATTGACAACGATGACTTGGCCTTGGGTCTGTTACATTAAGCCTTGACCTTAGGTCACTATATGTATTGACCCATCAGCCCTAAAGAAATACTAAAAATGTATTGGTCCATGAAAGCAGCTCTTAGTTCAATTCTTTTTTGCTGAATTGTTTTAACTTGAATCGACTTGCAGCTCTATGTGGTTTTGCTAAAATTAAAACTCTGGGTCTTTTTTTTATTGCTTTCAACTTTTAAATTTTCTCATACTCATTTTAGTCGATGGTATGAGATTTTGCAGGGATCTATGGTGCCAGTTCTTCAGTGCCTTAATAATCTTAGAGTGCATTTTAATTCTAATGCTGGGGGAGAGAATGTGCAAAATCATTTGAGAAGAAGATGGGATCTATCAGAGGTAGGCTCTTTGGAGGGAATTGGTTCCCAAGGGGATGTATTGCGTGGACAACACTTGGTTAAAAACGGAGGGGATTGGCAAAGAGATTCAGCTGATGCCAAATTTCTACATTCTTTTCCTGGTACTTCAGGTATGCTTATTGCTATCTTGATTGACAGGGTATGTGTGGATGATGCCTAGATTGTGGTGAATGTATGTGTAAATTCAAATAGACAATGTGTTGAGATCATGAATGCAGCAAGTATGTGATGTAGCACAAGTTGTTGTTTGGGGGAATTGGCCTTAGGGCAGTGGTGGGCAGCCTTAACTAATGAGTGACTAGATGTTCATTGCAATGGACTTTAAGAAGCATGGATTACAATAGGGGTATGAATTGGGGGCAGTGGAGGGTTAGCATTGCAATTCATTATCTTGGACACGAGAAGCAGCCACTGAAGGATGGGGGGGGGGGGGGGGACAAATATCTCATTCTGCCTGCCAAAAAAAAAATGTTGTTTGTAGTGTTCTTATTGTTGATTTTGCTTATTGCTTATTTTATCATGCTTTTTCCCCCCATTTGCTTGTAGAGTTGTCAGATGCTTTACTACAGCATCTTGGCTCTAAGTTTCATGAGGTGTTGCAATTAAAGCAAGGATGTTTTGCTGGTTCTTCTGATTCCAAAATTTTGGAGATGATCAAGTCAAACAGTTTGGATGTAAGTTGCTCCCCTCCCCTTCCTCTTATCATTATTATTTTTTGCTTCTGTTGTTCAATTGTAAGTATGCTGTTCTGATGTTCTATTGCCATTCTATTGTGCAGAATGCATCAACTCAATCACTTTTCAACATAGTGAATAAGATTCTAGATGATAGCATGCAAAGAAAGAATGGGGATGTACCTAATGTATGGCAGTAAGAGGATGCAAGGATGCTATATAACTAAAGCATGCATGAACTTATTTTTTAATGATTATTTTTCTTTATTTTTTTCTATTTTGCATCTTTCACTGGTGTTTTTCCTCCATTTTACAGTGTGTGGCATGGCTGTTGAGAAAAGTTGTGCAAGTGATTGAGCAGCGAATTTCAACCCAAGCAGAAGACTTAAAAATTGTAAAATACTCTATGGATTTATTTTTTGCTTAGTAAGAATATATATATATATATATTTATATTTATATTGCTCATGAGTAAAAAGTGTTTGTATTATTTTATGCTTGCAGCAAAACAAACTTTTTAAGGCTCGTGAGGAGAAATATCAATCAAAAATTAGAGTACTTGAAACTCTTTCGATAGGAGCCGCTGAAGAATTTGAGGTGGTTTTAGTTTGAGGTGTATGCACTTTATTTCAATTCACCCAATTGATTTTTAACTGTTGTTTTTGTTTCCTATAGGTTGTTATGGACCAATTTCAACAAATAAAGGTGCATTTCTGTTCTTAGTCCTATCTTATATTCAAAGATGATGAAACATATTTCTTTTGTTGATCCTTGAGTTTGATGGCTGTGTTATATTATGAGCATTCCAAAGTATTTCATATGACATCCCCACCTATTTTGTATCTAATGGTTTTTTGATAGGTAACCTATTTTGTATCTAATGTTCTCTAATACATATTAGATATCTTTAAATTTTTAGTAATTCATAACTTATTTCTGCTTATGAACGTTTTTTTTTAGCCATGCCACTTATTTTGAAGAGTTCTTGAACTACGAGTACTTATAATTAGCTGTACAAGTTGATAATAATGTATGAAAAAATTGTATTGTTTTAGGTGAAAAAAAAATCTCAAGTTTATTATTTCCACTCTTTTGAAGGAAGTAATCATATTAAGATTAATTATTATGAAGCAAATATGTCAAATATATTTCATTTCGATATCGTTTGCAAGTCTATGTTGTATGTGTATCCACCATGTAAGTTTATATTACATATTTAATGAAGTGTGGGTGATAAGTAGGTCTTGGTTGAAATTTGCTCAGTCTGTTTTCCCATATTAGTGGTAATGAAGATTGTTTGTGAATTTATACTTCTTAGATCTTATTATTATTATTTAATTTGTACAAAAAGGAAGAACCGCTACAACAAGAAGATACCATTGGTTATTTTGTTAGTGACTTTACATTTTGGATTTTGCAGATTGAGAAGGTCAAAACAGAAAATAAAAAGAAACTTGAAGAGCATGATATGATAGAATTAAGGAAACAGAAGGATCGTTGTGATATCGAGATTATGAAACTAAAACAAGAACTAGAAGTGGCCAAAAGGACGCATGAAGATCATTGCGTGCAATTGGAAACAACTGCTAAGGAAGCTAAAGTTGAGTTGGAGAATCAGTTAAAAGAATATGAGTGCCTTTTATCAGATTCAAGGAAGAAGGTGGAAGAACTCGAGAAGTTTTCTGAATCTAAATTGCGAAGATTGAAAAAGAAAGAGCGAACCTACAAGAGCTTTATAGATAATCATTTTGGAGCTTTGCAGGTTTACCTTAGTACCACATGGATTTAATTTCATTTCTTGTATTTAGCGATCCTATAACACAACTTTATGATTTTGTTTAGGAATCGAGGGCAACTTTAGAGTCCATAAAACATGAAGTCTTGAAGACAAAAAGAGGTTATGCAGAGGAATTTAGATGCTTGGGTAGGATTGATGATTCACAGTTTGTTTATTTTACTACTTTGACATTTGTTTATTTACTACTTGGTCATTTTCTCATGACGTCCTTTTTTCTTGAATAGGATTGAAACTTGAAGGACTAGCAGATGCAGCTCAAAATTACCATGCAGTGCTAGCAGAAAACCGTAGGTTATATAATGAGGTTCAGGATCTAAAAGGTACATCACTTAGTATGGTTTTGCCCCCCTTTTTTTTAGTATAATTCTTTATTGAAGAATAAAAACATTTTATGGTCACGATGGAAATGGTTATGCTATTGTATGAGTGTTTGAGCTCGTTCTTTCTCTCTCTGTTATGTAGGAAATATTAGAGTTTATTGTCGAGTAAGACCATTCCTTCCTGGACAAAGTAAGAAGCATACCGCCATTGAATATATTGGTGAAAACGGTGAATTAGTCATTATGAATCCATCTAAAGGAAAAGACAGCCGTAGGATGTTCAAGTTTAACAAGGTTTTTCATCCAACTTCTACGCAAGGTATTAATTTCTAAATGAATGATGTTTACCTTTTTCATCACTTTTTGCTCTAACTGCTACATTCCTTTGTTAGTGAGAAAATATTGATTTTCTAATTGTTATTTGTTTATATACTATATGTTGATAGAGGAGGTCTTTATGGATACTCAACCGTTGATTCGATTAGTCCTTGATGGATACAATGTTTGCATATTTGCTTATGGACAAACTGGCTCAGGAAAGACCTATACAATGGTATCCAAATCTTTGATATTGTATTATTTTATTTATTTATTTTATTATTATTATTATTATTTTATGGTCAAAAGTTGTTCCTTACGCCTTTATCTTGTTTCTTTCAGAGTGGGCCTAGTGTATCATCAAAGGAGGATTGGGGTGTCAACTATCGGGCCTTACATGATCTTTTCCAGATCTCCCAAAGCAGGAAAAGCTCCATTGCATATGAAGTTGGAGTTCAAATGGTTGAGATTTATAATGAACAAGTCCGTGATCTACTCTCAAGTGATGGTCCTCAAAAAAGATATCCTTTAATTTTTTTTCCCTTATGGTTTTCCTTTTTCTTTTTTTAGGATTTCATTCTTAATTATAAGTTTCTCTATTTGATTAGTAAATTTGAGTGCTCTCAGTTGCTTCTGTTCACCTTATTATGTTATTGAAAAGGTTGTTGTTTCCTTTGACTTGCACACACTTGGGATTTGGAGCACTACCCAACCGAATGGGTTAGCTGTCCCTGATGCTAGCATGCACTCTGTTCAATCTACTTCAGATGTCTTAGAGTTTATGCATATCGGGTTAATGAATAGAGCAGTAGGTGCCACTGCCTTGAATGAAAGAAGTAGCAGATCCCATAGGTTGTATTCTTGATGCTAAGTCATTTTCTCACCTACTTTTCATGGTTGTTATTTTCTTTTAACGTGGTTGTAATTCAATCATATGATGCAGTATCCTCACTGTTCATGTTCGAGGTACGGACTTGGAGACTAATGCTGTCCTGCGTGGTAGTCTACATTTGGTAGATCTTGCTGGTAGTGAAAGAGTAGATCGGTCCGAAGCTACTGGGGATCGGCTTAGGGAGGCACAACATATAAACAAGTCACTATCAGCTCTTGGAGATGTAATATTTGCTCTAGCGCAAAAGAGTCCACATGTACCATATAGAAACAGCAAATTAACTCAAGTACTTCAAAGTTCGTTAGGTACTTATATTTTGTCTTTGACTATGGTAATAACGTATGAGTTGATATTATAATTACGAGTTTCTTTTTTATTCGAGTCTTGTATCATATTTCTTTTGTCCTCTCCAAATTGTAGGTGGTCAAGCAAAAACCCTTATGTTTGTACAGCTTAATCCAGATACGGATTCATATTCTGAAACCATAAGTACCCTGAAGTTTGCAGAGAGAGTTTCTGGTGTTGAGTTAGGTGCTGCTCGGAGCAACAAAGAGGGAAGAGACGTTAGAGAATTGATGGAACAGGTCTGATCTTTCATTGTTTTAACAAGTTTGTTGTCTTTTTTCCCTCTTAATAGTTTTTGTTTGGAGATATCCTGATATGCCATTGTGCTCTAAACAATAAGCTAGGTGTTTCATGAGGATATCGATATTTTTGTTATGCTATGGAAATGGATATATTCATTTATACAATCCTTAACAATCCTCAATCCTATGAAAAGCAGTCAGTTGCAATCATGAATAATTTTAATAACTCCACTTGATATTGAGGGTAAGTTTGTAAAATAGGCTGAAGAAAATTGTACCAGTAGCTCATAAAGGTTCTTTCCATTGAGCTCTAGGTTGATAGCATTTCCTCCGCCCATAATAATGGGATGGAGGGTGAAGTTGCAGGTTTTAGGCCCATCAGGTGTGTACTTACCATTAAAACAAAATCTGCTAGTACTGAAATTCTTCATCATGATGGTCAAGTTTGCACTGCGCTAGTAAGAGATGCGTCTTGGTCATCATACCCAGACATTTTACATGCATATTGCACTTCTATTTTATGTCTCTAAGTTTTGGGTGGAATTTTTTGATTAATTATGGCAAAATCAGTAAAAAATGCTCCCCAAAAGAAAAAATAAATAAATAAAGATTGAGCCCAAGAGGATTCTTAAGCACTATTGGGCCAAGAGTAGTAGATAATTTATGGGTTGGTGATCCTATTTGCAAACTAGTGCCCTTCTGTAAATTATTTTTCAATCTGTGCTCATAATTGTTTGTCAGCAGAACATGTCCATGAAGTGGGCATAAGAGTGACACTGATTGGTACCCATTTTAGCATGGCCATGGGCCACCACTGGTAACAACTCAGTGATTGCTCACATTGAACTTTTCCTTTATGGCTAGGAAGCACCCATGAATTTTTTTCCCGAAGTTTGGCTCTCATAATTGTGCACATCCCAAATATATTTGCAAAATCATTTGCATGCTTTAAAGAAATTTTGTTTCTTTATTAGCTTGATGGGACCTGATTCAAGATTTCTTGACTTCTTAAGCTCTATACAGTCCATTTTGCCCTCCCATATTATGGCCTACCATATTCGTTCAGTCTGATTTCCTTTTCATCTTGCAGGTGGCATCCCTTAAGGACATAGTTGCAAAGAAAGATGAGGAGATTGACCGCTTGCAGCTTTCCAAGGCTAATGTCAATGGGGTGAAGCATGGTATGATCTCATTAAGGTATGGGTCTCTCTCTCCAAGAAGAGCTTCCATAGGGGATATTCAACATAGCCAAAGACTGTCTGAAGGAAAAGGATCAAGGCGGATGGAGAAAGCAGCTTCTGATATAGACAATGGCTCCGAGTACAGTGATAAGCATTCTGAAGCTGGTTCTCAGCAGTCATTGGACGAATTTAGACATCAGAAGGAATTGTCCACTCAGTCAAGGCTATTTGGAGGGGATGTTGATCAGCAATTTTCTGAAGACATTGAGCTCTTGGGGTTTGGGAATGCAGATTCTGATGAAAGATTAAGTGATATTTCTGATGGTGGTCTTTCAATGGGTACAGAAACTGATGGCTCAATATCCAGTGTTGTGGAGTACACTCTTTTCCCTGAAGTTGCCAAGTCTGCTGAAAGCACACCTCCAGAGAGCATCCCAGCTGAGAAGACTTTAGTTCAGAAAACGGAGAAGTAAGTCCTTTTTCCTTTTTATAATGGTTGGTTTATTGTTCTTAATGCTAGAGAACTGGCTGTTGTCTACCTGATTACTAACTTTCTTGTGCTGCTACTAGGCAACTAACAAAGAAATTGGCATCTGTTTCTCCTATATGAGATTTCTACACGTGAATTTTGACTCTAGGAATTCTTTGTGATGCCAATGAAGCAACAAATGTTTTGTTAATCTTAAATTGTGCACCACTACCCTACTGCAACCTGGATTTTGGAAAAAGTTTCCCTGACCATTGCAATCTGACATGTTCTCTGCAGTGAAACTTATTTAAGTGTTGGGATCTGCATTGGAGCTTCTTTAAATTTTAACTAAAGGGCCCTTTATCTTGGCCTGACTGTCAGTGATACCATATCTCTAGTTTTAATTACAAAAGTTACTAGCAGTTAAAAATAAAAAATAAAATCCAGAAGCTTTTTGCTGCATTTATTATTGAGAAAGAAAGCTCTTATAGCTGGTTGCTCAGTGACATTTTGTTTGGGCCTCCAAAAAAGGGGCCTTCGTGTGTGTGGCCCGTGTGGGTTGGTGGGGAGGGGGAGTAAGGGTGCATGCTTGTTTACGGGCATGTGATTTGGTTTATGTATATTTGCTTGAACGCAGTCCAATTTCACCTGACTTTGTTAGTTATGAATCACACCCGATTTCCTTATATTTGTTTGAATGCAGGTCGCCTTTGCTTGAACCCAGGCCAACTTTACCATCTAAACTCCCAAAGCCACCCCAAAAGCTAGGGCAGGCAAAATCATCTCGGCTTTCTTTGACCACCAAAAGCACCTTAAAGGTTTCATCAAGTATGTATTTTTTTGAGGATATGTATTTTTTCTCTTATTACTAGGCTCTATAAAATGATTGTAGTTGAAATGAGAATGTTAAGATGGATAAGTGAACACGGAAGGCTAGGATTCAAAATTAGGAAATCCACTTAAAGTTAGGGATAGTCTTATTGATGAAAAGATGAGGGAGGGTTTCTTAAGATGGTTTGGTTATATTGAAAGAAGAGCAAGTAGTGCAATAGTAAAAACAAAGTGAGTTGGTCCAAGTTGAGAGAATGAAAAAAAAAATAATAACAAGGGTAAAGGAAGACCAAAATCACATACGTAGAAATAAAAAAATAAAAAACACAGGTCAATTAAGTTAGTAATAAAAAGTATGATTTTAGATGAAGTAAAATGTAATCTATTGAGGATTCATAACTGGCTCTAAAATTTTGGGACAACTAAGGTTTTGTTTGTTGTATTACTATACGGTAGCTTTTTAATTTTACTGTTGTAATTGGTTTCTGACCCATGCTCCTCTCTCTTTGGGAAAATATCTTATACATTCGGCAAGATATTTGTGAGACTAACATATGGTGGGCCAATATGTCAGTCTCCCAAATATATCTTATTATATGCCTGGCTTATACAAGAATTTCTCTCTCTCTGGACTTCTCCCCCCACTTGTGCCCTACTCATTTTCCCGACTTCCATCTTATGCATGTCAGGTGCTAGGAAAGCTTTTGCTGGCAGCTCCTCTGCATCAAAGACCCCCAAACGGTGGCAGTAGATTTGAAAGCAATTTGGATGGCCGAATTTTTATGCCCACACGCTAGCTTGTATTCTTATTAGGGTTACAATGTAGTTTGTATTCTAACTTCACCGTGCTCACCTGTAGATTATGTTCTGCTTCCATTTATAGTGTATTGGAAGAGGCAATTGGAAACTTACACTTTGTAAAGTATGTAGTTCAGGATCAATGCATCATAGTGCAACTTCTGTTCGTTGGGCTTCGATACTCTGTCCAGCACATTTTCATTTAGTTGTTTCAGTTTTTTCATTTTCCCTATGCTTTAGGTCATCGGGGGACTGGGGGGGTGTTGGTTCAGGCTCTTGCCAGTGAAAGAAAAAAAAAAAGTCCTCCATTAAAATGATCTTTGAATATAGCATATTTTCATCTTGGTTATTAGCAAAGATATAGCGTGTTTCTTTTAGAAGTCTTCAAAACACAAAATGCCTTTGAATTTTGACTTCAAACACGATTTTACCTTAAATGGCATTATGTAAAGCATGCCATTTTTCTTTTTAAACCCAGTGTGAAAAGTGAAAAAAAAAAAAGAACTTAGCGGAGTATAGTTAGAACCAAAATATGATTTTAATTTCAGAAACTATTGTATATTTGTATGAAACCATAGTGAAATTAAAAGAGGAAAAACCGGTATGGTAATCATGTTACAATGGATATTTCATTCCTTGAAAATATGTCTGGATCAAAAGTTTTTAGTAAATTTGATTGAAAGTCAATCCCAATTAACATCAATAAACAGTAACAGGAGGCTGAAAGTAGTAGTTTTAAAAAAACATATTACATGTGTGTTTGCTCTTTCCTTTGTTAGGAGAGAATATAATTTCGTCATTTTTTAATTAGAAATTATAGATTTTAGAACATTTATTTCTTCTTTATCCTTTAAGATAATTTGTTCCTAGTATTATGGGAATTTTAGTTGGGCGGTTTTTTGGGGTCGGGTGGTTTTATGCTCAGTCCGATGAGGTTAGTGCAGTAAACAACAAAGTGCCAAAACACGTAAATAGATAAGGATCTATGGTATATGGTCAAAAAGTTAGAGCCTTTTGGTTGAATATTGCGGAATTTGGAGTTTATTTGCGTTATAGGTACTGTTCCAAGTTATTTAGGAAAATGAGGAAAGAGAGTGAATTTTGGCAACACCATTGTTGAAATTCTAACAAAAGTATGAGAGAGAAAAAGAAAAAGTGGGAGAGAGAAAATTTTGAATTTTGGTAATGTCATTACCGAAATTCCTGCTGCCCAAATTGCTATCCAAGTGAGTGAGTGCCCGAAGTTCCAGGTGAGTGTCCGAAGCGAATAAACCAATTGTGGCAATGCCATTGCCGAAAATGGAGGGAAAAAAAAAAAATTTGTGCAATTGATTTGTGGCAATGCGGGGGAAAAAGTAAAAAAAAAAGAACAAAAAAAAAAAAAAAAACCAATTGTGGCAATGACATTGCTGAAATAGAGGAAAAAAAAATTGTGCAATTGATTTATGGCAATGCCATTGCTGAAAATGGGGGAAAAAAAGAAGAAGAGAAAACCCAATTGTGGCTCATTGCCGAAATCGAAGGGAAAAAAAAAAGTGGGAATGGATTTGTGGCAATGGCATTGCAGAAATAAAAGGGAAAAAAAATTTGTGAGAATGGATTTGTGGCAATGGCATTGCCTAAAATGGGGGAAAAAGAAAAAGAAAAAAAGAAAAGAAAAGAGAATTGTGACAACCAAGTTGCCTAAAATGGAGGAAAAAAGAAAAAAGAAAAGAGAAAACCAACTGTGGCAACCAAGTTGCCAAAAATGGGAGGAAAAAGAAAAGAAAAAAAACTAATTGTGGCAACCAAGTTGCTGAAAATGGGAGGAGAGAGAGAGAGAGAGAGAGAGAGAGAGAGAGAGAGAGAGAGATGTCCAGATAAAAGAAATTATGGAGGAAGTTAATCACCTTACTTCTTCCTCTCTTCCTCTGACTCTTATTCTCTTTTCCATGTACTTTGGAATATATTCCTTGATCATTCCCAATAAAACTTAGTCTACTAATATGATGAATCTCTATAATAGATTCTGATTCTCCTTTGTCTTTTCATTTCTCTCTTTGGTTATAAAAGACGGGCATATCACTAAGCATTGATTCTTATTTTTTACTCTTAAACAAAAGTACATTGATTCTTGTTCTAAGAAAAGTACATAGATATTCTTATTCAGATTCTTATCCATGCATGAGAGAAATTTATGGAAGAAAAAATAATTGATGTGCACAGTGTAAAAAAAAAAACTGATAATTTTGCATAGAGTCTTTGCAGGATTTATAAATGATTGATGTGCACTATAAACAAAAAAAAAAAAAAACAAAGACGCTGAGATTTTTTGCAAAATGTGTTGTATTTGGTAAATTTCTATTAGTACAGTTTAAAGTACATAGATATTCTTATTCAGATTCTTATCCATGAGAGAAATTTATGGAAGAAAAAATTATAGATGTGCACGGTGTAAACAAAAAAAAAACGAAGAATTTTGCATAGATTCTTTGCAGGATTTGCAGAGATTTATAAATTATTGATGTGCACTGTAAACAAAAAAAACAAAGACACTAAGATTTTTTCTAGACTGTGTTGTATTTGGTAAATTTCTATTAGTACGGTTTAAAGTACATAGATATTCTTATTAAAAAACAAAAAAAACTGAGAATTTTGTAGAGATTTAAAATTAATTGATGTGTACTATAAACAAAAAAACAAAGACACTGAGATTTTTTGTAGAGATGATCTGTGTTGTATTTGGTTAATTTCTATTAGTACAGTTTAAAATCTAAGAATTTAACTCATATGAAACTGCATCCTATTTAAACAACACCAACGTTACTTAAGTTTCCATGTTTCTTATTTTCCACTCTTTTCCCCCTAAAAATTCTATCAGCCTTCTTCTCCACTCTTATTCCCCTCATAATTCTATCAACCATTTTCAATTCATGCGTGTCATACATTCTACAAACAACTATAAGGAAAAATACTTGCAAATACCTATTTGTCTTTATCTCTTACAAGGTGAGTTACATTTCTTAAGTATTTACTTTTCTTTTTATAATATTCATGTTGATATGTTTTAGGGGCAAAGCTAAGCATGAAAATTTTGTTTTCGTTAAATTATTTGTTCATGAAAATCTTGTTTTTGTATTATGTGTTTTGCAACAAGAACTGATTTGTATGATATGTTTTAAATTATGTCTCTTGCCTGAAATTTCATATAGCAAAAATATATTTCAAAATTGACATAAATTTTCCTTAAAGAAATTCTTACTTTGTTACCCTAAAATATACATGTATACTATAAGAAACCCCCCCCCCTCCCAAAAAAAAGGTTAGTATATGCCCCTAAATCAAAAATCTAAGTTTTTAGTATAATAATAATAACGAAAATTGTACGATATTAGAAATATTTATCTCTTATCGTAAGAATGCATGAGAAATATAATGTCTTGTTTTAGAAGAAGCAAAATGAAGAGCTACATAAAATAATTTACGTAACCATAACAGATCATTCTAAATAATTTTAACTACTACGATGGACAATAATAAATTATCAATGAACCAATCCTCTTGAATAGAATTCTATCAGCTCTAGCTATTTAAACATTGAATATTTTTAATAGATTACCTTCTTGTATTGCATTTTAATGGTTGTGTAGTGTTAATAAATTAATACTACTTTTATGTTTTCTTGTGAATGGCAAAAAAGTTGATCATTTTTCTCATCCATTCCGGTGGAATAATTAAACATGGCGAAAATAGGGTTTATTATGAAGGGCCACCTCCTTCTATGCTTCCATTAAGTCGGGGTGTGACATTTGAAGATCTGTGTGATAAAATAGCATCCATGCTTCATATAAACGGACAAGATTCAAAACTAACTATTTGGTATAAATTTCCTTTTCAATGTCATCTACATCTTGTGAATTACTAGCAAGTTTTGGTAGAAGATGATAATGGTGTCAATGCAATAATTGATATGTTAGGCTGCCAATATGGTTTTGTAGGTGCAGAGTTGTACGTGGGTGTAGAGCCCATAAGAAGCCACCGAGATGTTTTTCCCATTTGATATGGCAACGAAGGACCGAGTGCATCGTTTAGTTATTCACATGGCGGGCACTTTCACGATCCATATGCCACTCATACTGGTCATTATTTTGGAGATGTGGCTCGTTCCCCAATCAACATTGGTGGTGCTGACTATCATGCTCCATATACCCATGTTGCAACTGAGGACTAACATGCTCCTTATCGGCCAATGAACACCAGTAATGCTGACTATGATAACCCAACTGAGCATGTCGCACCAGAGTTTAAAGCTCAGTATGACCAAACTGCCACTTAGAGAGCTGCTAATGATCCCAATGATACATACCGCATATCTGCTACTATTGAAAATGTAGTCCATGCATTATCAAGAAGGATGCGGGCCATGTTTAGTGATAACCAACTTGATAACGACAAGGTCCTTGATGATGTTGGAGATTAACAAGAGCTTCCCAATGAACCTAATCATGAAAGCACTCTAGCAATGGCGTTCCATCAATCTTTATCACTAAGCTTTTCACAGAACATGTGGGATAATATGACCATTTGAAAAGCCCATTCAGAGTACTTGGGACCCTACCCAAGAGTTTTATGTGGGCTTGCTTTCTGTTGATAAGGATGAACTACAAGCTGCTGTTAAACAATATCACATCAAGAGGAACCAAACATTTAGTGTAAAAGAGTCAGATCCAACATGTTGGTCTGTACATTGCAAAAATTGTTCTTGGCATCTTCGAGCATGCTTTTGGGCTACACATGGGTTCTTTGAGGTTAGGAAATACAATGATCCACACACATGTACAGAGTCCATGCTCACATAAGATCACGAGCAATTAGACATCTATATTATTGAGAAAGACTTAAGGGATATTGTCAAAAATGATCCAAACATAAGGATTTCTTCGCTTCAGCAGAGTCTTTACAATAAGTACCAATACCGGCCTTCTTATTTTAAGGTGTGGGAGGCGAAACAAAAGGCAATTGGTAGAGCATTTGGTGATTGGGACAAATCTTACCAATTATTGCCAAAATAGTTGAAAGCTTTGACTGATTCAAACTCGGGCAACTGTATAGGTCGTCACCATTTAAATTTATTGGAATTATTGGAATTAGGGTCAGATATGGAAGATGCTCCCACACCCATAATTGTAATATGAAAACAGGACCTGCAACCTTCATGCTTTTTTTAATAGCAGCAGTACACAACTCTTTATAAAGGAAAGCAAGTGTGGCACTACCCCAGCTTTATTCCCCAGCTACACCAAAGTCCTTTAACAGCTTGAAAAAGCAGCAATGCAATCTACTTTGGCTCTTATTTCTAAATAGTAAAGCCCAAACCTGGAACATGTATGCCCTAGCATACTGTTGAGTTGTTACAGCATTGGCACCCTATGATAGGTTTAAGAATGTATTCCTTACCCATGTTATTTTAAGGCTAGCATATGCCAATGCATTTTCAGGTGGTGTCATTCCAAGTAAATTTTGACAAACTATTCCCCATTCCAAATTAGTGGGCCCGCACATTGCATTGCCATTAATAGGCAATTTTATAATGATTGCTATATCCTGTATAGTGATAGACATTTCACAATAAGGTAAGTGAAATGTATGGGTTTTAGATCACCATCGTTCCACCAAAGAAGTGATAAGACTCCAGTCAATATTTATATGTGGTAGGCAAGTAATACGGTATAGTTTACATTGATGTAATATGGGATGATATGCTCGCTTAACTGCCGGGGGGGGGGGGGTGCAAATGGTTGGGGTCGCACTCGTATGGTGGAAACCTGAATTTTTTTAAAAAAATGTACAATGTTATATTGCTAATGTTGAAATTATTTTCATGTAAATTGAATATTACAGATATTATTAGGATATTAAAAAATTTTAATCTCGCAACGTACACTACCTTCCATTGCATCATTAAAGATGTGATATTGTTTTTGGGTTAGCAGAGAATGATCGCATGACCCAAGCTCCATTTCAAATATTCCTACATTAAATGCTACAATGAGTTAAACCATATCTAAAGATGCGTTTTCACAGTATCTTTAATATATAAACACTGAGATTAAAAAAATTACAATATCTGAAGGTACATTTTTTACAAACCATCTATATAAAAAATTACAAACTAAGAAAATAATTTCCAATTAAATTAGGGGGCCGAAAAGCTTACTACAATTGCGATACGAAGTGAAGGAATGTATGAATTATAGAGTGATACTTGCAAGAAAAGAAAGAAAGAATGAAAAAAAAAAAACATAATCAGATAATCATAAATATCTTCTAAAAACAAAAGAACAATAATAAAAATAATAACATTAATATAACCATATATAATATTTACAATACATTAGCATATAATATTTATAAAGCATATAATTAATTTTTATACCAACTAAACTTTAAAGAAAAAGAAACACAAATGTACAATTTATTGTACTAAATAAAAATAAAAATAAAAATAATACACATACATATCTTTATTATAAACCAACAAACTTATTATGCAATATATTTTTTCCAAGTAATAGATGTAATAACTGATAATAACAAAATAAAATTGATTATAAAAAGTTCACAATAATACAGTTTATTACAATTTTTGTGGTCATATACTAATAATAACAATAAATAATATTAAATAATTTCAAAATTAACAAAACACATACATAAATTTAATTAGAGAATTGAGGTGCTTACCACAATTGTGATACCAACTAAAAGAGTGAGAATTATAGAGTGATACTTGCAAACAAAAAAAAAAAAAACACAATTAGATAATAATAAATAAATACAAAATAACAACAATACTAAAAATGTTTGTAGTCCTAACCATAAAAAATTCATTAAAATTTGAATAAAAACAACAACAACAACAACAATAATCATAATCATAATTGCATACAAACAATATTAACTACAACAATATAGAATATTTTACAATGTATTAGCTTCTAATATTTACAAAGCATATATTTATACAATAATAATAAATCTGTTAATTTCTAGAGTTGTAAGTTTTTTAATAAAGCAAAAAAACTTACATTAACCCAAAACTTACAATCCTTAGTTGTGCACGCTGAAGCAAAGCAAAATAGTAACTGAACAATCGGAGGAGATGCAAAGTAGAAGAGTAACTTTGTGAGGAGACTTCAGGAAGGGCACTTGCCTTTTATTAGGAAGGGGTGAAATAAAAAGATAAAAAAGAATCTCTTGTTACGGGGAGGAGGAATTAAAAGTCAAAAAGAATCTTTGAAGATAGATTTTAGGAGTGATATGGTTTTATTGGGAATGATCAATGAAATCTATTCCAAGCAGAAAATAAGAATGGGAGGAAGAGGTGAATTGATTGGGTGATTGACTTCTCACAGGTACTTTTACAATATGAAATGAAAGAACATGATATACACACAACCAGGTCAAAAAAACTACTGAAAGATAAGAATATGTTTACTATATATATTTTTTTATTTGGACAATATTTTCGTAACAAATTATAAGTGGCAGATTGTTATTAGTTGTTATTATTAGTGCAAAAAAGTAATCTTAACGCTAGGTTCAAATTTGAACTAGCAACAACTAACCACCTATGATTTGTTGTAAAAATATTGAAAAAAAAAAATGTTGTGGATGTACTTTTTTTTTCCTTCTATTTTAGCAATGCCACTGCAAAGAATCTCTACAAAAATCTCAGTTTTTTTTTTTTTTTTTACAATGTGCACATCAATCATTTTTTTTCTTCTATAACTTTCTTTCATGCATGGACAGGAAGAATCTGTGTACTTTTTTAAAATAAGAATCAATGCACTCAGTGTACTTGAATTTGTTTCATATGGTACTTTACAACATGAAAGAACATGACATACACACTTTTTTCCCCTTCTATTTCGGCAATGCCATTGCCACAATTAGTTTTCTCTTCTTTTTTTTCTTTTTTTCTTTTTTTTTCCCTTTTCCCTCATTTTCGGCAATGGCATTGCCACAAATCAATTGCACAATTCCCCCCCCCTCTATTTTGGCAATGCCATTGCCACAAATCCATTCCCACAATTTTTTTCCCACTCTATTTCGGCAATGGCATTGCCACAAATCAATTGCACAATTTTTTCCCCTCTATTTCAGCAATGGCATCACAATTGGTTTATTTGCTTCGGCCACCCACCTAACACTTCGTACACTCACTCACTCGTGCAGCAATTTGGGCAGCAGGAATTTCGGTAATGAGATTACCAAAATTCAAAAATTTCTCTTTCCAACTTTTTCTATTTCTCTCTCATACTTTTGTTAGAATTTCGGCAACACCGTTGTCGAAATTCACTCTCTTTTCTCAATTCTCTAAATAACTTGGAACAGTACCTATAACGTAAATTAGGACTGAGCAAGGACCCGACCCACCCGAAAACCCGACCCGACCCGACAGGCTTTGGGCGGGTTTGAAAAATTCGGATCGGGTTTCGGGCCTTATTTTCGGGTTATTTTCGGGTTCGGGTCGGTGTCGGGTCGGTGTCGGGTCATATATATTCCTCACTTCTGAACCCGATTTTTTTTTTGTTTGAAAAAAACCCTACTCTCCGGCTCCCTCAGCTCTCCGCCTCCCTCAGCTACTCTCCCAAGTTCCAAGTCTCAATCTTTAGTACCACAGCTACATCAGTCAACTGACTCAACTCTTTGTTGTTCTATCTCTACGACTCTACGTGTGTAAGTCCTTTTTGTTTCTTCCTCTCCATCACAGTCAACTCTTTCACATTCATTTGTTTGATTTTTCTTGTTAATGGGTTTGTGGGTTTGTTTAGTTTAATGGGTATTTTTTGCTTATTGTGGGTTTGATGATTCTTACAGGACCTTTATCTTCAACTCACTCTTCTAACTCTGTTTTCCACCTTCGAGTTGCGTACCAGGTCAGCATTTTATATATATATAAAATGATTGTTGTATAAATGAATAGAAAGTGAAGTTGTAGTTTTGTTTAAGCTCGAGTTAGTGAATTTTAAGTAATTACGATTGGTTTGGTGAATTGAATGGTTTTTTTTTTTTTAATTTAATTTGTTTATGTTTTTTTGGAGTACTAGTAGCTGGGATTACCGCATTTGTGCTTTTATTAATTTACATAATTGTGAAAATTTTTAACTGAAAAAGTAACTGTAATGTACATTTTTTTTTAATGCAATTAAGCTTGGAGTTAATTTTATCCATCTTTGAAAATAGTAGGAGTGGGAACAGAATGAATTTTGAGTTTGATTATAGGCAGAAGACTCGTTTGCGAAATCTCGTATTTATTCGATTGAAACAAATGGAACGTTGATGAAACATAACTAATTATAAGGGCACCCTAAAGTCCTCCCGGAGTTTTCATTTCCAAAGCCACAAATTTTAAATTATGTCAAGATAATATTATATGTAGGTTGAAGTTATTTGCTCTAGGTGCCTTTGTTATTTTTAGTCCAAGTGAGAAATAAAGATCTTAAAATCTTTGTTGGTCATGATTTTTTATTTTATTTTTTTTCTTGATTGCAGATGTGCCCACTGTGTCTGAAACAAAGTTGAATTTCCTTAGCACATACAAGCGACCAATTCCGACTGTGTACAACACTGTGCTGCAGGAGCTGATTGTCCAGCAACATTTGATGAGGTACAAGAGAACTTACCGTTATGACCCTGTGTTTGCTCTTGGTTTTGTTACCGTGTTTGATCAACTCATGGAAGGATACCCTAGTGATGGATGTGTGTCGATCATAATTGTTGTAGCATTAATATGATTAATCCAAAGTCCTTCTGCATAGTTGTAGTATTGTCTTAAGAGCAAGGGTTGACCCTTTTCAATAAATGAATATGTTGTGGTTTTAATGATTAGGGATTGATTAAAAATGGAATCAGAGTTTAGAGAATAATATTTACTCAAATTAAGGAGATTTCAATGGTTTTGTAATGGAGGTAGTGCATTATGTCATATCTCTATGTTTTTCTTTTGGAGCATTATGTCATATCTATATGTTTTTCTTTTGTGAATGCATTGTTTTAATGTTTGATTTGTTTTGTGTAGTGCTAGGTCATGGATTCAATGGAGCCTACACAACCTGATGTTGCCACTGCAAGACCAACTATGAGACCTCCTCGTCCACCGCAGGTGATATCTTCTTCTAATCGTAATAAGAGAAAATCACCATCAACGGTTTGGGACCACTTTGAAAAGTTTGTAGATGAGGAAGGTAGACCTAAGGCTAGATGTATATATTGTAGCAAGGAGTACATGGCTGATAGCAAAATTTATGGCACATCTAATTTAAAAAACCATACACCCAATTGTCCTGAATATCTTTTTAATGAATTGCATGATGGACAAGATCCATTGTCCAAGAATGTAGAGGAGGGAAATCTAGTGCCTAGGACTTTTACAAATGTTGTGGGTAGAAAAGTTCTTGCTGAGATGATCATATTGGATGAGCTTCCATTTAGGTTTGTAGAGAATCAAGGATTCAGAAGGTTTTGTAATGTCTTCCAACCTAATTTTAATATCCCATCTCGCTTCACAGTAGCTAAAGATGTGAGTCGGATTTATTTTGAAGAGAAGGATAAGTTGAGAAATGCCTTGAGAGGCCGTAGGCTTTGTCTTACCACTGACACATGGGCTTCAATACAAAATTTTAATTACATGTGTCTTACTTGTCATTTTATAGATGATGATTGGAAGCTACATAAAAGAATTTTGAATTTTTGTATTGTTGATAACCATAAGGGGAAAACCATTGGCAAAACGGTTGAATCTTGTTTAGAAGAGTGGAATATTGAGGGGATTTTCACCTTGACGGTGGATAATGCTTCCTCAAATGACGTAGCCATTAGTTACTTGAAACAAGCTACTAATATTAGTAAAAAAAAGTAGCACGGGTGCTGGACACGTGTTAACGGAGGGATACACATTTAGATGGACCCGGTTTCAGGTTTTTGAATACCCACCCATTGTATGGGAATCGTATTGTGGAATTTTTGGTGGAGAGCTTGATGAAAACTGGGTACTAAGAATTCAATTTAGTTTCTTTACTTAATAAAATAACCAATAGACAATCTTTTTCATAAAGTTTACTGTAAAAATAAATTCTGCCTATACTTGTTTGATTATGTTTTAGGGAAATGTTGGTCAATCAGATCCAACTTATAATCACAGTTAACCACTCATAAATAGCTGGGATGAAGCTCTATCCAGATCCTTGGAGAATATGAACTTTGGAACTGCAGCTGGTAAGAATTCATGTAATTCTCTTGGAATTTTTTATTAGAACTTTCAGATGAATTTTGTAATTTTCATGCACAAAGGGAGGTTGCATCAATTTATGTGTCAGCATTCATATCATTCTGCTATTCCTTGGCACTTACATCACACTGGTATTGTCTACCATACTTGATTAATGGAAGTATGGTAGATAATCAGTCAAACAAGAGACTAATGGAAGTGTAAGCAAAGAGCTGTCTGAAAAGCTCCTTTTCAGGTTGCCATCTCACAAATACAAACCAGTGTCATTAAAGGGAAAAGGAAAATCTATAGACAAGGATGAAGAGTCAGAGCTATATAAGCTTTAGTTTTCTAGAAAAAGTGCACACTCCACCAGTATAACTAGAAAAAGTGCACTCCACCAGTATACACCTCAAGTTGCGAGCTTGTTTCAAGTGAACATGCTTGCTTATTGCATGCTTACTTGGGTGCATAACCTTGAACCTGTTACCATTAGTCATACTATGAAGAGCAGAATTCTGTGACATGATTACAAACTTGGCTTGCTAGAAAAAATAGTAAAACAGCTATCACTTAATGACTTTAATACTTTAATTTTTCTTTTTTGAATTTAATTATTCAAGTTAACGGAGGGAAAGTTAATGTCATAAATCAGCATGTAAATTACTTTTCTGAGGAAGATGACTGTAAGTTGATGTGATTTTTCCATCTTCAATGGTTGGCATTTTATTTCTCTCCTGTTGCTTAAAATCTTTGTGATGTATTAAGACTCGCTTGTCATGAATTAGGTAGTAGTTTTGTGCATTACAAATTAGATGTGCGTGTATGTGTGAAGAAAAGATTGTTTACTTTTATTGTTCATCCATTTTGTGTATTCTTTCATATGACACATTGAAAACTTGCTCTCTAACAAGTTACATGAATAATCATTTATCAGGATATTCTTCTATCTGGGGGTGGAAATTGTATTCAAAGTCATGCACTTGTAAATCAAGAAGACTTGCCGCATCCTGACACAAATCATTTGGCTCTTACCAATGAACACATAGCAAGAGCTCAAATACGCGAATACTCATTTGTTTCCTCTGAAGGACTTCATTCATCTTAGCTATTTTAATATGTTTAATGAATTTTGCATTTTCATTACAAAGATTTAAATCTTGAAACTCTCACCTGTTAGTTTTTGTGACCTTATGGATACATGTCTCTTTGGGACATGGGAATTTTGATTCACATTACTGTTAGTAGATGTAAGTACAGCTTTGCTTTTATTTTTGTGAGTTCTGTGATTGTTGTAGCCTGCATTACTCTTGTTTGACTGATTGGTTAGCTTCTATTCTTTGTTTGACTGATTGGTTAATGGATGGAAGTTGTGAGAATTTAAAAAACACAGGTTGTTTTCTGAAAAAATAAAAAACAATGAGCCCATTTAAGAATGGGCTGCTACCTTTTAATTTGCCCCATCCATGTTCAAAAACAGTCCAGACTAATTTTCTTGTAGGGGAGTGGCAGAGAATGGTTTCAATTGCCATCTTTGATCTTCATTGATGTACAACATTAACTTATGAATCAAGTATGTTAATTCTTGAAATTAAGTAGAAGATATAGTGGGGATATATTATCTTTCTTCCATACTGTATTACTTGTCCAGCTTTCCTTTTGTTCAGGTCTGAAAGAAGATGTGTACTTACTAAATTGAGTGTATACAATAATACTTCTTTACAAATTACCCTTAAAAAAAGAGTTAAGGATCATTTTTTTTTTTTGGTGTAAGAGAAAGCAATTTATGCTGTTTGCTTTAAAAGCTGGGTCTGAGAAGATGGACAACTAAAATGAGACAATGAAAGTAGCTAAATATGTATTACAATTCTTGAATGATATGTTTGTGTGTGATCTCTGTTCTTTTTGAAGCTTCTTGTGAGTTCAAATGTTCCTTGATTGGTGTTGAAAAGTAAAAACAATGGTTAAAATCAAGTTTTTGGCCGTTTTAAAGATAGCAAAACCTGAATTCAAAGAGTCTTCTACTTCTCTACCTGCAGAGTTCAATAAATCTTCCTGTTTGAGCCATATCTTTTGGCCTGTGCCTCTTCCTTTTAAGAATGGGAAATTTGTTTGGCCCCCTTTTTAGCATCATTGAAAGATTCTTTATCAAATATCTCCCAGATCAGATTTTTAATGCATTTTATCTATGCTATGCACAAAGCAATTCATATATTCATCTAAAAATCTTATATATTCATCTAGAAGTAGAACTAGAAGCTTCAACAATGCAATCCCTCATTCCCTTGGTCAATTGAAACCTCTTGCTTCAACAACTTTCTTGGCATTCAATGAGCCCAAGAGGCTTTTAAGCTTAAAAATATTATTGGAGAAGTAGTTCTTGTTCAGCATCACATTCCTTGTTTTACTAATAAATTTTCACATTAAAAAAAAAAAAAAAAAAAAGCCCAACCCGAGGCCCGAAAAACCGACCCAATTGTAGACCCGATTTTTCGGGTCGGGTCGGGTTTCATGTAAATAAAACCGATTTCTATCGGGTCGGGTTTCGGGTCACTGCAAACCCGACCCGACCCGACCCGACCCAATATCACTCCTAACGTAAATAAATTCCAGATTTTGCAATATTCAGCCAAAAGACTCCAAAAAGTTATACACAGATGTGATAGAGACATTTAAGGAGTCTTTTGGCTGAATATTGCAGAAAACAAAGTTTATTATTGTTATAGGTACTATTCAAAGTTATTTGGGAAACTGAAGAAAGAGACTGAATTTCGGCAACGGCGTTGCTGAAATTGCAAGAAAAAATGGAGAGAGAGAAATTGAATTTCGGCAACTTGGTTATCGAAATTCTTGTCCTGCCCAAGCTCTGCCCATGAAGTGCCCCATGCATGCATGCTAGGGGGAGTGCCCGAATGGTTTACCAATTGTGGCAACCAAGTTGCCGAAATTGCAGGGGAGTGAGGAGAGAGAAAATCTAAATTGTGGCAACCAAGTTGCTGAAAATGTAGGGGGAAAAAAAACCAATTGTGGCAACCAAGTTGTGGAAACTGAGAGAAAAAAAGAAAAAGAAAAAAAAGAACAAGAGAGAATTGTGGCAACCAAGTTGCCGAAAATGGAGGAAAAAAAGAAGAAGAGAAAACCAATTGTGGCAATGGCGTTGCCGAAATAGGAGAAAAAAAAAAGGCAAATTGATTTGTGGCAATGACATTGTCGAAATAGAAGAGTGAGAGAAAAAAAAAAAATATATATATATATATATATATAGTACACATATTCTTATTCTTTAGTAGTGTTTTTTTATGTGTGTAAGTCATGTTCTTTCATTTAGTATTGTAAAAATATTCTGTGAGGAGTCAATCAACCAATCACCAAATCTCTTCCTCTTATTCTTATTCTTTGTTTGGAATATATTCATTGATCATTCCCAATAAAACCACCTATTGATATCATGCCTAAAATCTATCTCATAGATTCTTTTTTGTCTCTTTATTTCTCCTCTTCGTAATAAAAGGCAAGTACCCTTGCTGAAGGATTGCATCTCCTCACAAAGTTACATCCTCCCAATCTTCAGTTACTCTTCTACTTTGCTTCAGTGTGCACTAAGGATTGTAAGTTTGGGTTAATGTAAGTTTTTTTGCTTTACTTATTAACTTACAGCTCTAGAAATTAACAGATTTATTATTATTATATAAATATATGCTTTGTAAATATTAGAAGCTAACACATTGTAAAATATTATGTATTGTTGTAGTTAATATTGTTTGTATGCATATGATTATGATTGTTGTTGTTGTTATTATTATTCAAATTTTAAATTAATGAACTTTTTATGGTTAGGACTACAAGCATTTTCAGTATTGTTGTTATTTTGTGTTTATTTATTATTATCTGATTGTGTTTTTTATTTTCAAGTATCACTCTATAATTCTCACTCTTTCGGTTGGTATCACAATTATGGTAAGTATCTCAATTCTCTAATTAAATTTATGTTTGTGTTTTGTTAATTTTGAAATTATTTAATATTATTTATTGTTTTTATTAGTATATAACCACAAAAATTGTGATAAATTGCATTATTGTGATTTTTTTATAATCAATTTTACTTTGTTATTATCAATTATTAAATCTATTACTTGGAAAAAATATATTGCACAATATGTTTGTTGGTTTATAATAAAGATATGTATATGTATTATTATTATTATTATTATTATTTAGTACAACAAATTGTACATTTGTGTTTCTTTTTCTTTAAAGTTTAGTTGGTATAAAGATTAATTATATGCTTTATGAATATTATAAGCTAATATATTGTAAATATTATATATGGTTATATTATAGTTAATACTAATTATTGTGTGTATGATTATTTTTGCTAAAACTATTATTACTATTAATATTATTGAAAATGTTACTTCATAAATCCTTTATTTGAGTTTCTTTCAATTTTATTATGAACTACAAGCATTGTAAGTTATTTTTAATATTTAGCATAAAAAACTGTAGTAGTCACTATATATTAATTTTATTACTTTTTATTTTTATTTTTGTTCTTTTGTTTTTATTTAGGATTGTATTTTTTTAGAAAATATTTATGATTATTTGATTATGTTTTTTTTGTTCTTTCTTTATTTTCTTACAAGTATCACTCTATAATTCCTACATTCTTTCACTTCGTATCGCAATTGTAATAAGCTTCTCGGCCCCCTAATTTAATTGGAAATTATTTTCTTAGTTTGTAATTTTTTATATAGATGGTTTGTAAAAAATATACCTTCAGATATTGTAATTTTTAATCTTAGTGTTTATATATTAAAGATACTGTGAAAACGCATCTTCACTTGCACTATATTTTATATTATGTGTGTATGAATTTAAAAATACAATAATTAGGGTTGATTCCATTCCAATTATGAGTATGAGTATGATTATGATTAATTTCTTATGTTCTATTTAATTTAGGGTTGACCAAGATCTTAATAGTACTTTATTGTCAAGTCATTAATGTCATAGAGGATATCTCATTCCAAAAAAAAAAAAAGTGGTTAATTTAGTTTGATTTTGTGAGAGACCGCGCCCCCGGCCCGTTTTATAATAAGTTGGGCCAAACCCACGTGAATGGGTGGAGTCGTGTTATTGTCTCTCAAAATGGAGGTTCGACTAGTTATATTTTTCCCTTTAGATTAAGGGTTTTACAATGGAGTCGCCACTTATTTAATTATTGGAAAAATAAGAAAACCAAAATTGAAAATTCATCATTTTATTAATTTTCAATCGAATTTACATTGGTCATAGGAAAATTACATGGCTTTGGTCCTAGATACAATCTAAGAAAAAGTACATGGCTTTGTTTCCTAGTTACAATATAAAAATTGAAAATTACATGGACAAGCATTTGATCTACTAACCCTTGATTTAAGTTCGGAGGCTATGTTACAAGGTGGGAAAGTGTTAGGCACCCACCTTGCCCGGTGAAATCAGTCTTCTAGACTATGGTGGCCAACATTCATATCATATCATCCAATATGTCAATCAATTTGCATGTTGAATTTAAGGTGCGTGCATGTGATGAACCCTAATTCAATTTATTAAGCATGGCATTTGGATTGAAAAATGAATTCTAGTGAATGTGTGTGGATAGTGATATCCTAGATTCAAAGATTTGAAAGAATTATGAAACAAACATGTTTTTCATATTTTTGATGTGAATTTAGGATTAAAACCAATGTTATGTATAAACATGTGATGAACAACTAAGAACATGTGATGAACACATAAGAATATTTAAGAACATTCAAACATATTCAAGGGAATTTAAACAGTTACTATAATGCTTTAATCCTAAATTCCTATCATGGCAACAAAAAAAACAAGTTAGGGAAAGAAATTATACCTTCATGCAAGATCCATATGGTGGATTAAGAGACTATTGAGGGAGGTCCTATGGGTGGAGGAAAAGAAGAGTTAGGAGAGGAAGAGTGAGTCTCACTCAATATCTTGAGTCTCAAGAAGACCAAGATATGACAAGACTACTCAACTTCCTAGAACTCAAGAGAGGAGAAGAGAGGGGGGTTTTTCTGTATCTTGGGATGAAGAAGAGGGGGGGTTTATATAGTAGTGGTGGAGGAAATATGAATGGAAAGCTATTAATGAGAGTTGACAATGAATCATGAACCTAAATCTCATTTTAGCCTTTGGGAAAATTTGGTGCATTAAATGGAGAGATTTGTGGGAGTGAGGAGCAAGTCAAAATTCGGTTTTCCCGTAGCTACTGTAACAGCCTGTAGAGTCAACTTTGAAAACTCATATCTGACTCAATTTTGATCGGAATTGTGTCGTTCTTGTGCTCAAATTGAAGCTCCGGGTGTCTTGTTTCTGGGAAAATTAACCTCATTCAGAGATTCAAAATATTCTGAGAGATATCAATGAAATTGTGAGCAGATGTCATTTCTTAGAAAAATGGTTTCAGCAAAATTAACATTAATAGGTCCCAAATTAGTTTCCAATTAACATTAATAGGCTCCAATCACTCCCATTTCAGACCTAATTGTTCCAAATTTACCCTAATTAAAAGCTAATTGCACAAATTACTCATTGAATAATTAATGTTTAACTATCTAATTAATTAGGTGTATGCAACCTTACCATAAAATGTAGTCCTAACTAATCAAATTATGACATATTATTAATTTCAAATTGATTATAATTATAACCAATTAGAATCAATTGTCCATAATCACATAAGGTCGGACTCAATTTGTGATAGTGCATCTCGGCCATTAAAACTTGATTTGATGATAACTTTCAATCTGATGGTCCAATTAGGGCTTATAACCAGTCGATTTGATCGTTACAACATCAAGATCATTTTGGTGAAATGAGATTAAGGATCTAATGACCAAAATCAAGATGCATATTTTCAAAGTGAAATTACCCTTTTACCCTTCAAGTGAGGTTAAATGCGGGTCGCAAAATGAGATGTCAACAGATTTATAGACAATTTCCTACTAATATAGAGGTAATGGTTGCTGCATGGTTTAACTCATTGTAACATTTAATGTAGGATACATTTGAAATGGAGCCTGGGTTATTCGATTATTCTCTGCTAACCTAACAACAATATCACATCTCTAATGATGCAATGGAAGAAAGTGTATGTTGCAAGATCAAAATTTATTAATGTCCTAATAAAATCTACAATTATTCAATTTACATGAAAATAATTTCAACATTAGCAATATAACATTGTACATTTTAAAAAAAAATTCAGGTTTCCACTTTTCGAGTGCGACCCCAACTATTTGCACCCCCCCTGGAAGTTAGGTGAGCGTATCACCCCATATTTGCATCAATGTAGACTATACCGTGTTACCTACCTACCACATATAGATATTGACTAGGGTGTACAGTTTTTTCCTTTACATGATGACTACTGTGGTGTACATTTCTATTTTCATCCTCCATAGTCTTTCTTCCAAACCCTCGAAAAAGTGTCCAAAAAAAATAAAACTTTCACCATCTAATTTTTGTCCAAATTTACAACTGCAACTTGTGAGTTAATTTCGGCCTTCAAAAATTGTGAATTTCAAAAAATCAAAACATAATAGATATCTAAGTCACGGTTCTAGCCCATCTAGCCCTGAGTCAATTGGATTTTTAAGGAGAGAGATACGTCTAAAATACTAATTAGTTCTCAAATCTGATTTTCCTCTTTAGATTGTGGCCCTTTGATTTCTTTCCTTATTTGAAGATATCAAATATGGTAAAGGACCCAAGCACTCCAAAAAAAAAAATATATTTTAAGGTGTTATCGAACCCCTAACTATAATACACAATATATATATATATATATATACACACACATAAACACAAAATAAATAAACATACACCCCAATCCAAGTTGTAGTGATAGAAAACATCATAACATATGGAATTAATACTAACTAGTTCCTTCAAATAATACAAACTAACAATATGGTCCAACTCCTAAAAAAAAAAAAAAACAGTTTAACCAATCCACTGAAGTAGATTGCATACTTATGTTGGGTCATTCAGTTTGACCATTAGTGGAGACAGCCATAGTTTGAGTGGGGCATGTTCTTCTATTATGACCTTCTTGCCTACAGAGGCTGCACAATGGTCTTGGTTGAGGCTCTATCCCTAAATTTATTTCATTGAGAAGCCGAGTTGACCTTGGTCGACCTTTTGCATGGTGTAGCTAGCTTGACATTAGGATACAAGACTGGGAAATCAGGCTCATTCCAGTGTACATTGTCTGGAACCATGCAAAATCTAGGTGCATAACAAGCAATTTGTTCTTCCAAACGGTAGTAGTGGTCAATATATCACATTGTAGAGATGTCTTGATATTTACACACAACAATGACATGTGAGCACAGGATCTTATAAACCTGCCATTTTTGACAACTATAAGTGCTCTGTCTTAAATTTACCTCGTGATAATGATTACCCCTATATGCAGAGTTAGGGTTTATTGGTGTTCTGACTTCAAACAGACCATCTTCATGACTGAACACAATAACTGAATGCTTTGGTGCCTTTTTTTTTTTCTCATTTATTGAATTTATTCTTTGCATAGACTGTAATGAGTTCACTGCCTGTAACCTTTGCGCGTGTCTTAGTATACCAATCGGCAAAGTAGGCTACACAACGATAGTATGTAAGCTCAACTAACGCAGTTATGGGCAGATTTCTAGCACTCTTTAGAATACCGTTGAAGCTTTCAGACAAATTTGTGGTCATTGCCCCATAACGATGTCCACCATCGTGTGCTAATGTCCACTTCTGCACCGATAATTCCCTTAAATACTTATCACCATCTGCATTTAATTGAGTAATTCTATCCCTAGTTATTTGATACTTTCATAGCTGATTCTCCATGCCTGCCCACATTACCATAACCTTCAAGTTTTTATTCCTAATTTTTTTGATTGAAATTTCTAGCCACATGATGAAGGCAAAAAAGATGATACCAACGTGTTGATTCACATATAACCCATATTGCTAACATTATACCAGGGTAATGATTAGATATGACACATAACCCATCTCGATTAGTGACGTTATTCTGAATATAATGCAAAAACCAATGCCAACTATCATCAGATTCCTCCTCCACAATGGTAATGGCAAGTGGAAAAAGTCTATTGTCACCATCCCACGTTGATGCAATCAATAACTTATCTCTGTACTTACCATATAGGAAAGTTCCATCTATATTAATCACTGGCCTACAATGTTGAAAACCTTCAATTGATGGACCAAAAGCCTAGAAAACTCTCTCAAATATGGCACAGCCTGGCACAGTAACAGGTATTATTCTCCAAATAACCCTGCTGCCCGGGTTTGAATCAATCAAAGCTTCCAACCATTTTGGCAATAATTGGTAAGATTTGTCCCAATCACCAAATGCTCTACCAATTGCCTTTTGTTTTGCCTCCCACACCTTAAAATAAGAAGGCCGGTATTGGTACTTATTGTAAAGACTCTATTGAAGTGAAGAAATCCTTATGTTTGGATCATTTTTGACAATATCCCTTAACTCTTTCTCAATAATATGGATGTCTAAGAGCATCCACACCAGTTCATCTAAACTCTTTTAAATGTTTCGACTATCAAAATTTACACAATTTGAGCAAAAAAATACCCACATCAGTGGGTTTAAAGTTGTGGAAAGATATGCAAATCCATCCCTGAGCTATAGTAACCGTGTATATTTACACGGTTATCTATTATTTTATTAATTTCCATTTCGCTCCCTTTTTTTCTCTTTCTTCTCCATGCTCAACAAACTCAGTACCTTCTCCTCTCCTAATCTTCTTCTTCTTCCTGAAATGCACACAAACACACCCACACACAAACACATCCATACAAACAAATCAACAAAGATAAACTTGCTCAAAAAAAAAAAAAAAAAAAACACACTGAGAGACAGATCGGTGCTTGATTGGAGCTTGGGAGATCTGACTGAGATGGGTCTTGCCTGATCGGAGCTAAGGAGATCTCGGATTTGATCGGTGCTTGCGGATCAGAGCTAGGGAGATCGGTGCTGTGGATCGGAGAGGGACATCGGTGCTGTAGATCGGAGCTAGGGAGATCGAGTCGGTTCTTGTCGATCGGAGCTAGGAAGAGATCAAGACCACGGACTTTGAGTACCCCTGGTCGGCCCTGCGCTCCTCCAGCTGCCGCGCCGCCGTCTCCCGCACCAGCATGGAAGGCCCGCGACGCCCCGTGGCGCGGCCCAGAAGCAAGGCCAAAGTGGTGGGGTGGGTGGTCGCAGCGTCGAAGCTACCCTGTTGTGGGTCTAATCTAGTCAGAACTGATCGAGAGAGTTGATTAATCTGAAAAATAGGTAGAGCTAGGTAGAGAGGGTAGAGAGATGGGTATAGAGAGAGAATAAATCAAAAAAATGGGCAGAGAGAGAGAGCGCTCGTATTAAAGTGGTAGTTGAGAGAAATAATAAAAAATTTGATAAAATTGATTATTAATTAAAAGATGTGTAGAATAGATAAACTGATGGGGGTGTTTTGTAAAATTAGATGTGCAAAATAGAAAAAGTAAGTTTTTAGTGTAAAAATAGATGTGTAAAATGAAAGAACTGATGTGGTTGCTCTAATTGCTCGTGATTTTGTGTGAGCGTGGACTTCGTACATGTGTGTGGACCGTTGTATTTCCTAACCTCAAAGAACCCATGTGTAGCCCGGAAGCATGCTCGAAGACGCCAAGAACAATGTTTGCAACGTACAAACCAACATGCTGGACCTGACTCTTTTACACTAAATGTTTGGTTCCTCTTGATGTGATATTGTTTAACAGCAGCTTGTAGCTTATCTTTATCAACAACAAGCAAGCCCACATAAAACTCTTGGGTAGGGTCCCAAGTACTCTGAATAGGCTCTTCAAATGGTGGGGTTGGATCAATCATATTATCCCACGTGTTCTGTGAAAAGCTTAGTGATGAAGGTTGGTGGACTGCTATTGCTGGACTACTTTCATGATTAGGTTCATTGGGAAGCTCATCTTCAACTCTAACATCATCAAGGACCTCGTCGTTATCAAGTTGGTCATCATTATCCATGGTCTGCATCCTTTCTGATAAAGTATAAACTGCATTTTTAGTGGCAGCAGCTATGCGGTGTGCATCATTGGGATCATTAGCAGCTCTCTGAGTGGTGGTTTGGTCATACTGAGCTTTAAACTCTGGTGCGACATGCTCAGTTGGGTTATCATAGTCAGCATCACTGATGTTCATTGGCTGATAAGGAGCATGTTGGTCCTCAGTTGCAACATGGGTATATGGAGCATGATAGTCAGCACCACCAATGTTGATTAGGGAATGAACCACATCTTTAGAATAATGACCAGTATGAGTGACATATGAATCATGAAAGTGCTCGCTATGTGAATAACTAAACGATGCGCTTGGTCCTTCGTTGGCATATCAAATGGGAAAAACATCTCGGTGGCTTCTTATGAGCTCCACACTCACGTACAACTCTACACCTATAAAATCATATTGGTAGCCTAACATATTGAATATTGCATTGACACCATTATCATCTTTTACCAAAACTTGCTGGTAATTCACAGGATGTGGATGACATTGAAAAGGAAATTTATACCAAATAGTAAGTTTTGAATCTACTCTGTTTATATGAAGCGTGGATACTATTCTATCACATAGATCTTCAAATGTCACAACCCGGCTTAATGGAAGTATAGAAGGAGGTGGCCCTTTGTGATAAACCCCATTTTCCCTATGTTTAATTATTCTACCGGAATGGATGAGAAAAATGAACAACTATTCTGCCATTCACACTAAAACATAAAAGTAGTATTAATATATTAACACTACACAACCATTAAAATTCAATACAAGAAGCTAATCTATTAAAATTATTCAATGTTTAAATAGCTAAAGCTAAGAGAATTCTATAAAAGAGGATTGATTTACTGATAATTTATTATTGTCCATCATAATAGTTAAAATTTTTTAGAAGGATTTGTTATGGTTACGAAAATTATTTTATGTAGCTCTTCATTTTGCTTCTTCTAAAACAAGACAGATTATATTTCTCATGCATTCATACGATAATTGATAAATATTTATAATATCGCACAATTTTTGTTATTGTTATAACAAAGTAAGAATTTCTTTAAGGAAAATTTATGTCAATTTTGAAATATATTTTTACTATATGAAATTTTAGGCAACAATTCATGGACAAATAATTTAAAACATATCATACAAATCATTTCATGTTACAAAACACATAATGCAAAAACAAGATTTTCATGCTTAGCTATGCCCCTAAAACATATCAACATGAATATTATAAAAAAAAAAAAGTAACTACTTAAGAGATGTAACTCACCTTGTAAGAGATAAAGAACGGATAGGTATTTGCAAGTGTTGTTCCTTATAGTTGTTTGTAGAATGTATGACACGCATGAATTGAAAATGGTTGATAGAATTATAAGGGGAACAAGAGTGGAGAAGAAGGCTGATAGAATTTTTAGGGGAAAAAGAGTAGAAAATAAGAACCGTGAAAACTAAAGCAACATTAGTGCTGTTTAAATAGGATGCAAGTTTCGTATAAGTTAAATTCTTAGGTTTTAAACTGTATTACTAGATACGCGGATTGACCAAATACAACACAGACCAAGATGGGATAGAATCTCTACAAAATCTCGGTGTCTTTGTTTTTTTTTGTTTACAGTGTACACATCAATCGTTTATAAATCTCTGCTAAGAATCTTGCAAAGAATCTTTGCAAAATTCTCATTTTTTTTTTTTTTGGATTTTAATAACATGTGCCTTAAGGGCACACAATAGTATCCATTTTTGGAAATATTTTTATCGAGAATTGAAAAATTTTGACAGATTTTTCAATTCTCGATAAAATTTTCCTAAAAAGGATTTATTAATATATGCCCTTAAGACATACATTAACCGGACCCTTTTTTTTTACACTATGCACATCAATCATTTTTTCTTCCATAAATTTCTCTCATACATGGACAAGAATCTAAAGAAGAATCTATGTACTTTTCTTAGAACAAGAATCAATGTACTTGAATCTATATTATTTTTTTAATAGGACAAATGAAAGAACATGACATTGCCTAAATTACTGCTTCGGTCAAAAGACTCCTATATGTGATATCAGTAGCTTAGGTTTTATTGGAAATGAACAAAGAATATATTCCAGATTCTTTGGAAAAGAAGAAAGGAAAAGATGAGGTGATGTGAGTGACTGGTCCAAATATATTTGTTTTATCCAGACAATTATCTCTCTTTCTCTCTCTTCCAATTTTCGGCAACTCCATTGCCACAAATTAATTGCTACAATTTTCTTTCCTTCTATTTAGGCAATATCATTGCCACAAATCAATTGGCACAATTTTTTTTTTCTTTCTATTTCGGCAATGTTATTGCCACAAATCAATTTGCCACTTTTTTTTTTTTTTTTTAACACTGTGCACATCAATCATTTTTTCTTCCATAAATTTCTCTCATGCATGGAGAAGAATCTGAAGAAGAATCTACGTACTTTTCTTAGAACAAGAATCAATGTACTTGAACCTATATTATTTGTTTAATAGGACAAATGAAAGAACATGACATTGCCTAAATTACTGCTTCGGTCAAAAGACTCCTATATGTGATATCAGTAGCTTAAGTTTTATTGGAAATGAACAAAGAATCTATTCCAGGTTCTTTGGAAAAGAAGAAAGGAAAAGATGAGGTGATGTGAATGACTCGTCCAAATATATATATTTTTTTTATCTAGACAATTATCTCTCTTTCTCTCTCCTCCAATTTTTGGCAACTCCATTGCCACAAATCAATTGCTACAATTTTTTTTCCTTTTATTTCGGCAATACCATTGCCACAAATCAATTGGCACAATTTTTTTTTCCTTCTATTTCGGCAATACCATTGCCACAATTGGTTTTTTTTCCCCCTCCATTTTTGGCAACTTGGTTGCCACAAATTTTTTTTTTTCTTCTATTTTTTTTTACCTCCCATTTTCGGCAACCAACTTGGTTGCCACAATTAGTTTTCTCTTCTTCTTCTTTTCCTCCATTTTCGGCAACTTGGTTACCACAATTCATATTTTCTCTCTTCTCACTCCCCACAATTTCGGCAATCTGGTTGCCACAATTGGTAAACCATTCGGGCACTCCTTCTAGCATGCATGCATGGGCACTTCACAGGCAGGGCTTGGGCGAGACAAGAATTTCGGTAACCAAGTTGCTGAAATTCAATTTTTCTCTCTCCACGTTTTTTTGCAATTTTGGCAATGTTGTTGCTGAAATTTAGTCTCTTTCCTCAATTCTTTAAATAACTTTGAACAGTACCTAAAACAACAATAAACTTCATTTTCTGCAATATTCAGCCAAAAGACTTGACATTTAAGTCCATGTTCTTTTTTTGATTTCTTTATATCCTTGAATGTAGCAAGTAAAGAAGATAAGTTGTCTTAGAAATAATTGTACTCGAGGACACCTAAGCATGTTCCAGGTAACGAGGTAATTCCTTTTATGTTGTCTTTTTTTTTTTTTTTTGCTGAATATTATATTGTCTTTCTTAATCCATTTTCTCCACTCTTTCTATATATAGAGTAACATTCCTTTGTAATAAAAACCAAGTAATAATAAAATCTTTTCTTCAATTCTTTTTAATCTCTGTGTTTATAACTGAGTGGTTGATCCTTTTTAATGATCACAAACGAGTATACGATTTATCAGCGATTTAAATCTACCTTTTTAACTTTTCTCTCCAACATTAGAGGATAATTGCACATCACCAAATCCAAATCTAGATACAATTGCTATATTATTTTTAACAATTATATGTTATGTGTTGTCACATAATATGAAAGATTCATTTGAAAAAAATCCATACAAATAAAGGGAAAATGCCAAACACAAGTTTTTTTTTTTTTTTTCAAAAACAAAAAAAACTTTAAAGACGTATGCATGATATATAAATTCTAATAGTCACGGTCACAATCGATTTGTAATTAAAAGGATATTAATGATAAGATCATGTAAAAGCGATATTAAATATATCATAATTTGCTATCTAAGTAGATTGTGAAATTTTGTTGTTTCATAGTTGTACTCTTATATGATCACCAAGGACAATCAGAGGTTTATTTTTTAAGTGACAGACCTTATTCTTTTTTATTATTATTACTATTTTAATATATTTGTGCAATACCATAAGATAAAGAGATATAATATATTCTATTTTAGGAGGCCTTTTTCCCATTTAAGGCCTTAGGCTATTGCCTAAATGGGCCTAATGGTTGAGCCACTCTTGACATAATTGCAAGTACACCCCGAATGAAACCTACCGCTGCAACAGCCATTAGTGTGCTGCGAAAATGACGAGAATTTCCGTGGTGGAATATGAACTGATTAACAATACTTAAGGCTCCAAGCAATCAAGATATGGTCAATTGGTAAAAATATTTCAGGCTCAGTTTGAAGTTTGAAGTTTTAAGTGGTGCAGGCAAGACTCAAATTTTAATTAATGAAGATGTATAAAGTCTTGCAGATTTGGGTCAACATGTCTGGGTGGTGTAGTTGGTTATCACGCTAGTCTCACACACTAGAGGTCCCCGGTTCGAACCCGGGCTCAGACATAATTTTCGTCTCTATTTTGGTCAAAATTGGAAAGGTGAACAACTTCATTGTTTAACTGGCCCAATTCGAACCCTTCTTCGAGATCTTTGTTTGCTATTAGCTGTGAATTGAGCGCAATCCGGTACTGCTATTCTTTCAGTCAAGATGTACTCTAATTTGGTTGTTATTTCACATTAATCACTAGCCTAGCCTCATGCAGGGAAATGAGGTTTTTTTTTTTTTTTTTTTTTTTTTTTTTTTTTTTTTATAATTTGAATTTTTTTTTTTTTGAAAATATAGATTAGTAAGAGAGTATCTTATTTTGTAAATATCTTTAGTGGAGTTCGAGATATATTTTTAGGCGTAAATACACTATTAGTCCCTATATTTTAGGGTCATTTTTAGTTTAGTTCCTTTATTTCTATTTTACTATTTTTAGTCTCTAAAACTAAAAATGCGTTCCATTTTGATCCTTACCGTCATTCACTTAACGGAAATATCTTACGTAGCAAACATAGTGCACTGCCGGCACAGTAAATGCTGACGTGGCGAATAAATATTAATAATAAAATTTTAATTGTTATTTAATAAATACCAAGTCAGCATAAAATAATAATTTAAAAAAAGACATTTTCATGTTTTTTCTAAATTCTTTTAAAATAAAATAAGATAGTTAAATTAAAAAAAAATTATTCCTTTCATTATTTTTTTTTGAAGAACATGTTCATGTTCTTTGTGTTCATCCCCTGAGCATGAATCATATTCTCAGATCAATAAGAGTTAAACATAATTACATTTTATTAAGCATTTTCTTGGAGATCAAATGCAACAAATTTTCATTTATTAAAAATCCAGAAAAATTCACACAATTAGAATAAAAACTTCAACCCAAAACTTCCTTATCAAAAATTGGTTCCCCCAACCCTTCTAAGACATTCTCCAAGCTTCCTGTCTCTTCCAAAACTCAAAACTTCCTCTCTCTCTTCCAAAACATGGAGAACTCTCTCTTCCAAAACATGTTCATGGCCGAAAGCTTCAAGCTTTACCTCCTTGCTCATTGCCTCTGCCACTGCCATCGCCACCACCACAACTGGTTGTGGTGCTTTTTTTTCTTTGTCTGACTGACCTATTCTCTCTATCTCTTGATTTTGCTTAAACCCAAACTCAAATGCCTCAAGCTCCTAGCTCAGATCAGTGCTTTGCTCTCTCTCTCTCTCTCTCTCTCTCTCTCTGTGGCTCAGATCAATGCCTTTCTCTCTCAGTGGGTCTCTTTGTCTCAGATCGGTGTCTCTCCCTCCCCGATTCCTCTTTTTGCTTACCCCTCCTTGTTTCCTCCCCTCTCCACAACCTTCCATAGCTTTGATATGGCTTTAGAGAGAGGCTAAGATCGGTGTGGTGGTAGTTGTGAAACAAAAATCGATGGTGGTGGTCGATGGTTGTGAAGCAGTGGTCGGTTAGGTTCGGGGGTAGGTCGAAGGGTGAGTTTGTTATTAGAGTGGGTCATGGGGTGGGTTTGTTGTTTGTTGATTGTTGATTGCTAGGTTTGAGATGTTTTGGTGTTCTTGTTGGAGACCAATTTGTGTTTGTGTTTGGTTGACAAGAAAGGGTGCGAAAATTCTAAAAAAATATAAGTTTGTATTCTTATGTTTAATCTGGGTTTGTGTTCTTTAGTGTTCTTGTTGAAGATAATACCAGTTTCTTTCTTCTTCTTCTTCTTCTTCTTCTGCTTTTTTTTTTTTTTAGACCATTGAGGATGGATTGGACGGCTAAGATGTTAGAGACACACCGAGAAAGAGAGGTTTTGATTCTTCAAGAAGGATTAAATAAAGAGAAATGCTATGTGCTCAACAATTTCAAAATATTTTCACAACAAATTCTAAATTGTAGGCAGTTATTGGTTGTTGTGGGTGGGTAAAAATGTAATTTAAGTTGTGGATTCAAATTAAAATTGATAACAACTTACCACTTATGATATGTTGTAAAAATGTTATACTATGTTATAGACGTAGCACTGCCTTTAGACAAATCTCTCTCTCTCCAATTCTTTCTTGAAGAATCCAAAAAACAAATTAATGTTAGGTTAGATTTTTGAACCTTTTAAAATATAAATATGGTAGAATTTTAATATATAAATATATAACATCCATTTTATGAAGAATAATTTAGATCGTTGAGGAAGGATTGACGGCTAAGATAACTTTTTTTTTTTTTTTTTTAAATTTAGGTTCTAGCCCTGGTTACAAACTTTTTTATTTATTTAATTTTTACCCTTTCTTTTAGACGGTTGAGGAAGGATTGGATAGCTAAGATGTTTATAGACACACTGAGAAAGAGAGGTTCTCATTCTTCAGGAAGGATTAGATAAAGAGAAATGCTATGTGCTCAACAATTTCACAATACTTTCACAACAAATTCTAAATTGTAGGTAGTTATTGGTTGTTGTGGGTGGGTAAAAATGTAATTTAAATTGTGGATTCAAATTAGAATCAATAACAATTTACCACCTATGATTTGTTGTAAAAGTGCTATGAAAATGTTGTAGACGTAACACTGCCCTTAGATGAATCTCTCTCTCTCTCTCTCCAATTCTTTCTTGAAGAATTCAAAAAAAAAAAATTTATTGTAAGGTTAGATTTTCAAGCCCTTTAATATAAGTAGGGTAGAGTTTTAATATATAAATATATAACATCCATTTCATGATGAATAGTTTTTATAATTACGTCAAAATTTACAATTCTATGGACATTTATTTTTATATTCAAATTTACAATTTATTGACTTTCATAATTAAAAAAAAAAAGAGTCTATATTAGCCTCTAAGCATGCGCTTACGCATGTGCTTAGAGGCGCTTCTATTTTTAAGGGAATTATTGATACCACTAGAAAAATTACTTCTACTAAGGGAAAATAGAATGTAAAAACAATTGTTTAAAAGAGAAAACACTTTTGCTAATTTTATTATTTTATTTTTTTCTAAGAATCAAAACCTAATAACCAAAAGAGAAAAATACTTCAAAACTAAAATAAAATATATGTGACAAATTAACAATTAATATACAGAAGAGCGTCTTAATAATGCCAAAAGAAATACATAGTCTCCAAGAAATTTAAAATAATCCTTATTGCAAAACAAAACTAAAATTTAAAGTTTTCCCACTAAATAAAAAGTAAATAAAAATCAGAAAATAGATGAATAAACAAAGGCAAAATAGATGAATAAACTGAAAATTTAAGTTTAGCTAAAATTTAAGAGTTTTTAAATTGGTTTTACATATCTAACTCTATTATTTAAACTTTACAAATTGGAAAGTTTAAGAGTATTTTGGGCATCAAAATTGAGGATCTCAAACGGGAGAAGCCCCTTAAATAGTAGTATAGATAATGAAACTAGGTGTGTCTAGTTCCCTTTTATTTATTTACTGGTAAGGGTTGCACTTGCAAGGCACGTACTGGCGATACTGCCCTTTAAGTGAGAAATTTTAAGATAGATATTTTTTTAAAGTAGTATAAAATCATGTACTTAAATTTAGAATAGTTATTTAACATATGATTATCTATTTACTATGATAATTTCTTAGAACCTATTTACTAAAGACAATATCCATTCATGAAATTTTTTTTACTAAGAATGATAACAAATGTCGTCATCTTCTAACAATAAACAACCAAGTTTTGATAAAATATTGTCACAATAGTTAAATTTTCATAATAAATGATGATATATGCTACAATTAAAAATCTTCATCAAATTAAATACTTACGATCATTTGAAATGAATATTTTGAAATTCATCCTTCTCAGGAAAAAAAAAAGAAAAAGAAAAAAAAAACTTGTTATTCATACTTCTTTATCATCTTATTTTATGAGACTAACAATGATGCTTAGCTAACTTAAGTTTTAATAAACACATTTTTAAAAAAGAAATGAAAAAAAAAAGATAACAAAAGACATATGTCATTGAAGTTTCTATTAGATAAAATTATAAATCTAGAAGATTTAAACCTATAATAAATTAGTGTTCTCTAGGTAACAAATAGAATACCGTAAATCAATTTTTTTTTTTACTTTCTAAGTATAACTAACACATAAAACTCAAAATACACACAGAAAATTTGTGGGACATTAAAATTTAGTGAGGTATTTCAGATATTACATGAGGAAATATTCTAGGAATCATAAGATTTTGTTAGGATTTGACTAAGAGAGCAACAATAGGGACTACATGTTTGACTACAAAATATAAAAGGAGGAAATTATTCAACTTTAAAGTTGAGGGGTAATGAAACTACCCCAAACATAAAGGGGAAAATGAAAAATACTTTTTTTTCCATACTTTTTTTTTCTTGTTGGAAAAATTGTGTGTGCACTTTTTTTTTTTTTTTACCATAAACAATGTGTTAAAAAAAAATCAACTCAAGAAAACTGTTTGTAAAACTATGAATGTTGGCTCAATAAATTTGCTAAAAAAATAGGCCAGGAAGACAATAATTTACTCCTTGGTTCCATTCTTGCTTTAGAAGTTGTTTTTGCCAAGTGATCCGTTCTGGCTCTTCAGAATGCAACCTGACCTCTACTTTGCTTTCTTTCTTCTTTGTTTTTCTCACTTCTCTTTTCTAAGTTAGGTTTCTTCAAAGGGATTTTGCAAAGTCAATAATGGAAAGAGAGTGTAGCTTATTCTTCTTTTTTTCTTTGAACCTATAGCTTTGCCAATCTCTCCTGAGGTTGATTAAGATATTTTCTTATTTTATTTTTGAGTATTGCTATGTCATTTTCACAATAAATTCTGAGTGTTAAATTGTTGTTGGTTTATAATTAGGACAACTACTTTAAACTATGCATTAAAAAAAAAAAAAAAAAACAACAAAAAAATTGTGCGTGAAATTGTGAATTTTGGCTTACCAAATTTGACTTAACCAAAAAGAGATGTTTAGAAACATAACAAAATGTCGCAATATTTTTACAATACTTTTATTTTCTGCCGTGGTAAGTTTTAATCTAATATTTTGTTATTTATTTTATGTCATCTCCATAATATTTTCATAACAAGTTCTAGATGGCAAATTGATACTGATTTTAAAATGGACCCACGCTAATATCACTTATTTATTCATCAATAGTAGCTTTATCACCTATGATTTGTTGTGAAATTAATGTGAAAATGTTATGGACTTAGTGTTGTTTTTTATTTGATTTATAAGAAACCGAGTTCTCAACAATTATAAAAATATTGTGATAATAACAAGTATTACAACATTTTTGCAGAACATTTACTTTCAGCTGTGGTTAGTCATAGTCTCATATTTTATCATTTTATTTTAACTCATAAGAAATTGGCATTTCAATAATTATGAAAATATTGTGAAATTTGTTGTGTCAGTATAACAATATATATGGAAACTTATATAGATATTTAAGAGAGAAAAAAGAGCACAAACTGAAATCGCATGACTGAAGAAAAAAAAAAAAAAAAAAGACAAAATACAAAACTGTGAGTTTTACGCACCAATGGACTAAACCAAATGGCTCATCTTCTAAGAGACTGTTTTTGTTATAATTATAAAAAAATTAAAAAAAACGGTTAACAAACCGAATCTCTTACACACTCCGCATAATTTGGGAAAATTATTTCTTTGCCGCCTAAAGAAGTTGCATATAATAACAACCTAACAACAAAACTTCCATACACTCACTGCTACTCTCTCTCTCTCTCTCTCAAAATGTCGTCGCTTTCCCCTGAATTGATCTTACTTCTCTTTGCTGCGATTGCTTTATCCCTTTCTGCTGGTTTTATGTTTGGCTTGCTAGTTTGGCGCTTTTGTGCTCTAGCGGCTGTGACACCATGCAGAGCACAAGCAACGTACGAGGTTGGGGACATATTTGCAGATGGCTCCATGACAGTATGCAAGAACTTAGGAAACTCAAGCTATCCCGCCGGAAGATGAACTCAAGTAGACTGACCAAGAAGGGACACTGAGGCTTCACATCGGACTGGGAGAACTCACGAGTTGAGTCAGGTCACTACACCACCAGAGCACGAACGCGAGCAGTCTCCATCGTAGGGACATGAAGATGAAGGCGGCAGTGAGGCTTCTAACCAGACTACCCTACCTCCATTGTGGGGCGATGAGCGCGACATTGAGGCTTCACGAATGACTAAGAGACCTCAAGAGTTAAACCAGGCCACTTAATCTCCGTTGCATGACCACCCTATGCTAAAGGCCGTTGATAAGCACTCATTCGAACGATATTTTTCTGCCCGCGATTCATTGGTATGATATATTTTCATTGTTAATGTAATTTTTAATTTTTATGGAACTAATTTTTAGTTCATGATTCCTATATAATTTATCTTTATTATTTGGATTTTTTATTTATAAAAAATAATAATTATTGTAAGTTATATAAGATTCCTTGAAATTTGGGTATTTAAATTTTATACTTAGTTCCATTGCAATCTCTCCTAAAACTGATTCCCTCTCTCTCCTCCTACTTGCTCACTCTCAAGTGCAGGAGATCGTAGTAATATAATTCTCGGAGTATCGAGGTTGAATCACAAAGAGCAGGATAAATTCAAAAACAATATAATCAAACAACAATTTGGGTGAAGAAGAAGAGTACTTTTGCTTGGTAATTGTTAACAAGAATAATAATAAAAACTTATTCAAATTAATAATGTAAATACTAGAGTATCGGGGTGTTTCCCTATATTGATATGAAATTCTTTGTAATATAAGAAAATATATATTTCATAATTGATTTTTCTTATACAATTAAATACTTATGATTCGGTTGAACTGCGACAATTCAAGAATGCACGATAACCTAAATTGATAATGTGGTTATGAAAATTTTCAAAAAAACTCATTCACTTTAAAACTTGATTTCTATTTGAAACTATTAGAAATTCATCTAAACAATAAGAAAAACACGATTGAACTTATTGAAAGCATGGAAGAACAAATATATCAAAAGAAATTTAATTGAATAATCAAATATATCACTAATAAAATCCTAGAAAGAATCATATTGAATATTCATGCCGTATAGAAGAAACATAACCTCTAGCCCTAGTAAAAAGTTTTGACTGCCATTAGAGAAAGGAAAATACAAGTTTTTCTCTCCAAAATTCATTTTGCCAGCCACCCTTCCAAACCCTAGGGTAAAAAGTGTCTAAAAAAAATAAAATTTTTACTATTTTAATTTCCGTCCAGGTTTATAGCAGTAACTTGTGAGTTAATTTTGGCTTTCAAAAAAATTAAGAATTTCAAAAAACTCAAAACTGGAAAGTTGTAGATATTCAAGTTACAGTTCCAACCCATCTAGCTTTGTGTCAATTGGATTTTTGAGAAGAGAGATACGCCCAAAATACTGATCAGTGCTTAAATAAGATTTTTCATTTTCAGATTCTGCCCTTTGATTTCTTTCTTTATTTAAGGTTTCCAATCATCGTAGACAATCCAAGCACTTCAGCTGCACTCCTTAGACATTTAAGCATGATCCTTTAGCTCTACTTTAATTATAGTTTGGCCTCCATTCTATCACAAATTCCTGTAAACTCATCTTTCTCACATGATATCCTGAAAGTAGAAAATTACACACAATGAATGTCATCTTATTCAAGAATTTATGTAAAAATAAATAATAAAGACTAATGCAAATTATGGCTTAATTATACAAATTAAGCATAGTAATAAGGTGATGACGCTCACATAAATATATAACAAGTATACATTTTAAGGCATTATCACCTCCTTCATCCTTCACCTTCATCAACAACACCTTCTCTCTCTACAAATTCTTTTGTTTTTTTTTTTTCACTTCTTTCTTTCTTTCTTTCACTTTTGTTGTCAGAAAATATTTATCCTTGCTGTTATAATCTTAATGCATGTGATTTGGGTTTTGTTTCAAGGCACAAATTTATTTAATGATTTGGATTAGAGATTTATCAGTAATTAGGATATTTTCGTATAATATCAATAATTAGCTAGAAAGCACGAGTGCGTTGATTGGGTTGCGGCACCCAAGTCCGATATGCATGGACACGCCGTGCGACCATGGACGCAGCTACAAGTGTGCCCGTGATTTTTTTTTTTTTTTTTTTGCGTTTTTCAATTCAACCAAATACAGTCCGATTCAGTCTGAAACAGGCCCTAAATCAGTCCGATATGGGTTGAAATAAATTAAAAATAATTTTTTTTTTGTCAAAACACATTGTTTTGACGTCCTAGTTTAAAGAAAAAAAAAATCCTAAACTCATCTCAAATTTTGTCAAAACACACTTTATTATTTACTATTGCTCTTAAATTGGTATATGCTTACCATTATATGAAAAAAAATGCTTAGCAAACTATAGAAAATATAAATAAAATTATATTTAATAATTTATTAATAAACGTATCTTGCCGCTCTTGCACCCGACTTATTCAAAAATTTCCAAGTCACCGCATCCTCACCCATGCTAATTAGGAGAATTTACTCTCTCTTAGTGAATTCTCTCGAATCTACACACGTATTGGACCATTTGATAAAATTTTCTTTTTGTTTTCCATAAAATATGGGGGTCTTTTCTTTTCCCATTGAATAATTTGACAGATTGTATCAAACTTTTATAGCTCGCTGCTTGAATTACTTTGTGATGTTAAATACCTCTATGAGCTTTGGTAAATCAAAACTCTAGGTCATTTTCTAGCTCTTCCAACTTTTAAAATTTATCATACTCATTTTAGTTAAGAGAAGGGGTGCTGAGGGCTGAAACCACCATTCGAGGTTGTGTTGGAGCGAGGAGCTTTGTTGCTAGATCACAGTTTATAGATCTTCGACGTGGAGTGAACCACCATGTGCCATAGGAGTTCGGTGAAAATGGTTTAGAAGGGAAGATAAGGATTAGGTTTGGGTCAGATGGACTTAATCCGGTTCTAGGCTCAGTTGAGATTTGGGCCTTGGGATCAATCCATGAGTAGCTTATTCCAAGTTTAGTCCATCATTTCATCAATTCAAGCCCATCAACTTTAGAGCCTTAGGCCCGATCCCTAGACATTTGCATTTAGCCCATGTCCATCCGTTTGAAAGTAAACTCATCTCATGTCTTATAAACTTTCATCCCACATTTCAATAAAAATTGTCCATCAGCATGTTCTTCTCCTTAATTTTTATTTTTTTATATTTTTTAATTTTATAAATATTAGGAAAAGCATGTTCTTCTTTAAACTAATAAAATGCCATCATTTGTTTTGCATAATTATATTTTAATCCATACTTTCTAATTTTCCCTTTGTTAGAACATAATTTTTCATATTCGCATTATGTCACGAACCTTCTCATATTTGCTTTTTTGGCACATACTTTTCTCATGTTTGCATGCTATGCCATACCTTTGTCGCATTTGCGTTTTGGTCCGTAAACTTTGCATATTTACATTTTGATTCCCATAAGTTCCCAAAAGTCATGTTTTAACTCCCCCCCACCCCCCAAAATTCCTATAAATCATATATTTATCACATAATTTTCCCAAAATTTCATTTTGACCCCAATACTTTTCCAAAATTGTATTTTGATCCCAAAGCTTTCCAAAATTGCATTTTGACCCCTAGACTTTCCAAAATTGCATTTTTACCCCAAAATTGTATTCACATGTTATGTTATACGTAAATATTCACATCTTAACAATGATTTGAGTTTTTAGTTTTGTACGATAGATTATTTTTTTCTTTCTAATCCAGTTTTATATAATTTGAAGGTATGTTCGTGTACTTTGTTTGGTTGCTGGGAAAATTTGAAGGAAAATAGAGGAAAGAGAGCTAATTTTTTGTTGGTATTGAATGTAAAATTTTGGTGAAAACTCAATTGATTTTCTTTTCCTGATTGTTAGGTTTCTGCTGTTGATGAATATTTAACCATATCGAGTTGCTCCTAAATTGATTTTATGTTCAACCAATTAAGAGATTATCAATATGTTTGATTTAGTGAGCCATAGTGAATCTGGTGATGGCATAAGAGGGCGAGGTGGAATGTGAACAAGAAGGTGAAGAGGTGTATATGATGAACAAGAAGGTGAAGAGTTGTATACTGATGCTAATCCATATGCCTATGACATTAATGAGGTCCAAGAAGTTGAGAAAGACGTGCCATTAGAGAGGTCCCTAGTGATTCAGAGGTTGTTGCTCACACCAAGGGTAGATTACAATGATTAGCGGAACAAGATATTCTGAGTGCGTTGCACCATCAGTTGAGGGTCTGCGATTTGATCATTGACAGTGACAGTGTAAAGAATATCGCATCTAAGAGTTTGGTTACCAAGCTGGGACTGAAGATAGAGACACTAGGCATAACTTTGTAGGTGTTCATCTTATTCATTTTTTCTGTTCCGTTCATATATTATATTTATGTGCTTCTCAATTTGTCCACTGAGATCTATTCATCTAATATGTACAACATGTAGAAGTGTTTTGTTATTGATAGAACCATACTCCTACCTTCAGCATGTGTAAGTGCCCGTTTGGTTCCACTTTTTGGACCCAAACGTTGGCTTTTTGAAAAAATTGAGCTGCAATATGTGTTTGGTTAGACGAAAAGCCAACTTTTGTTAAAAAGCCAGCTTTACATCCACAGCCAAAACGCGCAGAACACTTATGCGGAACTTTCGGTCCACAATACAAAAGCCACTGGGCTTTTAGAATAGATCCATTGAAAGAGCCATGGATTGACGAATTTGCCCTTCAGCTCTCTCATTTCCTCTCTCACGCCTCTTACGCACCAGCTCTCTCATTTCTCTCTCACGCACCAGAGTGCTCTCTCATTTCTCTCTCACGCACCAGTGCAGCCCAAGCCTCTAACGTAAGTGTTCTTCCTCTTCTTCTTCTTTCTTCATCTTCTCAAATGGTCCTCTATAATTTTTTCGTTTTTTCCTCTGTGATTTTATTTGAAGGTTTCCGATCTGCTACCCGATCCGCAACGCCGATCCGATCTGCAACACCGATCCGATTTGCTACCCAAAACCACCAAGCAACACCGATCTGCTACCCAAAACCACCAGGTACCATCCTGATCCGATTTTTTTTTTTTTTGTTTTTTTTTTTTGTCGGGTACTGAAAAAATGTTGTGAGTACATGGTTTGTATTTTTTTTTTTTTTTTTTTAATTTTGTGGATGCTCTGTTACACTGATCCGAATTTTTATTATTATTATTATTATTATTTTTTTGTGGATGCTCTGTCTAAAAACACTGATCGGAGCCTTTTTTTTTTTTTTTTTTTTTTTTTTTTTAATTTGGTGGATGCTCTGTACTTGTTGCTTTGATTCAGTTGGATCCCTGTGTCTGTGAAATGCAATTGAAAGGCCTAATTGTATGAGAATTTTGTTGAGATTCATGATGTGTATGAGAATTTTGTTGATAACTTTAATGCAATGGGTTTCATTATATTACACTATCCATTTCCTAACACAATGCAGTAACTACCCCATCAAAAAGCTACTCCTAAGTCTACTGACACCAGCTATAGATTGTTGCTCTAGGAATTTCATCCAATTTATGACAAGTGCAAATGTGTGTCTAGAGGAAAATTCATTTTGTGATATTGTTTGTGAATAGAAAATTCATTTTGTGAATAGCTTTGTGAATTCATTTTGTGAATAGCTTTGTGAATTCAAATGTGTGTCTAGAGGAAAATTCATTTTGTGAATAGCTTTGTGAATCAAAAAGCTACTCTTAAGCCACTACTAATGCAGGTAAAATGGGGTGTGCAGCAGGTAGTGCACTAGCTGCTGCACACTAGTGCAGCCGAAGCTGCACACCAGTGCAGCAGGAAGTGCACACAAGTGCACTAGCTGCTGCACACCAGTGCAGCCGAAGCTGCACACCAGTGCAGCAGCTAGTGCACACCAGAGCACTAGCTGCTGCACTGGTGTGCAGCAGCTAGTGCACTGGTGTGCACTAGCTGCTGCACTGGTGTGCAGCAGCTAGTGCTCTGGTGTGCAGTAGAGCCAGATATTTTGTAGGACTAACCACACATATATTATTATTCTATTTTTCTTTGTCCTACTCTATTTTGTAGATGTCAACATGTTCTTTTTTTTTCTTTTTTTTTTAATTTTGAATTTATCAAATATCACCCACTTGTTCTTGTAAATAAGTCTCTCAACTCCATACAACAAATTTTCATTTTACATATGCCCCTAAAATCTAGGATTGGCAAAGTCAAGCTAGTTGGGGTAGTTTAGATTAAGAATAGAAGAATTAGAGAAAATGTGTGTTTGGACACGGTATTGAGTATATTTAGGTTTAGTTTGAGAATAGCTTATTTAGCTTATTTAGTGCACACCAGTGCAGCAGCTAGTGCATACCAGAGCACTAGCTGCTGCACTCCAAGCTGCACTGGTGTGCAGCAGCTAGTGCACACAAGTGCACTAGCTGCTGCACTGGTGTGCAGCTTGGGCTGCACTGGTTGTTGAATTGAGATAACGTGCAATGTATAACTAGTGTAAATATGAACGTACAAAGGTTGTTGAATTGCATAAAATGAAAGTTTGTTAGATTCATTTCTTTATTTTTGTGGATTTATTAGATCATGTTTGTAACTACTTCACTCAATTGGAATATTATGAATTTTATTTTTTGCATTTCTTATGGTTGGTTAACTTTATAGATGGGTAAAAAGAACACTTCCAACCCCGAGGTAAAAAAGGCTAGAGCAGATTGGGATATTAATCCAACGTGGACAGAGCAGATTGGGATATTAATTCCATTTGGGGGGATAATAATTAGTAGTTGAAAATTCTTTTTTGTAATATCATGTAGTACAATTTAAACTTGGATTATTGGTATGTATTTTATCATCCTTTTTACATTTTTTGTGTTGTACAATTTAAACTTGGGTTATTAATATGTATTTTATATCTTTTTACATTTTTATGTAGTACAATTTATTAAACTTGGATTATTGGTGTGTATTTTATCATCTTTTTACATTTTCATTTTCTGCTTCATGATGATGGAAATTATTTAGATTTAATTATTATTGCCCAAACAAATAATTATGACACTAACAAAGAAAAATTGCCCAAAGACTATTAAAATAATACCAATAATAATAATAATAATAATAATAATAATATTATTATTATTATTATTATTATTATTATTATTATTATTATTATGAAATAAACTCACATCTAAAAAAAAAAGTATGAAATAAACTACCTTCTATATACGTTGTCTTTTTTGGTAATTTATCCCTCAAACTACAACTTTTACAAGTGCTAGCCAAACACTCAGCTTTTTCAAAAAGCAATTTTTAACAGCTTTTACCAAACAGTCAGCTTTTTAAAACTCAGCTTTTTCATTATGCACTTTTTGAAAACTCAACTTTTTCAATATGCACTTTTTCAAAAAGCTCAACCAAACTCGCCAAATAAGTTAGTTAAACAGCTTACATTGACGTGGTGTACCCACACTCAGTCTGTGGGAGTATAATGCGAACGGTTGTATTTGAGCAGGCGGCTTCAACTTCAATGCCGTGAGCTTGCTCACTTTCTCGTCACCCTTAAAACTTTTATTTCATAAATGATAATGCTATTTTTGTCAATAGCCTGTATCTCAATTACCAATTTCTAGTTTTTTTAATGAAGATATGTAAAGTTTGAATTTCCTTCGCTAAGGCCCCAACTATCAAATTACTAATTCATATATCATAAGTCTTGTTTTTTCTAATAGTGACTTCTTCTTTTTATTTTATTTTATTTTATTTTTAATATTGCTACAAGAAGTATATCATTGTCTTTATTGTTTGTAGCATCTTTATAAGATATTGGATCTCCATTGTCGGTTGTGAAAGCCGCAAGGCTAACCATGTATTTAAAGTCATATTTTCTTGGCACTTTAAGCTTGGTTTTAAACATTAGAGTGAATATACAATTATGCAGTAAATCTGTTTATAAGTAGAAAATTGAGAGGGTTAGACCTTTTTTTTGTGTTAAATTTTCAAAATTCATATTCTATATGTCATGTTGACATGGGAGTTACTATCATCGATATATGATATGGTGATTTTTTTTTTTTGGTGTGGTACTAACTACTAAGCCATTGATTGTTAAGTATTTTATTGTCAATAATAGTTAAGCAGATGTTATAAATTAAAATTTTATAGCATCTAAAAGGAAAGTTTTGTTTGTTGGCTAAATTTGTCATCAAAATAATTAGTAGTAATATTGGTATTATATAGTAATAAAAGAATTGCAGGATAAGAAAACATAAAAATAAAAAAGAAGCAAATTGTAATTTATCATTGATAAGTAAGAGATTAGAGAAGCTTGCAAGTAATCTACTTTTTATTAAATGCAGTGCTAACTGACCCTCCATGCACCAATTAGTCACTCAGAGTATCAAGCATCTTTGCCAAGTGTGTTAAGATTCTTAACTTAAGAAATACGTCTCTTTCTAATAACCAGCGGCTGCAACTGAATCATAACTTTTTTTTTTTTTTTGATGAACTGAATCATAACTATTTTAAGTGTTAAACAAACGGCCCATTTCATTTCTTAATCCTACGTGTAGTGTAAGCGAATTCCAGCAAGTTTCCCCGCTCAAAAACTTGGTAATTTCAAAGTCATATATATCATTATATCTTAGACGAAAATATATTTTTAATTTTTACATTTTGACTTTTTTTTCATTTTGGTCTTTTCATTTTCATTTTCATTTTACCACTTTTAGTCCCTAAACCAATTAATATGTGACATTTAAGTCCTTACCGTCACCCAACTAACAAAAAATGCTGACGTGGTTGACGGTACAGTAAAATAATAATTAAAAAATCTATTTTGACATTAAAAAATTGCCACATCAGCATCTAAATTAAAAAAAATTAATAAATTAATTTTAATTAAATGCAATTTAAAAAAAAAAAAAACTCGGGAAGAACATGAAGAAAAGAAGAACTCCAACCCTAATCAAAGAACTCAAGAACACAAATCACAATCACAAAGAACTCCAACCCATGACTGCCCTCAAATCACAACCACAAATCCACTAGAATCTGCCACAAAACTATCAACTATCTACCACAAATCCAAAACAATAAACTCATTCACTACCCACATAAACCCATCGGAGCTAACTACCCCACCCAAATCAAATTTAAAAAAAAAAAAAAAAAAACTAGCTAGTCCGGCGCCAATCCTTTTTAATCTGAGAACGAAACTTATCACCAAACTCCAATTTGTGAGCGAATCCCACCACCAAACTCCGATATGTGCCATCATCGAAACCTACCACCAAACTCCAATCTCAGCCACTGAAACCCACCACCAAACTTCAATCCAGCCACTAACCATTACTGATCCAACCACCGAATAATCATGCAACCCATCACTGCCCGACCCAAACTCTGATCTGTGCCATCACCAAAACTCCACCACAGACACCGATCACCACAAACCCACACCCTCCACCACGCCGATCCATAAACTCAGACCTTCACCACGCCAATCCCTACAAACCCACGCCCTCCACCTCACCACGGCAAGTTGGCAATACCATATGCACAGAAAAGAATGGAGGCGGAGAAACTGAGAGACCGATCTGGGAAGAAAAAGAAAAAAAAAAGAAGAAAACAAAAAAAGAAAAAGAAAAGAATGGAGGCTGGGGAAGAAAAAGAAAAAGAAAGAAGAAAACAAAAAAGAAAAAGAAACTGAGAAACTGAGAGACCGATCTGGGGAAGAAAAGGAAAAAGAAAGAAGAAAACAAAACAAAAAAGAAAAAGAAATGGAGAAACTGAGAGACCAAATTGGGGAAGAAAAAGAAGAAGAAAGAAGAAAACAAAAAAGAAAAAGAAACAAGTACAAAAAAAATCACACACAAAACCCACAAGCAACGTTGAGACAGGAAAGTTTAAGAGAAGTGTGATTTGGGATTTTGGTGTTTTGATTGGGTGGGCTTGATTTTTTGTTTTTCATTTAATTAAAATTAATAAATTAATTTTTTTAATTTAAATTTTGACGAGGCAATTTTTTAATGCCAAAATATATTTTTTAATTATTATTTTACTGTGCCATCAGCCACATCAACATTTTCTGTTAGTTTGGTGACAGTAAGGACTTAAATGTCATGCGTCAATTGGTTTAGGGACTAAAAGTGGTAAAAATAAAATGCAAGAACCAAAATAAAAATTGGGTTAAAATGTAGGGACTGAAAATGCATTTGCACCTAGATCTTAACTTTTTTTGGCATCTACCTTCACTTTTCTATTCTATTATTGAAGGGCATTTTTCTGTTTGATATTCTCAATTTTTTTAGTTTAAAAATATCCTTACAACCTTATGTTTATATAGAGACACAATTAAATAACAATCCTGTAAAAGTATAATTCCATCTTTACTAAAATATTGCTTAAAAAATAATTATTTTTATGTTGATTTTCAAATTGCTTTATTTACTTATAAATTAGATTCTCAAAATAAAAATTGTATATAAAAATTAAAAGCAATTTTTTTTTTTGCATTTATAAAATAGGACCATTAAACTTAACGTTTTACTAAACCAAAAACAAAAGTCTCATTACAGGAGTGTGATGAGGCTAATATCTTTAAAGTACAACATACAATGTTTTAATTTTTTTTTTAGAACTTTTTTTCAAAGTACAAATATGTTTTAGCATACTCTAAATAAAAAACGAAATAAACTATTTCAATAAATTCTTACTATTTTTAAAATTTTCTTTTTTAAATTTACAAATAAAACAAACTTCCTATAATTTATCAACAGACTTATCCCAATCTTTTCTTAAAAAAAAAAAAAAAACCTTATCACGATCTAGTTTGTTTTTCTTATTAACCCCGAAAAAATAGAACAACCACGACTCAAAGATCAAAGATGTGAGATAGTGGCAGAGTGGTGAAAAAGTGAAAGTCAAGGACGATTTCCGGACCGACAACATTTCATATAAATATCAACCCCAACCGCATCGCTTGGCGGGATTAAGATTCAGTCATTTTCATCACAAGAGAGAGAGAGAGAGAGAGAGCGCAATGGGAAACCGGAGGTTCGCGCAGATCTCGACGAGCGACGAGGAAGAAGAGGCGCCGCGGAGGCCATCGGAGGAGAGACTGGAGAGTTCACCGAGGCGGAAGAGGCTCAAGCGTATCAAGCTTCCCGAAGATGAAGACGAGCCCAAAAAGGAACCACCACAACAAACTAAGAATAAGAACAGCAAGAGTAACAAGAAGGAGAAGGAGAAGGAACCGTCACAGAGCAGTAGCGAAGAAGAGCCACCGCAAGAGGATGCCAAGGCGATCGGCGATTCCATTAGGCTTTCCGGGAAAGGAAGAGGGAGGAGGAGCCACTACGAGGCGTTTGAATTCGACGGCAACAGATACGACCTGGTGAGTGCTAGGGTTTCTAGCCTTCGGGACATTTGTATTCATTTTTTTCATAATAATTGGTTAGGGTTTTCATTCTGAATTTTGATTGTAATCGTGCTGCTTCTAGTTCAAACTAGTTTTGGGGGGGAATGGTGTTTGTTGGAAATTTTGGGGCTTTCTGTTTGGTTCCTTAGAAATGTGGAGAGAAAATTTCGCTACTTTATAAGTTTCAATATTTTTGCTGCTCCCTCATGCTGTCACGGTTAATTGCTGAAATTGTATAAATGGGGGCAAGAATTGCAATGAGTAATTTTCAAACTCTTATAGTTCATGGGACACTTGGTTCATAGACCACACCCAAGTTTGACCCCTTTTTGGGAATCAAATGACTATAATAACTTTTGATCTTTGTTAATTTCCTATGTATTATACAATTATAAGTTTTTAGGGGGGTTGTAGCTGATGAATGTAGTTCTTATGGCTTTCTTATCCGGGTTTACCCGATTTGTTGGTGGTTTATACTGAGATATCATCAATGCCCGTGTTATTTCATTTTATTTTTGTCCTGTATATCTGTCTTCTCAACAATTTGATTTATGGCTTAGACAATTTGTGTCCATTTTTGTTATCATCTACTTTACATTGAAGATATGCACTCATGTGATTCACAAATTTTGAGTTGTCGTTGGTGTTTTAGGTATAGAAAAATATCTTGCATGCCATTTTGTCTTGTTTATGTTATTTTTTCATTTCTACTTTGGTTGTTGTGCAGGAGGATCCTGTACTTCTAGTTCCTGAGGAAAAGGAACAGAAGCCCTACGTGGCAATTATTAAGGTACATGTTATGTGAATTAGTGTTTACCGTTATCTGTGACTACATCTGTTACATTTTTCTGTTATTTATTCTGATACGGTTTTCTGTGACTACATTTGTTATGGTTTTCTGATCTTTATTCTGTACTTCTTGAATATCGTCTTGCTGATATGAATCTTATGTCAAGTTGGAGTTGCATACTTGAATGTCATGTTGATTTGTATGTTTAATCTGATATTTGAGGACATTCAACTGGTAAATAAGGAGTTACTCCTTGAGGACTGTTGCTATTTAATTAAGTCGTGTTTTGCACCATAGGTGGTTGTGGAAACTTTTCACTTATGTCTTTGTCCACAAATTATAGCACCTATACTGTTTCCTTAATGACTTAAAATACACACTGTTGATAATATAAATAAAACTATCTTTTTCAGTCAATTCCTTGCATGTGCATCAAAGTTAAATGCATGTTATCTTGCCCTTTTACAGACTAACAAGTTATATTGTAGTTAATATGTACTCATATTACATATCATATGTAATCAATGTTTGTAAAGATGGAATCTGTACTTATATTACATATCATATGTTTTCATATTGCATATACATTCTTATTTCTTTTTATGTAAATTTTTTGTTGCACCCAGTGACCCTTTATTTGTGGGGGGTGTTGGGGGGGGGGGGGGTGGAGGCACCATTTGAGTTGAGGCTTATTGGCCACAAATTATTTCACAATTTGGTGTGGATGCAAGATATATATTTCCAATTACGCAGACCTATGGGTGGAGAAGTTAAAATAAGTAAATAAAAAAAAAAAGAGATGGCACAACCTGCGGCCTTAGTCTTTTGGTTGGGGTGATTTTGGGGGATGGAAAATGGGGAGGGGAAAATAGCAGAGAAAATGAGTAGTTCAAGTGTTTAGTTGGGGGGTGATTTTGTTTTCTCCTCAAATTGGGGAGAAAATGGACTTCGATGGGAAATTCCCCATTTTCCCCCACTCCACATTTTTCCCCTTAACGTTTTGGTTTTGTCCTACGTCACACCTTCTTTCACTTCTATTTTGTATGTATATTCTCTCTCTCTCTCTCACAATATGCCCAAAATAATTGTTTGTTTTTGTATTTGTAGGATATTGCTCAGACCAAAGATGGGAGCATTATGGTGACTGGGCAGTGGTTTTATCGCCCTGAAGAGGCAGAGAGAAAAGGGGGTGGAAACTGGCAATCACGTGATACGAGAGAGTTGTTTTACAGTTTTCACCGCGATGAGGTCCCAGCGGAATCTGTAATGCACAAGTGTGTGGTGCATTTCGTTCCCATACATAAGCAGCTTCCAAGTCGTAAACAGCATCCTGGTTTTATTGTGCAAAAAGTATATGACACTGTTGAACGAAAGCTGTGGAAGCTTACTGATAAAGATTATGAAGACAATAAACAGCACGAAATTGATCTTCTTGTTCAGAAAACAATGTCACGGTTGGGGGATCTTCCTGACATTGAAAGTGATGATGCTGCTGCTGTTGCTGGTGCTGGTGCTGCCGCTGCTGCTGCCGCTGCCGCTGCCGCTGCCACTGCCACTGCCACTGCCACTGCCACTGTTGATCAGGAAGATCAGCTAAAGGCTAAACGATCCTTGAGGAGAAAGAACATTTCACCTCTTGATGTTTCAAGGGATGAAGAAGCAACAAGGCCTGATCAACATCTAAGAGCTGAAACTCCTGGAAGTGGTCCCATTACTGGCTCAGTACATTACTCTATTTTAGCCAGTTTCAAGGCATTGATTGGAGATAACTATCGTGATAGATGGCTGGAGAGGCTTCTTATAGGAATTCAATACATGTGCAATTCTGTTGACAGCATGCATGGAGATGACAAAGAAAAAGGTCGTCGTGATGGCATTAGCCAACTAAGTGAGAATAAGTGTCAAGAAACTGCCAATGGAACTCAAGCCAAGAGTGCAAAGGTATGCAGGCATCCTAATTTGTGGTAATTGATATATATATTTGGTAACTAGAAGCAGAGGGTTAAGGAAATACAATGATTGGCATGTAAATGTAGATTTTTTTCCTCCACAGAGTGGCAAGTCTTTTCTTTGGCCGGATGCTGCTGTTCTGGCTGTAACTTCTCTTGAGAAGGCGGCGCATGAAGCTCTTTCCTCAGATTTTCAAAAGTATAATCAAAAGTTACGACAGCTGGTCTTTAATCTCAAGGTTAGTATGCTGTTACATTTGTTCACAAACACTTGTGTGAACTCATATGATTCATATTAATTTGAATGTTTGCATTCACAAACATGTAGGCTTGTTGTTTAAGAGAGCTTAATGCCTTTGGGTAATTTCTCTTGATACGAATAGTTTTTGCTATTACAAATCCTTAAATTTCTTTGAATAAATGTGAAATAATGGGGATAATAGGATTGAAACATTAAATAATTCAACATTATGTTGTCATTTATTTGGGAAAATAGGAAAATTTTAGTGAGCAGTTGGTGCAAGAGGTCTGCAATTTAATTGGATTAAGATTTAGTTGAGTTGACTTTATCAATACGTACAAGACTTGGCTGTATTTTTTATTTTTTAAGGAGTGCTTATGCTGTGGCAACACTTAGAAAAGCCTTGATCAACTGCCAGACAGACTGGACAATTTCATTTGCCATGTCTTATATCAGTATTACTGATGTTTTTTATATGGAAAGTTATGATTTATGAATGATTAGAATCTTGAAGAAATTCATACTTTTATTCAATAAGATGAAGTAACCTTAATTTTTTTAATACATGTTTTGCATTATCAGAGTCTTGTTCAGTGTCTATGAGGTGAACTTTACTTCTTCTTCTCTTTTTAATTTTTTTTAATTTTTAAAATCCCTTTCTTCCTTTCCTGGTAGAACAATGAGGTACTGGCTCGACGTCTTCTTAATGGGGATCTGGAACCATCCAAAATATTGAACATGTCACCAAGTGAGTTAAAGGTATGCTATTTTCATGGCTTGCTATTTGTGCTTTCAAATACTTACATTTTGCACATGAATATTTTAAAATAAGGCTAATCCCATAGTGACTTTAGCTGGAGACATAATTCATGTTGTTGATGCCGAGAATTCTATTCCTTTTATCTTGTGTCAACTCAATTGGCTAGTTGTTTTAGGGGATAATTTGTTGAACATCATGCGACAAATAGGAATGGGTTAACAGTCTCAAATTTTTTAAGCCATATAGAAATTGTAAAGGATGGATTCCGAGCTATGCATTTCAAATTGATCTGTGTGAACTTACAAAATCAAAGAATTTCACCCTATTTTCCTTTTTGGGTGGATTTCAAATGCCATCTTAGTGATTCCTTCTTTGAAGGTTTGTAGTGTTTTCTTAGAAACATTTCTATTTCTTTATTTATTTATAGGTTAAAAATATTTCTATTTCAAAGATGTTTGGACACTGGACATGACACATACTTACACAAAGGAAATTCTTGAAAAACTAGAACACAACATGGTAGGGACAACACTATTAATTAATTAGTATTTTTTGGCACATATAGATATATATATATATATATATATATATATATATAGGCATATCTGAGTTTTGCGCCACTTGTCTATCTAATTTTTTAATTTCCGTGCCAAAAGAATTATTGAATGCAAAAACCAATGAGTCTATAATTCAATTAAATTATATGTGTGTGTGTGTGTGTGTGTATTGTATAATGAGAATCTATTACATATTTTAGAAATGTATGGTTTAAAAAGGGTGTATAGGCTAATACCATATATAATTTGAACCTCTTTTCAAAAATATGTATAATTTGAATCGTATAATTGTAATTGTTTTTTAATTGTACCCATGCATATGCACGGGGTTACATACTAATTTAAAATAATTAATCAACTCAAACTTTATGCTTTTCTAGGTTATAGAAACAAGTAACAAGCATCAAAGAATTTGAGAACATATCTAAAATTAATTTAATGGCAATAATGGATATCATAGAACTACGTGATATCTATAAAATGATGTTCAAAGTACTAACCAATAGTGCAAATAAACTATTAAGGTCTAAAGAGAGAAGAATAAAAAAGTTCTAAAGATGATCCAACAATGACAAAGTCCTCCCTTTCTTCTCTTGAGATTAAATCTCTCCTCCTCCACTCTTTTTTTGCTTGGTGTTCTGCTTTCTCTTCTTTTTCTTGCTCTAATCTTTTTGTTATGCTTGATCATTGTAATTTTTGATCTTGATGTAACTCTTTCCATGTACACTCCCGGTGTACCTGGGGCTTTTTGTTTAATGAAATATCGTTATTTTAAAAAAAAAAAAAAAAAAAAAAAGTCCTCCCTTTCTTATCTATTGTGCCTTACCTTAAAATAGGATTTCTTTTTTTTGATAAGTAACCTTAGAATAGGATTTTTTGAAAGCACTAAGATAGTGGTTGCAGCTAAAGCTTTTCTTCCCACCTTTTTTACTCACTTTATCTGTTTAGTGACATATTTCCAAAAGAGGAGCATTATCATCAGAATTATTAGTGCCAAATTTACTAGTAGCAGTGGTCTGTTCAATAATGTTGAAAGTGAAATTGAACCTGGGGCCTCCCCTTCTTTGTAACTTATCAAAAAATGTTGAAAGTGAGGGTGAGAGATTGGTAAAAATGTTTTAACAATAATGTTGGGGAAAAAGTATTATGACAGATATATGATACATTGCCAATAGACTTTGAGAATAAAAATTAAAATAATAGAGAAGTAAATAACAAATTGGAGAGGGTGAGAGTGCAAAAGAGATCGCCTTGCCTGGCAGAGTGAGATAGAGATAGACCTAACTTTTATAGACTAACCAATGAGCTCTAACTCATATGGAACTTCCTCACTTGTAAGAAGGGTTGGGGAGTGAAGCTGTGCATTCAACACCTACAGTGTGCTTATATAACTTACCCAAAAAAGAAAGAAAAAAAGAAAAGAAAAGATATAGCCTTTTACAGACCAATGATATGTAGTCCGTCTCATGTTTTGCATTTTCATTTGTGGCTCTAGGGTCATTTTACTCCCTTTAAATTTTTTGCACTTTATACTCTTTAAGTTGAGATCAATTTGCAACTTCCATTCCTCTATACAAATCAAGGTTAAGATTACAAATCTCTAGGCTGTTTGGGATGGTTATTGTATATTAATGGGAACTGATATTTTAAATTTTGAATATTTTAGTGTATCCCACCACCCAACCAGCTCACTAATTCATTAATTTAACAATAATTGTGGATTCTATGGTAAAAATGACAAATTAATATTGAATTAGGGTGTTGATTGCAACAAAATCTAAAATTAAGATAGGCATTGCAAATATAGTTAGGGTGGATAGCTGTAATTAAACCCTTTGATTTAGTACAAGTTGGCAAAAATATCAACTAAACGTTTGAATTTTAGGAGGGTTTAACAGCTGAGGAAACAGCAACAAAGGAGCCTGATGAGTCGGAACGCATGCAGGTTACTTCTTTATCGCCTAAATTTAATTTTAGTTATTAGTTTCTTATCAAAATTTTCCTTGTGTAAATGTTCTAAGTGTTGATCATGAAACAGATGACTGATGCTCGTTGCTCAAGATGCAGTGAGTTTAAGGTTGGTGTAAGAGACATCATCCAAGCAGGACATGGAGACCGCTATCAGGTTCTCAATTTTATCTTGTTCCCGTCTTAAATGTTCTTCTACATGTTTTATTTCAGTGTCTGAGTCAGACTGGGTTCCTATTAGGGAAAAATTTAGGTATAGTTCTTTAGATGCAGCATAGTAAGTTCCCCGAATAAAGTCCAACACGTCTTCATATGGAATTGTATCTAAGCTATTCTCTTAAACAATCCCTCCCTAAAAAAAGTATTTGATATTTTTTTTGGGTAATTAAAAAAAAGTATTTGATTAAAACAGTAACAGCATGAATGGGCTCAATGTGTACATATAAGAAATAGATACACTTGAATCCTGTATGTGTTATGTTATATGTTGTGAATTGTGTGCATGTGCAGCTTTGCAACTTTTCTCCTCAAAGTGTGTTATGTGAAAATGTGTGATGCGTGTGTGCGCACATCAGACACGTTGATCATCTACACACCTGGGTATATGTTTGTGATATTCGTATTCTGGAGCTGTAGAGCATCGGATTTAGTAGTTGTTGAGATTGCTTGGGTTTTCATGAAAATTCATGACCATACATCTGCATCATGATATGTTGTAATGCATACATTAAGGCTTTTTTAATATCCTACTGATTCTCATTTTGGGGCAATTAATTTAAAGATAATATGTGAAGTACACAAACTATCAAGATAAGTAACATGAAGAAAGACAGCATTATTTACTGATAATCCTATTAGGAATTTCACCAGTGATTAATTTCAATAAAATATTTGGCAATTAATTTCTGCTTGACCATGAAAAACTTCGGTGTAGTTATTGAAGAGAGTTTAGATTCAAAGGATGTTTCTAGTTGTAGTTTGATGTTTGTGCGGGCGTGTGTATCTTGCTTCTTCTAAAGTGGTCACTGACTTTTTCCCCTGGTTTTGTGGATTCAGTTGGAATGCATTGCATGTGGTCATTCCTGGTATGCTTCTAGGGATGAGGCTTCCATGCTGACAATAGATGCACCAAATGCCTCCAAAGCCGTTGGCACAGCACCATGGGCCACTGCCAAATTTGAAGATGTAGAGAAGAAGCTAGTGAGTCCCCGAGAACCTGACAAGGCAGCCATTGATGTTTTCAAGAAAACGAGTGAAGCATACATGCCGGTCCTGGATGCCCAGAAATCATTTGGCAGGCCCAAAAAGGAAGAAAAATCTGAATCTGCTAGAAATGCTGAGTGAAAAACTGCTGGCCGTTGCATTTTTGGGTCACTGACTTTTGGTGTCTTAGTTGTTTGGAGGATCTGCCCTCTTGTACAGTTCACGTAGGTGGTTTTAATGCTTACCGAGCTGGGGGTTTCTTTGTGCATAGCCTCAAGTGAATAGAATCATAGAAGTAGTTAATCTCATGCATCTCTCCACTGTACGGAGGGGAGGTAGGGTTAGGATAGCGTTGGTTTCATGTTAAATATCAAAATTCACTACTAGCTATTAGTATTTTCTTATACCTCTTATGTATTTATTTTATTCACAATTTCCTGTTACAAGTAGTACGACAGCAGACTGCCTTCTTTCTTCTTCTTCGAGTTTTCTAGAGCCTGTACTTTTCTGTAATCTGCAGTGGTATATGTTGCATACTAGAAGACTAGAACCAAAATCAGTGAGTTGTACATTACTCTATGTCAGGATGTTTTGCGACAAGGGCCAAAAATCCTAGAACGGCCCAAATCTCCCTTGGATTCTTTAGTTCATATTTGTGGAAAGTATTAAAGATCAAAATTTCAATATTTAGTAGATAAAGGCTTTTGAAGATTTAACAAGAGATATATCAAAATGCCAATAACAAAAATGTTTGAAAATAACATAGGTTTGAAATTTCGAACTACAGCTAGTGAGAGGAGAAAATTGAGAGGTTGTGAGGAAGAGAGAGAGAGAGAAGATTCTCCTGTGCTCATATTTCCACCCAAATCTTTCCTTGGATTCTTTGGTTCATATTTGTGGAAAGTATTAAAGATCAAAATTTCAATATTTAGTAAATAAATGCTAATAAAGATTTAACAAGAGATAAATCAAAATGTCAATAACAAAAATGTATGAAAATAACATAGGTCTGAAATTCCAAACCACAGTCAGTGAGAAGAGAAAATTGAGAGGTTGTGAGGAAGAGAGAGAGAGTGAAGGTTCCTCTATGCTCGTATTTTCAACTTTAAGCTTCGGAATTATGAGAATGTTAGATGACTGAATGAGTTTTTGTTCTAAAGTTTTAGCCGTAAGGGTAAAATGTGGTTGGTCTTGTTTTGAGTTGAAAGGAGAGTTTTATAGCAGCTTTTAGGTGTCCTTAATGAATGGTTTTTAGGCTAAAAGATGAGGCTATGGACTTCCAAGGTGCTTAGTTGATGTTTGGTTTGACTTGCTTTAGTTTGGTAAAAGAGTTAGCTTGCTTTATGCATAATTTGAGAAAAATACGACTAAGTCCTAATTGACCCCTCATTTTTAGTTGTTTCAGACTTTGGGAGGCTCACCTAAATAAGGGCTAGTAGTCGTGGTCAATGAGAGCCAACTATTTAAAAAAAAAAAAAAGGGGTTCGGGCACAAACTTTAAGCCACAGTTAGTTAGAATGTAAAAGTTTTTTTAGGGTGAAAATTTTAGGTACAAGACTTTCTCTACGAGGCTAAGGTGCTATCAATGTCCCTTATCCACTTGGTAGCACGCATAGGTCAGGTTTATGCAAAAGGTTTGAAAGAAACTGACTTATACCTTCCAAACCACACTTCCTTAATTTGTGATATTGTGATATGTTTTAAGAGATGCTATGCCCACAATAATTTTATAACATATTATAAGTGGTTAGTTGTTATTAGTTCAAATTTGAATCTAACACTAAGATTTCTTTTTTGTCCCAATAATAACAATCAATAACAACTTGTCATTTAGAATTTGTTGTACAAATGTTGTGGACATATCATTTCTCATATGTTTTAATTTTAATAATTATTTGTGATGCAGTTACTTGTTAGTTCTAAATATTATATTAAAAAATTATTTGTTTGGTTTTTCGTAATTTAGATCAGTTTAGTTATTACTAAAATTTGTATATTTTCCTTTTTGCTTTGATAAAATCTAATAAATGGGTCAACATAACTGACTCCTTTAATAAATAGTTCGTGTTAAAGTTGAAAAATTTTAATCCGTTTATTAAGCATATCGGGTTAATGTTGATTCATATGATCGAATACTCATGAGTTAACATGATACAAAGTCGACACGTGAACACAAATTGTCACCTTAAGCTCAAGATTTAGTTTAAGATAATTTAGGAGTGTTTGGTAGAGTAGTTTGAGTTATGTTGTTTAGATGTTTTTAATATGAGAGATGCTACGTCCACAATATTTTTACAACATTTTCACAACAAATCACATGTCGTTAATTGTTATTGGTTCAAATTTGAACTTAACATGAAGATTACTTTTTTGCCCCAGTAATAACAACCAATAACAACCTGCCATTTAAGATTTGTTGTAAAAATATTATGAAAATATTATGGATATATTATTTTTCTTTTAATATATATGTAGATTAAAAAATATATAATATTATTTAAAATGTGAGTTATTGTGTTAAAACTCTTGTGCTAGAAGCCCTCAATGATATTTGACCACATCACTTGTCTGGTTTGTGAAATACAGAAAGAGAACTCAGTGAGAGGAGCACGAACCAACATGAAGTCTGCGTGAGAGTGTATGTAGATAATCCAAAGCGCAAGATTCCGTGGGTTGGATGTGACCGACCGCCTCAATTTCGCTTTCTCCCGCTTGTAAGTTACCGAAATCACATGCACACATATTTACGTTACTCTCCTTGACTGTCAAGATTCTTGCTATTCCCCTTTTACTGGCGATTATACATTTCTAGCCTTTACATTTTTAGGACCAAAAGAGATGACTTAAGAAAAAAAAAAAACATAAAAAAGAGGGAGAGGGAGTTTTTGCCTTTTATAAATGCGCAATGTAATCAAAGATGAGGGCCAAAAACACATTGAAGCAAAATTGTGCTAGTCTTTTATGATATCTACTTAATTAGGTAACCAATATGAACAGATTTGAACTTTTTTTAAAAAAAATTTTAATTAGCTTGATTTAACATTTTCATAATACTATAACGTTAGACCAATCTTTAGGAAGTTGGAACTTGAAAGCTGTGTCTTCCTTAATTAAAGATGATGTCACTCTCTCTATGTCTTTAGGACCGCCTTCAGTTTTATGGGCAACATTAAAATGAGTTGCTTTTATACTTTTATGGCCTGAAATGTTTGGCGGTATGATAATTGGGATGGCTGAGCTTTTGCTGTCAACAATCAGTGAAAAATAGGTGTACATCGTAAAAGTATTAAGGACTCTAAAGTAATTTCCAATGGGGGTTGATCTGCAATTTCAACCCAAATAAACAATACTTTATTCAACAATTAATTATTGGAAACAGTCAAATTAATTGTGGGATTCAGTCTGGATATCTGCAATTCCCAAAAACTTAAGATAATAATTTGTGGCAGTGATCTGGACAAGCTCCTTAAAACATATTAGTACACTTACCCTTTTTAACTAGTGACTATCTAATTCCAAAATTACCCACTAAAAAGAAAACAATAGCAAGTGTCTATCAGGGCTATCATTGTCTTTTCACTAATGGGTGCTCTCCCCAAGACTGTCCAAAAAGTGTAAAAAGAAAAAAAAAATTGAAAAAAAAAAGCTAAAAAAAAAAAGACACGCACTAGTACATAGCAGCAGCTTATGAGTAATGATGGCTTGAAGGAGATGGCTTTTTAGACATGAACTGTAGCTAAGCAGCTCCTGTCTTTTGTTGTTTGCTTGTTACCCTTCCTCATGTTATGTGTGAGTGTGAGAGAGAGAGAGAGTTTTCTTTTCAGTCGTGCTTTCTCCCTCTAACAATGTCTTACTCGTACCTCACACTATCTCTTTCTAGAACTCACTTTTTGTGTTTATTAATAAGCAGCTATGCTTTACTGCTCTTGGCATAATCCTGGCTGTCTTTTCCTTTTTTTCTCCCTGTAGCACACTTATGTTGATTAATGGGGAAGTCTTTGAACTCCTATAGCTAACAGCTCTGTGTTTATTAAATTTGGTTGTTGGATTTTTGCTCTTATAGATTCACGGTGACTTTGAGCTCAAGAGATTGGGAGTTGGAGGACATGATTGCATCTGCTTGCAGTTTGTTGAGTTTTTCTTTGGGTTCACTTCTCTGAGATCTAGTGGGGTATGGACGTTTTTTGGAAGCATTTCTTTTAGTCTTTGGCTTGAAATGTAAGAGGAAAAAAAGTAAAGTTTTTGTTTTTAGTACTTATACTGTAGCTTTTGTGTCTGCTACTTTACTCGTTTTTTGGAAGTCTATAGAGATCAGAAGATTCCTTTGTGCAATAGGGGTGTAAGTTTTTTGGATCAAGATTGGTTTTTTCTAGTTTCTTGTGATCTTAAAGTTTGGAATCACTAATGGGGTGTGTGTCTTTTCAAACAATGGTAATATCTGAGGTTAGCATCATTAAGCTATTGCTTCTAGGAATCCTTTATTGCTTCTAGTTCATACTTTTCATAATTGTTGATTGAATTCTGCGAATTGAAATGTATTGGGTATTGAATAGCTTTTCGTACGCAAATGTTCTGTAAGATTTTTTTTTTTCTTTTTTTGGCTTCATCTGTGATTTTCATACTTTACTGTCGGAAATCAATGGCAGTTTAATCTACAATCTGTAGTTGATGTCCTAACAATATGGTAAAGTATGCATTATATGGCTTTATCTACATTGTGTCTACAGAAGTAATGCCAGCAATTTTCATATCTCACAGCAAATTTGCAGCCAAAAGCTTTTATTCTGGCATTTTGTTATAAATCTACCAATGTATTGATTGCATATATTGGCTAAAAGTCTTTATTTAGTTTATATGTTATAATCAGATTGGTGGATACTGGATAGCTATTGTCTTGCGTTAGTTGTGATCTGTTTCGTAATTTTTATTTTATATTTGTATTTCTTGCAGAACTGGGGATCTATCAATGGGACTACGGATGGAGTTGGACTTTGATAAAAGTTGCATAGTGGGTCTGAGTCCTAACACTGTTCTTCTACCTCCTCGACATTGCTCAAATATTGAAAAGAGAAAGGCAAAAGTGAAATCCACCCGTAAAGATGATTTGTTAGGCCTAAAGGAGGACTTCATAGAGATTAACTTTGGTCGCTCTCGCAGTTCTTCTTGTAAAAGCATTTCATCTAGACCTGCTGGACTGGAAACCAACATCGAGCTAAAGCGAGGTTCCATGTATCAAAATTCCAAAGAGGTAAGGGAAATGAAGAGAACGGGCAAGTTTGAGGGAAGGAGAAAAATTGAAATGTCTCGTAGTAGTGACACCACTTTGTCTTTTAGGATTGTTGACTCTTTCTGTAATTCAGATGAGGACGGCCTGCAGAAGAGATCTCCAGTGATATGCTTGGATTCAAACTTGAGTCCAACATCTGTGAGTAAGGCGTATGAAGAACCATGCTCATCAAATGGCTTCGATGAATATTGTCTCAATTTGAATGACAGGGATAAACTTGCTGATACTATGGGGAAAGATTCAGTGGGTGTAAAGTTTGTAAGTGGTGAATCTGTTAGTCCTTTAAATGATGGTAATGACCTTGAAAGAGAAACAGTTCACACGTTTCACAAGTCACTCTCTGCTAAGGCGGAAATGCTTCATTCACCTTCACCATCAGAAAGTGATTGCTCCTCAAGAGCCAGCTCAAGGTCCAGGTTCAGCCCTATCAGAAAGATGTTTGATCCATTCAAGAAGTCCAAATCTTTGCGAAGTCCTTTAGGATATGTAGCAGAACCTGATGGGGGGCTCAAAACATCTGGGACAATAAACATGAGCAGGAACAAAACATCCAGGAAATCTTTGCTGCATGATTTCTCAAATACAGCAAAGGCATCAGAACTTGATCCTCAATTTTTTGAGAGGGAGAACCATCATTCAGCTATTGCATGTTCACCAGTTCACCTACATGGCAATCTCAAGTTAGAGTACAAACATGGGGTGCCATTTTTCGAGTTCTCAACGAAGTGCCCAGAAGATGTCTTCGTGGCCAAGACATGGAAGACGGATAATGATTTTAATTGGGTATATACGTTTCACTCCATTGATGGTAGAAAAAAGAGCAATGTCAGTAGATGGGGATGGAATAGTAGTGACAAAGATTTCTCTATGGTGGGACAGATGCAAGTTTCCTGTTATTTATGTTCAGAACTAAAAGATGGTGGGGTTTTGGACAATTCTGTGGTGACAGAGTTTGTATTGTATGATATTGCACATGCAAGACAAAGCATTTCAGCCCAAGAAAATGAAAAAACTGCTGATAATGTTAAAGGTCTCAAAGGAGCTAATCAAGGATTAGTTAAGGAGCCTTTTGAAGATAATAGGTCTCATCCATTCAAGCATAAACTTCAACAAAGACAAGCCTCTGAGAAAGGTGATTTTGATTCTTCAGATTTTTACCCCTGGGCATCTGCACAATTGAATCCAGACCTTGAAATCGCAGCTATTGTTATGCAAGTCCCATATGAGAATAGAGAGAGCTTGACATACAAGTCAGGGGATAAGATTATCAATGAACTGATCCCAAACCTACTTAATCATTCTATGAGTGAGCTGAGTAAAAAGGACTTTCACGATAAAAGAAGTCCAGAAAAGGTAAAGGTGTTAATTCCAACTGGAAACCATGGTTTGCCAAGTGCTGAAAGTCGGGGTCCTTCATCATTATTAGATAGATGGAGATTAGGTGGTGGATGTGACTGTGGTGGCTGGGACATGGCCTGTCCCCTCACTGTTTTAGGGAATACCCAAATTCAATGTGCTGCAGATCAACCACTTCTGGAGAATCAGCAGCATTTGGAGCTTTTTGTTCAGGTAAGCCTCTTGTTTGATGTAAGTCATGTTTCATTATCATAGTTTGGATAAGTCAATCATCAACCACTAGAACTTTGAGTAACAAAAAATTCTGCAAAACATAAGTTGCTGGGACCACATGCAAGGCTTCCACCCAACATTTCTTAAAGAACTAAGAAATATGAATTTAGATTCAGTAAATGTGTTCATGTGCCTTGCTTGGGTACACTATTTATTTGTATCTGCTTGCTGTCTGACAATTAAACATAATTGTGTTGTTATACAATGACTCATTTCAATGCATGCATCATTAGCTTCTCAGAAGAGAGAAGAAAAAATAGGGGGAAAGAAGAAGAAGAGAGCTCTAAACTACGGCAATAATGTCATGCACCTGTCACTTTTTGCAATTTGTGCAACTAGAAAACTATAGACGGTATTTGTAAAAATAAATTGTTTGCATGTTGTAGGAAAGAGTAGCGGTTCCAATATGCATGCTCTGACCCTTGCCTGCATAAATTGTGCAAAAAAGTAATACCATGTAGTACTTGCATCCATTACAAAGCATTGTCGCTAGGATTCCTTCTTCACTCCTAATGCTCTAACATTCGGACTTCATTATATAAATAATTAGCATCTTATATTCTGTTGACTTTAATTTATGTATAGGGAGCAAGAGAGAGTACACCAGCATTGACCATGACAGCTGTTCAGGAGGGGGATTATGCAGTTGATTTTCATGCACGGTTATCCACATTACAAGCATTCTCCATATGTGTGGCTATTATGCATGGGACAGAAGCTTCTGTTGATGCTGGGAAGGAGAGAAGCAAACAGTTATCACAAAGCAATTCACTGAAAGTGCTTATCAATGATGAAGTGAAATTTTTAGTTGATGCAGTGACAAGAGAAGAGAAGAGAAAAGACTCTAAGATGGTAAAAGAAATCCCACCATCCTATGTGATCAATCCACCCTTTTCTCCAATTGCTCGAGTATAAATTCAATCAGCTTGCTTGGTACCAGCTTTTACGGCTTCTCCAGGGAATCCCAGCATATGGTTCGAACTGATCTCAACTTTAAAGGAGAAAAGGAGGAAGTTTCTCAGATGATGGGGTTGAGAGTTCCTGCCATTTGACACCGAGGGTCAGGGGTTTCGATTATTTACTGGCATGGGCTCCACAGTCAACAGCATGCTCAATACACAAATGGTTTCTCAGAATATGCAGGACTGTTGGAGATGTGGGCTAGGGATTCTTACCAATGGCAGAGGGTTGTTTCCATAGAGGTTCCAATAGCCATTTGCTATATTATTTGATTCTTTCAACTTCTATAGTTAAAATATAAACAGAACACAATGTCCATATTGCAACTTGATAGAAATAGAAGTAATCATTAGATTGTCGAGAGATGGTAGTTCTTTATCTTTTGCCTTTTCTGTATCACGAAGGAAATGGTGCTGAGGAAAGTAGATCAAAACTTTGTTCACAAGAAGTTTGTCTCCAAAATAATGAATAATTGCATGCCTTTACTTTTGATTAAAGTTACTTTCTAAAGATTGGGCTCATTCACAAGGACATTGCTCTTAATATGCACCATTTCTGACAGGCCACAAACGCTGACCCCTTGTGATAAATTAGATTAATTAATTAGTTCAGTAATTAATTAATCAAATTAACAGACAATATCACGTGGTAGCGCAAACAATCACCAAAACTAAGTTATGCAACGGAAAATTAAATGACACGGTGATTTGTTTACGAATGGGGAAAACCTTACGGCAAAAACCCCACAGGATGATTTAAGGTCACTACTCCCGAAACTCCACTATTATCACAACAAGCGGTTACAAGCAAGGAATCCCAAGTACTTTACCAACCTACAGTTGAATCCTTACCCCAATACCCAATTGGACTTGCTCTGTAGTGACAGTTTCTCCTTTTGATGCACGGCTTCCAAGTACGTGACTAACAAGATGCGCGGATCCCAGTACGCGACTTCAAACACCAACTAGAGAGAGAAAATTGTTGGCTGCAAAGTTCTTCAAATCATCCACACGATGAAAATCAAGAAGCACTTGGTTACGAAGCACTAAGGCGCATAAGACGCAGTAGCTTCTTTCTGAGAGAATAAGGCTTCGGTCACCTTTTGCATGTGTTCTCCTTTTTATTATCTTATGTGACGGCCTCAAAAATAAGCCTTATATATGCCTAGGGTTGTGAGAAAAGAAAGTCTACACAAATACAAAAGCCTGGCCCAAAAATCAGATCTGGAAATCTGAATTCCCGTAACCTCGATAGATATCTCGATCGATCGGGCAGCTGTCGAGCCTCATTAAATCTCGATAGATACCTCGATAGATAGCTATCTGTCGAGCAGCTATCCGCAGGTGTCCAGCTTTAGTACACACTTTTTCTTCACTTGTTTCTTGGTCCAATTTTTATAGTTTTAATACTAAACTTGAACAACATGTTTTTTGAAGTATTAAACACATCCTAGATCTATCCAAATACAAGTAAAATGCGTTTTGTCAAAGGATTAGCCAACTACATAAAATATGTCCTTAACAATTTTAGTAAAACCCAATAGAGTATTGTCTTCACAAATCACAATACCTGGTCCATGAACAAGTAGGTGGGGTGTATGAAAAGGTTTTCTCTTGAATCAAATGTCCTAAAAAAATAGCAATGTTCTACCCTTTTCAATTTGGTTTAACCATCGGTCTACTGATAATTTTCCAGCCTGAATCACTACGAATCTTTGTACGGCATTTAATGCACCTCATAGTCTAATGTCAAAACATATTGGCATATGTCCTTTAACTGCTTGTTAAGCCCCGCTCAGCAAATCTAAAATGGGGGCTATAAATGAGCCAAGTCGAACATTAAAAATTCAAGGTTATTCATTTAATTTTATTTCAAACATAAGAGCTAAATTTGAGTTAATCACCAAACAAGATTACTTTCTCAAGTTAAGTTCATTTTCGTAAGCCCAAGTATTTTTACAACTCACAAGTTATTTGATTGAATTATTCTTCTCCCATATATATGATAAAAGTGTAAAACCATGATTAAATTTTTTTACTCCATGAATTTATGAATTCTGGACTGTTTGTAAAAACTTAAATCATTGGATATCATATAAAAGAAATTTACAAACTTTTACAACCCAATCTCAAGTCTCTATAAGTATATTTTTTTGACAAATATACATGGAAAAATGTTTGTCAACAGCACTTTTTCTTTTTTTTTTTCAACTTCCCAAATTTTAATTTGATTTATTTGAAAAGTTAATTTTATTTTTCCTAATTAATTTTAGGCGGATAATTTTGAAAACGTGTAGCTTTCTATCTAAAAGATGGAGTAACATTTTTCAAGTGGAAAAAAAAAAAAAAAAAAATCAAAATAGCTCCTGAATAACCATGCATCATGAATCACCGCAAGAATGCCTTCGCAGTCCATATATATCTCCTTCACTAATTCTAAACACCTTACTTTGGGGTATCTGGGTATGGAACAACTTCCATTTTTTATTTTTATTTTTTGGGGTGAAAAACAACTTCCATTCTTTTTTTTTTTTTTACTGAAGAAGGTAGAACTTCCATTCTTTCAAAAGGCTTTGTGAGCAAAGATGACGTTTTGAAAAAAAAAAAAAAAAAAGAGTCAAAAGGCTTGGTCTAGATTTTGTTCACTGTAAATAAAATGGTAGAAATAATTAAAATAATTATTTTGTCGCCGTTGCCGGGGATCGAACCGGGTCACCCGCGTGACAGGCGGGAATACTTACCACTATACTACAACGACATGTTGATACTATGTCGCTCCAATTCTCATTTAATCAATTGTACAAAGTCGTCCTCTCCAGTAGATTAGACCATCCTATTTCTACCTTAATTTTGTAGCTGGCAATGGCAAAGGGTTGGTTTACGCAGGGTGGAGTTTTTAATGGGCCGAATAATAAGGATAACTTATTATTATAGTAGTTCATACCATCTTAATAAATTGTTAGGTATACGGTAAGAATTAAAATTCAAAGTTTAAACTTCAAAGCTACCTTCCAGTTAATTGATTGCTTTGCCTATCCACGGTTTGAAGAATAATTATCCTTTATCGCTCACTCAAGCCAGTAAATTTATATCCATCAATTTTTATTTTTTATTTTTTTTATACAAAATAGAAATTCTAATTTAACCTAATTTAAGTGTATATGTGTGCGAAGTTTTGCCTCCTACACCCTACAAGCACTCATATTTGTAGAGTGACCATTGAAGGCAAATATAACTAATCAAGATATTTAAACCCATAATATCTCCAATGGTAATTTATGAAGAATAATTATTACTGGGCATAGGCATAGCCGGCTTAAGTTGTCCTATTAAGGGTGAGTTTGACATTAAATTTAAACTTTAGCTTTTAGTTTTTAGTTTTTAGCTTTTATGTATAGTTTTTTAAAATCTCACTTTTTCTCGTATTTACCAACTTTTCAAAATTTTTTAAGGTACAAGTATACTTTAGCACAATTTCAGCAAAAAGTTAAATAAACTGTTCCCAAACGGAATTAGTTACAACTTACAATGATTGCTTTTAAACCCAAGTCATGTGTATAAGAATATAATGTAAAATTTGTAGGTTAAATAGTGCATGTGTTATTTATAAGTTTTTTTATTATTAGTTTTATGTAATGTAACATATGATGTATTTTGCATTCAACAAAAATACATTATTTAATAAAAATATTTAAATTATATAAATATAATATTGTTTTATATAAATGGAGAAGATGTTATTAAAAAGACTTTTTTTTTTTTTTTTTTTAATATACCATAGTTGGTTGACTAATTTGAACATATTCAAGAATATTAAAAAAAAAAAATGCACACTCCCATTCCATGAAAGTAATATGTTACATTAAATTTAAATTATTACATAAGCTTAGAATTGTAACATTTTTTTTCCTCTTTTTGTATAATGCATATATTATTGAAACTTGAATTTTAAGATAATCTTTTGAATATTTATCATTTTTATTTCTTTTTTAGGACTCATATGTCATATGTCAAAACTCTAATTTCTAATACTTATTTTGTTGGTATGTTTTAGCCCCAAACTAAAGAATTTGGTCCATATAGGATAAGATTTTATACTTTTCAACCCAAAAATTAGGGGATGAATTTTTAAGCTCTAAATTGAAAAGGCAACGTACGAAGAGAATCAATTTAAGACTCAAAAAAATGGATTGAATTGGGCCAAGGGACTAAAGTTGACTAAATGGACTGAAGTTGGCCGAATGGACTGAAAAACTACATTAATGTAACTTAACAGGAACATAACAATAATAAATGTTATACTTCAGCTTTAGATATTATCTTATATATAAAAGTGGCAATGCCGCTTGAGTGATTTGGTACTATTCATTCAATGCAAAACACTGTGCAACACTGTAGCTGTAACAGTGTTTTGGTTTAGTGAGTTTTTTTAAAAATTTTTTTACGCCAATGCACGCACAATGCCAAGGCCTTGTCCATCCAGTGCAAAACACTGTGCAGCACTGTAGTTGCAACAGTGCTTTGGTTTAGTGAGTCTTTTTTTTTTTTTTAGTAATCGGTTTGTGTTTTTTTTCTTTAAATATTGATGTAAACTTACATTTATATTGTTATATTGACATAATAAATTTCATAATATTTTCACAATTATTGACGTGTCAATTTCTTACAAGTCGAAATAAAATAATAAAATAAAATATGAGATTGGTTTTTTTTTTTTTTTTTCCATAAATCAGTTTGTGTTTTTTTTTCTTTTAAATATTGATGTAAACTGACATTTATATTGTTATACTGACGCAACAAATTTCACAATTACAAGTTGAAATAAAATAATAAAATATGAAACTATAGCCAACCACAACTGAAAATAAACATTTTAAAAGAATGTTATAACACTTATTGTTATTACAATATTTTCACAATTGTTGAGATTTCAGTTTCTTATAGATCAAATAAAAAAAAAATGCTAAGTCCACAAACATTTATTTTCAGTTGTGGTTAGTCACAGTCTCACAACTGAAAATATGAGACTGTGACTAACCACAACTGAAAATAAATGTTTTGAGAAAATTTTACAACACTTATTATTATCAAAATATTTTCACAATTATTGAGATCTTAGTTTCTAATAGATCAAATAAATAAATGCTAAGTCCACAACATTTTAACATTAATTTCAACTGTGCCTAAAGTTTTTTTTTTCCCAATAGTCGGTTTGTGTTTTTTTTTTTTTTTTAAATATTTATGTAAGCTGACAAATATATTGTTATATCGACACAACAAATTTCACAATATTTTTACAAATATTGAGGTATCAATTTTTTACTAGTCGAAATAAAATAATAAAATATGAGACTTTGACCAACTACAACTAAAAATAAATATTTTGAGAATAACAATAACAATGTTATCAGTTTAAAACCAATAATAACTTTTCATTTAGAATTTGTTCTAAAAATATTATGAATGCAGCATTTCTTTCAAATAAAATAAAATAATATCTATTCGGATCCTAAAAATGAAGATATTGTGAAAATATTGTGATATTTTGTTCTATTCTTAGACTTCTTTTTTAATATAGTCAAATTGGATGAGCCAAAATTCACAGTTTCACACGCAAAATCAGTATAAATTTTCTCACTACTGGGGCAACACGTGCAGCCAACGCTAGTATAGAATAAAGCTACTATATAGATGTCAATTAGGTCATCTCGGGAATTCCACTTAGGCGAGACATAGGCTGTTCACCACCGCCATTGGTATTTTTGACAACCAGTTGCACGCTTGCAGCATTCTACTGTGCTTATGCTTGGCTTGTATTGCATCATTGACTGAAAGAGAACAGATTTTGCAAAGACAAGCCTGCATTTGGAGCAACAAAAAGTGGTGCAGAAGTAGACGCTGGTCATTCCAGCAACTTTGCATTGCAGCATTTGCACTAAAAGATTTGCTACATTGTTGTCAACGACTTTAACAATGCTCAGATGTACAGAAGTGATATCAAGTCAGCAATATATATTACACTTTCAAGAATGATTCACTACCTATACTAATCGCCGATGACAAACTCGCAGTAAAGACAAATTTTATTCAGCTCTCACTACACTTCAAAAATACAATCAGATTTCTACACCCTACTTTTGTCAGTAACAATTTTGGTTACAAAACATTTCCAACTGATGGTTCTGGAGGTTCTCTCAAATATGCTGAAGACATGGCTTTCCTCAATCCTTCTATGCCCCAATAACCACAAACAAAATTTTGTTTGTCCTACCCAAAAAGTAACCCTTTAATATGTGTGCTCTTAAATCATCATGAATGTAGACTACGTAGTCTTGATGAGGAGGAGGACGCTGATGATGCAGATGATGATGGTAACAGTATTGGTAATGTTGATGATTTATCATCTTCTGTGCTTTGTTTGTACTGGATTTTCTGTGCATTATGTCGAGGCTCCTCTAAAGAAAACATTCTCTTGAAAAATTCATATGATGCAAAGAAGATTGCTCCTTGAGACATATACATGACCAATCTTGGAGTCAATCCCCTAATCAGAAAGTTAAGAATAAGAATAACCAGATCATACACACAGATAAGGAAGCATAATATGATAATGGGTACAGCAAGATCAGTTTTTCAAGACTGGCAACAGAAATATATTATAGTGGCTCATGAATATATATATATATATATATATTTTTCATGGATATGTAATGACTTATTACAGTTTATTAGACAATCATCACCTAAAAAAATAATAATGGTCACACCATGAGAAACCATACCTGTAGAGGCCTCGCAAACCTTCATTCTTGCCAATTTCACGAAGGGCATGGAAGACACTGCCGTATTGGCTCAGAGACCCTGGAATCTGAAAAACATCCAATATGTAAGAAGCAGAAACAGCCCTGTATATTGATAAACCCCAGAACATAATAGAAAATGGAAGTTCTAAATAAATTGTATAGGTTCAAAGATTTTTGTAGGATCCAATTGAATTGCCACCTAAATCAGTTTGATGTCCAGGCAGGCCTTAATATATATACCATACAAGAACCAGTTAGAACATTACAGGAACACATCCAATCTGAAAAAACACTAATAGAAATAAAAATAATTGTTATTTCCAATGATTTTGAAGCTTTCACTGTATACCCATTCTGATCTGATCAAACCAAAGAAAAAAATTAATCCTACTTCATCCTTATCTCAGACAGCCATTCCAAGAAGCTAGTAGAGAAAAATGCTTTGTGCATCATTTACTGAATGGTGTGCCAATTATAACGAAAAAATGCATGAAAAGGCTCTATGAATTTTCTATAAACAAATTGTAGACCTGTGTCTGCAATCTCGTCTTCACCACATCAAAAGGAGTTGTGAACAAAGCAGCAGTAGATCCAGCTAGTCCTCCACATACTAACTGCAGGTATTGCAAAATTGCCTCAGCATGTAATTTATCAATTTCGATAGAATTGGAACACTCTGCTAAAAGAAAGTTGCCTGGTAGAGTAACATAAAACAGAATTATTATATCATAGTAAGATAAAATACTCAAAGTGGGGCAGGAAGGAGGGACAAACTAACTGTTTGCAATGTACTAAGTTGAGCGCTAGACTGCACTGATGACAGCATCACACCCTTCAGGCTTTCATATGTGTAGAACTGCACTTAATGATCAAGATAGCCTTAAAATCACAAGCTGGGATAAAAAGAAGGGTTAATGACAGTGGGATACTAAACAATCAACCAGTTACAAAGGAACACATCCCATACAATTAACATGGGAGGCATATTGAAACATTTATATGATATAGCTTGGTTTCTCTCTAATATATTATTACATGCATATGGTAGAGCCAGCTCTGTGTGTGTGTCTGTGACTTCTTGCCATGACAGACCCTCTTTTTAGTGATGAACCCATCTAGCATGTACGAAGATCTAACCTTGATAACTGAGTGAGGAACATTCCTACAGAGTACTGCTCCCCACCCAGCATATAATGAACGTAAACCACCCTTTCCAATAATTCCAACAAATGCATTCCTACAAAAACAGAACAATGAGTAACACAAAAAGCAAACTAACACAACATAAGTCTCATTTGGAAAAATTATGGCAGAAACAAAGCATAATAGGAAGCAATATATGTTGAGACTTTGAACTTAAGATCTGGATCAACAGATAGAAATCCAAAAATGAACAATATTTCAGGAACGATTGAAACCAAATGGTTGAATGAATTCCTCGGTAAAAACATCTAAATCAACTCATATTCTAAAGCAACATCAAAGTTGCAATATTACCAAAGATAAATACAGAATCTTATAGTTATACCAGCAGTTTTGATAGTGTGAGCTAACTTGCATCTGCTGCTTTATACGCTCACTAGGAGTAAAAATAAAAGAAGTAGCAACGCTTGCACAACCACCGGCCATGCAATGGGCAATAGAGTAATATTCCTGCACAAAATAAATGTGTGAGACTTAAGAGCCAATAAACATTACACTGACAATAAGAACCACAAACCCACAGACTAAAATTTGAGGCTTTTCATCAGGCTTCTAAATTCATTCAAGACAAAATGAGGGAATATGGAAACACACATATACACTAGAAATAAAGCTACCTTGGGGAAAAGAGGAAGCAAAGCTCCTTTCACTGATTCATATGTGAAAGTGTAAAGTGCAGAAATTGGAGCTGAGGATGTAATATTGGTAGCAATTCCACGATAGAGTCCAGTTAAACCTGAAATTAATCTCTATTAATTGTCAAATCGGCATTTGGGCAAGTTTACAAATCAAAACAGAAAGCCTTCTAGTTGTCATACAATAATTAGATGTTCTGTAAAATTCTAGCAAGCACAATCACCTTCAAGTCTCATAAAGAAACTTACCTCTATCAGAAACAATTGACTTTCCAATGTAACAGATAGACTTTTGCTCTGCATGGCAAGATTGAATGACTGTCTTAACCGTATCAACAGGATGCAGACAAAGGCTAACAAATATACCAGCCAATGCCCCTGCAAAGGCATGCTCTTGCTTAGCAATGACAGAACAGGGTTTTCTTGATGCTGAGGAGTGAATCTCTGCTTTATACTCATCCTCAACAACAGACTTTTGTGATTGTTTTCTGTTGTTCTCAGGCAGTTCATTACCATCAGTCTTGTTCTGGAATTCCTCAAATGCACTACTACATGAAGCTATAGAGTTAATATGATAGTCTGCATAGATACTCGAACTTGGGCTCCTTGAAACACCAACATCTGCCTGATTATCTTGGATATCAAGGAAATAGTCTTTATACAACGAGGTCATTTCTGTTGCATTTATTGCAAAATTTACATTATTAGATGATGATGAAGCATTACATTTGATTACATCAGAATTACAACCGGCCAAGATTGCAGGACTAGCCCTATCTCCTGAAATGAAGCTACCTGCTGAGCTAGTTATACCTCCTGAAAAGCAGCTCTCAACAGTTTTCTTGTTCTCAATTTCAGTAACTTTAACAGGATGTTTTAGTCTGGCAGGAATGATTTCACCCATCCATCCATATATATTTCCCAACTCATAAGAATTTTTAACACCTGAAAGCCCCTTTTCCTTCCACAATTCATTAGACATGCTGTTATGACCTCGCAAAAAACTCCAGAATAATGAATGAGTATAATTTTCACCATGCCTATCAATTATTGACATCTTCTGGGTTGCTTTAGGACAATCCAAGTTAGGCAGCACCATAGGTGAAATACAGCCAGCAGTCCTTACATCAACATGAAAGCAATTACTATCAGCTGAAGTAGGTACTCTGCCGTGTCCTTGCATGCCCAGATTACCCAAGATTTCCTTTTTCTCAAAGTCTTTGTCATTGTAATGAAAATTCTTCTTAGGTTGGAGAATAGCAAGAGGACGACTTGCACAATCCCATATTTGACCTACTGCTGAGATGAGCTGAGCCGTACTCAAAATCTCTGGTGACTTGGGTACAGATGTTGTATTGCATTGCTGATCTTCATTAACAGAGAGGGTGGGAGCATATTCTTCATGAACAAAATCAGCAAGCTCAGGGGACACCCCCTTGACTGGGATAGACCTGTATTTGATTGAAGGTTGATCACTTCTAGGCGGTTTATTACACCCAACCATTTTCTCAAATCTTATAAGAATTCCTTGAAAAAGCAGATACTACAACAATATCTTGATAGAAAAGTAACTGCAAGATGGAATTAACAAATTGCATCATTGAATGCAAACTAAGAATATACTCTTAAAAGCTTTATAATCTCAATTTATTTATATAACCGAGAAACCGAAATAAAGGTATTGAGACAAAAGATGATAACTAAGTGGAACAAAACCTAATTTTTTGCTTGTATTGACTACATAACAGGGAAAATGAAAAATATAGTTTCATAATAGAAAACAAAGAATAAAAACTAACAGATCCATAGAAATCATATACAAAGTCAACCTATGTACCATTGCATCTCATGGAAGAGTATATATGCAGACATAGAATCTTATTTTAAATAACTAAATCTTTAAAAGAAAATGCCAACCAGAATCAAAAGCCAAAATAAGAAGAAGAAACAAACGTTAAAGTCTTTGGCAAGCTAGACTAAAACCGTTTTCTTCTTGGGACCAGGATGGAGGTAAAAGAAGATACAATGATAACGAATAAATAATTGCTATTACGGTCTTCTTCTTCTTCTTCTTTTTAACATTATTTTTAGGACTGACGCATGTGAATTTCCTGAAACAGATTACGAAGCACAAATAACTGACTGTAGAAAATGTACATAAAAGATCTCAAAGATTCTCCAAGTATACACAATTTTCACATAAAAATAAAAGATATTTAAAAAGAAGTCAAATTATGCTCTTAAAAATTTGTGGCGTAATGGGAAAGGGTATATGCTTATGTTGAATGATAGAATTTTCATTTTCAGTATAAAAAAAAGAAAAATAAACATGACCTTCAGCGACTTCTTTGGACCAGTATTATCCCCCCCCCCCCCAAACAAAAAAAAAGAAGAAGGCAGAATCACCTTAAAGAAATTGTAAAATAAAGCATTGAACCCCATAAATTTCAAGTTCATTGTAATTGAAAATCTTAGGAAACAAATGAGAATCATAAGATTTTACGTCAGACTAAAATTCTAAAAACCTGGGCCTTTGTTGAATGTTCTAATTAATCATGGGCAACATCCAAACATTTTCTCAGGTTTCCCGTGCTTCCTCCTTCCATAGCTTTATTAAAGTAACTCTCAATAACCCCCCAAATTTAGAAATGAAGCCATTTTTGAAGTTTTGTTTTCCATTTCCTCAATCTTATGAAGAATATGCAGTATTCAAAACAACTATCCTCATTTCTTTAAACCTCAACTATACGAAATCCTAAACATTACATAGGCCACATTTCACACTTTAGTACACAAACTAGACTCTCAATTTTATTGATCCAATGAGAGTGAAAACATCTTGACTAGGAACAACATTCATGATTAAGTTAGTAAGTTACCAGTCAATTCGTCCCCATTGCTATCCAACATAGATTGATTCAAAATCACATATATCCAGCTTCTCCAATCCACAGCAATACAATGAACTAATTAGCAATGTCGACAAACCCCTGACATGAAAAGAAAATTCACAAGTTACACATTAATTCCACACTCTTCTAGACCTTCCACCAACATTTCCACACCCAAAAAAAAAAAAAAAAAAAAAAATGACAGAAACCCATTTACAATGTGATTCAATTCAACAATTATATACAATTCAATAACAGCAATAAGCTTGCAACAAGTTAAAACTGTAACATGCAATAATCAATTAAAAAAAAATGTCAATTTCATTAAATTGCAAAATAAGCATCATCATGAAGATCACAAAAGAAGTAGGTAACGCTCATTTTGGATATCCAGAAAAATGAACTAGCTAGTTAATATTTCCTTTCCCTCATTTTCTCGTTAACCAAACAGAAACTTGAAATTTCAAAAACTCAAAAAAAAAACAAAAAAAGTTATGGAGTTCCGAGAAGTGAAACCTGAAAAGAAGAAGGCAAGTGTTGTGAGTGGTTTTCCAGCTCATTTTCCCGAGAAAATGTGGTGGGAAAGTGTAGGGTTTAAAGGAGAAGAGATTGGGTTTGGGTTTATATGGGAAATGGAATTGGAATTGTACCAACGAATAGATTCAAATTCTTTATAGCGTGAACAGTAAACACTAAACACGATCTTCTTTTTAAAAAAAAAAAGAAATTGCGAGGAAAGTTCGGGTGTTACGGGGTGCACCGTACAGGTTTGACGCTATTGGAGGAGAGTATGATCCTGTGGGTTTTGGTGCAGCGTTTTGACGGTTGTGATTGGTGGGGTTTGTTCGTTAGGATGGTCATCGAACGGTTTGGGTGTGAATCAGATTGTGGTATTATTGAGGGTAAGGTCCTTAAGTATAGTAGGTGATTAGTTTTGGACTTGTTTGGTGCAGCTTCCTAAAGTGGGCTGCGAAGAAAGGACATCAACTTTGGAGAGAGTAATATGACAGGGGGCCGGCTAAGCCTAACCTTACGTTGGACACATTAATTTTTGGGTATGACTTGTGTAAAGCGGTCGCAACTGGATACGTTAGAATACAGACACATATTTGTATTGTAACGTGTTCAGTGGCATTTGCCATTAGATATAAGCTCCGCCCTAATTTTTATACTCAATTTCAATTAATGGAATATCTTATAGTTGAATAAAAGATTTGAAATTTAATTTTTACTTACATAAAAAACTGATTGGTGTTTTAATATAATGATAAAGAGCTATTAAAAAAAATGGACGTTATTGTTTGAAACTCTCTCAATTTTTTTTTTTTTTTTTGGTTGACTTATGCTACTACAAGTGATCGATCAAAAGTGTCTGCTATTATAATTTCATACATTACGCTGTGAAATAAAATCCTATTAAAACGGGTGTGTCCTTACTTTGGTATGCTTCATACATCAACCTATTCGCTACCTGTTCCAGCTCCTAGATTGGTTTTAACCAAAGCGACATCCTCATATGTGACAGCATCCTTACTCATAATTATTCTTATATTTTTGGCAATAGTCTACTATCACAAATTTTTTATTAATTTCTTTCAGGATTGCTGAATTGAAGTGGTTTTAATTATAAAATAATAACGTGATATTAATAATAGATCTATATGAAAGGACGTTGTTTCAATCATAATTTATCTTAACAAATCTTAACAAATTGTTTAAAAAAAAAAAAAGAGTTTTTATTATTTATTTTTTTTTTTGGGTTTGATTTGTGAGTTGACTTTTTTTTTTTAGAAACAAACTAATGGCTACACACACACTTTAATTACACTCTCTTACCAAGCTCAATCACATTACTTAAATTTTTTGATTAAAATATTTATATTGGGTTTGATTTGGGAGTTTGATTAGAATATTTAAATTTATACAACTTTAAAGTTTAAAATTTAAGACTCAATTTGAAACTAACTAAAAAAAATTACAAAATTTAATTTATTACCGTCATAAACTTTAGGATTTAAATTAAAATTGTTGAAATTATAAGGTTAAATTTTTAAAAGCACAACTAAAAATATAGGATTTAATATTTAATTATTATTTTTCATAAATGATTTGATCCGTTGTCCTCGTAAACTTGTAGAAAAGGACAAATTTGGCTGAAATTTTTGGAGTGAAATATGGTTTCCTGCGAAAAGTGCAATGATGCTCAAAATCAATGCAACTTTTGTGCAGTAACATAACTTTCATTTCTTATCTCTCTCTTACTCCTCGTTTTTTATGTTGTTTGATTCATGTTTGTTACCAGATTGAGAAAAGGTAGTGAACTTGTGAAAGAGCAAGGAAACCAGCCATGGTCCTAATGTGCTTTGTTTATTACTAGGGAGTAAGGACAAGAATGGTAAACTTTAATGATAATTGCATGAAAATAAAAATCAATAAATATTTTTTTGATATAAGATAGAAAGTCTAGTACTTTAACTTAATCTAAGTGTATATGTGTGTAAAGCTCCCTTTTAGAGATTTGAATTTCAACCCATACTCCCAACACATCATAGGCACTTACACTTGTGGCCTGTGGAGTGACCATCGTGTCAAAGGTGTATAGTGATATAAAATCAATATTATTAGAATACAAAAAGTTAGAATGTAGTAATAGCTATTAATTGATTACTATTCGTCTATATGGTGACAAGTACAACACAAGAATAAAAATTAACAATTTATATTCCACAGTTTAATAAAACATTGTAAAATTGTTGAATGAAATTATATTTAAGTCAAATTTCTTAAATACCCTAGTTTATAGGATTATATTTGGACTTTTTAAGGATGCTATTGTGTATAAATTGAACAAATTTATAATTGAGATTATTATCCTTTATTCAAATTAATATATCCATGGATATTAAAAAGAAAAAAAAAATTGGTTTTTTGAATTAGTGATTTTTTTTTTCTTTTTAAGATCTTGATGTAGTTAGATATTTTTATCTTTCAATAAAGCGAAGCAAAGTGAAGTGAACTATGATAATTCTTCTCGATCTAAAACAATTTATTCTCATAAGTTAAAACCAAACTTTATCCATTCAAAGCGAAAACACTTTAATATGAGTGTCATTGGCTCGACAAGAGCCTTATAGTTCAATCAGTTGGCATTTTTTGAAGTTTCCAACGAATATACTTAAATTTTCCCCAACTATCGAATAATTAAAAAAAAATTAAAGTGCCTTTGGCTTGCCTCTTATCTAAGTCCTTTATTTTTCTTCAATTTTCAACCATATGTGAGAAATTCAGTTAAAAGTTAGAGAGAAGTGAATGATTTAAATATGAGATATACAGTTTTTTGAAAGATAATTGCAATATGCTGCTAATCCTGCAGCTCAAACCCTTTTCCCCTCTAGATCCCCAAGTACTTTGTGCATGAAGATGTGCCAATTCAGCTACAAGACAAATGACAATATGAGATATACATTAATAACTCTATTGATTATTTTAATTTCTTAACCATATGAGCTTTATTGATTCAAATAAAATGAGACCTACAAAAGAATTTCTGAAATAATACTTTCACCTATAAATTTTTCTTTGAACACTGTACACCACTCAAATCAAGTCTCAAGAATATTTCTTTACCATCACATTGTGTAAGAACTAAGAATCGTTTATCTTAAATTAGTGATAGAGCTTTGGCTTGCGTTTTTAAAATGTGGCTGTTGGCTGAGGATATATAGCCGTGTTTTAAAAATGTGGCTAATAAAAAGGCTGCTAAAATATGTCATATAGACGTGTTTAATAAACATGGCTAATGCACATCCTATAGCTGGATTTGAAAAAAAGTGGCTATAGGTCCTAGCCTATAGCCGCTTTTGGAAAAAATGCGACTATAGACCTGTTAGACCTATAATTACAGGTTTTAGACCACGGCTAAAAATGCGGCTATAGACCAAATTGACTTATAGCCATGTTTTTAGAAGCTATAACCCGTGTTTTTAAAACTGTGGATTAAGTATTTCAAATTGGGTGTGGCTTGTGTCCAGTGAAAGTTTTCACTGGACACGTTGGATGGTGGACACGTGTCCAAGAGTGGACACGTGTCCGAATCTGGACGTGTCCAGTGAAAATTTCCACTGGACACAAGCTTTACCCTTTCAAATTAAGTTATCATTAATACAAAACAGTTACTACTGTGATGTTAATAATGGAACACCTTCGAAGATCAAATATCACCTACAACAAAGCATGAGGTATAAGGGAATGGTGTTATGGTGCCTTAAAAGAGGGCCATCTCTTATAGTTAGCGACGGTACCATCAAATTTTTTCAGGGATGACCAAACAATACAACATTCCCATGTCTTAATACACACACGAAAATCTTATGTTTTGATGGATGACAAAGGTAGAACAACTTCCAACCATAAAAATGACAAATTTTTTTTTTGTTAACAATAAAAATTGAATATTAGAAGAAAAAAGTGTAGAGACGTTAATATTGTAAATTACTGTTTGTACATTTTTATTTATTTTTAAATATGAACAATGTCATTAATACTTATGTGTTCTTTAAAAGGACGAAACTTAGGTACATTATTTACTATTTAGGTATTGTTCTTTAAGTTTATTTTTTAAGATTTAAGCATATGGTTATACTTAACTAAAAATACATTTCCATCCCATAAGAGAAAAGACACATAGCTGAATCTTAAGAGAAAAACTTAAAGAACAACACATAAATACTTACTTAATTTTGCCATTTTTAAAAAACATATGCTTTAAAAATACCCCTAGGACTTATGCATGGCCAAGAGAAAACGAGACATTAATTTATACTTTACATCGATGAGTTCCTCTAAACATCCCTCGCCAATGCTTTTTGTATACAGTACCTCATGGGTCATATGTACTCCAATATTTAATAAAAAATTGGAAGATTTACGTCTAATTTCTTGGTATATACTTTAAGTATCCAATAAATATATAAGTTATCTTAATCATTATGTTGTTTTTAAGTTTTACTTTTTTTTTTTATTTTTTTTTTGTTTTATATATAAAGATAAAACGACAATATTGTGTTTGTCAAGCTATAAAAAAAAAGACAATTTTTTTTTTTTTGAGAATTTTTGAGCTTATTTTGAGCGGTATCATGACCATAAAATAATAAAAAAAATTCCCCTCCATTTCTACAAGATTTTTTTATAGCAAAACGCATGTAAATGCACACTAATGCACATAGCATCACATGCACGGATATACCCTTCAATACCAACGAAGCTTAAGTCTAGTTGGTGCTTTGATTGATTAAAAAGTGGAGTATTTTTTGAGAATCAAAAAGTGGAGTATTAATAGTTAATTGGAAGATAATTGTAATACCCCTCCAGCCCCTGACTTAATTCCAGTTGAGTTCTAATTTAAAAGTACAAAATAAAAAACCAATTGGGCCTACTTTGCTAAAACCTGGATATTGGAACGATAGGGCTGGGCTAGACTAGAGTCTCTAATCTGTACTCCAGCAAAGTGAACATTGTGGCCCTATGCAACTTCAACACCCAAAAATAAAAGTCCGTCAATGCCTCCAACCTGATTGGTCTCATATATATATATATAATATATGATGTCCGTAAGATGCGCAGTCCAATATTTCCAAGTGGTCGTAGCCCAGGCCCAACTAATATATATTCCTTCTCAAGGACGAGCTCGAGCATGTCACCGACCCAAAAAAAAAAAAAAAAAAATCATTTTGCGCTAAATATCCCAATTTCATCAAACTAACTTTCATAATACTACTTTCTCAAAAAAAAAAAAACTTTCATAATACTAAAATCTAAAACAAATCAAATTAAAATAATTTAAATACAAATTATTATTAATATTTTAGGATGGGTTGGGTTACTCTCGTTGAGAATTTCACAAACTCGAACTGTCCCAAACTTTTTTTTTTTTAAGAAATTAAATAGAACCTATCAGCCCATAAAAAATTAACCTGAGTCATAGGATTGAACTCGATTTCATTGGATTGGCAGTTGAATATGCACTCCTAATTGTATGAGTATTGTTTAAAATTAAAATGACTAAGTTTAAATTTGTTTTGACGTAAAAAATTTTGGTAAAACAATTTATTTTATGGTGTTTATTTACCCATTTAGAAAATATTTTCATGTGTTTAGTTGGTAGTGAAAATAAACACCACCACCATAACCCAAATACTCATATACATCAATAAATTACCCAAAACATAATCCAAATCATATAAAAAATCCATGACCTAAAACTTTTACACCACTATGAGGGAGTAGTGACAGTGATGGTGGAGCAACAACGTGATTTGCAGCTGGCTCGCGGTGGTGGCATCAATGGTTGCAATGACATTAGGTGGTGGTTGAGAGAGAGAGAGAGAGAGAGAGAGAGAGAGAGAGAGAGAGAGAGAGAGAGAGAGAGAGAGAGAGAGAGAGAGAGAGAGATCATTGGGTGGTGGAGGAGGGGGGGGGGGGTGAGAGAGAGAAGGGTTGAGGTGAAAATTGTTTGATGAACTGGGAGAGGCGTAAAACCAAGGAAATCAATACCGTACCGGAGACTGTACCAGTTTGGCCAGTGGTACGATATATTTTGGGTACTAGTCAATACCAGTGTACCGTTTCGGGTTTATTGCTATTTTTTACTATTTTATACAATATACAAAGTTATAATGATTTTTTTTTTATAAACATTTAGTTATAATGATTATTTTATTGGTATGTTTAATGTTTTATATAATAAAGTTTGATAGATAATCTAATATTCTAATATAAACCACATTATTATATATTATTATTATTATTATTAATTGAAGTGTACTGTGTAAAGAAGGATAAAACTAATATATCTTATTATAATAAAAAAATAAAGAAAGATAAAACTATTATATGTGAAATGTTATAAGGTGTACAACACTTCTTTTTATTTTTTGGTAAACCAAACAGCTTTACAACACTTCTTTACCTTTTTTTGAGAAAGAGAAAGAAAGTGAACTGCTTCATAGTTCGGTCAAGGTGAACTGCTTCACAGTTTGGTTTGCTTCACAGCAGTGTTGAGCAGTTATACACCAGTGTAGAGCAAATAAACGACAGAGTGGCAAGAGAGAAAGAGGTGGACCAATGTCGCTGCCGAAGAGTGGCGTTACAGACTCCTAGCAAGAACACTGGCAACGTGGTTAACTAGCCATGGCAAGCGGCGCAATTGGGACGGTACCGGTGTTGTTGCTGAGGAGTGTTTGTTTGTTTGGTTTTTTTTTTTTTTTTTTTTTTTTTTTTTGAGTTTATATATGTTGTAAATTTGGAATTTATATATGTTCACCAGTTATCTTTTGCATTTTTCTTTCATTTTTCTCCTTTTTTCTGCTGGGTTTTCTTGGCTTACTCAGATTTGCATTTCATGTTTTAGCCCGATATCCATTTACCGGTCGAAACAGCCGGATTTCGTAGGTACAGTTGGTATTTTTTTTGATACGAAACAGGGGGTATACCTGTACCGGTGTACTAGCTAGTACGGTATATACCGGCCATACTGGCTGGTACAGTATGGTATCACCCACATTGCGTAAAACCAATTTACGTGTATGAGGGGATTATTTTACGATCAACTTGAAAATATTTTTAGGTTAACCTTTCAACTGAACTAAACACTTGAAAATGGAGAAAATATTTTTGGGTTGACCATTATTTTCAACTAAACTAAACACTTAAAAATAGCCAAAAAGAAGAAGCGATTTTTCATGTTATTTTTGGCATGGGCCTTGCTCCGCTTTTTCTTTCCTTTATTTTTTCCTTTCCCTCCAAAGAAATTTGATTGAAATTAAAAAAAAAAAAAAAAAAAAAATTTCCACCGACTCAAAAAAAAGATCCATCATAAAACTTAGAAAGTTAGAACCCAACGGTGAGATAGATAGTGGAATCTCGAACTCTCTTTCTCTCTGTTTGCACCAAGGTCGGTAGCTTTCCAATGGTAGGCCTTTCTCATTTGGTAGCTCCATTCACCTTGGTTATTTTAATCTAGTCTCAGTTCTTTTTCTTTTGGTGGCTCCACTCACCTGTGGTTATTTTAATCTAGTTTTTAGGTCACCTCCTTCGGGATCCAACACTAAATGAGCTACACTCGATTACTTAGAGTGGTGGTTGACTCTAATACCAAATGTTACAAATCTATGGTAAAACTCTCCCTTGAAAACTGGCTTGCAAAGTGAGGGTGTCCAAGAGTTTATAAACATATGGTTAAGCTTATACTTAATCCATGTGAGACACTAGCATCGTAGCAAAATTCTTATTGCCAAAAATACTTTTTCTTCTGTTCAAAAAGTCTCTAAGAAACACAAACCCTTTCTTTCTTATTTTCTTCTCAATGTAATCGAGGATTCTCAAAAGTTGTGTAAACCTAGTTGATGCAAACTAGATCTTGTTCTATCGTCGATCATAGACTTCTCTATGTGTATGTTGCCTTCTGATCTGCCAATGGGGCAAAGTTGGGCATTTTCTCAAAAACCATGAAGCCCTTTGTTTCTCATAACTCTGAGAACGAGGAAATCTCTGTCACTGGCACTGCTGCTGTGAAACCCATGAGTTTGCTAAAAATTCAGAAAACCCAAGATGGAGAAGATGAAGAAAAGAGCCAAATTACAATGGAATTATCGCATTCTTTCGTCTTTGTTGATTATGTAATAACTTGGGTATGAAGTTTGAAATTAACATTGTGAGGCTTTTTTTGGGTAGCAGCTTTTACTTCTATTGCTTTCTACTATTGCTCAAGATTAGAAAAAGTTTGTCAAATTGTCAATTAATGTAAACTACGAGACAAATTGCTTATGTGAATGACAAGAAGTTATTTCTTAATAGCACTGAGAAATAAGCCCCCTCCCCCCTATTTTTCCCCCTTCAAACAGAGACTTTTAACTTGTATCTCGCCTTGTATCTAATGCATTTTGTTGGTCTTTAACTAGTATCTTACAATGTTTAGTACAAGGTCTCATACATAATTAGGGCAAGGGCAGCTTCATCAATGGGAGAAGTTAAGAAAGTGTACAATAGTGGGGATAGCCGGATAGGTTACGTGCATTTATGATTCACCTATAAACCATATAGGTCTAGGCAATATGAGTTGTGGGGCAAGTCTTCTGACATAGTCCTTGAATTTGATCAAACTATTGGTCCAGACAAAGTTTATAACTCATTTCAATACTATATACTTCTACACTTTCACTGTGCATTTACGACCCTGCATAAATAGTAAAATGCTACTACATTAACAATGACAACAATTGTTGTGGGAATGCCAACAGGCTATTTCTTAACAGCCGTGATAAATAAGCATTTTTTTTCCCTGCAAACGGAGACTTCTGACATTTTTAACTTGTATCACATTGTTGAAGTTTTTTTTTCCACCTTCTGAATCACATTGTTTAGTCATGTCTGAGAAATAAGCAATTTATATATGTATCTAACACGTTTAATAATAAAACTTGTATCTTACTTGTTAGTTAATAGGAGAAGTTAAGAAAAGTGTCCTACAGTTATTCAGGAAAAAAAAAGAAAAGAAAAGAGAGAGAAAGAGAGGTCCTACAGTGGGGATAGGTTACAATTTTACATACATCCACCTATACCCACAGACAATACTTTCTCACTGGTGTTTTTTATTGGCACTACACGTGTAACAATATGAATTTTAGGGGCAATATGACACAGAATTATGAGTAATGCTATTTATACAATTTTTTTTTTGTAAAAATTGAATTCACAAATTTTTATCATGCAGTTATCATTTTAGTCCAATATTTACTGATATCAATTTATCATTTACCTTTTACAGCTGATCTCATTTCGACAATTTTGAAATAGTTGGTGAGAATATTTGTATCTATAGAGTTATTGACTTGCTGTTGAATTACAGATCAAAGCATCAATGGTCCAGAAAAGCTTTATTCTTATTTCAGTTATATATATGTCTTTCTTTTTTATTTTTTATTTATCTTACAATTATGTTTATTTTTTCTAAGCTGTCTCTGTCTCACAGTGCAAATACGTCCATAGTTCTGCACAGTGCACATAATAAATGGTAAAATGCTACTACAGTAACTCAGTAAGTTATGGGGGCCAGCAATATACTATGTTGGCTTGAGCAGCAGGCTCGCATGATATATACTGTGGTTATATATATAGTGAAAAATAAATAATAAATTTTGTAAATGAAGATGGAGACAAAAATGGAAAAAGTGAAAAACAGGAAAAAATGGAAATTACTTAACAATAGGACATGCGGTTTGCAGGAAAGCATTACGATCAACATGGCAACTGCATGCGTCATTACTAAAAATATTATGCTGCTAATAGGAACAAAATCCTTAATGGAATGCCAGTACAAAGGACCAAATAAATAGCCGAAAAAACCTCCTATTTCATGCCTTAAAAATATGCAAAATCCTGAATCATCACCAACTTTATGGGGTCTAAATAAAAGCTTATAGTGGGAATGATTTTCTTCAAAACATAAAATGAGGAAAAAAAAATTGAAACTGGGACAACAAAAGACAATTAATTTAGGATGCCATTGGAAGAAGCTGGAACTGTGTAATTAATGTAGGCTTGGAATTACATGTGCAAATATTTATCCAGATACCGAGATTGCTGAGCATGCACCCCTTGAAACGAGGAAAATCTTACGTGGTCCTATAGCAATACACTTTCCTCACACCTTCTAAATTAGAAACCAACGAACTTATCATCGTATACTATATCTCAGTGGTCAGTACACAGTTCCCTATTTTATAAAGACACATCCTTTCCCATTCTTGTTTACGTTGTGAAAATCATTAGATTTTGTTTTGGTTCAGTACTGAACCATAATAATAAAAAGGCTCTTCCCCTTTGTTTCTCCACTAAAGCAAATTACCACTTTATCTTAGTATGGAACTGCAACGACTATTGTTCAGTCCGTACCACTTTATCTTGGCCGAAAACCCATTACCAGAAACCATGAAGCAAGAGTGCTACCAAAGCTCTGAGCAAGCAAAGGAGTGTGAAGAAGAAAGTAGCTACGTTTCAACTGAACTAACACTTTCTTCTTGTGAGTTTCAGAATGAAGCAAAGAAGTTTCAAACAAGAAAAACTAGTTTTTCTTCTTGTTGTACCCCAAGAGAAGAACTAACACTTTCTTTTGAGTTTCAGACTGAAACCAAGAAGCTTCAAAAAACTGAAACTAGTTTTGCTACTATTACTACGCCCACTGAACTTACACATTCTTGTGACTTTCAGACCATAAATGAGAACCTCCCATTTCAAACAAGCGAAAATAGTTTTTTTACTACTAAGCCAACTGAGGAGTTAGTCAAGTTCTTGAGCAATAGCGATGATCAGTACCCAGAACAAGAAGTTTCAACGGCATTGAAGCTGTGCGATGAGTCTTGGATTTCCAAGAAGAGAAAGATAGCTGAAGAGAGGCATTGGGGTGGTTCAAGGACGCTGATCAAGCTTTCTGATGATCCTTGGAAAATCAAGAAGAAGCTCACGGAGAGTGATCTTGGGCATTTGAGCCGGCTCTTGGTGAGAACAAGTTTGGTTAAGAACCATGTTTTGCCATTCTTGGGTGCTGATTGTGCTAGAGAGGTTGAGAGTAAAGGCATCCAAGTAATAGTTTGGGACAAAGATACAAAGTCCAAGCACCAGTTGGTTTTCAAGCAGTGGAGAACATCTAAGAGTTATGTTTTCATTGGAATGTGGCACCAGGATTTTGTTATCAGGAGGGAGTTGAAGCAAGGTGATGAGATTGGACTTTACTGGGATTCAAATACTTCCATGTTCAATTTTTGTGTTCTTCAACGGGCTCTGGTGAAACAACTATCTGAGACTTTTTCTGTATCTCTGGGTTATAAGAAAAGGAACTATGTATGCTTTTAGTTCTGGTCTAATGTAACATTACTTTTTAGTTTTATTACAACTAGCTAGATATGTAGTTTAACAGTTCCTCATTGTTCTATTTCATTACCTGAAGGTGATTATTGTTTGGTAACTTGTCGCATTACTTCTTGTGCAAATGTGCAATGCCTCGTTAAGGTATATAATTGATCCATTTTCTGGTCTTGATAATTTTTGCATTGGTGGTCGCATTTTCTAATGAAGTTTAACATGCATACAAATTCCTCTTGAATAAAAGATAACTTCTAATTCAAAGTAGGAACTTCGATCTTAGATAATATATCAGTTGCCAATGAATTCTATTTCTTTCTTTCTCCCAAAAAAGATAAAGAAAAAAAAAAAAGAGCCCTGGTAAATTCTGGCATTTAAGATCCATATTAGGTGACTCATGAATGTGTGTGTATATATATAACTTATCAATAATAAAAAAAAAATTTGTAATTGTAATCACTTTATATTGAATGAACTGTATTATCTCTTCTGTCGCCGTACCTCTATACTGTTGTATCGTTGTACTATACTAGCTACTACATTATCATACTTAATTACTTATAAGGCTAGGTTTACTATGGCTAGCCCCTGCAAAATGATGTAATTTGATCAAATCCATAGTGATGTAGTTTTGTTAGCTCTTAGAATCAAATTTGTTGAGCACAAATTGTTTTTCATAGTTTTATATACACTCTGGAAAGCAATTAAAATTTTAAATAAAAATCATGCCTTTTAGGATGTGTGTAAAACAAATTATGCATAATAAACACTATCCAATAAATATATTACGGAATCACACGTGTACAAAGAAGGTCTTTTCGTAGGGGCTAGCTTGTTGAATTTTGTTTGTTTGTGGATTGTTTTTTTTAATTTTAGAAAAAAATATATTATTATAAGAAAATGGATATAATTAAACTATAGTTGAATCCTTATGCTAATTCCCAATTGGTCTTGATTTTGTAGAAATTTCTTTTCTTTGTACGGATCTCAGTACGTGACAAATTCCCAACAACTTGAAGCTTATTGTTGGATGCAAAATTCTTCAATACGCTTGTAGGAAAAGAAGCACTTAGTCACAAAACTCTCAAACGTACAAGAACACAGTAGCTTTATAATAAGTATATAGATTCTCTAATTGAGTATATGTATTATGATGACTTGGAAATAAACATTTTATATACCTTAGGAGTTTAGTGAATGAAACCCTACAAGTCCAAATCATCATGACCATGGGTTGAAATACAAATTTGAAAATTTTGGATTTACAAAGTTCGATAGATCAAGAGGTATCGAGGTTCTTCATTAATTCTTGATAGAGGCCTTGTGTCGAGCTTGTGTCAAGGTTTACTATTTTCAACTTTTCTCACTTGTTTTTTGTGTGTAGTCTTTATGTCTTTAATAATACCATTAGTTATAGCTAACAGACATACTTCATGATATTCTAGAATCGTCTTAAAATTAGCCAATTTCAAGTAAAATGTGTTTTATCATAGGATATGCTAATTATATAAAAATATGACCCTAACAAACTAACTGAGTAACATCCTGTAATTGTAAGTAGGGGTGTTTGCAATGCAATGTGGTGCGGTTTTGGGCTATTTTTAGCACCGCACTTTGCGGTACGGTTTAGTTAAAATCATAATTACACTGCATCTTATTTTTGCGGTCAAAAGTGCAATGCAGTTTAAAGTTTGGCCAAAACCATAACCACACCGTACCTCATTTTTTGCGGTCACATATGTGGTGTGATGTATAAGATGCAGTTAAACGATTTGAAGTTGGTATATTCTTCAAATTTTGGTCTTTTCCTTATCCAGCTCAAAACTAACTTTTCCCTTTATTTTAGGCCAAGTTTTAAACTATTAAGCTAGTTTTTCTTTATTTTGGACTGGTTTTCCTAGTTAACACTTGCTAGGGTTATCAAACTATATATATATTTTTTGAAAACTAGGGTTATTAAACTATTAATAATATATTTAATATTAAAAATAAACAAATATATTAATATATAAAGAGGATGTAGTGTGGTTTGTGTGGTTTTCTTATTATAAAACCGCAAACCACATTGCACCTTGCAATATGGTGCACTATCATTTACAGTGCGGTGCAATTATGCTATTTTGTGAGTGATTTTGGTACGGTTTGGTGAACACCCCTAATTGAAAGCTACAACCTTGTCAAAGAATCTATCATATATTTAATGTCTAGTGCTAAAAGAAAAGAGAACATTTAGGAACATAAAGTTTGTGCCATAACTTTGATTTGTTCGACTATGACTAGTAAAGAAAAAATTGTAAATTCGTGTGAAAGTGATGGTTCACCACTTTAGCAAATATTGACAAAGTATATGATCTTAAAGAAATCTAATTACTCCTTTTCATATCCAAAGTAAATAATATATTTACACAATGAGAATTGCTAAACTAAAATTTATAGTGTAAGACTATCCTCTATGATGCAGGGCATTTCAAGCAATTATATGCCTATATCTTAATCCACTTGTAACTAATTAGTTAGTTAGAAGATTTCTTAAGCATTAGCCTATAGGATTTAGACACTTGTCAACCATCTAGAGGCTGCCAATGCTAAACAACTAGTATAAGTAAAAGAATGTAAGCTCTTTGTAAATCAATTTTTGGTAATTGAATGAATTGTTAGCCTTTGTGTGCTATTTGGAACAAGTGTTCTTGCATAGGTACTTATCCACCCATCAATTTGTTCTAAGTAACTTTGTTTTAAAAAAATGATAATAATGAGTTTGAATTTAAGATGAACTTATTAGAGAAATAAAGTTCCACTCCTTATTAAGTTTAGACTAAATAAAAATAATTTTATTTAAAAAAAAATGATAATGACGTGATAAGCTTTAGAGAGGTCAATAAAAAATCAAAGGTTTTGGTTATATATATATATATATAGATGATGATATGATATATACTATATAAAAAAAATAAAAATAAAAATGACCACCTGATTGTTTCTAAACCCAAATCAAGCCCCGACAATAAACTTATCCCAAACAAGCCCAACTCACTAAAAAAAGAAATGAATGTTGGTGGCCAAGTATGTAGTACACTATATATTCACAACCACCTAAGTCTCCTTTTATCCTGAATTCAAATCTTTCCGACCTATTGTAAAGCCCAAATCTCGCTAAATAAAAGATACCAGCCGCACATATATTGTATGCTTAGCTAACAATTATATATAAAAGTATAAACATAACCAACCATGCAGGACTTAACTACACAACTTATTGCCTGCAAATTAATATATGATTGTGCTTCGAAGCATTGAGCCATAGAGTGATGCAGGGGATGTGATGGGCTATTTGTGTATGGTTTAGAAACAATGAAATTTTTGTTTAGTCCAAACTTAACAAAGAGTTAAAATCTATTCCTCTAACAAGTCCAACTTAAACTCAAATATTGATAATTTATCTCCAAATTACTATAAAAGCAGTGCAAACTCCAATATATATATATTCGGGTTAGCGTGTCAGGTTCGTGTCGTGTCGAGGTAGGGGTATTCGACTAAATGGCTCAACCCTAACCCGACCCATTTAATAATTGTGTCATGATCCTTCAACCCTAACCCGACCTGTTAATAAGGCGGGTTGACCTGACCCAATTCATTTGACATGCTTAATAAACGAGTCGTGTTGAGTTGACACGAATGTAACACAACCCATTTCAACCTACATAATATTAAATATAACATCCATCTAGAAATTATTATTTTTACATCCCAAAAGCAATGAATACACTTCAAGTCTTCAACCCACATTCAGAATAGTATAGTTCAACAAAAATATAACATTCATCTAGAAATAAGTTCTTTACACTCTAAAAAAAGTGCATACACTTCAACTCAAATTCAAAATAACATAGTTTAACAAAAATGAAATAACATAGTTCAACAAAAATATAATATCCTTGGAACTTGCCAAATGCTAAGTATCAATATTAAAATAATTGGAGCAAACAGTAGACTAATCCTGACTATGACTATGATTATCAGCTATAGATTCTTTATTGATGTCCAAATTCATAACATCTTCCACAAGCTCATTCAATTTCATTTGTACAAGTTCTATGCCAAACCACAAGCTCATCCAATTTCATTTGTACAAGTTCTATGCCAAATATACATATATATATATATATATATATAAGTATTAGTAGTTACAAAATATGATCATGCCTTAACAGTTTTAACAGCAATACCCATCAGATCTACTTTATAAATTATCTCAATAAATCCACTTACAAGATATGTAGACAATGTCCAACACTAATGCAAACGCCAAAAAAAAAAAAAAAAACACACGGCACAAGACAAAAGCTACAACCGTTGCCTTAATTAACAATTAATATATCTCATATATTAATAACGGCATATGGGTTCAAAGTTTGTAGAACAAAAACATTATGCAGGAAAAATTACTATAGAATTTTGAAATACTAAGAAAACAGTTTTCTTTAATTCTAAAACTCACTAAACACATGAGAGAGAGAGAGAGAGAGAGAGAGAGAGAGAGAGAGAGAGAGAGAGAGAGAGAGAGAGAGAGCAATAATCGGTTTGAGATTTTGAGTTTAAGAATTGAGCGTGAGTTTATAAGAGAGTAGAGTGATTAGTACAACTGAAGTAAAAAAATAAAATTAGATATTTTTAAGAAGGTTTAGAGATTTAGGGTTTATAGTGTTTAGAGATCTAGGATTTGTAAAGTTTCAATTTCCAATTATATCCCTTATAAGTTTTTGTAATTACACACTTTTCTTTAAAAAAAATATATGTTGGATAGGTATTTGACAAATCTGAAATAAAATGAATATTTATTTGTAATACGAGTTAAACGGGTTGTGTTAAGTAGGTCATTTCGGGTTGACAAAAATAAATTGACGTGTCAAACATGTCTATTGTGGGTTAACCCACTTATGACACGTTTCTTATCGTGTCGATTTCAAGTCGACCCATTTATGACCCAAATCCATTAAGGTCCAACCCTAACCTGCAAAAACCTGTGTCAGGTCGAACATTGACACCCCTAGCCACCAACATTCATTTCTTTTTTTAGTGAGTTGGGCTTGTTTGGGATAAGTTTATTGTCGGGGCTTGATTTGGGTTTAGAAACAAACAAGAGGTCATTTTTATATTTATTTTTATTTTATATAGTATATATCACATCATCATCTATATATATATATATATATATAACCAAAACTTTTGATTTTTTATTGACCTCTCTAGAGCTTATCACGTCATTATCATTTTTTTTAAATAAAATTATTTTTTTTAGTCTAAACTTAATAAGGAGTGAAACTTTATCTCTCTAACAAGTTCTACTTAATCTCAAACTCATCAATATCATTATTTTTAAACAAAATTATTTTTGTTTAGTTCAAACTTAACAAAGAGTGAAACTCTATTTCTCTAACAAGTCCAACTTAAACTCAAATATTGATAATTTATCTCCAAATTACTATAAAAGCAGTGCAAACTCCAATATATATATATATATATATATATATATATATAACTAAGTAGAGGTATGAGCTTTTCTTCTATTATTTTCTTCTCCTCTATTTTGTTAAAAAAAATTATTTTATGGTTTTTCTTGTATTTTTAAAAAAGTAATTTTCGTACATGAACCACCAAACTCTCTTTAGCTATTTTTTACAAGATGAAAAAACTTGCAATAATTGAAATTTAAAGTTGCTGTTACCGCATATATCTTTGCTTCTTCTCACAATATAAAAATATGTTAATTTTTTTGGGTAGAAAGCTTATATACGATATATTAACAGGAGGTATGTTTTCATTATTTCAACGTGGGCTCCCACTCAACATTTTTTAGCGTGGGCCACATGCTGATAAGGTTCGTTTAAAGTTCAGACCCGTTAAAATTTAGGCGAAAAACCCATTTTTGTTTTTACATTTTCACGTGATTTTCACTTTGGTCCCTATCTTTTATTTTCACTGCTTTTAGTCCCTAAAATCAAAAAAGCGATTTTGTTTTTGTCCCCACCATCAGTACACTAATGGCAAAGTCTTAGGTGGTAGACAAAACACCTTATTGGCTGATGTGGCGCTGATGTGGCATTGATGTGGCGATTAAAATAATATTTGGCATTTTTATATGCCATGTCATCATTTTAATTTTTTTTAAAAGCCATGTCAGAAAATTTAAACCAAAAAAGAAAATAAATTAAAAAACAAAACTTAAATCTAATTAAAAAACGGTTTAAAAAAAAAAACTCTAATTAAAAACCAAAAATTAAAATCCAAAAATTATAAATCTCAGAATCACCATTTTCTCAAACCCAGCAAAATCATAAAATCCTAAAGCCCCAAAATACCAAATCAATCCAAAAATACAACACAACCAATCCAAACAAAAAAAATCTCAAAGTCAGAAAGACTCATCTCAAGCAAGTTGAACCCAGCAAACCCACCTCAAGCAAACCCAGACCCGACAAATCAAATAGTCTTAACAACAACAATGGCGTCTGAGATCGACAATTCCAGATCCGGATCTACAATCAATGGCGAATCTTCTCCATGCACGCGACACAAAGTTGCACTAATCACCGTAATCACCGGCAAAGATGGTTCATACCTGATCGAGTTTTTACTCGACAAAGGCTATGAGGTACACGGCTTGATCCGACGGTCCTCCAACTTCAACACTCAGCGAATCAACCACATCTACATCGACCCCCACAAGACTCGAATGAAGCTCCACTACACTGGCCTCACCTATGCCTCCTTTCTTCGTCGCTGGCTCGACATGATTCTCCCAGACGAGGTTTACAACCTCCCTGCCTAATCCCACGTGGCTGTCTCATTCGAGATCCCAGATTACATTGCTGATGTTGTCACCATTGGGGCCTTCCGTCTCCTCGAAGCTATTCGATCCCACATCGTTGCCACTGGGCACAACCATATTCGGTACTACTAAGCTGGATCGTTTGAAATGTTCAGTCGGAGTCAAATCGTTCGAGCCCCATGACACGGCCAAGCTTCGGGACACCGGATATGGGTTTGCTTTAGGTGGGTTTGCTGGGCTCAACTTGCTTGAGATGAGTTTTTTTGAGTTTGAGATTTTTTTATTTGGATTGGTTGTGTTGTATTTTTGGATTGATTTGGTACTTTGGGCTTTAGGGTTTGATGATTTTGTTAGGTTTGAGAAAATGGTAATTTTGAGATTTTTAATTTTTGAATTTTAATTTTTGGGTTTGTGTTCTTGTTGTTCTTGTTCAAGACACATTTAGATCTCAATTCATGTAAATTTTGGTTTTTAATTCTGTTTTTAATTAGATTTTTTTTTTGAAACTGTTTTTTAATTAGATTTAAGTTTTGTTTTATAATTTTTTTTTTGGTTTAAATTTTCTGACATGGCTTTTTATAAAAAAAATTAAAATGATGACGTGACATATAAAAATTTCAAATAATATTTTTTAATAATATTTTAATCGTCACATTAGTGCCACATCAGCGCCATGTTAGCCAATAAGGTGTTCTGTCTGCCACCTAGGACTTTGCCGTTGGAGCACTGATGGTGGGAAAAAAACAAGATCGCTTTTCTGATTTTAAGGACTAAAAGTGGTGAAAATAAAAAATAAGGACCAAAGTAGGAATCGCGTGAAAATATAGGGACGAAAATGAGTTTTTTGCCTAGAATTTAAAACTTATTGTTTTATGGGTTCTGTAGTACCATTGGGCCCGAATTACACACAGTGGGCCGGCCCAGAGGCTCTCACAATGAAAGAAGCCCAACCCCACATCTTGAAATGGTCCGAGGACGTAATCAGTCCAACCTACAAAGACACGTGATAAGAAGGGGTGTCATGCATGATCAAAATACCAAGGAATACGACGTCCGAGGACAGCATAGTCCTCGGCAAGGGTTGCCGAGGATGACGTGACTGATTTAACAGTCTAACAGCGCCCCTGACGGAAGCTTTTGGTGCTGGAATTAATGAAATAGAGATAAATAATAAAGGGGAGGGGTAGGAGAACATCCAGAAAAAAGCTGCCATCACCGCATTTAAAACTCTACACCTGCTTCTCTGGCCGCATTAATGAAGAAGTGACGCCTGAACGTTGGGTTTGAACCTTATCTTCACCACCAGAGACCTTAGTAAAAAGGGATGATGGGACAAGTATCCAAAAGGGAAGAAGGTCCAGGTTACACGTGGGAGAAAGGAAAAAGGAGAGAGGCCTATAAAAGGTGAAGGAAGGAGACATAAAAGGGGGGGATAGAAGGAGAGAAAGAGAAAAAGAGGGAGAAAGAGAGAGAACTTGTAAGGAAACTCAAGCATTTGTCCTCGGCAATAATATACAAAGTTATATTTCGTCCATGATTAAGAAGTATACATATGTTCTGTGATCAAACCAAATCTTTATGTTATTTACCGCCCAAACCCCTGGATTAGAATCCTGCTCTCTATAAATTCATTGTTTAGGGCTCATAGGCTCAATCCAATATAAAGCTCTATTCGTGCCCTTACAGGTTCGTATACTTTTTTCTTTTTCTTATATTTCTCTTTTGAATAGTCATATATTTTTTTGAATTATTTCAATAACTAAATATTTAATTATATATTTTTTAGCATTTTGGAAGTTTTAACATCTGAATTTGTGTAGTTACATACACACACACACACACACACACACATATTATCTATAATTCGTAGGTTTTGAATCTTTTGATTCCTTTTAATAATTATAGTCATGGATTATTCTTTTGAATGTAACTCATCTTTCTCTTATATTTCTCTATTGTTTAGTCATATATATTTTGTTTTGTTTCAATAATTTCTAAGCAGTGAATTATCTGATTCTTTAATATTTTTTGGTCTTCCTGTAGTTTTAATATCTGAAATTTTGAGTTATTTCTTTGCAATATTTGAAACTGTCCGATAAATTTTTTATAAGCAATTGCACGTTTAAGCAATGTCTTCTTCATCAAATTGTAACATAAATTGAAGTCATACAAGAACAAATCATGCAATGGTGTAGTTTCTTAATTAATTTAAGATTTTATACTATTATTTTAGTCTACCTCACAAATAGGTAGGTTCCCTTGTATAGCATAGGTTAGCGATTAGCAAACTATATAATAAAAGTTGGGCAAAAGTTGGGTTTAAAAGCTGTGATTGCGCTAAGTGGCTTCACCAAATTGCAGAAAATGTTTTAGATTTTAATATATATATATATATATATATATAAAATTGGTTGAGCCAATTGGTTCCACCAAATTGCAGTAAGTTTCTAGGTAAAAACAAAAAGTTTATCAACTTATTTGCATAAAGTAACAATAAGTGTTCGTGTTAGCTTCTTCTTCTTCTTCTATTTAAATTTATAAAGTAACAATTTTACTCTTAGCTTACGTTAGTGTAGGGATAAAAGGCCCGAAGTGCATTTTTGGGCTATGGGTTTTGTTCGAGGTTGTTTACTTGTCCGAAGACGTGTTGATAGCGACAAAGATGTCAGACCTAGAGACCCACGAGCAAATTGTGACAGAAGAAACTAGGAGAAGTAATCTGAGGAGGGGTATCTCCTCGGCTAAGCGAAGTAAGGATCAGATGGTACGTCATGTTGTTCAGAATGATTTTCTAGGAGGTCTTATGAATGATGATATATTTCACGGGGGCACAAAGAGCAGGAACAATTGTGAAATATCTAAAAAAAAGCTGCTACCACCGCATTAAATGCTCTGTATCTAAATCTCTGGTCGCATTAATGAGGAAGTGATATCTGAACAGTGATTTTCAGCCTTACAACTATTATCTAAAGACTTCTGAAAGGTGCTGATGGGACAAGTATCAACATTAGTAGTCTAGACCTACACGTGGAGAGTAGAAATGAGAGGAAGAAGGAAGTATAAAAGGGAAGAAGGTCCTAGAGAAAGGGGGATTGAAAAAAAGAGGGAGAGAAAACACTGTAAACTGAATATCTGTAATCAATCTTTAAGAAATAAGAAATATAAGAATCTGCTCCTCGGCTTAAATCTGAGGACAATTTTCATCATACAAAACTAATCAATCCTTATCATTTTGTGATCTTGGGCCACTATTATTGTCATTGATGCTCATTAGAAACAAGATTTCTAACACACTCTCTATAAATTTATTGTATTGGGTTCTTTGAGCCTATACCCTTCCTTTTGTTAGGCTTAGGTACAAATTGCAACCTTACAGTTAGTATTTTTTTTTTTGGGGATAAGCATTTATCCTACACCATCTATTTCCTTAGAATAAAGTAACAAAGTTAAAAGTATTAGTTTTTCTTCTTAAAAAAATATTTTTTGGATAAAGTATCAAATAATTAGTTAATATGTATTAACGTTAACGTAAACAAAAAAAAAATCTAATAACGGTAACTTTCTTTATGGATAAAGTAGAAAAAAAAAATATTATATAATTAATGTAAACTCCTTTTTTTTCTTTTTGCTCATATCAAGTTATCAACTTCTTTTTTCTCAAAAAAAAAAAAAAAAAGTTATCAACTTCTTCACACCTTTAAATTTTCTAGTACAACAAAAAAGTGGGGGTGTATATACGGTTTTGGTGAATTTTTCCTTTTTCCCACTGTACGGTTTCTTGATGTATTCTTTCCTTCTCATACTTACCTCACCCATAAAACTTGCAGGTATGTATTTACCTTCTTCTTTTTGTTTTTTCATAAAATTCCCTTCTTTATTCTTATTTTTCATCAAATTGAATATGTTTTGTGTGCCAATTTCCTTTTGTTTATGTTATTTTTGTTAGCTTTGATATAATTTATATGCTTATTATGGTCTTTAGAATCAATGGTATATCTTCCATGAGAACTACCAAATTAATTTTAACAAAAATCTTATTCGCTTTTTAAAAGATTTGTTATATATATATATATATATATAAAAGTAAGGTACTATCACTGATTTTTCCAATATGTGTAGATCCCACAAGTAGCCATGAGACAAAGATTAATTTCAGCATCTAAAACCATGATAATGAACATCGCTCCACAAAGAATGGAGACAAAAAATTAATTGTGATGTAAAAACAATGGATATTTAAGGTGATGTGAAATCTACATGACTTTTCCTACCTCTTCTTTGCTGTCAAAGTTAATTCAATTTTCATGCAAGTGTCTTTACTTTAACTCTAATTCCATTTTTTTTAAGGTTTAGAAATTTATATTGTTTGTAATTATTGAATTAAGAGTTTCTTTGTGTGAATATATTTATGTGTGTGTTGTAGTGAATTTTGCTTCCATTTTTGTTTGTTTATAAATTTGGGTAATTTTCAATTTGTAAATTCGGGATGATTTCTTGGGGTTAAATTAAAAATATTAGGTCAATTTTAATCATAATTCATGCAATAGTAGGGTGTTAGATGTTGATATTAATTTTATACTTATTTACTTTAATTAACATAAACATGTTAGCATGTTTAGTATTGTTATTAATTTAATACATTATAATTAAATATAAATGTTATTATGCCAGTATGTTATAATTATTATTTGTTGTTCCTTGTCCTACTTCACCTTAATTATTATTTGAATAAGTAAAAGTTATGTCTTAGTTCGACCGGGTATAGCATTTCTCTTCAATCATTAATTAGTATTCCTCAATAAAATTATTCATGTTATAAGTTTATGACCAAAACTGTGCAATGCACTTTTACTACTAAAAGCTTTTAGAATTTTAAAAATTTCCATAATTTTTAAAATATTTTTTATGATTTTATTTATTATTAAAAGTTGGGCCTAGAAGTCATGGTTGCACTATATAATTTCACCAAATTGAAGAAATATTTTAGATAGAAATAATAGTTTATTTGTTCTTATAAACTTCTACTTAGTGTTTTAACAAAATATGCAACCTTTTTTGGTCATATTGCTCTTTTTTTTTGGATAAACTAACAAGACATTTATGACATTGGAAACTTGAATAAAATAACTAATTTACTTTTATTAGGAAGTTTAACCACTAGAAAAAAACACGGTATTTTTGGGATAGAAACATATTTTAACTATATATATATATATAATTGATTGGAATTTCGCATAAGATAGGTGTTTTTTTATTTTTTATTTTTAATTCCAAACTATTTAATACTTTCTCTTATGATTTAACTTCAATATGGATTGAAATTCTATATCCAATATAACTCTCCCAAGTCCTAACTTCCAAGTTTTTAAGATAAACATGCATCCTAAGTGATTTGATTTTTACGTTTTTTTTTTATTTGAAACGTTAATTCGTTTTTCCTAATAATTTTCTTTATCTTATAATTCCTAAATTGATTAGAAACCTAACTTCCTCACATTTAAAGATTCTCTATATATACGGGTTTTTAGTGTATTCTTATATATCTATATGCACAACTTCTTCATTTATGACCTCTCTCTCTCTCTCTTTGAGATATAAATACTACTTATGGGTCTAATCAATTTTGCGCAAGTTTGTATCTCTCTTTTGTTTTGTTTGTAGTAGAATGTTTTATTAAAGCCACACTATTACAAGTATGTTTCTCTTCTTTGCTTTTATTTTTATGGTTTTACTTACGTGTCATAAATGCAATTTTAAATCCATGAAATCAATTATATGAACCACTATAAATATTTCACCTTTATGATTTGGCAAGTATCAATTATTATTTGAGTTTGTTTTGTTTGTAGTAGAGATGTAGAATGTTTTATCAAAGCCACCATCCACACTACAGGTATGTTTCTCCTCTTTGTTTTGTTTTTGTTTATGAGTCATAAATGCAATTTTAAATACATAAAATTCATTATATAAGCCTATATAAATTTAAAGGTGTAAGGGCAAGAAAAATCTTAAGGCCCATGGCCCACCTAAAACAATGTGTGGATCAATTAATCTATGGCCCAAAATAAAGAATTTATAGAGAGGAAACAATACAACAAAGAAATGGCTCAGCTTGAAGTTTAGACAAGAAAGAAAAATGCAAGATGCACTTATTAAGTCAACCAATTTACTCATACAAGCCCTCTCGAGGAGGTTGAAGTTATAGTTCTTGTAACACTGTTCTTTCCACTCTCTTCCTAATGTTCTTCCTACTATTCTCTCTCTTTTCCTGATATTTCTTTCTCTTACCTACAACATATCTTTCTAATATATATACTCCTCCCCACTTCTCATCTCAACCATCCATTTCTTACCTAACTAGTTCCCTCTTTTAACACTTATCCCTTCCTACAATTTGAAGAAGGTGGTGGAAAAAACCTGCTTAGTTGTGACCTGCACTGTTTAGGTCACTTCCTCATCAATGCAGCTGATAAAACTGTTGTCCACCATTTAATGTGGCTAAGAGGCTGCATGCAGGGCATTCAATGCGGAGTCCACAGGCTGCTCCAAAGTAGAAACTTCCCTCCCTTGTCATTTGGCTTCCACTTGGTAGGCTATAAAATGCTTTTGGGCTCAGCCCTGCCTATTCCTCCCTAAGCAACCCTCCTCCTCGGGCCTGTGGTCCGTGGCCATATCATCCTAGACTGCGACCCTTGAGCTTCATCCTTGATCCTCGGGCCCCAACACACTTTACCTCTTAAACCCCACCCTCGGTCCTCTAGCCCCTACAAAAGGTATGGAGATTTATCCTTCAATCGCTAGTCTTCTTTTTTATCCTACAATATCATTTATATGAAAGATAGTGTTGAATTTTTAGGAATCAAAATACTTTATATGCAATTTATATAATCTAGATTTAAGTGATTAGTAATTTATTATTTCTCAATAAAATTATATTAAAAGTCTATAGCTAAAACAATGCAACGCATTTCAAAACTGTAACAAGGCATATGAGAACGAACCAATTATCTAAAATTGATTAATTTTTTAAAATTTAAAATATTGTTTTTGTCTCTATTTTTTGCTTAAAGATTTTTTTCCCTAAATTTTAAAAAATTCTTTCTTTGATATCTAAATTATTGAAAACGTTTACACTTTCTTTCTAAAAAAAAAAAACATTTTTTAACTGTTTTGACCTATCAAAAACTTTCCAAGATTTGATTTTGTAGTAAAAAAAATTCATTTATTATTTGTGGTAGCTTATTATGGATTGACATAATGATTATCTCATGTATCAAAAATAAACATCATATGTCTTAGAATGCATGGTCTCCACATTAGAAGGATACTTCGTACAGGTATCATATGCGTTGAGATACCAGTTCAATTTGGATTTGGGGTCATTCCATAAAGAAGGCTTATTGTAGAAAAACAGAGATTGAAGAAGAAAACAGAGAAAATGAAGATTGGAACTAATCTTTCATTTACTAAAGAAAATACAGAAATTGACTTACTGATAAAATTAATACCTAAACTACTTATATACAAGCAAGAGTGCTTCAGCTCTGTACATCCCGCGAAGCAAGGAGGAATAACTGAAAATTAACTAACCACCAACTACCAATTGACAGCTGTAAGCCATAACAGAAAACTTGGAACTTCCGCACGTGTGTCTCGTGTGTTTTATACAAACCAAAACGCTCCGTTTCATTAATCCTTCTTTCTTCTGTTTCTTTCCTTTGCCGTTTTGCCTCTTTTGTCTTTCTTTTCTTCTGTCGTTTCAGTTTGTGTACTGCAGGCTTTTATTTTACTTTTGTCGTTTTTGATTTGTGATTCACAAGTGGCTTTATTTTCTTCAACACTCCCCCTCAAGTCCAGAGAAGCAGACTCTGTGACTTGGACCGAAGAATCCACCTGAAATTGTTTCAGCTTTTCCTTCAAACACTGGGGTTGAAAAATATCTTTCAATCCTAATTTATTTGACAACTTTACAAAGGAAGAAAAACCCAATGCCTTTGTAAAAATATCTGCCACTTGAGAATTTGTAGCCACATGAAAAGTCTTGATCATGCCTTCCAAAATCTTGTCTCTCACTAAGTGGCAATCCACTTCAATGTGCTTGGTCCTCTCATGAAAAACCGGATTTGCTGCAATATACAATGCAGCTTGGTTGTCACAGAATAACATAGCTGGCCTTGTATGCTCAATCTTCAAATCCTTTAACAGCTGCAATACCCAAGTGATTTCACAAGCAACACTTGCCATGGCTTGGTACTCTGCTTCAGCAGAAGACCTGGAAACAACTCCCTGCTTCTTTGATCTCCAAGAAATCAAAGAGTCCCCCAAGTACACTGCATAACCTGTGAGAGATCTCCTTGTATCTGGGCAGCCAGCCCAATCTGCATCACAAAAGGATTTGATGTGCAATTCTGTATTGCTAGGAAAGAAAATGCCTTTACCAGGTGATCCTTTTATGAATTGAAGTACCCTATGAGCTGCTTGTAAGTGTGGTTCCCTTGGTTGAGAGACAAATTGACTTAGCCTATGCACTGCATAAGTCAAATCTGGTCTGGTTAAGGTGAGATATAGGAGTCTCCCAATTAGTCTTCTGTACTGCCCTGGTTCTTCCAACAACTTGCCTTCATATTTTGACAATTTTAAGTTTTGTTCCATAGGAAACTTGACTGGTTTGCTACCAATAAAACCAGTGTCTTTGAGTATCTCCAAGGCATACTTTCTTTGATTGAGGCTGATTCCTTCTTCAGTCCTAGCTACTTCTAAACCAAGAAAGTATCTTAGTGAACCAAGATCCTTTAAACCAAACTTAGCATCCAAAACTCTCTTTAAGTTATCAACACAAGCAATATTGTTCCCTGTTAGAAGTATATCATCAACATACACTAATAACACTGTAAAAGAATCTCCTTGTGTGTGAGTAAATAGAGAGTAATCTGATCTGGATTGTACAAATCCCATCTGCAAGATTGTGGAAGAAAATTTCTCAAACCATTGTCTGGATGCTTGTTTGAGACCATAGAGGCTTTTGTTGAGTTTGCAAACCAAATTAGGCTCCCCCTTGCTGTGAAAACCAGGTGGTAAGGACATGTAAACATCCTCATGCAACTCCCCATGAAGGAAGGCATTATTTACATCCATTTGGTGGAGAAACCACCCTTTCACAGCAGCTAAGGACAACACAATTCGAACTGAAACAGACTTAGCAACTGGGGAAAAAGTTTCTGAATAGTCTAGGCCATGCTTTTGTGTAAACCCCTTTGCTACAAGTCTTGCTTTATATCTCTCAATAGTACCATTAGGCGAATACTTAACCCTATAAACCCATTTGCAACCTATGGCAGATTTACCAAAAGGCAAAGGGGTTAAGGTCCAAGTATTGTTAACTTCCAATGCCTCAAGTTCTTTGTCCATGGCAGCCCTCCATTCAGGAAATTGGACTGCCTGATGGAAAGAGACTGGTTCTGAAGGAGCAGAAGAAACAGCCATGACAAAGGAATGAAAGGTGGTACCAAGGTGGGAGTAACTCACATGATCTGAAAGGTCATAAGGCATACCAGGACTAGGTTTGGCACTAGCAAAGGAGCAAGAGTAGTCTGATAGGTAAGAAGGAGGCTTATGAGGTCTGTTAGACCTCCTAAGTGGTGCAAGAGAATTGGCATGGCAAGGGAGTGGATCACAAAGAGAATTAGGAACAGAAACTTGATCACAATTAGAAATAGGAGTAGAAACAGGTTCTGCAGAAGTATGTTCTGCAGAAATTGGTAAGGCAGTGGTAGGTTCTGCAGAAACTGAATCAAGAGGCAGTGAAGAAGAACTAGGAGTAGGAAGGGGAAAGGAAGAAATAGGAATGGAATCATTGGAATCCAATGTAGTATGAGGAAACACAAATTCATTTAAGTAGGAAATAGAAGGCTGTGAACAATCAGCATAAGGAAACAATGTTTCATAAAAAATAATGTCTCTAGAGATGTAAACTGAATTAGACTGAAGATCAAGGACTTTGTAACCTTTAATGCCATGAGGATAGCCAAGAAACACACACTTTCTGGCCCTAGGTGCAAATTTGTGCCTATTGTGTACTAAAGTAGAAATGAAACATAGGCAGCCAAAGGTTTTTAAATGATTATAAGTTGGTGAAGAGTTGAAAAGCTTTTCATAAGGACTTTTATTTCCCAATTGTTTTGAAGGTATTCTGTTAATGAGGTGGACAGCAGTTAAGATGCAGTCACCCCAAAAACATAAAAGAACATGGGATTGAAGCAATAGAGCCCTTGCAACATTGAGGATGTGCTGATGTTTTCTCTCAGCAATGCCATTTTGTTGAGGAGTGTTGACACATGAAAATTGGTGCAAAATGCCATTGGAATGGAAAAAATCGTTTAAGAAAAACTCAGTTCCATTGTCACTTCTAATGGTTTTGATTTTGCAATTGAATTGAGTTAGGACCATAGAAGTAAATTTAGGAAACAAGATTTTAGTTTCAGATTTATGCTTAAGCAAATACACCCATGTGCACTTAGTAAAGTCATCCACAATGGTCAAGAAATAGTTGTAACCATTCAAAGTACTAACAGAAAATGGACCCCATAGGTCACAGTGGATCAATTCAAAGGGTTTGGTGGTTACATGAGAACTAGAAGGAAAAGAAAGTCTTTTCTGTTTAGAAAAGTGACATATATCACAGCAGGTAGTATTATTTGGAATATCAATGTTTACAAAGGGCTTCAACAATTGAAGCTTTGACAAAGATATATGACCTAATCTAGAATGCCACAAATCTAAGGCAGAAATGGGACTGACATTAGTGGCAAGGGCAGCAGCTGATCTTGATGAGGAAGCAGAAGGCTGAAGCAAATACAAACCATTGCTTTGTTTACCCAGACCAATCATGCTCCATTGAGCAAGGTCCTGGATAAAACACCAATCACCAAGAAAAACAAGACAACAAAGATTGTGTTTAATGAGTTTGCTGACTGAAATGAGATTAAAACTAAAAGATGGAACACATAAAACATCTGTGAGTGTGAGTGTAGCAGAAATTTGCACAGTGCCAATGTGTGTTACTTCGGCCTTTTCTCCATTTGGCAGGTAAACATAAGAATGAACAATGGAATTGATTGTAGTTAACTGAGATACTGAATGTACCATGTGATCAGTGGCACCAGTATCAAGAATCCAAGAATCCGATTGGAAACAGTGTCTATCTATGACTTGAGCTGAAAAAATAGAATGAGATAAGGTGGGGACAACCAAAGGATGATTACCTGAGAAGTTAGAGGAGGATGATGAAGTGGGAATAGCTGTAGAGGATGTATTATTTGCTGCAAAAGGAAGAACAGGTGCCATTACTGAAGCAACCTGTGATGTAGACTGATTACTGATGCCATTTTGAGTGCCAAAGCTAGAACTGGAAGCAGAATGTGCCTTCAAAAAATGAAGGAGTTGTTCACACTGAACTTGAGAAATAGGACATTGAGGCTGAATGGTTTTGGTTTGTTGGCTATCTTGAAGACCAAAACCACCAGGAAAACCAGATTGGGAAGCACCAGCATAAGCTTGAAATCCAACATTGGACTGATTAAGATCACAAGATTGAACATTAAAAGGGCCATTGAAACCAAAATTCCTTGTGATTTGGTTGGCCATAGCTTTATGTTCACTTTTAGGTTTGTAACCTGGAGGGTATCCATGAAGTTTATAGCATTTATCTGCTATATGACCAGTGAAACCACAATAAGTGCAAACTGGTCTTTCCTTCTTGAAATTACCACCTTTGGCTCCATTGTTTCTAGCATTACCTTGAAAAGGTTTGTTACCAGCCACATACATAGCAACAAGATCCACCAATTGTTGAACCATATTAACTGTGCTACCTATATTCCTTCTTTTCTCTTCCTGTAACACCAGTGAGCACACTTTACTAAGAAGAGGAAAAGGTTCAATGAGTAGAATTTGCCCAATCAAATTTCCATAGCAATCATTCAAGCCCATCAAGAATCGGAAAACATGTTCCTTCTGTTGTGCATCAAGCTGAGATGCCTTAGAGCCACAAATGCAAGGACAATTGCAAGTTGTGAAAGGTTGATTATTCACAAATTCATCCCATAGAGTCTTGAATTTGGTGAAGTAGGAGCTCACGGAGAGTGATCCTTGAACCAAATGTGAAATTTCCTTTTGAAGCTCAAATAATCTTGGAGTATTGTCTTGAGACAACCTGTTCTTCAGATCAATCCATAGATCCTTTGCTGAATTAATGTACATCACACTAGCTTTCAGATCAGCACTGAGTGAATTGGTCAGCCATGAAAGGATTGTGGTGTTGCATCTACTCCATGAATTGAACAAAGGTGAGCTTGGATTTGGTTCAGAGATTGATCCATTAACAAATCCAAATTTGTTTCTGGAACTCAATGCTAGAAACACTGATCTTGCCCAGGTCATGTAGTTCTTAGGACCAATGAGAGGCTGAGATGTTAGAATCAATCCAGGGTTTTCATTCGCTGGTAAAAAGAAAGGGTTATTGGCAGATTCATCTCCTATAGTTGCATTTCCAGTTGGTGCAGTTGAAGGAAATGGCATATTTGATGAATCTGAAGCCATGGAAACCAAGAAAATGAAGAAAATTAAACCTAAATTTCTGTTTGGTAAGGGAGAAAATGCAGGACAATCTGCTCTGATACCATGTAGAAAAACAGAGATTGAAGAAGAAAACAGAGAAAATGAAGATTGGAACTAATCTTTCATTTACTAAAGAAAATACAGAAATTGACTTACTGATAAAATTAACACCTAAACTACTTATATACAAGCAAGAGAGCTTCAGCTCTGTACATCCCGCGAAGCAAGGAGGAATAACTGAAAATTAACTAACCACCAACTACCAATTGACAGCTGTAAGCCATAACAGAAAACTTGGAACTTCCGCACGTGTGTCTCGTGTGTTTTATACAAACCAAAACGCTCCGTTTCATTAATCCTTCTTTCTTCTGTTTCTTTCCTTCGCCGTTTTGCCTCTTTTGTCTTTCTTTTCTTCTGTCGTTTCAGTTTGTGTACTGCAGGCTTTTATTTTACTTCTGTCGTTTTTGATCTGTGATTCACAAGTGGCTTTATTTTCTTCAACACTTATACAATATTTACTTATTTAAGAAATGACGTAAGCATCGAAGTCGTTGTAGTATAGTGGTGAGTATTCCCGCCTGTCACACGGGTGGCCTGGGTTCGATCCCCGGAAACGGTGAATTTTTGTTTACTTTGGTCATACGCTCCCACAGCTCCGTATGAATTCTCAACTTTTTTCTTTGTGCTTTGCGTCGTCTCATTGATATTTTGGAGATGCCCACCATGTGTTTGCTGAAATGCCCAACTGTTGATTTAAGATTAAAAAATCTTTATTTTTATCCTTCTATCTTCATATTATTCGAATTAAAGCTTTATTTTTTAAATACCAGTCAACTTTGCAATTCTCGTAGTTGTAGGTTGCTTATACTATTGTTGTGACTAGAATACATATTATGCTCTTGTGATTATTCAAATCACAGTGATGAACTTCCTTTAAGGAAAAAAAAAATGTCACAATGATGAACCCACCAATATTCAAAGTATTGCATGCGTGCCAGTGTGTCATACAACAACCTTATCATTGATAAGGTCAAGAACCCCAATTTCTTTGTTTTGTCATCCAAATAATTGACACAATATCATCTATAATTATATTTCTTGCTTCAAGATGTCACGATTCCTGAACTTAGTACATTTTTTGCATGATGTAAAAACTAGCAGCTAATTATGTTGCTATTTATAGCAAAGATGGAGTTTTGTTTTTAGTATTACTTGCCAAGCTTATGCCATAAGTTAACTTCCTCCATTTCTGTATTTACAAAAACGAAGAAACTCCCAAAATTTTTAGAAAACATATCTGCTTACATTGTGTGCTGCTCATAGTGTATGATTTTTTTTTTGGTAAATGCAAATCAATTTATACATTTAGGAATTTGCATTCTATTACAGTTGATACATTTTTTCCCCCTTGGTGCTAAGGGGACTGGGGTGTTTGTCATAGACTTCACAATAGAATTCGTTAAAGTAAAAGACAGACTTGTATTCTGATATATAAAAAGAAAGCGAAAGGCAGATGTAAAACACTAAAAACCTTATCCTGATATATAAGAAACTTGACTTAAAAAAGAAGTAACTAGTTTGAGAAGTAACAAAATGAGACATTAAAGAAACATATCAACAAAATACATTACTCAACATCAGAGAAATCACTACAATAATCTTAAACCGTGCTGGTTTTCAGATCACTCTTTTTGATCTACTATCCAATGGAACTTGAGAAATTAATCTCATTCGTTTTCTATTTTTTTGTTCTTGTTTCAAAACCACAGGCCAAAAGTGTTCAAACCTAGTATTGGAGTGAATTTCTTCCACATGATTTTTATTCAACGCGACACAGTCCAACCATGCTAAAGAAGGTATGAAAGGAATGTACTCGTGCATTCCATCCTTAGAATCTAGAAAATCTCCTAGTATTGGTGCATGTTACACTAAGCTATGCACTTTTTCTAGATATTTCATTGTGATATTCCGTTGTCTAATGTTAGGGATGCGATCCTATTTTTGAAACTTTTTTTTTGTTTTTTTTTTGGAGAAGAATTTTTAAAACTTTAAATAACAAAATCAACATTACTCATGTTAGAAATACTGAATGATTGTATTATATTTTTCACTGAAAGAATATATATGAGTGCCTTTATATAGGAGGCATATAAGTGCAGTACAAGTAAGAGTGTAGTACAAGAATGTGTGCTATGCAAGTAAACTAGTTGGGCCTAAAGCCCACAACACTATACATGTTAACAGACTTCCTCAAACTCAAGGTGGATGTGAGACCAACTTGAGGTTGTCAACCAAAGTACGAAGGCGTCCCTTAGGATGTGACTTGGTGAAGATATCTGCAAGTTGATCTGTAGAGGAGACTAAGATTAACTTGAGAGCACTATGGACAAGATGATAACGGATAAAATGACAATCAATCTCGATGTGTTTAGTCCGTTCATGGAAGACATCATTGTGAGTAATATGAATGACACTCTTGTTGTTACAATAAAGAAGAGTAGCAGAGGATGTAGACACACCTAAGTTTTTGAGAACCATCGTAGCCAAAGAAGCTCAGATGTGGTATTAGCAAGGGCACGATATTTTGCTTCAGTACTGGAACGGGTTACATGAGTTTGTTTCTTGCTTCGCCAAGAAATCAGATAAGAACCAAGAAGAAAGCAATAACTAGTGGTGGACCTACGATCAGTGGGATCTCCAGCCCAATTAGCATCAGAAAATGCACGGAGAACAAGAGGAGACTGAGCAGAGTAGAAAAGACCATGAAAAAGAGTGTCCTTTAAATACTGAAGAATGCGCAAAACAGCAGCATAGTGAGTTGATCATGGAGCAGACAGATACTGGCTCACTTGGTGAATAGCATATGAAATGTCTGGACAAGTAACAGTAAGATAAACTAGGCTGCCAACTAAGCGTCTGTAAAGAGAGGGATTAGACAATAGTTTCTCCCCTAAGGGAGTCAAATGCGCATTAAGCTCAACTGGAGTGTCAACAGTCTTGCTATCAGTAAGTCTAGCTCTAGACAAAAGTTCAGAGGCATACTTGGCTTGAGTAATGTAAAGTCCATCTGTAGAATGAGTGATTTCAAGACCTAAGAAGTAGCTGAGATGTTCAAGATCTTTCATCTCAAACTGCTGGCTGAGAAAATCCTTGAGTTCTTGAATGCCACTAAGGTCATCACCAGTTATGATCATATCATCTACATATAAGAGAAGTAAAATAGTGCATTTGTCAATGCGACGAAGAAATAAGGCAGAATCATAATGACTGGTCATGTATCCCAAGCGAGAGATGGTAGAGCTGAATTTGGCAAACCAAGCTCATGGAGCTTGTTTAAGGCCATAAAGTGCACGTCGAATGTGAAAAACTTTGTTTGATTCAACAGAGAGACTAGGCGGAGGTTGCATATAAACTTCTTCACATAAATCCCCATTAAGAAATGTATTTTTGACATTTATCTGAAAAATGTCCCATTTACTGGCAACAGCAATAGCTAAGAAGGCACGAACGGATGAGATACGAGAAACCGGAGCAAAGATCTCTTCATAATCAATCCCATACTCTTGTGTAAAACCTTTTGCAATAAGACGAACTTTGTAGTGCTCAATGGACCCATCAGAGCGAGTCTTAATCTTGTAGATCCACTTACAACCAACCATAGATTTCCCAGGGGGGAGAGTGACCAAGTCCCAAGTATGGTTTTTAGATAATACATCAGGTTCCTCTTTCACTGCAATCTGCCATAAAGGGTCAGAGGAAACCTCATGATAAGTGTGAGGCTCGTGCAGTGTAGCAAGGGTAGTGTAACAATGATAGTTAAGTAAATGTGCAGGAATGGACCTTACCTGAATTGAGTGACGAGGTGGAATGTCTTGTGCAAGATCTTCAGGCAGAGTAGAAGCAGGGGACCCAAGATCAGGGTTGGGTAGCTCATTCTCGACCTGTTCATCTTCGACCTGTTCATTAAAGGGGAAACTAGGAAAGGGATCAAGGATATCTAGTGATTGGATAGAGAAGTCTATAGTGGAATCAGGAGCAGCTACAGGAGGATCAAGAGCAGCTATAGGAGGGTCAGGAGCAGCTACAGAAGGAATATATGCCTCATCTAGAAATAGATCTAAGACAGAAGAGGAAGATAGAGAAGCACGGAAGTGAGAGAGCTCGACAAAGAGGCGATGTTCCCAGAAGACAATATTGCTGGAGATATGAAGGCGATGAGAAACAGGATCATAACACTGATACCCCTTTTGAGTTTCGTCATAGCCAAGAAAACAACAAAGCCTTAACCTAGGCTCAAGTTTGTTATGCTCATGTGGCGGAAGAAGAATGAAACAAGTAGAATCGAAGGAACGAAGGTGGTAATAGTCTAGAGGTGACCCAAAAAGGCGCTCATATGGAGTTTGATTTTGGATGATAGGACTGAGAATGCGATTAATAGTATGAACAACATGAAGAGCAGCTTCGCCCCAAAAGGAGCAGGAACTTTGGTAAAGAGAAGGAGAGCACGAACAGTGTTAAGAATATGACGAAATTTTCGTTTGGCTCTACCAATTGCTGAGAGGTACTTGGACAAGTTAGTTGATGAACGGTGCCATAGGAATACAAAACAGATTGGAGAGCATCTTAAGTGTACTCAAGAGCATTATTAGATCAAAAAATTTTGATATGTTTGAAAAATTGAGTTTCAACCATTTTTGCAAAATTAAAATATACTTGCAATAATTCAGAACGATTTTTCATATTGAAAATCTAGCTATAGCGAGAATAATCATCAACAAAGGCAACAAAACATCGAGATCCACCAATACTAGAGATAGAGAATGAATAAGATCAAAGATATCAGTGGATTTTGATTCACTAGTATTGAAAGGCAAAGTTGGTTGTTTTCCCAGCTGACATGAAACACAATCAAAATTTTTTATAGACATTGAACCTAACAAACCTCTAGAAGCTAATTGTTGTACCCGAGAAGAAGATGCGTGACCAAGTTGAGCATGCCAAAGTGCAAGGGAAGGAATAGAAGAAATTGCAGTAGCTGCAGCAACAGAAACAGGAGCAACAAGTGAAAGACGAAGGTCGTCCACGAGAAACATACGCTCAACTCTAGAACCGGTCCCAAGCTCCTGTCCCATCCTTGGATCCTGCACAATACACCCAAAATAATCAAATATAATGCGATAACCCAACTCAGCTAATTGTCTCACAGAAAACAAATTGTAAGAAATGTTAGGAACATTAAAGACCCTAGGAACTGAGAGGTTGGAGGTCGAAACGGAACCCATATTATGACCAGACATTGTGGAACCATTTGCTGTGCGAATATTAAGAGGGTGTGGTGCAGGTTTAAGTTCAAAAAATAAGGACGAGTGAGGTGTCATGTGATTGCAACAAGCAAAATCCATAAGCCAAGAGGAAGGAGACATACCAGATAAAGCTGAGAGAGAAGAGGAATAAGATGCATTACCAACCATACGAATGACATTGGCGATGATGTTTTTAAGGTCATCTGTGGACATGGTGAAAGTGTGACCTGAAGACTTAGACTGTGTAGAGACGGAAGCCATTGGTTGGACACTTTCAGTGTTAGCAACAACAGCAGTAGAAATTGAAATAGCTGATTTATTGTGCTGATAGCAAGTCTTAAAATTATCGCCAAAACGTTTGCAAAAATTACAAAAACGTTTGTTGTACTGCAAAAAGTCAACTCTAAGAAAAAGTTAATGGTCAACACTGGTCAAAGTCAACTCTAGAAGTCAACGGTCAACATCGTAGGTCAATAAATGAAGTCAGCAGGCTGACTGGTGGATGACGTCAGCCGATGACAGGACGCTGACGTTAGCTAGGGCTGACGTGGTAGAGTAGTTGGTGCATGGCGCGCGTAGAGACTTCGATGACTGTCAGGATTCCACCAAGTAGTAGATTGGCGAAGGACGATCTCAGTGGTACCTGCAAAAAACTCAATCGGGGCGAGGATCACGGCGGCGACGATATGGCAGTGGTCTCGAGACTCTAAACGGCGGTGGCTGCAGGTCCGGAACCAGAGACGATGATTGAGATGCGTTAGAGGTTTAGCGGTGAATGGCTGCAGTAGCAGTTGTAACGGCGGAAGCAATTGTGAGTCTGGAATAACACCAATGAGAGACAAGACTGCTAAGAATAGGTTAGAGCAGTGGCTCTGATACCATGTTAGAAATATTGAATGATTGAATTGTATTTCTCACTGAAAGAATATACATGAGTGCCTTTATATAGGAGATATATGAGTGCAGTACAAGTAAGAGTGTAGTACAAGAATGTGTGCTATGCAAGTAAACTAGTTGGGCCTAAAGCCCACAACACTATACATGTTAACAACCCAAAACTTTAAAGTTGTAAATTACATTTTAGTCCTCTAGTAGTTAAGATGTGGACTGCAAGTTTACGTATTATACTATTTGTTATTTTTGCTGTTTTTACACTAACACTAATATTGCTTGTATTTAATTCAATCCTTTTCTTTGGTATGTTTAAGGTCAAACTCATTACTAATATCAATATCAATGTTTTTTGACATGTTTTGGATGGGAAACTTATTTGAATTCAATACACGTACCATGACACACTTACCTATAGAGTTCTTTTTAAGTAAAAAATGAAAAAAAAAACTTGCATAAATTTTTTGCAGCACGAAGTAAAGCCGTTTTGGATAAAAAACCCGCAAAGCTTGCAGACATAGCAGAAGAAGAAGAAGAAGAAGATGGGCATTTATGCTCTTTTAACTTCAATAGGAATCAATATAGGTCTGTGTGTGGTCCTTTTATTGCTCCATTCCATATTAAGAAAACTACCAAGCAATGTAAGAGTGTACTTTGGAGGGAGGCTTGCTTCGAGGAAGACACCCAATGATCCTATTTGCCTTGAGACTTGAGAGGTTTGTTCCTTCACGTAGTTGGATAGATGAAGCATTTCAAGCAAATGAAGAAGAACTATTGCGCATTGGTGGCATGGATGCTGTGGTTTTAACTTTTCTAATTTTACAAGATGAAACCCAAACAATGGGAATATAGGTATTTGGTAACCCAAACAATGGGAATTTATATAGGTATTTGGTAGTTATAAGAGCTTTTCGAATCATAATATCTGGACACTCTTCACTCTTTGATGTTTATTAGAAATTGTCACTAAGCTCTTGTTTGTTAGAGCTTCCCCCGCCTAGCTTATTCAACTATTTTTTTTTTTGCTTATTCAACCATTTAAACTTATGTAGTTATGTATTCTAGGTATAGTTATACATAAACTTTTAACCAGCTTATTTTTTAGGCCCAATAATCCAATGAAAATTGAAAATAATCTCTCTTTTTAAAAATATTTTGCAAGACTTCAAATAATTTACTTTGAGAAAGAGCATGGATGAATACGTTGCACCCTCCAATTGGGTTTATTATATGATTGGACCAAATGGCGTTTCTTAGTCGATCAAGTCCTGTAATACGAACATGTACCAAACATATTTTGGGTGTTTAAGCTAGTATTGGCGTTTAGGCCAATATAATAAAAAAATGTTAAAATTTTGAAATTAAAAAAAAAATGTTATTTAAGTTAATATATTGGTTAATGTAAAATTTAGGCTTATAAAATATGTATATTTTAATTTTTTCCTGATAAACATAAAAATTAATAATATTCATACTTACATAAAGTCATGCATTAATTGAAACTGAAATATTACCAAAATATTTCATTAACCTAGTTAAAATGAAATGGCCTAAGGTATGAAATTGTATCCCTTGTTACACGTACATAAAAGTAAGTTGAAATTAGATATCATAACATATATCTAAATTGTTCATAAAACTAGTGTAGTTGAAATGAGAATGTTAAGATGTATAAGTGAAAATATAAGGCAATAAGATAAGATATAAATTGAAGACATTAATTTATAAAACGGGGCGACTCCTATTGAGGAAAATATGAGTGAGAATTGAGAATCGCTTGAAATAATTTGATTGTATATGTGCAAAAATGAGTAATTAATGGAAAAAATTAGAAAGAGTGTTTTGATTTTGATGACCATAATGTGAAAAAAAAAAAAAAGTTACGCACTATTTGTTTTGCTGGAAAACCTTCTATAAAAATAGCTTTCCACATTTTTCAGTGTTTGGTAACATAAAAAAAAAAAAAAAAATTTGGTTAACGGAGTACTATCTTTAGACAATGGAAACCTCTTATAAAAATAAGGCTTATTTTCTATAAATTATTTTCCAAAAAAAAAAAAAATGGAAAACAATTTCTCTCTCATGCCTCGCATAACTCCTATAAATATCATCTTCTTTTGACTTAGGAAATAATATTTGCTTGCGCTCATTCAGCCTTTCTCACAATAAACTCTCTCACTTCTTCCCTTCCCTTTATTTTTTCTCTCTTCTCACACCCTCACTATCACCCCCTCTGGCCTCTTCTCTTCCCATAGATTTCTCTTTCTATATGCCTCTCTTTTCTTTTTCTCTTTATTTCTTCTCCCCTTTATTACACCATTCTATAGTAAGGTTTTTATTTTTATTTTTTCTCCTCACAGATTAGTCAACAGTTTTATAACAAATTTTGGTATTCATCAAACTATTTGTACTGATTTAGTTTGCCGGTAAAACTATTTGGCCTATGTGACATTTTGAATTATTTAAAATGGAACGTATGGGTATAATGGTTGAAAGGACTGGACTTGGAACCAACCTAAAGAGAAAAAGATTTTTGGGCAAAAAGAGCCCAATACAATGAAATTGTAGAGAGTGGGCTGAAGAACTAAGCTTTAATGAACCAGAAAATAACTACAGTGAGCCCTGATGCAAAGAAAAACAGGAGTACAATTGTATTGCTCAAAGTAACTTGTCCTCGGCACAGTCCGAGGAGACTAAATCTTATATATATGCTCCTTTTGGTTTCTATTGCAAGTGGTGTTCTTCATGATATAGTATTTTTTTCTCCCCCTCCCCTATGGAGGGTTCCTTACATTATATAGTTCCTCTTAGATGATCTTGGCCCTCCATTTGTTGACCATCCAGGCCACCATTTGAGTGTCTGTCCAATTAGATACCTTCTCAACCCCCTTGTGAGTTGCGGCAGCTAAGGTAGCACTATTCAAGGGTTTTCTCCACATAATGCAGTCAAGAGGTTTGGTTGGATGCATTAAATGTGGTGGCAGCCACCAACTTTCCAGTTATGTCAGCGTTAGCCCCCTTTCCAAAGCTCTTTTTGTACGGTATGAGCTCCTTTGGTGATGTGCTACTGATGCAATCTTTCAATCCGAGGGCGTGGCCTTCTCGGCAGGATAATAGTCCTTCTCGGCCATGGGCATGACACATGGCACAATTAAATTTTTGAAGCTCTTGCACCCCACAATGGTTATTTTGAATAATGAGAAGTATGGTTAATATATATATATATTATGTATGTTACTGTTCATATATATGAATGTACAGAACGTTACTTCTTTGTAAGCCCAATACCCATGAAGACCATCACAATAACGGCTCGAGTACAGAGCCCAAAACTAGTTGGATCTCACATCCTAAAGTATCAAGCGTGAATACATACTCTATTGGGCCACAAACATGGTCTAGGTGATCCTTGTCACCCCACCAAAAAGCTGGGAAGCACTATGGAGCTAGCTATAACATGAACCGTGAAGGTAAAGTCTTACTTGGTCGGGGAATGCAATTTCCTGAGGAGATGAGTCCTAGTGAGCTTGGTGAAGCCTAGGGAGTATCGCTTCCGAGTAGTCCATTCAGCGGTGGAAATAGTTCCAATGCCATTCTTACCATTTCCCACTCCTAACTAAACACCCACTCATTGGTAACAACATTAGACCTCTCCTCCCACTCACCACGAAAACAATAATAACCCTTCCACTAGCCTTGGGCTATAAATAAGAGATGTGAATTTGAAAGAGGGGTTGGCAATTTGGGAATTAAACACTGAGAAAAGAGGATGATCATTTTGAAAAAGATAGGGAGAACGATTCTGAGATTACTGAAAACAAAGGTATTTGGGTTGTCGGGTATAGGACCACTCATTGTAGGAAATCCAAAAGCCCACAAAATAAATAGATTGTGAGCCCAGATAGAAGTTGGGCTATGTAGCTCCGTTTGGGAGCGCACAATGGGCGCCGTTTGTGGGGATCTCCTACGTAGCTGTGGTTCTATCGTGATGCGCATAGGAAAATGTCTGAGAGTCGACTTGGGAGCTATGCTGAAAGTGGTTCTGGAGGGTCTTCGTAAAGGTACATATGGCAAGAGAGAAGGCAGAAAAGGCTAGAAGACAGGCAATATGAGGAAGCACAACAGTCCAAGCTCGGAGAAAGATCGTTTCAAATACTTTGGATAGCGTCCGATGCCTCAGGGCGTAACCACGATGATAGAAAGGACCAGGAGCTTGAGTAGAGGGACTAGGAGCTCTAGCGTCTACGTAGGATGGTAAGGGATTTGGAATTGGAAGCAAGGACTAGACGTCGGAGAAGGGACCGTGAGGAATGAAGGGAAAGGTCGGCTAGTGTAGGGAACCACCGTGCAGCAGGGTCCCATCAATCCGAGTCTTATCGTCATCGCGATCGTTCAAGGGAATATGCGGACTATGATTCAAATTCCCTAGATGGGGGACGACCTCGAAATATGGCCCTGGATGCAATGAGCAGGGCGTTGTGCCAAGCTACCCGATCACCATTCTCGAGAGATATTGAACCTGCACTTATGCTGAGAAAATTCACGGCTGCCATTAAACTCCTACAATGAAAAGACAGACTCGGTGGAACATGTAAGCCACTTCATTCAAATGATGTCTCTGCATGCTCAAAATGACGCGCTATTATGTAAATTTTTCCATTCAAGCCTCGGCCCCACTGCTCTGAGGTAGTTTAACGGATTAAGGAAATGCTCGATCCACAGTTTCTCCAAACTAATCCAGGAGTTTGGTGTAAGATTCATGACTTGTAGCCAAGTTCCGTAGCTCATGGACGCGTTGCTGTCAACGAAAATGGGGGCTAGGGAGACCTTCTGCAACTATGCTTACTGATACTGGGAGTTGTATAACGAGATCGGAGGGGGAAATGAAAAGATTGCGGCCAACACTTTCTAAATGGGGTTGCCTGAGGATTCCAGATTGAGGGAATCGTTGACGAAGAGGCCTCCCGAGGATATGAAGCAGTTGACGAGGCGTATTGAGGAGTAGAAGCGGTTAGAAGATGATCCATTGTAGAGTAAGGGGAAGGCCCCGGCCATAAATCATCCTCGGAATATCAGTTTCCAACCCAGACCTCAGAAGGATCTGAGGATTCGAGAACTCGGACCGGTAGGTGGAGAAGTTAATGTAGCCTTCAAGGAGCTAGTACACAGGATTGCTGATTGAATAAAAAACATGTCGTATTTTAAGTGGCCGAATAAGATAAGGGCAACCTATCAAAGAGAAATTAGAATTTATATTGTACATACCACAAAGATAAAGGGCACACCACCGAGTAATGCAGGGTATTGAAAGACCATCTAGAACAGTTGGTGAAGGCGAGGCATCTGAAAGAGTTTTTGGCGGTAACAAGGAATCAAGAAGCCGGCCAGGCGGATCGATTGCGTGGAAATTCTCTCTTACCCGCTTTGGGAGTAATAGAAGTCATCCATGCAGTTCCAAAGGGCGCTCTGGCATCTCGGACAAGGGGGATATTGGTTGTGGTACCGGGAGAAAGTTGTGGGGGCAAGTAGTCTACTGAGAAGAAGCTGAGGTAAACTAAACATCCCATTGCTTTTGATGATGATGATATGGAAGACACTATTCAGTCGCACGACGATGCTTTGGTAGTCATAGCCTACGTAAGAGATTTCATAATAAAAAGGATAATGATAGATCAGGGGAGCGGTGCGGATGTAATGTACCCTGACTTGTATAGGGAACTCAGTCTGAAGAAGGAAGACTTGTCCAAATATGATATACCATTAATGGGGTTAAATGGCCATATGGTAATTCCAGAAGGGCAGATTTCACTCCTTGTCAACATGGAGGGTAAAGAGGTAACTGTAACATTCATAGTGGTTGTTTCTTTCTCACCGTACACTGCAATCTTCGGAAGGCGATGGATTCATAACATGGGGGCCGTGCTGTCTACCCTGCATGTAAAGATCAAGTTTCGCACAGAGAATGGAATCGTAGTGATAAGGGGCAATCAACAAATAGCCAGATAGTGCTTAGTGGCCACAGCCAACCGAGCAACCAGGCAAAGGGAGTCCACCAAGAAAAACTCCTTATAGCAATTACAGCAACCCCAAAAGGAAGTGGGGGCCAGCTGTGCCGAGGACCTGTGTAAGATGAAGATTCTGCCGAATTGTGAAAGGAGTTTCCTGATAGGGGCAAGCTTGAAGGACGAAGAAAAGGTGGAGTTGTTGCTTTTTCTTGTACAAAACGTGGACGTATTCGTGTGAAATCCATAGGAGGTGCCCGAGGTTGACCCCGAATTTATAGTTCACAAGCTTAATATGGACCTTTTATACCTTCCTAAGAAGTAGAGGCCGAGGAGATCGGCTAAAGAGCATGTTGAAGCTGTCAGACAAGAGATTGGAAAGTTGAAGGAAGCTGGGGCTATAAAAGAGACATTTTTTTCCAGAATGTCTTGCAAACACTGTATTAGTAAGGAAAAAGAACGGTAAGTGGAGGGTCTGTGTTGACTTTACTAATTTAAACCGAGCATGCCTAAAGGATTTGTCTTGTTGCCGAAGATTGATCAATTGGTAGATGCAACGTACGGACACCTAAGGATGAGTTTTTTGGATCCTTTCTGGGGTTATCACCAAATTGCCCTAGCTACCGAGGATCAGGAAAAGACTGCGTTCATAACGCCTGATGCTAATTATCATTACACCACAATGCCGTTCGGATTGAAAAATGCGGGAGCCACTTATCAATGAATGATGATGAGGATGTTCAGGGATAAGATTGGGTATACGGTTGAGGTATACATTGATGACATGGTGATAAAAAGCAGGCAAGAAGGGCAACATATTGACGACCTTAAAGAAGTATTTGAAATACTCTGGCGATACCAACTACGTCTCAAGGCCGATAAGTGCACTTTCAGGGTAGGGGCCGGCAAGTTCTTGGGCTATTTGATCACCAAACGGGGCATCAAAGTTAACCCCTATCAAATTGAAGCAGTAAAATGTCTAAAACCTCCGAGCAATCCGAAAGAGGTTCAAAAATTGACTGGTATGAAGGGGTTCCCATTGGTGCCGATCAAATGGTCGCTGATTGGTGCTGACCATTTTATTAGTTTTTGAAGAAATGGAAGGGGTTCTAATGGGACGAAGAGTGTGACAAGGCCTTTTAAGACCTGAAGGATTATCGAGGACGAGCGCCAATGTTGACAACCCCGGAACTCGGAGAAGATTTGTATATGTATCTCTCGGTGTCTGAGCATGCCGCGTGCGCAGTGCTGCTGAAGGATAATGGTGTACAGCTACCAATTTACTACATAAGCAAAACATTTGTTGACGCTGAGACGAGGTATTTGCCACTGGAGAAATTGGTGCTGGCACTCGTGCACTCTACCCGAAAATTATCCCATTACTTTTAGGCTCACACCATCCACGTTCTGACTGAGTATCCTTTGCAGTTATTGTTGAGGAGATCTGATTTTACAGGGAGGATAGCTAAGTGGGGGACTCAGCTGGGTTCTTTTGACTTTAGATACAGGCCAAGGAATTCGATGAAGGGCTGAATACTCGCAAACTTCATTATTAAGTTGTCGCTGAAAAATACGGGGATGGTTTGCCTTGTAGGAGTTAACCCGTGGAAGGTATTTATGGACAGTGCATCCAATGCGACAGGGGCAGGAGCTGGAATTGTGGTCATCGCTCTGGAAGGAATAAAGCTGGAACATTCATTCAGATTAGGCTTTAGAGCCTCTAATAATGAGGCCGAATATGAGGCTCTGCTGCCCGGACTCAGAGTTGTCTCAGACTTGGGAGCCAAGGAGGTGGAAATCTACTCAGATTCCTGGCTGGTAGTTAACCAAGTGCAAGGGAGTTTCGAGGCCAAGGATCCCTGGATGGTTGAGTATCTATGGATAGTGAAGTAGATTATGGGATACTTTTCAAGTGTGAAAGTGGAACAAGTTGCCAGAGGACAAAACCGTCACACCAAGTCCCTGGCCACATTAGCATCATCAATAGCTAATGAGGTGCCCCAATTAATAAGGGTGGAATTGGTGGCTGAACCAAGCATCAGCGCGAAGACGAGAGTTTCAAAAGTTACCACTACCGGGAAATGCTGGATGGATCTTATAGTCGAATTTTTAGTTGAGGACTGAGTACTGAAGGACGAAAAGGAGGCGGCCAGAGTATGATGGAACGCTTCTCAGTATTGACTATCTACAGATCGGAAGTTATATCGAAGGTCTTTTGGGGGCCCTTACCTGCAATGTTTGCACCTTAGCATGACTAAAGAATTGCTGGCTGAACTGCATGAAGGCGTATGTGGCAATCACGTTGGTGGATGTTCATTAACTCACCGAGCAATGACTCAGGAATTTTGGTGGCCACAAATGCGGAAGGACGCCATTGAATACACACGAAGGTGCGAGCAATGTCAAAGGCATGCCCCAATGATCCACCAACCTGTTGGGAGCCTGAATCCTGTTAGTAGCCCTTGGCCTTTCTCTCAATGGGGGCTGGACATACTTGGACATTTTCCTTGGACAACGGGCAACCGAAGATTTTTATTGGTAACAATGGATTACTTCACAAAGTGGGCAGAAGTAGAGGCGCTAGCAAACATCCAAGATGTTGATGTCAAGAAGTTCATATTGAGAAATATTATAACGAGATTTGGGGTGCTAGAGTCCCTTGTGTCAGACAATAGGCTGCAGTTCGACAACAAAGTTTTTCGCGAATTCTGTAGCAACCTTGGCATTAGGAACTGGTATTCTACCCTGGCATACCTGCAGAGTAATGGCCAAGCTGAAGCCACCAATAAGGCCATCGTTAACGGATTGAAGAAAAGGTTGGAGGGCGCCAAAGGTAAATGGGTCAAGGAATTGCCAAGCGTCCTATGGGCGTACCGGACAACCCTGAGGAGATCCACGGGAGAGACACTATTTTCTCCAACTTTCAAAGCCAAGAGGGGAAAGATTAATGCTGTTTAATAAATGAGGAGCGGGAAATCCTGCGAATCCCTATATCAACTGCCACGCGTGTGACGCCTCGATTCATGAACTGTCAGGCAATGATGATAGTTGAGCCAGCAGTCACATACCACATGCCTTTTAGGAGCGCATTAATGAGTCTTCCGAACCGCCCTATGCCTGTCCGTTGAGTCTCTCGGATAGCTATTGACTTTAATCCTTGACTCGTGCCCGAGAGCCAGGCACGAATCAAGGGGGGGCTATTATACAAAACGTTACTTCTCTGTAAGCCCAATTCCTATGAAGACCATCACAATAACGCCTTGAGTACAAAGCCCAAAACTAGTTGGATCTCGCATCCTAAAGTATCAAGCATGAATACATACTCTATTGGGCCACAAATATGGTCCGGGTGATCCTCGTCACCTTACCAAAAAGCTAGGAAGCACTATGGAGCCAGCTATAACATGAACCATGAAGGTAAAGTCCTACTTGGTTGGGGATGCAATTTTTCGAGGATATGAGTCCCAGTGAACTTGGTGAAGCCTAGGGAGTATCGTTGCTGGGCAGTCCATCCAGCGGTGGAACTAGTTCCAATGCCACTCTCACCATCTCCCACTCCTAACTAAACACCCACTCAAGGGTAATAACATTGGACCTCTCCTCCTACTCACCATGAAAACAATCACAACCCTTCCACTAGCCTTGGGCTATAAATAAGAGATGTGAATTTGAAAGGGGGGTCGGCAATTTAGGAAGTAAACACTGAGAAAAGAGGGTGATCATTTTGGAAAAGATAAGGAGAACGATACTAAGATTATTGAGAACAAGGGTATTTGGGTTGCTGGGCATAGGACCACCTATTGTAGGAAATCCAAAAGTCCACAAAATAAACAGATAGTGAGCTCAGATAGAAGTTGGGCTATACAGCTCTTTTTGGGTGTGCACAATGAACAAGATGAGTATTTGAGATCATGAAAATTGGATAGTTAATTTTGATTGTATCCGTTGTCAAAGTTTTAGTTTGAAAACCAAATTCATTTTTGGTTTTTTTTTTATTATTTATTTGTATTGATTACATTAGGTGGGTTTACACAATACAAATATTATATATGTTTTAAATTATACAAGAAATGTTATAAAAATTGTGGATACCAAACACCAAAAAATGTTCTTAAGCCCATTTTCAAGGTTGTTACCAAATACCGGAAAATGAGATAGTTTTCTAGAAAATTCTCTCTAGAAAATGAACCATTTTTCAGAAAATGTTAATGCTGAAACAAACATAGTGTTGAGGAAAACCTAAAATATCATTAGTAGAATTAATAAAAAGAGACGTGTTAATTAAGGAGATTATGGAATATGATTTTGGATATGATAAATGGCACGAAGAATAAATATTGCCATCCTTAATTAATCTATTGACATTTCATAGTTGACCCTAAAAATTTTAGATCTAAAGTTTTGTTGTTGTAGTGGTGTATATCTAAGTGGCATAAAATTTTAAAGTTTTAAATATATATTTTTTCATTTATTTAAAATTTTCATTTTATTGTTGCCCATTTTCATATTGTAGCGAAATTTTGGCCCATTTTTAAAAAATAAAATAAAATTGCAGTTGGGGAAGTTTTCTCTTGATGCAGTTCTTAGGAGTTAGGACTCTTATTCACTTTATAATGAATACAAATCTTCTGTACCATTTGTTGTGTACCACTCTGTGTTTCACAAACCACAACTTGCCATGTATTGATTTTTTCCTTTTTAATACAAGTACATACATTAATAGATTCTTTTAGAAATTTGTTTCATTGTTTGCTCTTAATATCATTTCCATATTTATAGAAAGAATATTTAATGCTGGTTTTTCAAGTTCTTATGGGTTTTATATAATTTTTTTTACAGCTGCAATCTTTATCCATATTTGAGCATGAAAACCATGATAATGAACATCACTCCACAAAGAATGAGACAGAAAATTAATTGTGAAGTAAAAACAATGGATATTTAAGGTGATGTGAAATCTACATGATTTCACCTGCCCCTCCCTTGTTGTCAAAGTTAATTCAATTTTCAGGTGAGTGTCTTTACTTCAACTCTGATTTCCTTTTTTTTAATATTTATAAATTTTTTTTTTTTGTAATTATTGAATTAAGAGTTTCTTTGTGTGTATATATTTATCTGTGTGTTGTAGTGAATTTTGCTTCAATTCTTTTTTTTTTTTTGTTTATAAATTTGGGTAGTTTTAATTTGTAAATTCATGATTTCTTGGGGTTAAAGTAAAAATATTAGGTCAATTTTAATCATAATTCGTGCAATAGTAGGGTGTTAGATGTTAATATTAATTTTATGCTTATTTACATTAATTAAAATAAACATGTTAGCATGTTTAGTATTGTTATTAATTTGACACATTATAATTAAATATAAATGTTATTATGCCGGTATGTTATAATTATTATTTGTTGTCCCTCATCCTACTTCACTTTAATTGTTATTTGAATAAATAAAAGCTATGTCTTAGTCTGACCGGTTATAGCATTTCTCTTCAATCATTAATTAGTGTTCCTTAATAAAATTATTCATGTTATAAGTTTATGACCAAAACCGTGCAATGCATGTTTACTATAAAAGTTTTTAGAATTTTAAAACTTGCCATAATTTTTAAAATATTTTTACTATTTTATTTGTTATTAATAGTTAGGCTTAGAAACAGTGGTTGCATTATATAATTTCACCAAATTGAAGAAATTTTTTAGATAGAAATAATAGTTTATTTGTTCTTATAAACTTCTACTTAGTGTTTTAACAAAATATGCAACCTTTTTTTTAATCATATTTTTTTTTTTTTTTATTTGTTTGATAAACTAACAAGACATTTATAACATTGAAAACATGGATAAAATAACTAATTTACTTATATTAGGAAGTGTAACCATTAGAAAAAAATACACGGTATTTTTTGAATAGAAACTGTAGGGATAAAGGGCTCAAAAGTATATATTGAGTCATGGGCCTTATCCAAGGATGCTCAGTGGTCCGATGATAAATAGACGATAAAGAAGACGTAAGAGTCAGAGCGTCACGAACTAACTATGACTGCGAAGGTTTGAGAAAATAGTCCAAAGAGGAATACCTCCTCGGCTAAGTAAAGCAGAGGTCAGAAGGATTGGTCAGCCTTTGAGAGCAACACTTCGAAAGGTTCTACGTACTGATAAGGATAAACATCAGGGAAACATAGGCCAAAAGGAAGCTAAAAAATATCTAAAGGAAAGCTGCTACCACCGCATTAAATGCTCTACAGCTAACCCTCTGGCCGCATTAATGTGGAGGTGATACCTGAACAGTGGTTAGCAGCTTTATAGCTACTCCCAAAGATTTCAAGAAAGTGCTGATGGAACAAGGATCAAAGTCAACAAATTGACCTACATGTGGACGGTGGAGATGAAGAAGAGAGGGGTATATAATAAGTGAAAGAAGCCCCTTACAAAGGGATCCATCGAAGAATTAAGAAAAAAAACACTGTAGTGATAAGAGCTGGACTTGTAATCAAATTCAAAAGACAAATATATAAGAACTAATTTCCTCGAATTGTGCTGATGACGATTTTCTTTGGGTAAAACTAGTTTATTCTTGTTTTCTTGTTATTTGGATCCATTATAACTATTATCTAACTCATTAAAGCCTAGTTTTCTAGCTCACTATTTACAAATTCATTGTATTGGGCTCTTTGGGCCTATATCATTTTACTTTTTGGGCTTAGGAACCAAACTGTGTCCTTACAAAAACATTTTTTAACTATATAAGATAGATGTTTCTTTAATTCCAAACTATCCAATACCTTCTCTTATGATTTAACTCCAATATAGATTGAAATTCTATATCCAATATAACTCTCCTAAGTCCTAACTTCCAAGTTTTTTTTTGGATAAACATGCATCATAAGTGATGTGATTTTTATGTTTTGTTCTTTTTTTTTTAAACGTTAATTTGTTTTTCCTAATAATCCTCTTTATCTTACAATTCCTAAATTGATTAGAAATCTAACTTCCTCACATTTGAAAACTCTCTATATATATATGGTTTTTTCAGTGTATTCTTATATATTATATTCACATGTACAGCTTCTTCATTAATGGCCTCTCTCTCTCTCTCTCTCTCTCTCTCTCTCTCTCTCTCTCTGAGATAGAAATACTACTTATGGTTCTAATCAATTTTTTCTCATTGATTAGAAATATAATTTCATTGCAATTTGAGCACAAGTTCGTATCTTTCTTTTTTGTTTTGTTTGCAGTAGAATGCTTTTTTAAAACCACACTATTACAAATATGTTTCTCTTGTTTGCGTTTGTTTTTATGGTTTTGCTTATGTGTCATAAGCAATTATATGGACCACCATAAATATTTCACCTTTATGATTTGGCAAGCATCAAATATTATTTGAGTTTTTTTTTTTTTTTTGGTAATAGAAATGTAGAATGTTTTATCAAAACCACCATCCACACTACAGGTATGTTTCTCCTCTTTGTTTTGTTTTGTTTTTGGTTTTGTTTATGAGTCATAAATGCAATTTTAAATCCATAACATTCATTATATAAGCCTATATAAATTTAAAGGTATGGAGATTTATCCTTCTATCGCTACTCTTCTTTTTTATCCTACAAAAATATGTTTAGCTTTTTTTTTCCTTTTTTTTTTTTTTTGGTTTTGAATTTATGAATTATTTGTACTAATATTTTTTTTTCTCTTTCTCATAGGCTTTATCTATTTTTTATTTAAGAATTATCAAATTTTGTATTTCCTCCTACAACAAGGGTTTCATCTTTTTTTATTATTATTATTTTTTTATTTCTAGATTGTATTTGAGTTATGCTTATATGTGTGTTATTAGATTAAATCAATTCTCTCATTTTTTTATTTCTATTTTTTTATTATTATTTTTTTGTGTTACTATTTCTCATTTTTATTTTTGTTGTTAGTAATATTATATGTGTGCACTACGAAAATGTCCTTATAAGAGCACTAATAAGTTAGAAGAGAATTATGGTTTTTTTTTTTTGGAAAATGAAATACCTTTGGTTAAGTTTCCATAGATTTTAATTATTAAATTTAGGAATTTCTTCATAATTATCTTGCGCGATTGCTTGATAATTTTTCCCTCTTTTTAGCCTGTAAATTTTGGCCTCACCATTTAAGAGAAGAGGAAAGATTTTCTCCATATAAGCAGCGGAGAGTTTCACTTTTTTGCTAGCATAGTAAAAACTCAAAACACAATTAATATAATTTATATGAAAGATAGTATTGAATTTTTAGGAATCAAAATACTTTATATGTAATCAGGGACAGACTTAGGATTTTAAGCTAGGGGGCTGGAGTTAAGCAAAAGAAAAAAATTCAATTAAACATTCATATATTATTGACAAACTATCAATTAAGTTAAATACACAAAATTATTGTTTCATAGCTGAAAATGCTTGAGAAGTAATAAATATAAGGTAGTGATGTGTTGGTGACTTAGAGACAGGGGTAGGAAAGTCATTTTTTTTTTTTTTGGAGGGATTGGAAGGAAAGTGATTGGTATAAATTTTTTTTAACAATTTAAAAACTATAATGGGTAAATCTATAAAAGAAAGAATCAAAAAGCAATTAATTGCCACCTATACCCCATGTTTTTATGCCTCCTGTAGTCCCATCTGCCTTTCTTTTTTCTTTTCTTTTTTTCTCCACATGTTTCTAATAGGCTTTCACAACTTCCTATGAAAAAAATATATACACTCTCAAAGTTCAAATGTTTAGCTCTCTCTCTCAAACATTTTTAGTCATTTAAGCCTCTAAAGATTCATAACCACTTCCCCACTCATATTGTTGTTCATGTGTATTGATACCCATTTTCACGTTACATTTTTTACAAGCCTGATTCAACCAAGCTCGGCTTCCTTGTGGGCTCAATTCATATAATAATATATTTTATTCTTTTAAACATGGTTCAAGCCCATGTGACTTATTGGAGAAATTGAAAAAGTGTGGTTTGGAAGGTATGAGTCGGTTCCTATCAAACCTTTTACATGCGTGCTATCAAGTGGGCAAGGGACACTAGTAGCATCTCAGGCTCATGGAGGAGGCCTTGTATCCAAAATTTCCACTCCAAAACAGCTTTTATACTCTGGCTGACTATGGCCTAAAGTTTCTCTCTAAACCATTTTTTTCTTTAAAAATGGTTGGCTCTCATTGGCCAACTTTAGCTGCTAGCTCTCATCTAGGTGAGCGTCCCAATGGTCTGAAACAACTGAAAAGGGGGAGCAAATAAGAGTTTAGTCAAGCTCTTCCCTAAACAAAAGCAACCCAAGCCAAGACGCCAAATTAGTGTCATGGGGGATAAAAACCTCTTCTACTACCAGTCATTAGCAACACCTCAAACTCTATATAAAACTTTCTCTTTAGTTCAAAAATCAACCAACCACGTTTTCCCCCACAGAGGTGAAATTTGAGGCCAAAAGCCCATTTAGCCATCTAACATTTTCACAATTCTGAAGTTTAGGGGTGGAAATATGGGTACAGGGGAACCTTCCCTCTCTTTCTCACAACCTCTCTCAATTTTTTCTTCTTGCTGACGTCTATGAGTCAAAGTTTCGGACATATTGTTTTTATGCACTTTTTTGCATTTTTGTTATTGGCATTTTGATTCTCTCTTATTAAAGCACCATTAGCATTCGTTCATTATACATTTATAATTTTGGGCTTAATCCTCCATAAATAATCACTTCTAAAGAACTCAAGTGGAGATTTGGGCTAATCTTGCATTTTTGGCCCTTGTCGCAAAAATGTCCCTGGCAATGTAAAGTTTTAGAATTGTTCTTGTTGTCGTTCACTGCTAGTCAACATCCAGTGAGAGGCTTAAAAATTTGATTATGTGAGAAAATAAAGAGACAGTGAGCAACGTAACGCACATGGCATCACTAGTTAGCCTGGTCTGGTCATAGCTGGCTCGACTCATGAATCTCTCTCTCTCTCTTGACTGCTTCCTTTCTCTTTATTTCTTTTGGAATTTAAGCTGTTAATATGGCTAAATTTTTGTTTAGGTTGGGTTTATTTTGAGTATATGATTGTAGTTGTTTGGATTGGGTTGTTATATTGTTTGGCTTAGATTTGGATTTTGGTGTTGTTTGGGTTGAGTTGCAATTTTATTTTTGCGGAGGAGGCCAAGCTTCTGGAAGCAAAGGGGGCTGAACTCTATATTTTTCTTAGGCCCAGGTTGAATATGGGTATATATATATACTATTTCTTTTTTTGGGTGGAGTCAAAGGGGAGCCCTAGCTCCCTAAGGCCCCTACTAGTTCCATCCCTGTATGCAATTTATATTATCTAGATTCAAGTGATTAGTAATTTATTATTTCTCAATAAAATTATATTAAAAGTTTATAGCTAAAACTGTGCAACACATGGGATAATAAATTACTAACCATTTGAATCTAGATAATTTTATTGTATGCTTATCCATACAACAATAAGAGGAAATGATAAGGGTTATTTTAGTAAGTCCAAAGCTGACGAGCCAAGGACTGACGACCCTAAAGCAGACGACCTCAAAAGCTGTGGAGATCTGAAGCTGACGACCTTCACAAACCAACGACTCTAGAAGTATGTATAGCCAAGCTGACGAGATCAGGTTGAAGAGGTTAGCCGTGGACCCGTCCCCAACCTTACTTGACTAACACGCATACAAAAAAAGATTTTTGTACGACACGTCCAGCTCAAGTTAAGAAGACTCCTATAAGGACAAGGATTCTAGAAGATACGTAAAATCCAAGAGTTACTCTCCTAAAAGGAAAAGAACTTCTTGACCAAGGCATGGATTTCAGCCTTACGCTACTATAAATACCACAAAACCCTCTCAAAACAAGGTACACACAATTCACCTTAGCTCTAGCACTTTAGAGTTGCGAACAAGAGATTTCTCTAACTTGACCGTCAGAGGGTGTTTAGCCGGTACCACACTGGTGCCCTTTCCTAGGTCTTCACCTTTTGTGTTGTGCAGGTACGTCATCAGGAGCACGTGCAGACCGTGTAGCTTACTGACGATTTTGAGCATCATCAGGAAAGATCTTTCTCAACAATTTAATGTATGCTTTATATTGATTTTCAATTTTAGTCTAGAGTAGGCTTTGTTTTGTGCCAAGGTTGACATGTTTGTTTTTTTTTTTTTGAGAAAAGGATTGACATGTTTAAGTTGCATTGATTGAAAAGGTTTGCTAAGGCCGAAACAATATATCCACAAGCATACAACCCATCACTAATGGTCTGCCATTGAACTTAGGCCACGGGCCAGGGCCCGGGACGACTCACAATACTCCCAACCCAGTCTATCCTTGCCCCAGAATGGCACCGTCCTACGCTCCAGTCCACAACACAGGTGTGAAATGCTATCGTTTCCATTGGGATTAGTAATTAGTTGTTGAGAAAGAAGGTTAATGAGGTTGCATTTAAAAATAAAATAAAAATAAAACTAGTTCGACGGGGATTAGAAACTCTATTTTTTGACATATACAGAGGGTGTTTAGTACATTTATTCAAACACATATTTTCAGTTTTTAAATAACAATACATATATTTTCATATATTTTTTTGCTTACACGTACTTTTACATATATTTTTAAATAATAAAACGCATGTTTTCAAACATAGGCACCAAATACCCCCCACAATGCTTCCCTTCTTTTCTTTTTTCCTCAGTACACCAATTAAGAGTGTTGCTCTTTGTACACGACCACTAGCAGAAGAAGAAGCAGCCATGATACCCATCACTCAGAATCTGCTACAATCCCTGGAAAACCAGAACACTCAAAATTTCATTTACTTAACGCTTTCATGTGAGCTTCGCAGTGAACTCAACGCCAACAAGTGCAACGAAGAAGAAGCCATGATACCTGACGACGTCACTCGGAATCTACTACAAACCCTCGAAAACCAAAACACCCAAACGCTTTCTTGTGAGTTTCACACCAAGCAAGAACAAAAAGAGGTTTCGACAGCACTGACGCTGTTTAATAAATCATAGGTTTCTTCCAATAATAAGAGAAAAAGCACGCAAAAAGACGAATACACTACTACTTCCATTTCTCACAATTCCATAGTGGCCTCCAACACACAAGAAGAGGAGGGTACGTCGTCTATGACGACGCTGAGCGCTGTTTCTCCCTGGAAAATCACGAAGACGCTCACGAAGAGTGATATTGGTAGTTCGAGCCGGCTCTTGGCGCATCAAAGTCTTGTCCACACCCATATTGTACGGCATTCTTTTGTGCAGACTCGGTTAAGAAGATCGAGAGTAACGGATTGAGTGTAACAGTTTCCGATCAAGATTCAAAGTCCGATCATGAGATGGTTTTCAAGAAGTGGCTTTCATCTAAGAGCTACGTTTTCAATGGAAAATGGCACGAGATTTTGTGGCTAGGAGGAAATTGAAGTAGGAGATATAATTGGGCTCTACTGGGATCCATGCCATTCAAAGTTCAATTTTTGTGTTCTGCAAAACGGCACATTAGATGAATTAACTAGTCTGCTCTTTCATACTTCTTAGGCTTAGGTGGTCCTTTATATGTGAATTAACCTCGCTAAGAAAAAACATATTAGATTCATTTTTTCTTTCCTTAACTTTTGGACTATTTTTTTGTTATTTCTATTGTAATATACCTCGTTAACTGAAAATGTCTTTTGTTTTGTTTTTGTTTTTTTGATACTAGTTTTTTAAGCAATTAATCTTGTATATATTGTGGTTTGGTCAAATTTTAGTATTTGGAATCATTGTTGTTGGCTTGATCAAATTCGATAAGCATTCTTTTCTATACTTGCTAGGGTGCCCCTGTTCATCTATTTTTGCCTTCTTCATTCTGTATGTATTAATGTATTATAGATATTAATTCTGTCCTCGGCTGTACACCCCAATCCTCAAAAATGAAACATTCTTTAGGAACCTTATCAAAATCCAAGTATGTTTTATAAGAGAACCTTTGGGCATATTAGCCTCTTGGTACAAACATGTCTTCGAGAATCAACAGAAAAATTAAATAGCTGAACATAATAAATAATTTTCTTTGAAGTATCTATCCAAACCGATATAGATGTCAAAGAGAATTGGGGTACAAAAGGAGACAACTGCAGATTAGAACAAAACCTTGTAACAATGGAAGTGAGACCAATTCCATCAATTCCTTAATTAATGTCCTTTGCTGTAGAAGAAGCTTAGAACTCTGGGTCATATATATATCCAGAAAAATTATAGTTGATTTTGGTTTCTTTGTGTAAGATATACAATCCCATAATTACAGAAATCAATGTTGTGGATTACCTCACCGATTGACGACCATCTACATGATAGCCATTAAATTTTTTTCTGGGTGTAGTTGTATAGATGATTTGTTTGCATCAGATGGATAGTATCACTAGGTAAGTTAGTAGGGCTGAACTCGCCAATAGAAATATTTTGTAAGTCAAAGAAAGCAAATAATAATTTCAAGAGTAATATGCTTATATATACTCCCATTTGATTAATTCAAAGCAAAGCATGCCTATAATTTTTCTTACGCAAAATGCTCCTTAAATAATCGAGACATTAGGTTAAACATACCCAAAGACAGCTAATACAATTCTGTCATTCAAATTTAAAGATGTGTTAATGATTAATCTTGTGTGTAGTGAAATATCAAATAACAACTAAACTAGAGTACATCTTGAGTGAAAGAATAGCAGTACTGTATTGTGCTCAATTCATAGCTAATAGGAAACAAAGATCTCGTAGACTCGATCGAATTGGTCTAGTTAAACAATGAAGTAGTATTCACCTTTCAAATTTTGACAACTAAAAAATAAAAATTTTGACAACTACAAAATAAAAAGAGAGCCTGAAGCACGTTGTCTGAGCCCGGGTTCGAACCGGGGACCTCTAGTGTGTGAGACTAGCGTGATAACCAACTACACCACCCAGACGTGATGATATGAATCTGCAAGATTTTATGAGTCTTCATTAATTAACATTTGAGTTTTGCTTGCAACAATTGAACCTTCAAACTGAGTCTGGACCGTTTTAACCATATCCTGATTGCTTGGAGCCTTAAGTGTTTTTAATCGGTTCATATTCCACCACAGAAATTCTCATCATTTTCAGTCTCACTAATGGCTGTTGCAGTGGTAGGTTTCATTTTTCCGATCTTCAGAAAGAGAAGGTATATTCTAATTAAGTTAAGAATCTTAACACACTTGGCAAGATGCTTGCTACTCTGAGTAACTAATTAGTGCATGGAGGGTCAGTTAGCACAGCATTTAATAAAAACTTGATTTCTTGCAAGCTTCTGAAATCTCTTCCTTATCATTGATAAATCGCAATTTGCTTCTTTTTTTTTTTTTTTTTTTCTTATACCAAAATCACTATTTATAATTATGACAAATTTGGCTGACAAACAAATATTTTTTAAATACGATAAAATTTTAACTTATAACATCTTCTTCACTATTATTGATTATAAAATACTTTACAATCATTGGCTTGGTACTTTATTAAAAAAAAAACCATATCATATATTAATGATAGTAATAACTCCCATGTTAACACGACATGTAGAATACGACTTCTGAAAATTTAACAAAAAAAAAAAGGTTTCATCTAATCCTCTCAATTTTCTACTTATAAATTAACAGTTTTAATACATATAGTAGTATATTCACCCTAATGTTTATAATTAAAGCACTACAAATATATGACTTTGAAGACATGGCTTGGAAGATATGGTTAGCTTTACTTTCATAACCAACAATCAAGATCCAATGTCTTATAGAGATGCTACAAGCAGTAAAGGCAATGATAAACATCTTGTAGCAATATATAAAAAAATGGAGTCATTACAGAAAAAATAAGACTTATAAATTAGTAATTTGATAGTTGAGGCCTTAAACTCTAAATGTCTTCTTTAAAAAAAAAAAAAAAAACTAAAAAGAGTGCAAAAAAAAAAAAAGAAAGGAAATTGAATTACAGGCTATTGACAAATATAGCATTATCATTTATGAAATAAAATTTTTAAGGGTGACGATAAAGTGAGCAAGCTCATGGCAAAAAAGATGAAGCCGCCTGCTTAATAATCTAGCACAACAAAACATAACATGTATATTTTTAATGAAAACATGCAAAGCCGAAGGAGAAATATAGAGTTAATAACCTGCCTCCCCAGAGATAAAAAAATCAAAACATTGGGGGGCCAGCCTTAACAGTAAAATAACCATGCAATGAACTGTTAAGAGGCCATCTTGCAAGAACATGGGCAGCTTTATTAGCTTCTTCGCTAACCCAACCGAAAGACACTGAATCAAAATGACTAGCAATTTGATAAGCTTCTTTAACAAAATAAAACAACCTCCAGGGGTCTGATATAATGGGGAATCAATGCATAAAAACACACATAAAATTGACCTCATCTATGAGTTCAAATTCACTGTCAAGTTCCCAGCAAGCTATGTTGTGGAGCTTGTCAAAGAATTAGGATGAGGGCTCAGATGAAACTAATAATTGTGCAAGAAATCTCTGTTAACAAAGAATATCTAGAAAAATTACATAGCTAAGTGTAACATGCACCAAATTTAAAGACATAGTCCAGTACAAACTGTTACTTCGTTTTTATTTACTCAATACAACTATCTTATTCTTAGCTTTGTGATGAAATCATAACAAAGTTCCCTAGAATGCATTACTTTTGTTGATAATCCGAATTCAAAAGTTGATGAATCTTTTCCATTTTACCACTCTTTTCATCTTCCTGGTCCATCTTAATAAGAATCTGTAAAAGAAAATAAAAAACAACAACTAATAATTACGCTTGAAATGATATATATATATATAGAGAGAGAGAGAGAGAGTCCATTTTAAATTGCTACCTGTTCATCATTGTTCTTAAATATTGGGAGAAATTGCCGCCTACAATGCTCGTTGAATATAAGAGTGCAGATAATCAACGGAATGGTGAAAATTGAAGCCGGCCACTGGCGATCATTTGATTCCGAAAACAACAACAGCGATTATTTGTGTTACTATCAATGAAAAGATTGTTGTGTTGTGAACAACAGGCCAAAACTGTCCCCCGGTGTCATTTTTTGAAACATATACGTTGAGTATCTGAAATATATATTTGAAGATTTTAAAATGCATATCGAGCAAGAGTTAATCACAAAATTTCAAATGATGAGAATATATAAATTATTTTTTAGCGAAAAATCAAATAATTGTAACAACATGAAAAGGCCAATGAAATCAAATTTTGCATGGCAAATGTTTGTCTAGTAAGCCAAAATATGCTTTCTGTCATTGAATTGATAGAATTATTAGGTAGTTTATATTTTGTTTCACTGAGTCTGATTTTGTTTTCACATCAGTCTTCTTCACTGGGTTTATCAATACCTTAAATATGGTCAATAACTTAAGTCACAGATGAAATCTTAATAACTTAAAAAGGGACTTTTCCCTAAGGCGTCTTCTATCTCTTCTTTTCTTTTTCCTAGTGTTAGAGATGTATTAAATATAGTCTAATGTAATAGGCCCAAGCCCAGTCCTGCTTGTACTAGTAGTCTAGAGTTTAGTCGCCTATATATACTCATGTTAGGATTCATTGTAACACAGGTTATTGTACTATACTCTTACACAATAAAGATGTAACCCTTAAGGGATTCTTCCGTGGATGTAGGCCGACAAGGCTGAACCACGTAAACTTCGTATTCTTGATGTTCCTATTCTATGCTCCTCCTTCCGTATCCACTCTAGCATATACAACATGGTATAACACATTGCGTTGCTAATATTGTTATTTAACACCTAGGACGTGCATATTCTTTTCTTTTTTTTTTTTTCTGATCTTTTTCTGTAATTGTATTAAATCAATTTCCCATAACCTAGGAATCGTTCCACTAACCTTCCATTGCAATGGCAGCCCCCAAGCAGGAAATTTCCTAGGATGTCCTGCTTCAATGTTCTTCTTTTTGATCCATAATTTTGGATCTTAATTTCAAAATGGACTAAGTTTGAGGGACACCAAGAACATTTAGTTTCATGCAATAAACCTATGACTCAATTAACTGACTGGTGGTTTGGATAACAAAGAGAAATACATTAGTTTACAACTCAACAGAATGCACTGTTGAAACGCATTTTATATGTTAAAATTGATGGAAAATGGAAGGATAAGCTCGCCATGAACAAAATACAATCAAATCACTTGCCAAATAATTAGATATGCTGAAGAAACATTAACAAACAAAAAACGCAACTAATATCTTTGAAGGAAAAAAAAGAGGGACAAATTATTGATAAACCTGATTTCGATACACAAAATAAGAAAGGAGAAAGTAAATAAACACAAAGGACACTACTAAGGGTGCCAAGATGCATGGAACATGTGAATCCAAGGAATCCGAAGAAAAGGAGCCGTGGGACTTCCTTATGGTACGGAAAAGACGAGGTACCATTACACGAATCATCCTTGATTCTTGGTATGAATCTTTTACCCAGGTTGCAGAAAATGGCAAATATTTGCATCAGTTCACATGCCAAACTTGTCCAACCATATGATAAAACAGAGGTGATGAAGAAGCAAACCTGCAACAATTTGAAAACCACAATCTTGATGAACACTTGATGTTGAAAAAGCTCTATATGTGCCCTCAAGAGACAAAGGAAACAAGAATAAATTTCTTTTAATTAGAATCTGGTAACTGAAGAAATGATTCAAAATATGTAACATCCATCATGAGTGATTATTTTCACAAATAAAATTTTTCTTTGTAAAGCCTTAGTACAATCAATAATTGGAAATTAATAATTCTCAAAACTCACACAAAATTATAAGGTAAATAACAAACTTATATAAGAATCTAAGAATAAAACCTGTCTTAAAATTGCATTGGCAAGTTCTGCAGCTATGTCTTTCACACTAGAGGAGGCACCCAATTGATTGATATAATACACAATAAGAAACCCAGCAAAAGCATTAACAAAGAAGACATTCCAGATTGTGAAGCAAAAGATAGACTTTGTAACATGCAGTCTTTTGCCTCCCACTACAGGAATTGGACCCCTCTAGTGTTGAAAATAGAATCATAATTGGTGGAATGGTAGACAGCTAAATGCAAAATTAGACTTGGAAGATAACCTGTTACCAGTAGGGTCATATATTTCCTGCACCAAGACACACAATAAATTTACTTGATTATTAGCACTATGCCCATGCAATGCATAAGTTAATCAAAGTCATTTATAAACTAAAAATATATATATTTCAATAATATAAATAAAAACAATAAAATAGGACACATTAATTTAAATTATATAACAAAGCATAATGTGAAAACTGAGTTTTATCAACATAAAAAGTAATAATATGTTACAAATTATTTAAGCTAAATAATTAAACTTTTTAAATTATTTAAAAATGTCGGTAATTAAGTTTTAATTAGAGTATTATTTTAACACTTTTGGTAAGAGCATTTCACTTAAAGCAAACTATATTTTTAATGTACTTATAATCCAACACATGATCAAAGCACGTTGTACAACATGTGACACGTTGACATAGTGCAAACACAATGATTAGGACCTAATTTTTATTATTAAAATAAATATCATGATAAATGATTAAAATAGTTTAAAATAAATAATAAAATTTCTTTTAAATTTTCAGAAACTTATGGTGATAGAATTTAATTGGAATAATATTTTTAAACTTCTTAAAACTTTGTTAATAAAGTGTCACTTGAAGTAACTATATTAAGGGTCAATACATTTTAAGGCCTAAGGCCATAATTTATATATCAATTAGATTATTTTTTTCTTGGAAGTGGAGGAAGAATTAAAAATCACCTATATATTTTTTTCTTTGAAAAAAATCAATTATCACTATACAATTTTGGAATCATTTTGCACAATTTTGATGGCCTTTTGTTTATGCAATGAGGGCTTTGAGACTTATCATAATTTTTTTGGTTAGGTAGAGCCTTAGGCCTAGGCCTAAGTGGCCTGGGCATAAAAACGTGTAATGACTCTTACTATACTGATAATTTTAAAGTAATCATCGTGCATCATGATAGAAACATATTATATGCCATGAAGTACTTATGGTAAGCCATATGGCCCAAACACAATGCTAAGACTATATATGGCATAAATGTGTAATTGTGCACCACATTGACTCTATATATGGCATAAATGTGTAAATGTGCACTACATTGACATAAGTGAATATAAATTCTTTATACCACTTTTTGTGTTCCATTTTACGTTCTACTAATTTCAATTTGTCATATGTTTATTTATTTATTTATTTTCATTTTAAACTTGGGCTATTTTATAAGAAAATTTGAACAAATACATAATAAGTTGTAATTGGCGAAATACAAAAAGTGGTACAAAAAATTTGTATAAAAAGAGGAAAAATACATAAAGAAAAAAATAGAGGGTATACACATGGTACAAAGTACAATCATGTTGTGAATTTATTCTTTCTAAAAAAAATTCTTGCATATTTATTGGAGGAATTTTTTAAATTAAATATGACTGGTCTTTCAAAATTTATCATAGTTTTGAAACTCGGACCGTTTAAAGAACCGGAATAGAAAAATATTCAAGATTTTTAAGGTCAAACCTAGGTCGAACCGTACTGATGTCATAATTAATTTAATAGTTATTTAATACAAAAATAATTAAAATAAATGTGTAAAAATTATGTAATATTGATGAAATCAATATTTATAAAGATTCAAATATATCTTAATTAAAGATAAAGATAATATTTCTTATAATTTGTTGCATAGATTTAGTAAATACTCTCTTGACTATTTAAAATATTTTAACAAATTATATCTAAAATATAATAAATTAATATAACTAAAAATGATTCAAAAAATTTAACTAAAAAATTAAAACCCGAGTAACCAACACCCTTTCAGAGAGGAAAAAAAAACAACCCCACCCCGCTCACGTTTCCCCAAGATAAAAAGAAGAGAAAATAAAAAAAAGTTAACAAAACTCAAGAGTCATTGAGATCTCATGAGATTTAGCTTTTAGGTTTAAAGTAAATAATTCAAAACATCCAACACCATTCACGTTTCCCAAGCCATCAATATTATCAAAACCCTCTTTTGTTTTATTTTCTTTCTTAGTTTACTTTTGCCAACAGAGCAAGGCTTCGTCTCTCTCTCTCCCTCATTTCTCAGTCACGATCTTCATTGGTTCTCAAACAAACAGAGCTGAAGGCCAGGTGCAAAACAAATCCCCTGTCTCTCACCCGCTCATCTCTCTCTCTCTCTCTCTCTCTCTCTTTTTTTACTAGATCTAGTGGACAGTGAGTCAGGGACTACATTTCTTCTTCTTCTTCTTCTTTTTTTCTTGGCAGATCGTCAGATCTGATATGTCGTGTTGGAGATCTTGGCTTGGAAGACCGCCAAACCCGTGTTCGCTTTTCAAAACCGGGCGGTTTGACCGCGGTTCGAAAGGTTCATAGAAAAACTGATATTTTCAATTTTGTTACTTTAAAAAACCGTTTTCATGAATAGTTCACGGTTAACCCGGTCGGCCTATACGGTCCAGTCCGAGTTTAAAAACCATAAAATTTATACAATTTCTTATACATTGCTACTGTAGATAATATTAAGCTAGAAAACTATTTTAAATTAGAGATTCAAGACTTTTTTTTTTTTTTTTTTTTTTTTTTTTTTTTTGCGAAGGGAAATTCGTGACAAATTTAAACGTGAAACATTTAACTTAAGTAAAGGGGTGAATGATTAATAACTTTATTTAATATCTATACAATTTTAACAAAAACATTTATATCATAGACTAAACCATCCATGTTAGGTTGCCTTCCAGGGCTACCACTTAAAATTCATTTCTAAAAGTAAATCATAGTTGCTCTTATATTCTAAAACAACTAGTTTATCTCATAATGATGCAATAGAAATAACAAACACTCTTATACGGATACACTTGATGATGCGGATATGTTCTTTGGCACTTATCCATGCAAAACCAACAAATGAGTCATGCAAAAATTAACAAAAATAATACACAGACCACATAGCTCTATCATCACAATATTTACTTACTTTTTCAGGAGTCCTCCCAAGAATGGAAATGTTATTTGACGATGCAAATATGTGTTTTCAATCTCCTCTAGCTGAGCCAGAACTTGAACAAAGGCCACAAGAAAAAAAAAACAAAATAATGAAGGCCGTAGAAGCCACAATTGTTCCCATTTTACGGAACCAAAGTTGTCTGTATGGTATTTCAAGATTTGGCCAATAAACATCTTGTGGTTCAGGAGCCATGTTTGTCACCCATAGCATAGAATTTGAAGATAGACGACCTTGTGCAGCAACAGTAGCACCATAGCAAGTCTTGAAAAAAACTAAAGCAGATGCACCGTCCTGTATGGAAGACCAAAATGTTTTTAGGTTATTTTTTGCTAAACAAAGGCTTTTAGGTTATTTAGTAACTCTCACATTAATTTGTGAATTTAACAAGCAATGAAAAGATAACAGTTAAAGATTAGCAAAGAGGAGAAGAGGAGGAAGAACTGAAGGCAACAATTGCACACCGGAATAAGGAAATGTGATATTAAAAACAAATTGGATAAAATTTATAAAAAAAAATATATTGATAATGTGATAATAATATTACCCAATGTCCTCTTTTTAGTAAAAATTATATGGTCTAGCAACTCCTTAAATTAATGCAAAAAACTTGCAAGAATACACACTGTTAGATCATATTTTCAAATTGATTTGTGCACTAAATTCAAGAATGGAACCTGCAATTTGTCTTTTGGTGGACCAAAAACATGAACCAAAATTTTGATCATTCAATAATAAAAAAAAAAAAATACTAAAATTCACAAATAAATTTATAAATGAAAATAAAACTACTGTGAGTAGTATCCATTAAGTATTAACAAAATAAAAGACAAATGATTTTTATAATATATTTCAAGTCAATCATTTATGATATATTAAAGGTAACTTGATATTCATTTAAATCCTGAAATCATTTATGATTAATTATGAATTAAATTTCGCAACAATCCCCATTTATAATGTACAAAATCAAAGAGTCCAATGAGATAGGTAATTTGGAGGAGCCAAGTATGACTTTTTTAATTCCAAATAATTCATATCAATATATACCACTAAGAACATTTCAAAAGTCTAAAGTTAACCACAAAATAGTTTAAAGACAAGCATGTGTAAACTTGACAGTGATGACTTGATTAGCCATGAGGAAATCAAGATGCGCACCGTTGGTTTCTCAACTCTATTATACCGATGCACCATTTGGTGTGACAAGTAATCATTAGTGAAATTTTTCTACACAGAATCACTGTATGATTCTTCTGAAGACCAGGGAATGGCACGAACGAGAATTGTAAAATGACCTGGATTTGTTGGAGATCCAGTAATATATGCTAACCTCATCTGAGCAATACTCTTATACTGCTAGAAAAATATGTAGAAAATTATCATAAGAAGAATTAAAAGAAAGTTTCTAGAACAACTTTTTTTGAACAAAAATAAGCTATACAATAGTAGAAAATCCAAATAAATTTACATACTTACATTGTAAAGAAGAATGCAAGCTGAGCATCATAATATATGATTGCTTCTAATGAAATTGAGACTGGAAGAGGAGCAAACCAAGTTGGTACTTTGCAACGGGCTCGAGATACACGTTGGGGATCTCATTTTCAATCTATTTGTAGTTTGATAAAAATGTTTGATGCATCTTGCAAAGTTATCAATACTATCTCTGAGGAAAGGGCTAATTATAAACAACATGGCGATACCGAGGGAGCTTATCAGGTATTAACATCATTTGAATTTGTTTTAATTTTGCATATGATGAAAGAGATTATGGGAATTACTATTATTCTTTCCCAAGCTTTTCAACAACATTCTCAGGATCTTTTAATGCCATACATTTAGTTTCAACTACAAAATCACTTATTCAAAAGTTGAGAGATAGTAGATGGGAGCATTTACTTGCTAGTGTTAAATCATTTTGTGGACAACATGAAATTGATATTCCTGATTCAAATGCACGTTACACTATAGCTCGAGGTAAATACCGTCATCAAGATGAAGCTTTGACAACAATAAAATATCATTCAAGAATTGACATATTTACAGTTGCAATAGATTTTCAATTGCAATAATTGAATAGTAGATTTTGTGAGCTAACAGCAGATTTTCTCACTCTTAGTTCAGCATTAAATCCTATGGATGCTTTTAGATCATTCAAAATTGGTGATATTTGCAATTTGGCTGAAAATTATTATCCTCAAGATTTCACTAAGCAGGAAATTTGTTTTTTGAAGCATCAATTGCAACATTATGAGCTTGATGTGACAAACCATCTAGATTTTCAGAATATAGGTACAATATCTGAGCTATGTAGGGGATTAGAAATTTAGGGTCTAAATTCTATCATTTAATTGATAGACTGATTCGTCTTGTGTTGACTCTTCCAATTTCTACGGCAACCACAGAACGAGCTTTTTCAACTATGAAACTATTAAAAACAAGACTTTGCATTAAAATGGAGAATAAACTTTTGGCAGATAATATGATAGTTTATATAAAAAAAAAAGAAAAAAAAAAGGAAATTGCTGGTAATTTCACCATGTAAATGATTATGGATGAAGTCTATTCCATGAAAAATCATCGTCAAACATGATTTTGATGTGAAATGTTTTTTTTTTTTTTTTTTTTTTTGTGGATATTTTTGTATATGTCTATAGTTAATGAACTAGACAATTTTTGTATGTCCGTTAATATTTAAGATATATCAAAATTGAAATTTCATATTCAATAGGTGGAGCATTTCCAATTGTAGGTGGAGTATTCCCCCCATGTAAAAATTCCTAGCTACGCCCTTAGCAGGTGGAGTATTCCCAATTGTAGGTGGAGCATTCTTAACTTCATTGTCATGACCAACTCGAAAAATGAAAGATAAATTCCAAGTCGCCGAATTAAATAGTTCATTTTTTAATCTTTTTTGTCATTAAAATAATAAAATATAGCCACGCGCAAACAGATATCATTCAAGCTGAATGTGCTCGCTGGTGGTAGGTGGAGTATTTCCAAACGCAAAAAGTGCATTCTCAGTCGATGTATTTTCAATTTCACCCCTATCCATTTTATAATCATCAACAAATCTAGTGATAAAGCTAACAAAGGAAATAAAAGATAAATCATAAGCACGCCAAATTAAATAATTTTTTTTATAAATCTTTTTGTCATTAAAAAATCAAAAAATTTTGCTTCAGTTCAATTAAGGACTGGTTCATCGCACTCGCAGTAGTATGAGATTCTCCGATAGCAGGTGGAGCTGTTGTTGCTGCCGTTCGAGTATTTGCAATCACAGACTGTGCATGGCTAGTCGATGCATGCATATCTTCAAATGGTGGCGGTGACGTTACAGAATGAAGTGGAGGTATCGCAGTTTCAGACTATGGTGGTTGAATAGACGAAGTTTCTGGAATTGCCTCAGACGTAGACTTCTATGCATTATCAACATCTGGTGCACCACCAGTCTGAGTATGACAGTTGTCAATCCGTGCAGTTGTAGAATGGACAGGTGAAGATGAATTATTTTGGCATCTATTAACCAAGTATCCAAGTATGTATCCAAAAAACAGAGCTATGAGAATGGATAGGACAAAGGCCAATACTAGCTCAATTGGGTAAATAATTCTGGTGACTTCACGAAAAAATGAAGAGAAAGAAAAACCATTGTGATTAGAGCACAGAGAAGAGAGAATAGGAGAGTGAGTTTTTAATAGAAATTGATGCTAGAAAAAGAAACGATGTAGATGTTTATATAAAGCGAAAAATCTTCGGGCTAAATAACAGAATTCGCTTTTAACTAAACACAATAATGAAGATGTTATACTACGAAGCACGGATGCAGCATTTGGGCTGCCGAACTCGCGTCCCACGTAGGGATGCGCAAGTGACGCAGCTGCCTACGCATCGGTTCCGCGTCCCTTTTTTTTTTTTTTGACGCGATATGCACTGATTCGCTCCGACATGGCACTGATTCAGGCCGACGCGCGCGAAATCGGGCCAAATGGTCCGTATCGGGCGTAACCACCAATACTCGTGGGAATCGGCCGATGTAGTCGAAATTAAAAAAAAAAAAAAAAAAAAAACAGAAAGTGCGAAACACACCGTTTGGAAAAAATCACAAAACCCTATATCACTTCTCACTTCTCTTCAGCCTTTAGCCCTTCACACCTTCACACTTCAGCTATCGCCACTCTGCCTCTCTCCCACTCTCTGCCTCTCTGGTCTGAGGTCTCTATGCTCATGCTGTGCTCTGCGCCTCAAGTCTCAACTCACTCTCACACTCTCAAGACTCAACTCACTTTCCGTCTCAACTCACTCTCACTCTCCGTCTCCCCTTAGGTATCATAGCTCTCACACCCTTAGTTAATAGCTAATAATTGATTTTTTATTTAGTTAATAGTTATTATTACTCATTGTGATTTGTGATTGTGTTGTGAATCTGTGGTGATCTGATTTTTTTTTTTTTTTTTTTATATTAAGTATGCTTAGCAATATATTAAAAATATTTTTAATAATTTTTTAATCGCCGCACCTGCACCCGCACCCTACTTTTTCAAAAATTGCCGAGTCTCGCACCTGCACCCACACTCACACTCGCACCCGAATCCCTAAACACACCTGTGCTTCATATATGTTATAACATAATACAATTCCAACTATTTGGAATAACACGGCACGGTAGCTCTCCGAAAATTGCACGTGCCCTCTTTCTTTTCATTTTTGCTAAAGAGACATGAAATTCCACAAGTGAATGGTAGAAGTGTGCCACCATCAACCACACGTTTATGGCTTACAACTCGCCACTTGGCGAGTTGTAGTAAAAATTATACAATTTTACAATTTTATGAGTTCCTATTTGTACTACTTTATTTTTTATTGTTTTTATTTTTATTTTTTAAAAGTCTAACGTCAACCAACTACACAGCATAGGATAGTACGGCAGTACTGTGAAGTATGAATTAGCAATTGAACCGTACAATTCACCCAAATCCCTCACAATTTTTTTCTACTTTTTTTACTTTTACTTTTTTGCTTTTCCTCATTTTTTATATTTAATGGTTGAGATTTAAAATTATTTTTACAACTTAAAATCTCAACCATCCACATCAATTGCACCTGATTTCAATCCTGTATGACTTGAACAATCAGACCCTCTCTTTCTCTGTGAATAAGAGTTGCTTTTTGTCTAAAACCTGGTGGTTCTTCAATGCATATAGTTCTGGAAGTCTTTGTTTTGGTACTACAGTCATGATAATTATTTTCCTGGAGGTTTCGATTTTTTGTTGTGGGGAGACTTGAACCTGGCCCTTGCCCCTACACCCCATAAGCACTTATACTTATAGAGTGACCAGCACATTAAGAATGTGTGATGGTGGGATATATGAGTTTTAAAAGTATTTAATTAATCAAGCTTGGTTAATTTTATGTTCAATTCACCAAGAGCTTAAAAGGGTCTGTTTATTAGGAGAATTTGCTAAATTTTAAGTGGGTTTTGAGTGGTTGACTCTTTTTAAGATTGCTACAACATCTATTCTTGGGCATCTAATATTACAATAAATATTAGAGTTTACTTTAAAATTTTCATAATTTTTGTTGTATATAATTTAAAATTGCTTGAAACTTAGATCTAATAAGAATATTTAATTTAATAATTAATAAGAGTACACAATTTTGGTTATTTGCTTAGAAACAATAATTAAATGAATGATTATTACATAATTTCAAAATTTTCATTTAATATACTGACTTCCATAAAGCCAAAATTCGATATATATATGTATCTATAAAAAAATATTTAAAAACAATCCGTTAAACAATAATAAAAAAACAATCCAAAATTTTAAACAATAAAAAAATGAGAAACAAAAAATACATGTATTAAAAATCGTAGCTAAAAAAGTTAATCAATAGTATATAAGGGGAAAAAAAGTGATTGATAGCATGTTCTCTTTCCTAACTTCGTATTTAGAGATTTAGTAATAAAAAAATTCCATAGATATGTGAAATTTGCAACAAAGGGTACCAGAGTCAAAAGCTTCACCAACGCATCCAGAATCTTCCATGGAAGCTCTTGCAAAGAATAAACAAGGAAGTTCATTAAAATTTTAAAAGGTGTAAGTTTGCCTTTAGAATATATATATATATATATATATATATATATATATATATATTTATATTATGGAAAAGAGCCAGGATTTTAGTCTAGAGGAGGCAAAATTAAAAAACAATATTAAAAGTAAAATTAATCTAAAAAATATTAATCAATAATAATAGCAAAATAAATAAGCAATTGCAAGAAAATATGAATATATTTCATAGTATTAAAATAAATAAACATAAATAACCAATTCATAGTCATAGCTACTACAAATTTTACAAACTGATTTAGTGTTACTTAAACAATATAATGAATATATGTTTGAAATTATTTTTTGTGGTTGGTGAGATGCCAATTTGTAAGACATAAGTAGTAAAATTTTTAATATCTCTAGCATCACTCAATAATAAAATGCTGTGAAAAATATCACATTGAAAATTGTGAAAATAATGATATTAAATAAAAAAAGAAAAAATAGTAAAATAGGTGCAATAGACAAAAGCTTCTTATAAGAATACTGAAATTGGTGAAAAGCTACATGGTTTGGTCTTTGAGAGTGACTTTTTTTTTTCCTTTCTTTATCCTATGTCACTTTCAAGTGGGAGTTCTTTTTTTCCCTATGTCAGGGAGTAACTACAGGAGACTACATATGCAAGGCTATTTTAGGAGTCAGGGGGGGCAGGTGCCCCCCCTCGCCCCCCTCTGGCTCCGCCCCTGATATGTATATATATATATATATATATATATTTATATTATGGAGAAAAAAGCCTTTAGAAGATTTGAGTGCACCACGATATGTCAGGGGCACAGGTGTAAAGATTATATTTGACATTCTAAACTTATCCATATTAACAAAACAAAGTATTTCTTGAATGTAAGAAGAAATTAGCATGAAAATAACAACTTATCATTGAGGAATTGTTATAAAAATATTAATACATATATATGGTTTGACAATTTATTGACCACAGTTCATAATTTATAAATTATATCTTTAATTTTAAAAGAAAAAAAATGTTAACTTAATAATAAAGTTATATCCATCATACCATGCATTCTAAAGAATATAAGAACACGAAAGTTACATGGTTCAACCTGACAGGCTACGTCTACGGGAGAAACCCTTAAGAACTGCATCTTTAATATATAAGAATGTAGTATAAATCATGTGTTACTATGAACCATAACATGAATATATATAGTAAACTAATCATACATTAACTATGGCTAATAAACTTGTAGTACAAGTAGGAGACTTAACTTGCACACATGTTAGGATTGGGCTTGCGCCTATTACATTAGGCTAGTATATTTTTAACACCCCCTCTCAAACTCAAGGTGAAAATTTGCTATAGCCTTAAGGTTGAATAAGCTTGAGAAGATCCCTTGAAAAATGCCTGAAGAAACCATAAAAATGACCATAAAATGCCTTGAAGAAGCCATAAGAATGCTTGAAGAAGCCACAAAGGAAGCCTTGAGGAATTACCTTAGAAGAGGCTAAAAGGATTGGGCACTATGGAGAAAAAACCATGCACATAGGAAGACAATGTCTAAAAAATACTAAATATGGGCTAACCAACAAAAGTTGCTATAGCCAAAGAATGGCTATATTGAAGGCCTAGAAAAGATCAGTGAAGAGAACAACGTCTTGATAAAGCATGGTTTACGAGTCTTTGTGAGTAGGAAGGACACAAAAAGAATGAGAAATGGGCCAATTGTGCAATCTAAGGGCTTCAAATGAAGAAACAAAACCCAAAATCAGAATCTACGTGAAAAACTAAACAAGATAGGCTTTATTGAAAATATTTCACCTTTGGTCAAAAAGTCAATGGTCAACTATCAAAAAGGTCAACATAAATCAACAAATGAGGTCATGCTAACATCAAGAGTCAGTTTAGATAGGGTCCACTAGTCGGATCGAAATCAGATTGGATCAGGTTAAGCCTAATAATCAGATGACATGTCAGACACTATTGACGAAACGCTGACATGGCTAACCTAAAAAGCGAGATGTGGCATAAGCTAACTGAATGGATAGGAATGCTGATGCGGCTATAGGCATGAAAGATGACATGGCAAAAATGATGTGTCAATGATGTTAGAGACATGGTTGAGGCATAGGAGCACGTGAAAACCCTAAGAAGTGCATGGAATCAATGGCAAACATTTGGAAGCGTGTGGCACTATGGATTTTCGGATCATTGGATTTCCCAGTTTTGTAGATCAGACGACAGATAAGACATCAAAGTGGTGCGTGTGGCCAACGGACGAGCTGTGTGTGAGATCCAGGAGAGGCACTTGAATCGGCTGCAAAACTTGTAATCCATGTGTGGTAGCATGTAAAGCGGATTCTAGTGGCCAAATTCCTAGGTTTTTCTTGCAGGATCTTGAGGACGAGGCCTGTAGAGTTGGTTTCAACAAACGAAGTCTTGAAAGGCATAGATTTGAGAAGGATAGACATGACTTGCATGAGAATTTTGAGACCGCAGCGATTGCAAGGAGATGTCAACGACAACGATGATGAGGCAGTAGTGAGACATGGTGTGAGGGAGGCCGTGGCAAATTGGTGGGTTGAAGGCAAAGGGAGTAAGCTTGACAGAGAGATTTTACTAAAGGCTAAGAACAATGTTTGCCTCTGATAATATGTTAAATATTAATATTGATATACCATGTTGAATATGCTATAATAGATCCAAAATATGAAGCATAGAATAGAAAACATAAGAACACAAGGGTTATGTAATTTAACCTAACAACCTACGTCCACAGAGGAAATCCTTAAGGACTACATTTTTAATTTACGAGAGTATAGTACAAATCCTGTGTTACAATCAATCACCATAACATTTATATATATATATATATATAGTAGGTTAAACCCTAGACTAACCATACATTAACTGTGATTAATAGACTTGTAGTACAAATAGGAGACTTAGCTTGCACATAAAGTAGGATTGGGCTTACGCCTATTACATTGGACTAAGGCCTATTACATTGGGCTAATATATCTCTAACATCCATCATACCATGCATATTAGTGTGCTAAAAAATGGGCTGAAAGTTCAAGTCAAGCTACTTTAATGATTTCAATCAAATCTCTAAAGGCTGGAACTTGGACGAGTGGAATGATATTCACAATTCTGACTAGGCCCACTCCGGTTGTAATTTTTTGTATTCCGGCCAAGCACACATATTTGTTCCATCAACCATAATGAAAAATTCCACATTAAGAACTACTGTTCATAATTAATACAATAACGTAATAGACCGGCTCATATAGAGAATTTGTAGAAAATATTGGAACCTCATACTTAGGGAAAAAGTTTAATAAGAAAATAATTGTTAAACAAAAAAAAAAAAAACCAAAGTGCCAAGAGTCTTAAAGTTTAATTAAGAAAAATTATTTTCTCATACAAGAGAAGTATTTTCTCTTCTCGTAGGGGTTGTGGGCTCTATTATTAATCCCACGTTGGGACGCATAATCCATGTAAGAGGAGACAATACTTCTCCTATAGGAGTGAATATCTTCTCAATGTGGCACCTCTCAGTATTTCCAAAAAAGATATTTAGGATTCAAATCTTTTATTCATCATTGTAAATATCAAATTATCAAAAAGAAAGAAAAAAAAATTACACTTTAACATCCTAAACTTTACTTTTGATTACACTTTGCACCTTATACAAGAGAAGTCTTCCCTTTTCTCATAGGGGTTGTGGGCTCTATTATTAATCTCACATTGGGACGCATAATCTACGTGAAAGGAAAGAATACTTCTCCCGCTTCTCCGCAATGTGGCACCTACTGCTATTTCCAACAAAGATATTTAAAATTCAAATCTCTTCCACCATTGTATATACCAAATTATCAAAAAGAATGGGGAAAAAAAAAAGAGGAAATTATACTTTAACCTCCTAAACTATACTTTGATTACACTTTGCACTATAAATTCTTCAAATGCATGTTTTGCACCCGAAACTATGATATTAGTTACACTTTGCCCGAACATCAAGTTTGTTGTTAACATGGATGAAAAAATATGACACCACGTGAACAAACCTAATTTCTCACCTCTCAATCCTTTAAAAACAAATGAGAAATTACATTTTACTACTTTAAACTATATTCTTGATTACACTTTGCACCCTAAATTTTGAATTTTTGTTAACAACAAACTTAACGTTGGAGTGTGAAGTGTAACAAAGTTCATAGTTTAGGGTGTAAAATGTGTGTTAAAAAAATTTAGAATACAAAATATAATATGAGGTATAGTTTAGGTCAAAGACAGACCCAAGATTTGAACTTGGGGGGGGGGGGGGATGGCCAAGCATAACCAAAAAAAGTTTTATTAATGTTGATTTTAGCTGATCAAAAAATGCATACATTTTATCCTACATAACAATCCAAATAGTTTCTTGACTTGCAAAGTCAAGAATCTTTATCGTAAATAAAAGTTAATATTTTTTATTTTTCATTCCAATATTTATTTCTTTAGTTTTAGGATGTTATATTATTTTCATATCTTATAATTCTATTATGAAAAAGTTAATCAACAAATAAACAAATCATAAGTGCTAATATATCTTTAACACCCACTCTCAAACTCAAGGTGGAAATTTGCTATAGCCTTAAGGTTGAATAAGCTTGAGAAGATCTCTTGAAAAATGCCTTGAAGAAACCATAAAAATGCCTTGAAGAAGCCATAAGAATGCTTGAAAAAGCCACAAAGGAAGCCAATGGAATGGCCTTAGAAAAGACTAAAAGGATTGGGCACTATGGAGAAAGAACCATGCACATAGGAAGACAATGTCTGGAAAATACTAAATATGGGCAAACCAAGAAAAGTTGCTATGGCCAAAGAATGGCTATATTAAAGGCCTAGAAAAGATCAGTGAAGAGAACAACATCTTGATAAAGCATGGTTTGCGAGTCTTTGCGAGTAGGAAGGACACAAAATGAATGAGAAATGGGCCAATTGTGCAATCTAGGAGCTTTGGATGAAGAAACAAAACCCAAAATTGGATTCTACACAAAAAATTGAGCAATATAGGCTTTATTGAAAAAATTTCACCTTTGGTCAAAAAGTCAATGGTCAACTATTAAAAAGGCCAACATAAATCAAAAAATGAGGTCATGCTAACATCAAGAGTCAGTATAGATGGGGTCCCACTGGTTGGATCCGAATCAAATTGGATTAGGTTAAGCCTAATAATCAGATGACGTGTCAGACACTATTGACAAGGCGCTGACGTGGCTAACCTAAGATACGAGATGTGGCATAAGCTGACTGGATGGATAAGAGTGTTGATGCGGCTGCAAGCATGGAAGATGACATGGCATAAATGATGTGTCAATGATGTCAGAGGCATGGTCAAGCCGTGGAAGTGCGTGAAAACCTTACGAGGTGCATGGAATCAATGGCTAGCATGTGGAAGCGTGTGGCACTATGGATTTTCAAATCATTAGATTTCCCATTTTTGTAGATTGAACAACGGAGAAGACATCAAAGTGGTTCGTGTGGCCAATGGATGAGCTATGTGTGAGATCTAGGAAAGGCATGTGAATTAGCCACAAAACTTGTGGTCTGTGTGTGGTAGCGTGTAAAGCGGATTCTAAATTTCTAGTGGACAGAGTCCAAGGTTTTGCTCATGGAATTTTGAGGATAAGGCCTGTAGATTTGGTTTCAACAAACGAAGACTTGAAAGGCATAGATCTCAACAGGATAGAAATGGCTTGCCTGAGAATTTTAAGACAGTAGCAGTTGTAGGGAGATGTCAATGACAGCGGTGACAAGGCAGTAGTGAGACATGGTATAGCGACAACGGTGACAAGGCAGTAGTGAGACATGGTATAGTAGTAGTTGTAGGGAGATGTCAACGACAACGGTGACAAGGCAGTAGTGAGACATGGTATAGTAGCAGTTGTAGGGAGATGTCAACGACAACAGTGACAAGGCAGTAGTGAGACATGGTATGATGGAGGCAGTAGCAAATTTGTGGGTTGAAGCCAAAGGGAGCAAGCTTGACGGAGTGATTTTACTAAAGGCTAAGAACAGTGTTTGCCTCTAATAATATGTTAAATATTAGTATTGATATATCATGTTGAATATGCTATAATAGATGCAGAATATGAAGCATAGAATAGAGAACACAAGAATACGAGGGCTATGTGATTCAGCCTAACAACCTACGCCCACAGAGGAAACCCTTAAAGGCTACATCTTTGATTTACGAGAATGTAATACAAATCTCGTGTTACAATGAACCATAACATGGATATATATAGTAGATTAAACCCTAGACTAACCATACATTTACTATTAATAATATATTTAATATTAAAAATAAACAAATATATTAATATATATAAAGAATGCAGTGTGGTTTGTACGATTTTCTTATTATAAAACCACAAACTGCATTGCACCATGCAGTGCGGTATAGTGCGGTTATGCCATTTTGTGGGTGGTTTTAGTGCAGTTTGGTAAATGCCCCTAATTGTAAGCTACAACCTACTCAAAGAATATGTCATATATTTAATGTCTAGTGCTAAAAGAAAAGAGAACATTTAGGAACGTAATTTTTGTGCCATAACTTTGGTTTGGTCGACTATAACTAGTAAAGAAAAAAATAGTAAATTCGTGTAAAAGTGATGGTTCACCACTTCAACAAGTTGTGACAAGGTATATGATCTTAAAGAAATCTAATTACTCCTTTTCATATCCAAAGTAAATAATATATTTATACAATGAGAATTGCTAAACTAAAATTTATAGTGTAAGACCATCCTCTATGGCTCAATGCTTGGAAGCACAATGATATATTAATTTGCAGGTAATAAGTTGTGTAGTTAAGTCCTGCATTATAGTTGGTTATGTTTATACTTTTATACATAACTGTTAGCTAAGCATAAAATATATGTGCGGCTGGCATCTTTTATTTAGCGAGATTTGGGCTTTACAATAGGTCGGAAAGAGTTGAATTCAGGATAAAACGAGACTTAGGTGTTTGTGTTATTGTGAATATATATAGTACTATATACTTGGCCACCAACATGCGTTTCTTTTTTTAGTGAGTTGGGCTTGTTTGGGCTGAGTTTATTGTCGGGGCTTGATTTGGGTTTAGAAACAACCAGGTGGTCATTTTTATTTTTATTTTTATTATACAATATATATCATATATATATATATGTGTGTGTGTGTGTGTGTGTGTGTGTGTGTGTGTGTGTGTAAGGAAAAAGGGCCGGAAATGGATATTGGGCTGTGTGTATGTGTGTGTGTGTGTGTGTGTAAGGAAAAAGGGCCGGAAATGGATATTGGGCCGTAGGCCGCGTCTAAGGATATTAAGTCGTCTTAGAACAAGTAGATAGTAACGAGGGCATACAAGTCAATAGTCTGTAGAAGAAGTTTGGTCATAAGTGATTGGGAGTGTAGCCCGAGGAGAAACACCTCCTAGTAGATTAGAGGTCAAAAGTCCGACCTTTTATCAAGAACAAGGCACCAGACAATCATATTGGTAAGGATAAGCATCAAATAGAGATAAGACAAAGGCAAGATGAGAAATATCTAAGCAGAAAACTGCTACTACCGCATTGAATGCTCTGCAACTAACTCTCTAGCCGCATTAATGTGGAGGTGATACCTGAACAGTAACGTCCAACCTTATAGTTACCCACAAATACTTCGGAAAGGTGTTGAGGGGACAAGTATTAGAGCCAGTAATTTGATCTACACGTGGAGGGCTAAGATGAAGTGAGGAAGGAAATATAAAGAAGGAAATTCCCATTACAAGGGGATCATTAGATAATCTGTGGAAAAATCACTGTACACTCAAGAACTGTAATTGTGTTTAAGTTTAAAAGAAATATAGAAGAACTACCATCCTTGTACTTTGCCAATGATGATGTTCTTTGCACAAAACTGTTTATTCATACTTTCAAGTATCATTTAGCTTACTGTGATTACTGTCCAACTCATTAAAGTTTAGTTTCTAGCTTACTCTCTACAAATTCATTGTTTTGGGCTCTTTGGGCCTTAGTCTTTTTCAGTTTTGAGCTTTGAATTCAAAACTTGCCTTTACAATATATATATATATATATATATATATCATATTTATATATATATATATATATATATAATAAAAGTTTGGCTTAAATGTTGTGGTTGTGCTAAGTGGCAGCACTAAATTGCAAGAATTTTCTATAAATAATCAAAGTATTGAAAATAGAAGTGTTTATTGAAAGTAGTACAAGGCTTGAAGGCTAGTCATCAATCTAGTTACAAGCTTTGTGGGAAATAGTGGGAATTTCTAAGGGGTAGCTCTCAGACAACTCTGAAGTAAGCTTACAAAGAAAATTCTCTCACAAAGAAAATTCTCCCAAAGAAAATTCTGTGTTTTGCAATAAGGGACAACCCCCCTTAAATAGGCAAAAAGTAGTGAATAGTAAAAGTGACGTGAATAGTGACGTGAATAGTGAAAGTGAATAGTGACATTTTTACTATTCATATCAGGACCCGTGAGGGGTATCAAAAACAGTAGAAAGCTTCAGGTGCGCCTTTTCAGGAGCTGAAAGTATCTTGTCGTGGAGTGCCACAAGTAGTCAATAAGGGAATCAAATCAATAGGAGAATCATTTCCAGGTAGAAATTGGTGAAGGTAGCAGCATTATTATTGGCGTGAATTGCCAAAAGTAGTCAGGATGAGCCAAAAGTCATCAAGATGAATATTTTCATGTCAGGATGAATATTTTTTATGAGCATGCGTAGAGTTGCCATCATGTAGTCAAGGAAGACCATCATAAAGTTGTATGTACCATGGAACATTATTGGTGGCAATAGTTGGCATAAAGTAAACAAAGAAGACCATAACAAAGAAGGTCCTCATGAAGTTGCATGCAACACGTAGCATTATTGGTGATAGCATTAGTAGTATTGTTGGCCTTTTGTGCTGGCTAGGCAAATATAATTAATGGGATCCAGTAGAAGCTCCTTCTGAAGGATAATCCCAAACTTGGCAAGGGTCCCACGGGGGATCTTCATTACATTCATGACCATGATAGGTGCAGTATTTATTGCAAAGTCCACAATAAAACATAGGATCATAAACAGGATCTCTTGTTAGAAATATTCTTGGGTCAGCATGACTTGTCCATTGGAGATGGCGGACAGCTGAAGCATAAGGTTTATTTATGAAAACAGTAATTCTATCTGTGCTGCCAACGAAATGATAATCTTTCCATAATTCGTGACTGACATCTAGAATTTGATTATTGAAATAGCTTCTCCAACATTCAGCAAGAGCAAATGGCTGTTTGTGGGAAACATAAGTATTGCCATCATACCATTGGCCTTGGTAAGTATACCCGTTAATAAGGACAAGGTGCTTGGAGGGTTGAACATTCATCCAATCATTTATCATCCATTTTGGAAGAGTACTCCAGCATCGAATAGTAACAAGAGGGCCTTCATTTTCAATAGCTTTTTTGATGATATCCGGAAATTGACTAATTTGGCTATGGTCCGTTATTTTTATGAACCGTATGAAGCCAGATTCAAACATTTGGGATAACCAGAAGGGATCACCAAAAACATTCTTCTTGGAATCATCCTCATAATTAATCAAAAGGCCAGGAAAAGGGTGACTCTGCTCATGGACTCTGAGACTATGTTTGAAATGCTTTTCCCATTTCTTTTTCAAGTAAACACTGCTGGGACCATTAGGCTCTATAAGAGTTGGAGTGATCAGAATCAATATTGTGAAATATTTGAGCCAAAGATCAAGATCCTTGGTCATAGCCTTGCTCTCAAAAATACGAGCTTGTATTTCTGGGGGCAAGTTGGCAACAGCGCTTCTTATGGCGGATTGAGACTTAGGACTCAATCGTGCATAATCAGTACCCATTATGGTCTTATGATCATCCATTGAATGGATTTCCTCCTTGCCAAGGAGTTGACCAGTAAAAAGATCAATATTTGAGTCAACATGGTGTATTTCAGGGGTTTCAACAGGGTTGCTCCTATGAGCCTCATTTTCTTGATTAAGGTTAATAAGGTAGTCATTGTATACTTCATTTTGGGCTGTAAGGTTAACAAGGTGTATTTCAAGAGCCTGAAGGGTTCTTTTGAATAGGTTTTTCTGGGTTGATTTAAAAGCAGCTTGGAGATTGTCAAGAATGAATTTTATGGAATCAGGCAAATCACTATAGATTCCACTATGGAACTGTAATTCTCTTGACAAAACTTCCTGCAGAGCAATAATTATGTCACCACTGGAGTATGCAACCTCTGATGGTACATTCTCCTGAAGGGATGTTGCATAACTGGATGTTACTCCAGAAGATGCGCTTTCATGCATTACAAAGGATTGTCCCGCTGGGAGTCCTTTGTCTTGAGGATAGTCCTGTACAGGAGCTTTCCCCTTGTTCCTCTTCTCTGCCGAAGAAGTCATTACCTTCCACTTATGTGGGGTTTGAATATTTTCTTTCTCCTGCTGGGCAAGGAAAGAAACATTAAAACCTTTGAAAAATTTATCATTTAAATATGAAGCATTAAAACTTTTGAAAAGTTTTGCTTTAAATTTATTATTTAAATATGTTGGTATATATTACGTTGTGCAGGACAGCAATAAGAAGAAGTAGACTCAGAGGAATAGGCTTTTTGAATGCTGTTGGGGAATATGGTTGACCTAGGGGACTTGTGGTTCCTAGCAGGGCTTTCTTTAACAATTTTGGAGCAAACACCATGCAACAATTTATTAGGGAGATGTTCAATAATTTTCTTGTGCGTAATTTCTTGTTTAAGGAAATTAAGATGCTTGACTTTAGCATAAATAAGATTAAAAACATCATTGTCAACATGTTTTGAACAAAATTTGAATTTCACTTTTTGTCCAAAGGGATCAGTAGTAATACCATCATGTTCAACAAGAAAGGGATACAAAGAAGCAATGAAAGGCAGTCCAAGTATCACTTTATCAGTCATATTTTTAACAAGCACAGAAGGTATTTTAAAACAAACATCAGAATGGCAAACATGAGCATTGCTCAATTCATATTTAATTTTCATTTGTGTGCCATTAGCAGATACCAATCTTTCAGTTGATTTTTCAAAATATTCAGAAGGGATCAAACCTTCTTGAATGCAATTAACATCAGCACCAGAATCAATCATGGCAATAGTATCAAAAGCATAATCATGTGAAACAACAATCCTAACTTTAGTAAACCATTTCGGAGGCATCATATGTTTAACAAGAGCAAGTTGATTATCATTCCAAGTAATAAGATTATCAGGAATCAAATTATCAGAAACATTACCAGAATGAGGAGTTTGTTGAGAAGATCCTTCTCCATCTTGGTGCTCATCATTATCAGACAGATTTTTATCCAAATTTTTATCAATTTTAAGAATTAACAGTTCTTGTTTAAGATCAACATTGTCTTTTTTAATATTTTTAACATCATTTTTTAATTGAATTATCTCTTGTTTAACAGTGTTAATTTCTTTTTGAAGATCGTTAACAGTTATTTCTTTGGATTTATTTTTATTAAATCTTTCCAGAGTTTCTTCAAAGTTAACAGGAGCTTTGGGTTTTTTAGCAGTTTTGCCTCTTGTTAAGTTTTGTTTAAACTTATCAAGGAGTTCTTTTTGAAGCATAGAGTTTTCAATTTTAGCAATGGTGGTTAATAACAAATGTTCTTGTTCTTCTTCTTTAGTTAAAACATTAACAGATTTCATAGCATTATAGCAAGATCCTTTACAACCAAGTTTAATATTAGGTGTATCAGAAGAATCACAAGACTGATAAGACGAATCTGATGAGGAGGAGAAATCCTCTTCAAAAGACTCACTTGAAACAGCAGATTCAAGAATCTGAAATAGTTCATTTTGATCATTATCATTAATGTTTAACATTTTTAATTTATTTTTCAGTTTGCCAGGCTTTTGGGTACAGTCCTTACTGAAATGACCAAATTTTCCACAGTTAAAGCACTTACCTTTACCCGACCTTTGTTTAACATGTTTTCTAAAAGCAGGTTTCTTTTCAGAAGAATAATAATCATTGGGTTTAACAAAATGAGATCTGTATCTTTTATGCTTTTTATGGGAATATCTTTTGTAAACCTTATCATGTTTACTTTTTCCTTTTTGCCTGGAAGGGGCAATAGGAGATAAACCATACTGTTCACAGAAATTACCCATTTCATATTTAGCTTTCTTTTTATTTTTTAATTGTTGTCGTAAATATTTTTCATCATTACACATGTTAATACCAAGTTTTTTAATAGTACAGAAAATATCACCATAAGTTAGATTATCATAATCAATAGAATCACTTTTACCCATTAGTTCTTGTTTTGCCTTATGAGCAAAGATAGGAGGAAGGCCATCAATAAACTTCTCTTTCCAGTAAGCTTTTTGGGAATCATTCCTAAGCATAACCCTGGAGAGAAAGACATCTTGGTACCATCTATAATCAGACATAGTAGGACATTTCAAATTATTCAGATAATCAGAAATGCGAGATGAAATATTAGATGGAGTACCAACAAAATGTTTGAGTATAGTATAGACCAAGGCATTGACACCATCAGGAATACCTCGACCAATATCTTCATCAAAAATAGGCATGCCATCGTCATCTTTTTTAACAGAATGTTTAATAAGTTCTCTAGATTCTTCTGTGAGATGTTTATCCCACCAACCACGAAGAGTACCAGAGAATCCAGTGACAAGCAAGTTAACAACATCAGGATGATCAAGATCATTATGATTGTTCATGTATGCAAAACCAACCATAGACATGTGAGCAAGTTTGTTAATAATTTCTTGTTCAGACAAACCATCAATATTCCATTCATACATTTTATCAGCAGAAACAGAAAATTGAGTTTGAAAAGATCTTTCTTCAAACTGCATATCAGGAGGAGTAGGTTTTGGATACCAGTTTTTTGTAAAAGACATGGAATTGGGTTTTCCAATAAATCTTTTAATTTCTGGTTGCAAATCATCAAAAACATTTTCATATGAAACATGAGAAGATGATTCAGAGTCTGTTGTTTCTTCAAGAACAGGTTCTTTTTCATTTCTTGAAATAGCACAAGCAGCACTTTTGGAGGCAGAAGCCTGCTCGGTTTTAACCTTTAAATCAGAAAGCATTTTTTCAACTTTGTCAAGAGTTGAATTTTGGGAAGCAACTAGATCAACAGTTTTACTCTGAGAAGTTTTGAAATTAATTTTTTCTCTTTGATCGTTCAAATCAATCAAAGGAATCTCAGGTTTTGGAGCAACAGTTTTTTGAACAATTTTTTCTTCAATACGGTCAAGCTGTTGACCAATAATATGCAAAGATTCATTAGCAAAATTGTTTTGTTCAATAATAGCAGAAACAGGGGTTTTATCATCAGCAATTTTGAAAGGAGAGGCTTTGACCTCAACACTTTCAGAACCACTTTGACAAGTAATCAAAACGGTTTCAAGAGGAGGATGACTAGATCGTACAACGGTTTTGTCAAGTTTAACAAAATTAGATTTTCTAATAACATTTAAATAATTAGTATGAACATCATTTTTTGAAACATAATAATTTTCAAGATAATCAAAAAACAAAATATGTTTTCCTTCTTCAACCATTTTTTCTTTCCATTTTCTTTTGACTCTGTCTTTTTCTGATTGAGCAAAATTATCTTGATAATATTTCCTTTTTGGACGGTTTTTCAACAACATAAATTCATTGTATAGAAAAACCATATCATATTCAAAAGGTTCGAGTCTATTAACAACTCGTAATGAATTATGAAAAACAGGGGTTTCAATAGGAGGAAAATCAGTAGCAGAAGGAGCATCAGATTTTGCATCATCATCATCATTAATATTTTGAGTATCATCAAGAGGAAAATTAGTTTTGGTTGAATAAAAAGCATTGCTAACTTGGGAATTGTTGCTAGCAACTCCTTTTAGCTTTAAATCTTGTTTTCGAAAATTCTTTTTCAAAAACTCATCAATTTCATGATCTCTTTTAGCAAGACTTTCAGATCCAGCAAAGGAATGTCTTCCTTCTTTGATTCTCAAAGGCTTGTTTTGAGGTAAACAAGTATCATCATCAAAATGTATTTTAACAGTACCATCAGCAAATTGTTGAATATGACTGAGATCAAGTTCATCAAAAACAGGTTTTAAAAGTTTAACAGGAGTTGTTTCTTTTTCCAAAGTCCATTCTTTAGGAAGAGTAATGTCTTCCCATTTAATCATTTTAGGAACACGGATTCGAGTATCAGGAGTGGAACATTGAATTAACATAGTATTACCAGCAGGGTCTCTATCTTTACAGCAAGGAGTTAATTGAGAGCCAAGCAAACGATAGTAAATACGGTAAATAAGAGCAAAAGGTCTACTACCATCATCCATATCATAACCAGATGTTAATACGTTCAAAGTTAAAGCTTTAACAATATTAGGATCATCAAGTGCAATAGCAAGATCAGGATAACAATCAAAGTAAACAGGACCATCATACAAAGAAGCAGTAATCATGCCAAGAATACTATCATTAAATTGTCTAAATCTAGCATCACGTAAACACATAAGCACAGAAGCATTGATACCTTTTCTTGTTAAAGGTTTAACAGCCACTTGAACAAGTCCAATGTGTAAATATTTAACTTTCTTAGTCATAAAACTGTTAATATCTTTCTTGGAAAATAAATAGCATTTTTCATGAAGCTTAGAAATAGAAAAAGTTTGTTCAACAGTTCTAACTCTATATTCAGAGAAAACAGTATTTTCAGACCAACCAAGTTCCTAAACAGATTTAGTAGAAACTTTGGGTATGTTCCATTTTCTAAAATCAAGGTACTCACTTTTCTCTACAGTGTGATCTTCTTCATTCACAATATCAGGTGGACAACCAGTCCTGGAGCTAACAGAGGAATTGGATCTCCACATTTTTACTATAGCTATCCTAGTTATAACACTCAGTTATCATGTTTTTCTCGCAACCGTTGCATTTCGTAACACATACCGCAATCAACCCTTTTTCCTCTCACGCCCTCAACGCCTCACTCTCGGCTTACATGGGCCTTACTGTTCGGACTCGGGAATTCACTTTACGACTACGGTGGGGCCAACGATGGCAAGATCGACACAACAACGAAGGGTCACAAGGTCAGACAGGTACAGGGAAAACAGGGAAACACAACAACTCTACCGGCGGCCAAGGAAAGAATGGCTCCATCATGACTGAACCACTCTTTGGGAAATGGCTGGGGATGGGGGAAATAAGGGCTTGCAGAAATAGAACCCTCATCTGAGCTTTTAGAGGTAGCAGCTTCTTCTTTAATTTTTCTTTCAAGGAGAATACAAAGAGCTTCCTTACTTAAATCATCAAAAGGGGAGCCGCTTTTTATAGGTTTGTTGGAAGAAGAGGGAGAATCAATTTTCCTATCCTGAAGAGCAGAGGAAAGTGTCCTGGGTAATGGTCTAGAAACATTGTCAATAATATGTTGAACATATCCAAACTTATCCCACCATTTAACATACCAGCACCTGGTAAGGACATTATCATTCTTCTCATATTGCCATTTTAAAATCCATGGAATTCTGAACTGTTTAACAAAATGGAGGAGAGTAGGGAATTTGGCATTATGAGCATCAGTCCTGAAATTGCTTTCAAAAGATCTAAAAGCAGTTAATAATGGTTCAGGGAAAATATCAGTAACAGGACCAAACTGAGTCCACCATCTGTTGAACCAGAGAGGTAAAGTAGTGTCAGCATCAAACTCTTTGTCAAAGTTAACAAACCATGAATGAGTCATTGTTTCATTCTGGTGAAGCATGAATCGGAACCAAGCAGTAATATAATCATAATAGGAGTATGGAACAGAGGAGCTTGTCAACCTTCTTAAAAAGGCAGGGGAGGGGCCCCATTCTCTTTCAGAAATGAAGTTCTTAATGTAAACACTGTGGTAAATAATTTTGGATTTATCAGTGAGATCATAAATTGTTCTGATCAATATAGCATCTTCCTGATGCAAAATCTCTGAATAATATTCTAGCTTTTTATCAAAATGTTCCGGAATCCAATGGAACAATGGAGGGAAATAAGATCTGGCAATTTGGAGGGGGTTCCTAATTGTAGACCTATTTGGTTCAATAAAAAACAGATTCTGGAAATATTGTTTTTTAACATACTGGGCAGTATTGGCTTTCTTGGGGTAAATAGTCTTGACTGGTTGGTGAACAGGGGTCAAAGCATAAGGATCATAGGCTGAGGCCAAAACAGAAGAGTAGTTTGGCTTAGGAATTGTTCCTAAGGGAGTAAAACGGTTAACAATTTCGGAAGAAGAGACTGGTTCTTTTTTGACTAACTGAGGTTCAACAGGGTTTTTGCAATCTATACGTAATAGAAACTTTTGGTTTAATAAATCACTTTGAAATTTTGAAATACAGAGAACAATAGCTAAAATCTCTTTCTTTATAGTACTATAATTTAGTTGTGCAGCATTCCAGACTCCGGAGTAGAAACGAACTATTTGTTCTGGAGAATCTGGGGTGACTCTCTGTTTCAGAATGCCTCCATAGCCAACATCAGAGGCATCAGTTTCAACAATCTTAAAGGCATTAACAGTAGGAATACCAAGACAGGGCAAAGTCTTGACATGAGATTTGATTTGTTTAACAATAGAAGTATGGACATCAGTCCAAGGAGGAGGATTGTTTTGCAACCGATCAAAGAGTGGTTTGCATTGCTTTCTCAAATCTTTGTAGAAATCAGCAACATAATTTAGAGAACCAAGAAATCTTTGGAGTTGGGTTTTATCAATGATTTCATCAGGGAATTTATCTGCAAACTGAATGGCTCTATCAATAGGATAGATTTGACCTTCAGAGATGTTATATCCAAGAAATCTGACTTTGGTTTGGAACAGCTTTATTTTCTTAGCAGAAACAACAAGACCATTTCTTTTTATAGTGTCTAGAAATGAGTACAAATGTTTCCAATGTTCATCAATAGAGTTGGAGAATATCAAGACATCATCAATGTAAACAATAGTGAAATGACTGAAAGAGTTAAATATGTCATTCATAATATTCTGGAATTCATTAGGGGCATTTTTTAAACCAAAAGGCATAACATTCCACTCATAGTGACCAAACGGAGTGGTGAAAGCAGTTTTGTATCTTTCTGCTTCATTGATTTGGACTTGCCAAAATCCAGACTTCATATCAAATTTTGAGAAGACAACAGCTTCACTTAATCTATGAACTAAATCATTCTTGTTAGGAATAGGGTACCTAATCCATTCTAAGACTTTGTTCAAAGGTTTGTAATTAATAACTAAGCGAGGAGTTCCTCTCTCGAGTTCGGCATTTTTCTGGACATAGAAAGCAGCACAAGACCAGGGGGACTTGCTATTCCTAATCAGTTTTTTCTTGAGCAAATCATTTATTTCATTTTTACAGAATTCCACAGTTTCAGCATTCATTTGAATAGGTCTAGCCTTGGTAGGAATATTTTTCTCATTAAAATCTTTAACATAAGGCAGATCAACAATATGTTTCTTCCTATGCCAAAAAGCATTAGGAATATCAGAACAAACATCATTCATCAGGATTTTCTGAAAATTATCAATTTTAGATTGAAATAATTTATCAGAAAGCTGTTCAACAATTTTTTTGTACTTAATTTCTTGTTTAAGGAAACTAAGATGCTTGACTTTAGCATGAATAAGATTAAAAACATCATTATCAGTATTTTTTGAACAAAATTTGAATTTCACTTTTTGTCCAAAAGGATCAGTGGTAATCCCATCATGTTCAACAAGGAAAGGATACAAAGAAGCAATAAAAGGCAATCCAAGTATCACTCTATCAGTCATGTTTTTAACAAGCACAGAAGGTATCTTAAAACAAACATCATTATGGCAAACATGAGCATTACTCAATTCATACTTGATTTTCATTTGCGTGCCATTAGCAGATACCAATTTTTCAGTAGATTTTTCAAAATATTTAGAAGGAATCAATCCTTCTTGGATGCAGTTAATATCAGCACCAGAATCAATCATGGCAATAGTATCAAAAGCATAATCATGTGAAACAACAATTCTAACTTTAGTAAACCATTTCGGAGGCATCATATGTTTAACAAGAGCAAGTTGATTATCATTCCAAGTAATAAGATTATCAGAAATCAAGTTATCAGAAACATTACCAGAAGGAGGAGTTTGTTGAGAAGATCCTTCTCCAACTTGATGCTCATCATTATCAGACAAATCTTTATCCAAATTTTTATCAATTTTAAGAATTAACAGTTCTTGTTTAAGATCAACATTGTCTTTTTTAATATTTTTAACATCATTTTTTAATTGAATTATCTCTTGTTTAACATTTTTGATTTCTTTTTGAAGATCATTAACAGTTATTTCTTTGGATTTATTTTTATTAAATCTTTCCAAAGTTTCTTCAAAGTTAACAGGAGCTTTGGGTTTTTTAGCAGTTTTGTCTCTTGTTAAGTTTTGTTTAAACTTATCAAGGAGTTCTTTTTGAAGCATAGAGTTTTCAATTTTAGCAATGGTGGTTAATAACAAATGTTCTTGTTCTTCTTCTTTAGTTAAAACATTAACAGATTTCATAGCATTACAGCAAGATCCTTTACAACCGAGTTTAATATTAGGTGTATCAGAAGAATCACAAGACTGATAAGACGAATCTGATGAGGAGGAGAAATCCTCTTCATAAGACTCACTTGAAACAGCAGATTCAAGAATCTGAAATAGTTCATTTTGATCATTATCATTAATGTTTAACATTTTTAATTTGTTTTTCAGTTTACCAGGCTTTTGGGTACAGTCTTTACTGAAATGGCCAAATTTGCCACAGTTAAAGCACTTTCCTTTACCCGATCCTTGTTTAATATGTTTTCTAAAAGCAGGTTTCTTTTCAAAAGAATAATAATCATTGGGTTTAACAAAATGAGATCTGTATCTTTTATGCTTTTCATGTTTAATATGTTTTCTAAAAGCAGGTTTCTTATCGTGTTTGCTTTTTCCTTTTTGCCTGGAAGGGGCAATAGGAGGTAAACCATATTGTTCGCAGAAATCACCCATTTCATATTTAGCTTTCTTTTTATTTTTTAATTGTTGGCGTAAATATTTTTCATCATTACACATGTTAATACCAAGTTTTTTAATAGTACTGAAAATATCACCATAAGTCAAATTATCATAATCAATAGAATCACTTTTACCCATTAGTTCTTGTTTTACCTTATGAGCAAAGATAGGAGGAAGGCCATCAATAAACTTCTCTTTCCAGTAAGCTTTTTGGGAATCATTCCGAAGCATAACCCTGGAGAGAAAGACATCTTGGTACCATCTATAATCAGACATAGTTGGACATTTCAAATTATTCAGATAATCAGAAATGCGAGATGAAATATTAGATGGAGTACCAACAAAATGTTTGAGTATGGTATAGACCAAGGTATTGACATCATCTTTTTTAACAGAATGTTTAATAAGTTCTCTGGATTCTTCTGTGAGATGTTTATCCCACCAGCCACGAAGAGTGCCAAAAAAACCAGTGACAAGCAAGTTAACAATATCAGGATGATCAAGATCACTATGATTGTTCATGTATGCAAAACCAACCATAGACATGTGAGCAAGTTTGTTAATAATTTCTTGTTCAGACAAACCATCAATATTCCATTCATACATTTTATCAGCAGAAACAGAGAATTGAGTTTGAAAAGTTCTTTCTTCAAACTGCATATCAGGAGGAGTAGGTTTTGGATACCAGTTTTTTGTAAAAGACATGGAATTGGGTTTTCCAATAAATCTTTTAATTTCTGGTTGCAAATCATCAAAAACATTTTCATATGAAACATGAGAAGATGATTCAGAATCTGTTGTTTCTTCAAAAACAGGTTCTTTTTCATTTCTTGAAATAGCACAAGCAGCACTTTTGGATGCAGAAGCCTGCTCGGTTTTAACCTTTAAATCAGAAAGCATTTTTTCAACTTTGTCAAGAGTTGAATTTTGGGAAGCAACTAGATCAACAGTTTTACTCTGAGAAGTTTTGAAATTAATTTTTTCTCTTTGATCGTTCAAATCGATCAAAGGAATCTCAGGTTTTGGAGCAACAGTTTTTTGAACAATTTTTTCTTCAATACGGTCAAGCTGTTGACCAATGATATGCAAAGATTCATTAGCAAAATTGTTTTGTTCAATAATAGCAGAAACAGGGGTTTTATCATCAGCAATTTTGAAAGGAGAGGCTTTGACCTCAACACTTTCAGAACCACTTTGACAAGTAATCAAAACGGTTTCAAGAGGAGGATGACTAGACCGTACAACGGTTTTGTCAGGTTTAACAAAATTAGATTTCCTAATAACATTTAAATAATTAGTATGAACATCATTTTTTGAAACATAATAATTTTCAAGATAATCAAAAAACAAAATATGTTTTCCTTCTTCAACCATTTTTTCTTTCCATTTTCTTTTGACTCTGTCTTTTTCTGACTGAGCAAAATTATCTTGATAATATTTCCTTTTTGGACGGTTTTTCAACAACATAAATTCATTGTATAGAAAAACCATATCATATTCAAAAGGTTCGAGTCTATTAACAACTCGTAATGAATTATGAAAAACAGGGGTTTCAATAGGAGGAAAATCAGTAGCAGAAGGAGCATCAGATTTTGCATCATCATCATCATTAATATTTTGAGTATCATCAAGAGGAAAATCAGTTTTGGTTGAATAAAAAGCATTGCTAACTTGGGAATTGTTGCTAGCTACTCCTTTTAGCTTTAAATCTTGTTTTCGAAAATTCTTTTTCAAAAACTCATCAATTTCATGATCTCTTTTAGCAAGACTTTCAGATCCAGCAAAGGAATGTCTTCCTTCTTTGATTCTCAAAGGCTTGTTTTGAGGTAAACAAGTATCATCATCAAAATGTATTTTAACAGTACCATCAGCAAATTGTTGAATATGACTGAGATCAAGTTCATCAAAAACAGGTTTTAAAAGTTTAACAGGAGGTGTTTCTTTTTCTAAAGTCCATTCTTTAGGAAGAGTAATGTCTTCCCATTTAATCATTTTAGGAACACGGATTCGAGCATCAGGAGTGGAACATTGAATTAACATAGTATTACCAGCAGGGTCTCTATCCTTAGAACAAGGAGTCAATTGAGAACCAAGCAAACGATAGTAAATACGGTAAATAAGAGCAAAAGGTTTACTACCATCATCCATATCATAACCAGATGTTAATACGTTCAAAGTTAAAGCTTTAACAATATTAGGATCATCAAGTGCAATAGCAAGATCAGGATAACAATCAAAGTAAACAGGACCATCATACAAAGAAGCAGTAATCATGCCAAGAATACTATCATTAAATTGTCTAAATCTAGCATCACGTAAACACATAAGCACAGAAGCATTGATACCTTTTCTTGTTAAAGGTTTAACAGCCACTTGAACAAGTCCAATGTGTAAATATTTAACTTTCTTAGTCATAAAACTGTTAATATCTTTCTTGGAAAATAAACAGCATTTTTCATGAAGCTTAGAAATAGAAAAAGTTTGTTCAACAGTTCTAACTCTATATTCAGAGAAAACAGTATTTTCAGACCAACCAAGTTCGTAAACAGATTTAGTAGAAACTTTGGGTATGTTCCATTTTCTAAAATCAGGGTACTCACTTTTCTCTACAGTGTGATCTTCTTCATTCACAATATCAGGAGGACAACCAGTCCTGGAGCTAATAGAGGAATTGGATCTCCACATTCTTACTATAGCTATCCTAGTTATAACACTCAGTTATCATGTTTTTCTCGCAACCGTTGCATTTCGTAACACATACCGCAATCAACCCTTTTTCCTCTCACGCCCTCAACGCCTCACTCTCGGCTTACACGGGCCTTACTGTTCGGACTCGGGAATTCACTTTACAACTACGGTGGCGCCAACGACGGCAAGATCGACACAACAACGAAGGGTCACAAGGTCAGACAGGTACAGGGAAAACAGGGAAACACAACAACTCTACCGGCGGCCAAGGAAAGAATGGCTCTGATACCACAAAGGGAGGGGGACCACGCAGCAGATAGGGGAAGCACAACTGATAATAGTAAAATGAGGCGGCAGAGCCAGCCAAGCAGTTTATAACAAAATAATTGAAAATACTGAAAACAATATAATTGAAAGTAAGGCGGTAGAACCGGCCAAGCAGTTATATCAAAATACTTGAAAATAAAAGCAGTTATATTGAACCGTATGGCGGCAGAGCCGTCCAAGCAGTTATATCAAAATAATCAAAGTATTGAAAACAGAAGTGTTTATTGAAAGTAGTTCAAAACACTTACAGCAGTAGTAGTTACAAGATTACAGTAATCAATAGTACAAGGCTTGAGGGCTAGTCATCAATCTAGTTACAAGCTTTGTGGGAAATAGTGGGAATTTCTAAGGGGTAGCTCTCAGACAACTCTGAAGTAAGCTTACAAAGAAAATTCTCTCACAAAGAAAATTCTCCCAAAGAAAATTCTGTGTTTTGCAATAAGGGACAACCCCCCTTAAATAGGCAAAAAGTAGTGAATAGTAAAAGTGACGTGAATAGTGAAAGTGAATAGTGACATTTTTACATTCATATCAGGATCCGTGAGGGGTATCAAAAACAGTAGAAAGCTTCAGGTGCGCCTTTTCAGGAGCTGAAAGTATCTTGTCGTGGAGTGCCACAAGTAGTCAATAAGGGAATCAAATCAATAGGAGAATCATTTCCAGGTAGAAATTGGTGAAGGTAGCAGCATTATTATTGGCGTGAAATGCCAAAAGTAGTCAGGATGAGCCAAAAGTAGTCAAGATGAATATTTTCATGTCAGGATGAATATTTTCATGAGCATGCGTAGAGTTGCCATCATGTAGTCAAGGAAGACCATCATAAAGTTGTGTGTACCATGGAACATTATTGGTGGCAATAGTTGGCATAAAGTAGACAAAGAAGACCATAACAAAGAAGGTCATCATGAAGTTGCATGCATCATGTAACATTATATGAATCATTGTTGGCCTTTTGTGCTGGCTAGGCAAATATTCAATGGGATCCTGTAGAAGCACCTTCTGAAGGATAGTCCCAAACCTGGCAGGGGTCCCACAGGGGATCTTCATTACACTCATGACCATGATAGGTGCAATATTTGTTGCAGAGCCCGCAATAAAACATAGGATCATAAACAAGATCTCTTGTGAGAAATATTCTTGGGTCAGCATGACTTGTCCATTGAAGATGACGGACAGCTGAAGCATAGGGTTTATTTATGAAAACAGAAATTCTATCTGTGCTGCCAACAAAATGGTAATCTTTCCATAATTCTTGGCTGACATCTAGAATTTGATTATTGAAATAACTGCTCCAACATTCAGCAAGAGCAAATGGCAGTTTGTGGGAAACATAAGTATTACCATCGTACCATTGGCCTTGGTAAGTATATCCGTTAATAAGGACAAGGTGTTTGGAGGGTTGAACATTCATCCAATCATTTATTAACCATTTTGGAAGAGTACTCCAGCATCGAATAGTAACAATAGGGCCTTCATTTTCAATAGCTTTTTTGATGATATCAGGGAATTGACTAATTTGGCTATGATCCGTTATTTTTATGAACCGTATGAAGCCAGATTCAAACATTTGGGATAGCCAGAAGGGATCCCCAAAAACATTTCTCTTAGAATCATCCTCATAATTGATCAAAAGGCCAGGAAAAGGGTGACTCTTCTCATGGACTCGGAGACTATGTTTGAAATGCTTTTCCCATTTCTTTTTCAAGTAAACACTGCTTGGACCATTGGGCTCCATAAGAGTTGGAGTAATTAGAATCAATATTTTGAAATATTTGAGCCAAAGATCAAGATCCTTGGTCATAGCCTTGCTCTCAAAAATACGAGCTTGTATTTCTGGGGGCAAGTTGGCAACTTCACTTCTTATGGCAAATTGAGACTTAGAACTCAATCGTGCATAATCAGTGCCCATTATGGTCTTATGATCATCCATTGAATGGATTTCCTCCCTGCCAAGGAGTTGACCAAGAAGAAGGTTAACATTAGGGTTATCAGGGTGAGCAGGTCGACTTCTATGAGTCTCATTCTCAAGGGTATAGTTAATAATGTAATCATTGTAATTTTCATTTTGGGCTGTGAGGTTAACAAGATGTATTTCAAGAGCTTGAAGGGTTCTTGTGAATAGTTCTTTCTGGTTCATTTTGAAAGCAGCTTGGAGATTGTCAAGAATGAGTTTTATGGAATCAGGCAAATCACTATAGATTCCACTGTGGAATTGTAATTCTTTTGACAAAACTTCCTGCAGAGCAATAATCATGTCACTACTGGAGTATGTAACCTCTGCCGGTACATTCTCCTGAAGGGATGTTGCATAATTGGATGTTACTCCAGAAGATGCGCCTTCATGCATTACAAAGGATTGTCCCGCTGGAAATCCTTTGTCTTGAGGATAGTCCTGTATAGGAGCTTTCCCCTTGTTCCTCTTCTCTGCCGAAGAAGTCATTACCTTCCACTTATGTGGGGTTTGAATATTTTCTTTCTCCTGCTGGGCAAGGAAAGAAGCATTAAAACCTTTGAAAAGTTTTGCTTTAAATTTATCATGTAAATATGAAGCGTTAAAACCTTTGAAAAGTTTTCCTTTAAATTTATCATTTAAATATGTTGGTACATATATACGTTGTGCAGGACAGCAATAAGAAGAAGTAGACCCAGAGGAATAGGTTTTTTGAATGCTGTTGGGGAATATGGTTGACCTAGGGGCCTTGTGGTTCCTAGCAGGGCTTTCTTTAACAATTTTGGAGCAAACACCATGCAACAATTTATTAGGGAGATGTTCAATAATTTTCTTGTGCGTAATTTCTTGTTTAAGGAAATTAAGATGCTTGACTTTTGCATAAATAAGATTAAAAACATCATTGTCAACATGTTTTGAACAAAATTTGAATTTCACTTTTTGTCCAAAGGGATCAGTAGTAATACCATCATGTTCAACAAGAAAGGGATACAAAGAAGCAATGAAAGGCAGTCCAAGTATCACTTTATCAGTCATATTTTTAACAAGCACAGAAGGTATTTTAAAACAAACATCAGAATGGCAAACATGAGCATTGCTCAATTCATATTTAATTTTCATTTGTGTGCCATTAGCAGATACCAATCTTTCAGTTGATTTTTCAAAATATTCAGAAGGGATCAAACCTTCTTGAATGCAATTAACATCAGCACCAGAATCAATCATGGCAATAGTATCAAAAGCATAATCATGTGAAACAACAATCCTAACTTTAGTAAACCATTTCGGAGGCATCATATGTTTAACAAGAGCAAGTTGATTATCATTCCAAGTAATAAGATTATCAGGAATCAAATTATCAGAAACATTACCAGAATGAGGAGTTTGTTGAGAAGATCCTTCTCCATCTTGGTGCTCATCATTATCAGACAGATTTTTATCCAAATTTTTATCAATTTTAAGAATTAACAGTTCTTTTTTAAGATCAACATTGTCTTTTTTAATATTTTTAACATCATTTTTTAATTGAATTATCTCTTGTTTAACAGTGTTAATTTCTTTTTGAAGATCGTTAACAGTTATTTCTTTGGATTTATTTTTATTAAATCTTTCCAGAGTTTCTTCAAAGTTAACAGGAGCTTTGGGTTTTTTAGCAGTTTTGCCTCTTGTTAAGTTTTGTTTAAACTTATCAAGGAGTTCTTTTTGAAGCATAGAGTTTTCAATTTTAGCAATGGTGGTTAATAACAAATGTTCTTGTTCTTCTTCTTTAGTTAAAACATTAACAGATTTCATAGCATTACAGCAAGATCCTTTACAACCAAGTTTAATATTAGGTGTATCAGAAGAATCACAAGACTGATAAGACGAATCTGATGAGGAGGAGAAATCCTCTTCAAAAGACTCACTTGAAACAGCAGATTCAAGAATCTGAAATAGTTCATTTTGATCATTATCATTAATGTTTAACATTTTTAATTTATTTTTCAGTTTGCCAGGCTTTTGGGTACAGTCCTTACTGAAATGACCAAATTTTCCACAGTTAAAGCACTTACCTTTACCCGACCTTTGTTTAACATGTTTTCTAAAAGCAGGTTTCTTTTCAGAAGAATAATAATCATTGGGTTTAACAAAATGAGATCTGTATCTTTTATGCTTTTTATGGGAATATCTTTTGTAAACCTTATCATGTTTACTTTTTCCTTTTTGCCTGGAAGGGGCAATAGGAGGTAAACCATACTGTTCACAGAAATTACCCATTTCATATTTAGCTTTCTTTTTATTTTTTAATTGTTGCCGTAAATATTTTTCATCATTACACATGTTAATACCAAGTTTTTTAATAGTACTGAAAATATCACCATAGGTTAGATTATCATAATCAATAGAATCACTTTTACCCATTAGTTCTTGTTTTACCTTATGAGCAAAGATAGGAGGAAGGCCATCAATAAACTTCTCTTTCCAGTAAGCTTTTTGGGAATCATTCCTAAGCATAACCCTGGAGAGAAAGACATCTTGGTACCATCTATAATCAGACATAGTAGGACATTTCAAATTATTCAGATAATCAGAAATGCGAGATGAAATATTAGATGGAGTACCAACAAAATGTTTGAGTATAGTATAGACCAAGGCATTGACACCATCAGGAATACCTCGACCAATATCTTCATCAAAAATAGGCATGCCATCGTCATCTTTTTTAACAGAATGTTTAATAAGTTCTCTAGATTCTTCTGTGAGATGTTTATCCCACCAACCACGAAGAGTACCAGAGAATCCAGTGACAAGCAAGTTAACAACATCAGGATGATCAAGATCATTATGATTGTTCATGTATGCAAAACCAACCATAGACATGTGAGCAAGTTTGTTAATAATTTCTTGTTCAGACAAACCATCAATATTCCATTCATACATTTTATCAGCAGAAACAGAAAATTGAGTTTGAAAAGATCTTTCTTCAAACTGCATATCAGGAGGAGTAGGTTTTGGATACCAGTTTTTTGTAAAAGACATGGAATTGGGTTTTCCAATAAATCTTTTAATTTCTGGTTGCAAATCATCAAAAACATTTTCATATGAAACATGAGAAGATGATTCAGAGTCTGTTGTTTCTTCAAGAACAGGTTCTTTTTCATTTCTTGAAATAGCACAAGCAGCACTTTTGGAGGCAGAAGCCTGCTCGGTTTTAACCTTTAAATCAGAAAGCATTTTTTCAACTTTGTCAAGAGTTGAATTTTGGGAAGCAACTAGATCAACAGTTTTACTCTGAGAAGTTTTGACATTAATTTTTTCTCTTTGATCGTTCAAATCAATCAAAGGAATCTCAGGTTTTGGAGCAACAGTTTTTTGAACAATTTTTTCTTCAATACGGTCAAGCTGTTGACCAATAATATGCAAAGATTCATTAGCAAAATTGTTTTGTTCAATAATAGCAGAAACAGGGGTTTTATCATCAGCAATTTTGAAAGGAGAGGCTTTGACCTCAACACTTTCAGAACCACTTTGACAAGTAATCAAAACGGTTTCAAGAGGAGGATGACTAGACCGTACAACGGTTTTGTCAGGTTTAACAAAATTAGATTTCCTAATAACATTTAAATAATTAGTATGAACATCATTTTTTGAAACATAATAATTTTCAAGATAATCAAAAAACAAAATATGTTTTCCTTCTTCAACCATTTTTTCTTTCCATTTTCTTTTGACTCTGTCTTTTCTGACTGAGCAAAATTATCTTGATAATATTTCCTTTTTGGACGGTTTTTCAACAACATAAATTCATTGTATAGAAAAACCATATCATATTCAAAAGGTTCGAGTCTATTAACAACTCGTAATGAATTATGAAAAATAGGGGTTTCAATAGGAGGAAAATCAGTAGCAGAAGGAGCATCAGATTTTGCATCATCATCATCATTAATATTTTGAGTATCATCAAGAGGAAAATCAGTTTTGGTTGAATAAAAAGCATTGCTAACTTGGGAATTGTTGCTAGCAACTCCTTTTAGCTTTAAATCTTGTTTTCGAAAATTCTTTTTCAAAAACTCATCAATTTCATGATCTCTTTTAGCAAGACTTTCAGATCCAGCAAAGGAATGTCTTCCTTCTTTGATTCTCAAAGGCTTGTTTTGAGGTAAACAAGTATCATCATCAAAATGTATTTTAACAGTACCATCAGCAAATTGTTGAATATGACTGAGATCAAGTTCATCAAAAACAGGTTTTAAAAGTTTAACAGAAGGTGTTTCTTTTTCCAAAGTCCATTCTTTAGGAAGAGTAATGTCTTCCCATTTAATCATTTTAGGAACACGGATTCGAGCATCAGGAGTGGAACATTGAATTAACATAGTATTACCAGCAGGGTCTCTATCTTTAGAGTAAGGAGTTAATTGAGAGCCAAGCAAACGATAATAAATACGGTAAATAAGAGCAAAAGGTCTACTACCATCATCCATATCATAACCAGATGTTAATACGTTCAAAGTTAAAGCTTTAACAATATTAGGATCATCAAGTGCAATAGCAAGATCAGGATAACAATCAAAGTAAACAGGACCATCATATAAAGAAGCAGTAATCATGCCAAGAATACTATCATTAAATTGTCTAAATCTAGCATCACGTAAACACATAAGCACAGAAGCATTGATACCTTTTCTTGTTAAAGGTTTAACAGCCACTTGAACAAGTTCAATGTGTAAATATTTAACTTTCTTAGTCATAAAACTGTTAATATCTTTCTTGGAAAATAAACAGCATTTTTCATGAAGCTTAGAAATGGAAAAAGTTTGTTCAACAGTTCTAACTCTATATTCAGAGAAAACAGTATTTTCAGACCAACCAAGTTCATAAACAGATTTAGTAGAAACTTTGGGTATGTTCCATTTTCTAAAATCAGGGTACTCACTTTTCTCTACAGTGTGATCTTCTTCATTCACAATATCAGGAGGACAACCAGTCCTGGAGCTAATAGAGGAATTGGATCTCCACATTTTTACTATAGCTATCCTAGTTATAACACTCAGTTATCATGTTTTTCTCGCAACCGTTGCATTTCGTAACACATACCGCAATCAACCCTTTTTCCTCTCACGCCCTCAACGCCTCACTCTCGGCTTACACGGGCCTTACTGTTTGGACTCGGGAATTCACTTTACGACTACGGTGGCGCCAACGACGGCAAGATCGACACAACAACGAAGGGTCACAAGGTCAGACAGGTACAGGGAAAACAGGGAAACAGAACAACTCTACCGGCGGGCAAGGAAAGAATGGCTCTGATACCACAAAGGGAGGGGGACCACGCAGCAGATATGAAGGAAGCACAACTGATAATAGTAAAATGAGGCGGCAGAGCTAGCCAAGCAGTTTATAACAAAATAATTGAAAATACTGAAAACAATATAATTGAAAGTAAGGCGGTAGAACCGGCCAAGCAGTTATATCAAAATACTTGAAAATAAAAGCAGTTATATTGAACCGTATGGCGGCAGAGCCGTCCAAGCAGTTATATCAAAATAATCAAAGTATTGAAAGCAGAAGTGTTTATTGAAAGTAGTTCAAAACACTTACAGCAGTAGTAGTTACAAAATTACAGTAATCAATAGTACAAGGCTTGAAGGCTAGTCATCAATCTAGTTACAAGCTTTGTGGGAAATAGTGGGAATTTCTAAGGGGTAGCTCTCAGACAACTCTGAAGTAAGCTTACAAAGAAAATTCTCTCACAAAGAAAATTCTCCCAAAGAAAATTCTGTGTTTTACAATAAGGGACAACCCCCCTTAAATAGGCAAATAAAGTAGTGAATAGTAAAAGTGAATAGTGATGTGAATAGTAAAAGTAAATAGTGACATTTTTACTATTCATATTAGGACCCGTGAGGGGCATCAAAAACAGTAGAAAGCATCAGGAGCGCCTTTTCAGGAGCCAAAAGTATCTTGGCGTGGAGTGCCAAAAGTAGTCAAAAGGAGAATCATCACCAAGTAAATCAATAGTGAAAGTAGAATTATTGGCCTTTTGTGCAGGCTAGGCAAATAGGGAATCAATTTGCTCCTAGATCAGGAGTATCTTCTTCTTCGTCATATTCTCCATCATGACTGAACCACTCTTTGGGAAATGGCTGGGGATGGGGGAAATAAGGGCTTGCAGAAATAGAACCCTCATCTGAGCTTTTAGAGGTAGCAGCTTCTTCTTTAATTTTTCTTTCAAGGAGAATACAAAGAGCTTCCTTACTTAAATCATCAAAAGGGGAGCCGCTTTTTATAGGTTTGCTGGAAGAAGAGGGAGAATCAATTTTCCTATCCTGAAGAGCAGAGGAAAGTGTCCTGGGTAATGGTCTGGAAACATTGTCAATAATATGTTGAACATATCCAAACTTATCCCACCATTTAACATACCAGCACCTGGTAAGGACATCATCATTCTTCTCATATTGCCATTTTAAAATCCATGGAATTCTGAACTGTTTAACAAAATGGAGGAGAGTAGGGAATTTGGCATTATGAGCATCAGTCCTGAAATTGCTTTCAAAAGATCTAAAAGCAGTTAATAATGGTTCAGGGAAAATATCAGTAACAGGACCAAACTGAGTCCACCATCTGTTGAACCAGAAAGGTAAAGTAGTGCCAGCATCAAACTCTTTGTCAAAGTTAACAAACCATGAATGAGTCATTGTTTCATTCTGGTGAAGCATGAATCGGAACCAAGCAGTAATATAATCATAATAGGAGTATGGAACAGAGGATCTTGTCAACCTTCTTAAAAAGGCAGGGGAGGGGCCCCATTCTCTTTCAGAAATGAAGTTCTTAATGTAAACACTGTGGTAAATAATTTTGGATTTATCAGTGAGATCATAAATTGTTCTGATCAATACAGCATCTTCCTAATGCAAAATCTCTGAATAATATTCTAGCTTTTTATCAAAATGTTCCGGAATCCAATGGAACAATGGAGGGAAATAAGATCTGGCAATTTGGAGGGGGTTCCTAATTGTAGACCTATTTGGTTCAATAAAATAATTGTAGAAACAGATTTCATAGCATTACAGCAAGATCCTTTACAACCGAGTTTAATATTAGGTGTATCAGAAGAATCACAAGACTGATAAGACGAATCTGATGAGGAGGAGAAATCCTCTTCATAAGACTCACTTGAAACAGCAGATTCAAGAATCTGAAATAGTTCATTTTGATCATTATCATTAATGTTTAACATTTTTAATTTGTTTTTCAGTTTACCAGGCTTTTGGGTACAGTCTTTACTGAAATGGCCAAATTTGCCACAGTTAAAGCACTTTCCTTTACCCTTCTTCAACTATAATTTCTAAGGGATAAAAATCTTAATATGATTAAGTTGAATTACACTTGCTATATTTCTAAGTTGATAAAATTCTTAATTTGATTAAAAGAATGAAGGAAAAAGTTCTATTCAATTTATTAAATTAAATTTCTGTTTGAAAAATTCAATTTAGTTATTTGATGACATACAGCTACTATACCTAAGATACCTATTGAATAGAAAAAACTAAATTAACAAGTTATATCTTTTCTACTTTAATGTCACCGACTCTTTTTTTTTTTTTTTTAATTACCATGTTAACTTCTTGAGATGAGAAGTTCTATATCCTTTTTGATTTTACGCCCTCTTTTTTTTTTCATGTCAAACTTCTCTATATCTTTTCTAATTTAACATTATGGACTTGGAAATAGTTTCATCATGGACTCCTCAAAAAAAGGTATTACTTTTTAATTCTCATCACATATCAATGCTAATGAAACTATTTTCAATTATCGATGCAAACTTATTACAAAGGTCTTAACTCCTACTTTTTCTCAAAAACATTTCTTAAAGTTTATATTTACACATTTTGTTTTGATAGGTAGAAATTTGGTTCCTCCTCCCTCGCTATCAAATACAAAAATTCAATTCTTATGTAAATCTCACTACTTTTGTTTTTTTTTTTTTAAGTTTTAGTAATTCGGTTGTTTATAATTCTTAATTATTTAATTGAGTTTACCACTTATATATGTTTATTATTTAATTTTAAACAAATTAAAAAATATTTTCTTATTTTCTTTACTTTACACATGATTCTTAATTAAGTCGTGCATTGCATGGGCATAATATTTTAAGGGCAACTTTCAAATATGGAAGAAGTGGTAAGAATGATAGAAATATGTTATTTGTTTAATTGAATTAATTCTATCAATCTTTGATAGGTTTCTCACTATTATTTTGAATATTTAATTTTTATGTGTGTATATATATATATATAATAAATCATAATGATGTGATTAAATCTCAAATTTTAATATTTCACTCACCTCAAATTCTATTAAATGTTTCATGTTTCAAGTAATTTAAAATAAATTAAATATTTTGATTATATATCATAATTTTATATTTTAATATGTAAAATTTATACACTACACACCATGTATGCACAAAGTGACTCAATATATGTATGTATACATATTGCAAAATTAATTTGTTTTTATTGTGTGACTCACAAATTAATCACAAATTAGAGCTAACTAAAGCCCACATTTTTAATTATATTTTCAACCTTATCTTTTAATCTTAGTTGAAAAAAATCCTAGTTCTTCCACAAGGTCCAAACCCAGATATTTTATTCGACAATAAAAGACTTCACCGATTAAGTTAACTAAAACTTACATTTTTAATTATGTTTTCAACCTATATCTTTAAATGGGTTAATGGGTGAGAGAAGCACTACAAAAAACGCGGGCTATAGCCACGTTTTTTCTAGCCGCGTTTACAAAAACGTGGCTATAGCCGATCTATAGCTGCGTTTTTAAAACGCAACTATGGTCCAATTGAATAATTTTTTTTAAAGGGGGACCTATAGCTGCGTTTTTAAAAAACGCGGCTAGATTCAACCTATAGCTGCATTTTAAAACGCAGCTATAGGTCCTCCAGCAATTTTTTTTTTTTTTTTTTTAAAGGGGGGCCTTTGGCTGCGTTTTTAAAAAATGCGGCTAGATCCAACCTATAGCTGCGTTTTAAAACGCAGCTAGAGGTCACCTATAGCCGCGTTTTTCATAAATGCAGCTATAGGTCCTCCAGCAAATTTTTTTTTTTGAAGGGGGGCCTACGGCTGCGTTTTTAAAAAACGCGGCTAGATCCAACCTATAGCTGCGTTTTAAAACGCAGGACCTAAAACGCAGCTATAGGTCCTCTACCACAATTTTTTTTTTAAAGGGGGGCCTATGGCTGCGTTTTTAGAAAATGCAGCTAGATCCAACCTATAGCTGCGTTTTAAAACACAGCTATAGGTCCTCCAACAAATTTTATTTTTAAGGGGGCCTATGGCTGCGTTTTTAAAAACGCGGCTATAGGTCCTCCAGCACAATTTTTTTTTTAAGGGGGCCTATGGTTGCGTTTTTAAAAAACGCAGCTATAGGTCCTCCAGCAGAATAAATTATTTTTAAAAGGGGGCCTATAGCCGCGTTTTTGAAAAAACGCAGCTATAGGTCCTCCAGCAGAAGCAAAAAAAATGCTTGCTTCTTTTCCCACGTGCCCCCCCCCCCTTTCCTCACTTTCCCACCTACCTGGCTTTTATCTTTTCTCCTTCTTTGTTTTTTCTTTCTTCCTTCATACACTTCCAAAGCTTCAGTGCTTCCTTCTTCCTCTTCTTCTTCTTTTTTTTTTTTTTTTTTCTCTCCAACATAACTCTTTTTTTTTTTTTTCTTTGTTTCTTTGGAGCTGCTGGTGCTGCTTCTACTTTTTTTTTTTTTTTTCTTTCTTTCTTTTTTTCTTCTTTTTTTGCTCATTCTTCTGCAAGTCACGCCACCAAGGTTTTTTTTTTTTTTTTTCCTTTTTCTTTCTTTCTTCCTTCTTCACTCTAGCACAACTCTTTTCTTTTTTCTTTTTTTTTTCTCTTTGTTTCTTTGCAGCTACTTTTTTTTTTTTTCTTTCTTTCTTTTTTTCTTCATCTTAAGCACACTGATTTGTCTATAGATCTAGTTTTTTTTTTTTTTTTTTTTTGTTATTTTACATTTAGTTAGTAAGAAAATGGAGAAAATGCTAAAAATTTTGAATGAAGTGGATATTCTAGCAATATTTGTGTTTGTCTTGATTTTGATTTGAGTTTTGATTTTGAATTTTTTGGATCTATGCTTGAATTTGTGCTATTGTGTTGCTAATATTGTGATTATGTTTAAATGAGTTTGTGTTCTTGAGCTTGTTCTTTTGTGTTTCTGAGCAATATTGTTGAATGAGAAGAGATTCATGGGATTGTGTTTCTATATTTTGAAGCACGTTGTGTTTGAATTGTCAGGATGTTGTGCTTGATTTTGAATTTTCTGGGTGTGTTTGTATTGTGAGTATGTTGTGTTTTATTTTGAATTTTCTGGGTTTGTGTTTGATTTTGAATTTTCTGGGTGTGTTTGTATTGTGAGTATGTTGTGTTTGATTTTGAATTTTCTGGGTTTGTGTTTGATTTTGAATTTTCTGGGTGTGTTTGTATTGTGAGTATGTTGTGTTTTATTTTGAATTTTTTAGGTTTGTGTTTAATTTTGAATTTTTTGGGTTTGTGTTTACTATTGAATTTTTTTGGTTTGAATTTTAAATTTTTTGGGGGAAAAAAAAACCCCAGAAATTTTTTTTTTTTTGTTTTAAAAAAACTATAGCTGCGTTTTAAAAACGCAGCTATAGGAGGCTTTAGCCGCGTTTTTAAAACGCCGCCAAAATAGTACCTATAGCTGCGTTTCAAACGCAGCCAAAGGGGGTCTATAGCCGCGTTTTTTAGAAAACGCAGCTATAGGTCTCAGCCTTCAGGGGGCTAAAAAACGCAGCTATAGGGGCTAAGAAACGCAACTATAGGTCCCCGCAGGGGGCTATTGTCACGCGGCTTAAGCCGCGATTAAAAACGCGGCCATAAAAACGCAGCTACTGTCCTATAGCTGCGTTTTTAGGGTCTATAGCTGCGTTTTTGAAACGCGGCTAAAGCCCCCTTTTTTTGTAGTGAAGGAATGTTGCGTTGTGACTGTGAGAGAACTGAGAGGGAGAGATAGCGTGAGAGGGAGGGAGGGAGGGTGAGTTATCGGGATGAGAGCTAGTGAACAAATGTAAAATGTTTTGCCAAAATTTTAAGCTTAAAATATTTTGCACAAATTTACCTAGGTTGATTTGATTGACTGAAAATATTTTACTTTTAACTAAATATTTTACTACAAAATAAACATGGTAAAATAAAAAAATATTTTCCTATAAATATTTTACATCAAAACAAACGGAGGGTTAGTTAAAATAAATCTTGGTTTTTCCAGTGCATTAAAATGAAGCCAAAATGAATTATATTGTAATAATAGAATATAATAAAAGTGAAAGACACATAATAATAAAAGTACAATGAAAAATCAAATATATATGTAAGATCTTGGAATTACAAAGAATAAATTGGAGGGGAGAGAGAGAGTAAAAGAGAGTACGGGCAATAGGACTTGGAAAAGATGGCGATCTTGTGGGAAGAAAAGGTCTTCTTCACAAATTCAGCAGCAGCAGCGTCAGCTGAAGATGATGATGATGATGATGACGACAATGAAAAACAGCAGAGAGATGCAGCTGTTGTTATTACTAAAATTGACAATATCGTGGTTCTCGCGGCTGCCATTGAAGTAAACTCTCTCTGTCTCTCTCTCTTTTTCTGTGCTCTTTTTCTGTGTAGTAGTATGTCTCTATGTAAAAGTCTAAAAACACCAACAGAAATTAAATGAGTAACAAAGATGCTACGCAGTCACCTAAAAAAATGAATAAATAAATAAAGTTTTTTTTTTTAATTCATAGTTTTTTATTCTCGATTTTTTTTTCTGGATATTATGTATGTGTGTATATATATATATATTCAAAACTTTTGATTTTTTATTGACCTCTCTAGAACTTGTCACATCATTATTATTATTTTTAACTAAAATTATTTTTATTTAGTCCAAACTTAACAAGCCAACTTAAACTCAAACTCATTATTATCAATTTTTTAAACAAAATTAGTTTTGTTTAGTTCAAACTTAACAAAGAGTAAAACTCTATATATATAGGCCAAAATGGCCAAATACCACAAGTTTCAAAAATTAGTAGCAAAATAACATTGTTTCAGAAATAAATAGGGAAGTACCACTTTTCTGGTACTCGAGTTTCTTAAACTCGAGTTCTAAATGGTACTCGAGCTTAAGAAACTCGAGTACCAAGAAGTTTAGACACCGTGGCACTGCTGACATGGAATTTGTGCGATTTAAAAAAATAATATGGTACTCGAGCTTGGTAAACTCGAGTTCCATGCAACACAGTACTCGAGTATGCCAAACTCGAGTACCAATTATAAAAAAAATTATGTTTCTTTTATTTCTAAGGTACTCGAGCTTGGTGAGCTCGAGTACCTTGTAAGGAAACTCGAGTTCCTTATAATTTTTTTTTTCATAATCGGCAAATAAACATAAACATAAACATATTTTGTAAGTTTTTATTTATTTAAATAGAAGCATTGTAAAATAGATTTTAATTTCAAAATATGAATTAATTTCTACATTAATTAAAACTGTTTATTGTTTTCTCATAAAAATTGTTCACTGTTTTCTCTTTAGCATTATTGTTCACTCTCTTTTTTGCGTAAATTATTTTATGTTCACTATTTAAAAAATTATTAACCGTTTTTTCATAAAACACCAACTAAAATCGTGTTTTATAAATTTAAACGCCAAATCAGAATGCTTTTTCGTGCTTAAATTTCACAATAATCGAATTTGTTTTTCTGCATTGATGAAATCTATTTCTACATTAATAAAATTTTCTCTCTGTATATCACGTTTATTGTATATTCGAATCTGCTTACTGCATTCATAAAATCTGTTTTCTGTATTAATTAAAACCGTTCATTGTTTTCTCATAAAAATTATTCACTGTTTTTTGCAAAATCTATTTCTATGATTTTTCATAAAATTATTTTCTCTTTAGTGTTATTTAAAAAATTGTTCACTCTCTTTTTTGCGTAAATTATTTTATGTTTACTGTTTGAAAAATTGTTAACTGTTTTTTCATAAAACACCTACTAAAATCGTGTTTTATAAATTTAAACGCCAAATCAGAAAGCTTTTTCGTACTTAAATTTCACAATAATCGAATTTGTTTTTCTATATTGATGAAATCTATTTCTACATTAACAAAATTTTGTCTCTGTACATCACGTTTACTGTATATTCGAATCTGCTTATTGCATTCATAAAATCCGTTTTCTGTATTAATTAAAATTGTTCATTGCTTTCTCATAAAAATTATTCACTGTTTTCTGCAAAATCTATTTTTATGATTTTGCATAAAATTATTTTCTCTTTAGCGTTATTTAAAAGATTGTTCACTCTCTTTTCTGCGTAAATTATTTTATGTTTACTATTTGAAAAATTGTTAACTGTTTTTTCATAAAGCACCTACTAAAATCGTGTTTTATAAATTTAAACGCCAAATTAGAATGCTTTTTTGTGCTTAAATTTCACAATAATCGAATTTATTTTTCTGCATTGATGAAATCTATTTCTACATTAATAAAATTTTCTCTCTGTACATCACGTTTACTGTATATTTGAATCTGCTAAATGCATTCATAAAATCTGTTTTCTGTATTAATTAAAACCGTTCATTGTTTTCTCATAAAAATTGTTTACTGTTTTCTGCAAAATCTATTTTTATGATTTTGCATAAAATTATTTTCTCTTTAGCGTTATTTAAAAAATTGTTCACTCTCTTTTCTGCGTAAATTATTTTATGTTTACTATTTGAAAAATTGTTAACTGTTTTTTCATAAAACACCTACTAAAATCGTGTTTTATAAATTTAAACTCTAAATCAGAATGCTTTTTCGTGCTTAAATTTCACAATAATCGAATTTGTTTTTCTGCATTGATGAAATCTATTTCTACATTAATAAAATTTTCTCTCTGTACATCACATTTACTGTATATTTGAATCTGCTTAATGCATTCATAAAATATGTTTTCTGTATTAATTAAAACCGTTCATTGTTTTCTCATAAAAATTGTTCACTATTTTTTGCAAAATCTATTTCTATGATTTTGCATAAAATTATTTTCTCCTTAGCGTTATTTAAAAAATTGTTCACTCTCTTTTTTGTGTAAATTATTTTACGTTCACTGTTTAAAAAATTATTAACTGTTTTTTCATAAAACACCTACTAAAATTGTGTTGTATAAATTTAAACGCCAAATCAGAAAGCTTTTTCGTGCTTAAATTTCACAATAATCGAATTTGTTTTTCTACATTGATGAAATATATTTCTACATTAACAAAATTTTCTCTCTATACATCACGTTTACTGTATATTCGAATCTGCTTACTGCATTCATAAAATCTATTTTCTGTATTAATTAAAATTGTTCATTGTTTTCTCATAAAAATTATTCACTGTTTTCTGCAAAATCTATTTGATACAAGCTTGAAAATAAAATTGTCTGAAGAGAAAGGTTACAAGATTACAAGAGGGGGAGAGAGTACAAAAGTCTATCTGAGGGAGAGGGAAGGCTATTACAAAAGGCGTTCTAAAACTTGGAACTTAAAAGCTTAGAATCTTAGAAACTTAGAAACTTGTCTGTTGTCTTCATAGTCTGTCTCTTTTATAGGTGAAATGAACCATGGTAAAGTAACCTGAGTAGGTAAATTTAACTCAAGTTAATCTGTCGGTGGTATGAAAATTAGTACTGATGATTAATAGTCTGTCTGTGTCTGTCTGAGAATCTTTCAGATTTCAAAAATCTATCAGATCTCTTTTTACGCATGCTAGTAAATAGTAGTAACTTTTGAACATCTGTCTGTATCTATCTGGACTGTCTTGATTTGTCTAGAAGCTATTCATGCGTGCTGGTGAATATTGATCTGTCGCTAGAGAAATAGTGATTTGTCCCAGTGAATGGTGATCAATTTGTCTATCTTTCAATTTGTATCATTCTAGGATCCTTAACAATCTTTCTTTTCCCAAATAGCCTCCTTGCTGAAGGTATTGGACCATATACGGCTATCCTGTTTGTGTAACTATATAAGTAGAAGCCTCTGTCTAATTCTTTCTGTGTCTCATAAATCTTACTACTCATGAAATTAGACCATTCTTGAGCCAGAGCATCTGGATCATTAAGTGGTAAATAAGTATCTCCTGTATACCATTTGTATTCAAGGATAGAACCCCAATCATGAATAAGAACCAAAATGTGTTCTGGCTGAGCTTCCATATAATAACTACTGTCCCAAGCTAGAAGAGTACTCTAGATAGTGATCTTCATATAATTAAGTCCTCCAATCTGTGCGGCTACTTCTTGGATGACTTTGGGAAATAAACTAATCTGAATTTTAGAAGTTATTATTAATTTGCTGATAAACCCTGCTTCTAGCATTTCAAATAACCATAAAGTATCACGAATTACTGATCTTTTGTCTCCGTATTGATAAATAATTCCAGATGGGGATTGTATCTGTCTCCTGTTCTTCAAAAAAAAAAAAATCTTCTTCATTTTATTTATTTATTAAATGTACATTTCTGTTCAAAAAATATATATATTAAATGTACATTCCAATTTATTTTAAATATATGATTTTTTTAAAGTGTATCCTTAAATATACTTTTCTTTTAATAATTCGATACCTACAACAAGAAAGATTGAGAATTTAAATCCTAATTTCTTATTAAATAAAGTAGCTTAAAGACAGCCTTTTAACATTTATGTATTTTACCAAAAACATTTATGTAGAACCATTTTAAAAATTTTCATGTCAAAAAAAGTTTTAAATAAATAAAATTAGAGAAATGAAATAAATATGTTAATATTTCTTCCAAACATTTCCATCCACCCCATAGGTTAGCGACGTGTGCCAATAATAAATGACCAATATATAAAAAACCATCTTTTCAAAAACTAAAAATAAAAACCATCATGGAATCAATAAATTAAATTTATATATATATATCTATATATATATAAAAAAAAAAAAAAAAGCTCAGCTTCAAACCAATTTTCCTTAAACTGACTATTTGATTATCAAAGAGAACATTTACAGATAGTTTTAACTACATTATTTTTTTAGTAAACCATATCAGCCGCGTTACCTAGAAATGAACTTGCCAACATACTTGCTCATCTTGAACAAAAGAACAATCAAATGCAAAGGCGATTAGACCGTTTTCATGCAATCCAAAAAGCTTGGAAACATCTAAAGGGGAAGACGCAAGAGCGAGCCATCAAGTCTATTAATGAAGTTGCTGTGTTAGATGATGAAAGAGATATTTCAGACTTCTCAGATTCAAGTAATGATGATTTTCAAAAATTTTTACTTACGAACATTAGACGTTGTTGTTAATGTCCACCATTGCTATACTGATGTTCGCAGTGCTGCATGTGCTGCTCAACGATTTGGTCCGTTTATTGATTTTCCATTGAATTTACACGATTTTGTTCATTCAACGATTTCAAATTTTTCAACAAATTCGGATGATCAATACATTAGTACATAGTTTTCCATTTAATTTTCATGATTTTGTACAATTAACAAATCCAAACTTTTCAACAAATTCAAACTATCTGTACATCTAATTTATACAATTTTATTTTGTCCTTTCAAGATTTTATACATTCAACGAATAATTTTTTTTTTTTTACAAATTCGAACGATCTGTACAACTAATGTACACAATTCTCTCTCGAATTTCCACGATTTTGTATTCTCAACAAAATTTGATAGGTCAAAAACATATTGACCCCAAGTGATTAATTAATTGATTAATTAGCCAAATCTATTAATTAATCAAATTAACATGCAAAGCGCGTGGTAGCACAAAAAAATCACCAATTAAACTAAGTGCAACGGAAATTGAATTGACATGGTCATTCATTTTCCAATGGGGGAAAACTAACACGACAAAAACCTTACCGAATGATTTTAAGGTGACCACTCCCGAGAAAACAATGAATAATTTTTATGAGAAAACAACAAATAGTTTTAATTAATGCAGAAAACAGATTTTATTAATGAAGTAAGCAGATTCGAATATACAGTAAACATGATGTGCAGAGAGCAAATTTTATTAATGTAGAAATAGATTTCATCAATACAGAAAAACAAATTCGATTATTGTGAAATTTAAGCACGAAAAAGCATTCTGATTTGGCGTTTAAATTTATAAAACACGATTTTAATAGGTGTTTTATGAAAAAATAGTTAACAATTTTTTAAATAGTGAACATAAAATAATTTACGCAAAAAAGAGAGTGAAATTTTTTTTAAATAACGCTAAAGAGAAAATAATTTTATGCAAAATCATAGAAATAGATTTTTTAGAAAACAGTGAATAATTTTTATGAGAAAACAATGAACAGTTTTAATTAATACAGAAAACAGATTTTATGAATGCAGTAAGCAGATTCGAATATACAGTAAACGTGATGTACAGAGAGAAAATTTTGTTAATGTAGAAATAGATTTCATCAGTGCAGAAAAACAAATTCGATTATTGTGAAATTTAAGCACAAAAAAGCATTCTGATTTGGCGTTTAAATTTATAAAACACGATTTTAGTAGGTGTTTTATGAAAAAACAGTTAACAATTTTTCAAATAGTAAACATAAAATAATTTACGCAGAAAAGAGAGTGAACAATTTTTTAAATAACGCTAAAGAGAAAATAATTTTATGTAAAATCATAGAAATAGATTTTGCAAAAAACAGTAAATAATTTTTATGAGAAAACAATGAAAAGTTTTAATTAATACAGAAAACAGATTTTATGAATGCAGTAAGCAGATTCGAATATACAGTAAACGTGATGTACAGAGAGAAAATTTTGTTAATGTAGAAATAGATTTCATCAATGCAGAAAAACAAATTCGATTATTGTGAAATTTAAGCACGAAAAAGCTTTCTGATTTGGTGTTTAAATTTATAAAACACAATTTTAGTAGGTGTTTTATGAAAAAACAGTTAATAATTTTTTAAACAGTGAACGTAAAATAATTTACACAAAAAAGAGAGTGAACAATTTTTTAAATAACGCTAAGGAGAAAATAATTTTATGCAAAATCATAGAAATAGATTTTGCACAAAACAGTGAACAATTTTTATGAGAAAACAATAAACGGTTTTAATTAATACAGAAAACAGATTTTATGAATGCAGTAAGCAGATTCGAATATGCAGTAAAGGTGATGTATAGAGAGAAAATTTTATTAATGTAGAAATAGATTTCATCAATGCAGAAAAACGAATTTGATTATTGTGAAATTTAAGCACGAAAAAACATTCTGAATTGGCGTTTAAATTTATAAAACATGATTTTAGTTGGTGTTTTATGAAAAAACGGTTAATAATTTTTTAAATAGTGAACATAAAATAATTTACGCAAAAAAGAGAGTGAACAATAATGCTAAAGAGAAAACAGTGAACAATTTTTATGAGAAAACAATAAACAGTTTTAATTAATGTAGAAATTAATTCATATTTTGAAATTAAAATCTATTTTACAATGCTTCTATTTAAATAAATAAAAACTTAAAAATATGTTTATGTTTATGTTTATGTTTATGTTTATTTGCCAATTATGAAAAAAAAAATTATAAGGAACTCGAGTTTCCTAAACTCAAGTTCCTTACAAGGTACTCGAGCTCACCAAGCTCGAGTACCTTAGAAATAAAAATAAACATAATATTTTTTATAATTGGTACTCGAGTTTGGCATACTCGAGTACTGTGTTGCATGGAACTCAAGTTTACCAAGCTCGAGTACCATATTATTTTTTTAAATCGCACAAATTCCATGTCAGCAGTGCCACGGTGTCTAAACTTCTTGGTACTCGAGTTTCTTAAGCTCGAGTACCATTTAGAACTCGAGTTTAAGAAACTCGAGTACCAGAAAAGTGGTACTTCCCTATTTATTTCTGAAACAGTGTTATTTTGCTACTAATTTTTGAAACTTGTGGTATTTGGCCATTTTGGCCTATATATATACTGTTTTGGTGAACTTTTTCCTTTTCTCACCGTACGGTTCCTTGAAGTGTTCTTTCCTTCTCATACTTACCTTACCTATGAAACTTGCAAGTATGTATTTGTCTTCTTCTTTTTGTTTTTTCATAAAATTCCCTACTTTATTTTTTTTTTTTCATCAAATTGAATAGGTTTTGTGTGCAGGTTTCCTTTTGTTTAAGTTATTTTTGTTAACTTTGATCTAATTTATATGCTTATTATGGTCTTCAGAATCAATGGTATATCTTCCATGAGAACTACCAAATTAATTTTAACAAAAATCTTATTCGCTTTTTAAAAGATATGTTATAAGTAAGGTGCTATCACTGATTTTTCTAATATGTGTAGATCCCACAAGTAGCCATGATACCAAGATTTGAGCATCCAAAGCCATGATAATGAACATCACTCCACAAAGAATGGAGACAAAAAATTAATTGTGATGTAAAAACAATAAATATTTAAGATGATGTGAAATCTACACGACTTGGCTTGCCTTTCCCTTGCTGTCAAAGTTAATTCAACTTTCATGCGAGTGTCTTTACTTTTACCCTAATTCCATTTTTTTAATGTTTAGAAATGTATATTGTATGTGTTTATATTTATGTGTGTGTTGTAGTGAATTTTGCTCCAATTTTTTTTGTTTATAAATTTCGGTAGTTTTTAATTTGTAAATTTGGAATGATTTCTTGGAGTTAAAGTAAAAATATTAGACCAATTTTAATCATAATTCATGCAATAGTAGGGTGTTAGATGTTGATATTAATTTTATGCTTATTTACATTAATTAACATAAACATGTTAGCCTGTTTAGTATTGTTATTAATTTGGCACATTATAATTAAATATAAATATTATTATGCCGGCATGTTATAATTATTATTTGTTGTTCCTCATCCTACTTCACGTTAATTGTTATTTGAATAAGTAAAAAATTTATGTTTTAGTTTGATCGAGTATAGCATTTCTCTTCAATCATTAATTAGTGTTACTCAATAAAATTATTCATCTTATAAGTTTATAACTAAAACCATGCAATGCATGTTTATTGCTAAAAGCTTTTAGAATTTTAAAACTTTCCATAATTTTTAAAATATTTTTACTATTTTATTTGTTATTAAAAGTCAGGCTTAGAAGTCATGGTTGCACTATATAATTTCATCAAATTGAAGAAATTTTTTAGATAGAAATAATAATTTATTTGTTCTTATAAACTTCTACTTAGTGTTTTAACAAAATATGCAACGTTTTTGGTCATATTTCTCTTTCTTTTTTTTTTTCTTTCTTTTTTTTTGGATAATCTAACAAGACATTTATAACATTGGATACATGGATAAAATAACTAATCTATATATATATATATAAAACCGAAGCTCTGCTAGCTCCACAATTTTTCACGTCACATTTTTTTTTCTTTTTTAATTCTTTTTGATGTTTTATTATATTAGAATTTATCCATTTAACTCCCCCATCCGTATACAATAATACAACTCCCCCATTAACTTTCACGTCACCCTTTATTTTTTTATAAATTCTTCTTAATGTTTTATTATTAATATTAGAATTATTAATTCTTTTTGATGTTTTATTATATTAGAATTTATCCATTTAACTCCCCCATCCATATACAATAATACAACTCCCCCATTAGCTTTCACGTCACCTTTTTTTTTTTTGGTTAATAAATTCTTCTTAACGTTTTATTATTAATATTAGAATTATCAATTTAGAACCCTATTAGAATCCCTCTTCAGCCTTCACGTCTAAACCCCACAACCTCTCTGTTTTCTAATATACGCTAGCACGCCAAAACTCAGATCTTCCCGCTGCCGCCGCCACCATGGATCACCACCACTGCATCGATTTCTCTTTGCCTCTCCATCGTCGCTCAATCCAGCCCATCATGTTTTATTTTGAGGTAATTAAAACATGTTTTTTACTCTCTTTAATTTCTATATATTGCTCTCTCTCTATCTGCTTCAATTGTTCATGGAATTTTGTTAGTTTGTGGTTGTGGGTTGCTCTGGATTTAACTTTTTTTGTTTTTGTTTTCATGGAATTTTGTTGATGTGGTTGTGGGTTGCTCTGAATTTAAGTTTTTTTTTTCTTTTTCTTTTTCTTTGCAGATTTCCACATTTTCTTCTTCTTCCTTTGTTGTCAAATCTATGGCAAAGAAGAATCATGGAATTTTTGTAATTAGATTCTTTTTCCCTTTTTTTTGTACGCAATGTTTATTAGATTTTTGGTTTCTTGGGATTCTTCTATTTGGTTTTAATTCTGGGTTTGTTTTAGTTGATATATAGTGTTTTTCTCATCTTCATTTTACATTGGTTTCGATTTTCTTTTTCCCTTTTTTTGGTTATGCAATTTTTATTGGATTTTTGTTTCCTAGTATTCTTCTATTTGATTTCAATTTTGGGTTTGTTTTGGTTTGATATATAGTGTTATTGTCATCTTCATTTACATTGGTTTTCCCTTTTTATAAATTATTATAATCTCTGGGTTTTATTATATGATAGCCTATGCAATGTTATGTTGGGGCTACCACTATTTTGGATTCCATGGGAATTTTTTTTTTAAGGTTGGGGTTGGTTAGTATAGTTGTTTGAGATTGCTGAACATGTGTTTGATAGAATGCTCAGGTGTTTGTTCTCTGATTCTTCTTTGCCAATTCATTTGTGGTATTTCTTGAACAAGAATTTACAAAAGGCTATGGTTTAATATATATTGTTATTGTCGTCTTCATTTACATTGATTTTCCCTTTTTATAAATTATTATAATCTCTGGGTTGTCTTATATGATAGCCTACGGAATGTTATGTTGGGGCTGCCTGTAACACCCCGACCCCAATTTTATAATTACCCTATGTGTTCAAGTGGTTAATTATTATTTGAATTCCTTACTTTCTAAAATTAATATAAGAGTATTTAATAAAGATATTATTTTATAGTGTCATTGAATAAGAATTGTAAAGATTATAAATAAGTGAATGACTAGTTGTATTATAAAATATACTAAGTATGTGCAAAACTATATTAAGTGGTGAAGTTATTAGATATATAGTTGTTGATGTTTAATTAAGTGTTTAAGGTAAGGATTAATATGCAAAGTTATTTTGAAGCTTGGGCCTTTATAGAATATAAGGTTATGGAGGGGTGGAAAGTGAGAAAAAAAAAAGTTGCAAAGGTGAGTCATCAAATCACTTTGTCCTTAGCATATAGGTGTCCCACCAAGTTAATTTCTCTTGACTTCTTTGGCTGAAGGTTCAGCCCTTAATTCTTCTTTCCCATTCCTTTTTCTTGTCTTATTTCTTTGTTCTTTCCTTGGACTTATACGGCTGAAACTTCCTTGGTCTTTCTTGCTTTGCTTCTTTGTTTTCTTCCTTCTTTGTTCTTATTGGCTGCACATTTATCTCTTCCTTGACTTTCTCAAAGAAAGAAGACTCAAGAAACTCTCTTCCTCTCATTTCTCACGGGTCCAATGAATCAGAATTTTAAGTTTATTTTTCTCTCTTTTCTCTAAAGCAAAGAGCTAGAAGCTCTCTTTTGAGTCCAAGGTTTCACACACCAAAAGAAAGATAAGTCTCCATCTTATCTCTTCTTTGACTCTTTCAAAGCAAATACAAGAATCAAAAACTCTCTCCCTCTTTCATTCCCACGGATCAATACCAATAGAAAGAAAAGCTCTCAGCTCTCCTCTCCCTTTCACACCTATGTTCCAGCAGCAACAAGAGGTTCTCTCCATTCTTCCCAAGCTTTTGTTCCCAAATTTAAAGCTAGAGTGGCTCTAGCTCAATCACTCCATGAACCATGCTTAGGGTAAGGAGAAAATCTATTTCTTTTAGTCTATTGTTCATTTTAAACTTGAGTGATGGTTATATGATTTTGTATTTGGGTAGTTGATTTAATAATTGAAGCTTGTTGAGTGTTAGTTTATTAACTTGTTAAGAATTGCACTCACTGTTAACCTGTTTGGTTATTTTAAATTCTGTATTTTTCTAGGATAGCTATGGGTGAAAGATTTATTGGAGATTATTATATGATATGTCTAGTATGTGTGTATTAAATTTCATAGGAAAATACCATCTTTTGGTAATTGTTTGTGAATTTACAAGAAAAACGTTTCAGAGCTGTCACTGTGACAGATTCTGTGTTTATGCATGGTAAATTATGTATTAAATTGCATATAGTGAATTTGGATGCTAGGGAAAATTCATATGAAATCCAAGACACATATAGTTGTAATGGAAGTGGTTTCACAGCATTTAGATCAATATACAAATAATGGTGTAATTTCTAATTTGCATGAAATTCTGTCAGGACAGTTTTGAGTATGCTGGATTGTATGATTTTTATTAAATTGTGGTTTTATACTTTGACTCCGAAATTTATATGGTAATTAATAGACATCCAGAGGAGTTGTTCTGTAAAATTTCATGAGGATTTGATGTGTTTAGATAGCCTTTTTGTATTTTACAAATGAGGCATATGCTGCTGGAATAAAACAGAGAACAATAAGGGACATGCCTAACTTTGAGGATTTAATTCTAAAGTTAGGGTGAATGATTTGAGCTATAATTTATTATGCTCATCATTTGGTATGTCTAGATCATAGTTTAATTTTGTATACCTTGGTTCAAAGTTCGGCACACAAAGGAGAACCATCAAATTGTTCATGTGAGTGTATATGGTTACATGACCATGCTTAAAAGAGTTTATGTTTATGCATGCATTATTGCCCTAATCTCAAAGCACCTTTTGAAATGAAGTTGGCTCCTCCGGAGATATGATATAAATATGAGAATGTTGGTTTTCTTTAGTTTGGACATCCTTTGTTGATGTGTGCATAATATGTTTGTGGGGACCTCTTGGAGGTGGGATTAGGACTTTCTTGATTTTAAGAGATAGGCTTTGAAATGAATATGTAAGTTTGTTTTAAGGTATAATGGATAGTAATAAGCGTTGATCTTTGGTTTAGGGATTACCAGTACTCAAGTCTAGGCTCCTTCGACTGTTGGCTCTCGGTTCCTTTGCTTTCAGGTAAGGGATAAGTTATATGGGCATTTGGTAAGTCATGAGGTTATTTTAAAGTATATGATGCATTAAAAAGGTTTTTGATTAGAGATATGACATATAATCATGTTTCAGACAAAAATGTGTTCGTGAACTTTCGAAACCTTATGTATATAATTTAAGCATATTGATGCCATTACTAATTCCACGAACATGATGTTTAAAGAAAATAATGGAAATGCTATTATTGTGAAATATTATGCAAACTATGAATTTCAGATGATGTATAAGTATGAAATATTTTCGGGTTATGTCCTCTGGTAATCTGAACTCGGCCAGTAGGGGTTAATTACTGGCTTTCCATGGAAAATGTTATCTGTTTGGCCGTTTAAAGTAGAGGAAATGGGGTTGCCCGTAACTCTAGGCCATTTAAAGTAGAGGAAATGGGGTTGCCCGTAACTCTAATCTAAACAAGGCCTTCTCCCCAATGTGTACGGACGGCGGGGAGGAATAAAACCTTGAGGGGATGTGCCATCAGGCCTCCCAAAGAGGACAATATCATACACACAGGAGCACCTAAATGTGATGAGGCCTTCTCTGTACAGACTTATTAGATATGGACTAACCAATATGTTATGAACATCTATATTATTTTATTGATCATGAGAGAATGAATTGTTTATATGCATTATGAAAAGTTAAAAGCTCTCATGAAAAGAAGTTTATGATGAAAAGAAAAGTTATTCTTTAAAGATAAAAGTTTCCGAAGTTTTGTCATGCTTTAAAGATACAGAATCTGATGAAAAGGTTTTAGTGTTTGTAAAGAAAACGTTTCTGATGAAAGTACAAGTTTACGTTAAAAAGTTATTAGATACCTGTTGTTTATGAAACGTTAAGTTTTATGACAATGAAAGTTATAATATTTTACGAGTTGAAGTTTATAAAGAAAAGTCTTCTTAATTGTTAAAATGTTTCTAGTTTAAGACAAAGTTACCAATTATCTGATTTAAGTTAAAATGATTATTTTGTAACACGAATATATATATATATATATATACACATATATATGTATGTATGTATGTATATGATTTTAAACAATCAATATTGTATTTGGTAACTTTGTAAGAAACGAAAGAAATTCAATCCGAAAGGTTTTGGTCATATTAATCTGATAAGAGAAAAGGAGAACAATATTTTCTTATGAAAAACGTATAAGTTATTATTATGAATAGTATAAAATACTATGCATGAAAGGATGTTCTCCTATCTGATCATTTATAAAATGAAATGATTTGTTTTACATGCATTCTTATTAAATTCTTATGTATCTTACCTTTACTGAGCTATGTAGCTCACCCCTTCCACCCTTTCAGTCAACAGGTTTTATTTTGGAGCAGAGGGAGCCTTAGTCGAGTTTTGGAAGAAGCTGGTTTTAGTTTTAAAAGTATAGACCCCGAATTAGTAGTTTGATGTTTAGTTCTGTAGTATTGTGTATTTTAGGATTTAATGAAAGTTGTGTACCTTAAAGTATGTAGAGATGTATTATGTGAAGTTCAAAATTTGAGTAACTGGTGGATTATGTTATTCTTTGAAGTACAATGTAGATGCTCTGAATGTTCAAGGAAAGGTTATATCTTTTAAGTAAAGAAACAAGAATGAAAAGAAAGATGAAAGCTTTTGTGAAAGCTTTTGTTAAAAGTTAAGTTGGTTCTTGTTAATATCAGGTTTAAACTTGATATTAGCATGCCGGTCATGGTCACAAATTCGGGTATCGGGTTTGGGTCGTGACACTGCCACTATTTTGGATTCTGTGGGAATTTTTTTTGAAGGTCGGGGTTGGTTAGTATAGTTGTTTGAGAGTTATATAACTCATTTATATATGATTATGCAAGATGGGCATGGTATTAGATATTATAAATTTGAGGCAGAGATTCAGAGAGAGGGTTGAGAGAGACTTAACAAATAGCAAGCTTTAACAAAACAAAAAAAAAAATTGTCATATTTGAATGATATCTTGAATAATCAATAACTATATATAGTATATTATTAATATCATCTCTTATTTATAAGCATTTCATTTAATTATATAAGTTATTCCAACTAAAATAAAATGAAATGAAGATTTGAAATAATATTTTAAACTACTATAAATAAATATTCGATATAAACTAAAATTAATAAAATTTTCTTTTTAAAATTTTATTTTCAATAGTTTTCCGTGCACCGCACGGGTTAGCGACTAGTTTACTTATATTAGGAAGCGTAACCATTAGAAAAAAATACACGCTATTTTTTGGATAGAAACATTTTTTTAACTATATATATATATAGATATATAGATATATATAGATATAGATATATAATTGATTGGAATTTCACATAAGATAGGTGTTTCTTTAATTCCAAACTATCTAATACTTTCAGATCTTGTGATTTAACTTCAATATAGATTGAAATCCTATATCCAATATAACTCTCCCTAGTCCTAACTTCCAACTTTTTTAGATAAGCATGCATCCTATGTGATTTGATTCTTACGTTCTGTTCCTTTTTTTTTAAAACGTTAATTCTCTTTCCTAATAATTCTCTTTATCCTATAGTTCCTAAATTTATTAGAAATCTAACTTCCTCACATTTGAAAATTCTCTATATATACCATTTTTTAGCGTATTCTTATATATTTATATGCACAACTTTTTTATTTATGGCCTCTCTCTCTCTCTCTCTCTCTCTCTCTCTCTCTTTGAGATAGAAATACTACTTATGGTTCTAATCAATTTTTTATAATTGATTAGAAATATAATTTCATTACAATTTAAGTACTAGTTTGTATCTCACTTTTTGTTTTGTTTGCAGTAGAATGATTTATTAAAACCACACTATTACAAGTATGTTTCTCTTCTTTGCTTTTGTTTTTATGGTTTTGCTTATGTGTCATAAATGCGATTTTAAATCCATGAAATCAATTATATGAACCACTATAAATATTTCACCTTTATGATTTGGCAAGCATCAATTATTATTTGAATTTGTTTTGTTTGTAGTAGAAATCTAGAATGTTTTATCAAAGCCACCATCCACACTACAGGTATGTTTCTCCTCTTTGTTTTTTTTTTTTTTTTTGGTTTTGTTTATGAGTCATAAATGCAATTTTAAATCCATAAAATTCATTATATAAGCCTATATAAATTTAAAGGTATGGAGTTTTATCCTTCTATCGCTACTCTTCTTTTTTATCCTACAAAAATATGTTTAGTTTTTCTTTCTTTCTTTTTTTTGGTTTTGAATTTATGAATTATTTGTACTAATATTTTTTTTTTCTCTTTCTCATAAGAATTATCAAATTTTGTATATTCTCCTACAACAAGGGTTTCATCTTTTTTTTATTTCTAGGTTGTATTTGAGTTATGCTTATATATGTGTTATTAGATTAAATTAATTTTCTTGAATAGTAAAATTTTTATGTTACTATTTCTCATTTTTATTTTTGTTGTTAGTAATATTATATGTGTGCACTACAATAAGTTAGAAGAGAATTATACTTTTTTTTTTTTTGAAAAATGAAATACCTTTGGTTAAGTTTCCATAGGTTTTTAATTATTAAATTTAGGAATTTTTTCATAATTATGTTCTATGATTGCTTGATACTTTTTCCCTCTTTTTAGCTTATAAATTTTGGCCTCACCATTTAAGAGAAAAGGAAAGATCTTCTCCATATAGGCAGTGAAGAGTTTCACTTTTTTACTGGAGCAGTAAAAACTCAAAACACAATTAATATAATTATATGTAAGATTGTATTGAATTTTTAGGAATCAAAATACTTCTGGTCTGATTGAGATCTGCTTATTTTGCTGAAACTGAAAAATTTTTGCTGAAAATACTGTAAATAAAGATAAAAGTTAGATGAAATAGTATAATGAGACCCATGAATAGCACCAAAAAGTGCAGTGAAACTCATGAATTGTAGCAGAAATAAGATAAATAGTAAAATAAGCTGGCTTTTTAATTTTTACCAAACACACACTTCATATGCAATTAGGGACAGACCTAAGATTTTAAGTTAGGGAGAGTCAAAGTTAAACAAAAAAAAAAATCAATTAAACATCCATATATTAATAATAAACTATCAACCAAGCTAAGCGCACAAAATTATTGTTTCATAGCTGAAAATGCTTGAAAAGTAATAAATAAGAGGTAGTGACGTGTTGGTGACTTAGAGCTCGGGGTAGAAAAGTGATTTTTTTCTTTTTTTAGAAGATGGTGGAAGCCTGGAAGGAAAGTGATTTTTTTTTTTTTTTTTCCTGAGGGATTGGAAGGAAAGTGATTGGTAAAAAAATTTGTACAATTTAAAAACTATAATGGGTAAATCTGTAAATGAAAGAATCAAAAAGCAATTAATTGCCCACCTATACGCCATGTTTTTATGCCTCCCGTAGTCCCATCTGCCCTTCATTTTTTTTTTCTCCACACATTTCTAACAGGTTTTCACAACTTCCTATAAAAAAATCTATACACTTTCAAAGTTCAAACGTTTAGCGCTCTCTCTCTCTCTCTCTCTCCCTCTCTCTCAAACAGTTTCAGTCATATCAGCCTATGAAGTTTCATAATTACCACTTCCTCACACATATTGTTGTTCATGTGAAGTTTCAGAATTGTTCCTGATGTTCACCGCCAGTCAACTTCCAATGACAAGCTCAAAAATTCAATTATTTGAGAAAATAAAGAGACAGTGAGCAACGTAATACACTTGGCATCACCAGTTAGCCTGGTTTGGTCATAACTGGCTCAGCTCATGACTCTATCTCTCTTGACTGTCTCCTTTCTCTTTATTTCTTTTGGAATTTCAGTTGTTAATATGATTGTAGTTGTTTGGACTGAGTTGTGATATTGTTTGGGTTAGATTTGGATTGTGGTGTTGTTTGGGTTGAGTTTTAATTTTAATTTTGTGGAGGGGGCCAAGCTTTTGGAAGCAAAGTGGCCAAACTCTATTTTTTTATTGGGCCCAAGTTGAATATGGGTATATATATATATATACACTATTTTTTTATTTTTTGGCTAGAGTCAAGGGGGCCTGGGCCCTTTAGGCCCCCTTACTAGTTCCGTCCATGTATCCAATTTATATAATCTAGATTCAAGTGACTAGTAATTTATTATTTCTCAATAAAATTATATTAAAAGTTTGTAGCTAAAATTGTGCAACACACGGGATAATAAATTACTAACCATTTGAATCTAGATAATTTTGTTGTATGCTAATCCATACAACAATAAGAGGAAACTCGATAATTTTATTGTATGCTTATCCATACAATAATAAGAGGAAAGATCTTTCTCAACAAGTTATATCATGCTTATCCATTGATTTTCATACTAAATTCTAATTCACAATCTTCTCCAAAAACAAAAACAAAAACAAAAACAAAAACAAAAACAAAAACAAAAAACAAAAAACAAAAAAAATCTAATTCACAACTTAAAGATTTAAGATTTTTTTATTTAAAGTTTTTAAAATAGGATCGTATCGGCTTGGAAAAATGAATTTCCATCAAAATCTAGTGTTCAAAATGTGTCAACTAAGTAATTTTTATTCAAAACTATATCATTTTGAATTTATTAAAACAAAGTAAGCATAGTTTTTTTTTAAATAAAAACTATATATATAATTAATCTTAATGGTATTTTAATTTTCACTCTATCAGGTCCAAATTTTTCACTCTCCCTGAGCTATACCAACGGGTTAGATTCTTAGATCGGAAGCTTCATCCAAACAAATCCCAAACCTGAGCATATGAACAAAAACTATCATATCAAACAGCATTGTGAAGACATGAGGTGTCAAGTGAGACTATATATATATATATATGAACAAGGTAGTTTTTGGGATACTGGTGGTAGTGATACCGACCTGACCCGGCCCGATCTTAGTCCTAAAGAGTAAAGACTAGGATATCTTGGTCTAAGATACCAACAAATTAAATCTGTTGCAAGCAAAGGTGTAACTTGAAGAGTATATAAAGAAGTTCAGACTTTTGAGTTTTGAAGGAATGGGTATTAGAATTCAAATTCAAGTATAAGGAACTTAGCAATGGGGATGTAAAAAAAAATACATATTTTACATTCTCAAATACTACTTTATCTATTTTATCAACCCATGCAACAATACATATACACCCAATATTCCTATTTTTACATACAATCTAATAAAATAATATAAACTACCCTATCAACTCATTTTCTTTCTTCTCTCCCATCTCTCTCTTTTATCTTTTCTATACTTTCATGTACTTTTTATTACAATCATTAGCATATGGGGATACCCAAAAAAAAAAAAAAAAAAAACTATTTTGCATCCTCTAACACTACTTTATTTATTTTACCAACTCATTTTACAACTTAACTTACATCCCAATTTTTATTTTTATACACAACCCAATAAAATAATATAAACTACCTAATAAAATAATATAAAGTATTATTCTTTCTCTCTTTCCTCCCACTCACTTTTTCTTACAACCTATGAATAGTAAGTTACTGTTCATAGGTTGCAAATTTTTTAAGTTTACAAAAACAAATGAAGTGGGTTTTGGGTGGCTTGGGTTGTAAAATAGCAATTGGGGGTGTTTATACCCCCAATGCTAGTGCTCTTACTATTCACAATTGCTATAGCAACTCACACCCGAATGAAGCTTAACTTGAGTTGAGCGGATGGGTTACTAAAATAGCAACTTGGGATTCTTTGAAGATTGATTGGTGTCTGGGCATCTAATTATTACGTCAAATTGTCAACATGTCAAATTGTCAACAAGTTTTTTTTGGCCGTAGATGACTTGCCTGGGAATTGTAAATTCATAATATTAAGCTTTGTGGCTTATTTTATTTTTTCTAACATTACTATAATCTAAAATTACAAAATATATCACATCACCTTAATTTTATCACCTTTTTAAACAATGTAATATTGATTACATTAATGCAATATTACAATTGTGGAGTCAATGGGCCCAAGAATAGGTGTTGGGCTAGAGGCCCAATCCGAGGATACTAAATGGCCCGAGGATTTGGGAATATCAACCCAAGAGGCAGTACTAATGGATAAAGAAGTGAAGTCTGATCAACGTTATCCAAGAAGGTGGTCCGAGGAAAAGTATGTCCTCAGCTATGTAAAGCCGAGGTAGGAAAAGGTTGTCTGACATCTAAAGGCGATATTCTAGGAGGTCCTATAAGTAAGGGTAGGCATGGTGAATGTATAAGATAATAAGAAGGGCTATGAAATATCTAAGATAAAACTGTTACCGCCGCATTAAATACTTTGTAGCTAACTCTCTTGCCGCATTAATAGAGAAGTGATGCTTGAGCATCAGGGTTCAGCCTTACAACTGCCTCTAAAGATTTTAGAGATAGGTTGATGGGAAAAGAATCTAAACTAGTAATCTGATCCATACGTGGAAGATGGGGAGAAGAAGGAGAATGATATAAAGGAAGGAGGGGACATTCAGGAAGAAGGATAAAAAATAAGAAGGGAGAAAACACTGTACACATTAGCATCCATAATTGTAATCTGTCTTTGAAAGAGTGAAAGATAATATCCATCATCCTCAGCTTGAGTCCGAGGACAATTTCTGTTACATAAACAATCCAATGTGTATGATGTTGCAATCTTGCCTATCATATGTATTATTTAACATCACTAGAACCTAGGATTCAAGCCCACTCTCTACAAATTTCATTGCATTGGGCTTTTTAAACCAATCCCATTCTTACTTTTGGGTTTATGTGCAAAATTGTGACCTTACAATTGACGTCATTTGTAGAAAATCTTGTGTTCTAGGAAGTTTAACATTATGGTAGGCTCAGGTCCACACCATGCAGAGTCTATGAGGTCCCAGCGTGAGGATCATTTCCTGCATCTTGAACGGGAAAGAGATTGGAAAGGTAGTGTGCATGCAGCACACACTAGTAGGAGTCATTCACGAGGTGGAAGCAGAGTTCCTCATGAGGAAAATGCTAAGGCCATGCAACTAGAGATTGACCGCCTGAAGAGGAAATTGTGCCGCGAAAGGCGAAGGAGAACTCCCTCCTTTTCTAACCCTCCTTCTGAAGACACCAAGGATAGCAATTACATGCCCAGGTCAAGAACTCCCCATGATGAGCCCTTCTCTTATGAGGAGGACAATCTTCAGGGTTATGAGGGCAAGAAGCCTTCCTCTAAAGGCTTGGGAAATGATGCTATGAGTAGGGCGTTGCACCAAATTTTCAGGTCACCCTTCACACTTAAGGTGGAAAAAGGGAAGCTTCCTTGGCGATTCACTCAGCCAACATTCACCATTTATAATGGCTGAACAGACCCTGTGGAGCATGTGAGTCATTTCAATCAACGGATGGCGGGGGCATTCTAAGAATGAAACTTTAATATGCAAAGTCTTCCCATCTAGCTTAGGACCTGTGGCGATGAGGTGCTTTAATGTCTTGAGGGCAGGTTCTATTAATTCCTTCATAGAACTCACCCAGGCATTTAGGTCTCGCTTCATTACATGTAGTAGAGTTCTTCGGCCCCTAGATTCATTATTGTCCATGGCCATGCGAGAAGGGGAAACCCTGAAAACATACTCTAACAGATACTTGGAGATGTTAAATGAGATCAATGGAGATTTTGATGATGTAGTGATAAGGACTTTCAAAGTTAGCCTACCTGCCGAGCATGACTTGAGGAAGTCTTTGACCAAAAAGCCTGTAAGAAGTGTACGCCGGCTCATGGACCGCATTAACGAATATAAACGGGTTAAGGAAGATCAGCAATAAGGTAAGGGAAAGGAAAAGGTTATCCCTCAAAAGATGAGGGATTTCAGGTCGGAAAAATACAACAACAACAGGCCTTGAAGAGATTTTGCCGAGCAATCTGGTCCTACCACTCTTCAAGTGGTTAATATTGTATTTCGGGAACCGATACATCAGTTGTTGGAGAAAATCCAGAATGAGCCATATTTCAAATGGCCTAACAAGATGGCGAGGGACCCCATGAGGCGTAATCATAACTTTCATTGCCAGTGTCATCAAAAAAGGGGTCATACCACTGAGGATTGTAGGACCCTATGGAATCATTTGGAGCAGTTAGTTAAGGAAGGAAGATTAAAGCAGTTTTTGTATCGGCCTAATGGGCAAAGGGATCATTCAGGGTCGGTAAATTAGGGCAACACTTCTTCAAGGCCTCTTTTGGGTATGATCAATGTTATCTTTGCAGCTCTTGGAAGGACTGGTTCTTGTCCTTCCAGGGTGATGTACGTAGCACAAACCCTTGTCGAGGATTCTAGTTCTGAGCCGAAGAGGGCTAAGGGGAGTATCCAACCAACATTGGGTTTCTTAGAAGAATACAAGATTGGGACTATTCAGCCACATGATAATGCTTTGGTGGTTACGTTGAGGATAAAGGGCTATAACATGAAAAGGGTGATGGTCGATCAGGGTAGTGGTACAGATATTATGTACCCTAACTTATACAAGGGGCTAAACTTAAAGCTTAAGGATCTGACGGCTTGTGATTCACCGTTAATAAGCTTTGAGGGGAAGGCTGTCATACCAAAGTGGTAAATTAGATTACCTATAAAGTCATGCTCAGAGGTAGTAGAAGTGGACTTCATTGTAGTGGATGCCTATTCTCCCTACACGGCCATTGTGGCAAGACCTTGGCTTCATGCTCCAGGTTCTGTTTACTCAACTTGACATGTCAAAGTGAAGTTTCCATCTGGGGATCAGATTGAAGGACTGTTGGGAGTCAATCTGTGGCTAGATAGTGCATGGTAGCTACAATTCTGCATCAGCTTGGGTCGGTGTTAGGACATATGTGGTTCAAGTGATTTCAAACATATGTCATTCTTTTATGTAATTGGCTTATCCTTTGACAAAACACATTTTACTTGTAATTGGGTAGATTTAGGATGTGTTTAACGCTTCAAGAAACAGTGTTTCAAGATCAAGTGTTGAAGTCATCAAGTCTGTCCAAGAAACAAGCTGAAAAGTATAAATTACTAAATCTCGACACCTAGTCTCGACACATGCATCTATCGAGTTTTAGAAGCTGTTTCAGCTCCAAGGCTCGACAGCTTCTCGACAGATCCTGAACACCTCTATCTGTCGAGATTTATGAAAAATAGATTCCAAGTTCTGTTTTGATTCTAATCCATGAATGTGTCTTTGGGACTTCTTTTCTCCTAACCCTAGACATATAAAAGGATTGTTTTAAGGGGTCGTTAAAGTGATGCAAGTTGCACAAGCATTGAGAAATCATTGTTTATGCAATTTGTGACCTAAGAGACAAAGTTCATGTCCTAATTCATCTTTCTTGTGAAGAAGTTGCTGAGTAATGTGCACCGTAGGGTTTTGTAACCAAGCATCTTCTTGATCTTTATCGTGTGGATGAATTGAAGAACTTTACAGCCAACAACTCTCTCTCTAGTTGGTGAATTGAAGTCTCGTACTGGGATCCGCACAATTAGTTAGTCACGTACTTGGGAGCCGTGCATCAAAAAGGAGAAACTGTCACTACAGAACAAGTCAAATTGGGTATTGGGGTAAGAGTTCAACTGTTGGTTGGTAAGGTACTGAGATTCCTTACTTGTAATCACTTATTATGATAATAGTGGAGTTTCGGGAGTAGTGACCTTAAATCACCCGGTGGAGTTTTTGCCGTCAGGTTTTCCTTATTCGTAAACAAATCACCGTGTCAATTTTATTTTCACTGCATACTTTAGTTATTGGTGATTTGTTTGTGCTGCCACGTGAATTTACATGTTAACTTGATTAATTAATAACTCGGCTAATTAATCAATTTAATTCATCACAAGTGGCCAACGCGTTTGTGGCCATTAGTCGGAGTCCTCGGCCTTTGCTGAAGGGGGCTCAAAGCAATGAATATCTCAGGTCACATCTAGGGTGGCAACGGTAGAAGAACCCGTGTGTGAGGAGTTAATAGAGGTTATTATAGGTGACAACCCTGAAAAATTCTTTCAGGTGGGAGTTTAGTTGCCACCTCAGGAAAAGGAGGAGCTAGTTATGTTTTTTAAGAAAAACGTTGATGTATTCGCATGGAATACTTATGAGGCCCCCAGGGTAGATCCGCGTTTCATTTGTCATCATCTAAATGTCAATCCAACTGTGGTGCCAAGAAAGCAACCACCTTGATGCTCATCTAAATAGCATTCTAAGGCCGCCAAAGAAGAGGTAATCAAGCTCAAAAAGGCTGGCACTATCAAGGAGGCGTTTTATTCTAAATAGTTGGCTCATACAGTGGTAGTGAAGAAGAAGAATGGAAAGTGAAGAATATGCATAGACTTCACAGACTTGAACAAGGCTTGTCCTAAAGATTCTTTCCCAATACCTCATATAGATCAGCTGGTGGATGCCACTGTTGGGCATCCTCGGATGAGTTTTTAGATGCCTTTCAAGGTTATCACCAAATTCCTTTGGTTTTGGATGATCAAGAGAAGACAGCCTTTGTTACTCCTACAGGGAATTATCACTATAAGGTAATGCATTTTGGTTTGAAGAACGCAGGAGCTACCTATCAAAGGATGATGACCAGGATGTTTAAGCCACAGCTGGGAAAGACTATTAAAGTGTATGTGGATGACATGGTGGTGAAAATTAAAACGGTTTCCATGCATGTGGAAGACCTAAATGACACCTTTCAGATACTAAGAAAGTACAAGTTGCACCTTAATTGCTTCTAAGTGTTCTTTTGGAGTGGGATCTTGTAAATTTCTAAGTTACATGGTAACTCATCGGGGAATTGAAGTTAATCCTACGCAGGTCAGGGTAATTAATAGCTTACAGCCACCTCAGAATCCTAAAGAGGTTCAGAAGTTGACAAGGATGACTGCTGCCCTCAACCGATTTATTTCCCAGTTCGTAGATAGATGCAGGTCATTCTTCCAATTGTTAAATAAGTGAAAGGGATTTGAATGGACCGAGGAGTGTGCTTTAGCTTTTCAGCAACTTAAAGAATATCTTTCATGACCACCCATTATGTCTCGGCTAGAAATGGATGAAGTTTTGTTCTCATATATTGTTGTGGCTAATCATGTCGTTAGTCTAGTTCTGATACGGGTAAAGAATGGTGTACAGAGGCCATTTTATTACATAAGCAAATCTCTACATGAAGTCGAGGTGCATTATTTACCGTTGGAAAAAGTGATCCTAGTAATGGTGCATGCTACGCGTAAACTTCCCCATTACTTCGAAGTGCTGACTATACGGGAAGGATTGCCAAATGGGGTACCATTTTGGGGGCTTTTGATATCAAGTATATGCCTCGCACCTCTATAAAGGGCCAAGTCCTTGCTAATTTGGTAGCGGAATTTACTAAGCCTTCATTAGAAGAGAATGCTAAGAGGCTAGACATGGATGAAAAATCAGTTGGCGTGATTTCGTGCAAGAAACCCCTAATATGGAAAGTATACGTTGACGGAGCAGCGAACCAAAGAGGATCTGATGTGGGGCTAGTTTTGGTGTCTCCTGAGGGAATTACTTTTGAGAAGTCCTTGAGACTAGAGTTCTCAGCCACCAACAATGAGGCAGAGTATGAAGCTTTATTGGTAGGAATGGCTATGGTTCAGAAGATGAGTGGAAAAAAAGTGCAAATATTCTCAGATTCATGATTGGTGGTGGGCCAGGTGGAAGGAGAATTAAAGGCTAGAGATCCGAGAATGCAAAAGTATCTAACCCAAGTCAGGTATTTACAATCAAAATTTGAATCTTTTACCTTGTTACATATCTCCAGGAGCAGGAATACCCATGTTAACTCCCTAGCCACCCATGCGACATCCTCGCCACAAAGCCTATCTCGGGTCATCCTTATTCAAAATCTGTGTAAACCCACTAGGACGAATAATGACACCATCCGGATTCATCAAATTAGGGTGGGACCTAGTTGGATGGATCTTATAGTGTCATTCCTTAAAAATGATATCTTGCCCGAAGAGAAGTCCGAGGCAGATAAAGTACGCAAAAAGGCACCTCGATTCTGGCTATTCGAGGACCAGAAGTTGTATAAACGCTCTTTTTCATAACCATATTTGCTGTGTATACATCCTGAAGTAACAGAATTACTTTTGGAAGAGTTACACGAAGGGATTTGTGGAAGTCACACAGGAGAAAGGTCTTTATCTCATAGAGCTCTTACACAAGGGTATTGGTGGCCAAATATGCAGAAAAAGGCACAGGATTATGCAAAGAAGTGTGACCAATGTCAGAGATTTGCTCCCAACATCCATCAACCAGGGAATGTACTTAACCCCTCTGTCTAGTCCTTGGCCTTTTGCTCAATGGGGCTTGGATATTATAGGGTCTTTCCCAAAAGCAGCAGGAAATAGGAGGTGGTTGCTCGTTGGAACAGATTATTTCACTAAATGGGTTGAAGCTAAACCATTGTCAAATATTAGGGATTTGGATGTGAAGAAATTTGTCTATAAAAACATTGCCACCAGGTTTGGAATCCCTCACACTCTCATTTCAGATAACGGCCTGCAATTTGATAATAAGGCCTTCAAAAGATACTGTTGTGATCTACGCATTATAAATACATATTCCACTCCAACTTATCTGCAAGGGAATGGGCAAGCCGAGACTGTCAATAAGGTTATAGTTAATGGGCTCAAGAAAAGACTGGGTGATGCTAAGGGAAGGTGGGTGGAAGAATTGCCACATGTTTTGTGGACGTATCGAACTACACATCGAAGGTCCACTGGAGAGACACCCTTCTCTATGACTTATGGAGCCAAGGTTGTAATCCCTTTGGAAACTGGGTTTTTGACATTGAGAACGAGCTCTTTCATTCCAAGCAGTAATGACAATTTATTAGAAAAAAGCTTAGACCAAGCTGAAGAGTGACGAGAAAACACTATGGTTCAGCTAGCTTATTATCAGCACAAGCTCAAGCAGGGTTATGATTCCCATGTAAGGATAAGGCCACTTGCACCTGGATATTTAGTATTGATGAAGGTTTTGGGTACCGCGAAAAACCTGACATGGGAAAAATTGGGACCTAACTGGGAAGGACCTTATCGCATCACTTTGGTAGCTGAAATATGGGTATATTATCTAGAAGATCTAGATGAAATTGTTGTACCACATCCTTGAAATGTAAATAACCTACGAAGGTATTACTATTAATGAAAAGCAATTCTACCATCTTATTTTTGTTGACACTGTGTTTCGTTAATTACTATTTTTCTAAGTATCAAACTGAAACTTGGTCATGCTTGGCTCCTCAAACCACACACCTTGTATAAATTGATATTTTATTAAGTGTTGAATATAACCTTAGTTATATCTAGTTCTTGGATCATCTACTTTAAGGAAATTAATACTTCAGTTCATTTTTTTAAGTATCAAACTGAAACTTGGTCATGCCTAGCTTCTCAGACCACATACCTTATATAAATTGATATTTTATTAAGTGTTGAACAGAATCTTGTTATGTCTGGTCCTCAGATCATCTACTTTGGGGAAATTAACAATTCAGTTCATTTTTCTAAGTATAAAACTGAAACTTAGTCGTGTCTGGCTCCTCGGATCACATACCTTATATAAATTAATATTTAATTAAGTGTTGAACAGAACCTTAGTTATGTCTAGTCCTCGAATCATCTACTTTAGGGAAATTAACACTTTAATTCATTTTTCTAATTATCAAACTGAAACTTGGTCATGCTTGGCTCCTCAGACCACATACCTTGTATATATTGATATTTTAGTAAGTATAGGTCAGTATCTTAACTATGTCTGGTCCTCGAACGATCTATTATTGGGTCAACTAATATCTAGATTTGATTTTAGCACTATTTTGCCATCATGATCGCGTATCTTGAAGACTCCCAAAATAGTGATAAATAGATGGGAGTTCATAACCATCACTTACAGCATTTGTAGGTATATTAAACATATTTGTTGTCTGGTTCATGCCTGATTACTTCCTTAGAATCATTAAGTTATATTGGAAATGATGTGGGTTATTGTTCTATTATGATAGATAGATTTTTTAGTCACAAAATGGTTTTGCTAGATTTGGTTGACTAACTAATTCTGAATTCATCAGAAAAGAGTTATCATTTATGTAGATGACAAATCTAGGCGTGTGCCATTGTCTTATTAATTAAGCATTAAGGTAGAGGTGATACAAAGAAAAAAATATGTGTCAAACGCATAAGAGAAACAGTTTGGTATTTTCATTGATTTAAAGTCCTTTGAAAAGACAATTTGCTTACAAACTGCCAAGTTACATCAAATAAAAGGAAAAATAAAGCTGAAAGGAAGAAAAGATGAGAATCAGTCACGGCTTTATTTTATTGTCAGATTGCCCTTAGGATCCTTTGGAGGCTAGATAGGAGTCAGAGGCAAGCCCTTTGCTTTTTGGATCCTCTTTGATGGTGATAGGAAGGGTCACCAAGACAAGTTCCATTGTCTGAGCAGATTCCTTCTCCTTAGGGGCATTAGGAGGCTGAGTATCATCATGGGCTGCCCCTTCTGCTAGTTCAGTACGTTGCTTGGTGGCCTCAGACTACTTAACCTCCTCGGGCTAACGTCTAATGGAGGCAAGGTTTTCAGCTAAGCTATCATGTTCGGCATCTGCTCCCTAGGTGACAGCATCTTCCTTGGTAATAGATGGAGTAGAGGCTCTGATGACTGGGGGTAGTAGACATTGCCTGTCTTCCAAAGGGCAGACAAAGCATCAACCCCAGCCTGGGTAAGTGCTTCATTCCACACTTAGAGGCAGTAATATCTGCATACCTCGAAGACCTGCAATCTGAGGTTTTTCTCGGTCTTGGACACCCCAACCTTGTATCCGTCTTGCTCAGCTTGGTCCCTTGCTTTCTCAACTTCCTTTTTGGCTTTTGTAGCTTCTTACTTAGCTTTGTTAACCTCCTCCTTCGCCCTCTAAGTTTCCCTTACATCCTTTTGAAGGTCCCCTATCAGCTTTTTTGTCGCAATGTAATCCTCATCGGCCTGTCGAAGTTGTAGCCGCTAGGTCTCAGCTTGCCTCTTAGCTACTTTTAAGTCTGCCTCGGCGCTCATTTTGTCTCTTTCTACCTTGTTCAATTGGGCAGCGACCTCTTGTAGCTTTTTATCTCTTATCTCAAGGATCTTTTGGGCATTATTGCGCCTTGTTTCCTCATCCTTAAGGGCTTTGTAAGTGCTAATGACAATCTCTTCAGCCCTATGGGCAGACTGGAAAGCCTATACACAGTAATAGAGTGGAGTAAAGGGATATGGTCAAAGTAAAAAACCTAAGTGCAATAGAAAATGAAATGAGTGACAGTTAAATGGGATTCTTACCATAGCAAGCTCCTTTTTTAATGTCATAAAGACATTTTGATCCCTCATTTGTCTTAGCTCGTTCATGTCCTCAGGCAGTAGAAGAGTTTGTTCTAACGCGTCTGCCACACAGGCAGCTATTCCTGCATTAGAACTCCTAATGGAAGCGTCGACGGTAACCACATGATCATCCATGGTCATTGATAGAGCCCAGATTGGGGCAGACGCAGGCGCATGGATCTCGGTCCTTTTTTCTTACCTCGTCTGTGTTGTGCGAGCTTGTTTAACTCCCTTTTCGGGCTCCACATCCTTGGGAATGAGGCTTTTCCCTCCCTCAATCATGTCCTTCCCCTTATGCTGATCCCTCTTTCTCTTATAATCAGTTTGGTTAGCACGTTGAGATTGGGCAGGTGGGGGAGGAAGGAGTTTAGGCTGAGAAGACTTCTCTAGGCCTTTATCCTTGGTCTGAGGATGTTTAGTCTGAGCAGCCTTTTCAGGCTCTTGATTTCCCACTTGGGACTCCATTAGATCTCTGAGGTTATGCCTGGGTTTGCGTTGAATTCCCATTAAGTCAAGGCTAATAGTTTCTCCTTGTGGATGGCTTGTTGGACCTAAAGATGAAGTGTCGAGGTCACCAATTGGGTTTTCTGGAGAAGGGGGTCGGTTGAAAGCTTCAAATTCGTCCTCGGAATCTGAAACTTCCACAATTTCTTCATCTTCCTTTATGATGAGTTGCGAAGAGGTCGCCTCACCAGCTGTGTGTTGGGTTGGAAAAGGAATCAGGGGAATACCGTTAGGTATAGGTTGTGTGAAGAGGGTGCCTTGGGGAATAGGAGCGCCCATAGGTAAAAGGAAGCCCTCGGCAGCAACATTTGTCTGGTGTAAGAGTGGATCTTTCGCTCTGATCACGCACTTCGGTGCCTAAAAAGCTTTGGAGATAGGATCGTAACCGAGGATCTAATGTGCTGCTCGGAGTTGGTTATCTGTGTGCACGAACACTTCAGCCTTCAATATATCGTCCAATTTTTTGTGGTTGACAAGATCGTAGTGGCAAATAGCTGCATGTGGGTCTGTAAAATCGTCAAGAAAAGCAAAATTAAATCAAGCAAATGTTTTTACATAAACTCTTATTAGAAAAGAAGAAGAAAGAGTGATTGTGAGTAGTTCATCTAAACCTAAAGCCTCACCTGGTTCCCCTTCCCTTGTCGGACAGGGGAGGTCATCGTGTCAATCCCTTGATATGATCAGGAAATTTTTTTTCATACCCTGTTGGATTCAGGGAGGCATTGGATTAATCTAACTTCGGGGTACCTAGATTTTAAATAATACCCCTACCCCTTTAGGTGGTGGAAATTGTAAATCCAGTTCACATCGTGATGGGTGAGCCCTAGACCCATCTTCTCATTTAGTGCATCTACAGAACCCAAAATCTTAAACATATTTAGGGCACACTGGGTAGGAGCTAATCTAAAGGCCCTAAGGTAGTCCCTAGTAACCGTCCCCATTGGAATTTTCATCCTTCCCTCTATGAAAGAGATCATCGGGATTATTACCTCTCCCATTCGCCTTTTCTCATGCCACTCCCCTTCCTTACAATATGTAACGGATACCCCGGTGGAATTCCATACCGAGCCTTAAATTGTTCTATCTTTTCATCAGAATCTACTAAGGTGGCAAATCTACCCATTTGTAGGAGAGGGTTAGAGGTATTGATGAATATAGAAAAGAACAGGTGAATCGAGGAAAAAGAAACACAAAAAGAGAAAAGTATGTAAAAAGATAATGAATGAGGAAGTTCGGGAAGACTTACTTTAGGATGAAAAAATCACCTCGGCCTAATTCTTGGTAATTGTGAGGGCACGTGTAGATCGAAAGAGTTGGCAGGTTCGTTGTATGAGTGTTGAAGTGAGAAAGATGGTTTAAATTGTTGATATTTATATCAGTAAGAGTTATAAAGCGGTAAAATTCCCATCTACGTTCCTATGCAATCCTTAACCGTTGGATGTGCATCACATCGTCAAACGTAGGGACCAAAAAGCTGTCAAAATTCAATTAGGGGACGCTCCGCATGCTGAAATGTCAGGAATGTGCAGTAAGCAGTTCAAGGGACATCATCACTGTCAGGGAAGATGTGTGGCAAACACAAATTAATGGTGGCAAATGTCAAGATCCTTTTTTCCTCCCGAAAGAGCAGAAATGAGAATCTCGAGGGGCTATTGTGGGGTCGATGGGCCCAGGAATAGGTGTTGGGCTAGAGGCCTCATCAGAGGATACTGAATGGTCCGAGGATTTGGGAATATCAACCCAAGAGGCAGTACTGATAGATAAAGAAGCGAGGTCTGATCAAGGTTGTCCAAAAAGGTGGTTCGAGGAAAAGTATGTCATCAGCTATGTAAAGCCGAGGTAGGAAAGGATTGTCTGAAGTCCAAAGGTGATATTCTAGGAGATCCTATAAGTAAGGGTAGACATAGTAGATGTACAAGATAATAAGAAGGGCTATGAAATATCTAAGATAAAGCTGTTGCCACTGCATTGAATACTCTGTAGCTAACTCTCTGGCCGCATTATTAGGAAGTGATGCCTGAGTATCAGGATTCAGCCTTACAGCTGCCTCTAAAGATTTTAGAGATGAGTTGATGGAACAAGTATCTAAACTAGTAATCTGATCCATACGTGGAATATAAGAAGAAGAAGGAGGATGATATAAAAAGAGAATGGGACATTCAGGAAGAAGGATAAAAAAAATAAGGGAGAAAACACTGTATACATTAGCATCCATAATTGTAATTTGTCTTTGAAAGAGTGAAAGATAATATCTATCATCCTCGGCTTGAGTCCAAGGACAATTTCTGTTACATAAACAATCCAATGTGTATGATGTTGCAATCTTGCCTATCATGTGTGTTATTTAACATCACTAGAACCTAGGTTTCAAGCCCACTCTCTACAAATTTCATTGTATTGGACTTTTGAACCAATCTCATTCTTACTTTTGGGTTTGGGTGCAAAATTGTGACCTTACAACAATTATATAATATTACTGTGTAAGGTAACATTACGGCAAAACAAACATTTTGCCTAACCATAACGTTTGCTACTGAGAATTAATCACGAAAGAAAAATCATGACACTCGAAAATAAAAAATAAAAAAAATGCACGCACCCAAAATTAAGAGAACTGACAGATTCTTTAATGGGGCCAAAGATTTCATCAAACTTGATTTCCTAAAGGCATCCAAATTTCTCTCTTTTCCAGATCTGAATTGTTAACTGAGATTTTGTGAAATGAATAAATGCTTAATGGATTGCTTATATATATATAGATGCTGGGACAGCCAAATGACTGTAGAAGCAAACAGATTTTCGTGTAGGGCTGGGAGTGCGAGTGCGATTAGTTGTTATCCTTTATTTTCATTGTTTTGTTGAGTTGCATAAAATTGCAACAAATTTTTATGATAAAATTAATAGTTTATTTCTTCTTATCAACTTTTTGTTTACTGATTTATCACTTTTATGGATAAAGTTTGATAGACACAAAAATATAATAAATTTAATATAATATCAACTTTTCTTTTTATTATATTCTTATATTATATTACAAATCTCATCACAAGGGCTAACTGATAAGGGTACTTTTTTAATTCATAAAATTTACACCTTTATCTACTAATATTATAACTATTGCTACAGTCATAGGCATATAGATAGATATGGTATATGCATAGCCATTGAAATTTCAAGAATAATTGGAAATATAATAATATATAAATAAAAACTAAATTAGATCACAATTCAAATTTTTGTAGTTGTTAGAAGTATTAGTTAAATGATTAAACTTTTAGAACAATCGGTAATTTAACATGATATTAGAGTATGAGATTCTGTACATCGAGTTTATATTGATACAAAAAACTAAGCTAACTAACTCGCTAGGCACTAACTGAGCACATTACAAGGAACACGTGTAAGAGATAGTTACAAGTGGTTATGGCAAGTGTGAACACTAAAAAGATAAATAAAAGAACAAAAATGACTTGTAGCTCTGTTATATGTACAAAATCATTTTTTGTTGTATAGCCTATGTTTAGTTCTTCTTATCTGATGATTGTAGCTGGTTTTTCTTCTTGCTTTTGGGTGCTGAACTTTGACAAAATTCTCACGTTTTTTGCCTTACTTATTAAAAGGTAGTTTCGATCCACACGTGAAGGGGAGTGTTAGTAGTTTCAACCCACACGAGAAAGGGAGTGTTAGAAGTATTGGTTAAATGATTAAATTAAACTTTTGGGACAATCGGTAATTTAACAGTAGCAAAAAAAAAAAGTGTTTTAAGTTTTGCTTTTAGATTCTAATTTAAAAATTTATTTGAAAATCAAGGAAAGTGACCATATTTTGTAGGCAATATTTTAATAGGAGTTAGAGTTGTATTTTTGCTGAATTATCCTTTAATTTTGTTTCTACTTAAATATAGAGGTGTAGGGGTATTTTTGAACAAAAAAATGAGGATCCCAATTAGAGAAAACCCCTTTAAATAGTAGTATAGATAAATATAGAATAGGTAATATAGATAGATATAGAATTTTTTTCCATTTTTTATTCCTACAGTTTGTCAATTTCTTCTTTTCTTTGTTATTTTTTATATATTAGTATTTAGTTTTACGTTTTACATTTTTATTGATACACAATCATATAATGTACCTATCTTTTTTTTTGTTTTGTTTAATCTATCTTATTGATTTTAGGTTTTGTTGATAATATTTAGATAGACACAACTGTATTTACATTTTCTTTTTCTTCTTTACATCTCTTCCTCTCTCTGTTATTTTTTTTGTTTTTAATTCTATTCTATTTGATTTTAGGTTTTATTAATGATATTTTAAATTATAATACACACAAACACAATAGTATTACGTTTTCTTTCATCTTTTTATTTTTTTATCTCTACGTTTTGTCTAATACACCTCTATTAGTTTAACAATTGGGCTTAATTGTTTTACTATTACTAGCTTTTTTATTAACAGTTTTTAACATATGGTTACATGCAATTTATTTTTCTTATCTCCTTCTCCTATATCTAGGTTGATTGAAGCCAGCCTTGTTAAGCAAAAAGCTTGACGTCAAATTCTTCCTCATGGACAGAGTATAAAGTACATCTTTCAATATTAGCACACATCCATAAGTGAATTTCGAATCGACCTCACCACTCTCAAGAACCTGGGTTTTTCTAGAGTCACCAAGCATTATTGTTTTTTTCTTTTTCAAATGAAGTGTACAACTTGAGCCAATCTTTGTATCATAAGTTGTATCATAATAATTGTTAGGTTCTAAGTACATAGGAACTAATGTTTTAGAACTCTAATTTGTATTGTTGGTAAATCATGATCAAAACACATGTTTATTCTTGTTTTAGACTTGCTCAAAGTAGGACATTTATGTAAAGTTGGAATCGAGTGAACTGTAGAAGTTACTGTATAAATCTGTCTGACTCGATCGATCGAGAATTAGACTTGACTGATCGAGAATCGTGCAGATTGATTTTTTTTGCAGAATTTCCAACTCAGCCCTAAGCCCATATAACATGTAGGGGTATATGTTTTGCCCTAGATATAAAAGGTAAACCTTAGCCACGTTTTTTAGGCTGCTCAGATTGCTATTTGTGTGAATCTTTTATGAGATTTGAGAGCTTGATGATCATTCAGTTGCTGCCATAAGAGCTTAAAGATACACAAGCGGGAGTGCTTGTACTTGCTAGAGAATCCAAGAAAGAAGGAGTTCGTGGTCTCAAGGCTTGCACGTGGTCATGTCAGTAAGTTTTCTACTGGTGGGCAGCAATAGGATGTTAGTGGTCTAAGTCGCTATTGTACAAACTTCGATTCTGTCATAGTAGATTTAGGTTTACCTTGAGGATGGCTAGGTTAAATCCTCCCCGGGCTTTTTACCGATTTGGTTTTCCTAGGTTATCATATCATTGTGTTTTTTATATTTCCGCTGCTTTGCATGATATGATTGTTTTGTGCTAACCTAGACTTACATAATTTATCTAAGTTAATAACTTGGCTAAATAACTAGGTTAAACTGATTATTTTAAATGGTCTAAATTCTATCAATAATCATAAAAATGATCGGCAAGACAATTCAAAAGATAAGAGCAACAATTGTATTCATCTTTTGTATACTTATCTATTTTTGCTCAATTAAGACGAAGTTCTTCATCACTCATCTCATTGATAGAAACCTTGGAAGAATTCTTGTCAATGAAGATGTAGGCAACCTTGAGAAGTCTCAAATAGAAAAGGACATTTCCTTTCCACCTCTTGAAGTGGCTCCCTTAAAACGAAAGGGCTTGTTGAGATCCAATGAGTTGTGAGTTATGTGGGTCGGTTAATGCTAGGTTGTGGGTTTTCTGGTGGTGGCAGTTGCAGTAATGGTGTGGAACAAAGAAAGAGAGGTGGCCGGTTGTGGGCTATGGGGTTTGGTGGGTTTACGGCAGTAGCAGAGGAAAGAGATAATCGGTGGTTGGTGCGATGATCAGTGGTTTTGTGGTGGTGTTTGGTATGGGCTTATTGGGTTGTTTTTGGATTTGGTGGTTGAATATGGTGGTTTGCTTGGTGAATAATGGTGGTCTATAGTAGTGGTTTATTAAGTGAATAGTGATGGTTTTGGCTAGTAGCAAATTTTTTATCTAATGTATTATTTTATTGTGTTGTTATATTATTTTAATCGGTTGTCATATGTAAAAATAAAAATTGGAGTAAGGGCACAATTTGATGCCTAAGCCTGAAGGGAAAAGGATCTAAGCCCAGGAGCCCAATACAATGAATTTGTAAAGAGTGGGCTGGAAAACTAGGCTCTAATAAGTGAGATAATAATGGTAGTAAACCCAGATGACAAGAAAACAAGAATAAAATGGTTCTGCTCAAAGAAGACCATCATCAACACTATCCGAGAAGACCAAAACTTGTATATATTTCTTTTGAATTTGGTTACAAGTATAGTTCTTGGTGCTACATTGTTCCCTTCTTTCCCCTTTTTCTCTCAGATCCTCTTGCAAGGGACTTCTTTCTCCATTATATACTCTGTTTTTTCTTCATCTTCACCCTCCACATGTAAGGCAAGCTGCTAGATTTTATCCTTGTCTCATCAGCACCTTCTTGAAGTCTTTGGGAATAGTAGTAAGGCTGCTGGTTACTGCTCAGGTGTCACCTCTACATTAATGCAACCAGAGGGTTAGCTGCAGAACATTCAAATGCAATGGTAGCAGCTTTCCCTTTGATATTTCTCATCTCTCCTTTGTCCTATGCTCCCCTGATACACATCCTTACCAGTAGAATCTTCCAAAAGGTTGCTCTTAATGGCAAATCGAACCCTCTGACCTCTGCCTTGATTAACCGAGGAGACATTCCTCCTCAGACTACCTCCCCAAGCTTTTCCACTCATAATTTGTCCATGGCGCTTTAATTCGCACTTCTTCCCTATTATCTTCTAGTCCTTGGACTAATAGACGTTCTCGAACTAACAGACGTCCTCGGACAAGGCCTACGGCCCACGGCCCAATATACAATTATGGGCCCTTTATCCCTACAATTAGGATGTAGGGTGTACTGTAAAGTGAGTTGGTATAATAAATAAAATAGTTTTTTAGATGGTAAAATACAACTTTTATACCATCCCCAATACTAATGCTCAAGGTTGCATGATTTTAAAGGGTCTAGTTGCTAAAATAACAACTAGGGGAGTTTTTACATCTCCCAATGCTAATATTCTAAAGTTACATATATGCAACCTTATTGTTTATGGGATTGTAAACAAAAATATAATATAATATTTTGTTGTGGTGGGTGAAGAGAAAAAGGGAAAGAGAGTGAGGATTATTTTTTATTATTTTAATTATTAGATAGTTTATGTTATTTTGTTGGATTGTATGTAAAAAGAAAAACTGGAATATATGGTGAGTTGTAAAATGAGTTGATAAAATAAATAAAATGGTGTTTGAGGATGTAAAATAGGTTTTGTTTTATTTTTTACATCCCCGGATTCTATTGCTCTCATGGATGCTAAAAATTTTACAGACCCATATCCAGATGAAGCTCTATTTTAATGTCTTCGTTGCTAAATTATCAACTAGGGGTTTTGCACCCCCAATGCTAGTGCTCTTAATGTAGCAAAGTGGCAAATGTTTTTAAGAATACAAACCTAGATGAAGTGGGTTTTGAGTATCTTGGTTGTAAAATAGCAGTTGTGGATGTTTTTACACTCCCAATCCTAATGTTTATGTTTAAGGCAAACAAACTTTACCGCTCTGTTATGTATGTGTGCAAGTGACGAAGATGGACGGTGTTAATCTCCTTCTGTTTAATAAAGCCTCTTATTAGGGAAAGGGTGAGGGTTGTACTCATTCTTCTACCATCAACTTTACTAAAGTAAAACTGTTAAACATGCCTTTAGTGTTTTTGTGGGACTATTTTGAGACCTCATACAGTGGCACTCTTATGGTGGGTATTAACAGATTTTAGCTCAAAGATAATAGGTGTTTAAAACAAATCCATATTTCAGCACAAAAAAAAAATCCAAATAAAAGCTTATTAAAACTTACCGGTTAGATTAGGCAACATGGTAATGGGTATATAGATATACCAGAGTATATATAATCCTATTAATGAGAAATGAAACAGAATTTTTATTCAACCGATCAAATAGTGTATCAACCTTAGTTCCATTTTATAGATAGGATAGAATTTCATTAGTTTTTTTTTTCTTTCTTTTTTTGTAAATACTTATAAAGTTATAATGTTCACCCTATGATAATTTCCCTTTTATTACTAGGTCAAGAGCTGATTCTCAAAAAAAAAAAAAAAAAGGTCAAGAGCTTTTCAATGTACGTACAGTTTAAACTGCCAGATTTATTTTTCGACACTAAAAAACTTTATTAGTTAAGTCCATTAACTAGAACCTACTGATTAATATTCAATACTCATTACAATTGTAACGTGAATAAATAATTAATTAGCTGTAGCATACTAACATTATATCCACACGCACCCAAAAAAAAATCCAACTTTCACGTAATAATTTCAATGATCAAAAAGAAAATAAAACAAATTAATGCTCCAGCCACAAATCAACATCAATCTTGTTATCACTTACGAATTTATCTAAGTTATGTGTGGCGAAGCTTATTATCTATTAGGGAGGAAAAGGTGGAAGGTTGGAGATGGGAGGCACACCGATGTAGGAACACACCGATGGTTACCTCATCCTCCAATTTTTACACTGTTTATACAAGTAAGAGACCTCCTTGACAAAGGTACTACACAATGGGACCACGGAAAAATCCATGCCTTATTTGCTACTACTACTTGGCAGGAAATTTTGGATATTCCTTTGAACAGTGTAACCTGCAGAGATAAGCCGGTGTGGTAGGAATAGAATTCAATCTTTCTCAATGAAGACCACCTATCAGGTAGCTCTTCGTCTTAAACAACAACCTGTTGATGAGGACACCCGAGCTAAACAGTGCCACTTGGAAGAAGGTTTGGTCACTCTCCTAAAGTTCGGAATTTTTTGTGAAGAGCATGCTCCAACGTCTTGCTCTTAAAAGACAATTTACAAAGAAAAAATTGAAGGGGGAACCGTGGTGTGAATTTTGTTGTCAACAACCATGCGGAGCCTGTAAGCCACGTCTTGTGAAAATGCCCTTTCGCTAGAAATATTTGGGCAATGGCCAGAGGGAGGATAAAAAATGTACTAATGCAGCCCAACATTTTTTTCGTACTATTTCGGAGCATGCTGCAAGAGCTTGAGTTTTGGATTGTCCTCGCTTGGTCTTCATGACCGTTCTTTCTTTACAGAGTTTTGTATCAATACAAGTTTTCTATCTTTTAACTAAAAACAATTATCTAGGTCGGTTTAGGTTGGTTTGAGAATTGTCTATTTTGTTGAAATTAAAAATATTTTACTGAAAGTATTATAAATAAAAGTAAAAGTTAGCTGATAATAGGACTCGTAAATAGTACCAAAAAGTATAGTAAGACCCATAAATAATACCAAAAATAAATTGAATAATAAAATAAGTTGGTAAAAATAATTTTTGCCAGTGTTTGTTTGGAATCCGATTATTTTGCTAAAACTGAAAAACTTTTTACTGAAAGTATCGTAGATAAAGATAAAATCGTAAATAAAGATAAAAGTTAGTTGAAATAGTACAATGGGACCTATGAATAGTATCAAAAAGTGCAACGGAACCCATGAATAGTAGCAAAAATAAGTTGAATGGTAAAATAAACTGGCTTTTTAATCTGAAGCCAAACGAACACTAAGTGTATGTTTGGATAGTGTTGAAAAGCACTTATCAGTTGCGTCACACGTTTTCCAATGAGTCTCATATATTATTCACGGGACCCACAAGTACTTTTTTTAGTAAAAACTTCAAAATTAGGTCTCACAACACTATTCACACATTTAAAAATTATTTTACTATAGTGTTTTCAATTTTCAACAATAAGCTGTATCCAAACACACTCTAAGTGTGCATTTGGATCCAGCTTATTTTATTATTTAGCTTATTTTTGCTCTTATTCATGGGCCTCATTACACTTTTTGGTATTATTTATAGGTTCTATTGTACTATTTTAACTAATTTTTACCTTCAATTTTAGCAAAATAAGCGAATTTCAAACAGGTTATTTGATGTGTGCAGTGAAAAACAATTAAAACAAACATACAAAATTATTAAATACTATCAAGTCTTTTTAATGGATTAGTGGGCTTTGAACTCGAAGTGTGCCACATGGCCCACTTCCAGTGTCTTATGGGACTAGAGAGATGGCCTTATGCCCTCATTCTTTTTACTCTCCGTTCAACATCCAATTCCATCTCAGTTTTTAACGTCATTAATTTTCTAATTGGAGTAGTCCTGGGTATGACTTTGGTATTCACTTCTAGAACATGGAGGAGTGGAAGGATCTTCACGATTCCAGCCAGGCCCACTCCAGTTGTAATTTTCTGAATTGGTAAATATTTGTTCATATTTTGACCAAATATTTGTTCCACCAACCAATATTAATGGTTGACTACTAAAACAAATCCAACAAAAGCCAATATGCTGAACTAGACCAAAGCTCAAAATCCCCACAGTCGGAACAGATCCGAACACAAAGCTAACAGCAACAAATAAACCACCCTCTACAGCAAATACATGTAGCACAACTCAGATGATACTCTCAAGATGGTGCATTAAGTAGTGCAAAATTAATTCCCCATTAGCAGCAGCGAATATGATTTAGAATTGAGTCATATCTATAGATCTTGCTCTTTCTTCTCACTTTTTAACACTCTGTTGTTCCCAAGAACAATAATTGATAAATAAATTAAATTTCATTACATTCAACTTATCATATAAATAATTAAAAATCACATAAGTTAGATTTACCATAAAATTAGAGAACAATGGAGAGATATTAACTCGATGATACTTCAAATTAATCTCATAACAATATAAACAAACTACCGTCAATTCATATATGTTTTTAAATGGCTAAGTTAAGGACCGGATCAAGTCACTATCTTGAGACAATACACGCATCTACGTGGTTTCCGGTGTAATAATCTAAACATTGTGCTTGCTGCCTCAGGATACAATAATTCAACCACCTTCCCTAATTTTTCTTACAAGTCTACACAACTTGTAGGATAGAAACTCTCAATATTACTTTTCTTTAGCTAGAAATATATGGTATATACAAGATTATTTTATTTTTCATTAAGATGAGAAAACTAACAAAGTAAATATATTGATATATATGTCTATAAAATTTCTCTTCTATATCTCTACATATAAGCTGCATATTATATAGGCTGAAGAAACGTACAATAAAGATCATGTTAATTTGGGTTTTAAAAACATTTACTTTATTGCTGTTATTTTTTAATTTTTTAATTTTTTTAATACAAGATAGAATTCTACTCTAGCCTAATCTAAGTGTATATGTGTGTGAAATTCTATCTTGGAGACTTGAATCTCGGCCCTTATCCCCCACAAGTATTTATACTTGTAGAGTGACCATCGCATTAAAGGTATGCAGTGATTATTGTTGTTATGATTATTCTTAGAATGGATAGTAACGTGTGGCTATTGAATTGCACATAAAAATAATTAAGATACTAGCCTTTTTGAACATAACAATGCAGCGAATACAAAATCCTAATTTGAAAAGTTTCAGCTCTATGACATATAAGTTCGTAGTCAAAAACAATTTTAAGCTATACGTTGGAGCAAATTAAAAAGCTTAGAAAACGGTAAAAGAAAACCAATGCTATTATTAGAGACATTATTATATTGATTGAATTTTAAATGTATAAAACCGATTTCATCATTTCTTTTGAACGACCATTTAATTAAAATTATGATTTTTGTAAAAATATTCGAACACACTGAAAGTTGAACATATTATTAAAACTATTTTCTAATAATCTGTGTGGATCTCAAACTACTGTTCGTGGTGGTGGTTAGGCAATTAGGCTAATGCTCCAGTATATCATTTAGTGGTGAAATTGATAGAATTAGTAGTGAACTGCGCTTTAACGAAAAATTATTTTTTTTTCTCTTAAAATGGGTCTTTAACATAAAATTATTAGTTCTTCTCTAATATTTTAATGGTGGTATTTGTTGAACACTTATTTGCAAAACCATCAATTTGATATTTATTTTTTATTTTTAACAATTTTGGCCTCGATTGAATTAGTTTCTTTATACTAAATATAATTATGATCATCCCAAAATCAGGAAATAGTAATTATGTTATTGGCATGTTAAATGTATTTCATGCAAAATATAGCCACAATGCGTGAAGATTTTTCATATGTTTTGAGCATTTTAAATGTAAAATAAAATTTTTAAAAACTTGTAAATTTTAAACAATTTCAAACCTCGCTCAAAAAAATATCTTCTACAAAGGGCTTAAAAAAAAAAAAAAAAAAAAAAAAAACAGAAAAATTAATGTCATGCTACTTCAATCAAATCTCCAAACTGCTGTACTTGTCTTAAAAAATTTAAAGTAAACTAAAAAAAAAAAATAGAATCCAAAACTGTAAGGCCTGATATAGACATTCAATTAATGACGTGGCCAAAACTGTAAGGCCAGATATAGACATTCAATTAATGACATTGAATAAAATTTTGTCGGCTTGGCTTAGTACTCACTACTCAGGTATGAATCTGGTATTCACTTCTAGAACGTGGAAGAGTGGAAGGATCTTCACGATTCCGGCCAGGCCCACTGCGGTTGTAATTTTCTGCATTGGTAAATATTTGTTCATCTTTGGACCACATATTTATTCCACCAACCAAAATTCTTGGAGAATTATAATGATAAAAAAAATTAATAAAAAGCAGCGTTATATTTCTATATACATACAAAACACTATTCCAAAACCAACCACAAGATTAGATTCATTAGAATGTGTCCTTTTCTTTTGTTTTTGGTTATGCCATGTTTGGACTTAGACCACAGAATGCTTCCATTACCAACCAGAGTTGAAAGGTGTTTTGTCATGATTTTGGTTATACAGTTCAATTTTACTTTTGTTTTGGTGATTTTGTATTTTTGTTTTGGTTCTTAGTATACAGTCATGATCTCGAGTCTGGACGGTTCAATTTGTTCACTACACATCAAACTTTTGGACTACACTACTTCTATTATTATTAACTAGTCTTTTTGTCGGTTAAACTATTATTTGTATTAGAACATCTTTCTTTCTCTTGGGTGTTTGTTTCTCCACAAATATATATATATATATATATATATATATTATTAATTGATTATTACTATTAACTATTCACAAATAAGAATGAAGTAGTTGAGGGTAAAGCCATCCTTTAATTTAATTAAAATTAAATTCAGGAAATCCTATCTGCAAACCAAACGAAGAATAGAATAGATGTTGCTTTAATTTAATCTAGATTAGAAAAATAGTAATAAATAATGAGTAAAAGAAGTACACAGAATCATGTTTCATTTGCTCTTAATCTTATCTACAAACAGCTAAAACGTAAAACAATTTTCTTGTTTCCATCACCGCTTATTCTCCATTAGTTGGGATGGTATTTTAGTATTCACAACTCTCTCTCTCAACATCCATGTAATTGTTTTTGGCAACAACATTCATTTTATAAAAATGGTAGTTTATGTAATATTGCCATCATAGTCATATTATATATGGAACAATTAAGATACTTGTTTTTTATAGATAAACATTGAGCATATAGTGACAAGATATGCAAAATCTCATTCAAAAATATATTAGAAGTTTAAAATATTCTATAAATTCTCAAAAAAAATTATATTCTTTTTAAAATAAATTTGAGTTATAGTATAATGTTAGCTACAGGTAAGACTTGATAATTGTGGAAAACGTTAGAAAGCCTATTTACCACCAAAAAATCTTAGGGTTATTTATTTATTTTTATTGTATATTCAGTAGTTAGTATTTACGTATTAATTAAGGGCAGGTAAGTTTTTCTTAGAGAGCTACGTGAGTGTATAGTATGTTTGTTATTATTATTATTAATATTTTTTTTCTATAATTTGATAGGTGGAGAAGAGGAATTTGAATCTTTTATATCTCCATTGAAAACACTAGGAAGTTTCAATCAGTTAATCCACAACACTTTTGACTAGCTTAGTTAATTTCTTCATTTAACTTAGACTTACTAACTTCTTTTATTAGAACCCAAAAAATAGGTTTACTTTTCACTTTTTATTTTAGAATACTTAAAACACATAGGAAGAGGAAAAAATGTCTAAAATGTCATAAAGAAACTGACAGTAATATAAATCCAAAATGGCCTAATTCTTGAATACACAACACAAGCTTTAACTCTTCACTTAATTGACCAATTATAGTAATCTTATGTTTGGTTTAGGGGAGAAGGAAAGAGAGAGACTAGTTTGAAATTTCACTTCAATCACATTCAACCATTTGAATGTAACCGCAGTAGTCAATAAGTGATTGAAGATTAAAAAGGACTAATTGTCTGGTTGGCCAAAAGCTAAAAGTTTTTAGTTTTTTGCATTTTGTCTCAGTTTTGTTTTTGTAGACAGAATATACACATTCGGGGAAAGACAAGGCATGGGAGAGCAAAGCCCATGCCCTCCAAATCACTTATTCGATGCGAAGAAAACTTGCAATAAAGAAGATAGATCAGGCGAGATGGAGAATTTTTGTCATCCTTACTTTCTATATCAACCTTTTGCATGCGAGAGTTGCTACGTAGATCCACAATATTTTCATAATAAATAATAAGTGATTAGTTGTTATTGGTTATAATTTGAACCTAGCAATGAAATTATTTTTCTTCCCCACTAATAATAACACGTAACAACCTGCTACATAAAATTTGTTATAAAAATGTTATGAACATAGTATTTCTCTTTGTGACATGACAGTGAGAAACTTATTAAATATTTTGGGGTAGTCTTTGTTTTTTATAAACTTCAATTTGGGGTAGTTGGGTAGTTAGTTGTAACAATTTTATATAGATATTATATTGGTAAGAAACAATGGGATTTATTATCGCAGCTAACCATTAAGAACCTTTTACTCCAGATTGAAAAATGGAAATGAGTTCGGAAGCCACCCTCATGAAGTTCAATGACCACAGGAAATTGAAGGCAACTCATCCTCGATGTGCCATGCATGCACTTCATTAAAAAATAAATTGTGGTATTAATACTTGTCCTACGAGAGGAAAAAAAGATTTTATGTCATAGTTACATATGTAATGACACTCTTAGATGGGGATGGAACTCACATGAGAGTGGCATTGAAAATCAGTCCTGCAACAGTTCTTTCCTATTAACAATGCAATATGGCAAGACGGATAAGTGCGTGCCAGTAAAAATAGCACAAAACGCCTTAGCTATATGTGTGTGTATATATTGCAACTTTGCATGTGATGCATGTAACCATTAAGATTTGAACATGGGTAGAGCTCTTACCAAGAGAAACACCATGTTGAACATTCTAGTATAGATGCAGAAACGAAAGCATAAAGTATAGAACACAATAATACACGAAGGTGAAGCCTAATGGCCTACATCCACAGAGGAAATCCTAAAAGGCTACATCAATAATATATTAGAATATAGTATATATCTTGTATTACAATGAACCATAACATATGAATATATAGTAAACTAAACCCTAGACAAATAGACTTCTAGTATAAGCAGAAGACTTGACTTGCACATAAAGTAGAATTAGGCTTGGACCTATGGTAATAAGCTAATATATCTCTAACATCAACAAATTAACTAATTTGTACCAAAACTCATGGAATCACAAATGTGGATCAAATGTCTGCTCTCATTTCTTTCCTTGTCTTCTTGGAGTCTTGCACTCTAGTCCGGTCACCGGCAGATGAAGGGAAATACAACTATACAAATAATTGCCTTTATTTTCAAAAGACTTGCACACTACACTATTACAGGCGTGCAAGTAGCAATCATGCGCCCCTATTAATGACCTCTTAAAGTCCGAAACTTCAGAAAGAAGATGAGCCAAGTTGTTTTTGTCTACCGTAGGTGATGTTTCTCATTGCTGGTGCACCTCACAATGCGCATGCTCAAAGCTGTGCTAGCTTGATTAGACCAAGTAACTTAGTATCAAATTATTGATTTCATTATATGAAAAAAAGGAGAGCATAGAATCATTTATTGGAATTGTAGAGCTGGTGAGAGAAGCAACCTTGAGAAAGTCAATTCCTTTTTCCTTTTCCTATAAGCTACGTAATTCAATTCTTTTTTCTTTTCTTTTCTTTTTTTTTTTGGTGGTCAAATTCAAGAAATATTTGTTTATTTCACAATTCTCATTGATAATAATATATGTATTAATAAATCCAAGTCACGCTTAACACAGCCAATTTTATAATTTACTTATTGGCATGTTAAATGCATTTCATGCAAAATATAGCCACAATGCTATGAAGATTTTTCATATGCTTTGTGCATTTTAAATATAAAATAAAAAATTTAAAATTTTGTAAATTTTAAACAACGTCAAACTTTGCTCAAAAAAAATCTTTTACTGTGTGCTTAGGAAAAAACAAAATTAAAGTCAGGCTACTTCAATCAAATCTCCACACTTCTACCACCTATAACTTGCCACATGGCGAAATGGTACAAAAGTAGCGATCTTAGCATTTGTTCATAGAGGATAGGAATTAGGAATCACCGTTTCAAACCTGAAAAAAAAAAAAAAATTAATAAAAAAATTCTAATAATGGTAGTACTATTAAAAAAATTACTTCAATCAAATCTCTACATTTCTACTAATTATAACTCGCCACATGGTAAAATGATACAAAAGTAGCGATCTTAGCATTTGTTCACAGAGGATAGGAATTAGGAATCACTGTTTCAAGCCTTAAAAAAAATTAATAAAAAAATTCTAATAATAGCAGTATTATTTTAAAATAGCTCATGCGACAAAATATCATTGCCTTGGCCCACTTAAACTAGAAGTCTATATAGTGGGACTACCAAAGCTACTTGGAGTTATCCATATGAATATAAGATTTTAAACTGAAGCGCCACAACTCGAACCACAAACTCGCAAGATAATAGTTCAAAGGACTTTACCGTCAGATGCGCCTGGTTTAGCTAATTAGTCACAGTAATAATGGCATTACTGTAAATAATTAGCTAAACCCGGCGCATAGCTCTAACCACGAAGGGGCGGCTATCATCACAGGCTTGTGGACAGTGAACCCCCAAACAGGCAATGAATTCACTCACCTACACGTGTCCCTTCATCCGGTGGCTATCACCGGCATGACAGGTTTCCGTTGTCGAAGTTATAAACCACAAAAAAATAATGACACATTTTTCATTTCTTCTTCAAGAAAAGAATTGGAGAGAGAGAGAGAGAGATATTCATCTAATCCTTCCTGAAGAATCAGACCCTCTCTTTCTCTGTGTCTCTAATATCTTAGCCGTCCAATCCTTCCTCAACGGTCAGTTATTTTTCTGTTTTTTTCTTCATCTTTTTTTCCTTTCACTTTCTCTTTGTATATACATAGTCATAATTTGTATATATTTAGAGATAATTAGAGTTGCTTTTTTATATGAAACTTGGTGGGTCTTTGATGCATATACTATAGTGATTTTTATTTTCCTGTTTACACTTCTGGGGATTGAATTTAATAGCTATTTGGTAGTTTATCTTGTTAATTTGGGTTTTTGGATTAATGGGATATGCATAGTTTTGCTTGAAGGGGATGTTTGTGGTGGTTCTTTGACTATAAAGTTTGTATTTTTGTTGTGGGAAGGCTGCTTTGTTTCTTTACCCCCTCTGAATTTTCAAAAAAAAGATGGTATCTTTAACTAGTATATAAGTTTTTTGTGGTATTTTCATGTGTGAGTTGGTTTTCTGTTAAAGAAGGTTGGACTTTATTGCTAAGAATCCCAATTGGGTATATAGGTTTTAAAGGTATATAGTTGGTCAAGCTTGGTTCATTTTCTGTTCAATTCACCAAGAGTTTAAAAGGGTCTGTTTCATTAGGGAAATTTGCTAAATTCTAAGTGGGTTTTGAGTGATTGACACTTTTTGAGAATGGCTGAATCGATTACTACAACATCTATTCTTGGGCATCGACCATTGTGTCAAGGGGCTTTTGTCAAGGATGTTTCATGCAAATGGAGATCTTCGGGTAATTGCCGGTTCCGGATTACAGAATTTCTTGGTAGAAGGCTTGTTGCTTCTCCTATTTTGCCAAGATTGAGAGCTGATCGGGTGGAAATTTCATCAATTAAGGCCTTGGCGATGGAGCTGACTAAAGAGGCATATTCATTCAGAGAAGAGAGAATTCCTAGTGACTGGAATTATGAATTTGACAATGACTTTGACCGAAAACCTGGTCTGTGGCCACCCGAGAACAAAGCTGACAATCCTTCACTACACAATCCCCTCCTTAGACAAGAAAGAATGGGATCTGGTTGGTTAGGTGCCATATTTGAATGGGAAGGAGTCTTAATTGAAGATAATCCTGATCTTGAGAAGCAAGCTTGGCTGGCTCTTTCTCAAGAAGAAGGAAAATCTCCTCCCCCAGCTTTTATTCTTAGAAGAGTAGAAGGCATGAAGAATGAGCAGGCAATATCTGAAGTTCTGTGCTGGTCAAGAGACCCAGCACAAGTGAGAAGAATGGCTGATAGGAAAGAAGAGATATACCAGGCTTTACAAGGCGGGATTTATAGTCTACGAGCTGGGTCAAGAGAGTTTGTGAATATCTTGATGCATAACAAGATACCTATGGCATTGGTTTCTACGCGTCCTAGAAAAACTCTCGAGACTGCAATTGGAACAATTGGCATTGAAGGCCACTTTACTGTGATTGTAGCTGCAGAGGATGTTCACAGGGGGAAACCTGATCCAGAGATGTTTGTGTATGCAGCACAGCTTCTAAAATATATTCCTGAGCGTTGCATTGTGTTTGGGAATTCAAATCAGACAGTGGAGGCTGCCCATGATGCACGGATGAAGTGTGTTGCTGTTGCTAGCAAGCATCCTGTCTATGAGCTTGGGGCTGCAGACTTGGTGGTGAGGCACCTAGATGAACTTTCAGTGGTTGATTTGAAGAATCTAGCTGCTATTGAATCTGCTGAATTTGGGCCTGGAGAGCCAGAGTTGGAGCTGGAGGAAGAAGATGTTGACCCATCTTCATCAACCTTGACAGAAGTTGATGATAAGTTCTGGTAACCCATAAAATGTACAGTTCTATATTCTTAATCTGATTCTTGACGATAATTGTTCTATGTTACTGTGTATAAGAAAAATAGAGGGGGAAAAAAGAAAAGGGCAGAAAAGATAAAGATAACAGGTGGTCTGCATTGGACTACCTTAATGTCATCATGTATGTACTTCCTGTACAATAAGCATTTGGAATTTCCCACATTTCTTTGATGGTGCTTCTCTCGCAATACAACTTTTAGAACAATTGAACCAATTGTAATTGGAAAATTGATTCCTGAATCTTTAATTGGTAATAGGATAGACAGGAAGATAATGAGCATATTGTTAAAGATGTAATTACTATAAAATCAGTCTCTGATTGTACATTTCCTAGATTTATGTTAGGGATATATGTTCAAGGTCTTGTAGCTTGCTGGTTAGCCCAGTATTATTCATTAGACTTCTAGAAAGCAAGAAGTGCCGTTTCTTTTCAGAAGAAAATTATTTTTTCTGTTAAACAAATAGAAGCTTCACCATAACCAATCTTTGAAATAATAGAAAACATCTGCTGTTTTAACTATAGCTGCTTACTACATGGCAATTCTTCTTGTGAGATTGCTTTACAGCATCTTGGTTTGTTGAAAAGCTATGGTGATAATTATATTTATTCTTTGAAGATCAGTGTTCATGGGGTTGTGGTTTTCCACACGTCTCTGTTTTAACTTTTTTGCTGCTGTATGTTGGGCTTCACTTGTCATGCTTGCCAAAATGTGAAGTAATCAGCAACTATTTCATTCTTATTATCAAATTTTTTTATATAAATAAGCGTGAGCTACTGGAATGAATTGATTTAAGATTTGGCACATATGAGAATTTTTGTTCTACTGATGGATGCAAAACTAGTTAAGTTGTAGCGGGTTTTACTTAATATGCCGTTTATATAGGGGAAATTATATTCTGTTTTTACCTCAATTTGTCTCCCCATTTACAATGTCCTTTAAACTCTCAATGGGGGGATTGTAAATGGGGTGAAAGTTTAGGTGGAAAAGTGTAATTTGCCCTATATATATAATTTTCTTTTTTTCAAGTTACATTTTTTTTCAAAAAAATTGTTGCAAGTTTACAACCCTGGCGGATCTTTATCAGGTCAATACTTTGGTGTTTTTGATAACTTTGTGGGGAAGAATGGCCATTAATTTAAAAATGGATTGTTCCGGGAATGATTGTTTGCCATAGTTAATTCAATAAAATTAAGAAGGCAACTATACAGACATTCATATTCTCGGGTATTATGGTATCTGGAATTTTTTATTATTCTATCGCTTGTTAAGAATTTTTTTTTAAAAGGCTGAAATCTAGCTTTGTTAATCACCTTCATTGTCATCTAAAACGTTGCTCTTCTGGTTTCAAAATGGATTTGCAACGTTTCCGCTGTTGTATCAAGCTCATGAATAAGTTTACTCTTTTCTTTTCTTTTCTTTTTTTTGTTTGATTGATGAATTGAAAAAATCATTGAAGAAGGAAGCTAGTACATAAAAACCAGAGAAAAGCCACACGCGCACCCAAAAAAAACAAAAAAGTTGGGGACGAGGAGGCTTAGAAAGCCCCCACCACAATACAAAAAGGAGAGGGGCCTGGAAGGGGAAGCCGAGCTACAACAAAATTTGGAAGAGCCCATGAGGTGCTCTGTTAGAACTCCTAAAGGGTCCAAGAAAACAAACAAGTATCAAGACAATCATCAACCACTCCTGTAATATTCTAACTGACAGCATTAGATTTGAGCAAAATTTGGGCCTCTACAGTGTAAACATTCGAGGCAACACCTTTCTACCTGCGCATTTGTGGCTTTAATGGTTTTTGCAACTTGTAATGCCCATTCAGGGGGGCCTAGGCCATTGCTTAGGGCCCTCACCAGAGGGAGACCCCAAATTTTGGGATAAAAATTTATTTATTTATAATAATAATAATAAATGTTTTTTGGAGATATAGAAAAAAATAATTTTGTTTTACATTTTCTTTCTACTTTTAAGATGTCCTAAAAAATTGAGTGATGTTGGAGATAAGACAACTTCAAATAAATAGGACCTATAAATATGTTTCACTTATCACAAAAAGTAGTTCATAGGAAAATACTAGAAATACTATAAATTTTACTTTAAAATCTTTACAAATTGATTTAACAAGCAATATGATTTGTGGACTTTTTTTTTAGAGAGTTTCAACTGATAGCATCCGCTCCTGATGATCTATGAACTTCATGAACCTATAAGATGCATATTTGAATTATTTTTTGTGATTGGTGATATATCTTTGTAAGTCTTGTATTGTGAAATTTATAATACCCTTAGCATTATTCATTTAAATTTTTGTTATATTATTTATATATTTTTTTTTTTTGTAGTAAAATTTAATATAGTTTTAACCAATTATATATATATATATATATATATAATATTAAACACAATAATATTATTTAAGTGTAACAAAAAGAACCCATTTGAATATATTGCCTTTAAATGGACACGCCTGTCCCATTTCAAAGCAAAAGCTTCTGCTAGCACTGGAATACAGTCGTTATTCTGGATATTGCAGTATCCAAGACAGGCCTTGTGGCCATTTATGTTATCCACTTGTTTGAAAATATTTTACACAAATAAAATGTATGGGACTATGGGTCATGTCGCAATAAGCACTACAACAAACATTAGTTATTTCAACTCTCTTTTATCGAGGGTTTACTAAAATCTGTCGATACAATCTATAAATAAAAATGCGAAAGGTAATATTACTAAACTTTATTTCAAAAATTATTTGGTCCCTCAAAATAAGTTAAAACACCCTTGAAATAAATGTGAAAAAAAAATAATCCAGTTTTGTACCAAAACATTTACATTTTCAGCCCACAACCCTAGACAAAATGTTCAGCCCTTGAAAAAAGCCCACAACAAAATTTAAAAAAATAGCCCAGAACACCAACAAACACAAACCCTAATTTCGTCTTTGATTTTTTTGTTTTTTTGGTTTACCAAGAAATCCTTACTGTGAGTACTACTGTACTACCATCACACTTTCTATACCTGCATTACTCTGTTTGGTTCCTCTAAAAATATGAGAAAGCAAACTTTTTTTTAAAAAAATTTAATTATCGATTTCGCCCCGTAAACTCATTTTCTATGTCTGCGCTATGTTTAATTTTTGGTAGATTTTAGGATTTATTTATTTATTTTGGTCTAGTTGAATAGCGTGATTTTTTATTTATTTATTTTGGTCTAGCTGAATAGCGTGATTTAAGTTTTAAGCTCTTCATTTCCTGGATTTTTCTCAGCAACCAAACAGAGTCTGCTTCAATTTGTTTATTTGTTTTGGTTAGGTTCATCCACAGCGTGTATTGGAGGAAGATGAAGTGGTGTCATATGCAGAGTTTTGTAATATTTTATAGCAATTTTGCGTATTATGGCTCATTGGGTCTATTGATAATTAGCAATTTTGCATTCTAGTTTTCTTTCATTTATCTTGGTCTGGAAAGTTTTTATTTTTGTTTGGTTTTCCAACATTAGTTCTTTCTAGAAATTGAATGCCCTTGATGTCCATTAGTATGGAAATTTTGATTTTGTAGTGACATAACTCTTTAGCCTTCAACTCCGCTATTTTGAAGGCATAGAGCTTGGCTTTGAGGTTGGTCTCTGCTTTGGTGCTGAAGCATCATTCAAAGATTTTGTTTCCTACTGTGGATTTAGCTTTAAAGGCAACAGCCCCTCTCCTGGCATGTGTGTGGCAAACTTTATTAAATTTTATTAGGAGCTGCCAATCTGAGATGTGTGTTCTGTTGTGGTTTGACGGTTTCCTTTGGTTGCTTTGGTTTTGATGATCCAACAAAGTTTGACAATACTTGCAAATCATAGTTTTGGATGTTAGTAGTTTCCAAAAGGGTTTGGTGTTTTGCCTTGATGGATGATCTGATTTCTATGTATACGGATGGTCTAATGGGTGATGAAGCCTGCTTCCATATAATGTATATGATCCTCTGTATGCGGCTGCTTATTCAAGATACAACTAGTCAACCAATTGTGCAATGACTACTGCTGTAATTCTGTGGGCCTGAGGCTAAGATCAAATCCCAACCATATGGCCCTTGCGAAGGGACATTTAAGAAAGAGATGATGAATAGTTTCCTCTTCCTCATGGCAAAAAGGATAAAGGGGTTGAGTAGATATGCCTCTTTGGATTTGGGAGGGGGTGTATAGATTTTGTTCACACCTAAGTAGATTAGAGTTTTCTAACTAGATCAGCTTTTTAAGAATGAGTGATAGGATCAATAAGCTTAGCTACTATTGTAGATTGATGTTCAACTAAGTTGGGATTACTGTTTTGCACTTCTCAGTTGTGGAAATGTAGCAAAAGTCCTACTTTCTTTTCATTCTTTTGACTAGTGATCAAGAAATCTTCTATGACTTTTGCTTATTTCCACTTCAACTCATTCTTTTAGATTTGTACCTTATTTATTTGTTGAGGACATATTCAGTCATTTGTTTCCCTGCTTTGAGCCTTTGGTCAAGAAGCGTCAGGATGGCTTTTAATCTAATACTTGTTTGGAGATTCCATGAATCAGAGCACTCATGCGCTTTGATAAAGGGGCAAGAGATCAAGATGAGATACAATATAGTATTTTTAATTTCTTATCCTTTTTTGGGGGAAGGGGGGTGGGATGGTTGGTATTTCCTTGCACCATTGATCCCATTCTATCCACTATGTCATGCCTTATACAGCTATCACTCTTTTGACAGTTGACTAGATTCTATTATTTTTTATTTTGCAGCTTGCCTAGACCTACTACAACTTCTATCAGTCAACACCAACAAAATTGGCCTGGGAGAATTATTTCTTTCATCCTGGGCAGGTGAGTTATCCCTATTCTTGTGATATACAATGTTTTTGTCTCTGTGCGTGTGTCTTACACTACATCCATAAATACTTGTTTTAGGACATGACTATGGACTTCTACGTAAGTAAATGAATGCAACAATTTTTGTTGTTAGTGTTGGTTTGGATATGCTTATTTACTTGAAGTATTAAGACATGTCAAGGTTTGGGTTTGTTTATTCACTTAAAGCTTTAGGATCTCTCCTATTTGAGAAAGTGAAGTTCTAACAAACATGAAACTACAAATAAATAAGTTAAATAAACTTAAAAATGGCAGCAACATAAAGTTGATTGATGACAATGATGCTACAACAACTACTTTTGATATTTACTTATAGAATTTTTGGGTTGTTTTTGTTGTCTAGTTTCTGACAGTTCTTAGCAGTCACTTCTCGAAAAGTTTCTACTCAACTTGCCAATGAGTTTCTGATTTGCTACATTAACACGTATATGCACTAAATAGTAAATACACTTTCTAAATGACCAAAATAAATTTTTAACCAAAAAAAAAAACTCTTTATAGTCATAGAAACAATGGGCTGGTAGATTGTTTCTGATTCCTCTTTTATCATATCCGTAGAGCTTAAAATCATCAAGTACTTTATTCTATTTTGTGTTTTTTATCTATTGTATTATATAATGTCTCAAACTCTACATTGAAATATTCTTTTATGCAGGCTTTTCCACTAGATTTAGTACTCTTTTCCACTATGAGTTATATCACCTCGCAATCAACCCAATCTAGTAGTGTCACTAAGGTATAAAGATCAACTCAAGCTAGTCACTGTTTTAGTACTATTAGATAAATTTGGAATGACTTATTGAGCTGTTTATGTGAATAGAATAGATAGGTGCTAGTTTGCTTTTGCAATCTTTATCTTGAAAAATCTTTGAAAATATCCTTCGTCCCAAATTCATATTCCATCATCTAAGATACATTTCCAAGATTTGTTTTCTATCTTGGAAAATATGCAACAAACTATTAATTTTTATGAAACCATCAAAACACTAGCTACTAGAAAAGGATTTAAAATCCCGATTACCAATACTAAGTTGTCTGCCAATTTTGATTAATTGTTTCATTTAGATCACATGGAACGATGGTGAAGGCTGTTTGATTTGATCTGGGTATGTTGAAAGATGGACTTTTTTTTTTTGGTTTAACATATCTAAGCAAAGATTGTTAATGATTGTGACCCCTGTTCTGGATTTTAAAGTATGGATGTTAAATTTGCTTGCTTGGTTAATATTGATTGGGTTAATCTAACTTTTAGATGAGAGTTTACATGAATAGGAGTTTCTCTTTTCATGTTAAATTTCTTTTCTTTTGGGGTTTCTGTTGGGTGTGGGATTGGAATATCCTTTTCCATGGAGTATTGGTATTCCTCTCTTCCAAGTTTTCTTCTTTTTGGTGAATGACGTTTCTTTAATCAACATTTTTTATTTAGATATATGAACTCTATTGTGCCTTTTTTGTTCTTTTTGAAATTGCGGGTATCTTGAATTTGATATTGTGGAAAGGTGTGTAGATATATTTGCTGGGAAATTAACAAACTTTTGATACCATTCTCTCTTTTTCAGAAACTTGAGGGCGCCCATAATGGCTGAAATGTTCAATTGTATTAGTTGATAACTTCTTTCTTTGGAGATGATGATAAAGAATAAAATGTATCAAAACTTTTAACTCTTGGACATATTTGGTCTTTGTACAAAGTGTGGTTATTGATATCTTCTCTTAAACAATAATTGACATATCGACAGTTTGTATGCGGCCCATAATTTGTTAATTTGTAGGTTTGAGTTAGAGATCAAAAAAAGTATAATTGTAGCAATATACAACTTTTGTTGTACATCAATATCATAGCATATCATCTCAACAATTGTGAATGTTTATGTGTGTGTGTGTATATATATATATATATATATATTTTTTTTTTGTGCATGATTGTGGTTTTTTTTTAATAAAATAAAATAAAAACTTATTTTGAGGGTCAAGAGACCCCTTAAATAACCTCATTTACCAAGGCTTGTAAATATAAATCTTTTAAATCTTGATAAAAGGTTATTTAAGGGTCTCTTGACCCTCAAAATAAGATTAGAGCACTTGTTTTGAGGGCCACGAAGGCCTTCAAAATTCCCTTTTCAACGGTATATGTTTCAAAGGTCATCAAGGTCAACTCTTAAAATAATTTTTTTTCAAGGTTTTTTAATACTTTGGCAGCGTTTGGTTTGTGCGTCTAGCGTTTGCGTTTCCCCTTCTTTCTTTTTTTTTTAGCCGTAATATTTGACTTTTCAGTAACTTTTCAGCAACACCAGTGGGTCCTGTGCACTGTTCACAAGACCCACAAACCTCACTTTTCAGCAATTTTTTCATTAAAAAGGGTCTCATTGTATTATTCATGCATTTAAAAATTATTTTGCTACAGTATTTTCAATTTTCAGCTGTATCCAAATAGACTTCTTTTTCAAGGGTTTTGACCCTTGAAAAAAGTCAGATTCGTTGCAGCGAAGGTTTATTTCTTGACTATTAGAAAAAGCGCATGAGCTAATCAATCATTTATGAAATATGAAGTATGAACCTTTTTGTTAGTGTATAGCTTAGATTAGATTAACCCATTGGGCTTGGCCCAGTATATTGTACTTGTAGTTTACTCATATTACTTGTACTGCACACATACCTAGCCTATATAAGGCTCTCTATTGTACATTATTACATACATCTATATACACAGACTATTCAGTCCTTGTCTTTCACTTTATATTTTTAACATGGTATCAAAGCCATTCTTCTAACTTTTTGGTTCCTGTGGACATCTCTGGCGTTCTTCCGCTGCCCTCGCCTTCATCCAGTAGCTACTGTCAGAAAAGAGTCACCGCCGTCACGCCCACAATTCCTACACCTCTCGGATCTCACTATTCTGTTCATTTTACTGTCAAAACAAAGACATACAGTGACAGAACAGCCAAACCCAAGCAAAACCTGACAAAGAACAGCCAGAAAAGAGCTTGCACGCGCCCACACGCGCCGCCCAAAGTTTCTGACTGTCGAACACGCACTGCACGCGCCTCCACGCGCCACCAGAGTCCTCGCACGCGCCACACGCGCCGGTTCCACGCGCCTATACTCGCACCACGCGCCCCACGCGCCAGGGACCTTCAACGTCTCTGCCACGTCAGCCCTAAGCTGACGTCATCTTGCTTACGTCAGTGTCTGCGTCATCTGCCTACGTCAGCACATGTCAGCCGTTGACCGTTGATTTTGACCGTTGACTTCGACCGTTGACCGTAAACTTTAACCGTTGACTTTGACCAAAGTCAAAAAATTTTGACAAGGCCTATCTTGCTCAGTTTTTCGCGTAGATTCCGATTTTGGGCTCCGTTTTGCATTTGAGGTTTCTAAATCTCATTTTTTGGGTATTTTTCCTCATTATGGCTCAACAAAATGATCGAGATATCATACGTCCTATCACCATTATGTTGGATGGTCCCACTAGCTATCATGCATGGTCTTAGAATATGACTGTCTTCCTGAAGGGTCGTAAACTGTGGAGATATGTGACTAGTTCAATTCCTAAGCCAGTACCAAATCCTAAGTCCAAAGCCACTACGGCTGAAGATGATTATGAAGAATGCCTAGAGGAATGGGAGAGTATTCAAAGTAAGATCTTATCTTGGTTTATCAATACTTATGCTCCCTCCATTCATAATCTTCTTCCTCGTCTTGAGACTGCTGAAGCCGCTTGAAAATTTTTGGCTAATCGCTATAATTGAACTAATGATTCAAGCTTGGAGTTCCACATTGAATCAAAACTTTATCAAATGCGCCAAGAGACAGGTCAGTCTATTTCTGATTATTACTCTCAGACTTCTACTATGTGGGAACAACTTTCTGCTGCAGATCATCCACTAGTGTGTTCAAAGGACATTGAGCTCTTTGCCAAATATCGAGATCATCGAAAATTCATGCACTTCATGATGGGTTTACGTGAGGATTTTGAGCCTACTAGGGCTTCTCTGCTTAGCCGGTTTCTTACTCCTTCTCTTGATGCTGCAGTCAAGGAGCTCATTTCTAAGGAGAATCGTCGGCCTACTCATCACATGTCATCATCTGATCATGTATTGGCTACACCATCTCCACAGCCTCCCATTGCTGCATTCACTGCTCCTCCACGAATAAACTCTAGGCGTACCACCTCTCAGTCTTACAAAGGTACTCGCTGTGAGTTTTGCCGTGCTAAAGGCCATGATATCTCAGTTTGTCACAAACTACAGAAATTTATGCAAGAGCAGAATAAAGCTTCTCTTCCTCGGGCAGTTGCTGTACATCCTCCAGATCCATCAATTCCTAGAGGTCCATCTTTAGCTTCCTCACTTACTACGGTTGATATTGAGGTAGCTGTTCAACAGGTTTTATTCGGAACTTCTACTGCCCTTTCTGTCACCTCAGGTAAACAACCTTGGTTTTTTGATACTGCATGTTGTAACCATATGACTCCTGATGAATCCCAATTTTCTGATAAGGCACCCTTAGCACACCCTGTCACTATTTACACTGCTGATAGAACTCCTATACCTGTTAGTCATAAAGGAACAATCTCTTCTCCTAGTTTATCCCTTAGTGACACCTTTCATATTCCAAAGTTATCCCTCAATTTGCTTTCTGTTGGTCAACTTTATGAATTAGGTGTAGATCTTCTCTTTACTAATCATGGTGTGGATGTGCAGGATCCTCGGACGGGTCAAGGACTTGGGACAGGGCGTAAGGTTGGTCGCATGTTTGAGGTTCATGACTTGAAGATTCCTTCATAAGTTGTTTCTGCAGCTGCTACCATTACCACTTCCTCACTTAATCTTTGGCATGCTCGTCTTGGTCATCCATCCTTATCTCGTCTTCAATTGTTAGCTTCTCAAGGTCATTTAGGTTCAGTTCAGTTTCAAAAATTTGATTGTACTTCCTGTCATTTTGGCAAACAAGCTAAATTGCCCTTTAATAATAGTGACTCTTTTTCATCTGCACCTTTTGATCTTATACATTCTGATATTTGGGGTCCTGCACTGGTTCCTACTGAGGGGGGATCTACATATTTTGTCATATTTGTGGATGATTTCTCTCGATATACTTGGATTTATCTGCTCCACCATAAGTCTGAACTTATGTCTATTTACCAAACATTTCATAAAATGGTTGAAACACAATTTAATCGCACTGTCAAAGTCTTTCGATCAGATAATGCCCAAGAGTATAATGATAAATCTTTCCTATCCTTTTTAAACATCCATGGTACCCTTCCTCAGCGGTCTTGTCCTTACACCTCTCAACAAAATGGACGTGCAGAATGAAAATATCGTCACATTCTTGATGTTGTCCGCACCCTTCTCATTTCTGCCTCTCTTCCTGAGCGCTTTTGGGGTGAGGCAGCACTCACTGCTGTGTACACCATTAATTGTATTCCTTCACCCACTACACATAACAAGTCACCATTCGAGCTTCTCTATGGTCAAATCCCTGACTACTCATCTCTTCAGGTTTTTGGTTGTGCTTGCTTTGTCTTTCTTCCTCCTCATGAACGAACAAAACTTCAACCTCGTGCTTGTCTCTGTTGTTTCCTTGGTTATGGTGTCTCTCAAAAGGGGTTTCGCTGCTATGATCTCATTTCTCATCGGCTTCGTGTCTCTCGCAATGTTGAGTTTTGGGAACATCGTCCTTTCACTAGTCTTCAGCAGTTCCCTACATCCTCTTCTTCTGAGTCTCCCATTTTTACCGATCTTTTCCTCCCTCTCTATCCTGAACTTGTGGAGGATTCTTCTATATCGGCTGCCTCTCCAGACGACTCATCTCCGGCTCTGTCCCCGGCATATGACCCGCCTGTCTTGGATCCTGTGGCACCACCCTCTCCTGAGTTACCTGTTAGTCCTGAACTTCGTCGTTCCACCCGGGAAAGCATTCCTTCCCCTTATCTCACTAATTATCATTGCTCCTTTGCTCTTGCCACCCTCTATGAACCTCACACCTATCGTAAGGCCCATACTGACCCTCTTTGGCAGCAAGCTATGAATGAAGAACTAGATGCCCTTCATAAGAATCACACTTGGGATATGGTTGATTTACCCCCTAGTCAGTCTGTAATAGGTTATAGATGGGTTTACAAGATCAAGACCGAAGCTAATGGATCTGTTGAACGATACAAGGCTCGTCTCGTTGCCAAGGGCTTTACTCAGGAGTATGGCATTGACTATGAGGAAACATTTGCTCCTGTTGCTCGCCTTACATCTGTTAGATGTCTCATTGCTATAGCTACTGTTCGCCGTTGGCCTCTTTATCAAATGGATGTGAAGAATGTTTTCCTTAATGGAGACCTCCAAGAAGAAGTGTACATGCAACCACCCCTTGGCTATCCACACTCAGGCAGTCAAGTTTGTCGCCTTCGTCGTGCTCTTTATGGCCTCAAGCAGGCTCCTCGAGCTTGGTTTGACAAGTTTAGCTCAGTTGTTGCTCAACAGGGTTTCACTTCTAGTCCTCATGACACTGCTCTTTTTGTCCGACGATCCTCTACTGGCATCACTCTTATTCTTCTTTATGTTGATGATATGATTATTACTGGAGATGATTCTGCAGGTATCCGCTCTCTTCAGTACTTCCTCAATCAACATTTTGAGATGAAAGATTTAGGCACTCTCAGCTATTTTCTTGGGCTTGAAGTTACCTCATCCTCTGATGGATACTATCTTTCCCAAGCTAAATATGCTTATGATCTTCTCTCCAAAGCCAGTATCACCGACAACAAGACTGTTTCCACTCCTTTGGAATATAATGCAAAACTCACACCTATGGATGGTGAACCTATATCTGATGCTACACGCTATCGTCAGTTGGTTGGTAGTCTGATCTATCTCACTGTTACTCGTTCTGATATCTCACATGCCGTGGATATGGTTAGTAAGTTCATGGATGCCCCTCGTTCTGTTCATTATGCTGCAGTTCTTCGGATTCCTCGCTATGTCAAGGGCACACTTTATCATGGTCTCCACTACTCATCTCGGTCTTCTTTCAAGCTTCATGCTTACTCAGATGCAGACTGGGCAGGTGATCCGACTGATCGATGCTCTATTACAGGTTTCTGTTTCCTATTAGGTACTTCCCTTATATCATGGCATAGCAAGAAGCAAGATGTGGTTTCTCGTTCCAGTACTGAGGCTGAATATCGTGCCCTTGCCGACACCACCTGCGAGCTTGTCTGGCTCCGTTGGCTCTTGGCTGACATGGATGCTCCCTAGCCCACTGCCACTCCTCTTTATTGTGACAATCGTAGTGCCATTTACATTGCTCATAATGATGTCTTCCATGAACGCACTAAGCACATTGAGATTGACTGCCACATCACTCGCCAGCATCTCAAGAAAGGCAATCTCAAGTTATTCTCTATCTCCTCTGCTGACCAGCCTGCTGATATCTTCACCAAGACTCACCCGCCTGGTCGTCTTCGAGATCTTATATCCAAACTCCAGTTGGCTTCCTCCTTGCCACCTTGAGTTTGAGGGGGGATGTTAGTGTATAGCTTAGCCTAGATTAGCCCATTAGGTTTGGCCCAATATATTGTACTTGTAGTTTACTCATATTACTTGTACTGCACATATACCTAGCCTATATAAAGCTATCTATTGTATATTATTACATACATCTATATACACAGACTATTCAGTCCTTCTCTTTCACTTTATATCTTTAACAAAAAAAATAAAAACCAAAGTATTGATTCACTTATGGAAATCGGATCATGTCAAATTACTTCAGTTCAGAAAAACGAAATGTTGAGTTCTTCAAATCTAAGTTCTATATGCTCCAGTTTCTCAAAAAAAAAAAAATTGTTCTATATGCTCCACTATAATTGCACAGAAACTTAAACGTGATGTAATTAATACCATGCAAGCCATTATTATTGTTTTGGTAGAAACAGCGCAAGCCATAATGGTGACACCGATCGTTTACCTAAAGCACATATGTTACACATAAGCGATCATGCAATTACAACATTTTTCTTGTGATTAATTATTAATGGTAGAAAAGATGATCATCGATGACGACGATGAGTAACTTGTGTGAGTCAGGCTTAAGCAACAATTCATTGTTTTTCTTCAGAGTACGCAGGTAGCTACATTCGACTCGGAGCTCTTAGGGATCCTATGGCCTTAGCAATCTGTCTGAGCTCAAACTTCTGAATCTTCCTAGTTGAAGTCTTGGGCAGCTCATCCTTGAACACCACTGTCTTCGGAACCATGTAGTGCGCCAACCTTGCTCTACAAAACTACATAATCTCCTTCTCACTTGACTTCTTACTCGAACCTTCAAGCTCACAAATGCACATGGCGTCTCACCCCGACCAGAACTCATCTGGCCGAGCCACCACAGCCGCCTTGTTAATCTCTGGATGCGTGTAAAGCACTGAGTCAGCCTCCACACTGCTCAAGTTCTCTCCGCCACTGATAATAATATCCTTGAACCGATCTTTGATCTCCAAATACCCATCTGGGTATACCACTCCCACGTCCTCAGTGTAAAACCAACCATTTTCTCTCATGCACTTGAAGGTTGCCGCTGGGTCTTTCAGATAAACAAGTATCAAACACCCACCTCTCAATACGATCTCACCCATCGATAACCCATCTCGTTTCACTCTCATTCCTGACTCTTTGTCCACAACCTCCACTTCACTCATTCCAATAGTCCTCACTCCTTGTCTTGCTTTTAACCTCGCTTTCTCGGTAGCAGGAAACTTGTTCCACTCTGATTTCCACGCGCATGAAACTACAATACTGCCTGTTTCAGTCAACTCGTACCCATGACTCACTATAAAACCCAATGTCTCGGCTTTATGGAGTATAGTAGCCGGTGGTGGAGAACCGGATGTGAGTACTTGAACTGGGTTTTTGAGTGGTTTGGCGGTGGGAGAGTTTGATAGCATGTTGAGCACCACAGGTGCACCACACATGTAAGTCACACCGTGCTTTTCAATCAGACGGTAGACAATGGTGGCATCGAATCTACGGAGGCAGATGTTGGTACCACCCACTGCTGCCATGCCCCAAGTCCCAAGAGAAACACCACTCGTTACCATGAAACATAGGTAGGGTCCACAAGTAAACTGGTTGTTTTGGTTTGGACCAGCCTATGAGTCCATCAAGTGCTGCGATGGTTGTTCCTCTGTGGTTATGGACAACTCCTTTAGGAGCTGAGGTTGTCCCAGACGTGTAGTTTAGGATCATCAGGTCTCACTCATTTCTGGCCAAACCCACTTGACGTTAGGATTGTTAAAGATATAAAGTGAGAAAGAAAGACTGAATAGTCTATGTATATTAATTATATAATAATGTACAATAGAGAGTCTTATATAGGTTAGGTATGTGTGTAGTACAAGTAATATGAGTAAACTACAAGTACAGTATACTAGACTAAACCCAATGTACTAATCTAGTCTAAGCTATACACTAACACCCCCCCTCAAACTCGAGGTGGCAAGGAGGAAGCCAACTGGAGTTTAGATATAAGATGACGAAGACGACCAGGCAGGTGAGTCTTGGTGAAGATATCAGCAGGCTGGTCAGCAGAGGAGATAGAGAATAACTTGAAATTGCCTTTCTTGAGATGCTGGCGAGTGATATGGCAGTCAATCTCAATGTGCTTAGTGCGTTCATGGAATACATCATTATGAGCAATGTAAATAGCACTACGATTGTCACAATAAAGAGGAGTGACAGTGGGCTGTGGAGCATCCATGTCAGCCAAGAGCCAGCGGAGCCAAACAAGCTCGCAGGTGGTGTCGGCAAGGGCACGATACTCAGCCTCAGTACTGGAACGAGAAACCACATCCTGCTTCTTGCTACGCCATGAGATAAGGGAAGTACCCAATAGGAAATAGAAACCTATAATAGAGCATCGATCAGTACGATCACCTACCCAGTCTGCATCTGAATAAGCATGAAGCTCGAGAGAAGACCGAAAGGAGTAGTGGAGACCATGATATAGTGTGCCCTTGACATATCGAAGAATCCGAAGAACTGCAGCATAGTGAACAGAACGAGGGGCATCCATGAACTTACTAACTATATCCACGGCATGTGAGATATCAGGACGAGTAACAGTGAGATAGATCAGACTACCAACCAACTGACGATAGCGTGTAGCATCAGATATAGGTTCACCATCCAAAGATGTGAGCTTTGCATTGTATTCCAAGGGAGTGGAAACAGCCTTGTTGTCGGTGATACCGACTTTGGAGAGAAGATCATAAGCATATTTAGCTTGGAAAAGATAGTATCCATCAGAGGATGAGGTAACCTCAAGCCCAAGAAAATAACTGAGAGTGCCCAGATTTTTCATCTCAAAATGCTAACTAAGGAAGTGCTGAAGAAAGCGGATATCTGCAGAATCATCTCCAGTAATAATCATATCATCAACATAAAGAAGAATAAGAATGATACTAGCAGGGGATCGTCGGAAAAAAAGAGCAGTGTCATGAGGACTCGAAGTGAAACCCTGCTGAGCAACAATTGAACTAAACTTTTCAAACCAAGCTCAAGGAGCCTGCTTGAGGCCATAAAAGGCACGACGAAGGCGACAAACTTGACTGCCTGAGTATGGATAGCCAGGGGATGGTTGCATGTACACTTCTTCATGGAGGTCTCCATTGAGGAAAGCATTCTTCACATCCATTTGATAAAGAGGTCAACGGCAAACGGCAGCTACAGCAATGAGACATCTGACATATGTAAGGCGAGCAACAGGAGCAAATGTTTCCTCATAGTCAATGCCATAATCTTGAGTAAAGCCCTTGGCAACGAGACGAGCCTTGTATCGTTCAACAGATTAATCAGCTTTGGTCTTGATCTTGTAAACCCACCTACAACCTACTACAGACCGACCAGGAGACAAATCAACCATATCCCAAGTGTGATTCTTATGAAGGGCATCTAGTTCTTCATTCATAGCATGCTACCAAAGAGGGTCAGTATGGGCCTCACGATAGGTGTGAGGTTCATAGAGGGTGGCAAGAGCAAAAGAGTAGTGATAATCAGTGAGATAAGGGGGAGAAATGCTTACCCAGGTGGAACGACGAAGTTCAGGACTAACAGGTAACTTAGGAGAGGGTGGTGCCACAGGATCTAAGACAGGCAGGTCATATGCCGGGGACGGAACCGAAGATGAGTCGTCTGGAGAGGCAACCATTGTAAAAGAATCCTCCATAAGTTCAGGATAGAGAGGGAGGAAAAGATCGGGAAAAATGGGAGACTCTGAGGAAGAGGAGGCAGGAAACTGCTGAAGACTCGTGAAAGGACGATGTTCCCAAAACTCAACATTGCGGGAGACACGAAGCCGATGAGAAATGGGATCATAGCAGCAAAACCCCTTTTGAGAGACACCATAACCAAGGAAACAAAAAAGACAAGCACGAGGTTGAAGCTTTATTCGTTCATGAGGAGGAAGGGAGACAAAACAAGCACAACCAAAAACCCGAAGAGATGAGTAGTCAGGGGTTTGACTATAAAGAAGCTCGCATGGTGATTTATTATGTGTAGTTTGGGAAGGAATACGATTAATGGTGTACATAGCAGTAAGTGCTGCCTCACCCCAAAAGCGCTCAGGAAGAAAGGCAGAAATGAGAAAGGTGCGGATAACATCAAGAATGTGACGATGTTTTCATTCTGCACGACCATTTTATTGAAAGGTGTAAGGACAAGACCGTTGAGGAAGGATACCATGATTGTTTAAAAAGGATAGGAAAGATTTATCATTATATTTTTGGGCATTATCTGATCGAAAGACTTTGACAGTGCGATTAAACTGTGTTTCAACCATTTTATGAAATGTTTGGTAAATAGACACAAGTTCAAACCTATGGTGAAGCAGATAAATCCAAGTATATCGAGAAAAATCATCCACAAATATGACAAAATATCTAGATCCCCCCTCAGTGGGAACCGGTGCAGGACCCCAAATATCAGAATGTATAAGATCAAAATGTGCAGAAGAAAAAGAGTCACTATTATTAAAGGGCAATTTAGCTTGTTTGCCAAAATGACAGGAAGTACGATCAAATTTTTGAAATTGAACTGAATCTAAATGACCTTGAGCAGCTAACAATTGAAGACGAGATAAGGATGGATGACCATGACGAGCATGCCAAAGATCAGGTGAGGGGGTAATGGTAACAGCTGCAGAAACAACTTGTGAAGGAATCTTCAAGTCATGAACCTCAAACATCTGACCAAACTTACGCCCTGTCCCAAGTACTTGACCCGTCTGGGGATCCTGCACATCCACACCATGATTAGTAAAGAGAAGATCTACACCTAATTCACAAAGTTGACCAACAGAAAGCAAATTAAGGGATAACTTTGGCATATAAAAAGTGTCACTAAGGGATAAACCAGGAGAAGAGATTGTTCCTTTATGACTAATAGGAATAGGAGTTCCATCAGCAGTGTAAATAGTGATAGGGTGTGCCAAGGGTGCCTTATCAGAAAATTGGGATTCATCAGAAGTCATATGGTTATAACATGCAGTATCAAAAAACCAAGGTTGTTTACCTAAGGTGACAGAAAGGGTAGTAGAAGTTCGGGATAAAACCTATTAAACAACTGCCTCAATATCAGCCGTAGTAAGTGAGAAAGCTAAAGATAGACCTGTAGGAACTGATGGATTTGGAGGACATACAACAGCTGCCTGAGGAAGAGAAGTTTTATTCTGCTTTTGCACAAATTTTTACAGTTTGCGACAAACTAAGATATCATGGCCTTTAGCACAGCAAAACTCGCAGTGAGTACCTTTGGAAGATTGAGAGGTGGGATGCCCAGAGTTTATTTGTGGAGGAGAAATGAATGCAGTAATGAGAGGCTGTGGAGATGGTGTAGCCAATACATGATCAGATGATGACATGTGATGAGTAGGCCGACGGTTCTCCTCAGAAACGAGCTCCTTAACTGCAGCATCAAGAGAAGGAGTAGGAAACCGACTAAGCAGAGAAGCCCTAGTAGGCTCAAAATCCTCACATAAACCCATCATGAAGTGCATAAACTTACGGCGATCCCGATATTTGACAAAGAGCTCAATGTCCTTAGAACACACTAGTGGAGGATCTACAACAGAAAGTTGTTCCCACATAGTAGAAGTCTGAGAGTAATAATCAGAAATAGACTGACCTATCTCTTGGCGCATTTGATAAAGCTTTGATTCAATGTGGAACTCCAAGCTTAAATCATTAGTACAATTATAGCGATCAGCCAGAAATTTTCAAGTAGCCTCAGCAGTCTCAAGGCGAGGAAGAAGATTATGAATGGAGGGAACAGAGGTATTGATAAACCAGCAGCTGTGGCTTTAGACTTAGGGTTGGTACTGGCTTAGGAATTGAACCAGTCACATATCTCCACAGTTTACGACCCTTTAGGAAGACAGTCATATTCTGAGACCATGCATGATAGCTAGTGGGACCATCCAACATAATGGTGATAGGACGTATGATGTCTCGATCATTTTGTTAAGCCATAATGAGAAAAAATGCCCAAAAAATGGGATTTAGAAACCTCAAATGCAAAAACGGGGCCCAAAATCAGAATCTACTCAAAAAACTAAGCAATACAGGTCCTGTTGAAAAATTTTGACTTCGGTCAAAGTCAACAGTCAATGGTCAAGAGTCAACGGTCAACGGAGCAGGCGCTAACGTGTGCTGACGTGGCAGTGTGACGTCACCTAGGGCTGACGTGGCAGGTCTTGAAGCAGAGCAGGATCGTGTGGCGTGTGTGGAGGCACTGTCTTGGCGCGTGAGGCGCATGTGGTTGGTTGACGGCGCATTGCGGCATGTGGAGTGCGTGCTCGTGAGGCAGAAACTTCAGACGATGCGTGGAGGCGTGTGAGAGGTTGTTTCTGGAGACGCTTTATTGGGTTTTGCTCAGGATCGGAAGATCTGTCAATATATGCCTTGATTTTTGTAGTTTGATCAACAAAACTAATGAAATTCGAGTGTTCTTGGACTGTGGGCATGACGGCGATGACTCACTTCTGGCAGTGACTATTGGATGAAGGTGAGGGCAGCGGAAGAGCGCCGGGGATGTCCACAAGAACCAGAAAGTCAGAGGAATTGCTCTGATACCATGTTAAAGATATAAAGTGTGAGAGAAAGACTGAATAGTCTATGTATATTATCTATGTAATAATGTACAATAGAGAGTCTTATATAGGCTAGGTATGTGTGCAGTACAAGTAATATAAGTAAACTACAAGTACAGTATATTGGACTAAGCCCAATGGGCTAATCTAGTCTAAGCTATACACTAACAAGGATCACCTTTCTCTACCAGACCTTCATAAGTGTCATTGAAATCATCTATCGATGAGATCTCATCGTTAGTGATGAGCATGAGACGTGGGTGATTCACGTGTTGTGGAAAGAGAGAGATGGCTTCGATGATGAGAGGGAGTGAGAGAGACAACGAAGACAAGCTTAGATTCACTGTGAATGAGGAGAGTAGAAACAGTGCGAGCTTCGAGACGAGTGTTGATGTTGTTCAGAATGGCACCGGACATAGGAACTGCAAATTGGAGCTCGTACATGGCGGGGATGTTGAAGGCCACGACGGAAACCACGTCGTGGCCCCTCTTGATGTTGATGCAGAGTGATACGATTGATAAGGCTAGTTAGAGGCATCGACGATGAGTCTGAGACCAGGTGTACGTAGTGTTATTGTAGACAACAGAAGGGAAATCACCATACACAGCCGCTGCTCTTTCTAAGAAACCTAATGGAGTCAAAGAATGCGACTTCGCTGGCCTTGCTTTTAGTTCTTCCATTCACCCTACGCTCACGACACACTCACTCACTCACGATCTATAACTCAAACACACGTACCGAATCCTCTCTCTCTCTCTACTGCAAGAAGGAGTCTCTCTACTAGAAGAAGCATATCATGTTTCCATAACATAATTTTCAACTCTCATGCCCTAATATGACTCACACACAAAGGAAAAAATACAACACATCAACATCATGTTTCGGTGACTAAACAAGTGGGATCCACTCTCATGTGAGTGGGCGTACTCGTGTTACCTAAACATAATGTGTTTTGTACGTTTATAGTACTCTTGAAACACGAAGAAATAGAACTCTCTCATTTCACATTCATGGTGAACCCTATCATGAATTTAATGAGTGAACCTCACCTCACCATGAATGTGAGAAAATGAAACATCATTCTCCATATTTTGAAAGTACCTAAGAACCACCGTACACCATTGATGCAATGGTCACTCAACAGATATAAATGCTTGTGGAGTGTATGGGGTAAGGGCCGGGGTTCAAGTCTCCAGAAGGGAGCTTCACACACATATACTCTTAAATTAGGCTAGAGTTGAAATTCTATTTTGTAAAAAAAAAAAAAAAAAAAAAAAGAAGTACCTAAGAATTACTCATAAAATAGTTCATATTTATTAAATTCATTTTACTAAATACTTTTTAAGTATCTATATCTCTAATATAATCAATGGAGCTGTTTATTGACTAAGGGTTTTTAAAAAAATCATAATAATATATATATATATATATATATATATATTTTTTCTGAATTTTTTTAACATTTAGGTCCAAAATAATTACTCTTGGCTCCCCTCTCCCCAAAAATTTACAAATTGACCCTTAGAACCCAACCAAAAAAAAAGGTCATCACTTTAGTTGATGGCCTCTTCACAAACAAACAAACAAGATCCCAGAAACAAGTAACAAATCCTTAAACTGTGAGATATAAAAAGGAAAACCTCTTTCACAACCGTTCTTTGTTGTTCTTGAGGAATGAAGAGGCAACTCAAAGAAATTTACCAGACACTGTAATATGTGGAAAGTCACTCACTCTTAGGGCCAGCTGAATGGGTGAGCAAAAGATACAGTTGCTTAAGGCCCCAAGTAAAAAAAAAGACCCCCAAATTTTAATCAATAGAGTTATTTATAATCAGTAGATAAAGTAATATTTTTTTACCATATGAAAAACAAATAAAAAAGAGAGAAAAATGCAACGTCTATAATATTTTTCACAACACTTTTACAACTAATGCTAAGTGGTAGGTTGTTACAACCTGTTATTAATGGCAAAAAAAATAATTATAGTGATATTTTCAAATAGAAAATAAAAAAAGAACTTAAAACCTAGGATTTATTGTAAAAAATATTGTGACTGTTGCACTTCTAAAAAAAAAGAATAATAATAAGAGTTGATTTAGCAATCTTTTACTAGGTCTCATCTAAATCTATCGCTAATGTTAGGACAGATGTAGTTCAAGTGGTTGTTGAAATATGTCGCTATTTTATGTAATTGGTTTATCCTTAGACAAAACGCACTTTACTTGTATTTTGGTAAATTTAGGATGTATTTAACACTTCAAGAAACAGTGTTTCAAGATTCAGTGTTGAAGTCATCAAGTCTGTCCAAGAAACAAGCAAGGAAGTGCAAGTTACTAAAGCTCGACACCTGGGTCGACACATGCATCTATCGAGCTTTAAGAAGCTGTTTTACCCCGAGCCTCGACAGCTTCTCGACAAATCCTCGACACCTCTATCTGTCGAGAATTAAAGAAAACAGATTTTCAGTTCTGTTTTAAGTCCAATCCGTGAATGTGTCTTTGGGACTTCTTTTCTCCTAACCCTAGACATATAAAAGGATTGTTTTAAGGGTCGTCAAACAAGATGCAAGTTGCACAAGTATTGAGCAATCCTTGTTCATGGAATGTGCGATCAAAGACAAAGTTCGTGCCCTAGTTCATCTCTTGTGAAGAAGATAGCTGTGTAATGTGCACCGTAGGGTTTTGTGACCGAGCATCTTCTTGATCTTCATCGTGCAGATAATCTGAAGAATTTTGCAGCCAACAACTCTCTTTCTAGTTGGTGAATTGAAGTCGCGTACTAGGATCCGCGCATCTGGTTAGTCACGTACTTGGGAGCCGTGCATTGAAAGGAGAAACTGTCACTATAGATTAAGTCCAATTGAGTATTGGGGTAAGGGTTCAACTGTAGGTTGGTAAGGTACTTGGGATTCCTTACTTGTAACCGCTTGTTGTGATAATAGTGGAGTTTCGGGAGTGGTGACCTTAAATCACCCGGTGGGGTTTTTTCCGTCAGGTTTTCCCCATTCGTAAACAAATCACTGTGTCATTTATTTTCCACTGCATAACTTAATTTTGGTGATTTGTTTGTGCTGCCACGTGATTTTGCATGTTAACTTGATTAATTAATAACTTGGCTAATTAATTAATTTAATTTATCACAAGGGGTCAGCGCGCGTTTGTGGCCTGTCAAGTGGTATCAGAGCAGGCATACTTTGATTAGGGTTTAATCTTTGATGTGTAATCCATTGACCCCTGTTGTCATGGAAACTCTTGATTGTTTTGATTTGCATGATCTTGTGTTGAATGATGATGATAATATTCATGATGCCTATTGCAAGCTTTATAATTTCTGTATGAAATCTCTTAAGTGTTCTACAAAATTAAAAGCTAAATTTAAAAAGGCCAAGCTTGAAAAAGATGATTTGATTGCAAAATTGGATGAAGCCACTAATTTGAATGAGAATTTTAAAAATCAAATTTCATCTCAGGTGGACAAAATTAAGAGTTTGGAAGAGCAACTAGTTGAATTTAAAACTGAAGTTGAAAAATTAACTAGTGCCAAACTTGTTGTTAAGCCTAACTCAAAAGAAAATGATTTTTATATTCCCCCATTCAAAACGAATAATGAAGAGTTAAAGGCTAATATTGTTAGGATAGACAAAGGTAAATAAACTGATGTTAACGCTGAAGTTTCTAAACCTATGTCTAAAACTCCTCCTAGGTTGAATGATAAATCTGTTTTTGTCCCCACTTGTCATCATTGTCACATTGTTGGTCATATTAGGCCAAATTGTCCTAAGCTGAGGATTCTGTCAACCTCTAAGGTTAGACCTCCTTCTAGGAAGCCGAGTAGCTCTAAAACTGCTCATGTTTGTCACCATTGTGGTGTTTCTAGACACACTCGTCCTAATTACTTTAAGTTGTATCCTCATAAGCAATTGTCCAAACGGTCACAGGTTTCCTCTCAAGGACTTACACCTTTGTTTGGAGAGGTATTAAAAGTCTTGAGCTTTTTAACTCAATTTCAAGAGAATTTTAATTCTTCTATGTCCTTTAGTAGTCATACTAGGACACATGCCTTTTTATCTTCACGGCCAAAGACTCGTGCTATGTGGGTGAGAAAGGAGCCTAAGACTTAATTGTCTTTTCTGTTTGTCCTCTGCTTTAATTCTTTCTATCTAAAGTAGAACTCTCTTTACTTGATTTATTATCTACTTTTGGAATCATGCTTTCATGCATCTGCACCTTTCTATCATGCTCTCATGCATATGCATCTTTCTCTCATGCATTCATGTTGTTTGTCTGTTTTTGTTTGGTTATTTAGTTTTTTATTTTTTTCAAAATAAAAAAAAATGGAAAAATCAGAAAAATACAAAAACAGTGTGCGTTTATGTACATTGATTCTTATGAACCTTAAAATGGCCATTGAAACAGAGTTTTCTAAATTTTGTATCTCTTATAGCTTAAATGAGCAATTTTATGCACAACTAAGCAAGTGAGCTTTGTAGCTCTTTGTTTGTGATGAGTAAGGTTAAGTGATCTCTTCTACTTAACACTCGTATCACTCTTTTTGACGGGTAGGACTAGAAAATCCTAAGAGAAAGGCATAAATAACCATCTCACCACTGTTACTCACCAATTATGATATGACATATGTATGCTTCGGCATAGCAAAAGTGCAATGTCAAAAGCTTAACATAATTGGGTATTTCTTTTCTATCTCTCGTATGCCCATGCATGATATGCTTAATAAAAGAAAATATGCAAAGAAATAAAAGCAAAAAGAATAAAATGCTTTGAAATATGGTTGCAAGCGTTTTTTCTAGGGGATGTGGGAGTTATAGGATGTACCTCGAAGGTAATAGTCCCCATCAAACAGTTATGATTGTGTGTGAGTTAAAGTGATTTTCTCATATTTCAAATCGTCATAACTTTGAGACACTTATGCAATCTTGCGATATTTTCACACAGAACACGCAATACTCTTTGCTATTTTTTATACATGTGCAGGTACAATGTGATTTGGCCATCACAAGGTTTACATGCGTTAATGTATGCTCACTAAACTGTCTTAACTCATTTTTGAAATATAAAATTGGTTATACTTGTTTAGTATGTGTGTGTGCGTGTTTTGAGAATCATGTGCTTAATTTTTCTATTGAGAGATGATTTTGAGAACTTAATGTGTTGCTTGGATCTTTGGTTGAGTTGCATGCATGATTGCATTCATGTTTGTGTTTTTCTTCTTTTGAAAAACTGTTTTTAAAGGTATCTCGACACCTCCTCGACACCTCTCGACACCTAGCTGTCTGTCGAGCTTCTTAGAATTTTTCTAAACGCAGTCTCGACACATCCTCAACACCTAGTGGATCGATCGAGAAACTTTCTGTCTGCTCGATAGCTTCTCGACAGCTTCTGGATCGATCGAGGTTCCTTCATGCTTAATCCTTCTTTCTCGACACATGACCTCGATAGCTGCATCTGTCGAAGTGCATTTTCTCGACACCTATCTCGATAGCTGTCTCGATACTTCTCGATACCTACAGCTGTCGAGAATTACTGAAGGTCTATAAAAGGATTCCTCACGATTTTCTCTCATTTCGCTTGATCTCTCTCACTCGATAGAACGTGTTTTCCCTCCCAAAAGCTTTCTCACTCTCTCCAAACCTCTTCCTAAAGCTTTTTCAAGTGTTCTTCTTGATCTTCATCACTTGGTAAGCATCTTTTCACTCATTTTTCATGCATTTCATGTTTTTAAAACCCTAGGTTTTGTGTTTTTGAAAATTTTAGGGATTTTTCAAAATTATTGAGGTTTTCATGAAACTTTTGGGTTAGTTTTATAGATTTGATCTTTAAAACTACATGCATTGCATCACATTAGCATTCTAATTGTATTTTCATGCATTTAGATGTGAGCAAATCTGTTGTGTGCTATTAGGTTTGGATTGGGCTGTGCCCATGATGTTTTTATTGTTGCATGTCACATGTTCATGCATTTCCCATGCATACGTTCTTTCTTTTCAATATAATTTTCCTATATTTAACTGCTTGGGACTTTTCTATTTGTCTCTCTTCCTCTCCCCCCTCTCTATGTTTGCGTTAGTAGTGTCTATGGCACCTAAACGTAAGTCTATTCCATCCCAGAACCGTCTGCGTTCTAAGGGATCTTCTTCTTCGGATTCTACTCCATTATCTATCCGGTTTCGTGATGAGAAAGCCCATAAGGACTTCTCGGAGAACTTCTCTAAACGAGGTGTTCATTCGGAACGCCACATTGTCCTGGTAGACTTTGCCGATACTGACCTACCCGATGTCATTCACAGTCGGGCTTGGAATTCACTGTGTGACGTCCCGGTCACATGTCCTCTCGTGTTGATACAGGAGTTCTACTCCAATATCCACGGGATTGATTCTTCAGTACCTCTCTTCTACTCTAGCGTTTGAGGTACGTGCTTTGCTGTCACTCCAGAGTTAGTCTCCGAGGTGCTTCATGTTCCTAGGGTGGATCATCCTGATTACCCTAGTTGTGAGCGTCTATGGACTGTGTCCAAAGACGAGATGATCTCGGCGTTCTGTGAGTGTCCTTCCTCTTGGGGAGATCATCAGTACACACCATGTCGGCCTTTTGCTAAAGGTCCTCGTTTCCTTAACATGGTAATGACTTTTGTTTTGCACCCACTTTCTCACTATAACTCTATCACAGAGCCTCGTGCTCGATTTTTGTTGTCCCTTCTAAAGGACCTCTCTATAGACTTCCCTTCTCACTTTATTTTCTCCATCATAGATATCTATAGAGATACGGCCACCCGTGATAAGCTCATTTTCCCTTCTGCTATCACGAGGATTCTTCGCCGTTTTTCCATCCCATTCCCTTCGTCCGATCCTTACTATGTCATGTCTGCTATAGACGCCGCTACCGTAAAATGTAGCGAGGCATAGTTTAGATTGAGATAGTCAGATGGTGCTACTCCTTCCTCCCGTCCGACTACTTCCAGATCTGCTCGAGTGACATCTGCTCCTTCTTCTTCGAGCAACGTCACGCTAGGAGACATCATGGCGCAGCTTCAACGCATGGATACTCGCCTCGATACACTTTCCACAGAGCTGTATCAGGTGAACGTTCGTGTTGGTCGCATCGCCAGGCGACAGGCGACCTTGGGCGGCTTTGCTCCAAAGGCTTCTCTTTTGCCACCTCATGTTTCTTCTGAGACTGAGGCTGATGATGACGGTGATGACGATGATGCTTCTGATGATAATGATGATGGAGATGCGAGCTCTTCTGACGAGATGTCTACTTGACACTCTACCCTTTGTCACTCGTGACAAAAAGGGGGAGTAGTTTTGGTATGAGAGTAGTCATGCTTAGGGGGAGAGTTAGCATAGGACATTTTTGATAGGGGGAGTGTGGATTGAGGGATGTAGTGAGGATCATATGTATTTTTTTCTTTTCTATCTTTTTAGAGATACATTGATCATGTATTGACACACATTGTACTTATTTCTTGATATATATGATGATGTATGTTTCTTTCACCTATCTTTCCATGTGTTGTTTCTTTTCTGTTTTTATACACATGTTCCTTTTACTTGTATGCAATCTATTATTTCTGCTTCACACAAAGATGCCTTGATGTGTTTTGTTTATAAGTGTTTCAAAAATACAGTTGTCAAAGTCTACTTGCTATAAACTCTCTTCTTGCAAAATTTTTCAAGAGTTTATGTTAGGATAGATTTTATTGTATGTAACAAGTGAATATGAGTTAAAGTGTTTTATGACTTCTCTCATATCTTCATTTGTTTGTTGTGGTTTTGTCACGGATTGCCAAAAAGGGAGATTGTTAGGACATATGTAGTTCAAGTGGTTGTTGACATATGTTACTATTTTATGTAATTGGCTTATCTTTAGACAAAACGCACTTTACTTATATTTGGGTAGATTTAGGATGTGTTTAACACTTCAAGAAATAGTGTTTCAAAATTCAGTGTTGAAGTCATCAAGTCTATCCAAGAAACAAGCAAGGAAGTGCAAGTTACTAAAGCTCGACACCTGGGTTGACACATGCATCTATCGAGCTTTAAGAAGTTGTTTTACCCCGAGCCTCGACAGCTTCTCGATAAATCCTCGACACCTCTATCTGCCGAGAATTAAAGAAAACAGATTTTCAGTTCTGTTTTAAGTCCAATCTGTGAATGTGTCTTTAGGACTTCTTTTCTCCTAACCCTAGACATATAAAAGGATTGTTTTAAGGGCCGTCAAACAAGATGCAAGTTGTATAAGTATTGAGCAATCCTTGTTCATGCAATGTGTGATCAAAGACAAAGTGCGTGCCCTAGTTCATCTCTTGTGAAGAAGATAGCTGTGTAATGTGCACCGTAGGATTTTGTGACCGAGCATCTTCTTGATCTTCATCGTGCAGATGATCTGAAGAACTTTGCAGCCAACAACTCTCTTTCTAGTTGGTGAATTGAAGTCGCATACTGGGATCCGCACATCTGGTTAGTCACGTACTTGGGAGCCGTGCATTGAAAGGAGAAACAGTAACTACAGAACAAGTCCAATTGGATATTGGGGTAAGGGTTCAACTGTAGGTTGGTAAGGTACTTGGGATTCCTTACTTGTAACCGCTTGTTGTGATAACAGTGGAGTTTCGGGAGTGGTGACCTTAAATCACCCTGTGGGGTTTTTGCCGTCAGGTTTTCCCCATTCGTAAACAAATCATTGTGTCATTTATTTTCCGCTGCATAACTTAGTTTTGGTGATTTGTTTGTGATGCCACGTGATTTTGCATGTTAACTTGATTAATTAATAACTTGGCTAATTAATCAATTTAATTTATCACAAGGGGTCAACGCGTTTGTGGCCTGTCAACTAACACCACTCTTTTACTGACCACTATCAATCTACCACATCAATAAGTATGTCAAATTTTGTCAAATTTTTTGTCTATAAAATTTCTATAAAAAAAGAAAAAATTATACGTAATTCATATTAATTAGTAGTAATTTTGTATCTAAAACAAGATAATCAATTTTTGCCTTAGACCCCCAAATGCATTAAGCCACCTTGCTCGATCACTCTACTCTGCTTGGAATGTTTATTTGAGAGAGACGAAGGACAAGTACTTAAACAACTCTCACTCACTCTTAAGTCTTTTTTGTGTGTGGCCATAAGCTAAGGGAATACAACTATTTGCCTTGCTAAATTAGTGGGCTACATGTGTGGCTATTAAATATTAAGAAAATACTTCTAATATTTAACTTGTTAAATTGGTTCAACTTAAAAGTTGAAGCGTAATCAACATGATAAATTGGTTTAACTTGGTGAAAAATAATATATCTAAGTTTTGTTTTTAATATATATTTAAAGTGAGCTACAAATTTTAGTAGATAAATATGATAAATCAATGTGTCAACAAAAAAGTAATTAACAGTTTTTTTATTTGTTGAAGCAGACCTAATTACATGCTTTAATACATGAGTTTGTGAGTTTTTTTTAGTAGTTTAAGAATTTTTCTATATACATATGGAATTTTCTTATCTTCTCTTTGTTTACATATTCTTTTCAATTCTCAATCACTAGAGCTATAAGGTTTGAAATTGATGAAAGATTTAAAAATTAATTAAATAAATAACAAAAGATCTAATGGAAACATTACTTTTTATAAGAAGTCTCAATGAGTTACAAATTAAGAAATTTTTTTAACGTATGTTTTGCCCCCCTAGAAGTTTAAGTCTGGCTCTATCCCTGCAGTCTCTTATCTATATAGACAGATATACAAACAAAAGTTTGAGATTACTCAATCTCAATCTTTCATGATGATATTCTAATATAATATGTTCAATATTCGTCTAATGGGTTGCCAATTAAAAAAAAAAAAGAAACAAAAAAAAAAATCATTTAGTAAACAGACAGAAAACAATCTAATCCCAAAGTTCAAAATTTTTTTAACTTTGGGTCCCAAACAATAAAATAACTAAAGTTCCAAACACATCGTCATTGACAAAAGAAAAAAAAAAAACTAAATAACGATTTGAATAATTAAAAAATAATTCAAATAATTGAAAAACAATTAAGTTTTTTTTTTAAGGGAAATGAAAAAAAACAATTAAGTTTTTTTTTTAAAGATAAAAAAAAAAAAAACAATTAAGTTGATTATCACAATAATCTAATACTTAGAAATTTCGTAATGTAAATTGATTTTTTGTTTTTTTGTTTTGGAAGGAACCACTCTAGGAATGCACTTGTTGTCGTCGACCATATTTTTAAAATTATTAGGGGACATATTCAATTTCGGGGCCATATATAATTTTTGGTGATTAACGGGCATCTCTTTCTCTTTCTTTTTTTTTTTTTTTTTTGCTAGGTAAATGAGGGGGATCGAACCCCCGAGCTCTAGGTATACAGGGACACCGGGTGCCACTAGGCTACAAGGCCTAGTGGCACGGGCATCTCTTTCTATGTTGTGTGGGATCACACATGTGAATGGAATCCAATCACCGTGAAAGAAATGTAGAGTTTGTTTGGGATCTACTTATTTTGATGAAATTGAAAACTTTATACTGAAATTACTGTAGATAAAAGTAAAAGTTGGCTAAAATAGTGCAATAAAACTCATGAATAGTACCAAAAAGAGTAATGGAACTCATAATAGTAGCAAAAATAAGCTGAATAGTAAAATAAGTAGGGGTGGCAAAATTGGACACAGCCCACGAACCCGACACAACATGACACGAAATTAGCCGATTATGGGTTAAGGCTTAACAAGTTCGTGTCATATTTAGGTTGACACGGCTGACCTATTTAATAAACAAGGCTGGGCTAGTGCTGAACACATAGAACCTGTTTGACCCGTCTGACCCGTTTAATTAAATCACAGGTATATAAACTTATTAGTTGTTGTGGTTTATTTTTTTGACATATTGTGATTAATTATTTGTGATATTGAGGTATGTTTTAGTTTTAAATGATTATTTGCAATGCAATTACTCGTTAGTTCTGAATTTTATATTAAAAATATTCATTTGTTTGTTTTTTCTTTTTCTTTTTTCATTTTGATAAAATCTGATAAACCGGTCGACACGACTGACCCATTTAATAAATGGGTCGTGTTAGGGTTGAGGAATCTTGACTCGTTTAATAAATATGTCAAGTTAGTGTTGACCTATATAGTCAAATACTCACGAGTTGACACGACATGAATCTGACAAGTAAACACAAATTGCCACCCCTAAAAATAAGCTAGCTTTTTAATTTGAAATCAAATGCACACGTAGTATGAGACTGCTATATTAGACTGCTATATATGAAATTTTATGAGACCGCTATATATGAAATTTTTTTGGTCCATGCATGTGTGTGAACCTAGTATGGATTTTGAGTTTTGGACCCTTTTTTTCCCCTGTTGTTTTCTTGGAGAGTAGTGAGCAACTAAGGGTGCATATATGCTCTGTCACCTGTGGCCAAATATGGTAGTTTTAGTGATTTTTTTAACACCCCTCCCACCTAATTTCTATTGTATTTATTATAAAAAGGTATAAAATTATTGTATTATTAGAATTACTTAGGTTAGTTTTAGTTTAGTTTCAGTATTATTGTACCTTTTGTTTTGTTTTATTTTTCCTATATTGTGGAATGAATTATTGGAATTTTTTTTCTTGTAGTCAGATTATTAACAGTTTAAGAGCTTCATTTACTCCCCCTCATTCTCTTTAATTACTTGGTATAAGAGAATGAAGATCCTTTAAAAGTTTCTTGTAAACTTGTTGCACGCGGTTAAAAAGAGAGTCAAATATTGATTTAATAAGTGTCTAAACAATATATTTTTAGAGTTAGAGTACTCTTTTCAGCTAGACTTGGAGACAATTATGCCCTTTCACCACAATTATATCATCCAAAAATTTTCAAATATGATACCTCTAGGTTTTGCCTACAATTAGGGATGGCTCAAAGTAGGTTTGGGTCGGCTGGACTAGAACCCAAAACCCAATCCCCGTTTGACCCAATTCCCACCTTGTATTCTCTGACCCTCAAGTACCCAAATCCAACTCAAACCAAATTTAATTTGTTAATCTCTTTTAAAGAAATTAATCATATCAAGATCATATCGAAGATCTCTAACCATATCCTACACCAATATATGTGTTTATCTCACTTCTAAGCCATTAAATAATAATAATAATCTGCATCTAATTAAATAAACTAAGAATTTCATGACAAAGTGCCAGAATAGGAAACATAACCCATATCTCAAAGTCCAAAAGAAATTTAAAAAAAAAAAAAGAATAAAAAAAGATTCAACTAGATGTTTTATGAAAACCATAAAGGAAAGAGTTATTAAAAGAAATGGTTGAACCACACCGGAAGTAGTACGGTTTTTTTTTTTTTTTCATGAATAGAAGTAGACTAGTAGGGGTTAATATGGTAAAAAAATGGTTACCTGATATGCAACCTAATTCCAAATTGGAATCAAGTACAATACTGCCAAAAATTATGGAACAAAAAGTTGAATTTCTCACAGCCTTCCCACAAACAAAGCTTTGTGGCGATTGACCATTAGCAGTAATCTCGATCTAGGCCTATGATTTGTTTTTCTCCCCCAATGGATTTCGGTCCAATGGGTCTATTTCGGTTCATTCGGACTATTTTGGTCTATTCTAGTCTACTTCAATTTAACTTGGCTCATTTTGTCAACTTCAATCCATTCTTTTCTTTTCTTTTCTTTTTTTTGAGAAGTTGTAGGGACACTAAAAATAGTCCCCCCAGGAACACACCTCAGAAATCTTTTACAATCACACACTTAATCATAATACTAGAAAATAGCTAGAAAATGCACTCTACAACAGGAAACTCAAATAGTGGATTTCATTGACCATTATAATACTGCAAATACTATTACAATCTAAGCTCTACTAACCGCGGGAAGTTCTAACTTATGTTCCCGTGATGTTATACACGTTGTCTCTCTTTCTCTATTTCTAAGATAGGTTTTTTCTCCCCTTTTTTTTCCGGATCCTTGTTCGTTTGGCCTCTCTCCCCTTTTATGACTTCAACCTCCTTCTTACCATTACAGCTATTCTGCTTCCACCCAGGGTAGTAGGGATATTTTTCTTTTTATTTTATTGGTTTCCTCATCTTCTTATCTTGTAACTTTGATGGTCTGGGGCTTACATGTACTATTTAGATTGTTTTATGTGCCATTAATGCGGCAGGAGTTAGGTAAGACCCCCTCCATTAATGCGGTGACAAAGATCTTCCTCCTTCATGCACTTCTAGGAGTTTCTCGTGGTCGTGGTCACTAATATCTTCTAAAAGTCACGTTTGTCCCAGGCAAACTAATAATTTACCTTTACCGTGGGAACGGACTGCCCATGGTACTTAACCTTGTCGTCCATGCATAGGACAAATCAGCTTTAAGCCCAATACACGAAGGCCAGAGTTAATTACTTTGTCATGGTCCAGCAACTTCTTGGGCTTTAGGTCCGTGTGGGGACTATTCCTCTTTCCACAGAAGCAATTTCAGTCCATTCAATTAAACTTTAGGGTTCATTTGGTTTGAGGGGTGAAAACAAAAGGAAAATAGAAAATAGTGGGAGAATGGAAAAGTGAGAGGATAGAAAAGATTTTAATTTCCCACGTTTTTGTTTGGTTGGAAGTGAAAAAAGTAGAAGAATGAAAAAAAATGAGTTTGTATAAATTTACTCATATACTTTTGTTAAAAAATGATGCTCAATTGAAACAAAAATGTGACAAACAACCAAAAAAAAATACAATCACCCAAATTTATTAAAAAATAAAATTGTGTCTAGAAAAAAAAACACATCTAAACCAAAAAATAAAAAAGGTTGAGAATAGAAAAAACACTTAACAAGGGTACTGAAGCATAGGAAAGCAAATGAAAAAAATAAAATAAAAAGAATGAGAACAAAAAATATAATTAAAAACTTATTAAAACTGGAATTAAAAAAAAAAAGTTATTTGTATTTTGTAGATGTATTCATATTTTCCCCATCAAATTTTCTCTCCATTTTAGAGAGAACACTTCTTGGTGGACCCAAGTGAGCCCCATCATCATTTTTCTCTCTCTCTCAAGAAAACATCTTCCAAAAAGTTTTGTGCCCATTTGCTATATGTGTTTAAACACATGTTTTCAGTTTTTAAACAACATCACACATATTTTCATACAATTCTTCACCCACATGTATTTTCAAAAAATACAAATAACATTATTAGAACAACATTACCAAACACCCGTTTACCTCCTCATTTTCTTTTTTTTTCTTTTTTTTTTCATCCTTCCCAAAATTCACTTTACCCAACACCCCCTTGGGGATGATTGCTATTGGATATTGCTAGTCCTAGATTGTTATTGAATTGTTTGGATGACAGGGGATGGTGAGGTGAGATATATACTGTGATGAGCTAAAAGTCGGTAAAAATAAAAGAGATATACTTTTGGATTGTTCGGACGGTAGTGGATGCTGAGGTGAGCCCACGCCCCAGACTTAAAACCTTTTTTTTAGAAACAGCCCAAATTTCCAACTTTGCCTAGTCTGCTCTTTTATTCTTTTTTGGCTGAAAGTGTGGTCACCATACACTGAAACGGCCCTGTGATCCGTATAAATACAATTAAAAATTAAAAACTGAAAATATTATAATAAAAATTTTTTTAAATATGTGAATAATATTACAAATCTCATTTTTAATTAAAAAGGGATGAATCAATGCATAAACAGTACAACACTGTACATAAACAGTAATTGCACAGTAATAAACAATTCCTCTTGTCCCCTGTTAAAAACCGTGCGCAGAAAAAAAAAAAAAAAAAAAAAGTGTGAAACGTGATTTTGCAAAACGTGGACGCTGGCGTCTATCCAAACCCGCCCCAACCATCACGGTTCACGAGCTCATCAAGTACAAGGGAACGGCATTGTCTTTGTCATGAATATTGGAAAAGGAAAAGTACAACTGTTTTGTGGCCACGGTGAGAGGCGTGTGTATGTACCCCTCTTTTTTCCATTTTTCTTTTTTTCGTTTTTTTATTTTTAAGGTTGGTGTGTCTATGGCTCTGTGCTATATAACTAATTATAACCATCAAGCATCACGATATTTCTCACAATATTACGATATTCTTTATAATATTTTGATACAATTATGACGTGATAAGGTAATTAGTGAAGAAAAATAATAAATTCGTATGTAAATGATAATTAATCACTCGCAGTCTATCACGTTCAAGTTATAAGAAAAAAATTATGTAATAATTTGTGACCCTAAAATTACTCCTTAGTATTATCTTGAAATATACTCCTCAAAAAAGAAAGGAAGTGAAAAACTACTAATTTTTTTTTTGAAAAGATAATAGTAATTATATATGTTAACGAATGAATGAAAATAAAGTTGGCCCTTTCCTGCTATCTACTCATGAAATAAAATAAAAAAATAAGTACAAAATTATCAATATATGAACAAATGAGAATCTTCAAACTTTAAAGTTATAATTTGCCGACACTCATATGATTCATAGGTATAGTTGTTAAAATCGTGATACGAATACATAAACACCATTATTGAATTTGCAATCAACTCAATGAAAAATAAACCCAAAAGAGTGGAAAAAGTTTTTTTGGATTATATAATATAATACTCAATAGACCACCATAAATAAACTACAATCAAATTTATCAACAAAAAAAAAAAAAAAAAAAAAGCTACAATCAACAAAAAGGAGGATAATGTTTCAATAGTAACTTCTATATCTTTGCTCTCTCTTCATAGACCTAGAATTGAATGATTATTGTCTTTTTCCCAAATGAAGAATTTTACCAATCACTTTCCACATAACTTTTTTGCATAAATTTTGAATTAGGGGTCTGTTTTCCCATTTAAAGCTCCCAAATAGCCCAAAAATATAAAGTGTTTTCTTATTTGAACTTTGCTTTGTAAATAAAAGTTTTTGTTTATATAGTTATCTGGAATTGTAAAATATCAATTATTTTATTTTTTTGTGAACCAAACAATACAAAATATTTTTTTTAGCTTATTTTCAAAGAAAAATTATCTTATAAAATAATATCACTAGATACCAAACATATTTTCAAGGTTGGAACTTGGAATCAATTGAAAAATAAGTTATTTATTACAGAAAATATTTTCTACAAAACAAGTCATCCTCCCAAAAACATTTTTCATTGAAACAGTGGAATGAGAGAAGCAAAATTAACCTGTAATGACATATAATGTTTTGGTTTTAACGTTTTAAAAGTTTGAACATTGGTTTCAACAGGAAGGCATGTGATAGACTAATAATGTATTGGCTTCAAAATGAGAATCTTCATGTACTTAATTCACGTGCTATGATTCTCAAAAAATAATAATAACAATAATCATGTGCTGTTTGCATATTTTATTGAGCTCATGATTTAGCTTAAAAAGATAAAACTAAAACAACTTCTCTAGTGCTGCTTCTGCTGAGTCTGCTAACCGACACGGTTTAAGGTTTTTAATATTGTTATTTAAGTGTTATAAAAAAATATACAAATTAGAAAGTGTTAAAAATATACGTGTTTAAGTACTTAAACACCGAGAGTTATTCTCAAACACCCCTCTGCCTTTTGAGTTTTAGCCTACAAAAGTAAAATAAAAAGTATAGACACATTTCTATGGTCCTATGTATTCTATAGAATCTATACCGTATCATTTTATGCTCTCTTTGTTACAAGTGTCAAGTGTGGGCCGAGGTCCCCGGATATCCTCTAAAGGACATCATTATAAATAAATAAAAATTATAGAAAAGGCTAAAATTTTTTTGCTGAAATAACTAAATTTGGAGTAAATCATCCACCAAAACTACAGTAAAATAAGAAGGCAATTCACCAGACAATATGCAGACATTTAAAAAAAAAAAAAAAACAGATTAGGATTAAGTAAAATACCTAAAATATTGCATCCAATGTAATAGTATTGAGATTGAAAATTGCAAAAAATAACTTTCAATCTCAATTATTAAATATAAAAATATTAAAAAGAAATAAAAAATTAAAGTTAAAAAATATAAAATATAAAAAAAAATTTGTAAAAGAAATAGTGCAATTATTGCACCTGATATCAATTTTACAAAAACTACTGACTTTGGAAAAAGAAATGGGTCCTTCCACATGGTGAGCATATAATTGTCCTTTATGGCACATGGTGTAACTGCCCCAAAGAAAGAATTGTCACTGAAACCGTTTTTTTTTTTTTTTTTTGGGAAGAATTGTCACTGAAACTAGTTGCCGTATTTACCACAATTGAACCAAACATCAATATGCGTGCAAATGATGAAACGAGCCGACAAATAAAGGAGATGTATTTTGCTTTTGCTTCGAAGTTCTTCTAAAAGAAACGAATGCAATATCTGATTTGTTAAAATTATTATTTAATAAAAAATATATCAAATGACAAATGGTGTAATATTCCTTAGTTAGGACTTATTAAGTGTAAAAGACTTATTAAGTGAATTGGTATATTGTGTAGAATTGCATTCAATTGATTGATTCAGAACCTAGCATACATTGAAAGCACTCCATCTGGGTGTGCTAGACAACAAAATGATAAATTGCTAGCTATTGTTTTTTTTTTTTTTAAGAAGAAGATCGAGGCCAATTTATTCATAATTGCTACCTATTGTGATGAAGTGAATTATAAAAATGTGAGTTCCAGTTAGTTCAATTGGAATTTTATGTAGTTCAAAAATATCATTAGACCTTATGTTTAATAGGGACAATTTGATAAAAATATATCTCCAACTTCACGTAAAATACCTACAAAATAAGGTATTCTCCTACTAATGTATGTCTTCAAAACAAATTTATCAAAAAATTAAAATTAAAAAAAAATTTATTAGTCCACTTTGATATTTCCCTCAAGACCATGTTCCAACTTTTTTTTTTTTTTAAACTTTTTACTTTATCAAGACTCACTAGTTTCTTTTATTTATTTATTTTTTGAATTTTCGGTTTTCTTAATTCCTAATTTCATGTACATTAGACCAAAAAAAAAATCCTCGTGGTTTAAATATATAAAGAAGATATGATTTGAGAAAATTACAATTGGTGGTTTAAATAAAGAATAAAATTTTGATTAAATAAAAAAGTTTAGAATAATGATGAGTGCAGTTGTATAGGGAATTGATTATGTTTGTATTTGTACATGAAATTATATAGTTTACTATTTGAATAAAATACAATGTACCAAAATTTTAATGGGTGGTTTAACTTTCTATATAGAATGAAATTTAAATTCAATTTTAAAATATATATTAAAACTAGTTTCCTTATATTAGTTATATACCATATATTCTAATTATAGATGAATAATGCGAGTTAATATTAGTAATTATTAAAATAATCAATTTGATTCAACAAAGTTTGCCCAGGAAATTGGTTTCAGACCCGTAATTTTTTAGGGTGATTATGAACTGGTTGTCAATACTCTTTGTAACGGTAGCATGTTAAACTCAGGTTTTAAGCACTTAGTTGACGAAACTTTTTTCCTTTTCCTTGTAAGTTATTTTCAGAGTTATCCTTTTTCTCATATTATTAAGACAATTCAGTATTACATGCCTTAACTAAGAAAGTAAGATTGTTTTTTTCTTTATTAGTTTAGTTGAAATCTATGCCACCATATATTGAGAGTGTTGCAATTGCTAATTTACCAGTACCCTAAATAATAACATGTCGATATTCTTCTCAAAAATAAAACTCAAAAGGCAAATACTTAAAAAAAAAAATCCAACTCTATTTTTGTTCTTAAAATGAGAAAGAAAATAAAAATTGTACAAATAAAGAAGAGTAATAATAGAGATAAAACTTTTGTTATAAAAATTTTTACAAACGGTTGACGTGGTGAATAGTTATTAGTAAATAAAAAAAAATAATATTAGTCATGAGCCTAGATAAAAACCAATAAGTAATTGGCCGCAACAATTGTTTGTAAAAATATTATAAAATAATTTGTCACGATAATGTTACTAAAGAAAAAAATATGAAGTGGGTTCCAATTCCAATTAACTCAATTGGTAAAATTTTTTATGGTTGAATAAGAGACCTGAAGTTTAATTTTTATCTATATCAAAAATCGATTGATTTAGTCTAATAATAAAGAGTTATCGTTAGGAACGACTCTATAAGATGAACCTCTCCGATACAAGAAAAAAAATGAAAATGAGAAGCTTTAGAGTGATGACGTGTCAGCACCTAGGACAAGTGGAGCACCAAAAAGGTGATGTGGTGCCGCACTATCCAATTATCAATTTCCTTCCAGTCCCAACAAAAACCTTTTTTTTCCTTTTCAGTAACGATGAAAGCTGAAACTTCTGCATTCATTGATTGACTCTCTCTCTCTCAGTGAAAACAACATCAGCAACAACAACAACAAAAAACCCCAGTCAGCATATCAGAGGCCGCAGATATCTTTTCAATTCTGATAAAGTCTCATACTTGAAAGGTAACCCTCCTTATGTGCTGTACAAACTAGCTCATCGTAGATTCATTTTCATTTGTTTTAGTAAGTGGAAGTCTTTTTTTTTTTTGGTATGTTAGTCATGTTTGTTTGATTTATGTGTAAGGTTTTTGAGTAATCATTATTAGCATGCTAACTTCTGGGTTATTGTATATATATAATTTGTTGAGTTGGAATTTGTTTTGACACTGAAAACTTTTTTGTGATGTTGATTCTGCTTTCAGTTTTTTTTGGTGATTAGTGCATAAGATGAATAGAAATTGATCTGGGTTTTTGTGATTTTCGAGTATTTTTTGTAGGGTTTTAAAATCATTGAAATTTGACTTAAGAGCAATTCTATCATGCAAATCTGTCAACTTTTTTTTTTTAATGGAAATATAAGGGTGGTTCAGTGTTTGATTGGAAACAATAGGTTTGATTCAAATATGGGGTTATGTAAGAGCTATATGCTATGAGAGAATTTGAAAAGAAAAATGAAGTAGAGAATCAAAATTCTAAATCTACCCCCTTTAAAGTGCAAGAGCTATATGCTATAATTTAAATTGGTATGAATGGGGTGTTAGTATAAGAGGCCTTGTGGGTTTTGTGAAGTTTTTTTCTGATAAGCAATGGATTATGTGAATAGAGTGAGGATTTTTTAGGATGTACTATGAGTTTTCAAATGGCCAAATTGTGCTCTATATAACTTTGTGAATATACCCAATTGCAATTCTTGGGAACCATCATCACATAGGATAATTAGAACTTAAAACTGAAGCCTTTCTTCAAGTTTGATTCCATGTGATCATGCCTTATGATGGTACCAGTATTGACAGGATATTTTGTTTCAATAAATGTAAAACACAATGGAACAGGTCAAATTACGTGATATTTTCCTAGATGCTCAAACATTCTTGATTGAGTTGTGTCATAGAATTGTCTAGTATTTTTACTTTTTGGGCCAGAGGCAGTTTATTAATGCCCCAATTACTATAATAAAATTTTGTTAGTTTTATATAATTATAATCATTTATGTTTTATGGTGGACGGTGGCTAGTTTTGGCATTATAAGTTGTAATTGAGAAGCTGTGAATGTGTGTTGTAAGGGGCACGCAATGGCACTCGTTTCCCAGGCAGGTCCATCGTATTGCATCCGCACTGAAATAATAAGATGTAAAGCTGGAAACCATGCGGGATTTAGCATGACAAACATTATGGAGGCATCAAAAATGAAGGAACTCTGTGCTGGTTTCTCGTCATTATCATGTAATTCTGCCAAGAAAGCACAAATGTTGCATGTAGATAGTCCCGGAGTTTGTTGCAAACGAGGTCATCGAGTGATTGTTGCGGCAAGCCCTCCGACTGAGGATGCTGTAATTGTGGCAGAACCATTGACAAGACAGGATCTCATAGATTACCTTGCCTCTGGTTGCAAGCCCAAGACAAATTGGAGGTAAAATTACTGATTCTACACTATACTTTAATCAGAACGTTGTTTTTTGCTATCTTTCCTACTCCAACAGATAAAATAATATCTTGAACTGTTTCTTTTTTTGCACTGCACTATGTTTCTGAAACTAGCTCATCATATGACATGGATATTGTTTTTTGGTGTGTACTTACACACACACCTGAGTCTCTGGAACCCACAACCAGCCCCCCCCCCCCCCCCCCCTCCTCCTCTCCTCCTCCTGCACGCTTTGCTCTTACAAGGGGAGGAGGTGCACTTTGAGCTAGAGCTCATTGGAACATTATTTGATTGATTATGGATTCAGTTATCCATTTATTGCAGCCTTTTTGGGACTGTTTAACTCCCTTTGGGCCTTGGACAGGTGATCATGTGATTATTCTTGTGAGCTGTGGAATTGATTATTTTAAACTCTATTGAATCAATTGGCAATTCCTTATATTATGTTAAAAACCATACAATCAATTGGAATCATCTGATCTGTTCTGAAAGTTTTTATGCTTTTCTTCATGCAATATCGAAGAAGAATATTTTATTCTAAAATGTCCTAATGTGAATTATGTGCTATTTATTTTCAGTTAAACTTTCTTGAATTCAATGTGCTAAATTGTTTTTATCATATTTGGTTCAGAATTTCTTTGGTTAGCAAATCTTATTATTTCCTTCTTCAAGAGCCATTTCTTATGTCAATGCTTCGAGTTTGTTAACATAATCATTTGGTCATTGCAGAATAGGAACAGAACATGAGAAGTTTGGTTTTGAGTTTGGAACTCTACGTCCAATGAGGTATGAACAAATAGCAGAGTTGCTGAATGGGATTGCTGAAAGATTTGATTGGGAGAAAATAATGGAAGGAGACAAAATTATAGGACTCAAACAGGTAAAATACTTATCTTGTTTAGGTATCATAGTTGAACGTTGCTTATGTTGTCTATTTTATCCATGTGAAGTTGTGAACAGTAATTCTTCAGAGTTATTTTAGAAAGAGACAGTTTCTAATGTTGTTTTCTTAAAATCAATTCTCGTAAGGAAACTAGCAAAAAACTTTTCATTTGTTGTTGAATTTCTCCAAAACCAAAAAAATTATAATAATACAATTTAATTTTTTGTGGGCCAGGGGAAGCAAAGCATATCATTGGAGCCTGGGGGTCAGTTTGAGCTTAGCGGTGCACCTCTTGAAACTTTGCATCAAACTTGTGCCGAGGTTAATTCACACCTTTATCAGGTTGGTGAACAATATACCTTGTCATAGGCAAGAACAGGTTGTGGCATGGTTTTCAAGTAAAAATTTCTGTTCAATTTGAAGTCTAGTGGTCATCATTATCACCATCTTCTTTTTCTTTGATCTCAATATAGCTTCTTTTATTCAGATTGATATTGTTATACAAAATAACTTCTTGAATTTCTATAGTAATTGATGAAATTCTAGTTTTCACTTCTCATGTTGTGCTTCCGTGGTTAACACGATTCCTTTGTGTGTTATGTGGTGCATGCTTGCATTTTTTAGAGCCATGAGATATCAGTGGTGAAGGTAAATTCCAGTTTTTGAGAGTACTTTTTGTTTGGATGCCTTCTATGAACTCTTTATCTTTCTCGGGGTTGAGGGATACCCCAGTTCTTTCAGCACTTGTGGTGCCTGGGGACTAGGGTTCATACCTCCCTCCCCCTATTTACAAATATAAAATTAAAAACCTTTCTCGAACTAGTGGAGTTCATTGAATCTGTAAATCTTAGGATCAGAGTTTCCAACTTGTATATTATATATGTACTATTGTCTTCAATAATATATATATATATATATATATTTAAAAAGGTCACGGCCCACTCAAGGCTCCCACTTTTGCGAGGTATGGGAGAAGTGGTAGCCTTTTACCAATTTTGGAAAGGTTGACTCATGGACTTGAACCTGATACATATTGCTTGGGGGAGGGGGGACACTTGGCAATGCACTAAGGTCCTACGTCTTTATTTCTCCAAAGCACAACTTACACCACTTGAGAAACTCCTTTCATGCTCTTCTTGTTCTGTTTCTCCGGTACTTGCTCTATAAGTATCATTCCTTTATGTAGTCAATGTACATGCTATCTTAGAAGTGCTTTTTGACTAGCCACAAAAGCAACCTATTTGATTTGTGTTTATATGGTGGAAACAATTATCAGACATCAAAAAGGGCAACTAAATCAACGTAATTGTTTTTTTTTTTTTGAACAGTTGAAATATATATCTCACAAACTAAGAATCTATGGTTTTTGCTGTATTAAAAAAAATGTTATTTTTTCTATTGAGGACAATGAGGAAATGCTTTCAGTGTTGAGTTTAATAATTATTTTGGTAAGGTCTTCTCCTGGCAGTTGCTCACCATTTCCAGGGTTTTTTTTTTGTGGTCTGTCCTCTAGCCAATTAAGATTTCATTTCTTTTGTCAAGACACGTTTCTTTTTGTGTCAGGGCCTGTGAATGCCATTATTCTTTTTGTTAAAAATAAAAAAAGGGGTGGAGCACTGTATCGTGGTCTATATTGAGTCTGTGATAAACTGGCAATCAATATATTATTATGTAAGATTAGATATGGTGTTTAATTCTTTAATGAAATTTGTTGCTTATGAAAAAAGGATATAGTCTTTAATTCTGAATATCTGTTTTGTATAGTGTTCCCTTATGCTATATGTTATCAACTAGAGATATTTCTGAACTGATCTTAAATTGAAGTTATGAGTACAATTCCTAAGACTTTGGATGCTGCATGTTCAAATTAAATATCTTTTATTGTAGCATTCTTTCATCATCTTTGTCATCAGCATCATTGTTTTTCATTGTCTTTGGCATCATAACCTTGTATAGTGCATGATTAAATTTGAACTTGGCCTTTTGCCTTATTTTTTTTGGATTCATGAAAAGTGTCTATTGTATGCTTTTGTACTTATCATTTGTCTTCAAATGCTACATTTTAATAGGTTAAAGCTGTTGCAGAGGAAATGGGAATCGGATTTCTAGGAATTGGTTTCCAGCCTAAATGGGGAATTAAAGACATACCTGTAATGCCCAAGGTATTTTTAATCCTCTTTCCAACCATTTCATTTGGATTGAAAAGTACAGATTCAAGAATTTGTTTAAAAAAAAAAAAAAACACCGCACTTGTTGAAAGTTGCCTCTTGGACTGAATTAGTAGAAATAGAACTGTGATCTGTCTTTAGCATGTGGCTATAGTTTAAAGTTATTTGCAATGAAGAATAAGAATGATCATAAAACTTGGTTGATTTAATTTATTAATGGTGTTTTATATCTTCTGTTTTGGTTGGAGGAGAAGAAAAAAAGGGGGGGGGGGGGGGGGGGGGGGAGGTGGGGACAGCCATAGTATTCATATCGTGTGGTGTCAACCTTTTAAGAGTCAATATATTTTACTTTTTAAAAGCTTTTTTTTTTTTTTAACTAGCTGGAAAACTCCATCATTTCAATCGAAGCTTTGATATCTAGAGTTGCATTTTTATATACTGTATAGTTAAATATAAGGGGGAAAGAAAATTCAAGAAATGATCTTGTTAGCTTCTACAGAATATCAGAGCATTTGACTGATACTCAGAGTCCCTGACCGAATTTATAGTTAACAGATATATCAACAATCTTCTCTTTGTTAGTTCCTGTCCAGTGGTTGGCCATTTTACAATGCGAAGTCTCGTGGTTCTATAATTCTTTTTTGCACTTTGGGTTTGGGCACTTCAATTAATTGCATACTGACAGAATGTTTTGGCTCAGGGAAGATACGAGATTATGAGGAATTACATGCCCAAAGTTGGATCACTTGGACTTGATATGATGTTTAGGACATGCACTGTACAGGTGAGATTAATGGTACCATGTTAGCAATCAGGTCATTCTAAAGCACACAATTGAAGACTGGCACGGTTCCATAAATTGAGATGAAAAGGAAACCTTCTAATTATTTTATTTGGCTAGGTAAAGACATGAGGGGATTTGAACTCCCCTACTTGCCCACCACTCTACACTGATGGAGGGTGGATGTGCCACTTGGCCCAGAGGCTATTGGCCTCTAATTCAAACTCTTCCCCTCATTTTTAATGAGAAATTGATGCATATTAATTTTGATATTTTATAGGTTAATTTGGACTTCAGTTCTGAAGATGACATGATCAGGAAATTTCGTGCTGGTCTTGCTTTGCAGCCTGTGAGAAAAAACTATTGTCCTTTCTGTTTTTAGTGGAAATTTGTCTAACTTAATGTCTACTTACTAGTTTTACCGATAAAACAGATTGCAACAGCTCTATTTGCAAATTCACCTTTCACTGAGGGAAAGCCAAATGGTTATCTCAGCATGAGGAGGTTTTCAACGGTTCTCTTATAGTTGATGCCTTTCATTTCTACTATTTGCTTCCTCTAGGCTTCTGTATTAATTTTTTTTTTTTTTTTTTAAATCTTTTTTCTTATTTGAACAGCCAAATATGGACTGATACCGATAATAATCGCACTGGCATGCTTCCGTTTGTTTTTGATGACTCCTTTGGGTGAGTTTCCCCTCTCTCTTTTTTCTCTAATTATATATACACACACACAGGTACATACATATATTTATTTACTTTAGATTGGTAAATTGAGCATGCACCCAATGGAACCTAATCCTTAAGGGGAGGAGGCGGCAGTTGAGCTATAACTCATTGGCCTCTCTAATAAATGCTATTTTACATATAAATAAAATGGCAGATTAACATTCTCTTTCTGAGCTTCTTTTAAACTTTTTCTTGTATCAGACATTAGTCAACATGAATCATGCACATCCAGTTTCCAGCATCTTTGAAAAGACATACTATGAGGGTACTTCTGCCTATGCCAATATGTCCATGCGTGTTTGTAATTAACAATTGTCAAAATTGACTCCTGCGCTGCTGAGTTGACTCAAAAGTCATAATTATACTAGAATATTTTCGCCTTTATTACCCATCAGCAATTCAAACAGAAATAATTTGAGATCTTGCTTGTTATTGTGGAGAAAGCCTACTAATGAGCCCCATTCTTTTAGACTGACTGTATAATTGGACTGTTGATTTGACTTAATGCTCTTTTTACCTTTTTGATTGCTGCTGTGTAAAGAATTGAGCCATGCTGGGATACATGTTCATACACATTCATGTAACTTCTGATTATATCTTGATTTCTGCATCTGTTCACTGACTTTTTGGATTTTTACTGGGCTATTACGTCATCTGTTTTGGCATTTTACTTGGGACTATTATTATGATAAAAGACTAAGTTTTAAGTGAAACTTCTTTTCAGCAGAAAATCTGGCTTAATGTGAGACTTAAATTCGACACACATTTGTGCTTATGTAGAGTGAGCATTGTCCACTTTTCCCCCTTGCATGCAAACCATAGGAGAAGCCAAACCCCTTAAAACCATGCCTTTGGTGAAACCACTGTAATTTACAACCAAGCAGTTCAGAAGTACCGGTTTCTTCTGATTGAAAAATTTGGAGTGCCTACCTCATACCACTTGGCCAAGAGTCCATTAGAATGATGTAGAGGGTTTTTAACCACCTAACTGGTTCAGGAAATTACTATATTATACTATATCTCATACATACACAAACACACATATCATATATGTTGAGAGCACCGGGGGAATGTTGTTTGGATTTCATATCCTTCTTTGTGAAGAGAAAATTTTTCTTGTTGAATGATAGCCGTTCGTTTGGTTTTTTTTTTTTTTTTTCCTAAGTCCGGCATTACCTGTTACTGCATTGAGTTAGTTTTATATGACCTTTTTTCTTTTCTTTTCTTTAATGCAGGTTTGAGCAGTATGTTGATTATGCTCTTGATGTCCCAATGTATTTTGTTTACCGGAAAAAGAAATATATTGACTGTACTGGAATGACTTTCAGGGTTTCCATCTATCCTTAAATCTTGTAACTTAAGACTTTCTGTAGCCATGCTCTTCCTACTAAATATTTTTTTTCCTTGACTGTTAAGTTTGATTTAAAGCCATTCATTTATTCTAGAAATATATTGGTTGTGTTACTTTGTGTAGGACTTTCTGGCTGGAAAGCTTCCATGTATTCCAGGTGAATTGCCAACACTAAATGATTGGGAGAACCATTTGACAACAATTTTTCCTGAGGTTGATACTTGCATCTCGTATTAAAGTTCTGGATTTGCACGTTTTTCAGCTTTGATCACCTAATGTATGCGATATCTTACTTTCTATACTCAGGTCAGGCTGAAGAGATACTTGGAGATGAGGGGTGCTGATGGAGGACCTTGGAGGAGGTTATGTGCTTTGCCTGCATTTTGGGTAGCTGACCTCTTTGACTTTTTAAACATAATTAGCTTGTTTGTAATCTGTATGCGTGCATAAAGTTTCCTTTGTACATGTCATTGTTTCAATTATCCTTCTTTTACCCTTATGCAGTTCCTTGCAATGTCACCTCAGATGTAGTTTATCTGCTGCTGTAGCTTGTTTAGATCATGTTACAAACTGCATCATTGCAACGATATCAGCTTATTGTGATTTTCTATCAAATGTCAGGTAGGTATATTATATGATGAGGTTTCACTACAAAAAGTTCTAGACATAACAGCTGATTGGACCGCAGAAGAAAGACAGATGCTAAGGAATAAGGTAATAATAACTTTCTATACAACAAATGTCTATGTGATCTCTCAAAATTATATGAATCGTAATTAAAGGTGCTTGATATTCTATTGCAAGAGGCATACTTTATTACCTTTCATGCATACATTCTGACTTGCATTAAACAAGCCTTGTTCTGGATATGATAAGTTACTGGTTTGTTTGGAAGAGATACACAATGTGGAGTGGTTGACACTTCCAGTGTTATGGGATTGAGTTGCAAATTTTCTGGTACTTATGCTTGTTATATGCTGCATGTTGCTTCTCTTGGAAATATAATTCAAAGAAAGACTATCAGAATTGGAATATTATGCATAGAGCCAGGCTAATTCAAAAGGGCGCCCTTTTGTGGCTTCTCAGTCTGGCTGAGGCGAGTTAGTGAAAGATCTTTTCAAGTTTTGAATAATATTAGGACAGGCATCTCAGATTTTCTCTCATGAGTTTTATACTTGATAATGTTCGTAGATGTGGACCCATGGTTGTTGTTTGGTGCAGCCGTTTAGGGTTATGGAACTAGCTATTGTTTCCTGTTCTAAGTCTTAATGTTTATAGAAAAATTAAATTGTCTATAGTTTTTTTGATAAGTAAATTGTCTATAATTTTAATAAATATGATCACTTGCATCCTAGTCTATTCTTCTGTTTCTATGAAAATAAATGCCAATTACATCTTTCTACAGTAATCAAGATGGCAATCTAATTTCAAATATATTCAGTAGGTTCCAAAGACTGGTCTAAAGACACCTTTTAGGGATGGGTTGCTGAGGCATGTTGCTGAAGATGTTGTACAGTTGGCAAAGGTATGTCGCATTATTGCGGTTCTTGCTACTTTTATTAGATTTTGTTGATGTAAGGATGTATTCTTCTGCTACAGGATGGCTTGGAAAGGAGAGGCTTCAAGGAATCAGGTTTCCTGAATGAGGTGGCTGAAGTGGTTAGAACAGGTACTGATTTAGGCCTCTCTTTTATTTATTCTTTTTCTCTGGCACTGGCATTTGCTACTTTAATAAGATCTTAAGTTTTTGGGTTACAAATCTTCATGAAGACTTCGTATTATCTTTTTTGTTAATTCACTTATTTTTTGGTAGGTATGTATATAGGTATATATATGAAGTTATCTGTGTGCTGTTCATACACAAAGTAGTGTGCCTGTGTTCTTATTGCTATCACATGAGTATACAAATGCTTTGTAACTCAATATCTATTACAGTTTGCTTAATCTATGAATATGACTTCAGATGATATTTTGGGTTTCTTATATGTACTAAAGAGTGCAAAAAGATTAGAAGCATGTAAAAGTTCGGAGTTCTAAATCATTTTGTTTTTAGAACTTCCAATTGTTCAGTCTTGCATTATTTGGGGGATGTTCCTTGCAAAGACATCTGAATGCAACACTACCTTTTCAGAGGCAGTCAGTTATTGCCCTTGTGGTCTATTTTGATCTGGTGTCAATGATGGATGATATTCTTGTGGCAGGTGTGACACCAGCTGAAAAACTTTTGGAGCTGTATTACGGGAAGTGGGAACAATCTGTCGATCCTGTTTTTGAGGAGCTACTGTATTGAGGTGAATCAAATTCTTGTGGCACTTTACTGTGATCCTTTTGTGCGAACTTGATTTTTTGGGTGTAATCCTTTCTTTTTCAAGCTGGTTTTGGTTTATAATTGTAGATTTAGCATCCTAGAGGAATAAATTGTGATGTAAATCCTTGACAGGAGGCTTCTCGTGTAATTCTCATTGAATATAACCAGATCAAACTCTGGTCACCTTCTCTCATAAATTATTGCAAGTTGTTGAGAACATGTTAGCTCAGATAAATAAATTTGAACTTCCAAAACATTAACTGCATTATGTTACATGATTGATAACGAGTATCGATATTTGATATGATACAAGTGCTTAACACATTTATTTTTGGTCTTCCTTCAAAGACCTTCAGGTCATGTGCCTCTCTTGCTAACTTAATAGATATGATTAACCTATATACTCTGTTGATCTCCTTTTTACTAACATGGGTGTCCAAAGCTTTCTGAGCATCTGATTATCCCCTCGGATGTGTGTAGTCCTGTTCCACACATACCGGGTAATTATAAGGAGGAATTCCTAGGGGGTGGCCCCAAAAATTTGCAAGAATAGCAACATAGATTCCGTACAATTAACCTCGTGGCAATGGGACCCTAGGTCTGGTCCTTGGCAGCAAATTTCCAACAAGAGTAAATCTATGTACCCAACTTACTTCACACATTTTTAACAACTTGCTGCGGTGGCAAGTTGTGATTGGTGGGTGAATTAAGTGAGATATCACTCTTTGCACATTCCAGTTTCTGTAAATTCTGATGACTAATCTAAGTACTGCAAATTTGTTTAATCCAACTCTTTGGGTTTATGCTTGTATTATTGACCTCTTATATTCTCATTGCTTGTCTTGGCTGTCAATAAGCCATGTGGCTGCCAACATGTGCCATGTGCTTCCTGTTCCTGCCAATGATTCCCTGTAATTCTTTTACAACCATATGTTACAGGGTTGTATTTGAAAGATGATAAAGCATCCTTCTTCTTTTTTCTTAATTAACTCATATATCAGAAAAATGAATGAATTAAGAAACAATGAAAAGGTCAATACCTATGTGTATCAAACTACCAAATTATGTGTGGTCTTGTGCTTTGTTGTGAAATTTAAGAATGACATTATGCTACACAATTAGGAGAAGCTCTCAAATCTCTCTTCTTGTGGGTTAAAAGTAAGTCATAGTTCATGATCTCCTTTATAGTACCACTTAACCATAATGGTGCTGTGTATAAATTCTAGGAGCTCATAATGAACAAGGGGTGTGTCAAATTCATCTTACTGGAGTGATAGGTATGATGTTGCTATGGAGGAAACATCCTCCAAGCATAATTTGGTGATAATGTAGATATGGACAGCCTACCTAGCATTTGTTATCATACCATTCTTGAGTGTCCACTTGAAAACACTACTCTAACAGCAAATTCTCCATCACTGAGCTACTGTTTATTTAAGAATGATAATTACTTAGGTATACAGTGGAAAAATAATAATAAATAAAGAAGAAGAAAAGGTAGTCAGATGTTTTTATAATATTATTCCTTTTATCTTTTTTTGTTTTTTGTTTTTTGGAAGTATAGATTAGTTGACATGGTTCTTATCTTCCTATGTCTATGTTACTTTTATTGGGGTGCAACATTGGATTCCAGCACAAGTAGCCAACTGGTCCTTGTAAAGTGTTGGAAAGAGGGCCTGAAACAAGTCATTTTTTGAGGCGGATTGTCAGGGAACTCTCATGCCTCACATAATTGAGGCTTCATACCTCTTTTTCTCACCTGGTCCTCACTTTATTAGATATTACAAAGACGTACCTAATTTGATCCCTAAATCACATATAGAATCTTATAATGATTTTTGTGCTATATTGTAGTACTTTATCTAAATCCACTTGATTGACTAAGTTCCCCATTCTTAATGTTTATTACTAAATGTTCTGTTGATCATCTTCACGGGATTAAGCTTAAAGTTTTGGAGTGATGCTATGTGAGTACTACAAAGTCTATTGTGTAAGGTGATGTGGCACAATCACATCATTGCACCTCAATTTGTAAATTTTTGTATAAAATTGATGATAACTCAAGCATTTTCCTGAGTTTTGTTTCTGTTCAAATATGGATATTTTGTGTGCTATTTCTATAGCATGTGCAAAGGTTTGAGAATCAGATATATAATTACTTACTATATGAACATTGTTTAATGTTCTAGCTCGTGATCATGAAGTCAAATTTGATTCAGCAATAGTTTGGTATAAAATTTATTTTTATCTTAAATTACAAGTGTTGTTAATGCCAACAGATTTTTGAATCATAATTTGCCTTCATGCTGGTGCTAGAGCCTAGAAAGAGACCCCTTACGTTGTTGTTTCCCTATAAAATTAAGATTTGTAATTGTGGTAGCTGGTCATGCGGTCATCATATCTTTTTTTTCGTAGGTTGTTCATCATATCCACAATAGGAAAAAGCATAATAATTTTTTGAAAAAGAAAGGATCAAACCAGCATCTAAGCATTCCCATTGGGGTAATGTATAACCCATCAAAATGCAAAGTACATTATGCTATTCGCAAATTACATAAATTTTTACTACTTATTACTACAGCGGTTATGTAAATACACAATTATACATAGCATTGTGTAAATGATTTTAATTCTTTCTCTTCTCTCCCAAAGTAGAATTAAAGTAAGATTATTTTAATATGATGTATTGTAAAATAAAGATTGGAATGTATGGTGCGTTATAAAACTGGTTATGTAAAATTGACAAAGTGGTTTTCTTAATTTTCTCTTTTTTTTTTTTTTTGGCTTTTGCATAATAAGTGGATGGGAATGCTTAATAGATCCAATTTTTTTGAGGTCATATTTGTATGCATTGTGGAAATATCCCACCAATCGGAGCAACATCAATAAAGTAGATGATATTGATTGAAGTGTTATCCGTCTGCAAATAAATTCAACTAAAGCTTTTTAAATGGGTACTTCCTCACTTGATTAAAAAGATAATATGATGTCTAATCATTGTGGATAAGCAAATCCATGAATAAGTTAGGCATTAAGCATATATGGAAAAACTAGTGACAGATGGGAAATCAATTAAGAGGATGGGTTAATAATTTTCAGCAGGAATAAGGCCATAGGGGAATAGCAAGCATCTTGTTGTCACCTTCCATATACAGCTCACACCTCTTGTTGGAGTTTGACATGGCATCCTCCAAACAAACCGACATGAAATTATTAATTGAAACCATATATTATTATTATTTTTTTTAAAAAAGTTCGTATTTTCTTTGTGAGAAAGACAGGTAAATATCATGGATTCCACCTTCAAATCCTATCTCTCTAGCACCTACAAAAGGCCACCATTATTCATTTCCTCCTCACTTATTCACCTACTCTTAAGTTCTCTATATATTTCTCTCTACTTCTTTGGCTTGCTATTCAAAAATCTTGATCAAGAAAAACCCATTTGCCATTTCATATAAGTTCACTTATTCATATTTTAAAAGGAAAAAAAAAATGAGAGAAATTCTGCACATACAAGCTGGGCAATGTGGCAACCAAATTGGTGGCAAATTCTGGGAGGTTATGTGTGATGAACATGGCATTGATGCCACAGGAAGATATGTTGGTGATTCCCACCTTCAAATTGAAAGAGTGAATGTTTACTACAATGAAGCAAGTGGTGGTCGTTATGTTCCTAGAGCTGTGTTAATGGATCTTGAGCCAGGGACCATGGATAGCTTACGTACTGGTCCATATGGGAAATTATTTAGGCCTGATAATTTTGTTTTCGGCCAAAATGGGGCTGGAAATAATTGGGCTAAAGGGCATTATACTGAGGGAGCTGAATTGATCGATTCTGTTCTTGATGTTGTTCGTAAAGAGGCTGAGAATTGTGATTGCTTACAAGGTATTGCATGTTGTCATTTCTTCATTTATAGGTCAATATATATAAACAAATTTTGATGATACACTTTTTGTTAGATGCAAGTAAAGCTGTAAATGAATCAAGCCGATCATGAATAACTCGGGCTTGGCTCGATAAAAAATTTGTTCATGTTTGTTTGTTTATAAATAAACCAAGCTTGAGTCTTAGTTTTAGGCTCGTTTAATAAATAAGCCGAGCCAAAGCAAAAAAATTTATTCACGATCAAGCTCGTGAGCTATTAGGCTTGATACACAACAATTCAAGTATAAACTCATTTATTAGTTTATATGTGTTAACTAAATATACTCATTACACATATCTTAAAAATGACATTGCCAACATGAGACCACTACCTATATTACCTTAATTTTTTCCTTCCTTTAAACTGATCAAGAACCACTTTAAACTATAGTTACATTTAAAAATAAATAAATAATTAATTAAGTGGCCACATATAATCCTTCCCTATCAATCATTCAAAGTAAAGTTATGAAAAATATTAGTATTTTCTCATTCATTATCGTTACAAGCAAGTATTTTTCTAATCCTTCACCATCTAATGTGAATGTGAAAATTGTATTTTGAACAATTGTTGAAGCTGTAGACAAGGAATGATAAATGAATGAATTTAATTATGTAAATTATTAATTTGAATAATGGCTAATCATAAGTAGGACTAGATGCATAATAAAATAAGTATACTATTTTCTTTTTCTTTTTCTTAATTTTAGAGATTTAAGCATTTAATAATGTAATTTTTGTAGATCTTAAGCTCAAAAACTTGACCAGAGCTCAAGTTTGACCTTCACATTAAGCTTGAGTTTGGCTTGACTAATTAATCAAACTAAGCCAAGCCAAGCTCAAGCTTTTTGGCTTTCTCACGAGCTCAAACTCAAACACTATTATTAGACTTGTTACAAGCTCGAGCTTTTGATTTTTCCTGACGAGCCAAGCTTGAACATGCATTACTCGACAAAGCTTGGTTCTTTTATAGCCCTAAATGCAAGAGCACAAATTTAACATACATGATACATCCAACCTAATGGTATTGGACCATGTCATACAAACAAACATGTAACATTTTTTCCCCATGCACAAGTGCCACATTTAGGTCCAAAATATTAGATGTACTAAGTACTAACTTATAAAGATCAGTGCTGCCTCAAGCCCTTGGCAGTTTAGGCAATTGCGGAGGCCTTCAAATAAAAAAAATAAAAAGACCACCTAATCGTACTCCTAAACTATAATGCTATACTTGTATAACAACCTAAAATAAGATATAAATCATACCTATATACTTTTTATTTTGAAAAAGATATTTTCTAGCTAAAATAATTAAGAAATTTATATGTATTTTTCTCTCTATACCATTTAGAAAAGTTTTTCATCATTTACCCAAAACAAAATCTATCAATCTTCCCATAAAAAATATTAAATAATTGAAGTATAAATACACAAATCTTGTTGAGCCAGCCTTGATAAAGATATAGACTTAGAAATTCTAAAATTTTCATGGATTGTGTTTGTGTTTGTGTGTGTGTGTGTGTGACAGGTTTCCAGATTTGCCATTCACTGGGAGGTGGGACCGGGTCTGGGATGGGGACACTACTGATATCAAAGATCAGGGAAGAATACCCTGATAGGATGATGTTGACTTTTTCAGTGTTCCCCTCCCCTAAGGTTTCTGACACTGTGGTTGAGCCTTACAATGCCACCCTCTCTGTGCACCAGCTAGTTGAAAATGCTGATGAGTGCATGGTACTTGACAATGAAGCGCTTTATGATATTTGTTTCCGAACCCTCAAGCTCACAAATCCAAGCTGTAAGTTGAAACTTACTATTCCCATGCACATTTTTATGTACTCTATAATGTGTAGCCTTAGGAATATTTAGGGGCATTTGAAGTTCTTCGAAAAATTGAATTGCTAAAAATAGAATAGTATATATGCCATTTTAACTCCATCTATGTCAATATTTAGTGTCTTATATTTTGTTCAGTCATTCTAAGTCCAAAAAAAGGAGGAGGGTCGTAATAGGTTAACAATCAGCGTAAAATTTAATCATTTTATTTGAATATATGTCATTTTGCTTACAAAATCACCCCCATGAAATGGGGTTTTAGAGAACTTGTTTCTTACTCTCACCTATTAAAGGGCTATGGACAATGAGCAAAACTTTACAGATTTATAGATATTATAACTTGGGTTCTCTAGTTGAAATCAAACATAGCTTTATTAACCAATATAATAGAAACAATATTATCTTTTTTAATAATAATTAAATTCAACCATGTGGTTCATTGGTCAATGTAACTACATGATTGAATTCAGTTAGAAAATCTAGGGTACAACATTTGAGGAAATTTATTAAGTTTTACCCTCAAGGCTACATGGAAACCAATAATACCTCTCAATTGTTATGAAGCATCAAAACATGCCCTCAATGATTAGACAAATGATGTGTGTTACTGTTGGTCCTCTAATACGTGCATGTCTATGAAACCTTAGTACTTCCCTAATAATATTTCTCTACTATTTGCATACTTGTGCCACAGTTGGTGATCTCAACCATTTGATTTCAACAACCATGAGTGGAGTAACATGTTGCCTCCGCTTCCCTGGCCAACTCAACTCTGATCTACGCAAACTGGCCGTGAATCTGATCCCCTTCCCACGTCTCCACTTCTTTATGGTTGGTTTTGCACCCTTAACCGCTCGTGGCTCCCAACAATACCGTGCACTAACCATCCCTGAGCTCACTCAACAAATGTGGGATGCCAAAAACATGATGTGTGCCGCTGATCCACGCCACGGAAGGTACCTAACTGCCTCAGCTATGTTCCGCGGCAAAATGAGCACTAAGGAAGTTGATGAACAAATGATAAATGTACAAAACAAGAACTCCTCCTACTTTGTTGAGTGGATTCCTAATAATGTTAAATCAAGTGTTTGTGACATTCCACCAACTGGGTTATCAATGTCTTCCACATTCATGGGGAATTCCACATCCATTCAAGAAATGTTTAGGCGTGTTTCTGAGCAATTCACGGTCATGTTTAGGAGAAAGGCATTTTTGCATTGGTACACTGGGGAAGGAATGGATGAGATGGAGTTCACAGAGGCTGAAAGTAATATGAATGATTTGGTGTCGGAGTATCAGCAATACCAAGATGCAGCTGCTGCGGAGGAGGAGGGTGAAGAGGAGTATGATGAAGAGGGAGTGGAGAATTAAGGGGCATGTGTTTTTTTTTGTTCTTTTGGGTATTCTCATGAGTAATGACCTGCACAGGAATATGTTTTGTTTGAGCATGTTTGCATTTGTGACTATTTGGTTGTGAATAAGGGCTCAAGCTTGGTGAGATGAGCTTCTGTTTATTCATGTTGTGAATTTGTGAGTATCATAAGTTATGTAATTGTGAAGACACAAAAGGGGAAAAATAACTATGTAACTGTGAGTACGAGTTATGTATATATATATATATATATATATCAAAATTTTCAATGACTTGTTACATGACATGCTTCAATTTGTTTTTTATTTGTTTCTAACCATAAAAGTTAATGAGAGAAAGGCATAGATAGAATGAGAACTTAAGAACTAAGGTGCACATGCAAATCCCTCACTTGAGTCTTCCTCGTCGACTTGAGCCTATATAAATCTCTTAAGACATTGATTCCTCAGTGGGGCTGCTATGGTTGTCCAAGTAGGATTACCATGACTGGTCTACCCCCTCTTTACCCTTTTTATTCAACCAAGAACTAGGTAGCCTACTAATAAGGTATACAAACTTCTTCGTTATTAATGGATCTACATGACCAAAATGCAAAACAAACTGATTAATCTAAACATCAACTTCACCATAAAGCAATAAATTTTATTTAAAAGAAACAAGTAATAGAATACAAAAACAGAATTATCAGTCAACATAAGCAGCCATAACCAACTGCACTGTACATAAATTACAAGCATGCCAAGATCTTCTATTCACCCTTTGATTTCAACTTAAAAATAAGAGTTGGATCCTTTACAAACATATAAATCATTCCATAGCATCTCAATTATTGCCCATGATTGTTGTATTTGAAAAATCAGTAAAGAGCATATGAGGCAGGCTTGTGATTACATAATCAGGGAGGTATTCCCTATACCTCCAGCAAACTCACTAAACCAATCGATCCAATAATGTTGCAAAAGAATGCTTCGAGATGACAACAACGAACCAGACATGCACATAATTTGATTGGCACCATTTCTCCATTTTGACTTTAATATTTGCTTCAGGGTGTTAAAACCTTTGATCATTTTGTCCAGAAAGTGAGATGCATGTGTCTGTTCTATGATGCTCATCTTCAGGAAAAGAGCAATTCAACAGAAACAAACGCAGCCTTCATAAAGGTCAAGAAGCTGCATGCCTTTTATTTTCAAGTACAGAGCCCTCTTTGAGAGCTACTTGTGCTTCATTCTCTCTTCCCAGAGCAAAAAGAGCAGCAGCTTGTAAATAGAAAGCAATATGCCAGATAGGGGTTATTACTTGTGCTTGTGCTGCATCATTAAGGGCTTCCTGTAGCATATCACTCATAAGAAAACATAGGCTACGGCGGGCAAAAACTGTGGGGGAAACCATGGTTCCAACATCAATGAACTGCAAATTAAATAAACAAACTGTCAGCAAAAATGCCAGAAATTCTCCCATGATTATGCCGAGAACTGCAGAGGCCTCTTTGGTTAAGCATCATATAATCTGTCAAACATTTTAGGGGTAAAACTTCAGATTGGCCCAGAAAACATATCAGCACTCAAACAAAGAGAGCCCCAACATTATGATTTCCATCCAAACAGTGTATTCTCAAAAAAAAAAAAAAAATGACAAAATAATCTTTTTTCTTCTACTGTTCAAAAGATGAGGGATGTTGGAAGTTACTCTTTTTATTCTGTCTTCTTCTGTTTATGGTAATTCACAAAGAACAAAAAAAAATTGATTTTGTTTACACCCTAAGGATACACTAATACAATTTTGATATGCAAGAAATAAGATTGCCAATTGTAGACATCTACTAGGAATCCTAAGTAATATAAAATGGCAATTAATCCCTAAAAAAAAAATGGCAATTAATCATTTTGACCTGGGTGTAGCACTCAATTGCAGCTCTGAGATCTTTATGCCGGAAAGCAACATCACCCTTTTTCTTTGAGTTCAACGTTTCCTGCATCTGGTTGGTCCACATTTGGAATGAGAGCTGCATCAGAAAGAAAAATAATAACAATGATAATAAGCAGACCATACACTAACCAAGCAAAACGGGGTGGCAAAATAAAAGTTTACAATGATATGCATGTAAGAAGCACAATGCAGCTGCAGAATGTATAGAGAAATTCAACAGAGCTTTACTTACATCTATAAGTGGTTGACAGAGAATGTATGATTGGTTAGATTCAACAAACATATGCCCATGGACTAATGCTCAATTTGTAAGTTGCAACTAATCAAGCATGCAGTTGCCATAAAAACAATCATACAAGGGAACATAGCAAAGAACCTATATACATAGCTCACTATTGATTATCTGCCATTTAATGATGTGACTATTCAGTCCCAACTTGACCACCCTTTATGGTAATATTGTAACAAGAAGATTGTGATTGAGTGACCAAAATATAGATGGTCAAATAAGAAAGATAAAGCCTAAAGCCAAAAATTTTGTATTAGGATCATAAGTTGTAAAAAAAAAATGATATAGTAGAGAGAAACACCTGAATCAGATAGTAATAGATTTTGCCCAGTATTAACACAAGCCCAAGAACAAAAATTTGCAATGCTGATTATGGAAAAGCCCAAATGATTCATACAGATCATTGAGCAATCCTTTTAAGTCTGATTAACAAGAAACAAACCTCAGTTGCAGCACCCTCATCATCTTTATATCCAATCTTTTCTAAGATCTCATGTATGGCAGTCAAATCCATCCTTAAGCAAGCTTCACCAAGTGGTGTTAGAGGCAAAGCTTCACCATGTGCTATACCCATCAATACATGAGAAGGGACCTGCAAAACAAATCAAAAGGTTCATTCAACTTAATTTCTTTTTGATAAGTAAAAGGTTCATTCAACTTAATGAAAAAGTATCATTAACTTTCAACAAAAAATAAATGGGAAGATAGATAGAGAGATGTGCAGCTCCTCTGCCATGTGATTAGAGACCTCCCAAAAAACCAAATAACCACTTAACATACACTCCACAAGCAGAAGGCATGACAAATTGATTAATGCCCCTAACCCTAATCAGAAAGCCTTTTTATCCAAATGGCTGCATTTTCAAATTTCCTAAGTTCTTAAGGGGTCCAAAGCAGGCTTTAAAAGGCTACAGTATTTGACAGAAAGGCAATTAGAAATGTTATCTATTTCTGAACAACATGTGCAACCTCTAAAAAACAAAAGACAACCAACCTCAATGTCCTTTTGAAGAGGAATCAAAGCAGCAACTAAAGACTTTGGATTTGGACGCTCTCGGGGCTCATACTGTAAACATCGTGAAGCTAAACGTACTAATTCTGTCCCTTCGTCATTTGAGAATTGGCCTTCCAAACAAGAATCAGTAAGCATCTGAAGATTCCTGTCCCGTATTAGGTCAAGTGCCTGCAACGTTATGCAACATTAGATGTGCAATTACATGAAATTCAGCATTATATGCTCAAATGAAAAGCAGAGAAAGACCATACAGGTTCCGAAGAATGGAATTCTTATACTCTCCACCTTAGGAGATCACTGAGCAGCATATAGGAGAAACAACATTCCATGAACTACCAGTCTCATTTTCACCGAAGAAATGTTATTAATTGCTAGGTATAGAAAATATCAAAGAGAAGTAGGAAGTGAAGGAGAGAGGAAAAAAAAGGGGGTAACCCACCAAAAAATCAGCACACATTAGAGGTATTTTCCAAATGTCAAGGTAAAGGACGTAATGGTGCTTCATTAGCACTCCTATTAGACGTGACAGCCAAGGTCAAGTAATCTAATAAGCATCCAAAACAGATGTAAACCAAGAATAGGTGCAATTGATGCCTGGATTATTGACTAGGGCTCACAAAGAGTATGCATCTGTTCCATGGTGTACTCTCAATAGTGTATATCTCCAATATAACTCATTATTTATACAGTTCCCAATTTATTTCTATCCAAGTTTGCTTCTCATGTGCACCCCACATACAACATTTTTTAGTTAAAATAAACAGAATAATTATTTATTTTTTTTTTTTTAAAAGGACAGCTCTCAAGAGAATCTTGTAGTAGTCTTTCACTAAATCTTAAAATCACCCCCCCCCCCCCCCCAAGAAAAGGCACACCTAAAAGAAAGGAAGACACTTACAAAGACTGCAATTTTTGCTAAATGGTTTGGAGTGTGGCTCTGTTGCATTTTTCCTGTTTTTCCTTTTCTGTTTTGCTTGATCATTGTAATTTTGGTTATTAATTTTTGCCCCCACAGTACATCCTCAATGTAATCAGGTTGGCTTTTTTTATTAATAAAATTTTTCATTATCTATCATAATATATATATATATATATATGTGTGTGTGTGTGTGTATATATATGCCACTGCATCTACGATCAGAAGATTTAATTCCAGCTAAACAAACAGATGATCTATCTCACAGTGACAAAACATCAACTTCCAAAAACTTGCAACCATCTGGAAGTAACAAGCTAAAAATCAACCTCCAAAAGCCAGATACAATATTTCTCATTATTGCACCCAGTTTTGGAACTCAATTCCCGGATTTAAATATCTTCATTGAAAGATTAATTCAAAAGTTCTCACCTTTTTTCGGCATTTTATTATTTCATAACCCCTTAAAAAAATTTCCTATTGAAATGACATAACGTCTTATAATGTAATTCACTTTTTGGATACATTCTAAAGTGCAATGATTCAGACACAAGATGCATTAAGGCATTTCTTCAGATCATCTAGATTTCAACCAGCTGAAATATCATTCCAGTCATCAAAAATGTATTCCATTCAGCTATTCAGAATACACACACAAAAACTCGTTTTTGTGCCTAAAGATTTGCACTAAAAATCTTATACAATACCAAAAAAAAAAAAAAGTTTTTCTTTGATAGAGCTCTAACAAATTATCCCCAATGTGGCATGTATAATTTAAGAGTCCCTATTTGCAAGAACTTACCAACTGTAATTAGTTTGTGGTACAACAATCTTTAACATGATCATTAAATTAGTGTTCTTTCTTTCTTTATTATCATTAGTACTATTTTTTTCTTGTAGAGAGCCTCAGTCTCTCTCAAGCATAAAGTAAATGACATGGAATGTTGATAAAAGAAGTTCGCAAGAAACAACTATCATAATGTACCGACTTTTTTAACCAAAACATACATGTCAAAAGAAGACTTACATGACTTGGAGGTATATGTTTTCCACTGAGAAGATCAAGCAAAAGGGTGCCAAAGCTGTACATTACACTTTCAGGTGTAACTCTTCCTACAGAACAGGTGAGACGTATGACTTAACATAAACTTTAGAGAAATAATGATCATGAAATCTACAAGAATACTGAATGAAAGTATATAAAGAGAGTGGCTTCAGCGAATCACGTACCAATTGCATATAAAGAAAAACAATAGGAAGAGACCAAGTGCCTTCACCTTTGGCCATAGGACAGTTGTGTATGCATGAATGTACATCCTCTCTCTCTCTCTGAGTTTATGTGCATTTGTGTATGTGTATTATTAACTTAAATAGAAATTCAAAACCCCATCAAGTTGGTAACACAGATTTATAATCAAGCTATAGATATCCTATAAAGCTAAATTATGAAAGAAAAAAAAAATAATCATGTTTACATACGTCTTGTTTGGAAGGGTTAGTACCCGTCCTTAAATACTCAGGAGGAGTAAATGCCAGGTTGGTACTGTAACTTTTCCCATCTCTCTCTCTCTCAGTTTGTGTGCTTTGTGTGTGTGTGTGTGTGTTATTAATAATTTAAATAGAAATTCAAAACCCAATCAAGTTGGTAACTCAGGTTCATAATCAAGCTACAGATATCTTATAAAGCTAAACTATGAAAGAAAAAAATATATCATCATATTTACATGCAACTCGTTTGGGAGGGTAAGTACCTGTCCTTAAATACTCAGGAGGAGTAAATGCCAGGTTGGTACTGTAACTTTTCCCATCTCTACTGTTTTTCATCAAACCAAAACATGAAAGTCTCGGGTTGCCATCCTAAGAAATAATATAAATAATGAAAATGACAAATCGATTTCCAAGTTATAAAACTTTTGAAAAAAAAAAAGGGGATTGTGAGTTATAAGTTAAAATGCTAACATCATCAAAAACAACTCTATAAGCATTCAGATCATGATACAGAGCTCGTCCTTTGCTGGTGCAATATTCTAAAGCTTGTGCAAGATGTAAAGCCACCCTCAATCGCATCACCCATTTCATAGGTTGTGCTTCCCCTGAGTCATGCAATTAAATATTAAAAGTAAGTTCCAAACAATTCACCTCCTGTGATGATCCAACTGAAACAAAAGCAAACTAGAAAGAAAATCACATACAGCATAGAAGCATAATCAGATTTCACCATACCACTCTGAAAAAAAAAAAAAAAAAAAGAAGGAAGAAGAAGAAGAAGAAGGAAGAAATAGCTTCATAATTTACTTCAGGGGTAAATTACAGTTTTCCTGTTTTCCACCTTGAATTATCATTCTCACTCTCTAATTACATTTAACCCCCTAAACTATTGAAATGCACGATCAACCCCCCAATTTAGAATATGTTACACTTAACCCCTACCGTTTGTTTTACTATTAAGTTTGACAAAATTTAGCATTGAAGGGCCAATTTACCCCTTTTCCATCTGATTTGGAGAGAGGGTAAATTGGTCTTTCAACACTAAATTCCATCATACTTAACACCAAAATAGACAACAATGAAACAAAGTTATAACTTTGGGAAGTCAATCATGCATTATGATAGTTCAGGGGGTTAAGTGTAATCAGGGTGAAAGATTATGGTGAAAAAGTGTAATGTGCCCTTATTTTAGTGAAACAGTACTTTTGGGGAAATAATCCAGGAAAGATCTACTTACCTATCTTTAAGTTCCTTTATACAAAACATAGTTAAGATTCTTACAGTAACATGCGGTTTAAGTTGCAAGTCACAAAAGGAAAACATGAGATATGAAGGAAAAAATGGCATTAGGCGGCAATTATGAAACTGCCTATCTCACAATTACAGGAATGTCATAGGAAAACACCAAAACCTTCCTTTCCCCCCCTCCCCCACAAAAAAAAAAGGGCTTTCCATTTAATTTCTACAACCCATCATCAAGCCTATGGTTTATTGGCCATACCACTTAGACCAACTCAGAATGTAGATATTACAAAGGATATATGTTCAATGGCAGACAACTAGACAAGAGTCATTTATCTTAATATGCACGTAGTTGCTTGGTAGGATGAAATATCTATTCGAGGGCACTTCTTCGACATTACTTTCACTTTAGCTTCTAGGGCCATTAACCTTCCCACATGTTGCATTATTTATTAATTTATAGTTGATTTAATTATTCCTATAGAATTCAGGCAAGCCATGTCCATGCAGGGAATCATTAAAGGACCTGCTTTTTGCATTTTATAAGATTAAACTTAGAGAGTGGATTTAGTAAATAGATAACATACAATTAGATATAGAGTAGTGTTTATGCAACAACACCAAGGATAAGCTTACAAACTTACAATGAAATAAGTGCTTTGCTAATGTATCATTAGGCATATATTCTGCAACAAGTAACCTCTCATCACCATCACAGCAACAACCAAGTAAATTTACCAGTCTATGGTTCCGAAGCTGACCAACAGCCCTAGCTTCTTCCTGAAGTTGTAAAAACTCAAAGTTAAAAGCTAAATTATTGCAAGAAAAGGAAAATACATCAGTGGCAATTTGTACATCCAATCAAATACAAGTATTTGTCAAGATTGTGCTTACATAATATGCATCCAACAAATTAAAGTTTAAACTGGATTAGTTAAGTCACTTAGGCATGAATTTTCTAATTCATTAAGTATTTCAAGCCACTAAAAGAAAGGGAAAAAGGCAGCTACAAATTACAAACACCTTGATGCATCATATTACTAGATAAAGCATTATAAAAAAACGTGGTCAAGATCATCCTAGCTAACCTCTTGTGTACTGAGCAAATAAAATAGCCAACAAAGAACATGGTGAAATTTGTGAATGTATAAGTGGATTAGGACAGCAAAAATTTGAAACAAGCAAACATGATATTAGAATCCTTGGCAATTGGAACATATTTATGTACCAAAAATTGCCGGGCATCGGGCCAAGCTGATCTATTGAATCGTTTGACAGCAATACGCATTTGACTTTCAAGCTTCCCTTTGTAGACTACATTTGGAGCCTTTTCACCATGCTCAGAAACTATATTCTCCACCGCAAACCCAGATGTAGCATTTTTAAGTTGATCTATCGTGTATTCATGAAATGTGGGCAAATCACCAACTTCACTCTTCTCCTCATTTTCTGCATACAAACAGCAAACTCACACACTGCAATTGCTCTCTCACAAGAAAGTAACTAAACAAAAAATGTACACTTCCACTTACCAATGCTGTGGGTCTCAACCATTGGTTTATCATGTCCGGAACGCAGACAACACACCGAGAACTTGGAACACCCACAGCCCATCCCAATTCCAGAATTAACTACAAACACAATTAAGTCTTGAGCCTTCAAACATTACACAAGTTTCCTACAGCTAAAAGACTCCATCCAACTTGACATATAAACCCAACTTGCTCATTCCACTGAACAAGACCCATCAAACAAATTTATATTTGGAATCTGCTATGACATAGTAAAACCTAAAGATATCCATAATCTAAGCAAAGCTCATTTTCACAACAACTAACGTTAACTTTGACATTTCAAGATACCCACATCAAAAGTTTGGTTCAAGATTCAATTTAGAGCTTCCTTAAGCTTCAAGAACACTGAACTCAAACAGCAAGAACACACACACAAAAGCCATAACTTCATAGTGAAAACTCAAAAAACCCAAGTCAAAAATAAGCAGCAATAGATTGAATACTCAGCATTATAGCTAAAGGAAAAACATACCCTTTAAACTGCTATTGAAGCCTTCAAAGTCAACTTTAGTGTGGCCTTAAGCTTCACAGAATTCCAATCCACCAGCTCAAACCCAGCTCTGTGAAAGCTCCAAGAGCTCCTTTATTCACATCAAGCGCACCAACCCAGTAATTAAAAAACAAAAAACAAAGCGTGCGTCCTAGAGCCAATCAAAGAGCAACTTTTAATCAAATCAAGGATCACAAAAACAAAAGCACGAAAAGTATTGTACTGAATAGTATGAATCCAACCCCACCCAAAAAATCCAAAAAAATAAAAATAATAAAAATAAAAACATAATAAAAACAAACAAAAGATTAAAGCTTTGAGAACCTGTGAGCGAACCAAGTGATTCTTTGTTCTCGATTCGGTCAAAAGGCATAGAAAGCAAAGTCTTTTTTTTTCTTTTTCTTTCTATTTTGTGATTATATTACTAAATATGTATGTAGTCCCATAAAAAAGTGTTAATGGGTCTTCTATAAATCGAAGAGATCTTTGAGTTTCTTTGGTGGGTTTTTTTGTGTGAATGAGAAATTTGAAAGCTTTGAGATTCGGATTGGACATGTATATTGTGGTACAACAACAGCATAATAATAATTATTAATATTCTTTTTTCTTTTACTATGTATGCGATTTGCAGTGTGCGTGTGATAAGTGTGACTGTGGGTGTTTTTTGTTTTAGTACTCCACTACATTTTTCCTATTTCCACCGACATCACTCTTTCCCTTTTCAATTTTCCAGACTATTCTCAAATATCCAACTATCCACTTCCTTATAACTAGATTACCAAAGTTTTAGAGTAAAATACAGTTAATATTTTGAGGTTTGTGTTAATTCTAGCTACGTTCAAAACTTTCCAAAACTGATCAATTTGGTATATAATCATTATGAAAATGAGGAGATGAGTAACCGTTAAGGGACCAATTTATCTTAGTTTTGAAAAGTTTAGGACTTGGCGAGCATTAATCTAAATCTCAAAATTGTTAACTGTATTTTACCTCTAAATTTTTAAAATAAAGTTCATCAACAAAATCCGAACATAAAGGATTCAAAATATCTTGTTCATTTCTATCAGTATATATTTGATCTTTATAAGTGATTTATAATTTTCTTTGACTTGTTACATACTGATATATTACATGGTTCATATTTGCTTTAATCATATTATTCACTGTATTATTTAAATAGATTATATGACTATTTAAATAATTTGTGTGATTAAAAGTTTACTTAACATTTATTACTTTGATAGTTTTGTAAGAAAATTCAATTAAAAGATTTTATTTGTTTCTAATTTTTTTTCAGTTAAAAAGAATTACGTTTACACATTAATTTTATCAGTCACTAAGCATTAAAAATCATGAGTGAATTACAAGAATCCAATGTGTTGTAATTTATTGTTTTATGTAATCAATGTATACAATATTTCTCTCATATGAAGATAAGATATGAAAAAATGTTATATGCAATTGTTACGCATAATAAAAACCGTATCTATTGTCTCTTTGGACCATTTCTCTCGTATAAGAATGGATAATAGATATTATATTTAAAACCCACGAGTGAGCATCATGGAATCCATAAATGTTTTGTTTTAAAACAAAATTTATTGAGTCTCATTTATATTCATGTATCAAGAGTAAATACTATTAAATTTCAGTATTTTTTTTTCCCCTTGAATCTCAGTTTGTAAAGTGTCCTAGGTTGACAATTTAATTTACTATGGATCAATCTTAGGTGGGCTGAAGTGAAATAAAATGTTATTTATTAGACTGTCTGCCCATCTTTATTTTCTTGGCCACTAGGCACTAGTTGCTTTAAATCGGTGATGTTGATTGTTGACATGTCAACACGGTTTTCTTGTGGAAATTGTAATTTATATTCTTCCTGTTTGGTTGGTGAAATTAAGCTCAAGAATTATTGTCTTCAACTCCATTTAATTGTGCGCTTTATTCCGCAGGACTTTTTTCTATACTTCATTGTAGTAATTAAGTTGTTAATTTTCCATTCCCTTAAATGCTTTATGAAAGTACCTTTAAATAAAGTTGATGTGTATATTATAGGCCGATAAAGAAGAAACGGATTAAGGTCTAGATGGTACACAGTCTTTTTCTTATTGTCAAGTGGTATGGAGTCATTGAATTCATACCAAATACCCCTTTTTTATTCAGAACAAAAACTTGACGAAATGGATCAAGTGTATGTAATCCATATATAATGATAGTATTGTGTGTTACCACTTACCACACTGGCTGTGTAGCGATCCAGCGGCTCAAATCATTGTAAAAAAGAAGACAACCAAAGTAAGAGAAAGATGGGCACTATGCCATAATTGAACGTTACAAGAACGTTTCATTCCATTCAAAAAGAATCACAATACTTTTTGTACACAACGGGTCAAAGGTGATTCATTATAAATCTTCAACATTCTAAAAGTGGCATGAGACATTCAAATTACTTGCAAATCCTTTTTTTCCCCTCTAAGGGCAAAAACACTTCTATTTAGTGAAGAACAAAAGAAGTGGGCCGCTCCGTCCTTGCCACTGATATTACAATTTACAAAAGCATATGCCCAATCGGACTATACAATGAGCTAAAGGCAAAAGGTTGCCTAATTGCAAAAGGGGTTGGCTGAAATATTGATGGAAACTTTCTTTTTCTTTTTCTTTTTCTTTTTCTTTACAATACAGTAAGATGAAACTTGATGTCATAAAGGGGCATTAACACCCACTCTATCAACTATCAAGCTGTTCAAGTACATTTTATCTTTTTTTGAACAATACTTATCATTAAAATAATAATAATAATAATAATAATAATAATAATAGTAGTAGTAGAATTACAAAAGCGATGGATAAATGTCAAGGGATTCGAGAATAAACATTTTTTTTTCTAAGAAAAATAGTAAGAGGGGCGACCAAAGTGGCTTTTCTACTTAAGCGTTATCATAGATTCATAGTAATATTCTATCTGCTAAGTTTAAGCCTGCTAGGGGAAACTATGAACCATAACTGTATGTGATTCCGTTGTCCACTATATATCTATCAAAATATATCATAAAAGGAAATTTAAATTAGTCTTGTTTTAACAGTATTATTAATTCTTTAAGAGCGACTATATCAGTGGTTGCAAAAGATTCTGTCTATTTTACACAAAAAACTTACTTTTTTCTATTTTGCACAACTAATTTTACAAAAAACCCACATCTGTTTATCTATTATATACTATATTTTATATAAATAATATTTTTATATTATTTTATCTACCTGTTTCTTTTTCCAATATTTCCTCTTCTTTATTTTTCCTTACATTTGTTGTTTCCTCTTTCTTTTCTTCCTCTTCTTCTTCTTCTTTCTCTCACGGTCAAAACCCATAAGCATCAGAGCAAGAACTCCATCAACACCACAGCCATCACAAGCACCACAACGCCTCTCCAATTCACCGAACTCTGTCAACCCATCACAAGCACTCCATCAATATCGATCTCCATCAAAACCGATCTCCGTCAACCCATCACTGATCTCCATCAACACCGATCCACATCAACCCATCAACGATCTCCATCAACGCCGATCCATATCACCGATCCAAATTGCCTTTCCAATCCACAATCCACAATCACCTATCCAACAATTTTGTTCTAGTGGTTGATTTTGTTGTTAATTTTGTGGCTAATTTTTTATTTCTGTAGTTGATTTTTGATTTTGTGTCTGTGGGAGTGTGTGTATCAGAGGAAGAAAGAACATGATGAGGGAAAGTTAGTTTTGCAGATGGAGAAGAGAGAGAAAAAAAGGAGCGAACCAAAAATTATTAAAATATTTTATGCACTTGCTACAGTAACCGTGTATATATGCACAGTTATTGTTCATTTACAAAATCATTGTGTATATTAAAACATTTTTACAAAGACTGATGTAGAGGGTTTTTGGGTTAAAATGTGCAAAATTGAACATTTTCTTGTATTTTACACATTTTTGCAATCACTAATGTGGTTGCTCTAAGCCTTTGCCTAATGCCTTCCTTTCTCCACCGTCGAATTATTAAAAAAAAAAAAACCCAACTGCTAAAGAAAATCTACTGTTGCTTTGGCTTGCTTGGCTTCTTTTTCTTCTTCTTCTTCCTTTTTTTTTTTTTTTGGTTGTTGTTGTTGGCATAAGGAACCTTTCTTAATATTTTTAAAATATATTTTTGACAACTTTGAGAAAGTTTTAACCTATGGCGTCCACTCCTGATAATAGCTTTTTATCATCACCAAGACACTAATTAATTTTTGATGTAGGTGAGGATTGAATCCCAGATCTCTTATACAACCATCAGATTTCTTATATTTTGGACAACTTTTGTTTATGCTTTTAGATTATGTTGTTCTTCTATTAACTTCGTCCATACATATTTCCTCCCCACAAAGCTGAGGTCCTATTGAGCATACACATGGCAAAATGGGTTAGAATTTTCTAACTCGACTTGACCTGAAAAATACCCGACCTGAACCTGTTTTTTTTTTTTTTTACCTGAAGCAAAAACGGGTTGACTCGTGATCCGACCTATGTTTTTTGTGGGTCAACCAGACCCGAACCATTTTTTCAAAACTTTTTTTTTTGGTAAAAAAATAGTAAAATTAAAACAATATTGGTTTAATTATTTGTTGTAAGATTTAAGGAAACAATTGATACATTTTCATAACTGCATGCAAATTAATTAAAAAATAAATGGTTGAGCATTCTATAATGAGTAAAGATTTTTAAATATCAAATAGCAAAATATATGCCAAGATAATCTGGTTACAGTAGAGTTAAAAGTATAAATTTAAAATGGCAGATATGTGTGAAAATAGTGAAGCCAAAGTATCAAATTAGCATAAATTATGAATGCTTAGACTTAATTTTTAACAATTTATGTACAAGATAAACAGTTTTTCAAAATAAATTATGATATTTCTTAGAGTATATGTTGCTTAACAATGATATGATATTCATAAAATAGATATATCATGTATAAATAAGCAATCAAACTTTAATATATATTTCAAATTGAAATAGAGTTCCAACACAATTGACAATAGATTATTAAATTAATTTTCATGATTGTAAATTTTTTACATGTTTTTATTTTTTATCAAATGAGTTATCCAATAAGTCATTTGTAATTTTGTTTTACATTTTGGAATGTTGAGATTGTGTATAAATAAAATTTGTGTATTTGTTTTACTTATCTTTGTGTTATTTTGTTTTAGATAGCAATGTTAAGATTTGTATAATTTTAAAATTATTGCATAAATATTAATAAGGTTAATTGAGTTCATTCTTGATATAAGTGGTGAATTCAAAATAATACATTTTACATCAAGTAATTTGTTGCATAACTTTCCAAATGGCAAATACATATTGTTTTCTTTATAAAAAAAAAAAATAAATAAAGTTCATGTGAAAAATACGGGTCAACCTAACCCGACTCACAACCCAACCCGACCTGACCATTTTGCCATGTCTAGTTGAGTAATATATCGGTGCAAGACATTCAAATTTGGGCATACATAAAAACGGGCCAATATTTGGTAAAAATTGCATATAAGATGATCCGAACCCTCCGAACCCAACAACTGAGTTCTTCTGGCCAATCATCCAGCGTACATATTTTAAATTTCTTAAAGAATATACACAACGTAGATTCAACGTACATAATATTTCAAATAATGTACACAAATTTGTTTATTTAACAAACACACTTTTCAAATAATATATATAATTGTGTACGTTCAATGTATACTTTTTTGTTTTTTAACAATGTGCATATTTTTGTACATTCAATGTTTACATTTTTTAAATAATGTACCCAATTTTGTATATTCAATATACACACAATTTCAAATAATGTACGCGATTATGTATATATAGCGTACATATTTTTCAAAAAATATACTTAATTATGTAAAATACTCAAATTTTCAAATAATGTACACAATTTTGTATTTTTAAAATACAAATTTTTTCAATGAATGTATATGTTTAACGTACACATTTTTCAAATAATTTACTAAATTCAACATATTCAATATACATTGTTTTCAAATAACATACACAATTAAATACATTCAACGTATACATTTTTCAAATAACGAACACAATTATATACATTCATATGCCTTTTGGTTTGCTCAATATTATGTTACATTGTAACGTTAGATTATTGCAAAACTTATGCCAAATAATTGTAATGTTATTTTCTTTCAAACTTCTGTCAAATATTTGAAGTATTATATTTATTTATTTTTCTTTAAAAAAATTTGAAAAAAAATTGGTCCTTTTTCTTTCTCCGCCACGAATCAATGGTAGTCACTGTGTGAGTCTTTGTTGCCTATCATTTTTGTTGCACTCAAAACATTTGTTGGTTCCTTGGTCCTGACATTAGGCTGTTCTCGTTAACGAGAGAGGATTTGTGGCCAATCAATTTAGATTAGAGAGAGAGTTACGTAAAAGACTTTGTGTCCTCAAAGGTGTTCTCTTCAACTCATATTTGGATTTTTGTTAAAAGAGTTAAATTATTGTTGGCTTTGAGGTGGTCCTGCCACTTGATTAGAAACTGGAAAATGGTGAAGCGAAGAAAGGGAAAATAAGGGAGGAGAGAGTGAGGGGCTGAAGCCAATCCTATCCTTTTTTTTTTTTTGGCATATGAATAAATAAAATCCAATTAAAGATTACTTACTTGACAACTTTATAATTAAATAGCTGATGTGGCATAGGACACTTAAGTTGCCACGTCAGTATGTAAGTGCCTACAATAAAATTACAAATAATACGTCACTTTTTCGTTAGCCACATAAGCAATACTTTTAACAGAAGTTAGTAAAATGACTAGTACCACTCATTTTTTAAACTTTAGGGACCAATAATACTCACTTGAGACTTGAGTGATCAATAGTGTAGTTTTACCTTAGTTATAATACCAAACATATTGAAAAAAACACCATTTCCAGTCTCATTGGCAATGTTAATAGAAGTTAATCAGGACCATTATTTTTGAAATCAACCATTAGTACAAATTATCTTAATAAAGTTGCAGTACTTATTAACCAAAAAAAAACCATTAGTCAAAATTGATAGACCTAGAATCCAAATGAAACAAAACCATGGAATCATTGAATGGACTTATTCTCCTCAAAAAAAAAAAAAAAAAAAGATTAAATGGACTTATTAATACCATAGTTGGAGGAGCCCTTAGAAATAATGGACTACCAAAAAGTCTTCCCATTTGAGACCTTTATGACCCCAAAAAAAGAGAAATAAATAAATAAATAAATAAATATAAAGTGGAAAAATTGAAGAAACTAAAAGTCAAACTGTCGAACAAAAGTCCATAACTTGCGAAACAAGACCTTAACAAATCACCCTGGCCATCGTGGAGATCCTCTCATATGAATATCTGAGCTTTGATAGGTCTCCGACACGTGTACCCAAACCGACTTGCATTTACCTCACCCGCTGTCACTGCATGTGTAAAAGACCCACACAATCACAGCCTTTCATTTTAACACATCACTATGCCCCAACACGCACGGTCAGGGAGGAAGACACATATGAGATAACAAACACCATAAAGACGAGTGAGATGGCCCATAGAAAAGTCGCACCGAAAAAGAGCAATAGAATGATTGATTGATTTTTATTTTTTTTATAGATAATTTTGTTAATTAAAATTATGTTAATATATAAATTATACTCATTAAATTTGATTGAATTTCATTTATTATTCTAATTTTACTTTCTTTCAATTCAATAATCTAAAATTTAAATTTATTCAATTCAGGTTTTTGGTCCAATTCAATTAATTACAGTTAACTAATCAAAGAATTGAAAAAAAAAATTCTCATATATTTAATTAATTTAATTTTTTTTAAATGTGAGAGAAATTTTTTTTGTTGGCAATTTTTTATTGAATCGGACGGCTGACCCTAGTTAGTTTGTTGAGATTTATAATTGACTTTAACAATTTGGTGTTATGGCAGCAAAGACCTGAATTGAATAAATTTAAAATTTAGATTACTTAATTTAAAAAAAGTAAAATTATTTTATGATATGAAATATTCATATTTTAATTTGTAGTACATATGATGTATCAAAATGTCACACTAAAAATAAAAGAAATTAATTTTAATTTCATTTATATATATATATATATTATTTTTATAGTGGGTTTTCATTAGCTTAGTTGACAAAATGTTGCAAGGATATACGTAAAAAAATAAATAACATAAACATCTTATGAAGTGAAATCAAATATCATCTAAATGTTTATAAAAAAAATATTATCTAAATGATAACTTAAAATTTAATATATCTTTATTTTTGCTTTTTGTACAATTAATGCAAATTCTATCATGTCTAAAAAAAATACAAATTCTAAATTTTCTATTTAAAAAAAAATGATGGACAAGTTACAAAATTTCTCTTGTTCAAATTTTACAATCCTCAACTCCCAATTTTTCTTGAACTACTCCCTCAAAAAAAAAAAAAAAACTCTCGACCTAACATATTAGATTTTATTAATAATTATTAAATTGTTGGTTGCTTTCAAAGGTTAAAGTATAAATTTTGAACTATCTATTGACATGTAACTTTTGAGTTTGGACACTAAAATAAAATAGTGTGACGAATACTATAAAATCAATAGAGATTTGTGGTGCCTATGGTTGAAAGTGGGAAAGGCAGCAAATATCTTTGGGATAGATAGTTTTTGTTTTAAGTTTTGTATTTTTTCTAAAATGGGTTTTTTTTTGGGGATAAACAGACAACTATAAATAAAGCCAAAAGTGAATTGTCCACATTTCGTAAATTTATCCACAATTGAGGCCAAATATCTAAATCCTCAGAATTTCCCCACTACTAATCCTCCACGTTCGTTTTTCAACCAAATCCCCACGAAACGTACTTCTCATACTATCACAGAGAGAGAAAACTCAGGAGCCACACTTCTCTATCTCACGCTCTTGGAACAAGGTACTCTCTGCAAAACCCTAGAGAAACTGCTCTGTGTGGTTTTACATATGCACTTCAATACTGTTTGTTTTTTTATAGGTGTGTATTGTATTGTATTGTATTTATGTGTAATTTGAATGTGTTAATGGTGTGTGTATAGGTTGTTTTTTCTGTATGTATTTGTGGTGGAGTTGTATGATAAAATGGGGAAAGGTAGACCTAGGGCTGTGGAGAAGGGTGTGTCAGGGCAAAATCTTAGTGTTTCGCCATCTGGGTCATTGAATATACCATCTGGGCCTGTGTATTATCCAACTGAGGATGAATTTAGAGACCCTTTGGAGTATATATGTAAGATCAGGCCAGAGGCGGAGCCTTATGGGATTTGTAGGATAGTTCCACCGAAGAATTGGAAGCCCCCATTTGCATTGGACGAGGGTTCATTTACTTTTCCCACTAAAACACAAGCCATTCACCAGTTACAGGCACGGCCCGCCGCGTGTGATTCGGAGACTTTTGAGTTGGAGTATGGTAGGTTTTTGGATGATCATTGTGGGAAGAAGTTGAGGAAGAAGGTGGTTTTTGAGGGGGAGGAGTTGGATTTGTGTAAATTGTTTAATGCGGTGAAGCGCTATGCTGGTTATGATAAGGTTGTCAAGGAGAAGAAGTGGGGTGAGGTCTCGCGGTTCGTGAAGTCGGCAAGGAAGATTTCGGAATGTGCAAAGCATGTGTTGTGTCAGTTGTATCGAGAGCATTTGTATGATTATGAGAAATATTATAATCGGTTGAATCGAAAGGCAGGTAGTGGTTGTAAGAGGGGATTGCATAAGGAGGGGAAGAGTGAACATGAGGCTGAATTTTCGGGCTCGAAAAGGAGGCGAAAGAATAATGGTGGGGATAAAGTTAAGGTTTGTAAGGTAGAGGTGGAGGAAGAGCGTGATCAGATATGTGAACAGTGCAGAAGTGGATTGCATGGGGAAGTGATGCTTCTGTGTGATAGGTGTAATAAGGGGTGGCATATTTATTGTCTTTCTCCACCTTTAAAGCAGGTCCCACCTGGGAATTGGTATTGCTTAGAGTGCTTGAATTCTGACAAGGATTGCTTTGGTTTTGTGCCTGGTAAACGGTACTCATTGGAATCTTTTAGGCGTGCGGCTGAACGTGCTAAGAAGAGATGGTTTGGGTCAGGATCTCCTTCACGGGTTCAACTAGAGAAAAAGTTCTGGGAAATTGTGGAGGGATCGGTTGGTGAGGTCGAAGTTATGTATGGTAGTGACTTGGATACATCTATATATGGCAGTGGTTTTCCACGTGCAAATGACCAGAGACCAGAAGCAGTTGAAGCTAAAGCTTGGGATGAATACTGTGATAGTCCTTGGAATCTTAATAAATTGCCCAAGTTGAAAGGGTCAATGCTTCAAGCTCTTCATCAAAACATTACTGGTGTTATGGTGCCCTGGCTGTACATTGGGATGCTATTCTCGGCTTTTTGCTGGCATTTTGAAGATCACTGTTTTTACTCAATGAATTATCTACACTGGTATGTATCTAATTTTGCGTTATTCACCATATTTTTCATGATTATGCAACTAAAATTCATTAATTTTCTTTGCATTTATTTGTTGAATTTTCTATTTGAGAACTAGTATTTCTGTTTTAGACAATGAAAGGATCTGCTTGAATGCATGATAGGATAACTCCTAGAAGTTACTTATGAAAAAAAGAAAAAGAAAAAGAAAATTGCTGTTGTAACTTAGGTGTAAAAAAAAAAAAAAAAAAAAAAAATCTACTGCATAGAGCAACATGAAATGTTAACAAAAATTAGAGTTCTAAAATATGATCAGAACAGAATTCTAAAATGATTAAATAAGTATCCATAGTATTAGCTAGATTTATTTTTACATGCTTTAGTTTTTGATTAGTTGGCTTATCAGAACAGAAACCAACTTAGTCCAAATCAAACACTGAAAAGGATCTGTGACTCTGTGCCCAATGCTGCTCACACCTGGGGGGGAGGGGGGGTTTACTGGGAGGGGTGGTTTTGATATGATTTTAACTATCAGCAATTTTGTATAAAGTGGCTGCTCAAGACTTGAAGTATTTTACAATTGCATCATAAAAGAGCCATCCAAATTAAACTTTATTCGAAAAAAGGGTCCTCCAAATTAAAACAGAATAATCAGATTAAAGACTGAAGTTTGCAGGTCTCCTTTCTATTCTTTTTTTTTTCTTCATTTTCTTTTATCTTAAAGAATATGTAGCTGATCCCAATTAATTGGGATTGAGGCTTCCAATCAGTTGGGAGTAAGGCTTGGTTGAATTGAGTTGTCACTGAAGGAATAGAAAGGAGACCTGCAAAAAAAGAAAAGAAAAGAAAAGAAAAAAACTCACAGTTCAATTTGAACTTAGTTTGGCTGTATAGATGATATTTTTTTTTTTTTTTGGATAAGTAATAATATTTATAAACAGAGAAGATTACTTCATGCTCATGGTGATGAACACAAAGTATCTTAAAAAATTACAAAGAATCATACAGAAAATCGAAACGAGTCTTGAAACTCAACAATAGGAGTACAATGAGTAAAACCCCATGTGTGGGACCAATTAAACAAGGTTCAAAGCTACAAGGATTTCTGTTGCTCAAGATATTTCTCAGTATCCTCAAAAGTGTGGCTATTACATTCCTTCCACACTATCTACATCAAACGTAATGAAGTGAGATTCCAAACATCCGAAGAGCGCTTCCCAAACCAATTTCTCCCCCAAACAAAAGATCTGCTACCATCAATGGCAACACCCAATGAGTCCCCAACATCTTAAAAACTACACCACAAAACATATGCAACATTGCAATGGATTTTAATTTCCTTTGAGCTTATCCAACATGGTTTGCAATTTCACATTCTGTTGGCCAACACCTTTGCCAGTGACTTATATACACTACACACAAGGCTGATGGCCTAAAATCCCTAACACTAGTGGCATTTTTCTTTCTGGGGATTAATGCTAGAAAAGAAGCATTTAGGGATTTGTCAAACTCATAGTGCCTATGAAAGTTTGCAAAGAATGTCATTACATCCACTTTGACCACCCTTCAACACTGTTGAAAAAATGTCATAGTAAACACGTCTAGGCCTGAGGATTTGTTGCCCTCCATCTTCCCTTAACACCTGGATTACCTCCTCTCTTGCAAATTCTTTCTCAAGCAATTATTTATCAATCTCATCTATGCTTGAAAGTCTAACGCATCCACATTGGGTTTCCAATTTTTTTGTTTCATTGTATATAGTTTGATAAAATTGCATCACTGAATTATGAACTGCCAATTCTTCCTTGTAATACATACCATCTCTCCAGACCCCTCACATGGTTGTTTTATTTGGGTGAGTCAGCCAATCTATGAAAGAATTGTGTTTCTATCCCCCTCCTTCAACCATAAGACCATTGACTTTTGACACCAAGAGATTTCCGCAAGAGGTGCTATATGTTCGATTTCCTCCTTGACCTCATCACTATGAACTTGCTTCTCCTGAGTCTGCTCATGAGAACCTTCCTTCACATCTGGACCCAATAGTTCACGCAAAAAAATCTTTCTTAAAAGCGACATCCCCAAACACCAAGAGAATAGAGATGCATTTTATTCCACTAAGATGTACTTTTTATTTACAATTTTATATTGATAGTAACAAATGTATCCGTGGATCTTGAACCCTTGACATCATGTTCCTCTTATAAGGGAGGAGGTTCCATTTGAGTTAGAGCTCATTAGCTCTATTTAGGTGTATTGTATAGTTCAAATCTACCCCCTTTTCAAAAGAAGGTTGGGAAGAGGCAGCCAGTCTTAAGATGGTGGTACTGTTGGTGTAATAGAGGCTTAGAGCTTTTTCTTCTTCTTCTTCTTCTTCTTTTTTTTTTTAAATAAAATTTTTTAATTTTTTAATTCCCTAACACATTTTTCTGAAAGATGAATCATTGAATAGATATTGAAGTACTAGTGATTGGATTATTGTTTTGTGCGTGTGCGTGTGTGTGTATATATATATATTAAGTTCTTGTGGTCTGCAGTGATTTTTACCTCTTTTGCTCTGTTTTAAATTGACGCTCGCTTCTATGTTGTCTCAGGGGAGAGCCAAAATGTTGGTACAGTGTCCCTGGTAATCAAGCCAGTGCTTTTGAAGAGGTAATACTCAGAGTTCTTTAGAATAGTGTTTGAAATTTTTTGGGGTCCAAGGCTCCCCTCCCCCCCCCCCCCCTTCTCGCAAATAACCTTTTTTGCTCTTTCTAGCTCGTTTTACGGTATCTTTTTTTGTCTGCTATTCATTGCCTTTTTTTTTTTTTTTTGTGTGGAGTTTCACATGTTTTAATGAGTAATTCTGTTATTTATCAGCTTCTACTAATTAAGTCTATTTGTAGTTGTACTTGTATCCTTTATTTATGTGCTCTTTTTAATGTTTTTTAAGCTTTTCTTTTTGCATTTTTTATGGGATACATGCCGCAGTGCCCGTGGAAGTATGTTAACTTTCATTTTAATGATAATCTAGCAATTTCTCAATTGTGCTGGTCAATTCTGACAAACAATGTGCGTTGATAAATTAGTTTCTTCTTATCAAAAGAAAAGGCTTGTCACCATCACATTTTCACTTTCCTGTAGGTCATGCAGAAGACTCTTCCCGATCTTTTTGATGCACAACCAGATCTGCTCTTCCAGCTTGTCACCATGTTGAATCCGTCTGTCTTGCAAGAAAATGGAGTTCCTGTCTATAGCATTCTACAGGTTTGACCTGAAAGTTCTCTCTTGTTCTCCTCCCTTTTCTCCTTTCATTTCCTGTTTTTTTTGTTAATGAGCACGTAAATTAGTTGAGTGGTTTTCTGAAATATAAGTGTTATACTTGAGTTTCTACTTTTGGGAGAAAGGATGAAGCAGGATTAGGTTTTTGAACTTAGAAGAACAAAAGACTTTAGGACTTTAGGGTCCTTGTTCTGTTTGTATTTGATAAACTACCACTTGTCTCAAAAACTTAATTTAAAGAAAATGGTCAACATAATCATTTAACCCTTTTTTAACATTCCCTCTTATTTGTGTGCTTCGGACTTTCTCTCAATAAGTGGGTTTCCAACATGTGGAATTGGTATTGTGACCACCTAGTCAGATACCATGATAAACTATTATTTTTCCCCAAAAGATTAAGCTGATAGGAATTGGTGATTATACTCATTTAACCATTATTCTAATAGGATTAAATTGTACAGAAATGGGCATGTGTACAATGCGTAGGTGCATGTCTAAACCATCATATCTACATGTACTGTTTTAATAGCATCTCGCTGATATTCTTTTGATGATACTTTGCTTTTCGTGGCTATTAATATTCTCTTTATGCTTGCTATCTGCCAGGAGCCTGGTAATTTTGTCATCACCTTCCCAAGATCATACCATGGAGGTTTCAATCTTGGTAGGCCATGCCACTTTAGATTTACTAGCTAGTGGTGATCAGTTGAAGATTTTAGTGCTGTGTAAATTTGTAATGAACCATAAGTGGTACACAACAATTCAGCTTCTTGTTTCTTTCAGGTTTAAATTGTGCCGAGGCCGTCAATTTTGCTCCTGCTGACTGGCTGCCTCATGGTGGATTTGGAGCAGACCGGTATCGGGAGTATCACAAAGCTGCTGTGTTGTCTCATGAGGAGCTTCTTTGTGTTGCAGCCAAGGTTATCAGTTTTGACCTGTAACTTATCTTTTTATTTAAAATGTCAGATAACTTGCTCCTACACTGTTCAACATTTGCCTCTGAAGTTTAAATATATCCATCGTCATTTTTTTTCCCGTTATAAGACTGTTAATCTTTTGTTACTTAATACTGCTATTGCTCTTTGCTTGTTAATTTAAATCTTGGGAGTTATTCCATTGACTTGTCTATTTCTTCTGCTTGATTATTCTTTTGCTTTTAGCAGAGTGATTGCAATAGGCAAGTATCATCTTATCTGAAGGAAGAATTGCTTAGAATATATACTAATGAGAAAAGTTGTAGAGAGCGACTTTGGAAAAATGGCATTATAAAATCATCTCCCATGTCCCCTCGGAAATGTCCTGAATATGTGGGTACTGAGGAGGTATTACCATCCACACGCTTATTGGTTTTCATTTTATGAAATTAGTTATTTCAAGATAATATTGATGGTGATGAACATTTCCTGGCGGACTTTGTAGGATCCAACATGCATTATTTGCAAGCAGTATCTTTATCTCTCTGCAGTTGCTTGCCGTTGTAGGCCATCTGCCTTTGTATGTCTGCAGGTATGTGAAGTTCATAATTTCTAATTTTATAACTTCAGATGCCAATTGTAATTTTAGATGACTTTATAACTTTAGATGCACTGTTGTCTCAATTGAAAGTTTAAGCCTTAGTTTTTGGAACCTGTGTACTTTTGTTGCCAATGAATACTAGCTCAACTGGAACCTCCTCCTTTATAAGTTCTAGATAGAGGTTGAGGTTGTGAGTTCAAGACCCATTGGGTGCATATGAAATTTACCAATTTAAAAAAAAAACTAAACTCTTGTTTGTCCTATATTAGTGTTACATCTGCTAAAAATTCCCATGGACTTAATGAATTAATGAAGATGGCTAGGTTCCACGGATAGTAAAATTGCCGAAGTTGCTGTGTCTGACATGGGTACAGGATACAAAATGTATGCGATACGTACCCAGCAAATAAAATTTATTTTTTATTATAGGTACAGCCAGGAAATGGTCGTGATACGGTTGGGTACGTCCCGGACACGGGAGGAAAATAAAAAAGAAAAACGAAGAGATTTAGTCTGTTCTCAAGGCAGGAAAAGAACCCTAAGTACGTACCAGTCCGGTTCCTCAAGTCTACTCTGCAGCAGCCTCAACCAGTCCTCTGCCCCTCTTTCCCTCATTCCACTGCTCCCTCTTTTTAAACCCACAACTTCCTTCAGTCTAGAACCACTATACCATCAACACCATCACCCTCTTTGAAAAGGGCTGGTATATTTGTAAACTCTCATAACTTTTGCCATTGTATTCTTTGTTGATTTGATGCCTTGATTTATTGGTTGAGGTTACTTGTTAGAGTCCACTGGTTCAAGAAATTTCTTACATTTGGTTTAACTGACATTCTCCTTTTCTTTCTCGTAAAATAAAGGCACATAGCCGGAGTTAAATTAACATTGGGTGGTTTAGATGGATAAATTGACATAGTTCGGGCTTTAGATTAGGTTCAGTTGGTGATTGAGGAAGGAGGGAATTTTTACTCCCTTAAGATTTTTGAACGGGGAAAATACTATATGCAATCAGTTTTTATGGGTAAGAGTGCAGCACTTTGGGTAATGCGAAATCTGGAACACTCTGTGATTGGGGTTAATCCTAAGCACTTTTTTCACGTTCAGGGATGGTGATAATGCTTACACTTTGCAACAGGGGTCCAACTCGTTTGGACAGTTCTTATATGTGACACAGCTTAAGGTAGGGGGGCTGCGGAGAACTATTATTATTCCTGCCGGAAAGTCATACCAAGGATGGAGAACTTTTGGGATTGAATTAAGAAGAATATTGGAACCATCCCAATATGCGTTGGGTGGATTGAATTTTGTACCGTACAAGTCTAAGCAGGTCCCAATATATCGTGCTGCCAGGTCTTATGTGGAAGCTGTCAAAGCTCTAGTGCAGGCAAGGTTGAAGCCTGTTCAACAGTCATGTATCAAAGAAAAGGTCAAGGATGGTGTTGTGAAGAGGAGCTTCCGAGTGATAATTCTCGCACATAGGTAGGAGTTTTTGAAATTCAGGAAGGTAGTTTTCCCCAGTCAGCCGTGGGTGGTTGTGAGGGTGGAGAAGTTGATATTAATGGTAAGAATATTATTGTGGAGAAAATCCCAGAAGGTAATAATCTCAATATTCCTTTGAAGTTCAATTCGAATTCAAAAATTGTTGAGTTTGGAAAGTTGCGTGATAATAGGAAGTCACGTTGGTTAGGGAGAGGGCTGATTGTGGATGTGAATGAGTTTGGAAAGAGGCGGGTATCTTGGGATGGAGTTAAGGGTGGTAAGCAAGTTGGCAAATGGGTAGCAAGGGAGAGGATTAATACTCAGAATAAAATAGTGGGTCTGGGCTTGTGCAATCAGCAAGCCCACGTAACGTTGAGTAAAACAGTGGGTCTGTTGGGAAGTAAAGAGTCGACTGTGGGCCTGGGTTTGTCAAGCCCACGTAAGTTTGAGACTGGAGAGAGTTCTCTCGGTGGCCCAAATGTTCAGGAGACTTCCTGTCGGAATTGTTTATCTAATCTGAGCTCAGGTAGGAGTGAAATTACTGCCTCGAAGAGTTTAGAGAGCTGCATGGACTCACCTACGACAGCGGTGGTGCTTGCGATGTCGCCGAAGGTGACCTCGAACTCGATATCTACCTTTGTAGCGACGGAAGAGGCCGGTAAGGGTGTTCAGCACAGCCTGACCCGCCTTGTTCCGACACCCACCGTGCCGATAGGATCAAGGGTGGTGGTCCATGCCTCCCACGACCCATTATCAGCGAGCAGTGATCGGAGTGGGTCGATATTGGCGCCGGTGGTGTCCTCGGCCAAGATGTTTTCGACTTCGGTGTCGGAAGCGAGAGGTGCTGATGGTTTTGGTGGTACGAGAAGTTAGACTCAGCTGTCCACCATGCCAGTCAAGCCAGTGGGGGTGGTCCAGGCACTCAGTGAATAGGTAACAACCTCTAATGACTCGATGGTTTCGGCACTGGTGTCTTTGACTTCTCAAGTGGCAACGGAGGATGGGGAAGAAGAGTTTGTGGGTTTAGAAGGATCGGTCACCACAAATAATGATTTTGATAGTGAGGGAGTTCATCTACCTGGTCCCACTCTTAGGGAATTGGTTGGAGATTTGGATAAGTCTTGGGGTAATTCCAAAGACTGGATGTTACAGTTACGTGATGGACGGCAATTAGTGCTTCCACTGTCACTGTATCGATCTCTAGATTGCTTGTCGGTCTACTCAAGCATGGAGGGAGAGTGTATACCAGGTAATGCATCTATTATTAATGAAGGGCAGAGGACTAGTTGGGCAGATGAGGGTGAGGGGCTCGTTGAGTCTTTGTCTGTGGTTCCTAGGTCAGAGAAGGAGATGTGGGAATTTGATGAAGGGTTGAGGTCTTGGGAGAGAGGTGTTGAGCCATTAGTTGTGGTACCTTTGGCTACTGAAGGTCCTTTGGAGGTGGTGCCTAGTCATGGGAAGGAGTTTGGGTGTAAGGAGAGTGTTGATAATTGTCAGTTATCACAATGGGTCATCAATAGGATAAAAGCTTTCAAGAAATCTGTGGGCACTTCATTAGAAGATTTTGAGGAGCAAATTACTGGATTGTTATTAGCTATAGATATAAGCGGAAACTTGTGGTGGGTGATCAGACGAAGTTGGTCAAGTCTGGCTAGAAAGGTCAGCGGGAGTTGGAAAATTTGTTGTCATCCTTGAATGTTGAGTATGGTCCAAATAAAGCAAGGAGTGCAAGTATTGAGCGGGCTGTTGTGACTTATCAATGAGTTTGAAGATTATTTCTTGGAACGTTAAGAGGGTTGAATGAGCGGGGTACAAGGCTCAGGGTTAGAAACTTGATTAGGAAATGGGGGCCAGATGTGGTTTGTCTTTAAGAAACTAAAATGGGACTGATTAATAGAGCCGTGGTTCATAGCTTGTGGGGTGGCCAACATGTTGACTGGTCTTACTTAGGTTCTTAGGGAGCTTCTGGAGGAGTGTTAGTGATGTGGGACACTCGGGTAGTGAATAAAATGGAGGAAGCAGTGGGGAGATTTTCGGTTTCTTGTAAGTTTAGAAGTGTGTCAGATTAGTTTGTTTGGGCGTTAATTGGTGTTTATGGTCCTAATTTACACTGAGATAGGAGGTTTTTTTGGGAGCAACTCTGTGGTTTGAATAGCTGGTGGAGTGTTCCATGGTGTGTGGGTGGTGATTTTAATGTGGTTAGGTTCCCTTCCGAACGGCTGGGGTCTAATTCTTTCACTGCTGCTATGAGGGAGTTTTTCAATTTTATTTCGAAACAGGGTCTCATTGATTTGCCATTGCAAGGGGGAACTTTTACTTGGTCAAATTCTCGAGAAGTTTTTTCAAAGGCTAGGCTGGACAGATTTTTATTTTCTGCAGATTGGGAGGATAAGTATCCAATTGTTTCTCAAAGACGGTTGTCCAAGTTGTGCTCGGATCATTTTCCAATTGTCCTGGAGGGTGGATCTTTCCAGAAAGGGAGTAGGCCGTTTAGATTTGAGAATATGTGGCTTAAGGATGAGGGTTTTGTGGATAGGGTTCGGTCTTGGTGGGAATCCTATCAGTTTCAAGGTGCATCGAGTTTTGTTTTGGCCAACAAATTAAAACTTTAAAAAAAATGATTTGAAAAGATGGAATGTGGAGGTGTTTGGTCATTTTGAAGATTAGATGAAAAAATTGTGGAAGGACCTGAGTGTTCTAGAGAGTATTGAGGATAGTTGGAGTTTATCAGCGGAGGAAACGATTGAAGAGGGAAGAATTCGTGATGAGTTAGAAAAAGCTACTCTGTTGGAGGCAGAAATCTAGAGTTCTCTGTGTTAGAGAAGGAGGCAGGAATACTAAAATTTTTCACCGTATAGCTAACTCTCACAAGAGGGTTAATTCTATTGATAGGCTTATGGTGGATGGGGAGTTGTCCTTGGACCCAACAGTTATAGCAGATTGTATCTCTCAGTTTTATAGGCAGCTCTATTTCGAGGGTGTGGCTCATAGGCTTGTCTTAGATGATGTGGACTTCTCTAGTATCTTGGTGGAAGATGCAAGTTGGCTAGATAGGCCTTTTGAGGAGGAAGAGGTGTTTGGGGTAATCAATGATTTTAATGGTGATAAGGCGCCTGGCCTGGATGGCTTTTCCATGGCGTTCTTTCAATCTTGCTGGTGTGTTTTGAAAACATAAATTATGGTTGGCTTCCACAATTTTCATACTCAGGCGGTGTTTGAGAAGAGTCTTAATGCTTCTTTCCTTACCCTTATTCCCAAGAAAGTGGATGCTGTGGAGGTAAAGGATTTTCGGCCTATAAGCTTAGTTGGTGGGATATATAAGATTGTCTCTAAGGTGTTGGCTAATCGGCTTAGTAGGGTGGTGCATAGGCTTATTTTGGACTCACAAAATGCCTTTGTGAAGGGTAGACAAATTTTGGACTCCATCTTGATTGCTTTTGAATGTATTGATAGTAGATTGAAGTCAGGAATTCCAGGTGTGTTGTGTAAATTGGATGTGGAGAAGGCATATGATCATGTGAGTTGGGATTTTTTAATGTATATGCTTCAGCGCTGTGGTTTTTCATAGAAATAGAGAAAATGGATATGGTATTGCATCTCAACTGTAAAGTTGTCCATTTTGATCAATGGTAGTCCTTCTGATTTCTTTGGAAGTTCTAGGGGGCTTCGGCAAGGGGACCCATTATCTCCATTGCTGTTTGATATTGTGATATTGTGATGGAGACATTAAGTCGTATGTTGGATGTGGCTGCCTCCGAGGGGCAATTCTCAGGCTTTTCTGTGAGTAGTACGGCTGGTCCATCAGTGATAGCGTCTCACCTTCTATTTGCAGATGATACCCTAATTTTTTGTGATGCAGAATCTTCTTAGATTGCTAACTTAAGGGCCATTCTTGCTAGATTTGAGGAGGTGTCAGGGTTTCGTATTAATTTGGAGAAATCTGAGTTGGTACCTATTGGTGTGGTGCACAATATGGAGGCTTTGGTGGGTCTATTGGGGTGTGGGCAGTCTTCACTGCCCTTGAAATATTTGGGCATCCCATTAGGTGCTAAGTTTAAGGATTTATCTATTTGGAATCCTATCCTAGAGAGAATGGAGAGGAGATTAGCAGGTTGGAAGGGACTGTATTTATCTAAAGGGGGTAAGGTGACACTTATTAAAAGCTCACTCTCATCTTTACCTACATACTTCCTATCCCTTCTTCCCTTACTAGGTAAGGTGGCAAAGCGTATGGAGACATTACAGCAAGATCTGTGTAATGAGATTGGTGGTGAACCTAAAATTCATCTAGTTCAATGGGCCAAGGTCTGTAAGCCTTTGCAGGTTGGGGGTTGGGTATAAGACGCTTGGGAACCTTTAATTCTGCCTTGCTAGGGAAATGGTTGTGGAGGTATGGCATGGAGACTGATGCTTTATGGAGGAGAGCTATAGAGGCGAAATATGGGAATATTTGGGGAGGTTGGTGTACGAAAAAGGTGACAAGTCCTTATGGGGTCAGCCTGTGGAGATACATTACAAGTTCTTATGGGGATGTACGAGAGTGAAATTTTGGAAGCATGTGTGGTGTGGGGATTGTACTTTCCAAAAGGGCTTTCCGGAGTTTTATTGTCTTAGTAGGTCAAAGGATTCCTCGGTGGCGGAAGTTATGGGTTGGTCTACTGGGAGGTTTCACTGGAATATGCAATTTCGTCGTTCTCCACAAGATTGGGAAGAAGAAGCCTTTGATCGGTTTATGGAGTTGGTCTATTCTTCGATAGTGAGGGGGTTTGGTCTAGATAAGGTTTGTTGGAAGCTTGCAAGGAATATAGGTTTTGAGGTTAGAGGATATTATAACTCCTTCTACCCTCCTACTCTTGTTTCCTTTCCATGGAGAATGATATGGCAATGGAAGGTTCCTCCAAGGGTAGCTTTCTTTTCTTGGTCTGCTTCCTTTGGTAAGATCTTAATAACAGACAACCTTCGTAAAAGACGTGTGCTAGTGCTTGACTGGTGCTATATGTATAAGAGATGTGGGGAGTCGGTGGATCTTCTTTTACTTCATTGCCCCATAGCTTGGGAGTTGTGGTCTGTGGTTTTCTGCTTGTTTGGTATTCAATGGGTTATGCCTCAAACTGTTCTTGCACTGTTTGAGGCTTGGCAAGGAAAGTTTGCGCGACATCGTCATTTTGATGTTTGGAGATTAGTGCTTCATTGCTTGATATGGTGCATTTGGCGTGAAAGGAATGCTAGAAGTTTTGAGGATTGTGAACGTTCTTTGCTAGAGTTTGTCTTTTTTCTTCCACACTCTTTGACTGGAGTGTGGTCTTTTCTCATTTTTCTTATTTTTCTTATTCTTCTTTTTCTATTTTTCTTGATCGTTGTACTTTTGTTTACTGATTTGTGCCCTCATAGTACGTCCCCAATGTACTCGGTTTGGCACTTTTTCTATTTTTAATAATATTGTTACGTTGCTTATCAAAAAAAAAAAAAAAAAAAAGGGCCTACATTCAATAATAAACAAGGCCAACCCAGCCCATGTACGTGAGAATTCAATTGTAAGCCTTATATTATGCGCTTTAAAGTTTAAGCCCGCGTTTATTCGAAAGAGAAAACCTCTTTCCCTTACTTGCATCAAATTGAAGCCATGGAAATAAAGTGGGCTCACTTTCCTTAAAAAAAAGCCTTGTATATAGTTTTAAATTTATTATTTTTTTAGTAAGAAGCGTTTATGTTTAATAATTAATTTTAGTTTTGCATTTAAATTAATTTTGATATGTTTTCCAACGTTTTATTTATTAATACTTAGTTTTAAAACCTAAATTAAATAAACTTATGTCCAAAAATATATAAAATATACCTAAAAATAAATATTAATTAATTGCCGTATCCCGACATGTCATACCCTAGCTTTTCAAGAAATGTTGTATTTCCATACCCGTACCAATACCCATGCAACCTAGGAAGATGCTTAGAAATTTTTATAGGCATGGTCAAATTTCTGTGGTTCTAAACACCTAACGGTTGTTGCATTAGAATTATATTGTCTATACTGATTGTTTCCTGATTGTTTCTGCATCTCATGCAGCATTGGGAACGCCTTTGTGAATGCAAATCCAGTAAACTGCGTCTTCTTTATCGTCATACACTTGCTGAATTGTATGACTTGGTGTATACAATGGATAAATACAGTTGTGAAGAGACGACACAAAGTAGAAATATACGGAGGCAAATATCTTGTTCCATTGAATCAAAGGCTTTGAAAAAAAAGGTTTGGTTTTGATATTCTATTAACTATCAAATAATTGTAAATATGCCTCTCCATAGGTTATCTTAGTTATACAATGTTTATAAATATGTGCCTCTTGAGTTCTTTTTGCCGACTATGCTTTTGGCCCTGGATCATTGATAGGAACTATGTTGGATCAGTCTTCTTGAAATTTTCCTTTGATTGTTACAATAAATTTCCTCTATGAAGTGTCGTGATTTATTTAGAAAGATAATTTGGAAAATTTCAGTTTTTGGAGTTGCCTTGGAGGTATTGTTGCTGGACGTTCATTATCCTTCAGCCCAAACATAAAAATACATTAGTATTGAGTAACAGAAGCGTAGTGCACCTGCACTATAGGTTGTAATATTTCCATTTTTTTGCAGTGAGTTCACTATCGTAAACTCATTGTACTATTCTTATCAATAAAGATTTTATTACCTATCAAAAAAAAAAAACTTTAGGTAGTAATATAATCAATGTTTAGTGATTAGCTCAATACAAAATGAAAAAGAGATGCAGTGAAAATAACTTGCCTATTTATTGTAGCTATGCTACTTTCTTGCGCTGAGCTTCTTTTATTAGAATATTCTCTCATGTCTCTTTTTTAATTGGGCTGAAAAGAATATGAAGGATTCGAGCCCACAAAGCTGATTCTGCATTTCTCTCCTGAAAGGTGGAATGAGACCTGAGAGAGAAAGGGGCCAGTTCGGCAGGGTTGTAGCATTTTAGAATATGAATAATTTTGGATGCCCAAAAGCAAATGAGAAAGGCAAAGCTACTTCACAGTTTTTTTGAAATGCTAAACATCATATGGTTTCCACTTACCCAAAAAAAAAAAAAAAAAAAAGGAAAGAAAGAAAGAAAAAGGAAGCACAGTTTGTTTTAGAAATGAGCTACAGGAAGTTTAAAAGCTGTAAGTGCTCCTGAAGAAACTGCAGAAAACCCCACTAAATGGGGCCTAAGTTTTATGATGCCCACACCTGTCCTCAGCCTTGCTCTTTCTTTGGCTTGGTCTTTCCTTACCTAAAAAGCTTCTGTTGTGTAACAAATCTCAATACAATAATTTCCCAGTAGATAACTCTATTTTATAGAAATTATTCTGGATATATTTGTCTTCTTGTGCAAGTGGGGTATGTTTGAGAGATATCATGTTTTGTTGTTGAGGATGTGATGATTTGTGGACCAATTGTATACTTTAGTGAATTTAGTGTTATTTGGTTATAATGTAGTGTCTTTAAGTATATTATTGTTCTCTGGGACCTTGTTGCATGTAGGTGAATGGTGGCCATGTTACTCTTGATCAGCTTGCGGAACAATGGCTTTTGCGTTCAGATAAGATTTTTCAGTGTCCATTTTCAAGTGAATCCTACGTTGCTGCATTGAAGGAAGCGGAACAGCTCCTTTGGGCTGGATCTGAAATGGATTTGGTGAGTTTGGAGCCTCCATCCTTTTCCATTCATGTGTTGCCCCTAAAATTGGATTTTGCAACAATACTTTATGAAGCAAAAAATTTCACTTTGGACACAGGTGCGAGACACAGTAAAGAATTTGATTGAAGCTCAGAAATGGGCAGAAGGAATAAGAGATTGTGTATCTAAAATTGAAAACCGGTCACGTCATTACGGTGTTGATCCGGATAAAATTCACTTTGAATATGTTGAAGAGTTGCTGAGTTTCAATCCTGTGCCCTGTAATGAGCCTGAGCATCTCAAGTTGAAGGTTGTTATGGTTTAGTGAGTGCTTGTTATTTCCACTGTGTGGTTGCCCTATGTCTTCAAATTGACCTCTTATCGGTGTTTGTTTTATGACACTCAGGAGTATGCAGAAGAGGCAAGACTGTTGATTCAGAAAATTGATAATGCTCTATCAACATGCACAAAGGTATATAATTTAGTAACATTTTCTTTGAGAAAATATGATGTCTTCTGGCAGTGTGTAGCACTAATTCAATTATATTGGGTGGTGTTTCCTTTTCCTCCATTCATCTTGACTAATTTTTCTCACCGCAGATTTCTGTTTTGGAATTCTTGTACTCCCAAGCTTGTGACTTACCAATTTATGTAAAAGAGATTGAGAACTTATCACTGAAAATTTCTTCAGTAAAGGTATATCTGGTTGACATTTGCTGATTTAGTCTGATATTTTTTTTGGGGTGCTTGTCTTGCTTTTCGTTTCAAATAATTTAGTAATTATTTTTGCGGCTTAATGTTGTCAAATAATGTTCATATGGTTGCCTGCATGTCGCATGAGCTGGGGTGGTAATATGAGTATAGTAGTTTCAATTTTCATTTTTTGTTGTGTTTCTCATTTATTGAGAATTTTATTATTTTTTTACTTATATGGTATTTTTAGGATCTGACCTTGGCAAATGGGTTGGGTCAATCAGGTTTGGGTTTGATGCTTTCAGGTTTGAGTTAGAAAAAAGTAGTTCGAAAAAATGGGTCAGGCCAATTGAATTACAAGTCAGGTCAATCGGGTTTGGGTTGACCTGGATTTTTTCAAATAATATTAATAACAATTGGGTCGGTTATTTATTTATTTAAATAAATAAATTTAACTAAAAAAGAGAGTGTAGTTTTAATGAGAAGCAACATATGTTGGGCTGTTAAGAAGGAACATATTCGTAAAATGACTGTGGTTGAAATGAGAACGATATGATCGATAGGTGGAAATACATGGAAAGATAGGATCCAAAATGAGGAAATCCCCTTAAAGATAGGGTTAGCTCCTATTGATGAAGAGATGAGAGCGAATTGTTTGAGATACGGTGGTCATGTTCAAAGGAGAGAAATTAATACACCAATAAGAGAGAGTTGATCCAAGTTGAGGGAATTAAAAAGGTAGAGGAAGACGGAAGACCCAAAATAACATTAGTAGAAGTAATAAAAAAGGATTTATTAATTAAGGGATTATTAAAGAATATGGCTTTTGAAGACAAGGAGAGAACCTAAGATCTTTTAAAAGCTCTTCTCTTCGGTACTTTGTTTCAGTGGGCGCGTGTTTGGGGTTTTACAAATTGTATTTCTATTTTTGATTTCTTACACTCTATTAGATTAAGTTCTTGAACCTGCTGTATTTTTTCCTGATCAGAATGTTCACCATCGTGAGCATGATGCTCAGTATTTTTGAATAAAAGTTTTATTACCTATAAAAAAAAAGGCCTTTGATAGAATAGAATGGAGTTGACCCTAGCTAATCTATTGAGGATCCATAGCCATCCCCGAAAATTTGGGATTAAGGCTTGTTGTTGTTTAATTTAATTTAAGCAATTCTGTTTCTGAGTGCTTCTCCTCAAGAAATTATAAACTAGAAACATGATCTCTATTATGTTAAAAGGATTTCCTTCTTTCGCTTGAATTCTATTTTGCCAAATAAAATCCAAAGTAAGTGTGCTTTTAAAGAGAACTTTCTTGCCGCTGAAGCCATGATATGCTAAATATGGATTTCATTGTTCCTATGTTTAATATTTTCAACCATTTATTTTCTTTCTATCTGGTTTTTCTACTGAGAACAATTAGGTCTGGATTGAGAACGTAAGAAAATGCATCTTGGAGAAACATCCTGCTGCAATCGAGGTTGATATCCTCTACAAGTTAAAGTCACAGGTGATTTGGTTTTCTATATATTTTGCAATTGCTATAGCTGGTTTTTGTCAATGTCTCCAGTTTCTAATTTTTTGTAGTCCAATATTATGATATTAAATGTAATGTCAAACAGATTTCTGAGCTTCAAGTTGAACTCCCAGAGACAGACATGCTTCTAGGCCTATTAAGGCAAGCTGAATTATGTCGTTCTCAGTGTGGTGAGATTTTGAAAGGTCCTATTAGTCTAAAGGTTAGTTTTTAGGGTTTTTTGTTTGTTTGTTCTCTCACTCTTGTGGTTTCAAGTGGTCACCAGAGTTTAAGGGGATACCTTTTAAAAAAATAATGTATGCAGAATCTCGAAGTGCTTCTTCAAGAATTGAATAGTTGTACTGTTGACGTACCAGAGTTGAAGCTTCTGAGGCAATACCATAGTGATGCTGTTTTGTGGATCTCCCGCTTCAATGAAGTCCTGGTGAACATTAGTGAACGGGAGGATCAGCACAATGTGGTTGATGAGTTAAATTGCATTCTCAAGGATGGAGCATCTTTAAGAATTCAAGGTTCATTCATTGGCATATGCAAGTTTTCTGTATCATTATTGTTGGAAATAATGATTATAGTTATCATTTTGTTTATTTTTTATTACTATAATAGTATGTTTTTTCAACAGTTGATGAATTGCCTCTAGTTGGTGTTGAGTTGAAGAAGGCCTGTTGCAGGGAAAAAGCTCTTAAGGTAATTCGATGTTTTGGCAGCGTCTGGCAGATTGAATATTATTATATGTATTGATCTCATAAACCCTTGTCTTCAGGGTCTTCTTGTCCCTCTCTTTTGTGCATGAACTTAATGGTTTCAAATTTCATGATTACTAAATGAATATTGTACACTACTTGGGTTTGTTGATAACAGGCACGTCATAAGAAAATGTCTCTGGACTTCATTCAGCAACTGACGATGGAGGCTTCTGTGTATGCTTCTTACCTTGATACCTGTGACCCCTCTCAAACTAACAGTTCCAAAGGTTTTTGCTTTATATTTGCATCAAAGTTTTTTTTTTTTGTTTTTTTGTTTTGGGTTTCAGGCTTGAGATTGAGGTAGAGAAATTATTTGTTGATATGACTGGAATACTTGCTGTTGCCATGCATTGGGAAGAAAGAGCAAAAGATATTCTTGCACATGAGGCTCCATTGTGTGACTTTGAGGATGCCATAAGGTATTGAATGTGCTTTTCCAGTTCATTCGTACTTTTTATGGTTGGTTTTTCTTGCTGGCTACAATAGTTGACTATAAATTTTTTTAGGGCTTCGGAAGACATATTTGTGGTTCTACCTTCTCTTAATGATGTCAAAGATGCAGTGTTAATAGCCAAGTCCTGGTTAAAGAAGTCAAACCCCTTTTTAAAGTCTGCTTTGTCTGTAGCTCCTGCCTCAAGCTCTTTGCTAGAATTTGAGGTGTTGAAGGTTCTTGCTCTCTCCTGCATATGGCATTTTTGCCAAAAATTGAACCATATATATGATGAGATGCTCTATATTTTGCAGGAGTTGGTTTCTCAGTCAAAGCTTCTGAAGATATCTTTGGATGAAAGAAGCGTGCTAGAAACATTTTTGAAGAAGTGTGAGGAGTGGGTGTGTGACGCATGTTCTCTACTGCAAGATGTCGGACGCATATTTAATATGTGTAATATTGGTGATGGAATAGGCAACTGTGTTATTTCCAAAATGGAATGTATGGTTTCTAAAGTGGAATCCACCATGAAAAGTGGTTTATCTCTTGGTTTTGACTTCCGTGAGATTCCGGAACTTCAAGATGCATGCTCTACACTTCAATGGTGCAAGAAGGCCCTTTCTTTCTGCTCTGGTGCTCCTGCTTTTGAGGTAATATTTTTAAAACTAATTAACATGGATGTATAAATGTTGATGCTTTTAATTTTTGTTTGCGCTTGTTTTATTTTCTCAGAACTTTGACAATTATGGCGAAGCGTATGCTTCTTTCCATTTGCAATTTTTATTATAATTATTTTTTGTTACAGAGTAATCGGAAAAGTATAGAAATTTGCATATTAAAGTGTTATTTGTTAAAATATGTGAAGGATTACTCTTAAGAGAGTAGAAAGTAGGAAGGAGAATGGAGGGAGAGTGAGAGCTTACAGAAAAGGTTTAGGGCTCAGTCAATCAGTTCCGTAGCACATTTATTTTTGAGCAATCTAACAAGATTATAAAAATACCCTCATAAAATACTAAGTGAATATAGTAATAATAATATTATTAAAAAAAAAAAACAAGAGTAACGCTAACACTCCCATAATGCTGGAGCATACAGATAAACCTGCTTAGCTTGAAAAACTATTGCTGAGAAGAGATACAATCTAACAACTTTGTGAAAATATCACCTAGTTGATCATCTGAACCAATATAGGGAGTGACAATTTGTTTCCACATTAATAAATCTCGAATAAAGTGATAGTCAACCTCAGTATGTTTTGTAAGCTCATGGAAAACATGATTGTTAGTGATAAAGATAGCAACCAGATTGTCACAAGACTGTTGCATAGGAGTAGGAACATCAACACCCAAGTCATGAAGGATAGAGTGAACCAATAACATTCTACTTTTTCCTTTGCCACGTAACAAGATTCCTTTTTGTACAATAGCTAGAAGTGGATAGCTTGTTAGAATGACTATAAACCCAGTTAGCATCATTAATACCTGTCATATATAGAGAAGCAGAGGGCTTGTATGATAGTCCTTGTCTCAGGGCACCTTTTAAGTAATGCAAGATACAACAAATAGCATTATAATGAAGTTGATGTGAAGCATGATATTCTGACGAACCACCACACAACTGCATTCCTAACATAGTTTTCAATTCCATTCCATTCTTGTCATTTGAACACAAATATTTCATTCCAGTCACCAAAGTGGTACACATAACCTCCCTGTTCCACTTCGGCTCAAATTCTAGTCTTTTCCCGATAGAATAAGATGGGGATTGAAATGCAATGCGGTGTTTGATGGTCGTTCTTACTACCTTGTTTTGTGAGCTCCAAGGGATATATATTTTCCATGGAGAGGTATCTGGTGTGCCAAAGTTTTGAAGCAGATCACTTTCTTCATGGGGACAACATCTTGGGGAAAGTTTTTGACTAATGATAACCTTAAGAAGAAAGGAATCACTCTAGTAGATCAGTGTTTGTATGTGTAGGTGCAATGGGGAGACGAGGGATCACTTGTTACTTCATTGTGATCTTGCTTGTGCTTTGTGGAGCTATTTCTTTTGTGTGTTTGGGGTTCATTGGGTGATGCCGAATGGAGTGATTGACCTCATGTGATGCAGTCCACAGTAACCAATGACTGCTGGAATTGCTTTAGAGCAAAGCAAAACAGGAGAATAGAAAGAGTAGATGAAGAGACAAACCCAAAATAGGGCTGTATTGTAGAGAATCATTCTCTAAAATATATATATTAATTGGTAGAAGATGCCTTTAATTAGCCCATACTTGTTATGTAAATCGCACTACTTTCTCTAGTGACAGCTTTCATAATCATTACTCCCCCAGTTCCAAGGTCATAAAAGACTATTGACTCAAATTAGGACATATTGACTGACTTAAATTCTACACAAACTACATCATAAAGGACTAAATAATAAACTGACCAGAATTAAAGAAAATATTATAGACATCTTTGAAAAATCAATCTAGCTGCCTTCATCATCCTGGTTGGCTGGAGGAATTGGTTTGGTAAATGCTATATTGTTTGGAATTTAGTCCCTTTATGTTTGATGTGGATATTGTGGAGGGAGTGGGATTATCACACTTTGAAGATTTGGAAGTTTCAGAGATGCAATAGACCTTTTTTTTAGATTACCATGTGAATGGTCTACTGTTTTGGGTCTTAGTGTTATTGGTTCCATTGTACAGGTCGTAGAATCTCTTTTATTTGCTTGTATTCTTTGAATGTAATTCTGTAGGCTATCTTGTGTATATCTTTTGTACATGAGGTTGATTTTTCTTGAATAAATTAAAGAAAGGAAAAATAAATAAAATATAATGAGAGTTCGGCAACTCAGGTTATGTGATTTTTGGATTTTGGTGGTCGTGTTGGCGTAGACGTCAAGGCTGAAACGTGTTTTTGGGTTGGATTGGGATGCTTTGATACCAAGATGAGTTGCGAAAATATGAAAGCTTAGGGGGAGAGAGAGAGAGAGAGAGAGAGAGAGAGAGAGGCATCTATCGAACACGAAATTTGGCATGCATTTTAAGAATATAAAGAACATATAATTAAACGGTAGGATTTTCAATATATTAATCAATAAAAAAATTATTTGGTGGTGTGATGTAGTCTACCTTCAAGAAACTAAGCTTGCGGGCATGGATAGATGTGTGGTTTGCAGCCTGTGGAGTTGTCCTTATGTGGACTGGGTGGCTTTGGATGCAGATCAGACGACTGGTGGGGTTTTGATGATGGGGGACAGGAAGGTTTTAGAAAAATTGGAGGTTATGGTGGGATACTTTTCTGTGTCAGTTCGGTGGTATGATGTGAGGGATGGTTTTATTTGGTCATGTTCAGGGGTTTATGGCCCAAATCATAATAATTTGAGTGGGCAGATGTGGGATGAGCTGATTGGAATTCAGCAATATTGTGATGTTCCATGGTGTTACATAGGGGATTTCAACATTGTTCGCTTCCCAAGTGAACGGTTGGGTGGATCGCGTCTTACTCCGGCTATGGAGAATTTTTCCGAGTTTATTGAGGAGCTTAATTTGATAGACTTACTGTTGGAGGGAGGGATTTATACTTGTTCTAGTGGTTCAGATCAGCCTTCGATGTCTAGGATAGATAGAGCTCTGGTATCTCATGATTGGGAGGACCACTACCTAGATGTGATCTAGTGGGTTTTACCTCACCCTGTTTCAGACCACTTTCCTATTCTAGTGGAGGTAGGGGGGATAATGCAGGGGAAGAGTCCTTTTGGGTTTAAGAATATTTGGTTAAAGATGGATGGATTCACAGATAGAGTTCATTCTTGGTGGAATCGATATTCTTTCTTAGGTACTCCTTGTTGCATGCTTGCCAAGAAGTTGAAGGCTCTAAAAGGAGACATTATTTAGTGGAACGGTAGCAAGCTTGGAATTGTAGGTCGTCAAAAGAAAGAATTATTGGAGGCCTTGAAATTATTTGATGCCAAGGATGGAGAGTTTGGCCTTTTTGAAGTGGAGATAAGTGAGAGGGTTGTGGTGAGATCTCAAATAGAGAACCTTCTTTCTTTGGAAGAAATCTCATGGAGACAGAAATTGAGGATGCTTTGCATTAAGGAAGGAGACAACAACACTAAATTCTTCCACAAGATAGCTAATTCTCGTAGATGGTATAATCATCTTAGTATGTTGGAGGTAAATGGGGTTATTTATGAGGAAGAATTAGAGGTGGTGGACCAAGTAGTACAATTTTATAAAAAATTGTATAAGGAGATAGAGGAACGGAGGCCTTTTGTGGAAGGCTTGGAGTTTGATCAAATTGAGGGGTTGGAAAGGGAATGGCTTAAACGGAGGTTTGAAAAGGAGATTTTTCTAGTTGTCAAAGAGCTAGAAGGAGATAAAGTTTCAGGTCCTTATGGTTTCTCTATGGCCTTCTACCACCATTGTTGGAGAGTTGTGGAAAGTGATGTTTTAGCTGTGTTTGAAGAGTTTTATCAACATGGTAAGTTTGAAAAATCCCTTAATGCAACTTTCATAGCTTTAATCGCTGAGAAGAATTGTGCCTCCAATATCTGAGACTTTAGACCTATTAGCTTGGTAGGAAGTGTGTATAAGATCTTGGCTAAGGTTCTGGCAAATCACTTGAAAGAGGCTTTGGATCAGCTGATATTTGAGTCTCAGAATAGTTTTGTGTGTGGTCCTTGTATTTCTATAATTCAGTTCTTTGTCTTGGTTAATGGGTCTCTAGCTGACTTTTTTGGAAGCTTGAGGGGACTGAGACAAGGGGACTAGTTATTTCCTGTATTGTTTTTGGTTATGATGGAGGTTTTCAGTAGGATGATGAAAAGAGTTAAAGGTGCTGGTTTTCTTCATGGTTTTAGGGCTGATGGTAGGCAAGGTGTAGGGGAATGTGTATCGCATCTTTTGTTTGCACATGATATGATTCTGTTTTGTGATGTGGATGTGGAGTAGATTTTACATGTTTGGGTGCTACTACTTTGTTTCAGGTTGTGACAGGATTAAAGGTTAATGTTTTGAAGAGAGATGGTTCTCATTAGGGAGGTTCATAATGTCCATGCCTTGGTAGAGATTTTGGTTGTAGGATTAGGTCTTTGCCAATGACCTAGCTTGGTATGCAATTGGGGGCCTCCCACAAGTCCCCTACTATTTGGAATCCTATATTGGAGAAAATAGAGCATAAGTTGGCTGGGTGTAAAAAGCTGAATTTGTCAAAAGGTGGAAAACTGATGTTGCTTAAGAGTACGTTGTCTAGCCTTCCTACTTACTTTTTATCTCTTTTCACTATCCTTACACGTGGCCAATAAAATTGAGAAGTTGCAAAGGGATTTCTTGTGGGGGGATTCCAAGACGCATTTGGGGGGGGGGGGGGGGTGGAATAAGGTGTGTGCACCTATGGAAAATGGTGGGTTAGGAGTAAGGAAATTAACTAATTTTAATAAAGTCTTACTAGAGAAATGGTTATGGCGGTTTGGGGTTGAGAAGACAAGGCTTTGGAGAAGAGTTGTAGCTTTGAAGTTTGGGAAAGAGTGGGGGGGATGGACTTCCAAGCTAGGTAGAGGTGAACATGGGTGTGGTTTGTGGAGAAGTTTTGGGTGGGTTGGGGGTTTTCAGCAAAAATATTCAGTTTGAAGTAGGGGTGGGGGATAGAGTGAAGTTTTGGATAGATTAGTGTTGTGGGAATTCACCACTCCAACTGACCTTCCCGGCTATGTTTGGGATTGCTTTCAATAAAGTAGCCTTTGTGGCCTCTTGTCTTGAACGGTTGGGGATAAAGGAACGGAGAAATTGGGACGTTTGTTTTATTCGGAGACCAAATGATTGGGAGATGGGTGCTGTGGATGAATTTCTTCGTACTTTGGGTTTTAATTTACCTCCTACTAAGACTGGAGACCGTATGAGATGGAAGTTGATGAAGAATGGGGATTTTGATATTCGCTCGTTTTATAATAAACTACGAGGTCCCTTGCCCATTTTCTTTCCTTGGAAAGGTATTTGGAAGGTTAAGGCTCCTCGACGTGTTTCTTTCTTTGTTTGGATCGCAGTTTGGGACAAGATTCTTACAGGTGACAATCTGCGGGGTAGAGGGTTTGATTTTGTTGATTGATGCATTATGTGTCCTTGTAATGGGGAGACAGTGGATCATTTGCTACTTCATTGTGGAAAGGCTTATTGGTTGTGGAGTTTTGTTTTTAGATCTTTTGGGATTTCATGGCTCTTGCCAAAATTGATTGCAGATACTCTTTTTGGTTGGTGGAATTGGTTGGGAAAGGATTCGTCTAGCATTTGGAATTTGGTTCCATTGTGCTTAATGTGGTGTGTTTGGAGAGAGTGAAATTGGCGGATGTTTGAGAACATGGAAAGCACTGACGACTAGTTGCTTGCTTCTTTCAGTGGCTTTCTTTTCAACTGGTCTAGGGCTTGGAGACTCATCTCTAGTGATTCTCTCCCTATGTTTCTTAGTTCTCTCTTTTGTAATTAGTATTCTCTTCGTTTTTTCTTTTCTCTATCTGTAATATTTGATATGCCTTATGCCATTATGCATGAGGTAGTTTTTTTTGAATATACATCTTTATAACTTATCAAAAATAAATAAATAAATAAGGGTTAAACCAAATCTAACATAAAGAAAAAATTACACCAAATGTAACATGTTCTTGACTCGTATAATTCAACTCAATTAGGTCCTCTCTTTAGTACATATTATATTAGAGTGATATGACAAGGTTACCAAATACCCTTATGCTAATATAAAATAAAAATTGCATATAAAAAACAACAGTAAGATTAACAATTTGGTACTTAAAAAAAAAATAGTGAAGAAAGTATAAATACAGAGAAATTTTTGCATCGACTGGGTATTAATTTTGCTTTAGTGTCCTCATCCTTCTGCTTGTATTAGTCAATTTTGGTTTTATTGCTGAAAAATTGTACTTGGTTTCCTTTCCCCTTTGCACATCGATCAAATTTCCTTGGAATAGTTGTGATTTCCAAAACTTTATTGTGGTTTTAGCTATTTCTTGCTTATGTGAGATAATTCAAGTGTTTTAATGGCCTATGAGCTCTAGCTCAAATGCACCACCACCTCTTGTAAGAGCAAGGTGGAGGGTGAGGTTCCTAGGTTCAAAACCCACTAGAAATATTCCCAAAGCTTGGTTAACCCATAATTGAAGTATTTTCATTTTTTAATGCAATTCAATTGGATTAAGGTTTAGTTAAGTCGTAGAAAACTGTTCTTAGATATATATATTTTTTGATAATTAAGAAAAAAGTTTATTAAGCAAGGTCACTTCATGCAAGGAGAATGAAGTAGCAAAAGACAGAATATATACAGAGAAAAAAGAAAAAGAAACTGCACAAACAAGAAGAGAATCTAGAAACAACTAGACCTGAATGCCCAAGCTTGTTAATAGTCAAACAAAGTGCCAATAAATAGTGCTATGAGCTGATCCTCGAATGTTCCTTACCCTAAAAAATGTGACTATTACACTCCCTCCACATAATCAAGATTAGACATGAGGGTACCAGATTCCAAATATTCAAAGCACACATCTCTAAGCAGTTCTTAGATGTTTTACTGAGTGGTGCATTTTAATGAAGGGATTTATTCACGTTTTATATTGTAGGATGTTGAGAGCTTGATGGAGTCTGTAGAGCAACTTCCCCATTCACGTACCTCTGGTCCTTTATGCAGCTCGTTGATTGTTGGCGTTAAATGGTTTAAGAAAGCTGCAGAGGCAATCTCTGTGCCACGCGGTTTCAAAAGATGCAATTTGAGTGATGTTGAAGAAATTCTTGCTGAGGTATTTGCTTGCTGGGTGTATTTCCTCTTCATATTTTCAAGAATCTACTTCCAAAACTTTATAAATGGAATACTAAGCATTCATTTTATCCAATAGTTTAAAGATTATTTGTTATATAGGATTTACTTTTAGGGTCTTCTACTTGCAGAATACCGATGTCTCCTTTCCAGTGATGGTTGGTCAGCTTGAAAATTCTATCCAGAAACATAAGTGAGTCCACTGATTATTTTATTTTATTTGTCTTCATTTTGTTATTTTTACCATTCTGACCTAAAGTTTATCACTTGGGTTTGTAGCATTAAAACACACCCAGGAGTAAATTTGCACATGTTTATGTTGAGCATTTATTTCAAGCATACTTTTAGATATGTAACTCTATGCTCTGAAGTGTCTTCTTGCCGTAAAAAGTTCAAATGTTAGTCAATCAACCATTGCAGACTATGTATCTACTTGAAAGTTGCAACTTGTGCTTACTAACAAATGGTGCCTATAGGAGTCTGAAATCTATTCTCTCATTTTTATCCATTCACTCGTGTCTCTTTGTTCTCCCCGGTTATCGTTTCTTTACAAATGCAGTTTTTTTTTTTTTTTTTTTTTTCTTTTTTTTAAGTTCTCCTTGTAGTTTTTTCATGGTCTCTTTACCTATGCCCTGTTGCAAACCTAGATGAAGTTTCTTGTCATATTTGATCGTTGCCTATATATATTGGAGAGATTTGATAGTTACATATTTGATAGCTTCAATGCACTCTATATAAGCTTTGTTTTATTTTGATATTGTTCAAAACTCAGTCAACTAAATTGGATGGTGTATATTTGTGCAAATTATTCTTTAAGATTGATGAACAATTTTGGGTTAACCAAGCTTTGGGAATATTTCTCTTGATTATTTGTTTATTTAACATTACTTGATTCTTATTACATTGTAACTGTACATGTAGGCTGTGGCAAGAACAAGTGCTTCAGTTTTTCAATCTAAAGCTTGAGCATCGATCTTGGTCTCAAATGCTAGAGCTCAAGGTATGCTGTGTGTGGGCATGTGTTTGTAAAAGTTTGATTACTTATATTGCCATCAATAAAGCCACTTATATTCTTGTTCCATTTTTTTGAATCTGTATAATAGTCACATGTAGCAATTTTTCATGTTCATCAGTATATTGATGGGCCTGCATGCTAATTTGTTAAAATATCAACAAGTTCTATATAGACTAAGGTAGTGTTTACCATTGATTGCTTTACCTTTTCTATTGGTAATGTCAATTTTGTATTTCCAAAATATTTTCTTTTATTTTGGTCAGTATAATTATTCTAGAAGATCCTGTTGCTTTGAGGGTAATGAGTTACACACGCTAAAGTTGGAAGTTTTTATTTTTGAGGACTCTATACGACTGGACTTCGAATTCTCACACTTTCTTTTCCCTTTGCGCTCTTCTGTTAATAATTTTTTATTACTTAGTCAAATCTGTCTTTGTAACTTTTTCATGCTTCTGTTGGAATTAAGGGTTGCATAGGAATTCTTTCTTTCTTTCTTAGTCAAATTGGCACAAGAAACCTTTAGCCATGTATATATCATAATGCTACATGAGTTGCCCAGACCTGCTTACAATTAGTAGAGGTGCATGGACACGACTAAAAGCTCAGTGTGCCTGTGTTGGAGACAACTGTCTGTGTCTATGAAAAAAAACATTATTTTCATTTTTATTTTGGATATGGTCAAGACACAACTGGGACTCAGTTACGACATGGTGATAAAAAAAAAATTGAACAAAAGATGGGAAAAAGGTGGGATTTTTTTAGCAGAACAGGCCATCACCTCTGGTCGTGGTCCTTCAATGCTCTCTCTTGATTTGGTCGCTGGTCCCCGCTGGTACGAACCTCAAAAAATGCTTCTTGTTAATGAATTAATGTATGAGAACCAGGCTGACTTATTCTAATTAATGCCTTTTGTTTCCAATTATGTTGGTCAAACAAAGCTGAAAGGCAATAGGGAATAATGTTTAGCACCCAAAACATAAATTATTATCACTAATTATTATTACGAATTTTAATTACAATATTTTAAAAATGATCACTTATTAACATAAAATATGCTAAAAATATGAAATATACGTAAAAATATAAATTAATTGATGTAGCCCTGCAGTGTCATGTCCTAGTTTTTCAATAGTTGCCGTGTTGCCTTGTCTCATGCCATGTTGTGTTGTGTCCATAACTATGAACTCTTGTTGTGCATGGAGTTCTGTTTCCTCCATTGAGCAGTAGTATTTCATTGGACTTCTGGGTTGCTAGTTACTATAATTCTGGGGAATGATGTCATCATTTCCCATCTTATTGTCTTATATTTTTGATTTTACTGTTCCTTACTTCCATTGATTAGTCTCACGATGTGGCTGAAGGGATTTGATGCTTTGGGTTTCTACTAACTATAAAAATAAAAATAAATTTTTTGATTTTATTATAAAAATAAAAATAAATTTTTTGATTTTAATGCTTCCTTACTTTCATTAGACTCACAATATGGCTGAAAGGATTTGTTGCTTTTGATTTTGTGTTTTCAAGAAATTATCTTTCTAACCTGTGTTGCAAAGCCTTTGGCAGCTTCACTTGTTTTAAGCTATACTTTCAATATGCTACTGATATTAATGACTTCTTTCGTTGGAAAATTTTGTGCGATATCTGCAGGAACTTGGAAATGCTGTTGCTTTTAGTTGCTCAGAACTCGATATGGTCTTATGTAAAGTTGAAAGGGTTGAGAAGTGGGTGCAGCGCTGCATAGGTGTGATTGGAGAGAACAAATCTTTGCTTGATGCTTTACGAAAGGTTTCAATCTGTCGACCTTATCCATTTTCTCATACAATTTTGATGTTTTAATTTCTAAAATTCATTGATGGTTTAGTCACAGCTCACAGTGTCCGTTTAATAATATCATTGTACAGATAAAGCAGACTCTAGATAGATCTTTGTATATATATGGCACGTCATGCCCCTGTAAAACCAGAAACCTATGTGTATGCTGTTCCAATGATACTGATGACCTGGCGCTTCTTACTTGTTCTACATGCAAGTACTGGTAAGGTATTTTCTACTATGTTGGTGTTTCACTTTTTTAATCTGTTTATCAAGGTTGAGAAACCACAGTCAATAATATATCATCTGCATAGTAGATTGTTATTCCAATCTCAATTTATCCTGTAGTCATCTGATCTTTATTTGAGGAATTTTAAGCTTCGAGACTTCACCATTGTTCTGTAGATTCCTCCTTGCCCCTCTCTTTTCCCTTGCCTACCAATTAATCTGCTAGTGAACATCCTGAAAAATTTAATTGTTGTTCTACTTCTACCTTTCACAACTATTTGTTTTCTTTGCTTTTTTTTTATATGTTCTGGTTTCACATGTTCTAGATATCTTTCGTATGAACAGTTATCATTTGCGGTGCCTAGGACGAACAACAATAGATTCAAATCATGCAGAAGTGTATATATGTTGTTATTGCCAAATTTTGGAGGGTGGATCAATTTTTCAAAATAAAGGCGGCCCTATGGTATGCCTTATTTCTTCAATGTGTTTTCCATAAGAAGCTTGTATGCTCTGTCTCACATCTTTGCTTGGTACAGAGATTTGGAGGGAAGCGTCCTGAATTACAAATGCTTGTTGAACTTCTATCTGATGCTAAAGACTTTTCTTTGCGGTAATGTGTTGCACTATTGATGAGAACTACTTTTCAATTTCTGTAATTTTTTTAATTTCATAAATTATTAGGTAATACTTGTTTTTTTTTTCCCCTTGTTAAAAAAAATGGAAAAACTGATGCATCTTTGGAAGGCTTTTGGAATTTCTTATGATGCTGAATGCGCATGATATAAATTTTAGTCTTCTTCCTTGCTGTGTAATTCAAATTATATTGCTATTTTTCTTTTCCTCCCCTACATTATAAATGGTTTAACTGTGCTGGATCATTTGATTCTAAAACTAAGGTGGCAATAGTAGGAATAGCAAGAACTGATCTGGGTTTTGGATGGAGATTCTTTTCTATTCAAACTGATTCAGTGCTAGCAGCTAAGGCTAGAGAACTATGTAGGGTGGCTGAGCAATCAGAGAAGTGGGATGGCTGAGACCTTGGGTTGTGAAATTCTATGACCGACACTGATGTCTAGCAGTTTGTCACCAGCCTGTTTAATAACAATTACCCTTTCAGGATTGGAATTGCTTCTACTACATAGGACATATGAATTTTCGCTATTAGACTTCTACATTAGCTTGATTTCAAGGTACTCCTAAAACTGAGCAGGTTGGTTAGCAACCAAAACCGAGCTTGAGGGTGTGCCCTGTAAACTGGGTATCTTCTCTTCTTCTTCAAGTGATTCATATGTTAACCAAGAATGGCTTGCCTGGTCCACCTTATGTTCGCCTTTTGGTTTTCTTCTGGTTTTGTACTTTTGGTTTTTGCCTCTCTTGTTAGGCTCATGATTGTTATACCTCATGCATATCTAATTGCACTTACATAACTACTATGGGTATTTGACAGTGGCAAAAATAAATGGTTCACTGAATTTGGCACGTGCTTTTGATTTTTATTGAATATTATATGATGGGTTATCAAATTCCTGTATGTGAACGTTTTGTTTTATTGAAAACTGCTGATGCTTTCTACAGGATTGAGGAAAGAGATGTATTGGAACAGCTTGTGGATCAAGCTCAGGCATGCAGATCTTTCTTGACAGAAATAGTCAATTTTTCTTTAGCTTATTTTGATAAAGATCTCGGTGTGGTCTCTGAAAAATTAACTACTGCTCTTAAGGTACTTGCCAAGGCTAGCATTATTTACTGTTGGTATATTATGCAGTAGAAGCATTTGGTTGTTGTGTTGTACTCTTTTTATTGAGAAGCTGGATTGATTTCTCTCTGGTGGATTTGACACATTTCCTTAAGCGCATAATTGGCTTTAACATTTTAGTGCTATGAATTTTGTTAGTTAACAAAAAATGTAATATAGCTTCCAATCTAATAAAATTGTTATCTTTTGAGTGTTAACTGTTATATAGCCACATATTTGTACATTCTTCCTTATTGGAAATGGTTTTATTGTACAGGCCATTGAAGTGGCAGGTCTGTATGATCATCAAGCTAATCACAACCTTGAGCTGGCATTAGCTAGATACTCTTGGAGATTCAAAGTCAATAGGTTATTAGGGGGTTCACAAAAGCCCACGATCCAACAGATTCAGCAGCATTTGAAAGAGGTGTGTTTTATCAACTATTAGTACTTGTGTACTTGTCTTTTGGGACTATTCTACATTCTCAATATGGATTATTTGCTTTTGAATTCTCTAGCACTTTCTCACTTGGTGTAGTTGTAAAAGTGGGATAGTCCATATGGGGATAGCATCTTCCAAGGGTATCCATTGATTATTTAAATCAATATTTGTCAGTTCTTGAGAAATACTAAATAAAGATAGATGAAAAAAGACACAGAAAACCATTTCCACAAGAACCTAATATGATTTAATGCCTATGTTGCCCATACAAAATTCATGAAGTGTTGCATGTCTACTGGCTTCTGCTTTGTGTCTCTAATTCTATGAAGGGACGAAAAATTCTTTTTTTTAGGGAAGAAACAAAAACAAGAACATATAGAAAGTGGAGTAGGAGGCTTGGCTAGGGCTGGGGAATAATGATTGATTTGGGTTTGTGAGGAATATCTTCCCTTTTTGGGTAAGTAGTGAGGACCAGTAACAACCCCTTATGAGGTGTTGGAGGTACGGTTAGATACTAGAGGTGGTTGGTATGGGCAGTCGATCCAGGCAAATCCTTTTTTCACTCTTAGTTCTTATCTAGCTCTCAGTAATTGTTTAGCAATCCATCTATTATAGATGCTCGAGTATTACTATAAGATGTCATTGGGTTGCTGTGGTAGTACTTAGGTTATCTGGGTTTTCAGTTTGTTAAGAAGAATTTGTTGAAGACAATGTTCCCGTGAGACTGAAATATGGTTACAAATACTTTTTCATTGAAGGGCTGCATTTTTATTATTGGCACACTTCCACTTGGGGTGCTTTTTAATCCAATTACATCTGGTCTACATAGGCCCTTCCCATAATTCAAGAGTTCAATATTAATTACTCCTTGTAAAGAAGGTCGCAGCACTAATTGATTTGAACATCTTTGAAAGAACAAATATGACCCAAAGTTTCCGTGAATTAATTAATTTTCCTCAAAAGTGAGCTGGACAGAGAAGACACTTTCTGGGATTCAGAAAATCTCTCTTTGAAATTTGTATTTGTTTGACAGAACTTGATTTAAAATTTTATTTCTTGACAAAAGCACTTTTGCTATACCGTGACATAGATGATGAACTAAATCATGAATGTGGGGCAGGGTCTTTCTATGAGCATTCCACCTGAAGATTACTATAGGCAAAGACTTACAGAAGTGAAGCGTATTGGCTTGCAGTGGGCAGAACGTGCCAGAAAGGTCTATAAATTTCTCATACTCAATCTCTCTTGCTCTCTCACTCTCTCTCATTGGCTCTTTTGTTTTATATACAGGTTGCAACTGATTCTGGAGCTCTCAGTTTAGATAAAGTTTTTGAACTTATCTTGGAAGGTGAAAATTTGCCTTTTTACTTGGAGAAGGAAATTAAGGTACAGAGATACCCACCCACACCCCCCCCAAAAAAAAAAAAAAAAAAAACTATTTATCTTTGTGTTTCTTGAAAAAGGAAAAAGAAAAATATTTGCATCAGCTTTTTATTGATCAGCTAGTGTCTGGTTGGTGCAGTTACTACGAGAACGAAGTATGCTTTATTGTATTTGTCGAAAGCCATATGGTCAGAGAAAAATGATTGCTTGTGATCAATGTGATGAGTGGTACCATTTTGATTGCATTAACTTAGTTTCCACACCAAAGGTCTACATCTGTCCTGCTTGTAAGCCTCAACAACAAGACCTGTCTGCAACACCTTCAGTCGATCTTGATAGGTAAGCTTTAAGTTAAGAAAAAATTCCTTGCATGTAAATTGTAATTGCATATATATATTGTATTTTGCTGTTTGCTTGAGGACTTATTTTGGGTTTAGGAATGTAATTTTGTCAGTACACACAAAATACAGAGCTGAAAATGCATGTTTGATGATCGTTTATGGAATAATCTCTTCCAAACAAGCATTTAAAGAACATATGATAAAATGAAAATCTCTCTTTAAATGATTATTATTGGGAGGAAAGTGCTGGGAGGGATAAAATCTTGCCAGATTGTCTTTTATTCTGTTTGTGATAAATTATGAGTAGATTTTTTCATAAAATTTGAGGGAGAGAAGAAATTATATATTTCTTACTTCTGTCATCTGTTTAGACCATAATATCTGTTTCTATATATATATATATATATCTTTTAATCTTTAGTAACTTTTTTCCCTTTATTTCCTTGACAGATCAATTAGTGTCAAGTTTGTAGAGCCTAAAACACCTTCTCCTAAACATACGAAGAAACTGAGAGAAGCTGAGTCTAGTCCAAGGCAAAAGATGCTTTCAATTACAGATCGTAGTAATAGTTTTAGCAGTGGGATTGAACGCTTATGGTGGCGAAATCGGAAGCCCTTCAGAAGAGCAGCAAAAAAACGTGCTGAGCTTGACATTCTTTCTCCATTTTTCCATGTACAACAATAAAACTGGAAGTAGATGGTTATCAATCATTTAATTTATTCAATTGATTTTTATGGTCTCCGCTCAATTATCTGTTTTCATCTCCTTGAGAAATAATAAGGAAATTTTGTCCTATAAACACGTGCTCATCTGCATGTGAAAATTTTTGAGCAGGCCCACAATTTGAAATTAAATTGAGCTTCCTGTTCTATTCTCTTCCTTTCCTATGATTTATTCGTTTTCAGCAAAATTTCGAGGAGACACAAGTAGTGAGCATTAGAGAGAAAAATCAGAAGGCATATTTCACCCTTGTGTCTCCTCAAACACATCTCTCTCTATCACTTCGTCACTAATTAACTTCAAAAACCATTCTCTCATATGATCCTTGACATGCACAGATAAAGTTCTATTCTTTCCTTACCAACCCATCCTCCCTTGTGCTATGATTTTCAATTTTGAGGCTAGTGACTTTGTCTTAATGCAGGATTTCACCCGTAGCAGCTGAATATGTGATTTTCTTGATGAATAATTCTTTTTTTCTACTTGGATAATACAAAACGTTCACGATACTGTACATGGAATTTTTGTTGTTGAACACAAAGTTAACGTCCAAATGAATATGGAATATAACATTTTTATCTGTGCTAAATTCATTATTTTAGCCTTGCAGAATATATTACTTTGATCTTGCTGATATACTATTCTTGTCTTGCCGATTACGTTTATCTAGCCTTGCTGAAAGCTGCCCCATGTTCTTTTTCGCGTCTCTTTAACATCTCAGGATTGCAATCTCTTTGTTGTCATGCTGTTGAATGCTTCATTACTAACTTTCTTCTCCTTGATTCCTTTATTCAATGCCTAATATGGTCTCTAATGCAAAAGTTATTTAAACAAACTACAAGATAAGTCTTTTAAATTATCAATTAACTCTTTTTTATCAAGAATGTTATTTTTGTTGTATTCTACTTTTTTTTAAAACAAGTTTTGGTGTATTCTACTTACACATTTATTCCTTGCTCACTTATTTTTAGAAGAAAAAATCTATTTCACACCATTTATAATTCTATTTCACCTACTCATTAGTCATTACATTATGAAATACAATGGTAATGGCCCACGAATGCCCCATTGACAATAGTTCTGGTCTCAACTCCCTGAAAGAACTCAAACTTAATCACTGATGTCATGTGTGGGCCCAAAAAAGACTCAAACAAGATTTTATATTTTGTCATCACCAACAATCAAATTGTCCCATAAAATGAAAAAGCTTATTATATATACGCTGCTTTGTGGTTGAAATTAAGTGGTGCGAATGTGCTGTGACTTGAGTTTGAACAAGTTTAAAATCTCGTTTATTTTTATTGTCAGCTTATATATATATATATATATATATATATAACTTTTAAAAGTTTGACCTTTTTATGTACAATTGTACTTATATTGAATTTATTTATTTTTGAACAAAATAAACCAATAAAAATAAGTAATCCCAAACATACTAGTAATTAAAGATTTCAGGAGTGTTCATTATTTTATCTTCTTATACTCTTGATGAACTTAAAAGATCAATTTGTAGTAATAAAAACTTTTAAAAGAGCATAATTTTTTTGATATTTTGTTATACAAAATTATTCAGTATATTTAGTGTACTATGCTTTCCATTTACATAATGTGAATCCCGCAAATGAGACTCATATTTATGAGGAGAAAAGTGTAGAACATTGAGTATACATTAATAGTTTCTCATCCACAAGACTTTACTTATTTACAAAATAATAGGAAAAATTACAACTTACCCACCTATGATTTGACTGAAATTTAAGTTGCCTATCTGTGGTTTGAAATTTAGTGCTTTACCCACCTGAAGTTAGCTTAGTTAGAGTTCCATAATATACATCTGTTAAAAACATGGTTAAATATGTAATTTTACTCTACTTTTATGTCTCTCTCCTCTAAAAGCACAAAAAAAAATATAAAAATACAAGACCAAAATGGATCCAGCGGAACACTTTTATAATGGAATTTCAAACCACAAGTAGGCAATTTAAATTTCAATCAAACTTCAGGTGGATAAAATGTCAAATCACATGTAAACAACTTAAATTTCAGCCGAACTACAGATTTATAAATTTTAATTTGCCCAAAATAATATAATTGTTATAAATGGGGAAAGGAGAATTTGAGCTATGGTTCTCATCATAAACAAAACCAATCAACTCCACAAAGCTGCAAGGCTCTAGGCCAAGATTATAAAAAGTTTAAACCCCTTATCCTGAGCATTTGATAATTTTATTAAAATTTTATCTATTAGTGAACGCATACAATTCCATTCATCCCTTCTAAATGACTTTCCGCATTTTACTCAATGTCAACAATGTATAGAATATAACAATTAAAATGGTATGCATACAACCTTCTCAAAAAAAAAAAAAAAAAAAAAAATGGTATGAATACAAAACGTTGTCAAAGTCCTAACAATAAGTTTGGGGTTATGAATGGGTTGGATTTTCAAATACCTTTTACCTATTTATTACTCATTTAACAAAGTAGTTATGAATCAAACCCAACCCAACTTAACCCAGTCTAATTATTTAAGGTAAAATCTAGCCTATTTATCTAATTATGTGTGTGTACGTGTGTGTATGTAAAATATTTACATAAAAATAAAAAATATATCCCAAATATTTAAAATGAAAAAATATCCTCAAAACATTCAAAAATGACCAAAATAATGTTAAGAGGTTTAAAATTATCATAATACCTCTGAACCTTCAAAATGAGGGGAAAAATCATATAGTCTAATGTAAGGACACAAATCACACTAGATCAAAATTACACTTTCAGATCAGCCTAACGAGCCCTAAACAATGAATTTATAGAGAGTAGGTTTCTAATCTAGGTTATGGGACAGTAGATAATACAAAAGTTAGATCAAATCACAGAACACATGCGTACTTCTCATACATGGATGAAATATTGCTTTTCATATTGATGCCAAGGACAATCTTTGGTGCTTCATTACAATTTCTCTCTCTGCAGTGTGTGTGTGTCTCCTCCCCTTTGTTTCTTCTTCCTTCGCCTTTTATAGGCCTGCATCCTTTTCTCCTTTCTTCCATGTGTAGTCTAGATGCTCTTTTTGGATATTTGTCCCATCATTCCTTCTTATTAAAGTCTCTGGTGGTAAGTGCAAGGTTGAATTTCAATGTTCAGGCGTCACTTTCTCATTAATGTGGCCAGAGAGGTAGGTATGGGGCCTTCAATGTGGTGGTAGCAGCTTTATCCTTGATATGTCTATCACTTCCCTTTATCCCCTATTCTCTTTTTCTCAGTTTTTGTACCTCAGGTTTTCAGTACGGATGCCCTTGGACCGCCAGGTCACTCACCTCGTCCTCGACAACATGCTGCCGAGGACTTGCTCGTCCTCGAACGTCATGTTCCAAGGTGTTCTGCTCATGCATGGCACTTTTCTTTATCACGTGACTTCGTAGGCGAGACTCATCATGTCCTCGGACCATTCATGATATTGGGTTGGATTTTCCTCCTTGTGAGGGCCTTTAGGCCGGCCCAATACGTATCTTGGGCCCATTGACACTACAATAGCCCCTCGAAATCCTTATTTCTACCTTATGGAGAGGAATGAGGGTTTCGATACACGCACGTGGGACAATCCGCTTCTGACGTTTCGGTTTGCAGAACACGCTTCAATTAAATGTTGGTGGCTCTCTGTTCCCCATGTCCAACCTCGTGATGCTCATCCAACGGGTGGGCGCATTTTAAGGGGATAGGCGGGAGGTTTCCCGCTTTATGATTTTCCACGATATAAATACTGTCATTTCAAAGGTTCTATGTTCATTTCAGAGCCTGTACATCGAACTTAGCCACTCCTGCAATCTACACGCGTCTTTGCACCCTTTCAGTTCTAAGCCGAGGTGACATAATTGTTCTAAAGTAAGTTCTCCAGCTCTCTGTTTTCATTATTGCTGTTCGTTCTTTCTCGTCATTCTCAGTCTTTCTATCCTTGGCCCTTTAAATTTCCTAACCCCACCATAGTATTCTCTCTTTAGTTTTAGAAAATGGGTGGGTTCGCACCCTTAGTAGATACCCTCGAAAAAATAGAGGAGTTTAAAGCCAAATATGGGATCCCTCCGGGAGTATCCGTCAAACACTGTAAGTAAGGAAGGTGGCACACCGATAGGGATACCGGTGAGGTGGTGATTCCTATGATAGCATTCATAGAGGGGGGAATGAGAATCCCTATGAGACCAATCACTAGGGACTATCTCTGAACAGTTAGGTTATCTCCTACACAGTGTGCCCCAAATATGTTTAGGATCCTAGGTGCTGTAGATGTCCTAAACAAAAGACTGGGATTGGGACTCACTCACCATGAGGTGAATTGGGTGTATAACCTTCACCGTTTGAAAGGGCAAGCATATTACCTAAAATCTAGGCACCCCGAGGTTAGGTTAATCCAATGCCTCCCCCATTCTAACAAGGGTTTGGACAAGGATTTCCTCATACTGTCCGGGGATTGGCATGATGGTCTCCCTTGTCCGACGAAGGAGGGGGAACCTGGTGAGTATTCGTGTAGCGATGGTCCTAGTTTTCTTTTTTGTTGTTTTTCTATGGTTGTGTTTCTTTCTGATTTACCCTTACCATTTTGTTTTTTGAATACTTGCGCAGATCGTTGCGCGCTTACTCGCCGTGCTCACCTAGTCAACTTTGCCCGTTTGGATAAGATCTTGAAAGCCGAAGTGTTTGTACACTCGGATGGTCAGCTTCAAGCGGCGCACCTTATCTTCGGGTACGATCCCATCTCAACTGCATTCCAAGTGCCAAATTGTGTCATAAAAGAGAAGGACCCACGGCTGCCGAGGATCAGTGTTGCAGTTGAAGGCTTTCTACTCCCCGCGGGTGCTCCTATTCCTCAGGGGACTTTAATCACTGAGCCCGTGAGGGTTGTCCCAAGAGTGCTTCCTCTTGCTGCATCCTCGGCTCGACCCAAATTGGGTGAAAGCTCCTCTTCCCGGCCAATTACAAAGGAAGAAAAAGAAGTAGAAGAAGAAGAAGAAATCGTCGAACTCTCAGATTCAGAAGAAGAGTTTGAAGTTTTTCATCGACTTCCTTCACCTGGAGACCTATCTCCTGTCGTCGGCACTCCTTCCATAACCTCATCGGACGACGAACAACCACTTGTGAGGATGGTTATTCAACGTAGATCCAAGCCCAGCCTCAAGGATGTGTTAGAAGCTCAAGTTAGAGCGCAGGAGCTTCCCAAAGTGCCCCCGGTGAAGGCTAAGGATAAGGGCACCGAGAAGGTTCCTTCAGTGAAACTCTCTCTTCCTCCTTCAACCCAAATTCAACACCCTGACCCAGCTGACCATAAAAGGAAGAGGGATCAGCCCAAGGGAAAGGAGATAGTTGAAGGGGGCAAAGACCTCCTCGCCAAAGAGACGGAACAAGAGAGGGGAGGGAAGCATGCCCGTCATGCTCAAACAAGGTCGGAGAGACGAGTTAACCCTCCTGTAGCTGTCCATGCACCCATTTGGGCTCCCTAAATGAATGTGAATGATCAGACAATCACCGTTGATGCCTCTATTAGGGGGTCCGATGAGGGCACCGCTGCATGCATCGCTGATGCATTGGAGCAAGCGCTTTTACTGCCCAAGGACATAGGCGAGCTACGAAAGATGAGGGATCAGAATGTTTTCATGATCCTTAAGAAGGAATTAGCCATGGTAAGGGTTCCAGTTGAATGTTCCTTAGTACCCATATTTTTCGTTATTGCACTTGTTATTTACTTCCATTTTGATATTAACTGCTTCTGCATGCCATTAGCTGACAATACTTTGTGTGCAGGTTGTCCAATCTGCGCATAGGTCAGAGGAGATCGCCGCTAATTCTTATAAGTCACTAAGGGCCGGGGAGGTGAGGTTGGACCATACCCAAAGGATCCTTGAGCTGAAGGAAAAGAAACTGCAAGAAGTTACTTCCAGCCTAACCAAGACAGAAAGTGAGAGATCTGGCTTGGAGGCTCAGCTCAAGACCACCGAGAGGCAGGCCGAGGAGCAAAGGCTTCAACTAAGGCAGGCCGATGATAATTTGCCTCCGTTAAAAATCTGATTGAAGGCCTTAATCAGGACCTTAAAAAAGTTGAGGAGGCTAAGCAGGAGGCCATTAAGGCTAAAGATGAGGCACTTGCTAAGGCACGGGAGGCCGAGGAGATAGTTGACCAGGCTGAACAGAGTGGCTACGAGGTGGGGGTGGCAGAGACTACTGACACCTTCAAAGCCCAAGTGCCGGACGTTTACAGGGATTACTGCCTCCAAGTGTGGAAGGAAGCTCTCTCCCAGGCTGGAGTTGATGCTTCTTCTCCCTTATGGAAGGCAGAAAATGCCTACATCCCTCCTGCCATCCGAGTGGCCACCTTTGGTAAAGCCGAGGATGATACCGATCCTTCTTCAGCTGGGATGCAAGTGGAGGAGGCTGCTGCACTGTTGCCGAGGCTTAATCTGAAGATGCACAGCCTCTAATTGCCCCAAAGGAGCTACCCCCCAACCCCAAGGCCAGCGGGACTTTGGAGTTAGTTTTGGTGACCCTACCTATAATACCAAAGAGGGGTCCCAAAGATAAGGAGGTGGTTGGGGGATCCTTGGTCTCGGTAGTGGCTCCTACTGACCCTAAAGAACAAGTCCAGCCCAAGCCTTGACGGTTCCTTAGCTTTTGATGTAGCTGATTAGTTTTAGTTTCGTTTTGTTTCTTCTTCTTTTTTTTTTTTTTTTTTTGCTTTCTTTTTTTTGTAATTCACCCTTTGGGTTGTGGATGTATTAAAGAATATTTCATTTAATGAGAAGAACTTTCAGTTTGAATTGCTACCTTGTATTATATTAACTGTTAGCAAATCCTTCTATCATTATTGACTTAGTCTGACAAAATAACAACTTAAATTTGTTGTACGCATTAATAACTCCATATCAATAACCAAATAAGGATAAAGGTAATTTGTGAAAGTTATATACTTGCAAATGCTTTAAGTGATGACTACAAGTTTTCGCTCAATTCTGGCGATGAGTAAGACGCTAAGAAGCAAGATATTTGTGTGAAACCCATTTGCTTAGGACCTGCTTAAAAACTATCTTCATTACAAAATATTAAAATACGAAACACTAACAATTTTGATACGCTCCACACTTGAACTAGGAGGGGCTCAAACATTGTGCTTAATGCTTAGTAACAAATGAAGTTACATGAAACCCACATTTGAGATACTTATTGCGAGTACATACCTGTTAAGTGTTTGCTAGAGCAATTGTCTCTATAGAACGCGTACATGTACTCCAAGGAATCTACGCAACCCAATCCTTTGTCTCTGTAATTGTCTTTGGGGCTTCGACGTAATCTCATTTGTATTTAGCACTAAGGTAGAGGATCCGAGGACCCGGCGTAACTTTATTTTTCTTTTATATTAAGGTAGAGAGTCCGAGGACCCGGCATAACCTTATTTTTCTTTTATACTAAGGTAAAGGATCCGAGGACCCGGCGCAACCTTATTTTTATTTTTAAAATAAGGCAGAGGATCTGAGAATCTGGCGTAACCTTATTTTTCCTTTATACTAAGGTAGAGGATCTGAGGATCCGGCGTAACCTTATTTTTGTTTTTATACTAAGGTAAAGGATCCGAGGACCTAGCATAACCTTATTTTTGTTTTTATACTGAGGAGAGGATCCGAGGACCCGGCGTAACCTTATTTTTCTTTTATACTAAGGTAGAGGATCTGAGGATCTGGCGTAACCTTATTTTTGTTTTTAAAACAAGGCAGAGGATTTGAGGATCCGGCGTAACCTTATTTTTCCTTTACACTAAGGTAGAGGATCTGAGAATTCGGCGTAACCTTATTTTTGTTTTTATACTAAGGTAGAGGATCCGAGGACCCAGTGTAACTTTGTTTTTGTTTTTATACTAAGGTAGAGGATCCGAGGACCCGGCATAATCTTATTTTTCTTTTATACTAAGGTAGAGGATCTGGGGATCCGGCGTAACCTTATTTTTGTTTTTAGAACAAGGTAGAGGATCTAAGGACCCGGCGTAATCCTGTTTTTCTCTTTAGATCAAGGTAGAGGATCCGAGGACCCGGCGTAACCCTGTTTTTGTTTTATACTAAGGTAGAGGATCCCAGAACTCGGCGTAACCTTATTTTTATTTTTAAAACAAGGCAGAGGATTTGAGAATCCGGCGTAACCTTATTTTTCTTTTATACTAAGGTAGATGATTTGAGGATCCGGCGTAACCTTATTTTTGTTTTCAGAACAAGGTAGAGGATCTAAGGACCCGACGTAACCCTGTTTTTTTCTTTAGATCAAGGTAGAGGATCCGCGGACCCGGCGTAACCCAGAATCTAGCGACCTGTGCCAACACGTTAAATTTCCCAAGATAGAGGGTTTGAGGACCCGGCGTAATCATGGTTTTGTTTGACAATCCGTATTGGAATTTTGAACATAACATTATGTGCAGCATAACAACAATAGAATTAAAGTGGTCGAGGTGCCTTTTATTAATAATAATATCGTCGTAAATTACTTACATTCTAGGGATGGGCCACAACCTTTTCATCTAAATCTGCAAGGTAGTAAGCTCCTATTCCGGCTATTGCAGTAATGCGATACGGTCATTCCTAGTTTGGTCCCAACTTCCCCCATGCTGGATTCTTGGTATTACCCACGACCTTCCTCAATACTAAGTCTCTAGGAACAAGTGGCCTTGAGTTCACGTGCGAATCATACCCCTGCTTCAATTTTTGTTGATAGTATGCCAATTGGATCATGGCTATCTCTCTCCGCTCTTCAACCAGATCTAGGCTTCTTTCTAGTAACCTGTCATTACTGTCCGGAGCGAAGGAACTTGATCTCATCGTCGGAAAATTGGTTTCTAAAGGAAAAACAGCCTCGGCGCCATAAGTCATTGAGAATGGCGTCTCTCTTGTTGATCGGCGGGGTGTGGTCCGATACGTCCACAGAACATGAGGCAATTCCTCTACCCATCTCCCTTTTGCGTCATCTAGCCTCTTCTTAAGCTCATTGACTATAACTTTGTTGACCGCCTCGGCCTGCCCATTCCCTTGCGGATAAGCAGGGGTGGAATACCTGTTGGTTATGCCAAGGTCATAGCAATATTGCCTGAATTACTATCAAATTGCAAACTATTATCCGAGATGGGAGTATGGGGAATTCCAAATCGAGTGACGATATTTTTCCACACAAATTTCTTCACATCGATATCCTTAATATTTGCCAGGGGCTCGGCCTCTACCCACTTAGTAAAATAATCAGTGCCCACAACTAACCACCTTCTGTTTCCAGGTGCCTTTGGGAAGGGTCCCATAATGTCCCGACCCCACTATGCGAAAGGCCAAGGACTTGTTAGGGAATTAAGTACACCCCTAGGCTGATGAATGTTTGGTGTGAACCTTTGATATTGATCACATTTCTTCACATAGCTTTGAGCTTCTCACTGCATATTGGGCCACCAATATCCTTGTGTTAGAGCTCTGTGAGCTAAAGACCTTCCCCCCGTATGACTTCCATAAATTCCTTCGTGTAACTCTTCCAAAAGCAGCTCCGTCGCTTCGGGATGTATAGATAATAGGTATGGCCCAAAGAAGGATCGTTTATAGAGTTTGTGATCCTCGGCCAACCAAAAACGAGATGCTTTCCTGCGCACCTTGTCCGCCTCGACCGTTTCCTCTGGCAGAAAATCATCTTTAAGGAAGGATACAATGAGGTCCATCCAACTAGGCCCCACCCTGATCTGATGAACTTGGATAATACTTCCATTCATTCCTGAGGGTTTAGATAAGTCCTTAACAAGGATGATTCATGGTAGACCTTGTGCCGACGACATGGCAAGAGTTGTTAGAGAGTCGGCATGTGTATTGTTACTCCTAGGGACGTGTGACAAAGTAAAGGATTCAAATTCGCATTGTAAAACCTTGACTTGATTTAAATAGTCCTGCATTCTCGGATCCCTGGCCTCCACCTTTTCTTCCACTTGGCCCACAACTAGTTGCGAGTCCGAGAACATTTGCACGGCCTTTTCCCCCAATTTCTGAACCATATCCATCCCTTTTAGCAAAGCCTCATACTCGGCCTCGTTGTTAGTAGCCGAGAATCCCAGTCTCAATGACTTTTCCAGTGCGAGACCCTCTGGGGTCATAATTACCAAACCTACACTGGATCCCCTTTGATTGGCAGCCCCATCAACGTAAACAGTCCACACTGGGGGACTTTTGCACGCAACCATACCAACTGATTTTCCATCAATGTCCATGTTAATGGCACTATCTTCTTTTGTGGGCTCAGCAAACTCCACAACTAGATCAGCTAACACTTGACCCTTTATTGATGTGCGAGGCATGTACTTAATGTCAAAAGAGCTGAAGATGGTTCCCCACTTAGCAATCCTGCTTGTATAATCTGCACTTCGGAGTATGGCTTTGAGGGGAAGTTGAGTCAGAATCACCACCGTGTGAGATTGGAAATAATGTGGGAGCTTACGTGTCCCATGCACTACGACTAGGATTGCCTTTTTCAATGGTGGATAACGTACCTCGGCTTCCTGTAAGGACTTACTGACGTAGAAAACTGGCTTCTGTACATCCCCGTCGACCCTTATCAGCACCAAACTAACAGCGTGGCATGCCACTGTAATATATGCAAATAGAACTTCATCAGTTTCGGGTCGAGACATGATAGGAGGATGTGAAAGGTATTCCTTGAGTTGCTGAAAGGCGACGTCGCATTCCTCTGTTCACTCAAACCCTTTCCACTTGTTCAATAACTGGAAAAACGACCTACACCGATCAGCAGACCGTGAGATAAATCTGTTGAGGGCAGCGGTCATCCCGGTCAACCTCTGTACCTCCTTTGGATTCCGAGGTGGCTGTAAGCTATTGATGGCCTTGACCTAAGTGGGATTGACTTCGATTCCCCTGTGTGTCACCATATAACCCAAGAATTTACCAGATCCAACTCCAAAGGAACATTTGGATGCATTAAGGCGTAACTTATGCTTTCTCAGCGTTTGGAAGGTGTTATTCAGGTCTGGTATATGAGCCGAGATAGTTTTACTCTTAACCACCATATCATCTACGTACACCTCAATTGTTTTTCCTAATTGCGGTTCAAATATCTGCGTCATCATTCTCTGATAGGTAGCCCTAACATTCTTCAAGCTGAACGGCATCACCTTATAGTGGTAGTTTCCTGTGGGTGTGACAAAGGCTGTCTTCTCCTGGTCCTCTAGAGCTAAAAGTATTTGGTGGTACCCTTAGAAAGCATCTGGAAAGCTCATCCGAGGATGCCCTACAGTAGCATCCACCAACTGATCTATGCAGGGCATTGGAAACGAATCTTTAGGGCAAGCCTTATTCAAATCTGTAAAGTTCACACATACTCTCCACTCCCCATTCTTCTTCTTCACCACCACTGTATGCGCCAACCATTCTGGATAGAACACCTCCTTGATGGCACCTGTCTTTTTAAGTTTCAGAACTTCTTCTTTAACGGCCTCAGCGTGCTCTTAAGACGAGCACCGAGGTGGTTGCCTCCGCGGCACTGCTGCTGGATTGACGTTAAGGTGATGGCAGATGAAGTTTAGGTCAACCCCTGGGGCTTCGTAAGCATCCCATGCAAACACATCGATATTCCGTTTTAAAAACGTAACTAGTTCCCCTTTTTCTTGGAGTGCTAATTGACTTTCCACCTGGAAGAACTTCTCCATATCATTGGCGATAAGCACTTTCTCTAACACCTTACAACCAGGCACTTCAGCCTCGGCTACACTTGACTTGGCTGAGGACGTTAACTACTATAAACTACTCTCGGCTAAAGCCTGGAACTCCTGTCTTGCCTGATGCGTAATTGCTGCTGTGATGCATTGTCTTGCCATTGACTGGCTGCCAATTATTTCTTCAACTCCATCCTCATACGGGAACTTCACCTTAACATGTATAGTTGATGATACGGCACCTAAGGCGTGCAGCCATGGTCTTGCCACTATGGCCATGTAAGGGAAATAGGCGTCTACTACGATAAAATCTACATCCACCACCACTGGCCCTGACTGCACAGATAGTCGGATCAAGCCCCTCGGAATTACAGCCTTCCCTTCAAAGCTTATCAACGGGGAGTCGTAAGCTATGAGATCCTCAGACTTCAAATTAAGGCCCTTGAACAAGTCCGGGTACATAATATCAGCCCCACTCCCTTGGTCAACTATCACTCTCTTTACGTCGTAACCCCCTATCCTCAGCATGATGACTAGAGCGTCATCATGCGGCTGGATAGTGCCAACCTTATCCTCCTCAGAAAATCCCAAAATGGGCGGAGGATTCCTTTTGATCCTCTTCGGCTCGGAGCTAAGGTCCTCGGTAGAGTGATGCAATACTGACATTACTCTGGTAGGGCAAGACCTAGTCCGACCTGGCGCAGCAAAAATGACATTGATCGTGTCCAATGGAGGTCTTGAAATATTGCTGCTTTGATTCACAGAACCAGATTGCGTGCGTTGTTCATTAGGCCGATTCATAAATTGCCTTAACTTCCCTTCTTTGACCAGCTGGTCTAGATAATTCCATAAGTTCCTGCAGTTTTCCGTGGTGTGACCCTTATCCTGATGATAATTGCAATAGAGGTTCTGATTACGTTTTGTAGGGTCCCCTATCATTCTATTGGGCCACCTAAAATATGGTTCACGACAAATCTTCTCCAACACCTGCTGTACTAGCTCACAAAACACGGCGTTTACTGTCTGAGGAGGTGCTGACCTAGACTGGCCAACAAAATCCCTCCGTGGCCATTTGCTGTTGTATCTCTCTGTCTTGAAATCCCTGCTCTCTTGAGGGATAATTTTCATTTTCCCCTTGCTCTGCTGTTGATCCTCCTCCACTCGCTTATACTCATCAATACGATCTATAAGCCGGCGAATAGTTTTTACAGGTTTCTTGGTCAAAGATTTTCTTACATTGTGTTCAATTGGAAGGTCGGCCTTAAAAGTGTTAACTGATACCTCATCAAAATTACCGTTAATCTCATTGAACGCTTCCCAGTATCTGTCCGAGTAGGTTTTCAGGGTTTTACCTTCTCTCATGGTTATGGATAGTAACGAGTCCAAAGGCCGAGATACTCTACTGCACGTAACAAAATGAGACCCAAAGGCCACCGTAAGTTCCATGTAGGAATCAATGGAATCTGCTTTCAAACCATTAAGCCATCTTATCGCAACTGGCCCCAAGCTTGAAGGGAATACTTTGCACATCAAGGTTTCGTTCTGCGAATAGACCGCCATGCATTGGTTAAAATGGCTCACGTACTCCACCGGGTCTGTTCTGCCATTATAAATGGTGAAGTTTGGTTGCGTGAAACGATGAGGAAGTTTTCCTTTCTTGATACGACGTGTGAAAGGTGACTTGGAGAGCTGGTGCAGTGCCTTTCCCATGGCGTCGCTACCCAAGCCCCTAGGAAGAGGCTTCTTGCTCACTCTGTCATGAAGACTTCCCTCTTGATATGAGAAAGTTTCGCTAGGAGGAGTTCTCGACCTCGGCTTATAGCCACTGCTCTGGGAGTCGTCTGAGGAAGGATGAGATACAGAAGGCGTCCGTTTTCGCTTAGCGCGACGCAGCTTTCTCTTCAGCTGGTCAATTTCCCTCTACATGGCTCTAGTGTCGCCTTCATGGGGGATTCTGCTTCTGCCCCGCATGTGATTGCTGGCAGCTCGCCCTAGGTGTACGCTACCCTCTCGATCTCCCATCTGCTCTAAATGTTGAAAAGGATCTTAGTGTTGAGATCCCCAAGATTCTGCATGGTTTGGATCTGAACCCGCCATCACGTTATCTGCGCTCAAACACAAGAATTCCCACAGACGGCGCCAATTGTAAGGACACAAATCACGCTAGATCAAAATTACACTTTCAGACCAGCCTAACGAGTCCTAAACAATGAATTTATAGAGAGTGGGCTTCTAATCTAGGTTATGGGACGATAGATAACACAAAAATTAGATCAAATCACAGAACACATGCGTACTCCTCATACATGGATGAAATATTGCTTTTCATAGTGATGCCGATGACAATTTTTGGTGTTTCATTACAATTTCTCTCTCTGAAGTGTGTGTGTGTCTCCCCCCCTTTGTTTCTTCTTCCTTCGCCTTTTATAGGCCTACATCCTTTTCTCCTTTCTTTCACGTGTAGTCTAGATGCTCTTTTTAGATACTTGTCCTATCATTCCTTCTTACTAAAGTCTCTGGCGGTAAGTGTAAGGTTGAATTTCAATATTCAGGCGTCATTTCCTCATTAATGCGGCCAGAGAGGTAGGTATGGGGCCTTCAATGCGGTGGTAGCCGTTTTATCCTTGATATTTGTCTATCACTTCCCTTTATCTCCTATTCTCTTTTTCTCAGTTTTTGTATCTCAGGATTTCAGTACGGATGCCCTTGGACCGCCAGGTCACTCGCCTCGTCCTCGGCAACATGCTGCCGAGGACTTGGTCGTCCTCGGATGTCATGTTCCGAGGTGTTCTGCTCATGTATGGCACTTTTCTTTATCACGTGACTTCGAAGGCGGGACTTGTCATGTCCTCGGACTATTCATGATATTGGGTTGGATTTTTCTCCCTGTGAGGGCTTTTGGATCGGTTAATACGTATTTTAGGCCCATTGGCACTACATCTAAAAATTTGGAAAGAAAATAAATGCATTTAAATCCATCCAGATGATTCTTAAAAAAAAAAAAAAAAAAAGCATCCATATACCACGTAGTAGGCACGTACTTTACCTAAAGAAAATATTTATAAAAAAATGTTATTATATATTAAAAAAAAATCTACTAAATGTCTAAAAATCCCAAGTTGAATGATATCAACAAATTGAAATTACTGTGTGTTTACAAAAGCCTCGTAATTAAATTAGTATTTTGGTATTTCTAACAAAAATATACATAATTCAAATATTCCCTCTCCCAAATATCTAGTTAAACTAACAAAAAAGCTTCTCAAAAAATAAAAAAAAATCTAGTTAAACTCCATACGACAAAAAAAAAAAAATCGAAAGTAACCCTCAATTACTACTTATCATAAATTGGTATAATTGGGTCTGTAGACTCTGTACCCATTTTGAGAGTTTCGTCTGAAACATTGAAACCATTCTGAACGGTTACTCACTCCGTCTGAAACGTTGAATTTCACTTGTAATGAATCTCTTTTTCTCTCTCTCTGTTTAACTTTTTGCTCCAAAAGTGTTTGTGAAAAAATGTCACAAATAGCATTTGATCTGTGTGTAGAGTCTGTAGACTAACTGTTTGTAAAAATGCTGCAATGAAAATGAAATTTTTGTGCCGAAATGCTGGACTTGATGCATTAAAAAAACAAAAACAAAAAGTTTGTTTCTTTGCATTTTGGAAGTAAAAATATTATTGCCCATGTTGTTCATTTTTGTAATTTTAATTTGCTTAAAACGTATTTCACAGAGTGACGAATAAAGGTTTTGTTTTTTGTTGTTGAAGGGTCTGGTGGATTAATGAGGTACGTGAAGCCGTTGAACTTGTTCCAAGATTTGCTCACGTCAAAAGCAGTAAAACGGGGTCGTTTGCTTGGTCTGGATGTTGGTGATAAGTATGTTGGACTTGCTGTTTCAGACACTCACAATAAGATAGCTTCACCTCTAAGGTAATCTGATTTCTTATACTTTTTAATTATATTTCCATGCAACAATGCTTGACAATGCATTTTAAAGGCCACCCAGTATAAGGTATGGTTTAGTTTCTATGAATTTTACTTGGGTTCAGTGAATGTTGAATCTCTTATTTTATAGACTTGAGCAGTATATCCCTCTTATCACTGTGGGGGTGTGCCTTGATGGTAGGAGTCCTCGGATCGCTTCACTTGGTGAGCGGTTTGAGTGATCGCTCCATCAAGGCTTTGGTGGTACAAGTGATATTATCCATTGCCGTTATGTGGCGTGGGGTCAATGAGTCCACAGTGGAGACCCCCTTTTTCATTCAGCAAAAAGATAAAGAAAAAAAAAGAGCAGCATATCCCTCTTCAGGGCTCCTCTTTTCCCCATTTTATGTTAGTGTTCTCATTGAAACTTTGTTTATTATATGGTATAAATGTCAATTATTGTGATGTTGCAGTGTTCTGCTAAGGAAGAAATCGAATATTGATCTAATGGTTAGTGACTTTCAAAGTCTGGTGAGTACTTTCTGTTGATTTCCTTTTATAAGATTGTATTTTGTTGTTATTGTAAATTTGGAAGAAGGTTATAAATCGAAATGATTGTCTGTAGTATCATCTTAAATCAAAAGATGGTATCCTATGATCGAATAAACTGAACAATTGTGCTAGTGTCATGGAATAAAAAGTTGAGTCCTGTTATTATGTCTATTACAAACTGGTATTGTCTACTTGGTGTAGCAAGAGGCTTTTTTTTTTTTCCCCTGCAAGAAGTTCTCTATCTAGATAAATTGGGTATTTATGTTGGGTGGTGTTGAACTTTGAGCTATCTTCAGACCAAAGTCAGAGTCATAACGGCTCCTTCTGTTCATGTACAGATCTCTGAACTTTCTCTGGTGGGCTTTGTTGTTGGCTGCCCTTTCGACAGACGACGAAGCGCTCCTGATGTGAGTTTTCAAGTGGAGCAATTAATATAGATTCTTGTTCTTTTCCTGACTGCATTTTAATTTTCCACCATGATTAGGCCGTGCAAGTGAAGCTTTTCATTGATGATCTCTGTAAAACGGGGAAACTCAAAGGTTTAAACTACACGTATTGGGATGAGAGTTTTACATCTAAGGTTGGTCTATTTGGCTATATTGTGAGATTTATCGCAGTTTCATATGTATAAATTGTGGCATAGCTATAGATACAGAGCACATGTGGAAGGTTTTTAATTAATCTGATGATGTACTTGGATTACCCTGTGTCAACCTAATATTATGATTACTATATGAGCTCTTTGATTTTCTATTCCAAAATGTTGAAAATATCAATTTCATTGTTTGGGTAGCTAGCTACTGGAAGCCTGGCCTTTGCCTAGGAAATGTTGGATGAACTGCGAAAGCTAGATTTGGCAAATTATGATGATTTATGCATCTCAATCTCAATTTACATCTGGTTATGTGTGTTCTTATTACTAAATGTCAAAGAGTTTCATGTTACTATTTTGCAGAATGTGGAATTACTGTTAAAGCCTTTAAATTTACATCCAGTCCAGTCAAAGACGATAATTGACAAGTTTGCTGCTGTGGGAATACTCCAGGTAATATTTATTCTTCTATACATTGCATCAAAATCAAATGGTTCACCGTGCTTTACATATTTAACACGGAGTTAATCATTCTAAAGTGCAATGCACTCCGATTGCTATATTAAGCACAATGGACTCATCCATGTGCTATCAGACAACAAACTGGTAGGATTAGAGATCTAGATATTAATTTCTATTTAAATTTTAATACATTCAGTTAGGAACCTAGTGGTTCCTAATGAGATTTGATATGAATTATAGGAGGATTGATGGGAATTGTAGGAAAATTGACTTAATTCAAGGTAGTTATACTCCATAGAGAAAGAGAGAGATATGCACTAATGCACTAAGAATTGGTTTATTTTTCAATGATGGAATATGATTACAAGGTAGTTATACTCCATAGAGAAAGAGAGAGATATGCACTAATGCACTAAGAAATTGGTTTATTTTTCAATGATGGAATATGATTACAAGTAGGTATTTATAGAACCATGAAACTATTCTATTGGCCCACATGGCCTTATCCTAATGGTCTTATTATTTCCCATGTGTATTAATAATTCCAATGTGTTAAATATGATTAACATGCTTGGGATTGTAACTAGCTAACCAAATAACTAACTAAATGCATTCTATACCCAAATGTGGGTTCCTAACATTTCCCTCTCCTTCAAAACACCTTGTCCACAAGGTGTTGTTATAGTTGACATCTTCATGAGGGGAAACCGGCCACTAACCCAATACTCCAAAGCATCTTGAACATTGAACACTCCAACTACTTCCAAGCACCTTGTCACAGTCCATAACTTGAGCAAGTAGATCTCATCATTAACTAGATCAGCAAAGGAGCACCAAGAAATCTTTATGCTGTGGCCTTTCTTTCTATCAAATACCATGTCTCTGATCATAAACTTCCAAACAAATGACCACTCCTGCAACTCGGGCGAGTAAGGAGATGATAGTCCACTAAATGGATCCAACTGATCACATTCCCATGGAGCTGATATTGAGGATAGAGAGAGTTTCTTGAGAGCAATTTCTATATCTTCACAACCTTTAAGATCCCAACTCAGACTCAAGTCCTTATAAAAATTATGATCAACTCGATTATGGAATCCATCATTTATCCCACCGCAGCCACCAAGAAAAGAATCATCTAATTCAAATTCATTTGCATTGCCACCAATGTTAGTGGCTGTTAATTTCATGCCTTCATTCTTGATTACATGAGCAGCCCCATCTGTTGAAGTATGAGTTTGGCCACAATCAAACACCATTGGATCACTTGTATCCACACCAACAGCAACAACTTCGTGCATTGTAGATTCTTGGTTCATCATCACCGTCTTTGTTGGTTCTTTGGATTGAGCTTCAAGGGTAGCGTGTACATAGATATCGTCATCTACTTTGACACAAAAATCAACGTCCTGGCTTGCAACAACAGCAGTAGATTCTTGAAACTTAGTTTGTTCTTCGAGTTCCATTGTTACAAGAGATTGTAATTCCTCTTCCGTCATGTTCTCAAGATCCTCTTGCAATCTTGGGGGCTCTTTTTTCATGGCCTTTTTAGATTCAGCCAAGGTCTTGACCTTCTCTGAAACTTCATTCACCATTTGTTGTAAGTCCTTCAAGATTTCTTGTTGGTCATATTCACCCGTCTCAAGATTGATGGCTTTGATACCAAATGTGGTTCCTAATGGGATTGGATAGGAATTATAAGGGGATTGATGGGAATTGTAGGGAAATTGACTTAATTCGAGATAGTTACCCTCTGTAGAGAAAGAGTGAGAGAGAGATGCACGAATGCACTAAGAAATTGGTTTATACTTTAATGATGAAAATATGATTACAAGTAGGTATTTATAGAACCATGAAACTATTCTATTGACCCACATGGCCTTATCCTAATGGTCTTATTATTTCCCATGTGCATTAATAATTCCAACATGTGTTAAACGTGATTAACATGTTTGAGATTGTAACTAACTAACCAACTAACTAACTAAATGCATTCTATACCCAAATGTGGGTTCCTAACACATTCAAGGTTTACTCTAGTAGGATTAGAGATTTACATATTAAAAAATGTATAAATTCTAATATAGGCAAGAGGTGACTAAAATGTACTAAGTTTGATTACTGAAACTAAAAAGGCAGAATAACGTTGGCAGTAAGAAAGCATGCCATAGTAATTATTATTTTGCTTATAGAACTTTCAACATTCTGAAAATTTAAAGATCTTTTGAAGCCTTAAATAGACTAAATCTGAGAATAGTTATGCAATATTTGAACAGTTACTTTGAAGGTATTTTCAGAGCAGTTATTCTGAATTCAGAGCTGTCTCATATGCTGGCATTTTGGGCAGGGATACCTGGATTATGCTAACAGGAAGATGAAGTTGGAAGCAGCAGAGTAAGATGTCTCTAAATGGATGTAAGTTGCTTGTTATTCATGTTCATGACAGGACTGTGTAATGAATGTTGTACTCACAGGTCACAATATAGATGTACCTCTGTTTTTGAGTTTCACAATTTCCTTAGCTTTGCTTTGTAATTTTTTGAACTGTTTGTGTTCATAATCATGAACATGAAGTTTTTTCATTTTTTAACAGATCTATTCTACTTATAAAAAATAATTAAAAAAAGAGAGAGAAAAGTCACAAGTCACAACATAGTTGTTGAAGCAATATTATGTGACAATTTAGTTCATTGTCATGTTTCACTTGAGTTGCCCTGAAATCATGGTCCTACAGGAATAAAAAATTGCAAATTTTTTTTAAAACTGTCTATTCATTAAAATTACATGTCTTTGATATTTTAATCTGATGAATTACTATAGGTTATAGCCCACTAACAAGGCAGGATTTGGGGGGCATAAAAAGGTGCAGCTGTGTTGCATGGAGCATTTATTGAAGACAGCTACAAAACAAGTGGATTATTTAAATCTTTACATGCTCTATAATTTGTTGTAAAATTTGTTAATGAATGTGATGGGAACTTTATGAAATTTTTTTTTTTAATAAAAAAATTCTATTAGAAACAAAAATGGCTCTCTCAAAAATTTAAAAATTGCACCTGTTACTCGGTCAAAAAGAAAATTTGGTTCTCTTTTTTTTTTTTTTTTTTTTTTTCTTGAGTATTTTATTACCATTTTTGGATCAAGGATGAATTCCTAACTTTGTTATTAGATCTTCAATTTTGTAGTCATCCTGACAGATTGATATCAAATAAAGTCTCTTACCTATCTGTATATAATTTATATAGTAAAAATATATAAAAGTTGAAGAGTATAATTTATTGTTGCTACATTTTTGTTGAGTTATATTAGCGGCCGTGTTATTATTTTCTTTCCATCCTTAAAAAGAGAAATTTATTAATGTATATGATAATGCATTATGTCTTTATACATTCTCAAAACTATTTTAGCTTACTAATCATGATAAAATAATCACTTTTTACTACCATGATTTTATACATTCTTAAACCTTTTTATTTTTGGAGAAAATATACATTCTTGAACCTAAATGCTAATTATAATAAATAAAAAAATACATGTAATACGAATAGCTTAGACGAAGTCACCATTTATTTATTTTTAGTTTAAACTCACGCGAAAAAAATCTTATTCCACCATTGTATTCATAATCGTATGCTATTGCAGTATTCAAGACTAGGTTGAAAGTTCCAGTTCTGCTCCTACCTAGTGAACTACATGCCATTTTCATCAATTTTAAGAGATAGAGATAATAAACACCTAGTTCGATCCATTTTGGGTGAGTGCAAACTAAAAATAAATAAAGTTGTTATCTTTATTATCTCTGTGGGGAGTGGAACAGTCTCTACTCGGACGTAGAGCCCAAGAATTTATTAGGCTGTGGGAAAGTAGTTGGGTCTGGACTTTGTGTAGAGGAGAAAGCTCAAAGGGTGATAATCCATGAAAGAACTGAAAGCTGGATCATCCTAGATGTTGAGGACAAAGTCTGGTACCGTGGTCAACCCATTCCCGCGGAAAAGGGGAAGCACTAGACTATTCGAGGCATGGAGCACGGATAATCAATATCTGACCTCCAAAAGACACTAGTAACCACAGGAAGCTTCTGGAATGCGCAAGAAGAAAGAAGAAAGAAGGGGGGGGTTCTTACCTAACCTCTATTGTATTAATTGCACATAAGACAGCCTGAACAGTACACACAATCTCTGGGAAGTCAGAATTCAAAGATAAGAAGGTAGGCCTGTACACGGTGTGGTGTGGTCGGTTATGAGAGTGTTTTTAGCACTGCACCTATAAGATGCGGTTTTCCTAAGTGCTTGACCGCACCTCACCAGTGGAGGAGTAAAAACTGGTTTACACAAGGTGTGATGCAAGATACCGGTTCGGTGCGGATAGTTCGGTGAATTCCTTAATTTTCTCAGAATCCAAACACAACATTTAACACTCTCACACCATAACATAATCATTAGATAACCCAAATATTCCGCACAAAAAACAAACATACTCTAAAGAAAACAAACAAAATACGCACAAATTCACAATCTCTCTAAAAAATTATACCATTTCAAATCACTAAAAAAGAAAAACTAAACTAAACCTAAGTCATAAAAGATGAAACAAAACTATCAAAGGAAAATATATAAACAAACCCGATAGAACAAGGGGGAGGGGAGACGGTGAAATTCCAAGAACAAAGCATCAAGCAGTAGAGTATGGTGACAAGCTAAGCAAGTGGCGGAGGCTGAAGAGGGAAGGGAGAGAGAGGAAAGGCAGAGATGCTTGGGTAAGAAAGACAAACGAGAAGAGAGAGAGAAAGAGAGGTAGGGAATTGATTGCGGATGGGGATATAAGATATTTAGGGTTTATAAAACGACAACGTCACAAGTGTTTTTTTTTTTTTTTTTTTTTAAAGAAAAATCTAATACCAGAACGACATCGTTTTGGAACTGATATTAAAATTAATTCTAGGCTCAAACGACGTCGTTTTGGTATTGTAGAGTTAAAATATAAAAAGCCTACGTTTCCCATCTCATTCTCTCTTGCACCGTTTCCCCTTCTTCCTCATCCTTCCTTCCTTACCTCTCTCAAACTCTCACCTTCTCTCTACTGAAAGTCTGAAACCTATAGTAACTACATAAATAATTATACAGCATATAAATATATATATATACACACACACACACACACCGGTGTGGTGCAATTTCTCATCGGAGTGAAAAATGGTTGTCGATCACTGCACCGGCCGCCTTCGATATGCTCAGATCTTTGCCGACCATCTCTCCGAGCATCTACGATGGAGCTTTGAATTGGTTGGATCGGTTCGACACTGGCCGGTTTCATCGATGCCAGTCAAATCCTGAACAGGCCTAGAAGAAGGAGAGGAAACAAATAAATTAAGGGAAAAATATCCCTGAGACTTTGAATGAGAACAGAACAGCTGTAGTGATAAGAACAAGGACTGAAGCTATTAAAGGAAGGGGAAGGCAAAAGGTGAGGGGATCCAAAAGAGAGGGGAGAAAAATCTGTTTGAGAAGAGAAACAAAGTAAGAGAGAGAAGCATTGAGTGTGACACCATGGGAATAACAACAAAAGCTTCCCATAGTCTTTAGCATTTGTAATAGGAAGGGTAGCACATTATTGGTCAAAGAAATCCACTGTTTGTGTTTCCTATTGTAGAGTGTTTTTTCCTTGTTATTTATTTGTATCTTGATTGTGTGGTTGTTGTAAAAGAATTTTGAGGTGTGTACCTCAGGGACTAATTTCAGTGTCCCTACAATCTCTATACCTTAAAGTTGATGAAAATGAAATATAAGATCTTTAAGCTTTAAATTGGACCCTTCAACATCGCATTGAATATTAAATTTGAAACTTAAAAATTTTAGTTATACCGAAGAAAATAAGAAAATATAATATATAATAACAATATTTAGAAGAATATGGACCATATCAAAAAGAATAATTTCAATCAAAAACACCAAAAACAATAAAATTATCTATTTGTAAAAATAGAAAGATAGAAATTACTTCTATAAATTTTTTAATTTTTAGAGAGAACAAATTATATATAATAAAATTTAGAGAAAAAATTATACATTGTGCCACACTTCAAAATAATTATATATTCAAGTTGAAACTTAGTATTTATTTTTGTTACGTCCTTATTAAACCATAGCATTTTAGTCCAATATTTTGGTCTACATCGATTCATTTCAGTTCACTTAAGAATAAGAAAAGGTAAGTTTGGGTTGAGAGTACCTATTCTAATATAAATTGATTAAAAAATATACATCTCATACCCGAATTCCATTAAAATTGATTTAGCGTTAGATGCTAGTATTAAATGCTGTTTCAAATTCTTCTAGTCATCATTACCAAACATGGGGATATAACTAGAGATTATGGGTTGAAGACTTACTTGAAGTCATTTGATCTGCTTGCTTGCATTCCTACTGTTGTTTAAAGCTCCAAAACACCAAATTCACTTATCTTAAATACCAGCTGATAAGATATTCTGAAAGAGGCCGAGGCTAAGTAGAAAATGGAATTGAAGTTGCTAAGACAGATTATGCAACAAACAAAATCTATAACAATGCTCTAGAAGTCGAAGTGAGATTGTGACAAGTTTTTGTCAACTTGCACGGCTTTTTTAAAAATTAAAAAAAAAAAAAAAATTACAGTTAGAGAGATCGATGGGTTTTCTTATATGCTATAAAATTAATTTATAATATATTACAAAATAGAACTAGACAAATAGTTATGGTAATTATAATAGCTTTAATATTTGATACCGAGAGATTGAACCAATTAGATTAGTTGACACCTTCAAATCAAAAGATATCATGCACACACACTCCATTTTTTTTTTTTTTTTAATTTTAATTTGTAAAATAAAATTTACGATAGTGTAATAACAACCCGTGCTTATTATAGGTAGTTCACATCCATTGTATCTCCTAGCACAAAAACTCTTACTTGAGAGAAGCCAATTGTAACTTCTATCTTTATAAGTGAAAGTTTAAAATTTTACGTGTTCTATATCCCAGCGATGACACAAACACTCACTTTCTCTGTCATTTTGGCTTCTACACAATTGTAGCTACCTAATTGGGGTGAGGAAGCAAAGCCAATACCTATTAATAGCTTCTTTTGTGTCCTACACTCCTCAGCATCCACTTTAAAACCACCAAAACAAACTCATACATTACTAACCACTCCACCTATATATATCCCTCTCAACTCCAATTATTTGCAAACCCGTACAACCTGCCTCTTTTTCTGTCTGGGTTTGAGTTAGTAAATGCACATGAATATGGCTTTGAAAGGCATCAACATTGCCATTCTTCGGCACTTTGCTTTGGTTCTTGTCATTGTTATGCTATCCACTCCTAATATCAGCCTTGCTAAGAAAACAAAGATCAGTACTAGCTTGAAAATGAATGCGATTGATCATTGTTGGAGATGGAACCCTGATTGGCGAAGGAAAAGACAACAACTCGCCACATGCTCAGTGGGTCACGCTAGGAAGATGACAAACAACATTGGAAGGGGCCTCACACAATATGTAGTCACTAATCCTACTGACAAACCCAATTAACCCAAAACCGGGGACCTTAAGATATGGTACAACCATGATCGAAGGGAAAAAATGGATCACATTCCAAAGAAGCACGCGCATTAGACTTGAGAAACAACTTCTCATTAGTAGTTTCACAACCAATGATGGTCGAGGAGCGAATGTTCACATTGCTGGTAACGAGTGTTTGATGATCTACAAGGTATGCAATTTACACTTCAATTTTGTTTTGTTCAAATTTTTACAATCGTTGAGATAACATGGTGTCAACAATGATTCTACATAAAAACCATGTTGTATTAGTGATTAGTCACAATTTGAGTACTTAAAAAATTTGTGAGAAAACCTAAGAAGTTGTCTCCCTACAATCGTTCATTACATTTAGCATTTTTAAGCTGATCAAGTACTAAGATGTACCTAATATATTAATAGCAAAGCAACATAATCATTCATGGTCTTCGAGTCCACCATTGCCGGTCCCAACCACCTAGCATAGTAATGAGTCCAGACTCAAAGATAGTTTCACTAGGTCAAGTTGATGGAGATGCAATCAAATTATTTACTGCATCAAAGGTCTGGCTAGACCATATTACACTTTATGAGAGTGAGGATGGTCTATTGGATGTAACTCGGGTTCTACAGATATCACCATCTCCAACAATTGGTTCAAAAACTAGGACAAGGTAATGCTTCTTGGACATCATGATGAGTTATTGTGTGACAAGAACATGAAGGTCACGGTCATGTACAACCATTTTGGACCTAATTGCAATCAGAGGATGCCAAGGTACATAATTGATCCTCCACATTCAAGGAATTCTACACAGAGACGACTCAATCATATATATATGAAGCCACGACCATATAATATATTAATGTATGCAATAATGCCCAAAACTCAACTTTGCAGGATTCAATTTGGATATGAGCATGTGGTGAACAACCTTTACCAAGAATGGATGCAATATGCCATAGGGAGAAGCATGGATCCTAGTGTCAAGAGGCAAGCCAACCTATTCATTGCTCCAAAATCACGGAACAAGGAGGTAAAATTTAAATACTTCCATTATCATTTATGTAACAAAAATACATATACCCGTACTAACACATACATAATGCACGATATTAATATTAACAGATGACATGGAGAGAGTGAAAGAGGGTCATGGAAATTCTACTCAGTGAATGATGTATTTGAAAATGGAACTAGATTCATTGAAACAGGTGCTGGTGGGGTAAAACCAAACTATAACCGTGAACAAATTTTCCAAGCTGCAGATGCAAGAATAGTGAGGTCATTGACAAAATCAGTGGGTGCTTTACGATACACCCCACGGTCTAGATGCTGAGGCATAGAGTTTGAAGATAAAAATGGAGTATCAACTTGAAGGAAGGCGAATAGAGAAAATATAAAATATTATAGGATTATATAGTTAACACTATTGGTCTTTACTCTTTAGTGCCACCGTTGATTTGGCATGCCAGCTAAGACCTCCAAAAAAATAGTGTCACTTGAGTGGTTGGGTGTGCACATTTGCTTTTTTATTAACTAAAGAAAAATAATAACAGTGTCGCTTGAGCTATTGGGTGTGCATATTTGCTTTTTTTTAACTAAGAAAAAAAAAAAAAAAAAAAGGTGTCCTTTGAGTTGTTGGGCATACACACACACATTCAAATTCTAAGAAATCTGAGTGAGGTTTGTAGTGTACGATGTACCTTTTAATTACAACCTCACATCTTCTGTCCTGCATATGTTTATTTTTTAAAAATAAAAAATAAATCCATGACATGGCTGAAATGAGAACCAATTAACATTTGTGGAGCCATTAGCTAAAAGAAAAACTCGTCCAAAAATTCACTTGAACAAGTTTGATATAGCATGACTTAAAAAATGTATGGCCTAAAAACAATGATACATAGAACAACGGGAAAAAAAAAAATTCAAATTTCCATCCTCAAATAGAAGAAACCAATGATGGAAATTAAAATTGTAGAGACTAGGGAGGAAGATCTTCCGAGATTGATGGAAAATCAGGCGTTGGGTTCGTATATTGCATTGAGTATTTATATTGGGTATTGTAAATGCTATATGTTGATAATATTTAGCATTAGAGCCCCAAAACCCCCCATTAACTGGTCTTGCAAAGTCTTGCAATTGCAAAAAAATTTGCAATTGTGCTAGAGTGTATGGAATTATTCTATTTTACCATCTTAAAAACTACTTTATCAAGTGGATTTCAGTTAGCTCAACTGGAAAAGTTTCTAATAGTTGTATAAGAGATCTGAGGTTCAATCCTTGTCATTACTAAATGCACAATTGTAAATTTTTTTGCAATCGTAAGACTTTGCAAAACTAGACAATGAGGAGTTTTGGAACTCTGATACTAAATATTACTAACATATGAGTGTATGACATTTACAAAATCCAACCTGGATGGGATAATGAGAATAGTATCAAAGGAGTTGGTGACCACCAGGTCCACCACCGATGTAATGAATGGTTAATTTTTTTTTTTTTTTCAACTATACCTGGCTTGCAAGTTTTCCTTCCCAGTACGTTTAATTTCCGAATTTCATGCAAAAGATGGGTTTTCCTTTCCATATGTCTTAGAGATTTGAGCTAGAAGCCACCCAACAAAATTTAGGGCTGTATGTGAAAAATTCATGTAACACCTTTAATATGTAAATATTAATCAAATAAAATTATTTAATACTAATCAAATAAATGTTAATTTTTTCCTCAAAAAAATTAAGGTTAATTTGATATATTAGATGCATAATTTGATGAATAATACCAACTTAACTAATGTTAATTTCATATAGAGAACTAAATATCATAGTTGAACAATAAATTTTAATAAAAAGAAACAAAATATATTGTGATTTAAAAAGAGACTTTATTTTAGATATATGACAATGCACAATTAAGTAAAGTTGTAATCTAATTTTTAATTTTATTACTTGTTTTTAAGAGAGAGAGATATATATATTATTTGGCGTATGGATTTGTAGGATATCGGTTTACAAAAATTAGTCTCAAACTATTAGGGGAGATTAATCTATAATTAATGATTTAATACATTTGCAGCATTTTTTGAAACATTAAAAGGTTTCAATTGGGTTAGGTTGCAATTGGTCTTGTATTTTGGTAGTCTTGATAGAAATGAAAAGGGAAAATGCACTAAAGGTATTACAAAATGTTCATAATATGATATTACAAAAACTATGATCAATGAACTTTAACAACCTCTTCTTCAAAAAAGATGAACTTTAACAACCTAATTAATGAATGTTTAATTTTTTTTTTTGGTGATCGGTGATACATTAATTTGTATTTCTATAGTAAAATTTGTGTTATCCTTAACATTACTAATAATAAAAAAATGTGTACAACCATAAGTCTCTCTTCCTCGTTCATTCTCACTCTCAAGTCTCAGCTTCTCCTCGCTTCCTTTCTCTACAGCACACCGCCGCCCTCATCTACCGATGATCTCATCGAGTAGCAGACTTCACCAAGCCGCCGCCTAGCCATGACTCACATCGGCCGCCATTGCTCAACTTGAGGCTGATCTCGGCAGTAGTGGCCGATTGTGCCTTGAGACCGAGCCCATTGGTATTGGAGCAAATTCTGAAACCCCTCACATAATATGTAGAAGATATTATTTTAATGTATAAAATTGAAGGAAAAAAATATATGATGAATGAAATATTGTAAAATGATGTGATAAAATAATAAAATAGACTTTTAATGTGTTAAAATGACAATTTTTTATGAAGCACCTTGGTTTAAGTGACCGCCTTTATAGGATTCCTCAACACAGATCTTCTTTTCTCATGGATCTTCTTTTCTTTCTTTGTTGCTGCCGCCCTTCTTTATTTCAAGCATCTCTTTTCTTTTCTTTTCTTTTCTCTTCTTATTTAATTATTATTATTATTATTATTATTATTATTATAATTCCTTTTGCAGGGCATAGAAGCCACAGGGCGTGGGTCAAGCATCAATTGCTTTCTCTTTGGACGACTTGATCGAATGATTGCACCATGAGGTGGAACTGTGGAAGAAGGATTTATTTGCTTTCATACGGTGAAAGCCTCTATTTTAAAGCGCCCAATCCCTTTCTTGCTACTTTTTCATTTTGTGACACACCGATCAGATCCCTTTTCCTGATTCAATTTAGCCTTTTATCAATTTTCCAATCAAAAGAACAGATCAAAGCATTTCAATTCACTATTTTATCAATAATACAAAATCAGGGACAGAAGCCACCCTTGGACAATGGGGGCAATGACTCCTCCTAAATTTTAGTTCTTTTTTGAATTCAAAATAAAATTTGTTTTTTCACATTTATGACTCTATTTCTAAATAAAGTTACCATTTATAATAAAAGTATTTTTAATCACATAAAAGTCTAATTGAAAGAGGGGAGTCCTCTTATATATATATATATATATATATATATATAGGCATTAAAATTAGCAATTTTGTTCTATAACATTATATTTTTACCCCCTAAAAATATCTTTAATTCTTTTGAGAGTAATGCTAAACTACAAACTTTTCTACAATGACAAAATTTAGGTACAAGACTTTAGGTGTTGTTTTTTAGGTTCTTATCTTAATATTCAATCATGTAACTACTTAACTAAAAAATATACTTCCATCCCATGAGAAAAAATTCACATGATAGAATCTTAAATGGGGAATCTAAGGAACAATATCTAAGTACTGTACCTAAGTCTTACCATTTCTATAATATTTTTACAAACTGCTGAAGTAGTAAATTCTTATTAATTTACATCTGGGCTCACCACTTACATTATTTTATTACATAACAATAACCACATCAACAATTTACAAAAATGTTTGTAACTCTAGCATTTTCCTCTGATATAAAAAATATATAGATCTAAAATTTTAAAAAAATATATACAAGCCCAGAAAAATTAGCTCATCAACAAAAATTACTAATGGCAAAAATATAATTAAAAAAATTAAGTCCAATCAACCAATTTTACCCAAAACAAACAATCTAGCCCATTAAAAAATTTTAAACAAAATAATTTTCTCCTTACCCAGCACTACCCATCAAAGAGACTTCAAAAAAAAAAAAAAAAAAAAAGGAAAAGAAAACGAAAAACCTGTAGCAGCTAAACAGCATAACTAGAGGCCGAAGTGGCTACACGCAGCCAACAGCAAATCATCCCCTAATTCCAAGTCCCAACTTTGTCTTTGTACAAAATTATAACCTTTCTAATTAAGAGTTTGTTCAATGTAATTTAGAGAAATTTTCCAAAATTTAATAACTATTTTTTTCAGCATTGGAATTGGATTTCCAGTAAGTTTGTTTACTCACTCAAGTTGAAATTTCATGCAACTACTTGCTAAGATTCCAAAACTAATTTCCTAGTAAAAAAATTGAAAAAAAAAAGTGTTGATATTAATGATGTAAGGTCGCAGTTCGTGCCTAGGCCCAACAAGAAGAAGGGTATAGGCACAAAGAGCCCAATACAATAAATTTATAGAGAGTGAGTCAAAAATCTTGCTTCTAATGAGCTTCAACGATAATAACAATGACCTAAGATTACAAAACAATAAGGATGAATGAGTTTATATGATGAAACTTATCCTCGGACTCTAGTTGAGGACCAGATACTTATCTTTCTCCTATCTTAAAGATTAGTTACCAATATCCAGCCTACAATGTTTTCTCTTTCTATCTCTCGATCCTCCCTTTCTACAGGATCTTCCTCCTTCTTATACTTCCTCCTCTTCTACATTCTTGCTCTCCACATGTAGATTTAGACTACTCCCCTTGATACTTGTCTCATTAGCCTTTTCTTGAAGTCCTTAGGTAATAGCTGTAAGGCTGTAAAACAATGTTCAGGTATCACTTCCTCATAAATGCGGTCAGAGACTTAGGTACAGAGCATTCAATGCGATGATAATAGCTTTCTCTGAAATATTTCCCAACTGTCTCTACTCTCTGTGCCCCCGTGAAACATATCTTCACCCACAAGACTTTCTGAAAGATCATTCTAGTCAACATGACGTACCACCTGACCCTTACCTCACTTATCCGAGGAGGTACCCCTCCTTGGATTATTTCCATTAACCTTTTTTGCAACAACTTGTTTATGGGCCTTTAAGTTTAACATCACTATTACCATCAATTCGTCCTCAGACAAGTTAACATCCTTGGACACAGCCCATGACCCAAAAATACATCTTAGGCCTTTTATCACCACAAATGATATTTGTAATATCTATGAATTACATTCTATTTACTTTATTTTAAAATGGGTTAGTTTTTGTTTTTGTTTTTTTTTTTTTTATAGGTAAAAATGTGTTAGTTGTATCACTTTCATGTTAATATGTTATAAATCACAAAAAAATTTAGTCAAAAAAAAAAAAAAAAAAAACTCACAAAATTTTTTATACTTTTTCTTATACAGAACAATTGGCAATTGCACTAAATATGAATTTATTGAAGTAATTGTTGAAGAGATATCAAACCATATGAAGAGATATCAAATCATTATATGTTGGGATTTTTAAACTTTTTGATTAAATAAAAAGTTATCGAATGGTGTCATATTGTTTAAAGTTACATGACTTGATTGGACCTTACATATAAGGTTATTTGCAAATGTGATAGTAGTTACAATTATATTTGACATTATAACTATCCAATGTGAGTATGTGACTAGATTCTCCAAAAAAAAAAAAAAAGTGAGTATGTGACTACAGAAGAAATATAGATAATAAACAAATACTAGGTTATCAATAAATTTGACATAGTTATGGTTATATGTGACACACTGTGATACTAGATAAAAAAAAAAAAAAAAAAAGATTGCCAACGAATACCATCATCGTAATGAACCGGGAAAAACATTAATCATATTTGCACACTCAAAAGAACTATAAGTTACAATTGAAATTCCATTTAAAAAAAAAAATGGTTGCAATTCAGGCATCATGTAATCTCTTATAAACTTAAGATCCAAGTACTAAACATTCGATGTGGGACTCAACACACAGCAGACAAACACACAATCAAACAATCTAGTTCAATTAAATTCACACAATTTAGAATATCACAATGGTAATTACCATTATGCATGACGTTACCATCCAATGTGATATTTTGCTAATTTGTTATGTCATGTTGAGTATTAGAGATACCATACCACAAAAAACAAAAATAGTAATAATAATAAGTGTTGGTATTGGAGAAGAGAATGTCTTAGGACACAACAAAATATCACAACACCCAAATTTTCATTTGTGGTAAATTATGGTATAATATTTTATTATTTTAATGAATTTTACTCAGTGAATGATGTATTTGAAAATATTACAACACCCTTATTCTACTCAGTGAGTGATGTATTTGAAAATGGAGCTAGATTCATTGAAATAGGTGCTGGTGGGGTAAAGCCAAACTATAACCATGAACAAGTTTTCCTACCTACATATGCAAGAACAGTGAGATCATCGACAAAATCAACAGGTGCTTTACGATGCACCCCACGGTCTAGATGCCAAGGCAAAGAGTTTGAAGGAAAAAATGGAGCATCAACTTGAATAAGGCTGAACATAGAAAATCAAAAGTATAATTTATAGGAGTACTTAGTTAACATTATTGGTCTTCAATGCCATTGTGGACTTGGGATGCCAATGGTTTTCCCTTTTTTTTTTTTTTTTTTTTTTTTCTCTCATCAAAGATCAATTGTTGTGTAGTTACTATCAAAATACAAAAATTGTTCTTCAGTTGTTAAGACCATATATACTAATGTTTTAAATATTTAGTGGACAATTTCCATGTGGGGACATTTTTTAATTTATTTTAATTCATGTAATGACCCTAAAGAATTATATACTTGGAAGCTGTCTATTCCAAAAAAAAGTTTCACTTGAACAGTTGGGTATGCATATTTGCTTTTTTTAACTAGAGAAAAAAAAAAAAACAATAATGTCACTTCAGCTATTGGGTATGCAAATTTGTTTTTTTTTTTTTACCTAAAGAAAAAAAAAATAGTGTCCCTTGAGTTGTTGAGTATGCACACACATTTAAGTTTTAAGAAATCTGAGTGGTGCTTGTGGTGTACAATGTACATTTGTATTGGAACCTCACCCCCTCTCTCGTGAGTATGTTTTTTAAAATTAAATAAATAAATTCCATGACAAGAGAACCAATTAACACCTATGGAATCGCTAGCTAAAAGAAAAAAAAAAAAAAAAAAAAACTTGTCCAAAAATAAGACTACTAGAAACAAGTTTGATCTAGCATGACTAAAAAAATGCGGCCTAAAAACAATGACACAGAACGCTAAGGAAAAAAAATAAATCAAATGTTCATCCTCAGATAGAAGAAATCCCCCATGACAATGGAGAAGAAACACGAGATGGAAAATAAAATTGTAGGGAGAACGAGGAAGATTTTCCAAGATTGATAGAAATTAGGGCGTCACGGGTTCATAGTCCATACATTGCATTGGGCATAGTCAAAAAATTAGTCTTTACTTTCCTTAGAAAAATGAAAGGGCATAGCACGACTTGGTCGAATGATTGGACGATGGAAACTTGGTGGAAGAAGGATTTTTATTTACTTTCGTGCATGAAAGTAGGAGCACTGTACCTTCGTGGAAAAACGCAAGACGCGTGGTACAGTGGAACTTTACTGTATTGTTGTTGTGTTTACTAGTTACCTTCCTGGAACTTTCTTGGAAGGAAAACCAAAGACGTGGGTTGTATACTTCTTCTTCTTTTTTTTTTATTTTATTTTATTATTTATTTATTTATTTTTTTTATGGATATAATTCACTCCATCATCAATTCCCCAATCAAACGATCATATTCCTCAAAAAAAAAAAAAAAAACGATCATATTCAAAACCTTTCATTTTCAGTGCTCTCAACTCTTCCCTGAGAACTTTCACTCAAATTGTACGATTTGACTCATCTCTTATCATAATTCACATTGCGTCACATCTTTGATTTCTTATCTTCCTCCTCTTTTTACATCTTCTTAATCTTCTCATAGCAATGGCTTTCTTGACCAACAAAGGAGCCTCCTCCTTCTCTTCCTCTCTTTCTTCTTCTTCTTCTTTCACTCACCAGAGCTATGACGTTTTCTTAAACTTTAGAGGTAAAAATACTCGCAATGGTTTTACAAGCCATTTGCATAAAGCACTGTGTGACAAAGGTTTTAACACTTTCATTGATGATAACCTTCAGAGAGGAGAAGAAATCTCAATAGAACTTCTTAAAGCAATTAAATCATCAACTGTTTCAATTATCGTTTTCTCTAAAAACTATGCTTCTTCTACTTGGTGTTTGAATGAACTTGTCAAAATTCTTGAGTATAGCCAATTAGTTTTGCCTGTTTTTTACAATATAGATCCATCAGAAATACGTAAACAAAAAAATGAGTTTGGGGTAGCTTTGACAAAACATGAAGAGATATTCAAAGGTGATATTGACAAGGTACAGAATTGGAGGATAGCTCTGAATAAAGCTGGTAGTTTGTCTGGATGGCACTATAAGAACGGGTATGTATTTCGTTATTTTTTTTTTTTTTGTTGCTATATGGTATGCATTTCATTACTTGTCTTATGCTTTCATGAGTTTCATAATTCTAACGGTTTGTTATAATAAAAAATTATCTCTTAATATAATTCTTTTATTAGTTAAATTTATAATTAAATTATTTACAAATAGAGTCAATCAATCACTCAAGAAAGAACTTAATTAATTTCTTGTTCCTAAACTTCGTTAAGACAATATTCAAAGCGAAAACTAGACATGGCAAAACGGGTCAAAATTTTCTGACCCGAACCCGATTTTTTTTTACCCAAAACAAAAACGGGTTGACCTGTGACTCGACCCGAGTTTTTCAAGTTTTTTACGGGTCAACTCGACTCGACTCGAACCCGAATCACTTTTTTAAAACTTTTTTTTTTGTAAAAAAAAAAAAAGTAGAATTAAGACAATAGTAGTTTAATTGTTTATTGTGAGTTTTAAGGAAATAATTGATACATTTACATATGCAAATTAATTGAAAGATAAAAGGCTGAGCATTCTGTAATGAGTAAATATTTTTAGATATCAAATAACAAAGTACATGCTAAGATAATATAGTTACAGTAGAGTTAAAAATATAGATTTAAAATTGTAAACATATGTGAGAAACATTTACAAGTGTAAAAATAGTGAAGCCAAAGTATCAAATTAGCATAAATTATGAATGCTTAGACTTATTTTTTAACAATTTATGTCCAAAATAAATGGCTTTTCAAAATAAATTATGATATTTCCTAGAGTGTATGTTGCTTAACAATGATATGATATTCATAAAAGAGACCATGTATAAATAAGTAAGTAATCAAATTTCAATGTATATCTCAAATTGAAATAGAGTGCCAACCACAATTGATAATAGATTATAAAATTAATTTTCAAGATTGTAAATTTCTTATATGTTTTTATTCTTTATCAAATGAGTTATCTAAAAAGTTATTTATAATTTTGTTTTATATTTTGGAATGTTGATATTGTGTAGAAATAAAATATGTGTATTTGTTTTACTTATGTTTGTATTATTTTGTTTTAGATAGCAATATTAGGATTTGTATAATTTTAAAATTATTAAATAAGTACTAATAAGTTTAACTGGATTCGTTCTTGATATAAGTGGTGAAGTCAAAATAATGTATTTTACATCAAATAATTTGTTGCATAACTTTTCAAATGACAAATACATGTTATTTCATTTAAAAAAAAAAAATCATGTAAGAAATACGGGTCAACCCGACCTGACCCGACTCGACCCGCAACCCGATTGACCCCAACCCATTTTTAACCTGCTTAAGATGACCTGTTTTTGACCCGTGACCCGTTTGACCTGACCCGAGCTCGACTTAACCCGCCCGTTTTTCCATGTCTAGCGAAAACTATGCCACTGCCTTTCAGATCACATTATTGAGAGGTAATATTTACTTTTTTTAGTCCCAAATCTTTTAGCCTTTGTAAGAAAAAAGTATCCTAATGCATCAAATACATTTAACATCTCTCTCACAAAAATGTCCCTTGAAAGTTCATAGCCCACAAGTCCACAACTCCTGTAGGTAGCCCACTAGCCCAATTGATTTGACTATGGTCTGATTTTTCTGTCAATACACTTGGCCCACCAATGCGGCCTAGAAGCCTAAGGACTGGTTTGGTACGTGTGTTTAAACAACCGTTTTCAATTTTTTTGAAAATATGTGTGGGTGAAAAAGTGTGTGGAAATACGTGTAATATTGTTTAAAAACTGAAAACATGTGTTTAAATACATGTACCAAACGGACCCTAAACCATTAGCCTAACCCACTTACCAATAATTTATATGATTTGTTTTTTTAATTTTTTAGTTTTTAATTTTTTTTTTTTTTTGGGGAGGGGGGGGTGGTGTTTGGAACTTATGACATTAAATAGGAGAGAATCTTAAGACCAGTTGATAGGTATGATACTTAAGTGGTTGTGCTAAGTTATGCATCATAAATATATATTTTGTAATTTCAAATTTATTTTTTATAAAATGAACATTTGGCATTGGTTATAAAATGTATGTGAAAACACTGAAAAGTATATATATATATATATATATATATAGACACACACACATTTGACGTAAAGTTATTTGATACAAATGGATTGAGAATTACAAAATAGACGTGTGTAGGTGCCAACCTAGTTGGATATTCAGATTTTGTAGTTATTATTCTTCTTATCCTAATAGGAATAATGAACACATCAATACATAAACATTAAATTTTACAGTCTAGTAAATAAATATAATAATCTTCTAATCCAATAAATCCACAAATGAAAAAAATAAAATGCGTACATTTTTTATGCATGAAACATTAAATAAAGTTAAATCATCTGTAAGAATAAATAAATATATAGAGAGCTTGAAGAATATAATATAATATATTAGGCAAAAAAAGAGTAGATAATTTATAATAAAATCTAAATGATGAACTTATTGGTGGGTAAAAAAACACATAATGCTAGTAGTCAACCTGTCACTGAAAATATTTATATTTAAAAAGTGCAAGTCATGATGAGTAATGTCATTAGTTCTTTTATGCACAATATAAAAAATCTAGTATGACATTAGTATACAATATAATATGGGTCAAAAAATACGTTGGGTCAAGGTTTGCTTGGAAAAATGGGGTCATAATCTAGTGTAGAACAAGCAAAAACATGTTACTATTTCCATTACCATATCCTTTATTTTTCTCAACATTTCGTGATATAGTTCAAAATTTAATGATACTTCTAAAATATTTGATTAGATGTCATTTACTTTAATTAATAATATATTGAGTGTAAGTAGTAAGGCACAGAACTAAGCATCTTGAATTTAGTTCATTTCATATTAAAATTTGCAACTATTCCAACTCAGTTACTTGCTAAAAATGTCTACAATTAATTTCCTAGCAAAAAAGAATGTACAAAATTTAAAGATATTGCTCAAATATTTGAATTATATGTCATTTAATTTATTTTATAATATCTTAAGGTACAGAACTAGGCGCCTTGAGTTTAGTTCATTTCATATTAATATTTGCAACTAGTCCAACTCATTAAATGTTTCTTTTACTTTATGATCTGCAGTGACACTGAATCTAAATTTATCCAAACAATTGTTGAAAATATATCAAGAACTTTATTAAAATGCACACCGTTATTTGTTGGCAAACACCTTGTTGGAGTAAAACCTCGTGCCAAGGTCGTAGAATCGCTTTTAAGTATTGAGTTAAATGAATTTGGCATGGTGGTGATTCATGGCCTTCCCGGAATAGGTAAGACTACAATTGCAAAAGTAGTTTATAACAGAATTGCTAATCATTTTGATGGAAGCAGTTTTTTAGAGAATGTTAGAGAAACTTCGAAGACGGAGGATGGCATTATCAAACTACAAGGTCAACTTCTTAAAGAGATTTCAGGGGATGAAAATTTGAAAATTCATAGCATATCCAAAGGAATCAATTTGATAAAAAATGGACTTTGTTGTAAAAAGGTTCTTTTAATTCTTGATGATGTGGATACATTGGATAGAATAGAAAATTTGCTTGGAGATTGTAATTGGTTTACTTCAGGAACCAGAGTCATTATAACAACAGCAGCAAATTCACAATTGTTAGCTACTCTTGGAAAAGTTTATACAACTTATGAGGTCAAGGAATTAGACAAACACGAAGCTCTTCAACTCTTTGAAAAGCATGCATTCCTTGGAAAGAAACCCAATAAAGATTATTCTGAACTTACAAACCAAGTTATACAGTATGCCCAAGGCCTTCCATTAGCTGTTGTAATAATAGCTCGTGATTTGTGTGGAAGAACTAAACATGAATGGGAAAGTACATTAGATAAGTATAACAAAATTCCCAATAAAGACATTCAAGAAGTACTTAAAGTAAGTTATGATAGTCTAGAGGAAATTGAACAAGATATTTTTCTCGATATTGCATGTTTCTTCAAGGGATGGACCAAGGATTACGTTGTAGATATATTAAATGCTTGTGATTTATATCCAGATTATTGCATTCCAAGACTTGTTAATAAGTGTCTCATTACTGTGGATCGTAATGGTAAATTGTTAATGCATGACTTGATACAAAAAATGGGTAGGGAAGTTGTTCGACGAGAATCTCCTCATATTCTTGGAAAACGTAGCAGGTTATGGCATCATGAAGAGGCTCTTGAAGTACTAATTGGAAATAAGGTATAAGTTCTTTTTCTTCTATTTTCTCAAAAAAAAAAAAAAATCACTAGGTAAAAGTCATATATTTTTTCTTTTTAACATTGTATAAAATATGAAGTTTATTAGTATCATTTATGTTGAAATTTTCAAAATTATTATACTTTTGGTAAATTCTATTGTTAATTATGGTTCACTTGATGCTTTATTCAATTAGGGATCAGAAAAAATTCGAGGTATAATGTTGCATTCACCTCGACGAGTAACGGTGCCACTACATACTCAAGCTTTCAAAAGGATGGCAAATCTCAGAATACTTATTGTTAATAACATACATATTTTTAAAGCAGTTCAATATTTTCCCAATGGGATAAGATTCCTTAGTTGGCCTAAATATCCATTTCCCTTGCCATCCAACTATTATCCTCAACAACTTGTTAGTCTCGATATGCCATATAGTTGCATTGGGTTGGAAAAGCTATGCAAGCAGGTACAATTACTAATATTTTTTTAATTAAGATTTTATTAAATTTTTATTCTAAAGTTTGTTGAAGTTATTTATTTTTCTACAGGAGTTCCAGTTAGAAAATATGAAACATCTCAATCTCAGTGGTTGTAAATTTATAACCAAATTACCTGATTTATGCACCCCAAATTTGGAGACATTGGACCTTTCTTACTGTGAAAATTTAGTTAAGATTCACGAGTCCGGTAAATTTTTTCATAAGCTTAAAACGTGGAATCTTAATTATTGTAAAAAACTTCAAAATCTTCCAAACAACCTCATGTTGACATCTCTTGAAGTACTTGAGATATTATTCCTTGCTGGTTGCAATAACCTTCGGGATCTTCCATATGGCATTTATAAATTGCAACAGCTTCGGGGGCTGTGGGCTCATACTGCCAAATTGAGACCGACATGCAATTCTTTTGATAGCTCCTCCGGTTATGGGTTTCTGAAGATGACACGCTTGCTTCTCAGGGACTGTAAAAGCTTAATTGAATTAGATCTTTTGATGAAGCCTGATTACTTCCCCGCATTGGAAGCGATAGATCTATCTAGTACTAATATTATTACCATCCCCGAAAGCATTAGCAGATTTCCTAGATTAAAAGCACTTCGTTTTGACGATTGCAATCACCTTCGTGAAGTTCAAGGACTTCCTCTATCGATAAGTTTGGTTGATGCATATAATTGCCCGTTGTTGGATAATGAATTTGTATTGAATCAGGTCTCTCTCTTTCTTTAAGTTATAAAGAAACAATTTTTGTTTCATGCTTTACGAGATTTGGTAAATGAAAAATGTTGAATTTTGTAATTGCAATGCAGGTAATAGAAATTATGGGGATTTTATCGAATGGAGTATGTGGTAGTGCAAGAAGCAATGAACTAATGGATCCACAGTTCACCGATTACTTCCCATCTGAAACTGAGGGTGCTGAATCTGAATCTGAATTTGAAGATGGGGACATATCACTCCTCTCCAATTCTCATTATCTTTGGGTATCGGGAACTGAGATTCCATGGTTCAATCATCAAAGTGTTGAAAATAATTCCATATTGTTCTGGGTTGGTCGTAAATTTCCAAAATTGGCCGTCTATATTGCTTTTAGAGGCGATGAGGCACATGATGATGATAAGAACCGCTATTTTAATTTATGCCGTGTTTACATTTCCATCAATGGTTGTAAAAAACGTATATGTATGGCTCAGGATATTGATTCAACTCATAATGTTCTGCTATTATATTCTCCACCTCAAAGGTTTCTACAGCAGAAATTGAATAAATCAAATCCAACTGACCAGAATCATGTTGAGGTTACATATGAAACCCTCTATTGTAAACGCAATGCACTTAAAGAGCCACCAAAGGCCACAAGGTGGGGGGTCCACGTAGAGTGCATCTGTCCTCCTCAAGAATCTGGTATACCTAACTTGCCCCTTCTAACTGCTGGACATGATGATGATGATGTTGATTACTGGAGTGAGTTGCCATTTTATGGATCTAATGATTTGGAAAGAGAAGAAGATGAAGAATATCAGTCTCCCCTGGTCCTCGATGACACATCTAGTTCGTGCATGAGTTGGCTAGTTAGGCCAACCACCATGCTTTTTATGCTATTTCGCTTTTGCTGCCCCAGAGATTTTTGACCTGCATTACAGATAGCTGTTAAGTGGATCAATTCAGGATGAGACACATTGTCTCCTTCAAGATGGCAGAAATGACAAACCTTTCAAGTACTTAAAGAACTGTCTCTTGCTATGCTTGTCCTCAGGTAAATAATATCCATAGAAATTTCTCCATTTAAGAACTTCCCTAAATTCAATTTTCTGCATAAACAACATATTTGATGAGAAAAAGAAGAATGCCTTCTGTAATCCAATGCAAAATTTCCAATTTATTTTGTTATGAACTTTAGCTGTGATTCTGATTGGCACTATATTTCATTTAAGTTCTCAAGCCACAAAATACATGGCAATAACACTCTTCACAACTTAGAGAAACAAAGATTGATTGTAAGACTGTTGGTACCCATCCCAAAAAAGAATGTAGTGTGGCTGATCAATCAGAGAAGTGGGATGGCTGAGACCTTGGGTTCTGAAATTTTAAGACAGACACTGATGTCTGTCTAAATCACACAGTTTCTATTGTGTGTGTATGAGAGAGAGAGAGAGAGAGAGAGATTACATTAAAGCCTGAGTAAGAACAATAGAAGGGGCATTCTCCATCAAAAGATCCCTTGTGTGTTCTGGCCAATTCAAAAAGCTACAAAGAAGAAAAAAGAATTACATTTGAAAAATATTAAATCATTAGTAAAACAAATATCTGCAATAAAATTCTTTTAAGTCAATTAAGCTTTGTCTTCTTGATATTTGACAGAAATAGAGAGAGAATAATGGTCCCACAATATTAAATGGTGGTAGAAATAGGTTCAAATACATACCAATTTGGCTTTGTTGAGGAAACGACAAGCATATTTACGATCTTTGCCTCTAAACACAATTGAAGAAGCAGCCATTGCTGCAGCAGTTTCAGCTGCAATCTCGGATCCAGGCGTGTTCTCATCAATCTTCAACACAGTTCTTGTGTTTGCATGTTTTCAGGCCGAATCCAACGTTGATGATCTTGCACTGGATCTCCCACCTTTGATTGCAATAAACAAACAACCATAATGAGTTATTATATCATAATACAAAGACAACATATTTTTTTGATAACAATAATAACCTTTTCAGCATTGGAATTGCTGCTATTGCATATGAAATATGAATTTTCACTAATAGACTTCTATGTTAGTTTGATTTCAAGGTACTCCTAAAACTGAGCATGTTGGTTTGCAATCAAAACTAAGCTTGACGATGTGCCCTGTAAACTTGGTGTCTTCTCTTCCTCTTAAATTGATTCATATATTAACCAAGGATGGCTTGCCTGGTCCGCCTTATGTTTGGCATTTGGTTTTCTTATTTTTTGTACTTTTGGTTTTTGCCTTACTTGTTAGGCTCATGGATTGTATTACCTCATGCTTATCCAATTGCACTTATGTAACTACTATGGATATTTGACAGTTGTAAAAAAGAATGGTTCTCCACTGAATTTGGCACATGCTTTTGATTGGGTATTTATTGAAGATTATTTGATGGGTTATCAAATTCCTGCATGTGAATGATTTGTTTTATTGATAACTGCTCTACAGGATTAAGGAAAAAGATGTATTGGAACAACTTGTGGATCAAGCTATGGCATGCGGAACTTTCTTGACAAAAATAGTCAATTTTTCTTTAGCTTATTTTGATAAAGATCTTGGTGTGGTCTCTGAAATATTAACTACTACTGTTAAGGTACTTGCCAAGGCTAGCATTATATACTATTGATATATGATGCATTTGGTTGTATTCTACTCTTTTTATTGAGAACCTGGATTGATCTCTCTCTGCTGGATTTGACATATTTCCTTAGTGCATAATTGGCTTTAAATTTTTATTGCTATAAGCGTTGTTAGTTAGCATAAAATGCAATAGCTTCCAATCTAATAAAATTGTTATCCTTTCAGTGTTAACTGCTATATAGCCATGCATTTGTACATTCTTCCTTATTGGAAATGGTTTTGTTGCACAGGCCATTGAAGTGGCAGTTCTGTATGATCATCAAGCTAATCGCAACCTTGAGCTGGCTCTAGCAAGATACTCATGGAGATTCCAAGTCAATAGATTATTAGGGGGTTTACAAAGCCCAAGATCCAACAGATTCCGCATCATTTGAAAAAGGTGTGTTTTATCAACCATTAGTACTTGTTTTTACTTGTCTTTTGGGACTATTCTACATTCTTAATATGGATTATTTGCTTTTGAATTCTCTAGCACTTTTTCACTTTTATTAATTATAAAAGTGGGATAGTTCACATGGGGATAGCATTTTCCAAGAGTGTCCATTGGTTATTAAAATTGATATTTGTCAGTTCTTGAGAATTACCAAATAAGGAGGGAATAAAAAAAGAAATAGAAAACCATTCCACAAGAACCTGATATGGTTTAATGCCTATGTTGCCCCTACAAAATTCATGATGTGTTGCATGTCAACTGGCTTCTGCCTTGTGTCTCTAATTCTATGAAGAGACTAAAAATTCTTGTTTTAGGGAAGGAAACATAAACAAAAACATATAGAAAGTGGAGTAGGAGGCTTAGCTAGGCTGGAGAATAATGTTGATTTGGGTTTGTGAGGACTGTCTTTACTTTTTGGGTAAGTAGTGAGGACTGGTTACAACTCCATATAAGGTGATGGAGATTAGCTAGAAACTAGAGGTGGTTGGTATGGGCAGTCAATCCAGGAAAATCTTTCTTTCACTCTTAGTTCTTATATAGCTCTAAGTAATTTTTTGGCAATCCATCTGTTATAGATACTCAAGTATTACTATAAGATATCATTGGGTTGCTACGGTATTACTTAGGTTATCTATGTTTTCAGTTTGTTAAGAAGAATTTGTTAAGGATAATGTTCCTGTAAGACTGAAATATGATTACAAATACTTCTTTGTCGAAGGACTGCATTTTTATTATTGGCACACTTCAACATGGTGTACTTTACTAGCCAATTTCATCTGTTCTATATAGGCCCTTGTCATAATTCAAGAGTTCAATATTAATTACTCCTTGTAAAGAAGGTCGCAGCACTAATTGATGTGAACGTCTTTGAAAGAGCAAAAATGACCTGAAGTGTTAGTGCATTAATTAACCTTCCTCAAAAGTGAGCTGGATAGTGAAGACACTTTCTGGATGTAGAAAATCTCTCTTTAAAATTTGTATTTGTTTGACAGAACTTGATTTAAAACTTTCTTTCTTGACAAAAGCAATTTTGCAATACTGTGACATAGATGATAAACTAAATCATCATCTATGAGCATTCCACCTGAAGATCACCATAGGCAAAGACTTACAGAAGTGAAGCGTATTGGCTTGCAGTAGGCAGAATGTGCCAGGAAGATCTATAAATTTCTCATACTCATTCTCTCTCATTAGCTCTTTTTTTTGTACAGGTTGCAACAGATTCTGGAGCTCTCAGCTTAGATAAAGTTTTTGAACTTATCATGGAAGACGAAAATTTACCTCCTTACTTGGAGAAGGAAATTAAGGTACAGAGATCTCCCCCCCACCTCCCATAAAAATAAAAAAAATAAAAAAAAAATAAAAAAAAAACTACTTATCTTTGCATTACTTGAAAAAGGAAAGAGGAAAAGAAAAAAATTTGCCTCGGCATTTCATTGATCAGCTAGTGTTTGGTTGGTGCAATTACTATAGGAACTAAGTATGCCATATGATCAGAGAGCAATGATTACTTTTGATCAAATGTGATGAGTGGTACCGTTTTGATTGCATTATCTTAGTTTCCCCACTGAAGGTCTACATCTGTCCTGCTTGTAAACCTTAACTACAAGACTTGTCTGCAACACCTTCAGTCGATCTTGATGGTTAAGCTTTAAATTAAGATAAAATTCCTTCCATGTAAATTGTAATTGCATATATATTGTATTTTGCGGATTGCTTGAGGCCTTATTTTGGGTTTGGGAATGTAAATTAGTCAGTACACACAAAATACAGAACTGAAAATGCTTGTTTGATGATGGTTTTTGGAATAATCTCTTCCAAATGAAACTGTTTAAATCTGAAGTTTTCTTTGAAGATGAGTTTAACTGCCATTTCTGTAGATAATCTAAAGAAATCCTAAAAATTGTAACTGTTTTGTTGTTGTAATAATCATTGTATTATCTTATACATTGAGTGTTTTCGAAATAGTTGGAAAGAATGAGAGTTGAAAAAAAAAAAGACTTGATTTATATCAAGATGACTGTTGTCATTATGTCAAGGAGCAAGTGCATTTGATTTTCAAGAAAACTTCAAATTACTATTACATCTTGAAACAGAGGTTGGGTGCTGATTCTCACTACTTTCTAGGAAGTTTTAATGTTAAATAAGGAGTGAAAAGAAAGTTGTACTTTAGTAAAGATTGTGTCCTGGGGTAGCAACTTTCTTAATTTTTAATGAAATTTTTTATCTATAAAAAAAGAAAGCAATGGGATTGTCTTTTTTCACAGAAGCAAAATGGCTGGTAGGAATTGGGAACTCAATTCCTAATAACTATGACTTTGGGCTCAATGTAAGGTCCAATGTGTCTGGGGGATTATTCACATATTACAAGAGCTTGTGATTTTCTTGACCAAGCTACCGCACAATGAAATTGTGCATTAGTGACGAGTTGATATGCATCTCATGTAGCTAACTATATTATTTAGAAGCAGCTAACTCCTAGGTTGGGAAGTGTAGTTAAACTGATTAGGCCCCATGAATCTATCAGGTCTCTTTACTGTCAACCGAGCCTCCTGGCTTCTCCATAGTGAATGCTTATATGGAAGGAGTAGAACTCTGAGATTAGTTCTTAAATGTGGGCTGACCTATGGTAGCTAAAATCCTCTCTCAAAGTGCTTATTTTCCTCTAGAAAGTATTGAATGATAGTCTTTCGGTGATAAGAGAGTTTACAATGAGGAATCTAATCACTGATGCTTTTTTTCCTTATTGTAATTTATTAGAAGAATCCTTCTTGTCCTTTATTAGAATAAGCTCCATCCTTTAGTTTTTTACGTTTTTATTAATTGTGTTAGATAGATATCTGTAGTTTGTTTTTTTATCTACTATACGTTTGGCTAAATGTTCTCCTTGGTTTGACTTTTCTCATCCAACCAGTGTCTGTACTATCTTATGGCGTGACCATGAATTTCTCATAAATGTTTTGCTTCATTTTTAGGTACAATGTCCATTGTCTATAGTTTTATCAAGCAAGACCCTGACATATTTTTTCAGAAAATGTCATTGTAAACACATTGACTATCAGCTTTGTGGGGTTATGGCAAATGCATCGAATTTTTTTTTTTTAAAAAATACCTTTCATATATTCTCTCCTCCTTGCTTATTACAGGCCTTTTAGTGATCTTATAAATATATTGTAATATAGTTTTTCAAGGAATTCGTGCCCTTAAACATGTGAGGAATTGCAATGTCTAGATTATCACTCCTATGTCTTAGCTTGCTCGAATTTATTAATAGCTTTATGTATTATCTGACATTCGAGGTTAGTATTTCCTATACTCTAGCAAATGTTGTTTTCCACACTTTGTCAAGATGTTTCCATATTGCTAATGCTTTGTAATGAGTCCCTTTGCCTCAGCCCCAAGGTATCTATGTTGAAACAATATTACATCAGGTTGTGTGCTACCCGACCCTTAAAGTAAGTGGAAAGCACTTTTGGAGCAATTGAGTATAATACTTAGACCTAGAACTAATTGTTTCTTAGGTTTAGATGTACTTTTGTTCCTTTTCTTCTGCTATGGGTGAGTGTTAGAGCCATTCTTTTGTTTCTTAAGCCTCTCTCTCTCTCTCTCTCTCTCTCTCTCTCTCTCTCTCTGTTTTTCCCCTACTTCTAGACATTGAATGTTGCCTGCACTTGCAATTTCTATTAGCAATTTAAGAATGGAAATCTACATAATCATTATTGGACTACTAAAAATCATGCCGGTGATGTTTATTTTATGAAACTCGTTATCTAGCACCATGATTTTTTCCTTGATAAGTGTCTCGTAAAATTTATTTTTTTATGCATAAACAGTTAAAGGTTAGTATTATTGTTTATCAACAAAGCTCAAGCGCTACTGAAGCTTCTGATGTGGGAGACACAAGAAGATTATTATTTGGTATTATTTATGTTTGCAAGTCAATTGTATTTTTATGTTTTAGGTCCTAGTAATTTATTAGGCTATTAGTATTTTAATTTAGAAGAAGGTTATTTTTGTAATAAGGCAATTAAGGTTTCCTAACCAATTAGAACTAAGATTTAGCAATCCTTTATAAGCAATCTATTGTACTCCTTGAGGAGGGAGTTGATATTTTGATGAATGAAAAAATGGCCGTTTGGTCTCTTTTGGTCTGATGTTGACTCCAGGTCTATCCTAAGTGCTGACTTCTAGTGGTTTCCTTGCTTGGTGCTGACTCCAAGCAAGGCCTAGGTGCTGACTCCTAGGTCATATCTCTTTATTTTATTATTGTTTCAATTTTGTTCTAGTTATCCTACGTCAATTTTGGTATCAAAGCAAGCACCGATCTGTTTGAAGCATTATCGCAGTCAATCCAAAATCGGACCCAAAAAAAAAAAAAATTATCGTATTTTTTCCACCACCAAAAATCCAGCCACCATACCACCTTCAAAAATCCCTTCACCACATCTCTGCCAAACCAACATAAATTCAGCTTAAGTAGTAATACATTGAAAAAAAAAAAAAAAAAACAAAAAAAAAAAAAACCATCTCTCAAAACCCACACGTATCAAGCCACCAGAAGGTTACCTGTCAACCAAAGCCCTTTGGCCCAACAACCAACAAACCCCATCTGTCAATCTTGGCCACTGTTGAAGCACCACACCAACTGCCAGAAAAGCTAGCCACAACAACCACAAACACCTTTGGAACCCTTAACGGCGCACGCTGCTGGTTCTACTGCAACACCAAGCCTAACCACAAACACCTTTGGAATCCTCAACGGCGCACACCGTTGGTTCTACTGCAACACCAAGCCTGAACATCTATCCAATCTCATGAGGTAACCTACTAGCCTATCTAAATTCCCCTATTCCCCTTCTTTAGCCATTTATATGACCTACTTGATATGATTAACCTTAAGCACATTTGACCCGACCTAAAGACAACCCATCTTTTGCCTCAGCCTTTACTGTCCCAACCCAGTTTTACAAAAATAAAAAATAAAAACCTTAATTAGGCCCAATTGTCCCAACACATTCAAACTATTGAACCTAGTAGCCCCAAAAAAAAAAAAAAAAAAACATCAAAACCAATTAACCAAATAGCCCAATCCTATACCCATCCACTGCAAAACCCACCCTGGCCAATTTAAAAAACATATAAGCAGTCATATTAACCCATTAAACCTAAAAGCCAACCCGTGCACATCTATTGTTCTTCAACTTCGCATAAATTTTCCATATCCGTGTTTTGTGAATCCAAATCTGAGCTAAAAATGACTGCCATTGATAGAGAATTTGAGAAGGAGATTAAGGATGCTGGGAATACACTCCTTAACCCTCCTTCCTCCATTGATGATCTCCTCACTCTTCTTGATAAAGTTGAAAATTTATTAGCATATGTGGAGCAAGAACCATCCAAATCAATGCAAGATGCACTTTTACCCTCAATGAAGGCACTAATCACTAATAAACTTTTGCGACATGCTGAAATGGATGTGAAGGTTTCAGTTTTATCTTGCATTATTGAGATTACAATGATGACAGCACCCAATGCCCCATATAAGGATGAGCAAATGAAAGAAATATTTCAATTGATTTTGGTAGCATTTGAAAATATGTCTTATGTGTCTACTCACTCTTATAAAAATGTGGTTTCAATTCTTGATACCATTACAAAGGTCAAGTTATGCTTGGTGATGCTAGATCGTGAGTGTGATGCATTGGTTGTTGAGATGTTTCAAAGTTTCTTGAAGATAATTAGCTCCAACCATCCACCTGCTGTACTTTCAGCTATAGAAACAATTATGAATCTAGTCATAGATGAAAGTGAAGATATTTCCTTGTAGGGGTGTCCACGGGTTGGGCCGAGTCAGGTTTGTGCCCAACCCGGACTTGACCTGACCTTTTTGGGTGGGGAAAAATTCGACCCGCAACCGACTCATAGGAAGTTGCAGATCAACCAGGTCGGGTTGTATCGAGTTTCAAGTATAATCAATCGATTTCAGGTTTTGTGATTTCACCAGATTTTGGCTGAAATTTGGCCGGATCTCGTCAGATCTGGCCGGATCTAATGAGATTTGGTCGATATTCTTTCGTAACTATGGAAATCTAGCCAAGATTTGGCCAAAATCTAATGAGATTAGGTCAAGTTAGAGTCGAGCTTACCGGATATTGGCCGAGTTTGAGTAGATCTAGGCTAGATTCACCGGATTTAAGCATATCTGAGTGAGGATTTGAGGGGATTTGAGTAAAGGACCTAAACGTCACCGAATTTCGGCCTCCTTTTGAGGTTTTGTTGGGCGGGTATGGTAGATCGGGTTTTTGAGGACGAAACCCGTAACTTGACCCACCGGGGGTCAGGTTCTGAAGATTGGGACCTGGCACCGATCCGTCGAAGGTGTCGGTCCAGTCGTGACGGGTCGGTTCTGATTGGGCTGGTCGGTTCCGGCGGGTCTTCAGGTACTTTGGACAGTCCTATTTCCTTGGATCTTCTTAGCTCACTTTTTGCTAGTGTAAGAAAGGAAAATTAGAATGTTTTACCTGTTTCGTGGAAATTGTGGAAACAAACAATCACTAGGATTAATACCCAGCTAGAAAAGTTAATGGCACCCACTCAAAAACTACCTAGCAAGCTTAAGGGTGCACATGATGTGAAAGTTGAAGTAGTTGAATGTGCTTCTAATCAACCCTCCATAGTGCATAAAGATCTACATCTTGGTGAAGTCGAAGAGGTTAAAACTACATTGTTTCCTATGGTTCATAAGGTTCAAGATGAGATTATATTGATTCCACACATTGATTTTTTTTTCCAAATGAGTTTGATGTGGTGGAATTTATGGTTTTTCTTTTATCTATGCTCCTTAAGGTGATTCCAAACTTGAAGCAAGTGTTACTTGTCAATATTCTACTCCTTCAATGCTTTAAAACTCGAGGTTGAGTTTTCTCCAACCAGAGGAGAATGATGCAAGAGACGCAAAAAGATTATTATTTAGTATTATTTATGTTTGCAAGTCAATTGTATTTTTATGTTTTAGGTCCTAGTAATTTATTAGGCTATTAATATTTTAATTTGGAAGGAAGGTTATTTTTGTAATAAGGCAATTAGGGTTTCCTAACCAATTAGAACTAGGATTTAGCAATCCTTTATAAGCAATCTATTGTACTCCTTGAGGAGAGAGTTGATATTTTGATGAATGAAAAAATGGCAATTTGGTCTCTTTTGGTTTGGTGCTGACTCCAAGTCTACCCTAGGTGTTGACTCATAACGGTTTTCCCGCTTGGTGCTGACTCCAAGCAAGGCCTAGGTGCTGACTCCTAGGTCATATCCCTTTATTTTATTGTTGTTTCAATTCTGTTCTAGTTATCCTACGTTAGCTTCCTTTTGAAAAGTGAGAACAATGAACAAGGAAAATGTGAGAAAGTTCCTAATCAGGATGTTGGCCCAAGAAAACTTGTGAAGATTCGGCTCCAACTTTTGTAGTTTGTATGCATTCCTTGAAAACTACATATCAAAGTCAAAAGAAAATGTGGAGGTAAAAGAAATAATTTTGTACATTTTTTAAAAATTCAAGCCATTCAAAATCTTAGTTTGTTCTCATTATTCATATAAAAAACCAATGTCTCTGGCTTGAGAATTGAGATTAAAATTTTTTTTTATAAAGACAAATCTGGAACTTGGAACCAAAATTTGAAATGGCCATTTTGAAATTGAAGAAATCCAATGATAACTAAGAACTACCAGTGAAGAATTATATTGAAAGGATACAGTTAATTTTTTTTGTTGGTTTTCAGAACTTGATTTCCAATTTCCATGGGTTCTCTTTGAGGTTTATTCTTATTAGCTAGATTTTTCAAATGCAGAAATTGCTGTGCCTACAATATGCAGCAGCAGCTCAATGGTTGATACAGTCTTCCATTGACATTCTAAAGCTAGATGAATCATCTTTTGGTTTAATTGGGAATCCAACAAGTCCATTAAGGGCACTTAAATAGCTCCAGATTCTGTTTTGTAAGTGACACATGCACATTTCTCTCTCTCTCTCTCTCTCTCTCTTTGTGTGTGTCTTTTTCTCATTCACACGTTTTGCAGCAAATTCAAGAGATAATTCAATGCTGAGCTTTAGATCTTGGAGGCGACGTTGGGTAGAGTTCCAAATATGTACAACACACCATATGTTTTGGGCTTTAAACTTGAATATTGTTGTCTGTATCTAGGATATGTGATTCCTTAAATATCTGTAACAAACATGACAATCTTTTGAGTTTGTACAGATTTTCATTATTGTTGTTGTAATGGGTAGTATAGTCCCTAATTAATGTTATGGCTATAATAAAAAGAATCCACAAGCACGAAGGCAAGCCATCTCAAACAGAGTGAAATCCTAGGGGCCCTTGCAATACCATCTATAGTGGTGTGCATTAGTGCATCTCTACAGAATTTCTAGCTTGGTATAGAATATAATTAAACAGGAGGGACAACAGAAAGAAAATAAAATGTACAAGATGGGATATGCTCAACAGGAGCAAGAAAGACACTATCTACATTTGCCAGTCGGGTGAAAAGAAGGGTTCTAACTCTGCCATGGTGTTCAAGGTGCAACTTAAATGAGGATGACACAGTGCATGTATTGTCGAGCTGTGAGGAGGCACAAAGAATTTGGTGCTGCAGTAAAGTGGTAATTAAAGGAAAAGAGCATGAATTCCTTGTCTTTGTGAGAATATTTATGGAGAGCTTTGAAGCAGAACTTGAGGTTGCAGTCCAAGCCATTTGGTTTTCTCATGAAGTTGGCATACACCATAAAAATTCTTGAAGGTGATTCAGCACAAGTTATAGAAAAACTTCAGGAACACAGAGAGGATGGTTTTGGCAGGAAATTGTTGTGTAGGAAGCCAAGTTTTATCTGCAACAGTTTCAGCAGTGGGTGTAGGGAATTTTCACGAGTTCCTAAACCTGTGAGAAACAAAATATAGAGAAAAACACACGTCAAAGAAAAATAATCACACGTACAAGACAGTATTTACGTGGTTCGGCAATTTGCCTACGTCCACGGAGTTGCAGAGATTTCACTATTATCAGGGAAAATACAAATTTCGGCTACAGGTATTTTTTCTCTCTCCAAACCGACTACACTGAAACCCTAATTAAAAAAACAATGTTTCCTACAACAAATCGGATTCACAATGGGCCAAAAAATTTTTCCCGGGGAAGCCTCCGCTCCATGGACTAAGCCTTAGAAAATCTCCCATTAAAAAACCACACAACATTATTCGGGTCGGGTCGGGTTGTCCACCGGATCAAACATAAACTAGGCTCCACAAAGCCCAACAGTGGGAAGTTAGTTTAACTAGACAGGAAACAAATAATACAACACACATGTTGGCGAGATAATGCACATGATATTGAAGATTATGTAACCTAGGTTAGGTTGAAGAGGCTCCATTATTGTTGTTTGAACATTTGAACAATGATGTACTGGGTTTGTTTCAAAAAGCTGTTTGTTTGGTTTTTTAAAAAATGGAAGCAATCATAAACAGTATATTACATTAATTCTATTCATATAGGAGCCAATAAAGTTTTTGTCCCCAACTAGTTCATTCTTACAACTGAAGTGGGGGCTTCAAGTTTGCTACAACTAAATTTACAGAAACATGAACTATATGTAGCTCATAACCCATTAACACAAGATATACATAATACACTTATCTCCCTTACTCCCATTCCGATCTTGTTTCCATTATGCTCTCTCCTAAGTTTCATAATTTGGGAGATAAGTGATCAATGGAAACTCTCAATGACATTCCACTAGGTCCTATTCACCATTACAACCAACCAGCCAAAGAAAGAGGACCAATAATTTTGCATCAGGTGCCTCAACTTGCACAGTTCATTAGGTTCACCAGCGTTGCTGGAACATCTTGGCCGATGGTGGCTGACTTGACATTTTCAAATGTTCACCAGATCAGTGGCTTGAGTCATCAATATTTCTACTGGAGCTACTTGATCTGCATGTTGGACCCTTAGCCCTCCAACCTCCCAAGCATTTTTGACTTAACATTCCTGCTGCAGGCGCCATGAGATTTACATCTGATAGATCATTATCTACAGTTCGGACTAAATTCTAAAGTTGTTCCGAGTCCCACTGTTTCCATTGAAATAAAAGACAGTGAGTAATTATAGGAAAAGCTCCACTATTTCAAGTACGTCTTAAGCAAGAAGAAAGGAAAGCTGAATAGTGTAAAATGTTAATCATCCTACAAAAAATTACCCACTTCTAAATTCTACAGAAAGTTAGGAGCTAAGCACTTCATACTTCATGGCATACAGTAAAACATTTTTTTTTACTGTCTTGGTCTTCAATGAGAAAGTAAGTTGCATGAGATTCAAGTTCAGAATCTAGGCCTAAAGATAAAACACACATGTGATTTTGCTGCCAAGGTTAGGCGGCATTTTCTTACATTCAATATGAAGAAATGGTTCCAATATTTTCAAGTCCTACAAAATCTTGAATTAAGTTAATTCGTGGTCAAGCCATATTATCTGGATAAAGCCCTTTGTCATGCAATGCAGAAAACATACAATTTACCTATAGCCAAGCCTCCTGATGCAGGACAACCTAGGCTTCCCACCTAGATTAATCCTACGGTAAAACCCTAGGCTTCCCACCTAAGGTGTTTGGAATCACCACCAAACAAATCAATGTAATCTCTGCAAATAATCTCAATAATAATAATAATAGTCTGTAAAAAAAATACAAAGGAATCATCTGGAGCTTTATATACAGCTTCCAGGAATCATAATGATAAAGATAAACTCCTAAACAATCTCAAATACTAATACGATAATCCTAACAATATCAAATACTAATCCAGTACTAAAGATAAACCCAAATAAAGATAACATAAATGATAAAGATAATCTCCACAAAAGTGCTATCATGTGGTGTCCGCACCACCTCCATTATGAACTTTAGAATTGACTTAGGTTGGCATTGTTGATTTTATTTATAGAACTCGATGTTTAAGTGTGTATATATATATATATATATATATATATATATATTGTGAAAACTCTCGATGTGTAAGTAAGTTTCAATTCATACGATACATTTTGAAAAATAATATTTGTAATTTTTTCTTTTGAAGTTTTCATTATCTTATTAGTTAGGCCAGTAAAACTCACCTCTATTAACACAAAAACAAAAAAGAAATAAACATATTTTTAATAGTTTTCTTGTCAAGTTTTACAAATGGGATACTCAGACAGTGATAGAAACCAAGCTATGATCTAGAAAAAATTTAATAATTAACTTTTCATTTTGATCTTAAAGATCAAAAAAACTAAGAAAAGAGAAAGACCAACAAATAATATACCACATGTTTCTTTGAGTACAGTTGCTATATACATCTCCAACATGTATCATGTCCAAATAACAAGAAGTAAGAGACGTGAATATTAGTATTACAGGGTGATTAGCAAAACAAAACTACAGTCAATTAATATCAATTAAGAGACATGAATATAACAGGGTGTTAATGAATATGATGGGAACTTTATGAACGTAAATTTAAAAATAAAAATAAAAATAAAATCTTTTAGAGAGAAAAAGGTTCCTCAAAAATTTAAAACTTGCAACTGTCACTCGGTCAAAAAGACAATCTTTTTTTTTTTAGTATTTTATAATTATTTTTTTAATCAAGGATGAATCCCTAACTTTACAAATAAATTAATTAATAGGGAAAATTGAAGTTGAATTTGAAGCGGCTTGCTGAAATTTTTGAAGCAGTATCATCAGTCAATGAAGCCAGAACTTATGAAACATATTAACAATGCTCTAAAAGTCAATGTGAGATTGTGACAAGTGTTTTTTTTTTTTTTTTTTTAAATTTTTTTATAAGAGATTGTGACAAGTTTTTGTCAACTTGCAGAGCGTTTTTATATTTTATTTTACAGTTACGGGGTGGATGGTTTTCTTATATGCTATAAAATTAAAATTAATTTTATAATGTACTAGAAATAGTTATGATAAATTCTCTGAAAAAAAAAAACAAAAACAAAACAAAAATTATGATAATTACAAGAGCTTAATTTTTTTTTTCACTGAAAATTATAGAAATAGTTTAAATATTAAACACCGAGAGATTGAACCAATTAAATTAGTAGACACATTCAATTCTCTTTTTGAGAGATATATAGTTCAACCTATGGCCTCCGTTCTTGGTGATTATTTTTTATTATCATACCAAGACACTAATTGATTTTTAATGTAGGTGAGGTTTGAATCCTAGGTCTCTTATTCAATAATAAGAAATTATACTAGTTGAGATAATTAGAACTCACTTGACACCTTCAATTCAGAAGATAATTGCATGATAGATTATGTTTATGTGTATCACTGTTGCTCTAATCACATTTTTTAAAGAGTAAATTGATAATTAAATAACAAAAAGACATTTCTATAATAACAAAAAAAATCCACTACTGTCATTTTTTACAACTTATGATCTATAAATAATAATGGCGATATCAACTCATGTAATAATGACATTAGTTTAATCATAATTTTAACAAACACCTTAAAATTGTGAAAATTTGTCTCTACCCACCCCTCATGTAATGGTTCACATCCATGATATCTCCTAGCGGAGACACCCCTACTTGAGAAAAGCCAATTGTAGCTACTGTCTTTGTATGTGGAAGTTTCAGATTTTACGCGTTCTTTATCCCAGAAATGACACAAACACTCGATTGCTCTGTCATTTTGGCTGCTACACAATTGTAGCAAGCTAATCTATTTTAAATTGGGGTGAGGAAGCAAAACCAATACCTATTAATAGCTTCTTTTGTGTCCTACACTCCTCAGCATCCACTTTAAAACCACCTAAACAAACTCATATGCATTACTAACCACTCCACCTATATACATCCCTCTCCACTCCAATTATTTGCAAACCAGTACAACCCACCTCTTTCTCTATCTCAGTTTGCATTTTTTGAGTTAGTACATGCACATGAATATGGCTTTGAAAGGCATCAACATTGCCATTCTTTGGCACTTTGCTTTGGCTCTTGTCATTGTTATGCTCTCCACTTCTAATGTTAGTCTTGCTAAGAAAACAAAGATCACTGGCTTGAAAATGAATGTGATTGATCATTGCTGGAGATGGAACCCTGATTGGCGAAGGAACAGACAACAACTTGCCACATGCTCAGTAGGTTATGCTGGGAAGATGACCAACAACATTGGAAGAGGCCTCACACAATATGTAGTCACTGAACCTAGTGACAACCCAATTAACCCAAAACCAGGGACCTTAAGATATGGAACAACCATGATCAAAGGGAAAAAATGGATCACATTCCAAAGAAGCATGCGCATTAGACTTGAGAAACCACTTCTCATTAGTAGTTTCACAACCATTGATGGTCGGGGTGTTAATGTTCACATTGCCGGTAATGCATGCTTGATGATCTATAAGGTATGTAATTTGAACCAATTTTTTTGTTCAAATTTTGCACAAATGCTTAGGTAACATATTGATTATTGATTAGCACACTATAAAAATGATATCATAGATGATTTCACATAAAAGTGATGTTGTACTACTGACTAGTCACAATATGACAACTTAACAAGCTGTAAAATAAACTGTCGTGGTATCTCTCTAACATTTTTCATTACATTTAGCATTTTTGAGCTGACCAATTACTAAAATGTACCTTATATATCAATAGCAAAGCAACATAATCATTCATGGTCTTCGCATCCACCATTGCCGATCCCAACCACCTACCACAGTAATGGGTCCAGACTCAAAGATAATTTCACTAGGTCAAGTTGATGGAGATGCAATCAGATTGGTTACTGCATCAAAGGTTTGGCTAGACCACAATACACTTTATGAGAGTGAGGATGGCCTTCTTGATGTAACTCGAGGTTCTACAGATATCACCATCTCCAACAACTGGTTCAAAAACCAGGACAAGGTCATCCTTCTTGGACATGATGATGGGTTCTTGCGTGACAAGAACATGAAGGTCACAGTCATGTACAACCATTTTGGACCTAATTGCAATCAAAGGATGCCAAGGTATGTAATTGATCCTCCTCATTCAAGGAATTCTAGACATAAACCAATCAATCATATATTTATGAAGCCACAACAATATAATATATTAAATCAGCTATCTTATGCACACAAATAAAACTTTGCAGGATTCGATTTGGATATGCACATGTGGTGAACAATCTTTACCAGGGATGGATGCAATATGCTATAGGGGGGAGCATGAATCCTAGTGTCAAGAGTCAAGCCAACCTCTTCATTGCACCAAAATCAGGGAACAAGGAGGTAAAATTTCAATGCTTCCATTATCATTTAAGTTACAAAAATGCATATACGCATACTAACACATACACAATGCATAAAATTAATATTAACAGGTGACATGGAGAAATGGTGAAAGAGGGTCATGGAAATTTTACTCAGTGAATGATGTATTTGAAAATGGAGCTAGATTCATTGAAACAGGTGCTGGTGGGGTAAAACCAAACTATAACCGTGAACAAGTTTTCCAAGCTGCAGATGCAAGAACAGTGAGGTCATTGACAAAATCAGCTGGTGCTTTACGATGCATACCGCGGTCTAGATGCTGAGGCAAAGAGTTTGAAGAGAAAAATGGAGCGTCAACTTGAAGAAGGCTGAACTGAATATAGAATGCAGAAAATAAATAAAATTTATAGGAGGACATTGTTTTAGCAATATTGGTCTTCAATGCAATTGTTGACTTAATGCAATTGTTGACTTAGCATGCCAACGGCTTTCCTTCTTCTTTTATATTTGGATTAAAAAAAAAAAATAGTGTCGTCTGAATTGTTGGGTATTTACATTTGTTTCTGTTAATTAAAGAAAAAATAGTGTTGTTTGAGTTGTGAGGTATGCTCTATAACATTTGAATGGAGTTTGTGATGTATGGTGCAGTTTTGTGTTACAATTTCATCATCTTTTTCGTGGTATGTTTGTTTTAATAAATAAAAACTAAATTCCTTGACACAAGTAAAATGAAAACCAATTAACATTTGTGGAGCTAGCCGCCAGCTAAAAGAAAAACTTGTCCAAAAATGTACAGCATAAAAACAATGGCACATTGAACAATGAAAAAAAAAATCAAATTTCAATACTTAAAAAATTTAATAGAACAAAAATAAATAAATAAATAAATTGTTTAAGTTATTACTAATTTTACTAAAATAAATTTACAAATGAACTTGACATTTCCTCTCCAAAAAAAAACTTGACATTGAATACGATTAGTACCATAATAATAACATGATAAAACAAAATTTTGATTTTTTTTTTAATTTTGTATTTAAAATTTGTTATATCAATTTGTACAATTTATGTAATAGAATATATGATAGTCTTAACCTCACTCAAAATTAAATTTTCAAAAAGGTTGATGTGACATAATTATAAGATTCAGATCTAAAGTGTGGCTCAAAGCTTCTGTTTTGCATATACGTGCCCACGTCCTTGCTTTGTCTTTTAGGAATTTCTTGTAGGATATTTTCAGGTAATCTTCTGCCAAGTATATGCTATACTAGGCTTGCATCCAAAGTAATCGAAAGCATCCACAGAAAGATGAAGAATTATTACCCAAAAATAATGCAACTAGAGAAATTCTATAGACAAAAAATGTGACACCTGCTAATGTATCATATTATTAATGGTAAATATAAAAAACGATATCAATAGCTAGTGAATCCAAATAAGAATCAATACAGGCTTGTTAACTCAACTGTTGTCAAATTTTTGTGGGTATATGAAACTATTATCTATAGTTGCTGCCCATGTCACAGAACCACCAATATTTCCACCATATCTAAATAGCCAACCCAAGGAAGGAACTACTCTACTAGTCCTTGTGGCATCACCAAGACAATCCATTCTTGCTTTTTGATTAAGTCGTCTACAATTGTAACAAACTAGAACATACCACCACACATTATTGCCCCTTGCAATAATTGACATCTTAGATTGATTAATTTTCCAATGGCCTATATTGGTTTATTGTGTATTGTGGCCTCCAATAGGATATGCCAATTTCTTAGCATTCCCACGACCACAAGCAACAAATACTACGTAGGACAATGCTTTGTAACTAGGATTAGATAACAAGACAAACTTATGATCGAAAGCATCGCATCAAAAATTTCACAATGTTCAAGTTAGGTCAAATGTGAGAGCTTGATTATTTGAGTACGTATCATAGAGGTGTGCACCAATTTAATGTCCCAACTTTTGTCTATAGCATCCTAACTAAAGAAGAAAAGGACTGCTTTGCCTTGACTTACTAGGAAGGAAAAGTTTGTGGGTTTTATTAGAGGATGCAAAACCCTCCTGTAAGATTTGTCTAGTGGTTTTTACTTTTTAGACCTCATGATCTATGAAGTTTTGAGTTCAAATCTCTTACTCAATAATGCTCGTCTTTAAAGGATTTTTTGCCTTTTGATTAGCGTGTAGAACGTGGAACTATACACATCAAAACCAAATCCTCAATCGAAGTCACCCTTGTCACTATTTCAATATAAAGGTCAGCCATTACCTGAAGCAAAATGGAAGTTGGAAAAGGGTGTGGCCAATTTATACAACAATACATGCCTTAAAACTCACTATAGCTCTCATAATTAGAGAAAATTTAGTTACAAATTTGGTTATAGCCCAACAATAAAAAGATGACATATGTTCCTATTATGCGCAATGCACATGATTTACTTAAAATGATAATATACAATCATTTAGGTGTGGTTTAGTACTGCATGTACATTGCACATGACATGGACATATGTCCTCTCTTATTGTTTTTTTTTTTTTTTTTTAAAACAAGTTTATAGCCAAATTTGTCTCTCATAAACCACCAAGAAACTAGAGCTCTCAAGATGGGAAACAAAACTCTTAAGATTTGTACCACTCTAATTGAATTGGATAGAATTAAATCTTGAAGGTTAGTACACAATATATCTCTTTTTTTATATTAACAATCTTAGACTAATCAATAAAGAAGATACAATTATATTAATTGCTTCAAAGTTTAAAAGAGAAAAATGTTGATTCACAAATGATTAAATCATTTTGTCACACTTCCTTTAACATATACAGATAACTTGTCTAAAATCATAAAATGTCAATATGTGTTTCAGGAAACCTTTGAAAGGCACCCCCCCCCCCCCCCCACACACACACACACACATATACACATATACATACATATATATATATATATATATATATATATTAATTGGGATTAAGGGACTCAATCTCATACCGGAAGCTGTACCAGTTTAACTAGTGGAACGATATATTTCGGTACCGGTCAATATTGGTGTACCGTTTCGGGTTTACCGTTATTTTTTTTTATATTTATAAATAAATAAATAAATATATATATATATATATATATGTATATGTGTGTGTGTGTGTGTGTGTGTGTGTGTGTGTATTACAACAAATATAAAAGTTTACCATAGAAGATTACCTTAATTCAAAACAAATTATTCATAGTTTTAGACTTTAGCATCAATTAAAAGAAAAAAAACACAATATAAAAAATAGAAAACTTAATTGTTCATTGCATACTAAGAAAACAAATAATACTAATAAATTATGCAAATAAATTATCATTCTGCCTTTACAAAAATTCAAAAATTACAAAACTCAAAAAAAAAAAAAAAGGCATTTTCCTGTACCGGCCAGTACGCCTCGGTATCGGCCGGTATTGCCTAAAATCAGCCGGTATTTAAATCGGTACAAAACGTTGGTATTTCGATACCGGTATACGTACCAATACGGTACATATCCGTCGATACCGGTACGGTATCGACTACATTGATTGGGATTACTGAAATTATTTTTTGTACTTGATGTATTACACATTCTCCTCTCGTAGAGTGAATTCCACCTATAAATCCTATATATGAAGTCTAACTTTATGTGAGAAGAGAACATAATATACTAGGTGAATGAAAGTATATCTCTTAGGAATGGATGTGGCATGTAGGGTCTGTTTGTTTTGATGTAAAAAGTAAAAGCTAAAAAGTGTAGTGAAACTCAATATTTTGATGGAAAACAATTTATTTTATGGTATTTGGTTACACATTTAAAAAATATTTTCATGTGTTTAATTGGTGGTGAAATAATTTTAAAAAACTTTCTTTTGGGAAAGGAAAAAAAAGGACTATACTTTCTATATTTACCATAAAAAATGTATCGAATTTTTTTTTTTTAAAGTAGGTTATTAACAAATATTTTAAGGAAACCGATTAACTTGGACCCTTAAACTAATTAACTATCTAACATACCATTAGTGATAAAATCCCATCCTCCTTCCCTTTTAGATGTGAAGAACCATCGAAACTCAACCAGCAGGAGAGATGCCGCAAAACCCGTTGGAGAAGCTGCCAGAGTTAAGCAGTTAAAAAAAGAAAATGACTTTCATCTCTTTTACCATGCCCTCCATCCCAAATCATGAAACCAATCTTTTTTTCTGAATAAATCATCATGAAACCAATCAAATAACCACACAAAGATTAGCACATTGGCATAAGTTAAAATTAACAAACTAGGCACTAGCATCTAACTCAAGTCCGTCAGTGGCAATTTCCTTACTGGGCATTAGCATCTAACTAAAGCCCACCACCATTAAAGTCATTAATTTAGTAGAATTATAAAAGGTTAGTGGCTGCAGTACCAAAGCTGTGGAGGTCCAAAATCTGTTGTGTTTCTCTCCGCACTGGTTTGGTTTTTAAACATACTCCAGCAGCGTCTCTGGTGGGTTGATGTTTGGTGGTTCTTCAAATCCAAGGAAAGGACGGATTAGCTGGAGCGAGGAATGATTGTGTGTGGCGAGTCATATTCTTTAATTTGAGAAAAATTGTTGCAATTGGAGGATGTAAACTATAGGTTTTGTACTGTATCTTTATTGAATTTAAACTCTTCCTTAATTAGTCTTTTACATCGAACCAAGATCAGACTATGAATGTCCACATTCAGCTAATGGCAATGTTGGCCGGGCTAGTACTTTAAATTGGAGCACCTAGGCCAACTTATTCTGACACAAAACTTGGTCAGGCTTACCGTATTCTTGATGGGTACAGCTTCTGTTCAGTGGCTAGTAGCTACTGGACCCGTTGGATTGGAGACATGTGTCTAAGACTGAACACGTGTAATGCATCCAACGTGTCCAGTGGCACTGGCTATTAGACAAAAGCCGGATCCATCCTTGATATATTCTCAATTAATTGTGGACAATAAAATGGTGTTAAGAGTTAATCAAATAAGAATCAACCACTTGACAATTCAACAATTGTAAAATTTATTATAATCTCAATCCCGCTTGATGCTACCATATTTGGCTTATAATATATTACAAAAATATCATTTTTTCCATAATGTAGCATCCATTCCTGATTTAAAGTTTAAACAATATTTCATGAAATCAACCAATCACGTATAAAAATGCCATTTTTCAAAAAAAATAAAAAATAAAATAAAAATGCCAACAACATATGAGGAAAGTTAGTAGCTACCACTTGTCTCATTTAGAAGAAAAATCATACAAAAGAACGATAAATTTAGAGGATGACTTAAAAAAAGAAAAGAAAAGAGGAGTCACTAAATTTAACAATTTTTTTTTGCAAATTTAATAATTTATGTACCATAATTTAGAGACCTTTTAGACCAAAAGTCTATATATATATATATATATATATTTTTTTTTTTTTTTGTTGCCGAATTAGACCAAGTCCATTCTCACATGTACAATCTTTTTTTTTTTTTGCTGAATAATTTTTTTCTTTTCACATGTAGAATCATTAGTAGGAACACACACTATGATATGTATGTTTTCCACCATTGAGTATTGACCAGTGAATTTTAGGAGACAATTCCGGCTGTTTGTTCTTTCCAACCTTTTTTTTTTTTTTTAATTCTTAATTTTTTATCTCTGATTCTCAAAAAGCAAACTTTTTTTTTTTTTCATATTTCCCTTCTAAAAAAAATCAGTTATTTTACATTATAATCATTAAAAAAATAAATATTGATTTTTTTCTTTATTTTATTTTAATTTTTAATTTTTTTCCTCAATTTGAACTTTGAACACTGTTTGACCGTCTCTCAAGACCACACACAAGTCACACAGTCTCTTTCTCCTCTTCTCAAATCCTATGCATGCTCACATCAGTACAGTCAGACTTAACCAAAACCAGCTAAAGTACTATAGTCTTTGTTTGAAAGAGAGAGAGGAAAAAAAGAAAAAAAAAACAAAGAGAAAAAGAAGAGGCACAATGTCCTAAGTAATAGCACCCTGACATGGACATCTAAGTTTGGTACTTTTGGTGGGCCACCACACTGTCCCTCCAATACCATTAGTCCTTCCCCTCATATAGTCAGAGATACACCCCCCTACCACCCTGACTACATTACAATAAAGAAAGAAAAAGGCTTTACTCTCTTTTTTTTTTTTTTTTGCTTTGACAAGTAAAGGTCTTTACTCTTGTTTAGTCTTTAGTCTTTGCTAGTACCACTACTACTACTACTTCATTAGTAGCACAGTTCACACACACACACACTGACTCACACACAAACAAACCCACTTTTAATTCAAAAGCTCATATTTTTCAATTCATTTTCTTTTCCTTCCTCCAACTTCCCCCTTCTTGTCTTTTTCTCTTTTTCTTTTTCCACCTTCTGCATTTTCCTGTCAAAACCCTAGATTTCATTTCAAATCTAGGGTTTTGTTTCTCTTGGGTTGTTGAGGCATGATCCAGGAACTGCAAGGTTGTTGACCTTCAGTGTCTGTAAGTCTGTGAGCTTCTGATTTTTCTACATTTCTTCTGCTATAAAGTTCTGTTTTTATTTTTCTTATTTTTTTTTTATTGAGGGTTTAAAACTGTTTCAGCTTTTAACATCACTTTCCTTCTGTATTTTTTTTTTTTTTTTGTGAGTAAAGATAAACAATTTTTGTTGGGTTCTTAGATTTTCACCATTTCAAGAAAAACCCTTGTAAAACCCTTAATTTAGAATCTCCCTGTGTTTCTAATTTGAAGATTTTAGGGTAGAAGGGGATCTGTGTCATTTATTTTTCATTCTTTTTTTGGGGGTAAAGATTCAAAATTTATGTTGTGTTTGATTAGCTTTTCACCATTCCTAGAAAAACCCTTGTAAAACCTTTTTTTTTTGTTTTTTGAAAGCTCCGTTTCTGGTTGAACTTTTGGTGATGATTTTAGAATCTCTAGTCTAGTTAAGGGATCCAGGTTTAAAGGGTATAAAGTTAAAATCTTTAGGCTCCAAAATATTTAAGTTTTTGAGTAACAAATCAATCAGTAAATGCATGGATGGGAGGGAAGCCATGGCATTGTCTAGTGGGTCAGCTTCATATTACATGCATAGAGGTGGAGTTAGTGGGTCTGGAACACAGTCTGGGATGATACATGTACCACCTGGGTTCAGACCCTTGCACAATCAGGGTATTCCAGCTCAGTCCAATGTCAGGGTCAGCTCGGTTGGACCAACATTTTCAGTAGAGCCACCACATCCCAATTTTACTCATGGCATTAGCATGGGAATGTCTCCTGGTGTTCCATCTGGTGAGCCTATAAAGAAGAAGAGAGGAAGGCCCAGGAAATATGGTCCTGATGGCCCAGTTTCTCTTCAATTGTCTCCTATGTCTGCTGCTCCTAATGCTACACCCGGATCAAACTCATCATCCCAAAAGCGGGCCAGAGGGCGGCCACCTGGGACTGGCAGGAAGCAGAAATTAGCTGATCTTGGTAAATTTTGCTTTTGTTTTGTTTTTGGTATATGTTAAGTTTGATATGTTGTCACTATCGAGACCATATTCGTAACTCATATTCCAGTGTGGTAGAAAGCAATTTGATTCTCATACATTGTATTTCAATAATGATTAATTATTATGCTTATTTGTTTATTGCCATAGAATTGTCCAATGATACAGTTTTGCTGGAGTAATTAGTGCCTATCTAATTCTCTTTTCTTCCCTTGAAAAAAGTAGAGGACTCTTTGGGTTTTATGGGGTGATGCATATTGTGCTATTTCACTGAACATTGTTTATTTATTTTATTGGGCTAACATGCAATAATTGGTTCTTGTCATCATTTTTCATAACTTCCATTCATTGGTAGTTTTTCTTATCATTTTGATCTATGGATATCTTCAACCTTGTTCATTAGCACATGCCAGTTTTAATGATTACTGAAATTTTCAATGTATATCTTCGTTCATTCATTGGCTGTGTCCTTGACTTCCTCATTAGCAGTTGGAAACCTTATTAGAATGAACATCTCGTAGACATAATCAGGAGTGGTAAAATTGAGGTAAATCATTGCAATAAGGAGAGGCCCTGGCCATTTTCTAGCTTCAATACTTTACAGTCCGTATGTAACTGAAGATCATGTTAGTAATAACTGATTGAAATTTTAATTCTGGTGTGTTTACATAGAGGTCTGTGGATTCTTTTTCAATACTTTATGTTTGTTTTCATAGGTGAATGGATGAACAATTCAGCTGGAATGGCTTTTGCGCCACATGTTATCACCATTGGAGTTGGGGAGGTATGTTACATACTTTCAAATTACTTAGACATCTAAAATATGATGCACATATTGAGTTCTCCCAATTCCTCTGAGAGAGCCCAAGAGGCAGACATTATATACATCCATAACTGTTTGTTTTCTTTTTCTTAGCTGCTGAGATAGATTACATATGAACACTAGTAGAAATTGCTTCCTCATGTAGGGAAGAAAAAACTTGAAAACTGAATGATTCCAGGGATGCAAACAGATAATGCTCTATGATTCATTGAATGGTTTTCTTCTATAACTTGGTTGAGGTTTGTGATTTGCATAGCTTTTATATTGATGGTGATAGATTCCAAAGGTTTTCTTGTACTGTCGTACACAGGTGATAGTTAGGAAAAAAGTGATAAGATGATGAATAAAGTATGATCCTTTATGTGTTGTGACATATAAGCTACATGAATATTGTTTGTAACAGATCCAATATATATGGTGTAGTTACACATGCTGGAAATTGGACCATATATTTTTATAGATGAGATCCATCAGAAGAATATAGGTTAGGAAGAAAGTTACAATTACATGCAAATCCGTGCATATACGTATTGTTCTGCTGCAAACATATACAATTTTGCACGTATCAATGTCAGCCCAAGTCTTGTTAAATGTTGCTATAAGTGGCTTTTAGTAAAGGCCTCTATGTTGGATCTCTGGTTTGGTGGCAACTGAACACTTCACAGTTATTGCTCAAGGGCATGCTAAATTTAATCTTTAATTATTAGGGTGATTGTTTCATGTTTTTCTTTGCAGGACGTTTTTTCTTTATGAGTATTTTTCTTTGCAGGACATTGTTGCAAAAATACTGTCATTTTCACAACAGAGACCAAGGGCTCTGTGCATCTTGTCAGGCACTGGTACAGTTTCTTCAGTAACACTACGTCAACCTGCATCTACGGGTGTCAGTGTCACATATGAGGTTGAAGCATTCAATTATTTCTCTCTCTCTCTCTCTCTCTCACACACACACACACACACACACAGTATTCCATTGTGATGTCTTCTCAGTCAGTCTTTATTTGAATTTTTATTCTGAGAGTGGGATATGAAGGTCGAAATTTCTCTTTTCTTTGTGCAAAGACATTATATACAAACCCATGTAGGATCCAACATATAAATTATGGTTTTTTTTTTTTTTTTTAAATTTTTATAATATTTCAAAGTGTAAACTGTTCTCTCTGCTCTTAATTTGTCTATATGATACATACTATAGTTCGTTTCAAAGTTGATATATTTTGTATATAAATACTGTTGAACAGAACAGTTCTTTTTAATTAATGCTGACAGATGAGATATGAGAGCGGCTGTGTTTATACCTACTACAATGGCTTCAGTGCTTCATTAGTGCAGTCAGAGCTAACCAAATTAGGCTAAGTTTTGAAGATTATGTTTAAGAATTAGAGAAAATTTTTGCATATGGTGTGAGTTTTGGGTTAGAGGCTGTAAGCATGTTACTTGAGGGTTGGGATTTTAAGTGTGCTTCTAAGCTGCAAGGGTGAGGGGATGCAATAGTTGGCAGAACGAGGGAATAGGTTTTTTTTTTTTTTTTTTTTTTTTTTTTTTGGAGGGGGTGGGGGGGGGGGTGTGGGGAGGACAAAGGATTACTTAGGTTTTATTTGGTTGGGAGGGAGGAAAATGGTTGGAGGGTAGAAAATGTCTTTCTTTCATGTGTTTCTAGTAGAGAGGATGTAAAAGTAGAAGGATAGAGAGTAAATTATTATGATGCTCATATCATTAAAAGTGGAGGGGTCATTTTAAAAACAGTTTTTATCATTTAAGATGGGTGTCCTAGGGCTTCTTTGGTTGGGCTTTAAAAAAAATTATCATTAAAATCTTGTTTAAAAAACACATCTTAAAAACCTTATCTTAAATTTAATGTGCAAACACCAAAAGTGAAATCATCTTTTTGGAGTTTCATATTTCATTTTCTGTTTTCTTTAGCTCTCCCTCTCCAACTCTTTCTTCTCTCCAAGGCTATGCTTGGTTGGGAGGATGGAAAAAGGGGGAGATGGAAAATGTTAGGAGGATGAGAAAGTGAGAGGATAGAAAATGTTTATATTTTCCATTATGTGTGTTTGGTAGAGGGGATAGAAAAGTTGAAGGGTAAAGATTAAATTACAACTATGTGCTTATTATCAAAAGTGAAAGGATGAAAAAGTGGGAGTGATTTTGCACTTTTCTTCTTATTTCGATTTTCTCTCATATTTTCTTACTGATTTGGAATGAAAAAAAAAAATGGTCGGCTCGGGTGGAAAACATCCAACCCTTTTTTTTTTTTTTCCTTTCCTGTGTCACTCGAACCAAATAATTGAAAACCACATTTTCCTCTCCCTTTTTCTTCCCCCGTTGCCATCCTAGCTTTACTCCAATCAACACAGCACAAGTCTCTCTCTTCCACCCCAAAAGAGCAAACCCCCTGCCTACAAATAACAAGCACCACAACTCCTCCAATCACCACCACCAATTTGGTGAGAGCTCTCCCACAATGAGCAGAGACTGCAATTTGAGGCGCGAGTGGTCCCACAACAAGAGGCAAGGGAGGTGAAACCGGCCTAAACATCATGACAAGAAATGCGAGCCATTGGATGACGAAGATTGTGAAGAGTACAAGGGGGGTGTTCTGTGGAGAGACAGCAATGATGGTCGTGATCCAAAGCAATGGATTTTTCCAGAGTTGGTCCGTTGTGATTTCTTGGGGTGATGTTTTGGGAGATTTTTTGTTGGGTGATTTGTGATATTTTTCTGGAGTTGGTTGGGTGATTTGTGTGTGTGTGTTTTTTCTTTTTTCTTTTTTTACTGAGCTGGTTTTTTGGGTTATTGAGGTAAACAAATAAATATTAAAAAAAAAAACTTAAAAAATAGAGGTATATTTGCTAAATAATTTTTTTTTTCATCTTTTACATTTAAAACCTATACAAAACATGTCTTGGAAATCCATTTCAAAACCAGATTTATCCTTTTTGAAAACACATTTTAAAGAGGGTGAGCCAAACAACCCCTTGGCTTTTGTAGGTTTTGGGGAAAGGTGTTTTCTCTTTAAATGGATGAACTTCTTGATTGAAAGAAATAGTTTTTAAAGCTTTTGCTAGAGGAGATCCTTTAAACGTTTGGTTTATGATGCTCTTTTTATAATTATTACTATTATTATTAAGGTAAATTATAATAACATTGCTTAAGGATTGGGGACTCTTATTTTTATATATGACACTCCACCCCTTGAGGTTTTGATTCAAATAATAATTAACCTGTTATGACCATTTATGTCCATTGCAAATTAAGTCAAAATACATATTTTTAAAATTAAATTCCCATCCAGCATAACCTCAAAATAATCTTTAATAACCAAATTGATTATAAGATTAAAAAATAAATAAATAAATAATAACTAAAGGGGGATAAGTGTCAACTTTTGGAAATATGAGGGGGTTTCTTACATTTCTCCAAGCCTCAAGGAAACTAGTGTAAAACTGTGGTTGGTATGCGATTCTGTGAAATAGAGAATGCATCATCAAGCAGGGCCAGGTTGGTGATAGGGGCAGAATGGAGTTTCTGAAATTTGAAGCTCATGTAAAGTGGTACTGCTGGTAGTAAGAGAAAATGGTGATGGGTTCAAGTTAAACAATTTCATTCTAGCGGTATTGAGTTATCCTAGTTTGTGATAATTAGTGGGATTAGTTAGTAATAGATAGAATTAGTTGCTTTTGATTGCTGCTTTTGATGAGGGTAGTGAACCTCAGAAACAGAGGTGATAGTGACATGTTTACAAAGGCAGCGATCGGTGAGAACTTGTCAGAAAAAAGAAAAAAAGTTCACAATGGCGGTGTTGTAGTGAATTGAGAATTGTAATGGACTTGAGTTAAGTTAGTGATTGTTCTGGTCAAAAGCCTTGTAGCTCAATTAGTTAGCACCTCTTGGTGTTTCCATGACATTTAGGGTTCAAATACCCCCTCCTTGTTGTAACTATGCAAAAAAAAGGGACTATTGTGGGGATTGATGGTGGCTGGTTCGTGACTCTCAGGGTTTTTCAACTTCAAAACACAGTTGAACCAAATACATAATTGTGCATATTAAGGTTTGATTAACATTCAACTTGAGCTCAACATAGGACTTTGTGGGGCCTATACTAGCCTAAACTTGTCTTGAGCTATCAAATTTCAGCTTAATGAGGCCATTTTTAGAGTATAGTTGAGGCAATGTGATGCATTGAGCATCGTTGGGCATTTAAGTTGTGCAGCATTGGCTTTAGTGATGAGTATAGAGAAGTTTCATGTACATAATTCCTCCCTCGACGCACGTGTCCTTTGTCAATGCTGAAATGGTGAACAATGATTTTACTGAACAGAAATAAAATGGTGTATGATGTGGTGTGTTTGGAAGGAAAGAAAAGAAAGCAATAGTAGGTGCTTTGAAGATAATAAGTATTCTATGCTTGGTCTCAAGTTATTATTTTTTAGAACCTTATTGGACTGGTCAGTGTGGAGAAACCAACCCTTTTCTTCAATTTTGGATTTACTTGATTTAGGTAAGTTTTGTATTTGATTTGTACACCCTTGTATATGGAAAATTATTGCTCCCTGCCTCTCACAGAGGGGTGGGCTCCAGGGTGGGTGGGACCCACCCCTCTGTGAAAAAGAGGGAGCATAGTCCCAGACTATGCAATAACAGCCCCCTTGTATACTCCCTCTGTACTTGGTGTCTCTTTTTTTATATCAATAAATCCTTATTACTTATCAAAAAATTCAATAAAATAAAATGTTGTATATGTTATGCACTGTTTTACTATTTTTTTTTTTGAATCTTCCCGATGCCTACTCTGCACAGTTAGTTTTTGCAGTTAGATAAGCTTTTGGCCATATCTTGTGTATCATATTTTCTGGTATATATCTTTTTCTTTTCAAACAATGTATAATTTTTTTTTTTCTGTTTTTGTTTTTAAAGGGCCGTTTCCAGATATTATGCTTGTCTGGTTCCTACTTGGTTGCTGAAGATGGTGGCCCACGTAATCGTACCGGTGGCGTAAGTGCTTCTCTTTCAAGTGCTGATGGTCATGTTATTGGTGGTGGTATTGCAATGCTTATTGCATCTAGCCCAGTTCAGGTATTTCCTTGATTGCCCTGAATTTTGTCATACCTTCCTAGAATACTAGTCCTGATTGGAATGTCGTCATGCTGCTTGTGTGGGAATAGATGTTCATGTGCATGTGGATGTGGCATGGAATGTGTGCTCTGGAGATGAAAAGTTTTTTTTTTTTTTTTTTTTTTTTGGGGGGGGGGGGGGGGGGGGGTTGTTGTGTGGGTGGTTGGAGGGGGAGGGGTTTTTCATTTAACATGTGTGTTTGGTAGTATGGTATGGTTTTATTTTGATAAGTTTTTGTGATGTTTATAGCTGATTGTGTATGCATGTGGGGTGGTTGAATATTTACTAGTGCCAGTGGTTTGGGGGGTGGTTGGGAATACATTGTTGTGTTTTGGGAGCCTAATACGTTATCAATATGTTGCTCACTGCAGGTGGTAGTGTGCAGTTTTGTATATGGCGGTTCTAAACCCAAGCCCAAACAATTGGCCTTGGCTGGTGCCATAGGTAATGAGGGTTCTGAGGTTCAGCGTAGTGATAAGTTAGCTACACCAACTAGTGCACCATCTTCTCAAAATTACAGTCCCTCGGGGATAAATGTTTGGCATGGTTCACGGCAAGCTGAATTGAGAAACAACCCCCACACCGGTATTGACTTGACGCGTGGATGAAAGTTTGCTGCAACAGACACATGACAATTTTGTATATATGTGTTGTTGTATATGAACTTGATGATTCTGAGAGAATTGTAACTTTTACGACTCCAGCTTGTTTGCCCAATGAGGGGTGACGGGTTTGTGCTAACATGTTCTGTAACAAAGCCATCATTTCAAGATTCTCATGTTCTGTAACAAAGCCATCCTTTCAAGATTCTCACAAAACGATCTTACTGAAAAGTTCATAATTTGAAGTGTTAGGTTTATGCGTGGGGAAAACCTAGAATTCCTAGTTGTCTATGATTAAATTCAGTGAGGAAAAAGCAGGGTCACTTGGCAAATCTTAGGCGTGGATTTACAAAACACACACAAAATGCACTTTTAGTCTCTTACACAAGGTCTTTTTCCAAACTTAAAAAGAGATTTTATCGTAAGTTTTAATTATATTATTCTATAGTAATTAGTAATTCCATGTATTACGTAATATTATCACCGCTAATACTGAAAAGTGAGATGAAATAATAAATAAGTCATGTTTATAAGTGTCTTTAGAGCAATTGTTAATAAACTATAATAGGAAAATTTGGTATTATTTTTATGAGAAATATATAAAACTGTCAACAAAATTAATTGTTTTATTAATTTTTTATAAAATGATTTTAAAACCAATTTATAAACTAATGCCCTTTGACATTCGTTAACATTTTCCGTGATAGATAAGCAAATGTTAACATTTTATGGATAAGCAAATGACAATAGGGCTTTTGACTTTCTGTTATTATTTCCTTTTCTTTGTATTAGAGGGTTAACACTGGTGTATAATAATAATGATAATAATAAAAGAAAGTCACCAAATCTCTTGTTAATTGATTGATTTAAAAAAAAAAAAAAAAAACTTTTTAAGAAAAGTTAGAAAAATAATATCCTTTTTTATTTTATAGCAATAATATCCATTATTTGAATATGATGAAGGGTGAAATGCATAGTCTCCAACATGAAGCACTAGAAAACCATACTAGGGAGTTACCGGGAAATAACCTCTTTTAGCAAGGAAGGCCAAACTAGGCCTAATTATATTTAACTTCATTACCCAAAATTTTGAAAATTTATTTATACATAGTAAATAGTAAATACCTTCCACAACATATAACCCTAAAATTACAATTTGGACACCATCATAAGATTTGGATTATTTGTTAATTTTTTTGATTTACAAGAAGAATTGTCGTTCATTTCCGCTATTAAGTAAATTGTTGCTGCAAAAGCCACTGTCTCCACTTTGTTTCCAATGTGCTTACGTTTTCAAGTGTTGAATATGTCATTTTGACTTCGTTGTAGTGTTTGTCAAGGATAGTTGTAGCTAAGTCATCATCGAGATGGAACTTCCCAAGAATTTTTTGACATATGGGAAATTAATCTCACACCAAATCATTTAATTCAATTTGGCCTTGATTTTGCGAAATATAATTTTTCAAAATCATTATATTTTCATATTGAATGGTTTCAAAATCATAATTATTAGTATAATGATGGAATTTTCAATAGGTATTTTCAATAGGTTTACTAGAGTAAGAAATGGATTTAAACTTTTTAGAGAAGATTTGATAATAGACTTGTAGTTCAACTGGCATCTCTTGAAAAGATATTCATAGTTTAAATTATCATTCCTCAATCGGTGGTTTAATGGAAACTAATTTGAAAATTCGCATTTTAGACAATACAACCTAGTTGAGCTTGGAAGACATACGATAATGCTAATGGAATGAGCCTGCAATGGGTTTTAATTATGTTAGGGAAAAAAAAGTGAATTGTTTATGGTAAATTTTTTTAAAAAATTAACGGGGGGACATAATATGTCTGACAAATTCCCTCTTGAGATGGCTTGCAACCCAAAAGAGCATAAAGTCATAAACTCTTGTTTAACCTCTCATGCTATGAAAAGGTATGATTTTGTTTAGGTCTAACAATTCAAGTTCCAACTCTTAAATCATATGAAAAGCAAACTTCTTCTGTTCTCCTACTGTGATGTTACATTAGTTTATTGAAACACCTTCACTCCCAAATTTTCACCAAAGGCAAATTTAGTTTTAAGAAGTTTGCCTATAAATATTCTCAAATTCACCTTTTCCCTTTCCCATTTTCTACATTCTTGTCATTCAAATCTCATTAACTTTTCAAGCGTCTAGCCATGAAAGTGACAATGGGGTTTAATGGGTTCCTTTAATATACTTGTTCTTTCTTATGTACTTGTTATTAACTATTCATGCCAAATCAAAGTTAGTATCAAGGAAAACATATATTATAAGCATGGATATGACCTTCATGCCAAAAGCCTTTACCAATCATCACAATTGGTATTCCTCCACCATTCACTCCCTCAAAACTACAAATCATGCATCATCAGAATACGATGAATCTTCACCATCACTTCTATACGGTTATGATCAGGCCATTCATGGTTTTGCTGCTCTACTTTCTCAAGATGAACTAGAGGCACTATAGAAGTAACCGGGTTTTGTCTTGGCTTCTGAAGACAGGACTCTCAAGTTTCAAACGACTCGCACCCGAGTTCCTCTCCCTCAATCCTAATACTGGCTTATGGCTAGCTTCAAATCAGGGTGAGGGTGTCGTTGTTGGTGTCATTGACACTGGAATTTGGCCAGAAAGTAAGAGCTTCAATGATGATGGCATGACTAAATCCAAAAAGATGGAAGGGAAAGTGTGAGGAAGCGCTAGAGTTTAATGCCTCCATGTGTAATAAAAAGCTCATAGGTGCCAGGAGCTTTGGCAAGGGTCTGATAGCTAATAAACCAGGCCTCAATATTAGTGTGAACTCTGCAAGAGACATGGTTGGTCATGGAACATTAACTTCCTCCATTATTGCAGGGAATTACGTAAAGGGTGCATCTTTTTTCGGCTATGCTACCGGCACAGCAAGTGGTGTTGCACCACGTGCTAAGTTAGCCATGTACAAGGTCACAGGGAAATCTTCTACCTACGAATCCGATGTTATTGCTGCAATAGACCAAGCCATTACTGATGCTGTGGATGTGATTTCCCTATCTATGGTCTTTCTTAATGAGTCAGTACCTCTAGAAGAAGATAATTTAGCAAAAGCTATATTTACTGCCATGGAGAAAGGTGTGTTGGTTTCTACTGTAGCAGGAAATAGATTCCAAGGTGACTAAAGAATACGAAATGGGTACCCGTGGGTTATGACTGTCACAGCTAGCACCATTGATCGTTGGTTTGCTGGAACTATAGCACTAGCCACAAGGGAATGGGGAAGACATTGTTGGGTGTAGCATTTTCCCTGGTAAGGCCTTATTTCAAAATGCAATATTATTCTACCCCAAGATCCTGAGACCGTGTGATAAAATACGGAATGCCCCTAATGGCATTATTGTATGCCGTGGTGAATATGCTAAGCTTAAATCTCAAGCGTGGTCATTGCTTGATTCAAATGTGTTAGCAGCTATAATTATCATCGATAATCCTTCAAGATATGTAATGGAGGTTATGAATTTTCTTCCTCTCCCTTGCATTTTGATTAGCTCAGACAATGCACGGGTTTTGAAGGATTATGTAAAATCTGCCAAGTTACCCATTGCCAACATGACATTCCAACAAACCATGATAGGAGTTCAGCCCGCACCAGTTGTGGCTAGTTATGCACTTAAAGGTCCTTCACCTTACACCCCGTGCGTCTTAAAGCCAGATATAATGGCACCCGGTCACTAATTTTGGGTGCTTGGCCTTCAAATACTCTAGTAGGTGAAATCCAAGGACATAAACAGATATACCAAGATTTTTTGGTTTCATATGGGACATCTTTGGCATGGTTTGAAAAGTGCTCCACCTCTAGCCATGGGGTCAGGTCATATTCGTCCAAATCAAGCACTTGATCCTGGTTTAGTTTATGATGCAACCCCACAAGACTATGTGAATCTCTTATGCTCCATAAATTTTAACAGTACACAAGTTTGAATTTCACTGGATCAAACAGTTATAGCTGTTCAAGCCCTTCTTTTGATCTCAACCACCCATCATTCAAAACTATCACAGAATTGTAACCAATGTTGGACAAGATGCTTCGACTTACAAGGTGATGGTGACAGCACCAGAGGGTTCTACGGTTGTGTTTTCACCAGAGAAGCTAATCTCTAGGAAGAGAAATGAAAAGAAGTCATATAATCTCACTATAACATATGGAGGGAAAGCAAAATCTTCATTCGGCACACTTGTTTCGGTTGAAGAAATTGGAAATCACAAGGTTAGAAGTCCCATTGTAATATCACCTGATGTCTATAAAACAAGCACTGGCTTGTGTTAGTTGTAAATCTAAATTGAAAATGCATGAGCTCATGAATCACTAAATCAAAGTTTTGACTAAGATGGTTTGGCATTGTCAATATCAACTTATCAAGTAATCAATATCGTACCACTGTCGGCCTTATCAATGTAATATATTGTAACCGCTATTAAACTAGTATTGTTACTCTTCTTAAATGTACCAAATTAGAGAACTGTTTGTATTAGGAATTTTTGGAATGCTTTGGCCGGCACAATAAAAAAATTAAAAATTTTAAACAATTAAAAAAAAAAATATATATATATATATATATATATAAACATGTTAATGTACTTAGACTAATATTAAGCCCAAAATGGTACATTTGTTTGAGTAGAAACCACTTTTTATTTACTTTCGGTCTCTTTATTATATTTCAAGTTATAAACTCCTTAAAAGCTGAATTGGAATCTCTTGCCCTTTTTGGCCACTTAATCGCTGATGCTAAGCTTTTTGCAAAATCCTCTAACTTTATTAATTTTCTCATGTACATCAATTTGCCAATTTCATACCTAATAACTTTGCTAGACATGCTAGAAATGTAACAGTTTTATTGGTGTGGATTGATGATATTTCCCCACACATCAATGTTGTATTTTAAGCTGATTTGGCTTTCCTTTAATTAAATTTGCAGCATCTTTCTATTAAAAAAAAGTTACTCAAAGTGATCCAAACTACTTGAAGTGAATATTTGACTTCGAGGATATGGGTTTGGGTTCGAAATTGCCCAACTTAATAGGACTTTTTGAGAAATTCACAATTTAACAATGAAAATAAGGAAAATCTTAAATTATCATACCTAAATTACCAAGCCTACTCGAATTAGACAAATTGCAGGAAAATCAAACAACCTGCTTAACAAGATTAAAGCCTAATCTATACATATCTAAAAGCTAAAGTATAGCATTTATTGTTGCTACACTCCTGTTGACCAACATTAACGGCCACATCATCCACCCATTTTCAACATTTTTTCTCTTATTTTTAAGTCTTTTTTTTTTCTTATTAATTTTCCAACTTATTGTATACTTTCTCTAACTTTTCCCCTCCCTTTTGTCTTTTCATCTCTCCACTACTTTTTACCTATAATATCACTTTTCCTCTATCCCTATATCTTCTTTTATTTTTTGCTTTTCTTATTGCCCTCCTCTTACTATAAATTTACAATTAGGGTGTGTTTGATAATTGTTTTTTCCCCTTATTTTCTGTTTTAAATAACAATTTGTTATTTTTGAAACTAAAAAACTTATTTGGCAACTCAAAATGGACAAAAAACAAAAACTGTTCTCAAAACTCAATTTGTGAAGCAAACTGAAAATATGCAAAATGTTGTTTTCAGTTTGTAGTTTTCAAAAGTCAATGAAAACACGCATTTGATTTAATGAATTTGTCTCGTTTAATGAGTTAGCATTAAAGTTCAAATCCTAGTAACAACATATTTTAGTATTTTCTATTTTTTAAAATTTCAACTAACCAAACATGTTTTTAATTTCAAAAATACAAGAAAAATGTTTTTTCTTTATATTCCTATAAACAAAATTTTGAAAATAGAAAACAAAAACTGTTATCAAACTTAACCTCAGTTTTTCCATTTTATTTATAGTTTTTTTACACACAAATGGTTATTTCTCTCTCTTTCTCTCTCAAATTTTTTTTTTTTTCATTTTTGGTGGATTTCATTATATTTTTCTTGCATCTCTACTTTAGGTTGATGAATTTTGTATTATTTGGAACTCTACTTTGGGTTGATGTGATTAAATTTTGTGTTTTAAATTTGTTATATTTTTTATTCTTTTTGATTTCATTGATGTTGTCATATTGCACTATAAAGATAGTATATAAGAATATAATGTTATTTTATTACATAACATAACTTGGATAATTTAATATTTATTACTAAATTTGTTATTTTTACTTTTTTTCTTCTCGTATTATTTTTTATAAATTTCTTATTATTCTCTGGCACATTCTCTCTTGAAAAAGTGGTTATTCTCTTTCTCTTGATTTTTTATTCTTTCTTGCAACTCTACTTTATATTGATGAATCATTGTGATTTTTAAAACTCTATATTGGGTTCATAAATTTTGGTATTGTATTTTTTAGTTCCTTATCACAAGTACTCTCTCTCTCTCAGGGCCGGCCCAAACGTTTCGAAGGCCTAAGATGAAATCTTCAAATGGGGCCTTTATGTTATCACTTAAATAATATTTAACTAGCATTTTATATAATAATTTTTTTTAAATCCATTCTTTTTACTTTTTAATACGATTTTTCTTTTTTAGAAAATGCTAAAGTTATAACAAATTTTACTACAAACTGGTGTTGTAATGAATGCGATAAATGACACGAGGCTTACAAAAATACTAGAAATATTACAAAATAAATAACATGAGAATTACAAAGATATATCACCAATCATGAATATTCATTCAAAATCGTATTCAATAGTTTGTTGAAATCCACTTATCATATTCATTGTCACATCAAATTATAAAAGTTATGAAAACCACCACGCACCTTTGGTGCAGTGATCACTCCACAAGTATAAGTTCTTGTAGGGTGTGAGGGGCAATGGCCGATGTAAGGTCACAATTCAAACCTAGACCCAAAGGTATGATGGGGTCAGACCCAAAAAGCCTAATACAATGAAATTTGTAGAGTGCGGGCTTGAAATCTAGGTTTATTTGAATGTTGAAAAACAAAAATAATGAGCTAGATCCACAAATCATATGCAAAGAACTACTTATGTAACATAAACTCTTCTCGAACTTAAACCGAAGATAATCTGTATTGATCTTCCTTTATTCTTAAAGAATTACAGTTGATGGTAGTGTGTACAGTTTTTCTTCCTCTTTCTTTTTTCTTTTCTTTTTTTTTTTTTCTCTCTTTTGAAGGTGTTTCTTTTCTTTTTATATCCTCTTTCTTCCTCCCACCATCTTCCACGTATGAATTAGATCACCCACAAAATAGATACTTGTCCCATCCACCGCTCTCTTGAAGTCTTCAAACAACAACTGTAAGGTTAATCACCACTGTTCAAATGTTATTTCCTCATTAATATCGCTAGAGAGATAGGTACAAAGTCTTTAATGCAGTGGTAGCAGCTTTCTTCGAGATATTTCCCATTCGTTCTTCCTTTTTGTGTTCTTCTGGAGTATATCTTCATCCACCAGGCCTTCTAGAATTTCCTCCTAAACATCGTGGCGTATCATCTGATCTTCACCTTAATTAGCCGAGAATATACCCCTCCTCGAACCATTCTCACCAGTCTCTACCACAACAGTTTGCTTGTGGGCTTTTAATTTCGGTATCCTTATTACCACTAAACCCTCCTCGGACAAGTCAAGCCCAAAGCCTAAAAACATATTATGACACTTCTGCCCTTACAGCCAATATTTAAAACTCTAGAAGAGAGTTTCACATACATATATACTTAGATTAGGTTAGAGTAAAATTTTTATCTTGTATAAAAATAATTAAATAAATAAAAGTTATGTAGTAAAATTTATAATATTTTTAACATTTTCCCATTTGAATTACTTGTGATTAGTAACACGTCTATTTGTAAGACCTATTTATTTAAATTTGTCTTATCTCTATCTATAGCATTACTTAATTTTTAAGCTTTTTTAATAGTAAAAAAAATGTAAACTAAAATGTTTTAATATTTCCCAAAAATATTTATATATAAAAAAAAAATTGCCCCCAAATTTGGGGCCTTCTCTAGTAAGGGGCCCTAGGCAATGGCCTCATTGGCCTAAGCTTAGGGCCGGCCCTGCTCTCTCTCTCTCTCTCTCTCTCTCTCTCTCTCCAATAAAATTTAGAGAATAAATTATACATATTCATTGCAAGTTTGATATGACCTTTGATTATCCTGATAATCTCTTTTAAGATAATGAATAATTTGAATGATTTATTTAAATAAAAATTATACATACATACATATATGCATGCATATATTTATTTATTTTGCTTAAATGTATAATGAACCTTATGCAATTCATTTAAAAGTAACGACGTTAAAACAAATGAATAACTGCCCTAAAGATTACATTTGTATATTTACAGCCTTTATGTTTAGAAAAACTTTCACTTAAATTTAGCCGTACTGAAATGGACTGAAATGTTACATTAATGTGACTCCCAAGAGCGTAGCAACAACAAATGCTATGTTTAAGATTTTAGATATTATGAGTTTGAGATTTATATATATTTTTTAATAAATTTGGATTTAGATTATGTACTTTCAAGCCAAGCATGCCTTTTCCCATTATGTAAGTGCACAAAAATAGATCGAAGTGGATCAAAATGAACTAAAGTGATCTAAATGGACCAAATGGAACAAAGTGGACTAAATAAGAACGAATGGACCGAAAGGACCAAGAATGGGATTGAATTGAACCAAAATAGACAGACTGTACCAAAATAGACTGAATAGGACCAAATAAAACCAAAGTGGACCAAATAGAACTGAAGTGGATCAAAGTAGACATAGTGGACTAAATAGGACCAATATGAATCGTATAGGACCAAATAGAACCAAAGTTGAAAGAATGAACTGAATAAGACCAAAGTGAACATGATGAGTCGAATAGGACGGAAGTGGACAGAATAGGACCAATGTCGACAGAATAGGGCCAATGTGGCCTAAATGGACTAAATAGAAACTTAGTGGATAGAATGGTCTAAATAGGACGAAATTGGACCAAAGAGGATAGAATGGACTAAATAGAACCAATGTGGACCGAATAAGACTTTTGAATATTAATCATTTTTAAGGCTAATATTTCTAATTCCTAATGTTTATTTTAGTATTTTATTTGTATTTTTTAACTCAAAACTAAAGAGTTTAGCACGAATATAATAAAATTTCATACTTTTCAACCCAAAAATTAAGAGAAAAAAAAGAACTTTTGAGCTAAACTTAAAAAAAAAAAAAAAAAAAAAAAAAAAAAAAAAAAAAAAAAAAAAAAACCTATAAAAAGAATCAATTTAAGTCCCATTAGTCTAGAATGGATTGAGTGGACCAAATTGGACCGAAGTAGACCTAATTGGACCAAATAGAAATTGTTTAATTTTTAAGAAGAACAAATGATTTTCAAAAAATTTTAGAGAAAAAAAAATTATATATTATATTACAATACAAAATAATTATTTATTCTATCACCTCACATGGGTTTGCGACTAGTTAAATTAAGAACTAGAAAACAAACTCAAGCATAAAGACTCTTACAAGCCTACATATTGCCTATAAACTACTTGATACAATAGAAGTTAATGCGTATGAAAAATCCACTCAGCTCCTTTTAATTAAGAGTAATGGTTAATTTCCTAAATCTCATCCACACTTAAGGAGATCTAAAATCGAACGCATAATGGAGGCGGTTACCCCACTCCTCATGGGCCATAATGAAGAAACAGCTGAAATTGAGGAAAATAGCTACAACATCTTGCCTGTATATTTAGAAATTCAGACTACAAACAGGTATGAGACAAGAACCCTAAAAAAAAAAAAATCATACTATTGACAGACTTAGGCATCAGAGGCTCCCCTACCGAAGCCTTAGATTACTTCTCGACCATGCAATTTTGACTTGCTGGAAATGCAGATGCCTTTCTACGTGATCCTATCTCATTTTGCCACCTGCCTTGCTTGGCCCAACCACATCAATATTAACCAATACTAAACTCAAATTGTTCAAAATCCACACCCTCAATATATGTCAAATACAAGCTAGCTTAGGCTTACGACGGAAGGAATGTACATGCCAATGTGGTCGGTGAGTGTTAGACTAGACTTTGGACTACAATGACTGAATGAAGTAGCTAGAACCGTACTGCATTGGACAACGATTAAAATTACGTAACAATTTATAATGGGGATTTCTATACTTTTTATTTTTTATTTTTTAAAGGAAGGGGGATTTCTAATTTTCTATACCTGATTTCAGCTTCTTTCTTTTTTTTGGTGTAAACAGGATATGACACAGGTTGGGGATCGATAAATTTTGTATGCCAAAACCCATTAAAGGTGGCACCGAATTTCAAGCAGAGTTCAGGTCTTAGGCGTAACATCATTGGGGATATTAATAAGTGTTGTGTGCCTATCAGCCTATGTGTGATTTTTTTTATCCAACTTAAAATAAAATAAGATTTAAAAAAAAAAAAAAAAAAAAAAAAAAAAAAAAGCCTTACAAGATTTTGACTATTAGGTACTTCGAACCTAACCCCCTATACAACCTGTTCAAAAAAAGAAAAAGAAAAAAACCTCTCCATGCAACCTCTCGCAGATGCAATTGAGGACTTGAGGGCTTGGAGAATTTGGAGTAGGTGCTTTTATCTAGCTATTTTCTAAACTTTTAAACATCAAAAATTCTATGAAAAATTATTTTTTTAAATTCATTGTTCATATAAATTTTACATTGTAGACTAAATAAATGTATACAACATTGTACACATTTCCTAGAACAATACATTGTTCATGTGAAAATTTTTTTACACTTTACATGAACAATAAATGTAAATATATCATTGTCCCAAACCAGGATGGTTATCTAATTGCCTAGCATGCACACTCTCTAAGACGAGATACTAATGGCATAAGACCACAATAGATTTTAACTTTTACTAAGGGGAAAAATGTAAATTTATTGGGAGTTAGTTTCTCTAATTCTTATTGAGATGGCCTGCGTCTTGTAAGAGTTTAAAGTCATAAACTCTTGTTTAACCTCTCATACAGTGGAAAGATACGATTTTGACTTCCTTTTTTCGGTCTAATAATTCAAGTTCCATCCTTCAAATCATATGAAAAGCAAACTCCTTTCTTTTGTTCTCCTACAGTGATTTTACATTAATTTATTGTATCATCTTTGCTCCTAAATTTTCACCAAAGGTCAAATTCAATTTTAAGAAGAGGTTTTGCGTTTGCCTATAAATCTTTTTAGCTTCATCTTTTCCCTTACATTCTTGTCATTCAAATCTCATCAACTTTTCAAGCTTTTAGTCATAAATTGCCAATGGGGCTTAATGGGGCTCTTTTTACATACATAATGTTCCTTATTTACCTTTTTATTAATTCTTCATGCCAAATCAAAGTTAGTAACAAGGACAACATATATTGTAAGCATGAATATGGCCTTCATGCCTAAGGTTTTTATCAATCATCACAATTGGTATTCCTCCACAATTGGCTCCCTCAAAAGTGCCAATCTTGCCTCATTAGATAACCATCAGTCTTCACCATCACTTCTATACAATTATGATCACGCTGTTCATGGTTTTGCTGCTCATATTTCTAAACATGAACTAGAGGCACTAAAAAAGTCACCAGGTTTTGTCTCAGCTTCTGAAGACAGGACTTCCACTCTTCACACAACCCACACCCCTGAGTTTCTTTCCCTCCATTCTACTTCTGGCTTATGGCTGGCTTCGAATCAGGGCGAGGATGTCATTATTGGGGTCATTGACACCGGCATTTGGCCTGAAAGTAAGAGCTTCAAGGAACGATGACGACATGTCTAAAAAAATTCCAGACAAAGGGAAGGGTACGTGTGAGTAGGGGCAAGATTTCAATTCCTCAATGTGTAATGCAAAGCTCATAGGTGCTAGGAGCTTTTAAAAGGGTCTGTAAGCTAACGAACCCAACTTCACTTCCTATTTCTTACTCGCTCTCCCTTTGTTACAACAATATTTTACAATCTGATGATAAGAAATTTCTACAATAAATGGTAGAAGCCGATGGATCCGTGACAGATGTCTAAAAGTGTGGGGGACGTGAAAAATGAATTGGCAAATTTATCTTTTTCCGGATATGTTACTGACTACCAGATATATGTTGTCTGAAGGAAGAGGACAAAATGTCAAGTTGTTCATGCATGGGTGACAAGTGTCACAAGAAGGACATATGGCCTGGGACAAAATATAAGAGTTGCTTGAGAAAGTCAACAATTGTTGGCCAAAAAGTCTTGCATACGTTGGACATAGTCTTGCACGGGAAAGGAAGTCTTCTGAGGATAGAGTTATATGTTTGTATATATGTATACCAATGAATCATCATTTTCTGGGGAAGAAGATTTTATAGCGAAAGTTTCATTTGCTGCCATGGAGAAAGGTGTGTTTGTTTCAAGTACCGCAGGAAATGGTTACGGTGGCCTTAAAGATTGAGCAATGGATACCCATGGGTCATGACTGTCACTGCAGGTACCGTTGTTCGTTGGTCTGCTGGAACTATAACACTAGGGAATGGGGAAGACATTGTTGGGTGGAGCATTTTTCCTGGTAAGGTCTTACTTCAAAATGCACCATTAGTATACCCTATGATCCTGAAATCGTGTGATAAAATACGATGTCCCTAATAGCATTATTGTGTGTCGTGGCAAGTATGCTCGTCTTGAATCTCAAGCACAGTTTGTGGCCAGATTAAATGTGCTGGCAGCTATAATTATCCTCGATAATCCTATAACAATTGCAATGGAGGATAAGAATTATTTTCTGTGTCCTTGCATTTTGATTAGCCTAGACAATGCGAGAGTTTTGAAGCAATACATAAAATCTACTGATAAGCCAGTGGCCAACTTGACATTCCAACAAACCATGATGGGAATTAAGCCCGCACCAGTTGTGGCTAGTTATGCACATAGAGGTCCCTCACCTCCCCCCATGCATCTTAAAGCCAGATATAATGGCACCTGGACCTGGGTCACTAATTTTGGGTGCTTGGCCTCCAATTATTCCAGTTGGTGAAATCTGAGGACCTAAACAATTATACCGTGATTTTACAGTTTCATATGGGACATCTTTGGCATGTCCTCGTGCTACTGGTGTGGCTGCACTACTAAAAGGTGTACATCCAGAATGGAGTCCTGCTGCTATAAAGTCTGCTATTATGACCACTGCTGACCATTTAGAATACCAACAGCCCAATTCGAGACAGTGGGAATGGCTTGCAAGTTGCTTCACCTCTAGCCATGGGGTCAGGTCATATTCGTCCAAATCAAGCACTTGATCCTGGTTTAGTTTATGATGCAACCCCACAAGATTCCGTGAATCTCTTATGCTCCATGAATTTTAACAGTGCACAAATTTTGAATTTCATTGGATCAAATAATTATAGTTGTTCAAGCCCTTCTTCTGATCTCAATTACCCATCATTTATAGTTCTACTCTGTAAGAAAAGGGCATCTTCAATCATTCAAAACTCTCAAAGAACTGTAACCAATGTTGGACAAGATGTCTCAACTTACAAGGCAATGGTGACAGCACCAGAGGGTTCTACAGTTATGGTTTCACCAGAGAAACTAATCTTTAGGAAGAGAAATGAAAAGAAATCATATAATCTCACTATAAGATATGAAGGGAAAGAACAGTCTTCATTTGGCACACTCGTTTGGGTTGAAGAAAATGGAAATCACAAGGTTAGAAGTCCTATTGTAATAACACTTGATGTCTATAAAACAAGCACTGGGTTGTGGTGATTGTAAATCTAAATTGAAAATGCATGTATAATTCGTGCCAACCTACCAAGGAATGAATGTAAGTGCCATTGTGGTTGATGAGTATTTGAATAGACTTTGGGCTACAATGAAGTTTTGGTTACATGCCACCATGTGCAAGTTATAAGCTAGCACATCGTAATGCTGTATCTTATTTTCCTTGAATTCATTAATCATTATTAAAAACTGAAGCGTGGTGTTTAATATTACTGTGCTCACGTTGAGCCACATCAGCATCCACATTATTATCCTTTTTTTTTTTTTTCTAATTTTCCTACAATTGTTTTTTAACATTTACTTTTTTTTAATAATTGCATTTTCTCCAATCTTTCTCATGCCTTTACCTTTTTATCTCCCCACTACTCTCAAAATTAATATCACTTTTCATCTTTCTTTATTTTGTCTCTTCATCTTTCCCCCCTTACCTTTTCATCTCCCTACTACCCTCAACCTTAATGTCACTATTCATCTTTCTATTCATCTTCCTTATTTTGTCTTTTCATATTCACATCATCTTCTATAAATTTGTTATTCTCTCTTTCATTCTTTGCATAGTTTTCCATCACAGAAAGGTTGTTTCTCCCTCCCTCTGTCTCTCTCTCTCTCTCTCTCTCACACACACACACACACAATAATTTTTGGAGTATTTTTTATCTATTTTCCTGCATCTCTACTTAAGTTGATAAATTTTTGTGTTTGTTATAACTCTACGTTGGGTTGGTCCGATTTAGTTGTGTTTTAAGTTTTTTTTTTTTTTTTTTCTCTTTAATTGTTAAATATTATACTATTGAGTTATAAAAATATTAAAAAAGATAATATATAAGAATATAATATATTTTATTCTATTACATAACATGATTTGGGTAATTTGGAGTTTATTGTTATATATATATTTTACTTTTTTAATCTTTTAATCTTATTATATTCAATATTTAAACTTAGTCACATCCTTCATATAATTAAATTTTTTATATTTTCTTTTTTTTAATTAAACATATAATATTTTATTTAAATTTAAATAAATTAAATTGTACTAACTTTTTCTAACATTTACACTTTCTCCAACTTTTCGCTTTCCCTTTACATTTTCATCTCCCCACTACCATCTCTCTTAATATCATTTTTCATCTTTCCCTTTATTTTGGTTCTTCTTATTGTTATCCTTTTAGTATAAATTTGGCATTCTCTTTTCCACTCTATGCATAATTTTTCTTCACAAAAAATTTATTTCTCTCTCTTTCTCTCTCAATTTTTGGTGATATATATATATATATATATATATATATATTTATATATATATATATATTTCGCATCTCTGCTTTAGGTTGAGAGATTTTAGTGTTTTTTAGAATTCTACTTTAGGTTGGTGCGATTTAATTGTGTTTTAAGATTTTTTTTTTTTTTCTCATTGGTCGTTAAATTTTATCATATTGCATTGTAAAGAATAAAGATAGTATATAAGAATGTAATATTATAATATTACATAATATGATTTAAATAATTTGGTGTTTATTGTTATATCTTTTTTTTTTTTTACTTTTTTTTTCTTCTCATATTATTTTATTCAACATTATTATTATTATTATTATTATTATTGTTGTTGTTGTTGTACATTTTTCAAAAATCAATATATTAACTTGAAAGAAAATGAAAAACCAACTATTAAGCAATAATAACTAAAACAATAATATTATCACGCGCAACGCGCGAGTCCACGACTAGTTTTCCTTAAATTCAGTAATCCGGTTCTGAATCCCAACCGTTACTTTAATTTCGGGTACCAGTTCTTTCATTCCTTTTGAAAATAATAGTAATAAGAAGAAGAAAGAAGAAAGTTATGTACTTTCTTTTTAGTCTTCTACGTAAGTTATTCATTCCACTATATGGAATAGATTGATAGTACCATGACCTACTATGTAACAGTTTAGAAAGGAGGATTTCTATACCATACCCGAATTCATCAACCACTTTTGAGTACAGCCCAAAGAGGACTACCATGATGATGTACTGGACTACCCCAAAATTTTGAAGGATCTACGCATATTAATACCTTTCACATCATGGAATCTCAAAGTTACATTTTTGACAACCCTGATTACATCCTGATAATTTTTAAATTTTGTTTCGATCTCCTAAATCCACATTTTGCTTCTTTCTTTGCGCAAGCAATATGGTGTGGTTAACGACACTATCTTAACTACAAACAACAACCAACAACAACAAAGCATCAGTACCAAAAATTGTATTTAGGTTCAGATTCTCAACATACTAATCAGGGGCAGCCATATGCATTATTTTCCGTCTTTATATCCTTTCCATTGCTGCTTTTATGAATGTCTTTTTGATAGACCAATATGGTTGGTCTTACAGCTATCCAGTTAAAAATTTCCTTTTGACTTAAAAGGAAAAATAAAAATAAAAATAAAAAAAACTGATAAACGGCATCAATACATAGAAAAGGATTTTGTTCAGATTGCAACTCCAAACCAACTAAAACTAACACAGATGAAGGAAAATACGCATCATAGTCACACACTCACACATATTCTATTATACAAATCTAACGAGTCAGTAAGGCGCATAAACACAAAGGCACAAACCAACTAAAACTAACACAGATGAAGGAAAATACGCATCATAGTCACACACTCACACATATTCTATTATACAAATCTAACGAGTCAGTAAGGCACATAAACACAGAAGCACAAAGTGACAAACACAAAAGCCAAGTACATATCACAGGCTTCAAACTTAGGATGTCCCCTCGCAAATAGCATTCATTCACTCACTCCCAGAAGCTTTTTGATGTCATGCTGCAGTAATGTCACAAAGCAAGAAGAATTACATCACCTTGATAGAATAAGATGATCTTTTGCTATAAAAGAGCAATTAGGCAGCATAAGCCAACTGAACTTTGAAAATCAAACATAAACTGCAAACTGGGTTTTACCTCAATGGTAAGAGGAGAAGTTGTGGGATAATAACGATCAACAGCTTGCCCATCCTTGTCAACTAGAAACTTGGCAAAGTTCCATTGGATATCATCCCCGATTATCCCCCATTTTCCAGACTTCAAGAACTTGTACACTGGAGCAGTATTCTCACCATTCACTTCAATCTAAAACAAGTAAAGAGCAATATATCTCACAGATCATGATAACTACAATGCTGCAAACCTTACAGGAATAGCCAGAGGGAAGAAGAGCACAAGGTCATGTAAATTTTTTCAAATGTCTTACTGTTCAAGAAATTATATACAACAACACAAGGAGGAAATAAAAACATACCATTAGATATAATGATATACTACTAGTACAATTTAGAAGATATGAAATTAATTTAACTTAAATAAGTTTGAAGTGTGTGCATGCACATGCACCACGATCATGTTTGCACCCTTTGTTGCTTTTTTAACAGAGAGATAAATGACTCAGTTATTTTTGATGAATTTCCCATCTGATTGCAGAAGATCCTGTCCTTTTTAGTGGCATACAGAAAATTCAGCAGCCCACTATTGTTTGAATGGAATAAGAGGGAAGACAAGAAAGAAATACAAGGGCAGGAGTGCTAAATGACACTAGGGTAGGGTCCAATAATATTCACTCTCAGAATCTTTTTTGGCAGCGCAATGCTGTTTGCACAACAATTATTAGATCGCCCAATGCGTCCCAAGATGCAATTGTTGATGCGTTTCTATAAGATGTCTCTCTTATAGATAACTTTATCATGTGAATGCAAATACAAATAAAATTTGATTGTAATCTTAAAATACCAAGCACACCGAAACCATTCTATTTTGTTCTCCATCAGAGGCCAAAGGGAATGAAAATTTGGAAAATAAAAGGGAAAAAAAAATCCTATAAATGTAGTGACCTAAAAAGGTGTGTAATAAGGAGGCAGCTATTAGAGCATAAATGCAACGTAATTCTACTATTCTCAGATCTACCTTGTCAAAGATAGGAAATTCCGATTTGAAGCGAGTGCAGACAAACTCCACAATCTGATCATTGCTTCCTGGTTCCTCCTCACCAAACTGATTGCATGGAAACGCCAGTATCTCCAGGCCTGCATCAAGCCCCAGGACATGATACAGAAAATAATGAAAAAAGTATAATGTCAACGTGAGCTCCCAAACTATTCTTAATGCCTGATTTATAAATAATTGATGCTGTACACATTGTGTGTATTAGTGATTTCCTGATACCATACAGACACAAGATTCAGACACGTGTGCACATGCAATTGTTCTCAGAGAACAAGGAAGAGATAAGGAAGGACACAGGATCCACATGTAAGAAAACAACGTTTGTAAGCCCAAGAATGTCATTTTTTAGACTAATTTATAAATGTAATGGTTCTTGAAACGACAGGCAAGAAACTACAGTGTAATTATGCAAAGGTTAGAATTCCAAACCTTGTTCTTTATACTTTTCATATAGTTGATTCAACTCTGTGTAATTTGAGTTGGTCATGCCACTGCATGAATAGACAAGCAAGCAATAAATAGATATTTTTCATAGTGAAAAAAGAATACTATGGATGCTTAGTTTTGCATAGTAAGGGAAAATTCTAAGGAATAAGATCAGCTCTGATCCCAAATAGTAGAAAACAACTTACTTCAACTATATCTATAATTTCTTAGGGAAAATAGGTTTGTAATAATTATAAAGAAGAAAAAATGAAGCAGATGCATGATACCATTTGGAGGCAACATTGACTATCAGGAGGACCTTTCCCTTGTAAGTGCTAAAATCTATATCATTTCCCTTAGCATCCTGCAAAGTGGAAGCAAGCATTAGCATACAACTCTTAAATATAATGAAATAACAAATAGGAATCATATCTAAAGTTTTAGGGCAAAGCAATTCCACCTTAGGGGCGTGAGATTTAGTACAGATATATACCAAGTAGATATCAATGCAACAAGCATTTTAAGATTGTAAATGATAATTTTGGTAAGATCCTTCTAACGATTCTCAGCCTTGAAGCCTTAAAAATGATATTAGGACTTTTTTTTAGGCTTTAATGAAGCAAAAGAGACCTATATATCCCTCACCACAGTGGAATATTTACATCGGCACAAAATCTTTTATTTTAATTCATTTTTCTTAAGTTCATTAGTCTTGTTCTTCATCCCTTCAACCATTACTATTGGGTACTTTTCTATTCATCTGTTTCAAGGAATATGATAAGAAAAAAGAAACTCATGTATTTTATTTTTCTTCTTTCGTAAGAAAATTATTCGTGCACCCATATGGAATAGAAGGGTAATATTATCGTATTGGTCAATGATCAAAAGCTCAAGACACAAAAAATGGAAATAATTTGATTACCATGCTCCCAATTTGAGCAGAGGGTAACCATTTCAACCACCTCTCTTTCTTTCTTGTGCTTCTCAAGAGTCTTATTTCCATGCCTAAGTTGCATCTGTTTCTACTATATATTCTATGTAATCCAAAGAATATAAATTTATTTCTATGTGATAAGAAAGCTGCTCAAAGAATTTCCCTAGGATATATAGCTTTTACTCAAGGTATTTAAGCACTGTATATGAACCTAAAGTACCGGTTCTTCTTGAATTGGAGATGAGACCAGATGGTTATAAACTGACACACTCACTTTCTAAGTTTCTTTTTCTATTTTTGCTTAAAAGAAGTTCATTATATTGCACAAAGGAGGTTATTACAAGAATCAGCCATGGGAGCACTGTCAAGGGTTGGAGGAAATTGAGCTGGTTCCACCCATCCAGAGTACATAGCCTTTGTTTCCAATTGACCGAGCTCATGAGCAGCTGAGTTTGCAGATCTGCTAACTCCATTAAACAAACAAGATTCAAAATTCAACATTAACTTCCATATGTCCTTAATTATTAAAGAGATGTTCCAGTTTGAGACCATGTCTTCTTCAAATCGGATCCATAACTAGGCTTGCATCACCCACTACAAAAATTTGCTGACACTTCATTGATAATGCCATTTGAAATGTCCACACTCACTTCCTAAGCTACTCTTTAGTGTTTTCCCCTCATTGCCTCAATCATTATAGAACGCAACACAAGGTTTTTGTAGACAATCCATACATCCCACAAAATCCAATTGATTTTCTTATTTAATCCCGACAGAATCCCAACCCTATCAAATATGTGCCAGTTATATTAATTTGTAACGCTCACCCACATCATCTTGATTCTCTGCTCATTATGCTTTTCATATGTAAGCAAACAAAGCACCAAACCATGGGAAACGGTTACAATTTAGTGGAAAAGCACATGAGGGATATTGTAAGGAGCTGCTTGAAGTTGTTGAAGTTCAAGAAGCTGGCTTGAGCAAAATCAGGCCTCACTCCAGAGATCATTATGACAAAAATTTTGCAAGACTCACCCTTGACCCTCGCTTGAGCGAGATTACAGATTCACCAATCCTAGTTCTACTCAGAGATAGTTTTAACCTAGCCTTTTGCCTACCTTTAAATACTCATTGATGAGAGAATTTCAAGATAAGAAGGCTTCTGTATCAAGAACCTAAAAGAGTGCCTTGCTTCTTGAGCTAAAAAGAAAAACCCCTTCTGAAACTTTTACATCTTGGCATGCCAAAATTGATTTCCATTAAAATCACAGTGGTTGTTACCCCTCAACAGTGAGCTCATTGTTGTTTCCCTCTGAAGAGGTTTTTGGAATATCAGAGTTTTGGTTTTTGTAAACAAGTTTTTTCGTGAAGGAAAGCTTTGTAGAAGAATTTCCAAGTTTTGGAGTCCCTATCTTTTGTTGAGGTTGCATAGAGAGTCTACTTACAAAAGTTTAAACTACTGTAATTGCTTCTTCTATAATGAAAGTTCCTAAGGGATTGCTTATCCCAGGAGTGTTTTTTCCTATGAAGAGTTCTTTACAGGTTTTCCACTTCATCACCAAAACTACGTGTGCTTTTTATTGATTTAAATATCTTTACTGTGTTTGGATTGTGGTGACATACTTGAATTGATCTTGCCTTTGGTTACACTATCTATTTGATTGCTAACTGGACTAAAGCAAAATTTTCAGAAGATTCTGGTAAAAATGCTATAACAAAATACTCAATATCCAAAATTCTTATATGGGTTGGTAGCTTTTAACATCAATATATATATAAAGGCAGAGATCTCATGTGAAAGTGCATGAGGTTCTGTCATGTGGCGCTTTGTATGAGTACTTTTTCATTTAGCCTTTCACCTCCCAGCTTCTTATCAATGATTAGTTTAAGCCATAAATGTAGAAAATTAAAAGATTTGGCTTTACTCCCTTTTCCAACTTCTTGAACTCTTCCACTTTTAATTTCATTAATTTTAAAAATGAAAGGTTTTCTTCATTTAATGTTAGTTTTCATGTTCCTTTATATATTCTAATTTCACAAAATATCAAAAGGCCAAAAGAAAATAAGTCTGGAGAGAAAGAGGGACAAATAGTGAGAAATTAGTGCCAAAAAGAGTATAAAATTGGCTTTCGTTTTAGGTGCATATGATCTAAACTTCTTAACAACGCTATCAAAGCTTGATACAATGCTTTAACAACATATGGGGTTTCTAAAAGGTATGTGTTTTTTGTCTTTATTTATATTTTTAGAAAATGTTTAATCTTTGTAAGTGATCAAGGTACTCAGATGTAAGTAAAATTAAACGTAAGATATGATAGTATAAGTTTATATTTTCCTGTTCAATTATTGTTTTATGTTTAATCTCTTGGCATGTATATTTAGTTTTGTGAATTATAAATTATAAACCTTAAATCTTAGATGTTTAGCATTCAAAAGTTCATGTGTTCTCTTTTAAAAAAAATTACTTATAAAAAAAAGGAAATAATAAAAAATTTTATATTAGAAACAGTCAAATGTAAGAACTAAATATACATGTATACCCGATCAAACAAAAAATGACATATAGTGGCATTTTTAGAGTCTAATCAATTATGGTTACTTATGGATATATTGTGTTACAATTTTTTATTCATTCATTATTTTAGTGACATATAATACATAATGAAAATTAATTTTCTAAACATTATAACATATGAGTATTATAAAATAACTAATAACGAACACGCACATCGCGCGGGACATCCACTAGTTTATATAATGCCTTAGAGACCAGTTGATCATTTAAAGTGTAAAGGGACCCCCATGTTACAAATTGGTCTAAAACACTGGTCATCTTCCTCAAAGAAGAGCGATAATATGTATTAATCAGTACTACTTCAGTACTTTGTAAATGATAAACCAACCATCGTAAACTCAATGACCCTTAAGAAAACCAAGACTGGAAAAAGAATACCCATGTTAAAAAAATGAACTTTTATATCTTACAATCACAGAAACCGAGCTAAAATGATAGTAACAAAGCAAAAACTGTACAAGCAAGCAACTTATTAAAAAAGACTAAAAGGCACGCATGTTAATGCAAGAGACTAACCTTGACAGTGAAGTTGTAGATCGATTGTTGCTCCTTTGCTGGTTGGCTTGCCATCCTATAATCTTTTCTTTTCTGAACAAGAAATACAAGAACAACACAAATGACAAAACAACACAAAGCAACAACTTTGGGGAGCAGAGGGATATTAATAAAGCATGCTTTTTGACTTTTCCGCTTTCAAGCACTACTCTTCTGACACGTGTAAAATCTTTTCTCTCTCTCCTCCTGGATAATGATGTTTTTTCTCCTGGATAATGATGTTTGGAGAGATTGTAGAATTGGTTCATTTTAGAGTACAAAAATACAGTTAATGCCCTTAACTTTGAGCTAATACTAGCTAAGTCTATGATATTTCAAAACTATTCAATTTCGTGTCCAATTACCAAGAGAGGAGAAAAATGAATAATAATTTAGGGATGAAATTGGTCAATTTTAAAATGTCTTAGACTTAGCTAGTGCAAACTTTAAAGGGGCGTTTAGTTCGTTATAATGTGTCCTTAATATGATGTACATTATGAAAAAATGACATTACAATTTTTTATTTATTTTATTTTTTCTAACATTACCAGGATTTAAAATTATAAAATATATCACATCATCTTAATTTCATCGTCTTCCTAAACAATGTTATATTATATTTTTATATGAGATTATATTAATGTAAAATTATAATAGTGTAATATTACAGCGTAGTATAATATTACGGTGAATCAAATGCCCCCCTAAGGGTATTCACTGTATTTTAGTTTTGACCAATACAATTATATAAAATTGGGAAATTTAAAATTTAATTTAATTTAATTTTAAAAAATTGACGCTTTCTCTCGCAAATTTAAAAGGCTTTCAATTTAGTCCCTATTACTGTTTTTAAAGCAAATGTTTCAATATTACCTTTTATAGTGCGAATCATCTTGAGCCATGTAGAGGAATTGAGTGAGCTTTGATAATCATTCCACAGATAGTACTACAACTCGGAATTGTCAAACAATAAACCAAGAGGAGATACGGATAGAAGATGAACCTGATTTTCAGCGTGAAAGTCTCTAAACAATGATAAGAGTTTCTTGTGCTGTTTGAATTTATTAATGATCATAATCGAATGCGATTCTTTTCCAGTCAAAACTAATGAAAACCATTGAGGTGACAAATGAATTTCTGATATGTCAAGTTATTATTATACCTAATATTAATAAAAATATTTTTCTAATTCGCAGAAGTCACCGCATCAACAGTTCAACATACTGTTTTGTGATTTTGAGTCTTTGACAACAATTTGATTTCTTGCCGTTTGGTGGCTAAGAAGTGAAGGAAAGGAAAAGAAAGAACAATATGTTTAGAATATATAACGTTATCATTTTGTGTGAATTTATTAGCTAATTGGATGCTATTATACTATTTAATTTGGGGGCCAACTGAGCTATAATTATGTTAGTGTTTAGTTTTTTGATAAATGATATAAGTTTATTTAATAAAGAAAGTAACCCAAGCATAAAGGGGTATACTATGGGTACAACACAATCAAGTTCTCAAGTAACAATCTTCACCAAAAAAAAAAAAAAGTTCTCAAGTTAAAATGATCAATTACATCTGAGAGAGAAGCAAAAGAAAACGAAGCCAAAGCTAGTATCCAATCAAGCAAATATTTAGAGAATAACAGCTTAAGATTAGGAGTAATCCATTCACAGCCCTCAAATCTTCTTTGATTTCTTTTCCACCAAATACACCACCTTACACAATAAGACACTACTTTCCAAAAGGCTATGTTCCGATGGAGTCTAAACTCATATTCAGACACTCTCTGTGGCATAAACCATCAAACACCAAACAAACCAAATACCACTAGTCCACAACTCAATAACAAGTAAACGGCCCCATGTCTCCCCAGCAACATTCACATATATAACACTAATTTCACACAAAGAATCCTACCTCAAAAAAAAAAAATTAAAATAAAAAACACACAAAGAATCCATTTTCACATGTAACACTAATTTAACACAGCAATCAGTTTCTTTAGTAAATTATCACTAGTTAAAATCTCCCCCAATCCACAAAAAGAAAGCAACTTTAGGTGACATTAGATCTCCAAATTATTATTATTATTATTATTATTATTATTTGGGAAAAGACTTGTATAGTAATTTTTTAGGGATATAAAACTACTACTCAAAAAAAGGAAAAAAAAAAAAAAAACTACCATATTGGGTGGTTAAAAACTATACTAGTTATGATCTCCCTTAACACTTACCTCATCCGCAAGTGAAACATAAAATGGACAAGTTGAAACACATTTGAGTAGTGAAATGGGTAATTTTTCCTAACCATGACTATATTGTAATGTGCCTCATAGAGACAATACAATCGTAGGTCTTCCATCCTAAAAAGAAACGAAAAAGACTAGCCAATTTGAACACCCATGACCAACACTGCTCCAGCCTCTTCACTTTCCCAAACAAGCAATTTATCCAGTGAGAGCGACCACCACAAAACCAACATGTTTGGTACTCATATCACCATCATTGATGTAATAGCCAACCCAAATTCAAGCGCAGCTCATAAAAGTTGGGTAAACCTGTAAGATATAAGATGCAATTCACATGCTCAACCAGCCCCATGTTTGGAGATCTCAATCCATGTAACTGGCATGTGAAATAAGATTCTCAATGCCACTGCCTACAAGGTTTGAACATAGATCAAGTACTCTGATCCTTTACCACTAGGATAGTAAAATCTCAATTTATTGAAACAGTTATGGTTTCAATCATAAACAAAAATAAAAACAACAGCTTAAGTGTACATGTCGATGAGTGAAGATAAAAATACAGGAAGCATTTACATATCGATGCTTATTCCTAATCAACATCATCATTTATTACTAAGAACTGAAGAAGCAGTTTGCAGCACTCAAGCGATCCCCAGTGCCTTCTTTATGTCCTTCTGCAAGAGGAACCCAAACTTTGTAGTTATTCAGATAAGCCAATTATTAGATAAATGAATGTACAATGCCACAGACTGGCTTTACCTCAATGCTCAGTGGGGAAGTAGTAGGGGCATAACGGTCAATGACATTCCCGTCTTTATCAACCAGGAATTTTGAAAAATTCCACTTAATACTGTCTCCAAATATGCCACCTTTGCTCGACTTCAGGAACTTGTACAATGGGGCAGCAGCATTACCATTCACATCCACCTACCAATACACAAAATAAAGTTTCATAAGGCATCATCTCCAACTCAGATGACACAAAATATAAAAACAAACCCATGAAACAAAGAAAAAAATTGCATCCCTCTGGCACAATCATTGATTGAAGCCTAACACCCTATCACCTTGCAATTCTCAATTTCTCTTATGTTTGCCATAGTTGTAAACAACACAATGTATTTTTTTCTGCAACATCTATACTCGGTACCAAAACTTTTAGGTTGGATATGAATCCTCAACAAACTAATTAGAACCGGCCACATGTATAATGCATAATTTTTTTTTTAATTTTTTTTACATGCTGCAGCTTACAACTACCCTTTCCATTCCACCGTCTCCTAACTCCCTTCAATCCAAGCATAGCCACTCACCATCAACCCACAAACATTTTCCAATGAACCAACTCACAACCACCCCCTAGCAGCCTAGCCCTAGTTAAGCAAACTGGCAAATATTAGTTTTTAGCTTATTTTTTCTTACACACACAACTTTTTAAAGTCTTTAACATTTTCTAGGTACAATTAGACTTCAACAAATTTTCAGTAAATTAGCAATCTGCAACAACCTGCATCCAAACGCACATGAAATATTCAGAGACCTATCATATTACAGATTCGGAAAGATAATAACACAGCTCTCACAATTTCTAACATCATAATTGGATCTTTAGTAGCTCGAATTAGCTACGTTTACCAGAAAAATCAAACTAGCATATCTTAGCAAACCAGTCCAAATCTCATGAATGGGAAGAAAAAAAAAATCTAAAAACTAATTTCTTCCTACTTTAGACGTACAATTTAAATCTGCTTCCAAATATATATGTGTGTGTGTGTGTGTGTGTGTGTGTGTGTGTGTAATTTAACATATCTATTACATATAATTGTGTTTCAATTAAAAAAAAAATACATATAGTAAAACGACATCGTTTTGATTTTATGATACTAAAAAAGACGCCATGTTGGACGTGATAATAATTTTAATATCAGGTCCAAACGATGTGGTTTTAGTATCAAGTTAAAAAAAATAAAGCATACCATGAAATAATGACATTCAGGTTAGATATTGTGTACCTCCTTTGCTCTCAGCCACACATTTGAAATCAGTTTCTCACTCAGAAATTTTTTCCTCTCATGAAAACCCTAAGTCAGTCAATCTCTCTCTCTCCTCTCTGCCCCCGCCACTTGAAGCCACTGTTTTCCAGTGCCACCATGTAGCTCTCTCTTTGGTAAGTTTGTTTCTCCCTTTTGCACTGTTTGGAGCCAATTGTCCTATTTAGTGATTCTAATGTGTTTATTTGGGTTAATTTCTTGCAATTTCAGGGGTGTTTAAGCGATTTAGCCTAGTAAAGGACTAAAGCCCAAAGGCTCAAAGATTACTAGGGAATTTTCTCTTTTGAGTTCACAAATGTTTGATTTTGTTTGTAGGTTTTTTTTTTTTTTTTTTTTTGGCATTTTGCTTCTAGGGTTACATAACCGAACTAAACACACCAAACCAGGATGGTGCACCACACCTTGTGTAGACCAATTCCCACCCCTCCACAGGTGAATAAAGCAAGAGGGGAAAACCACCCATGTAGGTGTAGTGCAAAAAAAAAAAAACCCGAAAACCGGCCACACCACACTGTGAACACCCTACCTAACACCTCACCTCCAAAACATATTAGCTTTTCAAAGTCTAATTCAGCGGGCTAAAACTCTTTTGCAAGCTCAATGGCAAAACATAATGGTTACAACATCTGAAAAAAAAATTATAAAAAAAAAAAACCCTATCCATCTTAGTGCCAGAAACTATTCCGCCTGGTTACAACATTAAACAATTTCAAACTGCATAGTTGTCCTGTCACTTTAGTGCAGATTAATTTAGCTCTAGCTTGATTTTTATCAAAATCTTAAACTATAAAACCTAGTCTCTAGAACTATCTTTAAACAAAACATGGAAATTATTAACCTCCTACCTTATCAAATATAGGAAACTCCGCCTTAAAGCGGGTGCAAGCAAACTCTAAGATCTGCTCATTGCTCCCTGGCTCCTGAGCTCCAAACTGATTGCAGGGGAATGCCAGAATCTCCAGTCCTGAAACAAGGCAGAAGCAAGATTAGTCCTCTAGCATCCAAAAACAAAAAGGAAGAATAATAAAAAGATGAAAAGTCACTTCTAAATTTGCAAGACATAATTCCAGAGCAAGATTTCATAACATGTTCTATGCTTTTCTATAGTATGGGTGTAAGTGTAACTTGATGCCAAAAAAAAAAGAAAATTAAAACAGAACAATAACAGCACAAAGAAGAAAGGGAGGGAAAGGAAAATGAAAGCCAACCTTGATCTTTGTATTTCTCATACACTTGATTCAGCTCAGTGTAGTTTGAATTAGTCAAGCCACTGCATAAAAAGCTGAGTGTTAAAACTATACATAAAGTGTAGCACATAAACAGCAAGAGGGAGCAGCAATAAGCGCAACTCTTTAGCAGAAGGCAGTTCACAAATATCACTATCTTAAGTACTAAATAAGTAAATATCCAGCTTGAAAGACACTGTCTAAACTGGTTCTGGTCTAAAAACAGTCTTGCTGAATTGTTTCTAAGGTAACATATTCATACCATTCCATAAAAAATAAAAAGATGTATGCCATGAGGAAGTATAGGAGAGCATAATTCATATTAAAATCTTATTTTATTCAAATCAGGATATTACCATCCAAATTTTAGTCTCCATCCTGATCAAGAAAACTTTCTATACTCTAAATGTGACAGTCACCTAATCGTAAAAATAAAAATGAGAAGTTACAACATACCATTGTGACGCAACATTGACAATCAAGAGGACCTTCCCCTTGTACTTGCTGAGATCAACATCGTTTCCCTTAGCATCCTGCAAGCATCAAAGAGAACTCGGATGAATGAAAGAAACATTATTATGCGTCTGAGAAAGCAAACTGATGTTACTGATCTCAAGGACAATAATTTATATAAAGAATCAAACTTGGAAGTGCTTATTCGAACATTAAGGCTCCTAACTTAAAAATACAGCCATCGGCAAAATCCATCACTCAATTATGTAGAAATAGATGCAGACTTTGTGACTAGTTTGAGCAGTTTGATGCCATGAAATATAGTTTTTCATAGTTGCAACGACAATTATCAAGCAAACACCAAAGGAAAACAATACTTAAAAGTTAAAACACAACTTTTTAGATCTTTTTACATGAGTTCTCCACTCCTATGATTTATATTCTTCTTTCTTTCACAGTTTTTCTCAGCATGCAAACACACTAATTTGACAGACTGAATCCCCATTTCTTGAGTAACACTCATTCCCCGATCACAGTACTTATGTCACTCAATACAAAGATATAATCAAATTAACTTCTTAACCACACAAAACATCACAAACCCACATAAAAAAAAAAAAAAAATCAAAAACCAAATAAACAAGAAAAGCATCTCCTAAGAGTTGACAAAGGGAAACAAAATACCCAAAAAAAAAAAACCAACCTTGACGATGAAGTTGTGAACAGATTCTGTCTGGGATTGGCTAGCCATTGCACGAACCGATCGAAAATCAAACAACAAGGGCCTCGAGAACTCTGTTCGGATTGACTTCGAGAACAAAGAAACAGAAGAAAGATGCGAAAAACGCAAATGGGTATGCTTAGAATAGGTTGAAAACTGGCTTGTCAACAAGGACGCAAAAATGGGTCCCAAGATTTGATTTTTTCGTAGGATAATGCGAGTTGAGGAACATAGCATTGGGCGTTGTGAGATATATATAGACATATAGATAGATGCAGAGGTTTGTACTCGTGTGGGTTTAGATGATCGTAGGGGCTATATAAGATTTGTGAATCTGGAGGTTACACGTGGAGGGCTGGTGTTGTGTACACGTGTGGCGCATTATGGACCAAGTGTTGGGTTTTTTGGAGTTGAGCGAAACGGACGGCTAGGATCATTTGCATCAGAGAATACGTCATGGTATGGCAATACTAGTGTGAACTGGTATGTTTAATACTAGTGTGAACGGGATATTTGTCACATTTGTGTGCTTCTAGAGGATGGCTTTTGAGACGTGGCGTATTGTTTTGTTCATTGTGATTTGTGAGAATTTGCATGAAGAAGTTTGGAGGTTCACATGTCCGTGTGTTCGGGACTAAAATTACAAGCCAGTTTGTCACAATCTTTTTTTTGGACAATAGCCTCGTAGGACACAACTTTATCACAATTTTGAGAAAAGTTTTAGAAGGAAAAATCGTAGGTACATGTGATTCATACAAAAATAACAGATAATAAATTACAGTCTACATAGTTCTGGAAAAATTTTATTGCACGGAGATCCCACAATAAATAAATTTTTTTTTTCTGCCTTGGTAGCATATTTTTTCAAGTTCCACTATTGTGGTTTTGGTCAGAAAGGCAATACAATAAAGTGATTAACTGAATGCGAGTCCTATGTTATGGTTTATCTCAAAATATCAGGTACGTTTCGCTGGTCTTACTTTTTTTTTTTTTTTTTTACTACAATAATTTCAATAAAAAAACTAAATAAGTTATTTCCAAACAAACATCAGAATAATTTGAATTCTAAAACAAAAAAGTATGAGACCGGAATCATTAATCCAAACTCCAGATGGTACCTCTCCACGAACTCACATTCACATGTCCTTGCGAAAAGGATTAGGAGGGCCTTGGTTCAAGCTACATAGGGCATGTCATACTAGTAATATATTTCTAAAGGTTATGTTAACAAGTATCCTTGAAACAATTGTTAACAAACTATTTTATAAGAGTTTTTATACCACTTTTATAGAAAATAGAACAAACTATCAAAATATTAACCACTTTTTTTTTATATAAATTTTTCTAAAATGGTTCACTAACAAATGTCTTTAAGGCATCAATTAACATTTTCCTATTTCTAATCATTTCCAGAAAAAGAAACACAAAAAGACAAAAACCATGAAGAGTGTCACAGACTATATAATATTAGCCAAAAATAATTTGTAAATTAATATTGGCCTCAAAAAATAAGTTTTTATCTCAATAATTAATTTGTCATAATATTTCAGTGTTACTTTATTTCATAATAAAAATATGTTGTAATTTTGGATTATGTATTACGTAATATGAACTAATATGAACCGGTGTAATTTAGGTTGAATAAAATGTCTATTCATTGTACAAGACATGATTTCGTTCAAGTGAGAATGAAGTTAAGATATAAAGTTTATGTAAAGGGCTCGATAATCCCCAATTGACCAAAACCTTATTGTGGAAGTTACAAATTTGTACTTACAAGGCAGATGTTGTAGGCACCTCAACCCCAAACCATACATGTATAAAAGCCAAAATTGAACCCTCATATCTAGAAAGGAAGACCGTTGAAAGAAAAAAATAGAATAAAGAGAAAACCTAGAGAGAGAATTCCATATTTCCATGGTCTTCCAAACCTCTCCAATTGACCATCCTTGAGAGGCCTTATTGTTCCAAGAACTTGATTACCTACTGTGTGTTGGACTTTGACCATAGAAACGCATAGAAGAATCCAAATCTTCAAGTAGTTCTTGGAGTGGCCGAGAGATTTAGTTTACAAGTAGAAATCGTTTGTGAAGTGGGGTAATTGGGTACGGTGACTATCTACGTGTACGGGATCGTTGGGATGTATAGTTTATGAGTACATTCTATACCCCAACAACCTTTTATAGTGGATTTGTTTTTTGGGGTTTGGCCCTCAAAGTGTCATCACCTTAGTAGTATTTTCCTATGATAGTTCACTTCCTGAACAAATTCTTGCCTATTGTGTGATTGTGGTTATTTGTGTTTTATTTGTTATTCGAATGTTATTAAATTAACTACCTTGAATAAGAATTGGGTTAATCAATTAAAATTTGGTAGTTAAGCCATTGGGGGTCTAAATAAAAATGTTTTCACAATATATTTGTGGATGGATTTTTGGAGCCGGGGTTGATAGAAAATGGAAAAATACATTCACGAGAAGACTACTCTGTTTCCTAATAAGTGAAAAGTCTACTTAGAATTTTTTTTTTTTTTTAATATGAGTTAAACCTAGATGTGTCATGGAAATAATAGTAAGATTACATAAAGGAAAGCTTTTATAAGAAGCTTACACGCACCAAAGCGAAGCTTAGAGTGCTTCAAATTTTGTAAGACAAGATTTTATTACTTATTTTAAATGCTACAATATCTTCTCTTGAAATTAGTGTCTTGATTTGGTCTTCCATTGCATGGAAAGTAAATAAAAATGATATTTGCTTGTAATTTAGGAGCACTATAACTTTGCTGAGGGCATTATTGCTCATTTGGTACCTTCAAATGTTTCCAACAGAAATGTCTAACGTTCAAATCTTCTACCCCAAATATTAATGGAGAAGATAATAAGATAGTCAGCAAACAATAAAATGATGTCATGATTGCGGACTTTATATCGAATTTTTTTTTAAAAAAGTTGAGTTTCAGTTTGTAATAAGACAAATACGAAACTGTCCCCACTAACACTATACTTTGTATATAAGTGGGAAAAAATCAATAACCAAAATAAAGAAGAACAGCAACCCCTAGTGTGCATTTGATTCCATTCTGGTTACTCTCTCAAGCAAATTATTCATAGCTATGGAAAATGCATCTTGAAACTTCTCAAGCTGTGAATTTGTATCCCCATATACCAACCCAGGTAGTACTTCATATATTATAAAGCTCCTCATATCCTCCCTCTCCCTTGGAGAAATCTTCATCAACCTCTCCACCACATTCACCTTCCTCTGCTTCACCTCTACTTGGTCTATGAACACAGAATATTTACCATGATCAGCAGACAAATGCCATGGATACTGGTAGTAAGCTGTGAAAGGACAGAAAAATACAGGAATGCAACCAGATACCAAAGAATCAAATACTGATTTTCTTGTTGGGCTATCCCCTGGAGGCTGCAAGCAGAATTCAGACTCCTTGAAGAGCTCAATAACTGACTCAGGCTGATCACAACCTCCTGAACTGCAATTCATAAACCTGCACATTCCATTCTCTGCAGAGTTGCACTGGTTGATTAATATTGACCTTATGTTGTCCGGTTGATCAGGCCGTGGTGCCCCAGCAAAGCTCACAAGACTTTTTCGACTCGAACTGATAGTCTTCAATTGCCATGAGATAATGTCAACATCTGAATGAGGGTGGAAGAAGGTCGGGTGTGGAATTCCAATGTCGTTTACATGCCATGGTTGGCGTTCGATCAAGAGCTTTATGGGGTTTTGCATTTGACTAAGCTCTAAAAATCTAGTCCCCCATGGAGAATTGTCATATCTCCTAAAATCCCATGATATCTTCCCCAACACAAAGACATGATCCTTACCAGCATTCCGAACCCAAGGCTGCTGCATTTCCAGCCACTTTATGAGTTCCAATGGTAAGGTGTCCTTGACATCATTGGATACATTTTTGAAATGCCATCTCAAAATGTCTAAACCACCATAAAATGGGACATAAAAAAGCTTGGCTTTATTCTCATTATAAACCCTGCATGGATGCTTCAAGACCCTCGTATGAAATATTGGCTCCAGTGAGTACTGATGAGTCTGATACCATCCTTTTCCAAGCTTTGGTATTGGCTGTCCCAATGCATCATTATTGAAATACTCACAAAAATCTGCCCATGGAACCAAATCATGACACTGAGCAACCAAGTCAGTATTGAACTTCGATGGCAAATCATAAACATATATACCCCTCCTATCACACACCGGATGATTCTTACTTGACTTCCATGATCGATGAAGTTGCAACTGTTCCTCCACAACCTTCTTAGCATGTGCAATCTCCTCCACTCTGCCTTTTTCTAATTCTCTAATATCTGGATTTGGGTTGTTCTGAGCAGTTTTCAGAACCTCCACAGCATTTGCAACCTCATTTTCGTCTTTGTCAGCTCGGTTTTCAGCATTTGGAATTTGTTCATCCAAAACAACATTGAGAGCCTGCACAGTATTTGCAAACTCCTCTTTTCTGTCTGCATTGACCTTTTTTCCTATCTCAGGATTCAGATCATCCCGAACAACGCTAAGAACCTCTTTTACATCCCCGTTGATGCTAGGACTAATGGCACTATTATTGATTACCGGAATAGGGATATCAAAATTTGGCTGGGTCCCTGCAGAGAGGCAATAGAGGTTGTTGAGCTTCCGAGATGAGACGCAGACATGAATGATTTTCCCTGATATAATGGTGGTGGAGGAAGACCAAAGGAAGATAAGGATTAGGAGGAAGACAGCAGCTGGGATTCGATAAAAAAAGTTGATCAAAATTGAATAAGAGAAGCAAATTTCTCGTGCTTCTACTTTTTTGGATTGTTTTGATTTCTTTTTGGACACAGAAACTGCCATTTTTGGTAGCTAGGAACAATGTCTGTAACTGGTCTTAGTTCTGGTTTTCTAGTAGGGGAATGTTTCATTGTCTCCTGGAATGATTTGAACATGGAAGCACGTATTATGAGATATGTGTGCACGTTTGAATGTGTCCTATAAGTTTGCACGTCGGAGACTAAAAAATTATTTTTGAAGGTGATGCCTCAGCATTATAATATAAATTTTGCAGGTCAGCACTTCCTTTGTTTTAGTTAGCATGCATGCTGATTGAACCTCTATTTTGTCCATGGACAAAGTATCAAAATATATAAATAGTCAAGGACGTGTGCTAGATTAATGTATAACTTGGACTGAACAAGCCATTTATCTATTTTATTCAGTTTCAGTACTCTGCCATTAAGACCAGCTCAAATTTGTCAATTTAAATTATGCTCAAAATCATCTAATTGACTAATCGTTGGTCAACTGATTGATCCCAGAAACTGCTAAACGCCTAAACCTACCATACCACATTTCCTATTCAACTAACGGTTTTTTTTTTTTTTTTTTTATAACAATAACATTTTTGTATGCTTAATGTACAAAATGGGACCAAATTAATATAAAAAATGTTATATCCACAATATTTTCACAACAAATCATATGTAATAAGTTGTTACGAGTTATTATTGGTGGAGTAAAAAAGTAATTTCAGTGGTAAATTTAAATTAAAATCAATAACAACTAATCATCTATAATTTGTTGTAAAAATATTATAAACATAGCATCTCTCTATTAATATCGGCTCCAGATTCCTTTTTCATGCAGTTGCAGTTGGATTTAAATGCTTTAGTGGAGCACTAGAGGGCGAAAATGACTGGTACAAGTAAAACAACAAATATGTAATTGTCCATTGTTGTTATTTTTTTCTTGGTTAACCCTTTAATAAGCTACTTTATTTTAGGCAGAATGGGAAGATACAAATTATTTATTGTCCCTCAGTATCTGGTCAATTACAACTTTTAATTTAGACATAGCAAGAAAAAAAAAACATGCAGAACAAAGAGGATTTGCAACAATGGCGATGAAGTTACATGAGCATAGAACCCACGTCAGAAGACATACCATTCACCAATTTACAGCATACTATCCGTTCTAGCAGGCAGCCTGCGGAAGAAGTTGATAGGCACTGATGGAGACTTGTGGCGAAATCTTGGATGCCTCATCACGTAAAACCCTGCCAAAGCTGCCACGGCCTGGAATGGTGTCACATACAACACTAGTGCAGCTACAAGGCAGAATGTAATGAAGATGGCTGTAGCACGAGGATCTCGCCAACTCAATAGATTCTGAAGTCGCTCCCCTTGAGTTGCAACATCACCAACCAGAGTCTGAATTCTACCAGCCACACTCCTCAGCCGATCATACCTCATTCTCACCACATCTGGGCTCCGGCTTGTGGGGAATGAGTCAAATTCCTCATCTAGCTCATCAGAGAGCACAGCCTCAGCTTGTGAGAGCTTTGTGTTCATGTGGGGAGGATACCTTGGCCTGTACCGGAAGTTCCACACCCCTATTAGAAACATGTAGAGGAAAGCTGTTGGCAGTATCAGTTCTGGGAAACAAACAAGCATAAGAAAGAGCACATGAACTAGGACTGTTGTAATAGGATTCCTCCACAAGCAGATATCCCCAAACCATTTCCCAACAGCAAACAGTCCTGAGAAAACTGTCATTAGCCGGAAGAAATGAGCCTTGCTTCTCCTCATGCTCCAAAGGTGTGAGTCTATATCAGACATGTATTCCAAAACTTCCTTTCTAAGTGGAGGCTCTGCTCGACCTAACCGTGCTGCTACTACGTGGACAGCTTGGTGACGGAGCATGTCAACCTGCATAATGCCAAAAGGCCTTACATAGTGCATTTTTGGCAGTAGAGGTCGTGAGTATTGGTAAATCATGTTCACAAATGAGGTGCATGTAAACCGTATTGCCAAATGTAGTTCCCCCATCTTCTTAACACCAGAAGGATGAAGAACCAGCAATGGATAAAAGTGTGTATAAATACGGCCTGTTTCAAGTGTGGAGATACGAACACGAACCTTCCCAATCTTCAGGTCCTTGTTACCATTTGAACCCTTTTCACCAAGCTGGCTGTTGTCAAATACACCTATGGTGATAACTGTAGCTGGATCAAACACCTCCCAAGTGTACTGTTCATTGTATTTTGGAGACAGGTTGTCAACAATGGTGCGTGTCCTGACCCATTTATGACCATACTTTGCTACACAGTATGTATCAGATGAGCCCCTTCCATCTCGCGTCTTCATGGGATGAAGCCCTACAGCATTCAATATTCCAAGCTCTAAAACTCCAATTGGTGGCTTCCACAGCTGCTTCGCTGTGGGGCGGAGATCACTGCTGTAATGAGTGGACTCGTCAAGAACATGGTATCCTCCATCTAGACTGACTCGGAGATGGAGTCGGCTATAGAACCTTTCTTTTTTTAACTGATCTACATCCAGAGCAATTGGCTTTTCTAGGTTGAACCAACGGGAATGGATCATACGGTCATCAGCACGCTTATCTACAGAGCTCAAGGGTATGATGACCCTTCCAATGATTTCATCTTTTCCAGGACCTACACGATCCTCAACTGATATGACCAGATGATCCTCAAAGGGTTCAGCAGCAACAAACAAAAGATCCTCATTCCAAAGAGAACACAGGGTCCGAGCCTGAACATTTTTGGTCTTCAAAACCTGGTTACCTATCTGTGCCTTAACATACACATCCGGGAAACGATTCTTCTCTGTTGGAACTAAGTCTTGCGCCTCAATAACATTAACACGCACGTACCACAACCGTGGTGCATGATAGACTTTAGAACGTATCGCTGCAGAGATAGCTGGTGTGCTATCAATAGGCATAGCTGCATCAGAATGCCATGCATCAGAAAAGGCCTCATCTGCTTGGGTGCCAATCCAAACTGCAAGCATCAGCTCACCCTTAACCTTCTCACCCTTTTTATCCCCAAGCCTGTACCATTCTGGAGCCAAAGGGCTATCCGGAGGTACTCGCAATGGAACTTCATTGATGTCAAACCTTACAATGCCCACAAAATCATCTTTAACAAGATCCTTGTCCTTAATCACAACTTCCAGAACAGATGCTTGCATCCGATCCTTTGAAAAGGCAAACACCTGATTCCACACTGGATTTTGCTGCTTCTCAAAATGTTTTGTAATCCCTTTATAATTTCCGATTTTCACCTCAACATATGGATCAAGACTTCCTGTAACATCCATAGCAGGAAGATCACGGGCCTTAACAACCCTTACATAGAGAAAATGCATCTTTTCCACAAGATCATAAGTACTTGCAGTCTTGTCTCCGTGAATGACACGGCCCCCAACAACTCTTCCACCACCAAGGAAAGGGCTTGTCTCTTTTAGTGCATACTCAGCAGGTTGTGACGATGATGCAGAGTACATACGAACTACCTTTGGAGCCTGTGATTCCACTTTCATTTCATCAAACTCATATTTGGTACCATGCTGGGGAACAGCTGCAGTTATAGGACTCGGAGCTGCAGAAGCAGAAGATTGATGATGATGGTGGTGAGTTGAGTTAGGGAGATGGTGGAAGGTGTGTCTTGACTCAACTTTGTGAGTGTTTGTGGCTACATTTGGAACTGTTTGGGCTTGTGCATTAGTTACGCTTGGTTCCTTACTTGGCAAGGATTCAGTAGCAGGGATTGGAATAGAAGACTTTATGGTTGGGTCATCAGTAATATAAACTTTTAAGCCTAGCTCTCCTCTTACTCGTGAGAAGAGGCCTCGCTTTTCCAAAGGGTAGTGCAAGACAACAGCATCAGAGTAAGGAACAAAAGACGTCCCAGATAGGCTAATCTTCCCAAGGAAGGACCTGGAATTGGTAGCTTTGACATTATTGTAGATATAGGCATCAAGAGTGAGATAGTGGAGGTTGGAGGGATCAGATATGTTGAAGTAAAAACTCTCATTCCAAACAGGGTTGAGATCCTTTTCTTTGATGGTGGTACGGAACTTTTGACCATCAAAGTAGAGCTCCACAAATGCACTAGATGAACCTAGCCCATCTTTAGGCAAGAGATTGTGGGCACTTACTACGTCTACCCCTAACTTAAGGTTGTTCATCATGATGAATAGGCAAATAGGTTTGTTGAAGAGAATATGAACTACTGGAGAGAGAGCAAATAGCTACTGGTGCCTGCAATAAAGAGGGTAGCTATCAATATGCGCAATTGCTTGCAACAATATGTAAGAAAGAGATAAAATTTTATTTGAATAATTAATAGAAGCAATATACCTATGATAAACATCCAATAATTAAAGCAGTAGAAGCTATACATCTATGAAATAAAACATTCTACTATGAGAGCAGTCAATGTACTCTAAAGTGATCTAATACAAAAGCAATGAAGGAAAGGTCACAAGTCAGTAAATATGAGAATGCTTGGGCGTATCAGTGTGCACAATACTAACATGGCAACAAAGACAATAGAAAGATCAATTTCAACAACAATCAGAAAGTTGTAAAAGAATCAAAGTTGAATTGGTTTCACCAGTAAACACTAACGAAAGAATGAAAAAATCATAAACCACCCATCTCCCCCAACCTTGAAAAGTAAAAATGAAATGAAATTCTAGCGGTGACTTTTGGCAAGGTAATGGAGGACTTCAAATTGCAGTAGGCAGGGGAAACACATTTGATTTTTTCCAACAAAACAGACACAAAACCTTGCTATATGGGACCTTCTAAAGGACCTGACATACGGGTAAAACGCAAGAATCTATTACCTAATGAAAGAGGTCTCAAAGATTTCATTAATGGATACACGCCTAAGAAATCATGTTTTGGTAAATCAAATGCAGTGTAAGTGAAATAAACTGAGCATAATTTTTGCAATTAACTGAAAGAGCAGGCAATAAGCCTTAAATTACAAAGGCATGCCATCAAATGACAAGCAAATATAATAAATAAATAAATAAATTGTGCAAGTACACCATAAGGGATAAAGTGACATGAGAAAAAGGGTTACACATTGCCTTTTAAGTCTTTGAAGATGTTTATCATGAGTGTAGCTCTCATAACTCATAAGTAGTTCAACTAAAATCATTCTTAATTGGAGATGAAAACATAGGAAAATGGAACCTTTTGCATAAGAATTTGGGGGCACACACAGTATGCTGGTGTGCCACCTAAAAGATACACCTCAGCTTGCAAACAAGCTTCATGCAGTCACATTTTACATTCCCTAAGAAAAAAAATCAAGCTTCGAATAGTAACAAACTAAGAATTATTAACTTGTTCTCTACTTCAACCACACAAAAAATAAATAAATGAATAGATGACACTAGTTTAAAGATCTGGTCTTAAATTACAAATTAAAAATAAAATCTGCAAATGTAGAAGTAGACAAATCAGTTATGCAGAAAGTCATTAAAATATTAATGTGCACAAAATTTATGCATTGAATATTTATTACCACTAAGATAGTGATCTATCAGAATCTTTGCTATAAAAAAATAAAATTAAAAATTAAAAAAATCCAAACCCAATATTTTTCTCCTCCTTGCATTTAAAGTTCACGGGCTCTTTCTCAATGGAAAATTTGGTTAAAGAAAAAACCAGTGAGTAAAAAATTACCATCAGCTAGCAACTCTTGTGATAGAGACAAAACAGAGAAATAAAATTAAAAAACCAAACTTTTTAAACTATCATTTTCACCTTCTTCAAGAGTCAAATAGAAAGAATAAGACAAACACAAGCAGAATCCACAAGATATTCTCATTTTTATCTTCTTCTAATTTTTTTATTGTGCTAATTTAACTTTTATAATTACAACCTAAGTAACACTAGAAATTACCCGGAAAATCCGAAAGCAAATTTACTTACTTGACTAAAAGTGAGTCTAGAACTTAAACAAAATTATATAATTTAGACCCAGAAAGCACACAGGCCAAGACTACTAAATCTTTTTCTAAAAAATTATTATCATGTGCATCGCTCCGTGGTAGAAGGATCTTGAAAATATTAAGCTTATTATATATTAGTAAAAAGTAATACTTTTACTCTTCAAGCTAAAAGACCCTTAAACCCCACTTCACATACATGAGCTTTACACATGAGGTTCCCACTGAATATACTCAAAAAAAAAAAAAAAAAGGTAGAAGCAAAAGTAACAAATATACAAAAAGAAAACCAAAAAAAATTCCAAACCCATCTCTTTGATCCGTTTACTTTGCTAAGAAAATGTAGCAGAGCAAGATTTGAAAAGCAAAATTGTCAACATGCAAACCCATCTCTTTGATCCGTTTACTTTGCTAAGAAAATGTAGCAAAACAAGATTTGAAAAGCAAAATTGTCAACATCACAGATCAGTGAATAGTATACAAAGTGTGAGGTTAGTGTGCTAAATATCATATTATTTTACTTAAAAAAACGAAATGTAGGATAATAAAGTGTTAAAAAGTTGATAAATTTGACTTACACATTCTTTGTTAGCAAATTCTAGCAACTGAAACTCCAACCGTTACTAAGCAAAATCCAAAATGTAACGCTGAGGAAACAAACAGTTAGAGAAAAAAAAAATGAAAGTAGCATATGAAGAAACAAAAGCTAGCTTTTTGGAGTTTATAACTGAGAAATATGGTTTAAAAGACAACGCAGAAGAAATCAAAATAAAATTTTAAAAGAAAAAAGGTTACCTTTTTTTTAGCTGAAAAGCCTAAAGAGTATGACCATTTTCAATTTCAGGAGCTCCATAAGATCTCACAGCTTTGTAGTTTGGACTCCCTGGACCTCACAGCTGAAGCATCAAACTCAGACACACACACACACACACACACAGAGAAAGAGAGTGAGGTTGTGAGAGAGAGAGTTATGGCAGAAAAGGTAATGCACGTGGAACGAGGAGAGAGAGATAGAGAGAAGAACAAACAACAGATGCTAATAGACATATTTATTTACACGAGCCTGTTTGGCGGTGCAGACAAAAGTGTTTTATTAATGGTGGGGTGGGAAATATCTAAAATAACGTTAACTCAATTATAAAGTCATGACTCATGAACTCACTTATTATTAGGTGAAAATATGTGAATTTTTTCTTTTCAATAACTTTATAATAGAAAATACAATCTGTCATCTCATGTGCAAAATGTGTAATTTAAAAAAAAAAGGTTTTTTCATAAGTTGAAGTAGGAGGTTTATGATTGATTTGAATGAACTTTTCTTTTAAAATATTTTTAAATGCTTTTTTAAGTGTATCATTTTGGTGTTTATTTAAATTATTAATGATTTAGTAAAATGCAATCTTTTCATTTTAAAATTTTCAGACATTTATGTTTGTTTTCAAGAGATGTCCAATGTTCAAAAAAAAAAATTTCTGAATTATAAAATAAAAAATTTATAAAATTTTAAGAATTTTACGATAGAGTTAAATAAACATCTTCTTTTATCACAAATGATCACTTCCTGGGTTCCTCCTCCCCATATCTATCTAAAAAAAAACTTATTTTTTGCATAGGAGTTAAATAAACCTTTAATCGAAACTTGCATTTTTTTTCTTTTTTGAGGAGAATTGAAACTTACATTTAAGTAAACTATAAGCCTTGTTTCTCAACCAAAAAAAAAAAAACTATAAGCCTTCATCAATTGAGACGTTCCCCAAATGTGTTTAAGTAAACGATAAGTCTCTTTTCTCAAATAAAAAGTTGTTTTTAAACAATTGTTTTTAAAAAAAAAAAATGGAAAGGTCCACCATTTATATCATGGTTCCTTCAACTATTAATTATAGCAAAAAAAAAAAATCTAATTATCTATTTGGCTCATTACAATCCATACTATAAAGTATAAACTCGATCACTATAAATAATAATTAATTTAATCAGTAAAATCTCTTAAAGGATCGGAACCTGGATAATAAATAAGGTAAAACCCAACCCAAAATTTAGCCATTATCCTTATCTTCTCCAAAAAGAAAGTAAGCTATAAAATGGGAATTTTGTTTTTGGTGGGAACTTGTCATGACCGTATTGGAGCCGAGTATGCAAAGACTCGTTACTTTTTTTTAAGTTGGGGTTAAAGACAATAGCATTAGTAGAGAGAGCAGTGACTTTTTAGTGCTGAGAAAGAGAAATATTTACCAGTGGTGGGAGCAAATACAAAGAGCCAAGGCCCTTTTTCAGTTTTTGCTATAGCTTTCTGAGTGACGCATCGTTGTCCGTTGTCCAAGTTTCGTTTATTTTGAAGAGAAATGATGCTGTGCTGTGCGGGGGCGTAATAGGGATGCAATGTGGGCGCTCAGTATAATGGGTTCATTTTGAGTGTTGGATCTTTACTGTATCTATTATTGAGAGATTTAGTCGAGTTTATACTTTATAGTATGGAGTACTATGGATTCTAGCGGGCCTAAGACATTACTAGATTTCTTTTTCTCCGGTAATTCAATAATTGGAGGAATTATCATATGATCAATGGAGGTCTTCGTTGTTAGTAGTTGGTTCCAGTTAGTTCAACTAGAAAATGTTGTAGGTTCCAATTAACTAAACTGGTAAAATCTCTAAGAAATCTGAGGTTCAATCTTTGTTTACACCAAAAATTGATTAGTGTCTTGGTCTTATGATAAAAAGCTATAATCAGAAGCGGAAGCCATAAGTTGAAACTCTCTAAAAAACTAGTAAATGTTATTGTTGTCGAATAAGAGATTTAAGATTCAAATTATGTTTATATCAAAAAACCAATTGGTGTTTTGACCTAATAATAAAGAACAATCATCATGGAGTTGAACTACAAGTCTCATGGCTAGACATGGTTAGATTTAGTTCCTCATACCAAAAAAAAAAAAGAATTAAGTTAGATTTAGTTCCCCATACCAATAAAAGAAAAAGAATTAACTTAACAAATGTTAAGTTGAGTCATTTTAAAGGTCAATGATAAAATTATATTTTGAAATGTGGATAAAAAGAATAATCTCTATTGAAGTTATATTATATTAAAAATAATATAAAATGATTATATATTTACATGTGAAAATTTATGAAAAAAAATTAAAAACTTTTTAATAATATTTTAAAAAATATTGAAAATTTTAAATAATATCAAACTAATACAATATTAAGATATCGGTTATTGTGGAAAAAAAATGATCAAGATCATCTCGAATCTGGGTGATAATTAAGTCTTACTGGGAAATTTTGAAAACATGGATATTTGATGTATTAAACCATTTACATTAAGTGAACAAACTTATAGAAACAAACTTCAAAGCAAAATATATATATATATATATATATATATTGTTTTTAATTTTGAGGATGGAAGGATACGTGGCTAGTAATTATTCAATTGAGCGATCAACACAATATTTTATAGGTAAGTTTTATTAATCACTTAAACGATAAATAATGTTAATAGCATGCAGGACAATTGAAATTTTACGATATTTCTAATAGAAATATTTAAGATTTGATCCTTCTATCTCACTACAAATGTATTTGGATTTGAATATGGTGCGATCTGTGTAATTATTATTTTGATGCGAGAGGGAAAATTTAACAAGGCAACAAGTTAAAAGATAAAAAAAAGATTCGAGGACTTATTAAGATTAAGAGTGAAAAACGTTTCTCAAAAGAAAAAAAAATTAAGAGTGAACTTTTAATCGCAGCTATTGAAAGTGCTATTGCATGGTGCAGCGGTATAATAGTCTGAGCTATGGCTCTAGATCTCAATCTAAAACTCAAAAGAACATACGATTTTACCAAATTTTATCTTTTCTTTGTAGGAAGTGAATTGTGACCTGCATGGTTTTTTTTTTTTTTTTTTTCTTTGGAATTATTAGAAGTTGAATTGTAGGCTTTAATGTGCTTTCATAGCTGCGTTCGAAACAAACAAGCCTCTCAATCGGGCAGGTTTTAACTTTTAACAGATCTCTTTTCTCCCGGCTGTCCGAAACAAAGAACCCAGTAAAGAGATTGGAATGAAGGCAGGACTATGTATTGAAGGACCATTCATAAATATTTTCTGTTTCGTTTGTAGACATCATTTCTGAAGGACCACATATACCGTACTTTTTTGTTTAAAAAACAGTCTTGAACTCTCCATAAACAGTTCCCCGCTGCATTGGTGAATAAATAAATTTGGCAGCCCCACCTTGTTTTACCTTCTGCCTTTTTAATTTTTTACTCCATCCTGTTCATAATTTAATATCTCAAAGCTTGGTCTGATGTCTCCAAACCCATAACAATTGCTAGTCTACATCCCAAAGAACACAAAACAAAAAGTTGTTAGCCCACGGTAGCAATTTGGGAGGATGAAAAATGTGACAAAGAAAAAGTGGAGGTAATTTTTTTTTCATTGTTTTTTTTTTTTTTCTTTCTAATTTGTAATGAAAAAAGAATTGTGCATTTGGTGGAAAAATCCATCAATTCCATTCGGGTGGAAAACTTCATCAATTACATGACACAATCAATTTTAATCCTGTTCAATACACAATCTAAGAAAACTGAAGCTAAAATATAATTTATTTTCTTTGTTTTCAGTAAAAGAGTTAGGAACTTCAAAGTTCAATGAAAAATTTATCAATATAACCATTAAAATTTTCTTAATTACTCAATTATATATAAAATTCAAATTTATTTACATGAATCGATCATTTCAAATTGATAAGTTAACTAGTTTACAAAAAATTGACACATTTATTAATTGTGTTAAAGCATGTCAACCCACTTTGTCATGAATTCATCTATATCTATATCTATTTATTATATTTAAAAGCTGAGAAGTAACATTTAATATTGTTATACTTTTATTGAGCCACATCATTAACCACATCATACTATTTTTCTTTTTCTTTTTAAATCATTTTTCTCTTTATGATTTTTTAATTTTTTTATATAAAATAATTAAATACAGATCATGGAGAAACATTATTGTTCATTGATACAAATATTTGACTATTCAGCAACCTTAATTGATTTCAACTTTTCATTTTCTTCTTTCAAATTGCAAGTAATTGTTAAAATTGAATAATTCATTATCTTTTTAGTGGATAAAATTATCATTTCAAGTGTGTCTCTTTGTTTATCTACCGTTATAGTGTTTCATCTTCCAAACTTTTAGTTTTTCACAACCCTATCTCTCTCTAACTCATACATTGATTATTAATTTAAGTTTTACAATGTTATATATACCAATGCACATTTTAAATACAATCACCCATCATCTACAACAAAAAATTTAGCACAATATTAATTGTTTTCCATATTTTTCAATCAAGTTTTAGTTTTCACCATTTTAAGAAGACATCAAGTATTAAGTGTCTCTTCATTTATCTACCATTATAGTATTTTCTCTTCCAAAATTTCGGTTTTACACAACCTTCTCTCTCTCTCTCTCTCTCTCTCTCTCTCTCTCTCTCTCTCTCTCTCTCTCTCTCTCTCTCTCTCTCTCATACATTGATTATTTATTTAAGTTTTACAATGTTATATATACTAACGCACATTCTAAATACAATCACCCATCATTTAAATCAAAAAAATTAGTACAATACTAATTGTTCTCCATATTTTTCAATCCAATTTTAGTTTTCACCATTTTAAAAAGACATCAATTATTTTTGTCAAAAACTTTCAAAGTTAAGGCTACAATAGGAAGACCATTGAGGTGAACAAAATGCACAATAAAAAATTATCTCTTTTTTTTTTTTCGTTTTCCTTTCTTTTTAGTATTTTTGCTTTTTTTGAAGTGATTTTGTTGTTTTCCTTTCCAAAATTTTCTACGATATTAGCTTTTGTTATTTTTAAATGAGACTTAGAATTGTTAATGCAATTTTATTTGGCCTATCATTTCTGTGGAAATTCCTAATGTTGATATGAAACATATTAATGTTGAACATTTTTTGTGCTTATTTGTAAAGTGTCAAGAAGTCAAAAAATTTTCAGTGCAATAATTTTGTTATTATTGCATCCCATGTGTTTGGTAAAATTTCTTCTAGAAATCTTATGCGTCTATTCTCAAATTTGTTTGTGATTTTTAGTTTGTTCATACTATTACAAATAATAAGAATCTCCACCATTAAATTTTTAGCTAATTTAAGCTTTCTTGGTAAGCTTTTACTTTGTTTAATTGACCATCTTTAAGGAAAAAGCCAAAAAGAGAATAAGAAAAAATATAATTTACTCTAGAGCATTATACTATTAATGTTTTTATGTATAGATACTTAAGGAAACTGATTAATTGTTTCTTGGAATTCCAATTATCCTTACGTCTAGCCTCTTAGATCAATTTTTTAGGGTTCAAGTGATAGTCTAGAAACATTCTTTATGGTGTTCCCTATTTGTGGTTCAAAGCCCATCATCCCTCCTCCACCACCATCTACATCTCTCTCTCTCTCTCTCTCTCTCTCTCTCTATATATATATATAGAGAGAGAGAGAGAGAGAGAGAGAGAGAGAGATCGGTTCAAGTTAAATCTAGTGTAACTCTATTGATGTTATACATCTTTTACACCATAGATCTTTAAAAGATTTAACGGTTTAAAAAACACTATTAAATATTAATTCCTTACCAACTCATTTACCTAATTGGTAGCATTTTTTCTCACTCCTTATTTATTACTTTCCACATTTTTTTATTTTTTAATGGTTGATATATGATTGTTATCCACCTCATTAAATGTCATTTTGCCATTTTTTCAAGAAACTTTTGAAGTCTTTAAGGTCACCCCACCATAGCCAAAACCTCCAATTTCAGCCTTGTAGTTCCCTAATTGAAAGGTTTTCTTATTGACACTGTTTCTTAACAAAATAAAAATAAAAAATTACAAAATGTCATCTTCAATAATCTATGGCTTGATAGGGCATTTAATTATATCACAGCTTTTGTTTTAATAGGATACCAATGACATTTTCCTAGCAAGGAGATACCAATGGTTGTTCACTCACTCACAATTGCATTATGAACCAATTTTTTTTTATTTAGCCTTTTAGCAACAATATCTGCTAGTATTTATTCATGAACTTGATTATTTGTAGTAGCGTCAACTATATAAAAACTGATCTTTCCATTTTTTTCCCTTGGATAGTTTCGGCTATTTGTTTTTGCAAAATATTACTTGGCTAGGTCTTTGTTTTTTACAATGTAAAGTGGGAACTTGCTTCTGATTTAAGATAGTAGTTCTACCAAAAGAAGAAGAAGAAGAAGAAATGGAAGCTGGAAGGTAGGAATAATTAAGGAGAGAGAAAAAAAATTGCTATTAATTAGGTAAAGGAGTTGGAAAGCAATAAAAAGTCAATTTATGTTTTTTAAACCATTAGATCTTTTAAAGATTTACGATGTAAAAATGGTGTAACTTCTATAGAGTTACACTAGATGTAACTTCTATAGAGTTACACTAGATGTAACTTGAACTCATCTCATATATATATATAGAGAGAGAGAGAGAGAGAGAGATAGGTTCAAGTTACACCTAGTGTAACTCTAAAAGAGTTACACCTTTTTTAAACATTAAACCATTGAATTTAAGTAGATCCAACGGTTAAAAAAAGACTATAATTATTACAAATATTCTGATTAGAATTTAATTAATTACTCTCATTTATTACCTTTTAAACCTATCTCTAAATCCAAAAAAAGTTTGACTTCTAACTCTCTCTCTCATTTATGTTTCTCTCTCTACGTTTTTTTCTCTCTTTCTCCTCCACCACCTCCAAAGGTTGCTGGCAAAAAAAAAAAAAAACCAAAATAGCGTACAAAGATGTTGTTGCTGGCGTACAGCCATATCCTCAAGAATATAACTGATAGTGTTATCCAGATTCTTTCTAGCCATTTGTGATAACCATAGTGTAATTTCTTGATTGTAATTATTTCAAGAATATAACTAATGGATTTTAATATGTCAATTTTGTGGCAAATCTTCACTTAAAACGGTGCTTCAAGGATAATTAGACCATATATTCTAGGTGCTATCCAGCGTATCACATCTATGTTCTGAAACCTTCTTTGGGAACATCTCAGTGTATTTTTAGAGTGGTTCTACAAAGGGCATGGCTTTTAGAACTTTGTTTATAGTGTGGATGTTGATATGTGTTGGTTCAGAGCAAAAATTCACTCCCCTAGTAGCTGTTCGTTTCTTTAACAGTGTTTGGACTACTGGCCTGTGTCAAGATCTTAAAATGATTCTCTAAGATCAGCTGCACCTTCTTCCCCTTTTTCTCTAATGACCTATGAAAATATAAATTTGGTTTCCATTCTTTATGTTATTGGACAATGCAGCATGCATTTTCTAACAAAGATTGAATTTTTGAAGATATTAATCATTTGAAAGGGATTTTTATAGATTCCATAAAATATAGTACCCTTAAGTCATGGTATTGTGCATTACGTTCCCTCAAATGTTGCATAGTTTACTATATGGGACAAAGAATTTAGTGAAGAACACAGGAGCCTCAATGCTAAACTCTTTCTAGTAACTTTACTTGCATGTATTTCATCTCATCTATTGATGCCATGCTTTTTGTTAAACTCTTTTTTATAACTAAAATCATTGAGTCTTGTTGTCTTGTTCAATTCTAATAATCTTTGTGGCATTTTTATGCAGACCTCTGATTTATTACGTCACTAGTGGCGATGGATGGCTCATCTCAAGTTATCGAACCCATTACTTCTGGGGGATTAGAATCTAACAATGTACAAAGTCATATACTAGTCTACTAGATGATAATCAGCTTTTCTTGTACTTCATCATGGGTGCTTACATTGGCCTGGATCTCAAAGGGGAGAGGCTGCAAAAGTCAGTTTTGCTATATATTGAAACTGCCAATCTACAATGGAAAATAGTAAATGAGAATAGAGAAAATATGTTATTAATTAGGTAAATAAGGTGGAAATTCTTAATCATTTAATGCTATTTTTTTAACCGTTGGATTTATTATAAATCTACGGTACAAAAAAAGAGTTACATCAGGTGTAACTTGAACCCATCTCTCTATATATATATATATATATATATATGAGATGGGTTCAAGTTACACTTGGTGTAACTTTAAGTAATGTTACCCCAGTTAATATTTTTAATTAGATACGAATTTTGACAAAATTTAGAGATAATCAAAGATCAATGGTCATATTATCAATTAATTGTTTAAATTCAAATTTCCGTAGTATAAAATAGTGCATAAAAGATGAATTTATGGATCGAATAGTAAATTATATCCGACTGATATGAAAATTGGCATGCATGTTAAGAACATGTAATTCAAGGATAGGATTCTCAAAATATGAATTCTATAACAAGTTATTGAGTAGTGTAGCATTACTTAGAATTACACCAAGTGTAACTTGAACTCATTCTTATATATATATATAATCGACTGTTCAAATTAAGAATTTCCATGTATTACTCTTTAAAGATTTTATTAGATGTATAGATGGTACTTCTAGTTTAAGAAACATGATCAACAAACCGTGATTTTTATATAATTATATCTAGACTACACCGCAATGTCATGATGGATGGATTGATCTTATTTTATTATAAAATCTAAGTAATTATGTGGTTTATGAATTTGAAGAGTTATATATTGCGGGATTTATTCATATGTTCATATGATGAAATAAAGTTTGCTTTTTTGCATTTTATTTTATTTTAGTTTCAATTGTGCGGAAGAAAGTGACGTGGATCTATGTTTTGGAGAAGAATATACTTATAAGTGTTGAATTGCATACATCTATATAGTATAAACAAAGTATATATACATGGTCAGAACGTAGTGTAATAGTTCTCACAAGGTAAAAAATTTTTATATAAAATTTATTGAAATGTATTTTCATACATATCTCACTATATGTAATACCCAACTACAAAATATATATATATATATATATATTTAATTTGTTAGTTGTTACACCACAAAAAAACTTCTAATACAAACATAATTTCAAATAGCACATATTGACTTTTAAAAATAAACAATCTAATATATAAATTCAATAATTATCTAATAAAACACATTTATATCAAATTTTCCCCTATAAAAAAAAAAACAAAAAAAGTGTTGTGTTTGCGCTTCGTGCCAAAGGCATTGTCACCTCTAAATGAGATGGATGAGTGGTGGTGGTGTGATTTATTCAACAGAATATTTGGTGCCTATAGCAAGGTTGAGTCCTTAGAGAGAATCCCCAAAGATGGAAACAGCGGATACCAACATAGCTATAAGCTAGTTGATAACAACTTGGTCTAAAGAAAAGGAGGAAAAGGTGTATTTAAATTTCGAGCTACACTTTTTTTTTTTTTAACTTTAAGCTGCACTTTATACTACTTTATGGTTATATAATAAACTTAAATTTGTTACCTTATTGGGGAGATAACAACTTGGGGACAGAGTCAAGTTAAATCTATCAAGAAAATTTAAAATTCAAAGAATATAACATATATATTACACACACACACACAAGATATGCCTATAACATAATTTAGCATATGTTATTTTCTTATATATAACAAAATATTTACATTAAATTATCCTTTAATTTATATTAACTAAAACAATTTTTTTACCTAGTCATTTGAATTGTAAAGTATGAACTATCTTTTAAATATTACCGATTATGGCTGATATTCTTTAAACATTTCAGATCAAGATTTATTTTGTTAAATAAATTTGAGATTAAAAATTTGAGTATATTAAATTATAAATAGTTTAAAAAATCATGAAGCATATAAAAATCTAATCAATTTTAAATAATTCAAATATATGTATGTATGAACCATGAACTTTCTTCATCCTCAATTACACATTGCAATCACAATTGAATATAGGTGAATATTTATAATTAAATTTTTCATGAAATTAGCCAACATAAAATATCCTAATAGAAATAATGAAATAGGCTTATAGGAGAGGAAACTTTCATAAACATCCTTACCAAACATAGGTGTCCCAATTCCCATGGAATCTCTATATGGTATTCATGAATCTCAAGTATTGTAAAATCAAGAGAGAGAAACAATTAAAAAAATTGATATTTTAATAAAATGTAGTATAAAAAAAACTAATTTGATGTGAGGAGTTCTGAAAGGTGAGTATGTAAAATAAAAAAAATGTTGATTCTTATATTAAAATAGACAAATTTTTTTTACATTAGCTGATGCAAACGTCCTAAACGGTTCATTTCACATATCTTATGGATGGTAAGATTTTTTTTTTTAGAGAGAGTTTCAATTCATTGTGTCTATTTCTGATGATAACTTTTTATTATTAGACCAAAACACCAATTTGTTTTTGGTGTAGCGAGAATTGAATCTCAGATCTCTAATTCAACCATTAAAGACTATACCAATTGAGCTAACTGAAACCCATATGGATAATAAGATAGTTGCCCTAGGGCCAGCCCTAGGCCTAGGCCATTTAGGTAATCGCCTAGGGCCCCCTACTATAGAAAGGCCCCAAATTTTGGGGCATAAATTGAAATATATTTTTATAACAAATATTTTTTTTGAAATATAAGAAAAAAAATTAGTTTTACATTTTTCCTCTACTTTTGAGAAGTTCTAAAGAATTGAGTAATACTATTTTTTTTTTATAGAGTTTCAATATATGGTGTCCACTCCTGATGACAGCTCTTTATCATCAAATCAAGACACTAATCAGTTTCTAGAGATAATACAAATTTAAATATATAAGGCTTACAAATATGTGTCACTAATCACAAAAAATAAATCAGATAGGAAAGTGTTAGAAATACTATAAATTTTACTTCAAAACCTTTACAAATTGATGTGACAATTAATACGATTTATGGACGTCAACATCCTATTAAATATAATTTTAAATTACTTTTTATGATTGATATTACATCTTTATAAACCTCATGTTGTAAAACTTATAAATCCCTAACATCATTTATTCAAATACTTATTTATTATCTTCTTAAAGTGTTATTAATCATATTCATTACTACATTGTTTGTAAGTTTTTTGTAGTAAATTTTTTTTATGACTTTAGCATTTCTTCAAAAAAAGAAAAAAAAGCATATTACAAGATAAAAAGAATAGATTTTTGTTATAAAAAAATTTATATTATTAAAAGCTAGTTAAATATTATTTAAATAATAATTAAAAAAAATCCTCATTTAAATATATCCCATGAGGCCTCCAAATTTGTTCGGCCGTACTTGAGTTGCCCATAAAGCTCAAAAACAATAGAGCTGCCCACAATTATGCATGCTTCATCATATACAATAAATACTACACGTGCTTGAGAAGAAAAAAGAAAAGGTAGAATTAATTAATGTAACTTGGTTTGGGGGATTAAATAGTACCCCATTGAGTACGAACGTCAAAGTTGGTTTCAGAAGCTCCATGCCCCTATAACCTGATGAAGAAGAAGACGATGGTCCACCTCGAAGCATTAATGGTGGACTTTAATATATTGCCAACGCCTTTATGACATTCAGCATGGGAAAAGGTTCCAGACTCGGGAAAATCAATGGTCTTGTGAAATCGGTAGGAACCGTCACAATCTTCTGATGGGTTCGGATTGGGTCTATTGATGGGTCCGTTGGAATTGTGACACATATTTATTTTTGACACATATTATCATTTGATTGAGTTCAGTATATTAGAAGCATTGAACTTATTTTTGAACACATATCATCATCTGACTGGGTCCAATACATTGGAAGTACTAGACCCAAACCTCCCCCTTTTTGATATTGCAATTATGTGTTTTTGAGTAAGTATTGTATGAGATAGTTTCATACAATCCCATGAATATTCTTACACTATTATTGTTGATTGCATTATCAGCATCTTATTGTTGATTGCATAGTGAACATCGAGTAATATATGAGTAGTTTAGTCACGTGGAATAGCGTCACAAACTTCCTCTGAATCAAGGATCAAATCCATGTTAACTTGGATTGGCTAAGTGGTTTTTAAATCTTTATAACTCGTAATATTTATGAGATTCTGGGCTTGAAATTTGTTGTTAGAATTCTTCATGATAACAACATGGTGCATAAGATAAAATATTATATACATTGGATAAAATATTTAAATACTCAAAGATGTTGAATACTATCGTACCCTCGTTTGTATAAAAAAAAAAGAATCTATATTAATTAATTAATAAGAAATAGTGTATTCATAACATTTTTATAATATTTTTAACAAATCTTTAGTGGTTAGTTATTATTGTTGGAGTAAAAAAATAATTTTAATGTTAGGTTAAAATTTAAACAAATAATAACTAACCATTTATAATTTATTATGAAAATATTGTAAATATAGTCCCTCTCTTAATTAATAGTTTAACAGCGGTATGAACTCAAAAGAATGGACCCAACCCGAACCATCTCAAAAGCCCAGAGGAAAAGTTTGGAGATGAGGCTCGGCCCAAAGGATATACAATAGGTTAGGAACCCAATCCGCAAATTTATAGGCCATAAAATTTAGTAGATCTACCCACGAATACAAAGCCCCAATCCGAAACAAAAAGGTGGTTCATAACATAAACAATTGCCAAAAATAAAATTTACACCACAAATCATTCTAGTCCTTTAAATTTGACATAGGTCATTTTTTTTTTTTTTTTAGCAAATGAAATAGGTCATTTTAGTCCACTAATTTCGCCCAAAATTTATTTTAATCCTTCAAATTTTAAGTTGGTTATTCTAATCCACTAACTTTGCCTAAAATAATCATTTTAATCGTTTTAGACTTTTAAGGACTCACTTAGTCCGGTAATTTTGTCCAAAAATCACTCAAAATGACTAATGGTTTAATTCTATGCATATATGCATAATTATTTCTCCTTAACCCGTTTATGTGTTTAAACATTATCACATCCCATTTGAAAATGAATATTTTTACGTATTAAAGCTTACTTATTGAAGAGAGTGGAAGCTCAAAATGAGATGCAAAATACTAAATTAATTAATTTCATTTTTTTTCCTTTATGAAATTTAGTATGATGTTAAGATTTATGTACGGTAGTTTAGAGTTTAAAAGCAAAAAAAGTAATTTCTAGAGATTGTATTAAAGAACACTTATCAACAAACAGACGTAAGGAAAAAGGATAATTTTTTTAAATCAAAGATGGTAAAAAGGACAAAGGTTTTTTTTTTTTTTTTTTTTTGAGAATCAGGTAAAAAGGACAAAGTTTGATCATAAGATTCATCCATGAGCTCATATCTGAATTGTCTGTAACATGCTTACATGTCTGACCAATTGTTTCTTTGATAATTTTGTGTGCACGTGTATTTATTTATTTTTTTTTCAAGAGTATCGATTTTAGTTACTAGAGCATCCACAGCTGGAATGCCAATTCCATCTTATTTTACCATCTCAAAAAGCCACTTTATTATTAATATCATACTATTTTACAATACTTCCAACAACCCAACTTCTATTTTCCTATCCTACTCATTAAAATAATATATTTTCGTAATAAAATATATTTTTTATTTTTTATTTTTTTCCAATTTTTCTCTCCACATTCCGTCATCCTCCATCACCGCGCCTCCACTGCCCAGTCACCACCACCGCGCCTCCACCATGCCACCACGCCACCACTGCCCACTGCCCACCAAAAATCCCACCGGAACAACCCATATCAGAAAAAAAAAAAAAAAAAAAAAACCCAGACCTCACCGCGCCTCCACTGCCCACCGCGCCTCCACTGCCCAGTCACCACCACCGCGCCTCCACCATGCCCACCACGCCACCGGAACAAAAACCCATATCAGAAACAAAAACCCATTGGAACAAAAACCCATATCAGAAACAAAAACCCACCGGAAAGAAAACCCACCATCAACAATCCATCCGATCTTTAAAGTGATCGGACTGCCACTGCCGCCGAAACCCAACAAACCACCAATCACCACCACCACGCCACACGCCCACCGGAAAAACCAAATCTCCATATGCGCCGATCGGAACGAAACCCACGCAATCAGAACGAAACCTCCACCAAATCTCCATATGCGCCGATCGGAACCAAATCTCCACCAATCGGAACGAAACCCACGCAATCAAAACCAACCTCGCTTGAACCCGATCTGAACCCACCCAAAATCAAAACCCACCTCGCCACACCGATTGAGAGAGAGAAAGAGAGAGACGATGGAGAGAGCAAAAACCCAGATTGAGAGAGAGAGAGAGACGATGGAGAGAGCAAAATCCCGGATTGACAGAGAGAGAGAGAGACGATGGAGAGATTAAAATATGTTTTTGTGTTTTGGCATAGCGCTACAGTGCCATCTCACCTTTGAGATGGCACTGTAGCGCTATGCCAAAAAATTTTGGCAATCTGAAGTTTTACAAGTCCCATTGTTGGCTGTTTTTTGGGCTTGAATGCTAAATAGGGCTTGCATTTGGCATTTGGCAAGCCCATTGTGGATGCTCTTACTGTTTTTAAGAAAATGAAATGCAGGTAAAAAGGACAAAGTTATTCGATAAAAAGAGGGACAAAATTAACACTTTTTACGAATCTTTAAGAGAAAAGATGAAGTAGTCAAAGATAATATTATAATTTTTTCCAAAAAAAAAAACAAAAATTTAATTTCATTGTCCAAAGATATATTTGTTTTAAAAAAAAGTATATAATAATTATAAAAGAAAAAAGCACCTTTCTGTTCTTGTATCCCCCAAAGGTTCCCTTTATCACACGGAACAACATACTATTGTGCTGCTAAATTCCCAGGTACACTCACAGAGACTGAAGAGAAAGAACTAAAAAAATGGAGCTGAAAGTATATGCAGATAGGATGTCCCAGCCATCTCGTGCTGTTATTATATTCTGCAAGTAATTTTTTATATTCCTTAATCCTCAATTTTTTTTTGTTGTTGGGGTGTGATTCATTAGTGTAATGTTCAATTATTGGGACAATTGTATCATTATCTGTAGTAATTGGAATCTGGGTTGTTTTTTGTTTCTGGGAAATTAATGTTACCAGGGTTAATGGAATAAACTTTGAAGAAATCAAAGTGGACCTGTCCAGACGCCAGCAGTTGTCTGCTGAGTTCAAAGGTAAATCCATATAACTAGAGTATATGTTTATGGTAGGAATGGAACTTGCTTATCATGTTTATAGATTTCATGGGTGTGCTGTATATTAGTATTATTGAGAATTTATTATAAATGATTGTACTGCATACCCATCATTTGAAAGAAGTAGAAATTATAATGAGTTTTGGTTTTAGTTTTTTTCTTCTTCTTTATTTAGTGAGGTGGGCTAAGTTGCATACTCACTGCTATTTGTCCATTACCTGACTCTCCATTATTATGAGAAGAGGAAGGGTCATTTGATTGGTAATTTTACATACACATTCCATGATGCATGATTTGACACCTGGTGTTCAGTATCAAAGCATGCAAGTGGCCATTAAGTGAAAACATCAACAATGCTACCGTTCATTAAGAAAGTAATGACTAAAGTTTTCTCCTTTTTTCAAATGGGATTGTAGCAAGGATGTAAAGAAGTAAAGAACCGCATGCATCTATGGTCCGAGGGGAGAGGGGGGTTAGGGGGACGTGGAAGGCTTTTAGGCTTGAATCTTAAGTACATTCAGTTACAGCGTTGATTGCTTTGGATTTTTCTATAGGTGTGTTTGGTATTGCTTCCTTGATTATAGCAACAATAGTGTCACCAATATGAGCATATTGTTGATTACTAGCTCCTGTGATTTGAGTATGCAACAATTGTTAGGCCCCACTATTATCTGCTACATTTATATTGAACTAACTCCTTTTTTCCCCTTTGTATGTATTTTCAGAAATAAACCCTTTGAGGCAAGTTCCAACTATTGTTGATGGAAGATTTAAGTTGTTTGAAAGGTAATCTAAAATTGTAATCCCCTGCTTCATCATAATTTGGCCGAGTCTTTCACCAAAATGTTTTTGTCTTGAAGAATGAGAGGGAGTTTTCTTAGTTGTTGGGAAATGATTCTACAACTCAACTATCATAGGGAAGAATTCTGAAATAGATGGTTATGGAAGCATTGTAGTCATTTTCTTGTATGCTTCAGTTCCATGTCTTGTTACTACATTTTAAATGTATCTAAATCTTTATTCTTGCAGACACAATAAGATTTATATTTCTTTTGAGATATTGGCTTCGTGTAAATATGCTTTTTTGAAAATAGTGATTAGGTTCTTATAGTTTCCCCTAGTCCAAGTTCTTATTGAGGATATTTATACATAGCTGTGTGGATTTCTTTGGATGTCTAACGCTTATAGGCTGCAGATCTTTACAATATATGGTTTACAGAGTCCTGATTTTGATGATATACATATGAATATATGATGAAACTGGTATCTTAAATAGTCATGGTTTCTATCGTCAATCATTCCATTCATCCTTGTAATTTGCTTTATTTTATTCTAGTAATGTTCTGTAGTACATGCATCATGGCTTTTTAGAGGTCATATTCTAGACTAAAGTTCAGTTTGCTTATAATCTTTACAATTCTGGTACAGAATTGCTGCTGCTTGAAACATTTCTGGAAATCTAACATATGCCTGCTTCAAAAACTTTATTGAACATGTTAAAGAATTGCTTTGTTCTTTTGTCTAATTAACCCTTCCTTTTTTTTTCCCAGTCATGCAATTCTTATCTATCTCGCTTCTGCATTTCCCGGAGTTGCAGATCATTGGTAAGTACATTTGCTCCTTGAATGCAGTATATTTCTGATTATATTTATTAACATTCAAAATGTGTGGAATACCTGATATAGATGAAGGATGATAAGGTTTTGGGGGTGTGTGTGTGGGTATGGGTAGTGTAGTGTCTTGGTCTCGTTCACTACATGCTGTTTTTTGACAAAATTGAGGAAAAGAAGCCTTGTTCACCAGGAGTTCCTTGACGATTTGCATACTTTGTTGTCTCCCTCAAAATCTAAACGTGCAATTTAAATGCACACTTCATTTTATGGTATAGAAGAAGAAAACTGAACAACTTATTTAGAAAGGCATGTCTGTGTCCTAAATTTGGAAGCTAGGTGGATTCAGCACCTAGGTACTCTAATGTGTATGCTGGTGTCTACATAAACTAGTTTAAATTGTTGTTTTGTATCTATGTGCTTCTTGTTTCAGAAATGTTACTATATTATCTCAGTGGTTTGTTGTATTACACACACACACACACACACACATCCCCAGTATATACTTTCTGTAGCTAATTTTAACTTCTTTTTTTCTATTCATTCAGGTATCCAGCTGATGTTACCAGGAGAGCTAAAATTCACTCAGTGTTGGATTGGCATCACTCCAATCTACGCCGGGGTGCAGGTGCTTTCATACTAACTCCAAAAAGATGCTCTTAGTTTTTAAATAGCGAAGTATAACCTTACTTCTTTTTGGTCATATTTGCTAAAAACAATAAAGTGTTCTATGTTTCGTAGAATATGATAGGGGAGTCATGGATGACTTAACATTGATATATGAATCTTTCTAATGTTGACATGTATACTTGTATCCCCCCATATTGGCTTGACAACCATATGTTTCTGTATCCATGAAAAAGGAGAACCTATATGAAGTGACTTCACTGGAACTTAGGTGGTGCCATGGTGCGTGTGTATACATATATATCTTTGCAATTCAATGTCATTGGTATTCTGTTGTAATCAGTGGCGGAGCCAGGAATTTAGGTCAGGGGGGGCAAGATTAAAAGATAAGATTGGAAGTAAAAAATTAATCTAAAAAAATTAATCTATATTAATAACAAAATAAGTAAACAACTTTATGATAATGTAATTGTCATACATTCTAACATAAAATGTAAACTTTAATTTATTTTTTCACACCTAGCTTATTTTACTCAATTGCCCTCGACGATTTTTCATATTTTGAAACCGCTGCATGATTTCTTTACACTCAATAATCTTAAATATATCTTTCTCAATATATGTGACTAAGCAATCATTCATCCACTGATCTCTTATTCGATTGCGTAATCGATTTTTAATTCTGTTCATTACTGAAAAAGCTCTTTCAACAATAGCTGTTGCATTATATATACTTTGTTTTTCAGTGTTCTATACTAATAGTAGTACTGACTTCTATTCCGTGTAGGTGTGGCACAATTGTTATTTTTTTTATTTTTTTAATCATTATCAAGTGGGGGCCATGGTTTTATTAAATATTGTGAATTCATTGAATATAAGACTTCTACCCTAACGTGAAATAGGGCATAAAAAAATTTTGCAACTTTACCTAGTCCATCAAGTCTACTATTACTAGGAGTAGAACTGTAGAAATCTACTATTATTAGGATTCTAGGAAAGCTGAAAAGGTTCTTTCAAATCTGTCAACAAAAAAAAAAAAAAAAAAAAAAAAGGGGAAAGCTGGAAAGGTCATGTGAGGGATTTTTTTTTTTTTTTTTTGGTCTTTTGTGTAGGGGGGGGGGGGGGGGGCAAATATGGTAATTCAAGTATAAAAACATTTGAAATTTCAGGGGGGGCACCTGCCCCCCCTCCCTCCGCCCCTGGTTGTAATCCTGAAAGTTGTTTGGGAAAAAGTGACATAAATGTTAACTAGTTGTGCTGCCTATATATGACTCTTCTCATCTTTTGTCTAGAGGCAAATGTTTTTACATAGAGACATAAGGAGAGACACCCTCTTACCATGTAATAACATAAAAAAAATTTCAGTATCAGAATATTTTTTATTTTATTTTAAAATTAGAGTTTGCATTTACAATGGTTAAACTTGATTCTTGCATCTTGACTTACTATGATGTAGCCAATTTAAACCCCCTTCAAATAAGGGTTCTTGAATAGGCACAATTTTGTTATAGATGCTTCATCTTTGGCAATCTTAGTAGTGTAAGCTGTCAATATAAACCAAATTCTTCATTTGATTATCTGTAGTGTCCAAAAATGATTTTTTTTACTGACACTCCATTTGTTTTGGTGGAAAATATTTTCCTGGGTAAAATAACTATTTTTATCTATGTTTGGTTGTTACTCTGAAAATGATCCTGAACATTTTCTGCCAATTGGTTTGCACTGAAAATCATTAAATGTAGGGATGGTGGTGGTGGTGCTGATTGGTTTGCAATTGGGTTTTCTTCTTTTTCTGTCCTGTATAAGTTAGGATCTCAGAGTATATTGATGAATAAATTACTCTACCTTCCCTAGGTTAGCGACATAATGATTCCTGTTTCTGATTAATATGCTATCTTTTAAAATACACTTCTTTAGTAGTAATTTGTAGTGTGGTGGGTTTCCATAAAGAAAAGCCAATTCTTTCGAGTTCATAATTAGTTACTTTCCTTTGCAGCAGTAGATGCCACCTTAATTATCACGTTCCTTCCTATCAAAAAAGGATGATGATAATGATGCTGTGTTTTGGGAAGTAAATCTACTGATATGTAAATTAGTTTGCATTAATCAGCATCGAAACATCGGATGTTATATATTTTCTGATCATTATTTAATGTGGCGACACATATACATATTATTGGTGTTTCAATGCACTTCACCAAGATTTCTCTTTTCTGATGGTCAATTGATTTTCACTTGACTCTTCTCATTTCAGCCACATTTATGATCAACACCATACTAGGAGCTGCGCTTGGCCTTCCCATGAAACCACAAGTAGCTGCTGAAGCTGAGAAAATTTTATCCTCGTCTCTGTCAAAAATAGAGTCCATTTGGCTCAAGGGGAATGGGCGCTTCTTGCTGGGTGGCTTGCAACCATCCATAGCGGATCTCAGCCTTGTTTGTGAGATTATGCAACTAGAGGTAATTGGATGTGACTCAATGCTTTGTTGTTGTTACTAGTCGTTAAACCGGCAAAATACATATTGTGAGAGAATATTGTGGGAGAAAGGGGGTACAAAAACAAAGAGGTTCCAGGAAAATATAGACAAAAAGGTACCATTGAGAGAAACAAAATATAGCAATGATGGCACAATGACTTTATAGCGTTCCTCTTGCGTTTAAGCTCTCCTTTCAGCCAATTTGCTATAACAATTATGTGCATGAGGAAAATTATCATATTCATGCTTTTACAGTATTTGTTTCGCTATTGTTTGGCTTAACTGATATCCTTCTAATGCTTTTAATTTAGTGTGATTTAAATATAAATTCTGCTCTCCCATTTGATTTAATTTATCATAAAGAATTTCATTTTTTTATAATGACATTCATTACATTCTTGGAATATTTTTAGTGAAATTATGGAGGTACTTGTAAATTTGCACCCCAAAGCATTAAAAGTTGCAATCACCACCCCAATTATAACAAATCTTGCAAATTGAATCCAATAGTGTCCGATTTGTTGTCAAAACTAATGGTCACACGCAACTTACTTGACCCTAAAAAAAATGAATTCTCCCTTTTGCTCTTATTGTTAAATTACTAAATAACCATTACTAATTTCCCAAACAGGGCAAAATACCCAGCCACTTCTTTCTGTAATTACACAACCATTTCCCCCCAAAATCCCTAACTTTCTCAGCCCAATCAGCAACTTATTTAGCTCGGGGTGGCCTCAGACCAAGGTGGCTTTCTAGCGGCCTCCTGGTGGCACTGCAACACAGGGAGAAATTGAGACCATTGGTGTGTAGAGGACTTGACAGTTCAGTGATCGACGATGCTGCTTAAACTCAGGTCGGCGATTATGTGATACTTGGCCAAACACTAGAGATTTGGCTTAACGATAAATTTGTGGATGCTGAATGACTTTGCTTTTGCGGTGGTATTGACTAATCAGTCTTTGTGGTTGTTGCTTGTGATTAGCTATTGGTGGGGTTGTTGGAGATTGAGAAAGTTTGGGGTAATTGGTTGTGTAATTTGCAAGTTTTCAAGCTTCGCAAGCTTTGTTATAATTGAGGTGGTGATTGCGAGTTTTTGTAGTTTGCGGTGCAAAGTAAAAGTACCCGCATGTTTAAGGTGGATTTTTGTGCAATTAACCCAAATTTAAATTTAATCTACAAGTGAATGGTGTTCTTTTCTTCATTTGATTTCAATATGGTGGGATGGTAATTGGTGTTTGTTGAGAATAATGAGTGGAGAAATATAGATTAAAGAAGAACCGGTCATTCTAAGGAGATCACACACTTACAATGCTCTTAACAGACCCCAAACCAAGACGAGTTTTTAATTGGTATTAGTTGAGATAACTGGGTGGAAAAATATAAGTTAGTTTCATTTTCTCAGAGGGGGGAAAAAAAACTACTGTTGTATATTTTATCAGTTGGAATTCTTATATATGGGTGTCCATAGATTCTTGCTCTAGTCTTGGTGTAACTTGTAGTTTATTACAATTTTTTTTTATAAGGTTATCCAGGAGAAATTGTTGGATCTCATTATATTACTTATGTGTTAAATTTAGCTTTTGGATGAGAAGGATCGCAGTCGTGTGCTAGGCCCACACAAGAAAGTTCAGCAGTGGATTGAGGATACAAGAAATGCTACAAAACCTCACTTTGACGAAGCCCATAATATCCTCTACAAAGCCAAAACAAAATTTCAAGTGCAGCGGACTCTGCAAGCAAACAGTGAGAGGGAGGAGTCTAGCATAAGAAAGGCGTTGCCTTCAAAGATGTGATGACCGGGTTTCTGTTTCGTCCACTATTGTAAATTTTAGCGTTTACAATGTTGAGTGTTGTTGCAAGATTGTGTAATAAAGGTTTCTGGGCTTGACATTGTAAATGTCATTGTTGGCTGTTGCATCAGAGAAAATAAATGTGAGTTCTATTCCAGCATTCAACTATGCCTTAATTTCAACCATTAAACCATATATATAAATAGATGTTATGTATCTTAAGTTTCCGTTCTCCCTTCCCTTATTATGTGAAGTGGAAAGTCTTCACTTGGTACTTGTTATTCTAATCCATGAGCTCAACTGTTTTGGTTTTTCTAATCCAAACTTTTGGAACACAACCAAGAAAGTCTTGAATTAGACTCCCTACACAGTCACACCCAAGAAAAATATGGACAGAAAACCCCAAGGAGTTCTGAACAAAGATATTTGTGTGCCTCACTTCTTTTTCCAACTGGATCATTCTGAGCTTGCAGAAGATCACAAACTCATTGAAAATGTTTTGGATACATAGTACCCTCTCTGTAGTATCTTCATTGTGATATGGTTGCATTCCCATCCAGATGTTTCTTGCACATCAAGAATATTATATCATCTAATCTGAAATGCAACATTGCTAATGGATTTTTTAGTAGCATTTCAACAATTTCCAATCCCCCTAGTTTACAAGTCATTTAAAAAACTGGTATCTTCCAATTTTGAGTTTATGTCATGCCAGGGATGTTCGAAGTAAATGTTAAATACAAGAATGACTTAAGACCTACTACTGGTTCGCTTTTGAGATGGCGCACACTGAAATAATTTTATTTTCTAAACTACCACATACAATTGTTGCAAATAAGTCATACAATGACAAATGTGAATAGTTATCACCTTTTTTTTTTTAATTTTTTTTTTTATTAAAAACAAATACTTCTTGTTTTCTGGTTTTTCGGTGCCTTCACTAATCTTCATCTCATTCATCTTTTGGTCACTGTCACACTACTTCTGTTCAGGGTATACCAACCAAACAAGTACACTATTACAATTTTTCATCAATCAACACTGCCTAAATTTGATCCTAGGAGAACCGTAACTCCTGGATACTTATTGACAAATATGGATCAAAACCAACATTGTTGATTACTCAATTTGTATTCCATGTAAGTCCAGGTTATTCAACTTATGGGGTCTCTTGTAATACTTTAACAAGAGGGAGCTGCAAACAACACTGACAGAAGAGGCTGCCATTGCAGCTCCAGCAATCCATGGTGGTAAACGAAATCCAGTAAATGGGAACATGACCCCAGCAGCAATTGGGATACCAAGCATATTATACCCCAAAGCCCAAATGTAATTAAGACGAATACGTGAGAAGGTCTTCCTGGAAAGATCAATTGCAGTTATCACATCTTCCAAGTTGCTCTTCATGAGAACAATATCAGCTGCTTCGATAGCAATGTCTGTGCCGGCACCAATGGCCATTCCAACATCTGCAGCAACAAGTGCTGGTGAGTCATTGATGCCATCTCCTACCATTGCCACAGTGTAGCCTGCATCCTGTGAATGAGAAACGGAACTTACACGTTTTATAAGTCTTTTAAGCATACAAAAACACTAGAACTTAAGCTAGGCCAGTGACTGTGTCAAAGTGTTAGTCTTGATGACCAACAATTTAGTAAAATATATTTCAGATTTAATCAACAAAAAGATACATGGAGGTAGAGATATCATATCAGTTATGGTCTTTGTCAAGTTTATCTTTTAAGAAAACAAGATCTAGACGTGGATGAATGATCACTGGGATAAATACTATGTTGGTCCCTCCTCGGGGTATTGAACTATGGCATGTGTCCATGGTTCATTTAATCTCGAATTACGTAAAACAAGCTTTCTTCAAGTGATGTACTTTACATACCTGAAATTCCCTCACTTTCTTTGCTTTATCCTCTGGTTTGGCTTCTGCGATAACAGTTTCAATTCCAACTTCTTTGGCAATGGCATTGGCAGTTCCCCAATTATCACCTGTCACCACTATGCTTTTAATTTTCATGGACTTGAGAATGGAAATGACTTCTTGAGCACCTAGTTTAAGGGGGTCAGATATGGCCAGAACTCCGGCGATTTCCCTATCTATAGATACTAGAATCCCAGTTTGTGCCAAGCCTTCAGCTTGTGCAAGTATATCTTCAGCACTGGCTGGAATGGCAATGTTCTGGTCCAACATCAAACTCTTGTTGCCCACTATTATTTCCTTGTTTTGAACAATGGCTTTCACTCCATTGCCAGTAATAGAGATAAAGTCTTGTGCTTCTGGCCAAGCAGGGTTCTCTTTATCTTCTACAAATTTCTTGGCATATGTCACTATGGCCTTGGCTAATGGGTGTTCACTGTTCACCTAAGGCAGACATATTAAGCCAACATCATCAATGCCAGAGATACATATTATCTCTCTTGCTACAAAGGGGGACAACATTTTTCACAATTGAAAATATGGCATGTTGTGATTGAAGCAACATCTTTACCTAGGTCCACTACATGCCATGTCAGCAGTTGTGAAGAATGTTGGATCCCTAGACTTATTGCTAAAAGATATAGAATCCGCAGGGAAAAAGGTATACCTCGATTGCAGCAATGAGAACATAGAATTCTTGAAGTTCCATATTTTTCAAAAGTTGTGTGTCAACGACCACTGGTTTCCCAACCGTGAGAGTCCCTGTCTTGTCAAATATAATGCAGTTAACCTACAAGAGTAAATAGACACACATGAAGCAGATCCAAGAATGCTGGGTGGAAAACATAAAATATTTAAGGAATATAGATTAATTTCCATGAGTTACCAGAATAAGAAATTTAAGACTTACTGACGACCATGAGTAACTAGAAACAAACATAATCCAGAACATTGGTCTACTTAATTGCTAATGAGTTTTAAGTTCTTTTTCTTATTCAAGTGTTCTCAGGCGAAGTAGTTACAATATAGAAAGCATAAAAAGAGGTCAAATGTTGGAAACCTACAAGCATTTGGTTTGGTAATGGAACTTGTCTATACTTAAACCTCTCCTTTCTTGGTCTCTGTCTTCTTGGAGAATAAAGATCACAATTGCAGAATTCTAACTTGGCTGGGGAAAAGTATATGAGAAGTAATTGCAGAAGTAGTAGTTCACTAGTTCTTGTCGCTTAACCATAATCTTGAACAGCAGTATTCTTAGGACGAGTTTGAAGTTCTAATAACTTTAGATTCAAGGAATCAAGTTGATACTGATAGGAAGAAGTAGGATTAAGTTTTCAATATTTAGTAATGTGGATAGAGACCAACATTTTCAATTTTTATATTAAGTAGCATATTCTGAGATGAATTCCACAATATTACCTTATGTGCACTTTCTAAAGCTTGGCCACCTTTAATTAGTACCCCTTGAGATGCACCAACTCCAGTACCAACCATAACAGCAGTTGGGGTTGCTAGGCCTAGAGCACAAGGGCATGCTATGACCATGACAGAGATCCCAAACTGAAGTGCAAGCTCAAAGCTACTCATGGAAGATGGTATCCAAGATTTTGGGTAGCTGTGGAACCTTCCCGCCAAAAACCAGGCAAGCCAAGTTGAAAATGAAAGCATAATGACCTGCAAAAGAATGCTATTTGATAACAAATGCCTCCACAAACAAACTAATAATAGGTAAAAACTTTATCAAAAGGTATCCAGAAAGAGGATAAAGCATTGGTAATACATACCAGAGGCACAAAGTATTTAGAAATGTGGTCAGCGAACTTCTGGACTGGAGCTTTAGCCATTTGTGCTGATTCAACAAGTTGAACAATCTGGGAAAGGGCACTGTCTGATCCTACTCTAGTTGCTCTGATGCACAACACCCCATTCTCATTCACAGTTCCTCCAATCACAGTGTCTCCCTTCCTTTTTGACATTGGCCGTGCTTCTCCTGTTATCATGCTCTCATTTACATGGCTTTCCCCCCACAAAACATAACCATCTGAAGCTACTTTGGCACCAGGGATAATCTTAATCACATCGTTTTTTTGTATTAACCGGCTATCAATTTCTTGTTCACTTATCACATTTCCTTCATCATCCAGAGTTAACAATACAGCTGTTTCAGGCGCCAAGTCCATAAGCTTGGCAATAGCTTCTGATGTCTTTCCCTTAGCCAAAACCTCTAAATACTTCCCAAGTAGAATAAATGAAATAAGCATTGAGCTAGTCTCAAAGAAATCTGTACCCTTGAAATCTTTAGAGTAAGCAGCCCTTAACACTGAGTAGACAGAATAAAAGTAGGCTGAATTTGTTCCCAAGGCGATCAAAACATCCATATTAGCAGAACCATGGCGCAGAGCTTTATAGGCTCCTGTGTAGAATCTCCTGCCTATGATGAACTGTACTGGAGTAGAGAGCTCCCACCTCAACATCATACCAACAGTCATCATGTTGACTAGTTTTATATCTAATACCATCTTAATTCCAGGAATATACATGAAAACCATGGATGTTAAAAACACGGGAATCGTAAAAACCAAACTCCATACAAAGAATTTATAATATTGCTTAATTTCCTGCTGTCTACCAGTTTCTTCTCCTTCTCTAGGATATATTGTTGCCTTAAAATGTCCACTCCCAATTGACTCAATGACACTGATAATGGTTCTGGGTCCTGCCATATCTGGTTCATAAGAAATGGAAACTTTGCTGAGTTCAGGATATATTTCTACTTCTTGAACCCCTGGAAGCACCTGGAGAGACTTTTCAATCATAATCAAGGAATGATCAGAGTTTACACCATCAACTTTGAGTTCTATCTTGTTGATATTATCCCCACTACTAATAAGTGTGCCCTCAAATCCAGTTTCTTCTATGACTTGCAATAGTTGACTGTAGCTCACAAACTTTGGATTATAATGAACTTCTGCCTTTTCAGTTGCTAAGGCTACTTGGGCATTTTGCACACCTGAAATTGCTCGCAGAGCTGATTCTATAGTGGAGGAACAGGAAGTACAAGTCATTCCACTTATGCGTATTTTGCATACTTGTGTGGATTTCTCTTTTGTGTCTTCTTTGATCAATGTGGCTTGAAATCCAACTTTGTCAATAGTCTCTCGTATTCTTTCCTCCTATAAAATGATTAAACAATATGACACTGCTAAGAATTAATTAATGCAACTTTATAATAGTCCTACTTAATGCAATTTAGCTTGCTTACTTGCAGTACAATGCATCTTTTTAAATACATTTAACCGTTTATATTAATTATATAATTATATTAAATAATATAGTTACAAATAATTTTCCAAATGTGTTAATGTTATCATGTACTATAAAAAGAGAATTATGTGGTTGAGTTAGTTGAAATAATTAAATAATTACGTATTCACTCAAGTAATATGCTCACATTCTTTATGTACCATCTTCTCAAAAAAAAAAAAAAAAAAAAAACCCCTGTGTACCATATTAATTAAAGACTGATAACTTAGTGAAACTAATTTCTCAGATGTTAATGATTTCATATACCACAAAATGACTAGTATACGCGGGTCCTTAAAAAAACTGCCTACAAAAATCCTTTTAGAAAAAATATTAGTGCACTTTAGAAAGAGGATTAACTAATCTATATATAATATATTAAAGTGTAAGTTCAGAAAATGATCCAAATTAGATTTTAATTACATTACGATTTTGTTCCAAATTTATATCTACCTAACTATCTATATATAATATAGAATGAAAATATTTGTTGACTTCTTCTAATGTTGCTCATAAGCTTTAGAAAATCCTCTTCTTGTTTTTTTTCCGTGTCATTATTCTAATATATATATATATATATATATATATATATAGGATAAAGTTTAACTACAAAATTAATTATAGTCTAAGGCTATAACCTTACTCAATATCATTAATTTTACTACATATTTCAAAAATCTAATCGTTGAATTATATATTTTTTATACTTTTAATACACATGTTAGATTTTGTACTAATCGGATATTATTTACTATATGATCTATAAGATTATATTTTATGCATAATTTCAAACTATAAAAACTTGCAATTTATACAATTTATTAATGATATGACTTTTGATCTTTAATTTTCTAGAAATTTTGCAAGCATGAAGGATATAAGAAAAAAATGTAATCTAATAGTAGATTTGTCAAAACTCACCTCCAATAAAAAAGACATTTGAGTAAGGTTGTAGTTTTAGGTTCAGTGTGGTCAATACTGTATTGGTACTGGTTGGTATGTATCGTACCAGTATGTAGACTGGTATCGAAATATTAACGTTTTGTATCGGTTTACATACCGGTCGTACTGGTCACACCGGCCGATTTCGGGCAATACCAGTTGGTACGAAATTTTTTTTTTAATATTTTTTAATATTTTTTTATTTATTTTAAGTTTTTTATTTTTTAAATTTTTGTAAAGGTAGAATGATAACTTATTTGCATTAACTTATTAGTATTATTTGTTTTCTTAGTAATGCAATAAACAATTAAGCTTTCTATTTTTAATATTGTGTATTTTTTCTTTTAATTGATGCTAAAGTTTAAAACCATGAATAATTTGTTCTGAATTAAGGTAATATTTTATGGTAAACTTTTATATTTATTATAATACACACACACACACACACACACAAACACACACATATACATATACATATACATATACATATACATATATATATATATATATATAAATATAAATATAAAAAATAATGGTAAACCCGAAACGGTACATTGGTATTGACCGGTATCGAAATATATCGTTCTACTGGTCAAACCGGTACAGCCTCCGGTACGAGAGATTGATTCCCTTGTTTAGGCTACAACTAATTCATATTTAGAAAAAAGAAGAGAAAATCATATTTTGTTGAACATTTTTGTGGGTGATTGACTATTAATAAATGGAAAATCATATTTTTCAACTCTCCTAATGTAGTCAAGAAAAAAAAAAAAATTAACATTGTATATTATCGCAATATCTCCTAATCAATATGTTAGATTATATATATATATATATATATCTGTTTTTTACAATGTTATAAACTCTTTAAGGTCTTTTGTAATTAATTCACCTTTTGATAATTGGAACTGAAATCTAAGGTAGAAAAAAACAAACATCAATACTCTTATGTCAATTCAAAATAAATCCGTGATAGTCTTTAAAAAAATAAGTCAGAGAAGTTTAATATATATATATATATATGTATATATATATCTAATTATGTTTAATCCTAAATGCATCCTTGACATTTTTTTTTCTCCCTTGAATAGTACTACTTTATTAAAGAAAACAAACACAATCACAAAAGGATGGCCCCGAAAAAGGAGGGAGGGCATTGACCTGGAATTCTTCCATCAAAAGAACAACAAGGCCCAATTGACCAAATTATGGGCCAATGATTTGGCTATTCCCTAACAAGATGATTTGTAGACCCAAAGCTGATAGAATTAAGAGCTCCTTCAATATGAGAAATAAATTAGAAGCAATTAACCAATGGGGGAGTTAGTATGTAGAAAGTAGCATGGCTTTAAAAACTACATGCATGGCTTCACCTAGTGAGGGACATGGCTTAAAACAGACCTGCTCATCTGAACTCGGAGTAGTTAGTAACTTTATGTTGTGTTTGACATTGACTTAAAAAAAACTAGTATTTTTTTTTTTTTAGTATTATTTAGTTTATTTTTACTATTATTCAGCTTATTTTTGTTACTATTTATGTGTCTCATTGTACTTTGATACTATTCATAGGTTTCACTGTACTATTTTAGCTACTTTTTAGTTTTATTTACAGTATTTTCATTAAAAAATTTTCAATTTTAATTAAATAAGCTATTTTTAAACGAACTCTTAATTGAGCTGAATCGGTTGATTATATTACATGCCAAAAACCACGCCCAAGGTTGAAATCAATTTAATCACTCAAAGTCAAACCCAGAGTAGGATCGGTATCAAATACAGAGTTTTCATTAGGATCTTCCCTTAAAAAAGAAAGAAAGAGTTAACGTAATGATTTTATATATTATGTTAACTTTGGGCAACCAAATTTAAATGTCAAGTCTGACACAGAAAAAGGAAAATGAAAGAATGATCAACCAAAGTTAAATCAGCATTGGCCCCAAGTATATAAATTAAGGTAATTGGGGCTAGTGCATAAATTGGCTAGGGAATCAACAATTTGGTCAGGGCTTTACTTTGGCCTCAATTATAAAAATGTAATATAAAGTTAATATTAACTTTATATTAACCGACTTGCCGTGTTCATCATGAAATATATGCATATTAATATGCATATATTTCATGATGAACACGGCAAGTCAGTAAACTCAATCATCTTCATCTTCAAGCAATCAAGGAAGAAAGCGACAGTTAGTTAACAGGAAAGGGAGGGCCATTTATTAGGGAGACACAAGTAGGTTACTGGTTCCGTCTTGAATTATTAAAGAAAATGATAAGGACACTGAAGATATCTCTCGTAAAAAATAGTGCTTTTTACGTACTTTTTAAAGCTCGGTCAAAATAGATTTTTACTCATTTTTTACAAACTTTCTAGTAAAATGCTGTATAACTCGATTTTTGAAACATTGAGTTATAGCGAACGTGGACTTCGAAATTTTTTTTTTGGAACTCGAGTTCTATGTAAAGTACTCGAGTTTATGGAACTCGAATTCCATGTAAAGTACTCGAGTTCATGAAACTCGAGTTCCACTTGAATTTTTTCAAAGAACTCGAGTTCCATGTAAAGTATTCGAGTTTCACAAATTTTTTTTTTTTTTAAATTTTCAGTCGCTATAACTAGATTGTCCAAAAATCGAATTTTAAATTGAAATTCGATTTTTAGAAAATTGAGTTTCAAAATAGGGGCATTTCCCTAAATAATTTCAGAAATGAGGCAACATGCTGAATATTTTTTTTTTTTTTTTTAAAAGGGCAAAAGCCCATTTTCTCCTTAAAACTTTGATTGTGAGTCCTTTAATCTTTGAGAACAATTTGAAATTTTAGAGCTCTCATATTAAAAGATTTTATTTATTTTTAGACATTGGATTCAGTTGCTTTGGGGAGCTTCAAAAGGCTACAAGACCCAAAATTTTGAAAAGAAAATGAGCCCAAATGATTCAATATATTATATTATTTTTATTAAAAAAATGAAGGGTAGTATAGAAAATTTTCCTAATTTTATGCTTCTCTACTTAACATATGTTAACGATGAAACATAAGAATCAAAATTGTTTCTCAAAAGAAAAGAACCAAAATTAATATCGTAGTTTATACCATAATCAGCCCCCTAAAAAAAAAAAAAAGGTTTATACCATAATAAGTCGTAAATCTTTTTGAATACATATTCATGCAAGGTTATTGAAAATTCATTATTATTATTATTTTTTGGCTGAGTTAGTAAATGTTCATCATGATTGTTCGATTTCCAGCTGGAAATTTTACTTAAATATTTTAATACAAATTTTCTTGAGAAGAGTTGTTATACGAATATTTTCTTGTTCGAACAAATGGAGGAAGAATCATATCAAACATACCTAAACGTATCTATAATACCTTTTTTTTTGTTAGTCTAATAAGAAAGAAATATTCATAACTTCGAACTTTTAATTAATTCGAATATTTTCATTCCTTGTCCATGCATTAGTAATTAAAATAAAAAATAAAAAATTGCAATAATAATATTGTGTCTGATATGATATGTCCCACACACAACATCAATATATTCATGACACTTGAATGACTGTCATTGGGTGTGTAAATAGTAGAATTTGGTAGCAACGTGGTCTCATCTGTTAATACGTATCTAGAGTAATTTTTTTGTTGAACTTTTTTTTTTTTTTTGATGAACTCGTATCTAGAGTAATTATAACTATCCAATTATCAAAAAAAAAAAAAAAAGTGCATTGGATACCTCAATCACCTTCATCAAAAAAGACTAATTATATTTTCTGCGAAACATTTTATGACCAAAAGAAAGAAAGAAACATATATATGCACATCAAATCATGAAAACACAAAAGTGGTTGAAAAGAAACTTACGTCGACTAAACTCGGGTAGTAAAGGACTTGTGCTCTATTGTTGAGGACATCTACGACGGCCTCATGTGTCCCAGGAAGCCCCTTGATGGCCTTCTCGACCGGAACAGCACATGTCGAGTCTGTCATTCCGGCGACTGAGAACAAGGCCTTAGCTTCAGACCCTTCCAACTCGTTTTCGCCTCTTGGGTGCTGAAGAGTTGGGGTGTACTTTGGGCTTGGAGTTAGGTTCCCAGCGCATTTGCTGCAAATGAAACTCGATATTGATAGAGGCTTGGTGGCCGTAGCAATGTGCATTTATGATATATGTGTGTGTCTCTTACTAAAAATAAAAAAAGCTAAATTCTTTTGCTATATATTATTCCTTACCCTTTAAAAAAAGTGTGCTTTTGTGCAAATTTAAAAAGAAAAAGGGGCATGGAAGAACCAGGGAATGATGAAGTTTGAGGATGGGAGGTTAGTGCTGCCTTTTTTGCATAATTGGATACGCTGTTTAATACTCCACGATGGTGGAGATCAGAACTATATATACTTTAAAAACGATCGATATGGTTGAAGTACAGTTCAGGGGTCCACCATTTCTTGAGAAAAACGCTATATGTTTAGTAGAATGAAGTATGTGTAGGTTCCCACTAAAAACCTTGCACAAAATCAATTATGAGAAACCTAACTTCTTAGGAATTGCACACTATGATCAGGAGATGAAGGATTTTCCTATTGTCTCTAGCGTGCGTAGAGTAATGACAGAATATGTGGTAGAAATATATATGTCCCACTCAAAACCATTAATCTTGGCGCACGTTTTCTTCATATATCTATATATACTATTTTACTTTTTGTTCTTTCTTGCCTCTCTTTCTTAGTCATGACTCATGAGGGTCGAAGTTCTTGGTGTTTCGAGGCCATAAGATTGAGCTCTATTCCACCTAGGAGTTACATTGATTTGAGGAAACCATAAGATATGGCTCCTAGTTGTAGAAAACCATAATATCTGCCTCTTATTTGAGGAAACCATAAGATCTGCCTCTTATTTTACACCAATAATTAATAGTAGAAAAATAGTTGTAGAAAACTAATTGATACTTTTTTTTTCCTGATAATTAGATAGTTGCAAGGGGAATTGAGAATTTGAATTCTAAATATCTTCGTTGAAAATATCAAGAGTTGCTATTTAACTAGTGAACTATCAGATTCTTGACAAAAAACAAACTGATACTTACATAGTTGACATATACACATACATACCCATACAAAAAAGCAATAATTAAGTTGACATATATCGTATATGCACCAAGTTAATTGTTTTTGACTATTCATTAAGAACAACTTGAAGTTTGACCAAATATTTTAGTTTGTTTGACCAAGTTATAGTATTAATCTTTTTATTCATCGGGCCAAGACTAGGTTTTTTTTTTTTTTTTTTTTTTTTTTTTTTGACATTCAAGACTAGGTTTACTCTACGATAAAGTTTGATAAGCATTGTACCTTCAAGGCTTGAACTATAATGTAGATGGCAACTTGGCAAGAGCTGGACAACAATTATCTTATTTGATTTATTTTTAATATCAAGTACTAAACTAGTTATATAATAACAAAAAAGGGAAAAAAAAAAAAAATCAACTATGCTTTGGAGATCAAAGATAACAGAGATATATCCAAAGTTCAAATTTCTCATCTCTAACTAGTTGTCAACACGGTGATATTTTTCTGTTGATATCCCTCACCATTCTGTTACTAATAATTAAATGGCATCACGTACAACGGTACAAGTCACAAAGATGATGACCTTCGTATTTCAAAGAAGGAAAACCGGAAAAGCAATCGAAGACAACCAAAAAAAAAAAAGATTAATTAAGTGGCTGAATGGAATGTAAAAAAGGAATTCCATTTCTATGAAACGCAACACCATAAAATATAGCAAATCTTAAGCGTGTTACAAATGGAAGCTAAACTATTAGTTATGAACAAATCAAAAAATAAAAAGAATCCGGGATTAGTGGGAAAGAGAGAGATAATTATATTATCTTTACATCCACCTTTTTGGCTAACGAGACACACACGGAGAGGTTTTACTCGAAAGAGAGATATAACTTGACACAGACTTGTCACCTACACATACAGTCTTTGTTTTAGCTTTGAGTGTGTCCTACATGTGGTTACTTGAAGCACCACGCGCTTAAATGGATGATGATGATGATGCCATATATGATATTCTACGTTACAGAAAGAATCTGTGAACCATAGGATGGTGAATCAGTTATTTTGTTGAATCCATATTCGTCAAACAATATGCTATCCTCGGTATATATACAGGATGTGTCCTGAATTTTGTGATTCTTTCGCAAATTCTATCTGTTTTCATTGATAGCTTTTAAATCTAGGAAGCATAAACACTTCACTAGGGGTGTCTTACTTGTGTCGGACATGCGTTGAACACTTGACACTTCTCATGAGACACTTCTGCAGTTAGGGGCGGAGGTACATGGCCCCCCAAAACTTTGAAATCCCTTTATAATAGTATGTTCAAATAGGCTGGGTCTTAAAATTATAATGATTGACCCTCATAAAAATTTCATAGATTTCAGTCTATGTGAGTTTGCCTATTCTTTTACCAAAGCCTAACAATTATGCCATGTGTTTTTTTTATAAATATACAAAAGTGCAGTGCATTGTGTTCTTTGCATCTAAAGTGCAATGTATTGTTACAAAAAAAAAAAAAAAAAGGTGCACTGTTTTCCTTTGTATATTTTGTGCATTGGCAACACTGCTTGAACTTATGAGTTTTTTTCTTCACAAATTTGATCTTTTCGTCGTCATTTCATATTTTCCCTAGCTAATTTTATCTTTCAATTTTAGTTTTAGATGCATTGATTTGAGTTTAGAAATAATATTATTATATGTTAAATTTGATCATTTTGTATACCATATATTTATAAATTTAACATAGGAATATATAATTCGGCTCCCCCAAGCAAAATATCCTAGCTACTCCCTTGTTTGCAATTCTGCGTGTGTGTTAGCTGTGACATTTAAAAAAAATGCAGGATATAGCTAGGACACGACAACATGAGGAAACAAACACATTTTCACAAAATAAAGAGAACATTCATACTTTGAATAATAATATTGCATTTGAAAATTAATAAATATCTTTATTCTTGATTTGTATTCTAATTTTTGAACATCCTTTAATAGTAATAAATTTGCTTTATTATCTATTATTACTTTTAATTTGATTAAAAAATAAAATATTAATTATTTCTCTTAATTTGATATATGTTTAATACTATATGAAAAATAAATGCTTAACCATGTATAAAAATATAATTAAAAAGTGGGTTCTAGTTAGCTCAATTGGTAAAGCCTCTGATGGTTGAATAAGAGATTTGAGGTTCAATCCCCACCTAAACCTTGCCTACATAAAAAACTGACTAGTGTTTTAGACTGATAATAAAAGAGCCATTATCAGGAATGGACACCATAAATATGTCCTCATTGTACCTATATCCTACTTTTTTTTAAATTACCATGTTGTTGTACCATATTTGTGTAGGTGCTTCTTAGGCTTTTATTTCTAGCCAAAAAATTTTTAACTTAACAAAGACACTTTCTAGTATTTTTAATGAAAATTTCATTATCCATAGTTTAAATTCTCCTCTCATGTTGTAAATACCTTTTCCTTCGTCAAAAGAGGGAAAGCCCCCAGCCAGATCATAAGCCCTTATACATGAACATGTCCGTTACAAGCTGAGGATCATAGCCCTTATTAAGCAATAGGAGACTTTTTTTATTTTTATTTTTATTTTTTAGGGAAAGCAATAGGAGACTTTTACCTTTAATCATACACTAATGTAAAAGTGCATCATTAGGTCACATGGAAGATCATTGGAATGTGAGAGGCTGAGAGCTAACGTTTAGGGGCCATCCATTTACTTATATTTTAATCTCTCCATATCAGTCTTCATAATTATTACTCATAAAAAATCATAATGTCAATAATTTGGACATATATAACTTCCATAAAATAGAGTATATATGACCCACAATCACCATTCGAAATTAGCCTACGTATTCCTCCTATGAGTTTCTGTTTTGATTCTTCATTTTATAAAAAAAAGAAGAAGAAGAAGAAGAAGCAAAGCGATTTAAGCCAAAAAAAAAAAAAAGTCATTTTTTTTTTTCTCCTCGTAAGGATGTCTCTAGTTTGTTTTGACTTTTGACAGCCAAAACTATAGCGTGCAAACTACGAAGCAAATTAACTGTATGTATTTTGAGCTAAGTAGGAGTAGGCAGTTAACTCGCTGATTCGCCAAATTTTACCTGATCTAATCCAATTCGTTAGGAGGGTTGGTTTTTAAGAGTTGATGGGTTTAATTGGATTGTCAAAATTTTATTTATTTTTATGGTGGGTAAGGTTGGGTGTGGTCTACAGGTTAGCAAATTCACAAATCCGCCTAATTCAATCAAACCCACCTATATTTAATATATATTTAAAAAATATATTATGTAATTTTAAAATTTACTCTTTTTTTAATCAATTGAGTTGGGATTGAGATATAATTATATGATATCCTACTAACTTTGAAGCACTAATAAAATAGTTTGTGTTGATTTTGTGTTATGTTCAGATTTATTAGGTTATAACTTATAAATTTGCTCTTGTATTGGTGTTGTTCTAATGCCCAGTTAAAAAAAAATAAAAAAGTTGTCCAACCCAATCCAGGAGGGTTGGGTTGGAACTGTTTGGATTGGACCTGTGATCATGGTTTTGAAACCCGGACCGTTCATTGAACCGTAAAAGGGAGAGGTTCAAGGTTTTTAAGGTCGAACCGAGGTTCAACCGGGGTCGAACCGTGATGACGTCATAATTAATTTAATAATTATTTAAATATAAATAAATATATTAAATTTGTAAATATTAGCAAAATTTACTAAAAATATCTTCAAAATTGAAACAAAATACATAAAATAGTACATTATAAGGTTAATAAAAAATAGTACAACATAACTAAGCATAAAAAGAAATTTTTATAATAATCCTATAAGAAAAATCATTTCAATTAACTAAAAACGACTTTTAAAATAAATTCATAAATTGCATAGGTATTATTCTTAAATAAAAAGTTAATTTAGTAATATTTAATATGTTGAGAAAGATTAAATAGAAGTTTAAAAACTATAAATCATGTAAGTTTAATATAAATTTAATAATATTGCATATTAGCTCCCAAGAAGAGCACTTGGTCCGTTGGTCAAGGCGTCAGTCTTGCTTATAAGGTGTCAGCGCTCAGGTTCTAGTCTTGACAACCGCATTTTTCTTTATTTTCTCTCATTCCTTGACCGGTTCAACCGGTCAACGGTTCGTCCGGTTTTCCCGGTTCAACCGCGGTTCGTACGGTTCTCTCATATTTCAGCATAACCGGTTCTTGAAGCTTAAAAAACCGGATTTCTGACCGGTTCTCAGTTTTCCCGGTCGGACCGCCCGGTCCGGTCCGGGTTTCAAAACAGTGCCTGTGATGGGTTGGGTTGGGTTGGTTTGGGTTTTTTTCCAACCTGACCATGGTGGTTTGGATTGAAAAAACCCCTCAACCTGATTCATGAACATCCCTTTCCGTTAAGTAATAATAAGATTGATTGAAGCTTCGAAGCAAATAAAAACAAATTGTGCTGATACAGTGATATGGGATAAGCAAGCCCAGCATAAACGTACAGGTTCAATTACATACTTGTGGCTGTCAAACATTTTGAATGAATCTGCTGTAGAGATCCTTGTTTTTGCTTTGGCTATAGCCTAATAACCATATGTTATATTGCACAGTTGCACTTCTAGCTTACGGTTCAGTATGAGCAAAAATATTAACTTGGCAGTACAGGGTGTCAATTACATTGTTCACAATACCTTTTTGGTGCCTCCTAGCCACCCTTCTTAGTTGTCAGAAGAAAATTTATATTGTTTGTGACATAGATTGATCTGAATTCTTTTGGTCTTGTTTTCCCTTAATGATAAACAGGTCTTGATTCATGTCAGCTTCTGATTTTTGTCCATTGGCGATGAGAAGTGAAAGATTGAAAGGCTTTGATGATGATTCATAGGACATTATGATTATGATGCCCGATTGTTTCTATTGCGATAGTAGAACCTTATGGTATGTTTGTTAACTGTTTTTTTTCTCTTGTTTTATATTTTTAAGAAAAGTTTTCTATTTTCTTACCCAAAAATCTTGTTTGGTAATTAAAAACAAGCTGAAAACAAAAATAGTTCTCAATTCTAAAATTACAAAGAAAATAGAAAACATGAATTTACCTGTTTTCAATTTCAAGCTCTTTAAAAACACAAAGAAAACAGCTTGAAACCCACAATTAATGAATCAACGCCTTAGTTCGAACCCCACTGGAAGCAAAACAAGGAATTTTAGCATTTTTTTTCCCTCTCTCACACGGGGACGGGTTATTTTTGCACACCACTCTGTGTAGGTTAGGGGTGTCCACACAACCTGGTAACCCGTTCAACCCGCCGGACTCGCCCGAAATGGACCGGCCACCACCCGAACTGATCAACCCGATAGTCGCCGGCGGGTGGCCACCCACAGAACCCGATCCTTTCGGGTCAGCTGGCGGGTTTCCTCCCCAAAAACCCGAGCCACTCGATTTGACCATAAACTCAACAAAATCCGGCGAGATCCAAAGGTTTTCTGACAAAGAGCCTCTTGAAATCTGCTGCAATCCACCAGATCACGTGTTATTTTTTATTTTTCGACAAAGAACAATATGAAATCCACTAGATCTGTCGAGATCTAGTTCGAATTCGGCCAAATATCGGCAAGATCTTGATCGATCCGACGAAATATCGGCACCGGCTTCAAAACCCGAAACCGACCGACAACTTACCTGAAATCGACAGACCCGAACTCGATGATCTGACCATCCAAAACGAGTCGGTTTCAGTTTTGATTTTCTACCACCCAAAATATTCGGGTCGGGTTCGGGTCGGACACAAACCTGACCCGGCCCGACCCGACCCGTCCTGTGGACACCCCTAGTGTAGGTTAAAAAAGAGGACCACATTTGCTCATTGGTGCCTTTAATAGGTTACAGGGGCCTCAATTTACTTTTTGGTGGCATAAATTAGCCAAATTGAGATGCGATTTGTTTGCCTTTTGGCACCAAGAATTTGCTATTGATAAATGTTTGCCTTGCTAGAAGCTCACATTGTTGCTTATGTTTTATCTAATGTGACAGTAGCTTTTGGAAGTGTTACATTTAGGCTGCATTTATTTCGGCTAAAAATGGATTTATGAAAATATTTTACACCTTGTCGTGTGTTTGGTTGCGCATGGAAATTTTGGTCAAACTGAAAACCATTTCATTGACTATAAAATTCGGCCCCCAAAACTAAAAAATGAATTACACACGCGTTTTACGTTCAAATGATTTCTGGACTCAATACCCGAAGAGAGAGAGAGAAAGAGCAAGAAAAGAGAGTGAGCTAGAAGCACACACAACCCCAGATCGCACCACCGCTCCAACCCCAAATCGTACCAATATTGTCGCACTTAGTATTGCCGAGATCGCACCCCAGATCGCATCGCCAAGATTGCGCTGCCGCCTCCGCCCTCTAGATCAAACTCTCGTCGTCTTAGTTTAGGCACCACACACGCAGACACTAGTCTGAGGTCCCCCCTCACGCCGGCAAAGCCCATCTCACCTCCAACATCTCCGATTCGTCGCTGGTGAAACACTTCTCTCAAACCCACCCTCTACAATACCAGATCCACCCAAAACTGTTCCACCCAAGACCGATCTTGTTCTTGACCCACCCAAGACCAATCTCGTTGCCGTCGCTGAAGACCAATCTCGTTGACCCGATCTCCATCTCTTTCCTGATCTATCTCTCTTTCCCTCAATCTCTCACTCTTTTTTCCTCCCTCTCTCTCAGTTTGACCGAGTTCAGCTTGTGAATGAATGGAGCTACTGGATTTTTGTTTTGTTAACTGTATATACTGAAATTTTCTATTATAAAATTTGTTTGGAAGTTGAAAAAATAACTTAGAAAATGTGAGAAACTAATAGAAAATAGCATTTTTAGAATGCAACCAAATATTTGAAAACATTTTCTAAAACAATTTTCATAATGCAGCTAAACACTTGCAAATATTTTTCTTTTCCAAAAATATTTTCACTTGAAAATATTTTACGCTCGGAAAATATTTTACATGTTGTCAAACGCAGCCTTAGTTATAACAAAATGCAGCAAACAAAGGCCTATAAATCAATTTGTGAAGGCATCATTAGATCTTAGCTGATTTTTATAAACTAACTGAATTAATTACGTCGAGAAATCTCGACTAATAACCCGTTTGAGAATTACGCAGTGCTGCCACAACAATATGGAAATGAAGCTTCATAACAATTAACAAGGTTCAGCTAGAGTAAGAGTGCTACATCAAGACTGTATATATGGTATTTCTCCGGGAACCATGTTTATGTTAGTTTTCGGAGCTTGGTCAACCCCTGATTGTAGTCAGTTATCTAATTTTCGATATCTTTCCTACTATTGTTTAACTTATTCCAAACATTGCTGTTTTCATTTGGTGTTCTTAAATTAATGTTTCTGTTGTTGCCTATCACCACCCCTTGTTATTTTGATACCACTACCATTACATTGAGTCTACTTTTCAAGTTTGACAGCCTAATTTCTATTTTCAGGACGAAGATGATATGTTCCCACAACTCCTTGGTTTATGCTGTGGGTGTAAATATTTGACTGTTGTGGAAACTGAGTTATACCTCTAAATCAGGTGACAGTCACAAACAGATGGAGGAGTTTTGCACTTGTGCTAACAACGGAAGAACACAAAGAGGTAACTTCAGTGGCTGAAGAACTGCAGAAATATTGTGTCAAATGAGCCTGTGAAATGACCTCTCATATTTGGAGGTGAAACCTATATATTTGGTCAATCTTGTCATTACTATCATCTAGTTGAAAGAACAGATTTGAAAATAAACTTGCCAACATATTGAAACATTTTTTCTTGTTTCATGCCAATGAGCTTTTGCTCAAATGGTACCTCCTCCTTGTAAAAAGGACTGGTGTAGAAGGTGAAGTTGTGGGTTGAATGTAATTGACTGAAAAAAAAAATGAGAATGCAGACACATAACGAGTAGTTGAAAAGTATCTGCAAAGGGGGACTTTTGGCCTTGAACCTTCCGCTGTGAAAGACTATTAGTTACATGGGTAATGAGTGATCATGATGTCTTGAACTTTTCAACCATTTGTGTGAACCAAGACAACAGAATTCACTTGGATTCTTTCTAGACAGTTAGTCCTCATGATTGTGCTCATTTTGGCCTAAACTACTCTTTGATTTCATGAGTGCTTAGACAATTTAGCCTTATGATTCTCATAGAAAGGACCCCCTTCACACTTAAGAATTGGTGAGAGTGTAGGGCCAGTGTAGCACGGAAGAAAATCAACAAAATGGTTTCATCAATTGGTCTTCCAAACCATCACAGCATCACTATTTGAGTTTTGAAATTAACAAGAGTACAAATAAATTTTTCCAAGAACTTTGGGCCAGTTTTTTTTTTTTTATAAGGTGCAATGATATAAAAGAAAAGTCTAAAGAGGATAGTCTCTCTTACAAACGGACATGATGACTTCAGAGACACTATTCATATTGAAACATAACAAAGGACTGGAAAGTAAAGCAAATCTAGCAGTTGTGTGAGCAGCTGCATTACAAGTTCTTTTAACCCACATAAAACTACAATTGAATATTTGACACTTCCCTATATAATTGAGGGAGATATCCTGCTCAAATTCCCTAAAAAACTTTACTCAAAAAAATAAAAATACAAACCTATTTTAGACAGTACTAAGAAAAGAAGTCGGACTTGGAGGGATTGGGATATCTACAGTTCCTTCTAGCATTAGCAGAACCTTCTTCATTGAAGGACAAAGTGATGGCTAGTCAAGAATGCACCAAAGTCCCACTTTAACCATTCTCTCCAATTGTATTTTGTCAACCTCCTTACCGCTCACTAGTTTATCTAGTTTGTGAGCCTCAAAGCAGTGGTATGCCCTTTCTTCGAGAGTAGCTTCTTCTTCAGGAAGATTCCAGTCCACACACTTTCTACAACATATAAGCTCCAACAGTAAGATTCCAAAGCTATATACATCGGCTTTGACAGTCACAAGCTGGCTCCAATGTCATTCTGGTGCAACATACCCCTTTGTCCCTCGGATGACCGTAAATGTGTTGGTTTGGTTTGGCTTTAACAACTTTGCCAATCCAAAGTCAGAGATTTTTGCACACTTATATTTATCTATGAGTATGTTTTGGGGATTTATGTCACAATGAATGATTTGTGACTCACACTCTTCATGGTGACAAAGAATTCCTCTCACTACATTCCAAGCAATTTCTATTCTTTCATCCCAGCTAGGTTGTTTTTCACATGTGAAGAGTATATATGCAAGTGATCCATTACACATGTACTCATATACCAAAAGCCTATTCTCTCCCTTATGGCAATACCCAAGTAGATGGATAAGGTTCTTGTGGTGTGTTCTCCCAATTACTTTCATTTCAGTTTGAAACTCTTTTTCCCCTTTAGCCAACACTTTTTCTAGTCTTTTGATGGCTACAAGCTTCTGACCATTCCATATTGTTCCCTTGTAAACGGTCCCAAATGATCCTCTACCTAGCTCTTGCTTGAAACCATTGGTCATTTTCTCAAGATCTGAATAAGTAAATGATCTTGGGGAAACATTCACACTCAAACCAACATTTCCACTATTAGAGAGCCCTTTATATGCGCAGACATGATTTCTATAAATTGCAATTCCAGAAATCACTGACATAATGATTCCAAATGCAGCAATTGAGATTCCTATAATCAATGACTTTTTTTCTAGTTCCATTGGCGCAATTTTATTTATGGTGGATGTATATGTAGGTACCTTGATGAATGCTATGTTTGTATCACTTGTCTTCTTCCAGAGCTCAATGGAAGCCTTTGCTTTCAACAAATTCCATCTTTGTACAAAGCGACTTGACAGTTACATTCTTCCAAACATGTTGCTTCACAATCCTCTTTCATCGATAACTGCAGAATGGGAAAGGCACTATCTTCCTAGACATTATTAGATGCCGCTTCCATGGTATATTTCATACTTCCGATTTTGCATTGGCAACTTTCTACAGTAAAATTCCTTTCACAGCCTGAACTCCAATTTCCCTGGCTAAAATGTGCAAATCTTGGAAGACATAAGAATTTAGCTTCTCCATCAACGTTAGTACAAAACTCATTGAGGCCACATAGGCCTATGGAGTCACACTTATCGTTGGAAGATGGCCATATGACTAACCAACTCCCATTCTTAACCAAATTGTGTGAGTATAGCCTGAGGATCCCATCAGCATCAATTCTCATTAGATAGAATGTATCTTTTGTTGGATATCCGCCTTGAGTCAGATTTCTTAAGTATGTGCCAGTGAAAGTGAGCAAGTAGAGACGGCCATCATCATCAAGACATAGTGACACGTTATTGCCAAATGTTAAAGAAATCCAATAAGCATATTCAGGCTTTAATTCCAATACTAATGGGTATTGCACGAGGTTTCCATCTGTTTGCATTACCAGTTGAAATATTCCTGTCGATTGGTCAGATTCTGAAACACTCGAAACCAACCTTGTTTCAGCTGAGAGATACTGACTCTGTGAGATGGTATTGGTTGGTTTGTTGAGACTTTGCCATATAATATCCTTATTTGAATAATATAGAACAAAGTTTCCCGAATTAAGTTTTGATGCCGATGTTGCACGTTCAGGAGCTTTGACAATGTCTGTCTCGTTGCCTTGTGCAGATTGTAGGATAAGTCTACCATCACTAGTGAAATTCAATGCAACATCAGCGAGAGTTGGAGGATTGTCTCGGTTAGCTGTCCAGACTACTGTCTTTTCAGGAATCCCGGCAAGAAAAACTCCTATGGCATAGCCGTTAGTTTGTTGGTAGAATCCAAAGGCATATAGACCAGAGCTTGACAACCATGAAGAATTCGTCGTAGGTGTTAAAAAGAGCCTAGGCTTACAAGGGATTCCCCTTGTTGAGCTTCTGCAGTTAAAATTGCTGAAAGAAGAAGAAAAAGCAAGGTAGTTGCCATCACCGGACAATAGCTAGTTCACTATCTTTGTTTTCCTTTCACTCTGCTTTCAAATGGAAAATGAATAATAACGTTTTTTTTTTAGGAAATAATTACAACATGCTACTAACTTCGCTTGAACCTTTTTCTCCCTAGACCCCCAACCACTTTGTACATGAGGAGAGGCTAATTCAGCTACAAGGCCTTTGGCAAAATGAATAATAACGTTTAGGAACTAATAATTCAATCCACCTCCATATATTATAGTCTTTTTTTTTTTTTTTGTTCGAATATATATAGTCTTTTTTTTTTCGTGCAAAACATGTATGATATATAGTTATTCTACCACCATATATTATATATAGTCAATAAAATAAACAATGACTTGTGTATTTGTCTCTTACAAACAATGGCTTATGTTTGTTTCTTATAAATGACTTGAATCTACTTGGAGACCAAGTATTTGCTTACCTCGTACGAATATTTTTGAGTGCCACAAAAAAGTATCAAGTTTTGGTGTTGGAAAGAGTAAAAGATTGAGTTTATTCAAAGAATCCGCACAAGAAACAGAATTATTCATTTTAAGTCTCTTTCTTAGTAAACTGAGAAGACCGTGCATGCGCACATACAAAGTCTTTCCACTAGTCTGCCAATTCACTAGTCTGCCAATGAATTATCAGTAAGGCCGGCCAGGCGAGAGTTATCTCATGTGTGAGGAGACAGTTTTATGAGATCGGCTTCTCAATAGTATATGAACAGGGGCGGCCACATAATTTGGGGCCTTAGGCGAAAAATTTATGGGGGGCTTTTAATATGTAAATATTAATTAAACAAAATTATTTAATACCAATCAAATTAAGGTTAATTTGATACATTAAATACAGAAATAATACCAACTAGACTAATGTTAAATTCATCTAGAGAATTGAATATCATAATTGAACTATAAATATTAATAAAAAGAAATAAAAATATATTGTGATTGAAAAATACACTTTGTTTTGGATATAAGAAGATGCATAGTTAAATAAAGTTGTAATCTAATTTTTAATTTTATATTTTGATTTTAAGAAAGAGAGATAGATATTATTTGGTTTGTGGTTTTGTAGGATATTAATTTACAAAAATCAAAGTCTCAAACTATCCCGAGAGATTAATCTATAATTAATGATTTAACACATTTACAACATCTTTTTGAAATATTTTAGGGTTTCAATTGAGTTAAGGTTCTATTGGTCTCGTATTTTGAGAGTCTTAATAGAAGTGAAAAAGATACGCTAATTAAAAGCACTATAAAATGTTTAAAATATAATGTGACATTGTCTCTCATTGATAAACTTCATCAATTTAACTAATGAATGTTTATCACTTTTTTGTGATTAATAATATAGCAATTTGTAAGCTAATATTAAAATTTATAGTATCTTTAATATCACTAATAAAAAAAATGTACAACCTTTAAAAAATAAATATAATTTTATAAAAATTTAGGCCTTTAAATATGAAAAGTGGGGCATTTTTTCTTAAGAAAAATTTTGTTTTTTTGGTGGGGCCTTAGGCCTAGGCCTAACTTGCCTAGGCCTTGGGCCGGCCCTGTATATGAAACCCACTTATGTTGGATTCGAGGTCTCATAAAATAATTTTTTTTACCAAACATATTACACTTAAGCCTTTGCCTAGGGTACTCCTTTAAAAAGGAAAAAAGATTAGCTCCATACTTATATGACATTTAGAGAGAAAATCCATGTGTAGTGTTAATCACATGATTTTATTTATTAAGTCATGTAACTTGATTAAATAATACACATAAATAGTCTTATAAATTATTATGTAACTAATTGCAGACCTATGCAATGTGTGAAAATAAATAATTATTTTGAATTGTAGTATAATGTATAATTTTTTCTCTCAAATTTGTTGAAGATTAAACAATTTCTATTCAATCCAAGTAGGTCTACTTCGGTCCAATTTGGTCCATTCAATCCAATTTGGTCCACTTACTCAATTTTGGTCTCCTTCAGTGCATTTTAGACTAATTGGGCCTAAAGTTCATTCTTTTTGTAGGTTTTCTTTACAAGTTTAGCTCAAAATTTTATTTTTTTCTTAATTTTTGGGTTGGAAAGTATGAAATTTTATTATATTTGGGCTAAACTCTTTAGTCTTGAGTTAAAAAATACAAACAAAATAGATGTTAGAAATTAGAAATATGAGCCCTAAAAATTCAATAAAAATGATAAATATTCAAAAGTCTTATTTTGTCCATTCTGTTCTCTTTGGTCCATACGGTTATAATCAGTCCATTTGGTCCTATTTAGTCAATTCTGTCCACTAAAGTTCTATTCGGTGCACTTCATTTTATTCGGTCTCATGTGGTCCATTTCATCCATATTGGTTCAATTCTGTCTATGTTGGTCCTATTTAGTTCACATTAGTCCAATTCAGTCCATATTGTCTACTTTGGTTTTAATTGTCATATTTGATCCATTTTGTCTATTTTGGTCCACTTTAGCTATATTCGGGCCATTTAGTACACTTTGGTTCTATTCGGTCTGTTTTGTCCACTTTGGTTCCATTCAGTTCACATTGGTTTTATTTGGTTCATTTTGTCTACTTCAGTCCTATTCAGTTCACATTGGTTCTATTCAGTCCACTTTAGTCTAATTTGGTCTTTTTCGGTCCATTTTGTCTACTTTAGTCTAATTTGGTCTTTTTCGGTCCATTTTGTCTACTTTGGTCCTAATTTGTCCCATTTTATTTGGCCTAATTTGGTCCTATTCGGTCTACTTTGGTCCTATTCGCTCCTATTCTGTCCACTCAATCCACTTTGTTCCGTTTGATCCACTTTGATATATTTTGGTGCACTTACATAATGGGAATAAAAGACATGTTTGATAGTTTAAAACAAGAGAAATGGATGAATGATATGTCTTAACAAGAATGTAGCAACAATAAATGTCACACTTTAGCTTATATATATATATATATGTTCAAATTGATAGCTCCAAATTTGGAGCCAAACTTTTTCCCAGTAAAAAAAAGTCCTCAAATCGTGATCAATGATTGATTTTTTAAAGTGAGTTATGGAGTCTCTTTTCCACCCTAAGAAGCTCCCAAAAATTGTGGGGATTAAAATCCAAAGCTAATATTATTATGAACTCAAAAATGTTCCATTCAAATAGAAATATTATGAATGTTTTTAATTATCATTGATGATCAATTTCCCTTAATAATTTGAAATTTTAATTTTTATAAGCTAGTCTCCCATAAGGTACATTGTCAACATAAATTAGTCAATCTCTCAATGGCCACACACCAAATAATATGACACACCATCAAATTTCATTTATCGGATTGACAAGATTTAATTATATTTTGTTGAATATACACGTGTGAGTGGAATTTCATATTTAATAATGACAATAGTGAGTAGTTAAAAACTTTTTATTTTTATTTTTATGAAGAGTAGCTAATAACTTGATGTAACATAGTTGGTCCAAACTCATAGACTTAGGTTTTTGAGTTAAGTGGTGTCTGTGTCCATGCCTGATGTCTTTGTGTGCTTTATTAAGAGCTCAATTGAAATCTCCCAACAAGTTCTTTCCCCAACAGTCAACACACACCCGCGTGTATATATAAAAATGTATGAAAGTGTATATATAGACATGTAATAAGGAATTAATTAAAATTTTGTATGGATCAGATTAACACCTCATACATATTTCAGGGACTAATATAGATGTTTGGCAAAACAAAAACTTAATTCTATTTTCAAATTTGACTTGAAATTGTACGTTTTGATAGTAGCTAAAGGGAGCGAGCTCGAAATCGAAGAACTGAAGAATTAAATAAACCCGTCATTAGATATTTAGATTTGATGTGGGTTCAGGTAGGAATATCCATCTTTGGCATGTTATTTTTTTTGCATCAGTTAATATAATCATTGTTTTCAATCAGAGAACCTAAGATACAAAACATAAAATTTTGGGGGAAAAAAGTAAAGCATCTAAAGTATTATACTTAAATTTTGTCCACGTGTATATCATTGCATGGAATGCCAATCAACCAATTATTCTATTTACAATTTTTCACCAATCAGCACTGCCTAAATTTATTCCAAGGAAAAACCGTAACTCCAATACGCATATTGATAAACATGGATCAAAACCATCACTGTTGATTACTCAATTTGTATTTCGTGTAAGTCCAGGTTATCCAGCTTTTGTGATCTCTTGTAATTCTTTAACAAGAGAGAGCTGCAAACAACACTGACGGAAGAGCCTGCCATTGCAGCTCCAGCAATCCATGGTGGAAAACGAAATCCAGTTAATGGGAAAAGGGTCCCAGCAGCAATTGGAATGCCAAGCAGATTATATCCCAAAGCCCAAATGTAGTTTAGATGTATGCGTGAAAAGGTCTTCCTGGAAAGATCAATTGCAGTTATTACATCCTCTAAGTTATTTTTCATGAGAACAATATCAGCTGCCTCAATGGCAATATCTGTGCCAGCACCAATGGCCATTCCAACATCTGCAGCAGCAAGTGCTGGTGAGTCATTGATGCCATCTCCTACCATTGCCATAGTGTAGCCTGAAGCCTGTGAATGAGAAAAAAGAACTTCTATGTTTTAAAGTCTTCAAGCATATGACAACACTTGGGCTTGGGGCTAGGCTATGATTGTGTCAATGATATTTAACATTTAATCTGCAAAAGGATATTAATGGAGGTAGAGGTATGGCATGTATCCATGCTTAAAACCAATCATGCACTAAGTGATGTTCTTTACGTACCTGAAAATCCTTCACTATCTTTGCTTTATCCTCTGGTTTGGCTTCTGCAATAACAGTTTCAATTCCAACTTCCTTGGCAATGGCATTGGCAGTTCCCCAATTATCACCTGTCACCAGTATGCTTCTAATTTTCATGGACTTTAGAATGGAAATGACATTTTTAGCACCTGGTTTAAGTGGGTCAGATATGGCCACAACTCCGGCGACTTCCTTATCTATACATACTAGAATCCCAGTTTGAGCCATGCCTTCAGCTTGTGCAAGCATATGTTCAGCACCCACTGGAATGGCAATGTTCTGGTCCAACATCAAACTCTTGTTGCCCACAATTATTTCCTTGTTCTCAATAATAGCTTTCACTCCATAGCCGGTAATGGAGACAAAGTCTTGTGCTTCTGGCCATACAGTTTTCTCTTCATCTTCTGTTAATTTCTTGGCGTATTCCACAAGGGCCTTGGCTAGTGGATGCTCACTATTTACCTAAGACAGACATTTCAAGCCAACATTATCAATTCCAGAGTTGCATAATATCATTTTTGCTACAAAGATAAGGTCTCTAAAAGAAAAAGGCATTCCACATGAAAAAAAAGAGGCGTACCTCAGTTGCAGCAATGAGCTTATAGAATTCTCGAAGTTCCATATTATTCAAAATTTGTGTGTTAACTACAATTGGTTTCCCAACTGTAAGAGTCCCAGTCTTGTCAAACATAATGCAGTTCACCTACAAGAATAAACAGATACAAAGGATGTAAGCCTTAGAATGATTAGTGGAAGACATACAATTTCTAAGGAATAGGAAAGATAATTTCCTCAAGTTTCTTCAAGTTAAGCAATTGGAAGTATCCTACAGAAGATTTGAAGTTCAAATAAATTCAGATAAATTCAGATTTAAGTTGATTGGCAGAATTAGTATTAAGCAATTCAATACTAAGTAATGTGGATAAAGCGCAATATCTGTCATTTTCATATATATTAGCAAATTCGAAGATGAATTTCACATTGCTACCTTATGTGTGCTTTCTAAAGCTTGACCACCTTTAATTAGTACCCCTTGTGATGCACCAACTCCAGTACCAACCATAACAGCAGTTGGGGTTGCTAGGCCTAGAGCACAAGGGCAAGCTATGACCATGACAGAGATCCCAAACTGCAGTGCAAGCTCAAAGCTACTCATGGAAGATGGTATCCAATATTTTGGGTAGCTGTGGAAACTTCCAGCCAAAAACCAGGCAAGCCAAGTTGAAAATGAAAGAATAATAACCTGCAAAAGAACGTTAATTGTTAACAAAGGCTTCCCTAAACAAAACAATAGTAAGAACAAACTTTAACCAAAAAGAAAAATCAGTAGAAGGATAGAGCATTTGTAATACATACTACAGGCACAAAATATTTGGAAATGTGGTTAGCAAACTTCTGGACTGGAGCTTTAGCCATCTGTGCTGACTCAACAAGTCGAACAATCTGTGAAAGGGAACTCTCAGATCCTACTTGAGTTGCTTTGATGTGCAACACCCCATTCTCATTCACAGTTCCTCCAATCACTTTGTCTCCGTTCCTTTTTGCCACTGCTTTTGCTTCTCCTGTTATCATGCTCTCATTTACATGGCTTTCCCCCCACAGAACATAACCATCTGCAGCAACTTTGGCCCCGGGCATAATTTTAATCACGTCATTCTTTTGTATTAACCGGCTATCAATTTCTTGTTCACTTCGCACATTTCCTTCATGGTCCAGAGTTAACAATATTGCTGTTTCGGGTGCCAAGTCCATAAGCTTGGCAATGGCCTCTGATGTCTTCCCCTTTGCCAGAACTTCTAAATACTTTCCTAATAGAATAAATGAGATAAGCATTGAGCTAGTCTCAAAGAAATCTGTACCCTTGAAATCTCTAGAGTAAGCAGACCTAAATAGTGAGTAGACAGAATAGAAGTAGGCTGAGTTTGTTCCCAAGGCAATAAGAACATCCATATTAGCAGAACCATGGCGCAAAGCTTTATAGGACCCTATGTAGAATCTCCTGCCTATGATGAATTGCACTGGAGTAGATAGCTCCCACCTCAAGAGCATACCAGCAGTCATCATGTTATATAGTTTTTTATCTAATAGAATCCTAATTCCAGGAATATACATGAAAACCATGGATGTTAAAAACACGGGAATTGTAAAAACCAAACTCCATGAAAATAATCTATAATATTGCTTAATTTCTGCCTTTCTATGAGCTTCGCTTCCCTCTCTAGGATATATTGTTGCTTTAAAATGTCCACTCCCAGTTGATTCAATGATGCTGATGAAAGTTCTTGGTCCTGCCATATCTGGTTCATAAGAAATGGAAACTTTGTAGCATTCAGGGTATATGACTATCTCTTGAACCCCTGGAATCACTTGGAGAGACTTTTCAATCATTTTTAAGGTGTGATCAGTGTCTATACCATCAACTTTAAGCTCTATCTTACTTATGTCTTCCCCAGTACTAATAATTATGGCTTCAAATCCAGTGTCCTCTATGACTTGCAATAGTGTATTGTAGCTAACAATCTTTGGATTGTGATGAACTTCTGCTTCTTCAGTTGCTAAGGCCACTTGAGCCTTTTGTACACCGAAAATTGCTTGCAGAGCTGATTCTATAGTGGAGGAGCAAGAAGTGCAAGTCATTCCATTTATGTGTATTTTGCATACCTGTGTGGATCTCTCATTTGTTTCATCTTTGATCACTGTGGCTTGAAATCCAACATTTTCTATTGTCTCACATATTGTTTCCTCCTATAAAATGATTACGAACAATGACAAAAGCTGAGAACCAAATTAATGCAACTTCAAAACAACACTCAATTACTTGAAGCAATTGTTTGCAATCCAAAATTCCCAGCTAAATGTTACTGGTGAAGAATGACTAGCATGCACATTGCTAAATTCCATGGATTATACATACTAGTCGATATACCACATAATGCATGGTGCATTTTGGAATTTCTTATAAGAAATTATCTTGACTCTGTGTACAATATTTATTATGATTATTATAATAACTAGGGAATCAAATTCAATCATATTATGGATTCAAAAAAAAAAAAAAAACAATTATATTACATGTCATTAGAGAGAAAATAAAAATAAGTAAAATTAATAAATTAGAGTGTGAATTTGTTGCTTGAGTGAATTGACAAATAATTTGTTATTGTAACTAACTTAAGTGTATCAATTATTATTTTTTACATTCTTGATGCTAGAATTTGTTTTATTTATTGCCAAAGCAATTAAATTTGAGTAAAAATGTCATCTTTCAAATCAATTATTTTTTTATATAAAAATAGCATTAAAATTTGATTTTAAATAATTAATGTACCACTTAATATAATTAAAAATATGATAATATTACATTAGGGAATTCACATATATTTAATTATTTTTCCTAATTCAAAATACACTTTTTTTTTAATATTCTTGATTGCATGCATCATTAAATTGTCTTTTTAACTTTTGATGCATCATTTTTTTTTTTGGTAATAATAATAATAATTAGTGCACGTCTACAAATAATTAGTATATGCATTTACTTCATTTGCACACATCAATAAGTTTGACATAAAGATAAACTTTGCTAAGATGGAAAACTAATTGAAGAGTGTCATCTAGTCTATAACTATAAATGTTATGCCATTTTGTAGTTGTATTTTGGTTATGCAATGTATTATAAACCCGGTTTAAAACAATAGTATTACTATTTTAGTGTGTATTCTAATAAGTATTACTGTTTATTAAAAAAAAAATGTTTATTTCACATTGGTTGTGTGTGTCTAGTATTCGTTATTTATAACTCCAATTTACAATTATAAAGATAGACTCTTTTGTAGTTGCACTTTAGTTATATAATGTATTATAAATCCAATTTAAAACACTAATATTATTATTTTTGTGTGTATTTTAATAAGTATTACTGTTTATTCAAAAAAGTCAATAAATTAAAATTATATCATATTTTATATATAAACTAGAATAGGAAGGGTATCGCATATAGAATTTTCTACTTGGATCCTCTTTCAAAATTTTTTTTTTTTTTTTAAAGTATAAAAGTAATGATTTTATAATTAAAGCAAATAAATTTGGGCCTCCAACTTAAAACAGCATGTCTGTTGTCTGATCCAGAAAAAGGAAAAGAAATAATGGTCAAAGAAACTTAAAGTTCCTAGCATAGGCCCTAATGAAGACCAGTCAAGTGAGTGATTTGTGTCGTTTCTTAGCTTGGACAGGTAAAGTAAAAACTAAAAACCTGTAGGCTATAATGCTATATCTACTTTTGTTAAAGTTTTGCATAATTTAATATGATATTTTAACAGGAAGAAGACTTAGGTTATTTAGGTACTGATTCTTAAGTTTATCTCTTAAAATTTTGTTACGTGACTTTTTTTCATAGATGAAAGTGTATTTTTTAAATTAAGTAGTCATATGACAAAATTTTAATAGAAGAACTTAAGAAACAACACCTAAAATACTGTATATAAATTTTGTCCTTTTAACCAAGGAGAACATAACAAGTCTCTCAGTCATCTTTAAGATATAAAGGAAGAAAGCAGAAGTTCATGGAAACTGGAAAGGGAAAAAAGCTGAGCCATTTTTAGTAGAGAAAGCAAATAGTTGTGTCTTGTATTATTAGGAAATTGATCATGGAGTACGTTGGAAAGCTTTATTGAGTAATTAATATAACATATAAAGACACACTTAGATCTTAACCTAATAAACATATGTCCAATTAAGTTATATTAACCACTCATTTTACTTATTATTATTCAAGGTGGGATTTCACTTACGCAAGCTTCTCTAAGTAATTAATATAACGTATATAAACACTTTAATTCAAAAGGTTTAAGCCTAATTAGCAAGTACTTAATTATGTTATATTAATCACTCATTTTTTTCATTATTATTGAATGAAGGAAGTTCACTCACACATGTATACTCAACAAAGTCTTAGACACCAAAAATGAGTCTCAAGAAAACATTAGTTTACATAACATGAAATAAAAACACAAACTTACATTGACCAAACTGGGGTAGTAAAGGACTTGTGCCCTATTATTGAGGACATCAACGACGGCCTCACGTATCCCAGGTAGCCGGTTGATGGCCTTCTCGACCGAACCGGCACACGCAGAGCATGTCATTCCTATGACTGAGAACAAGGCCTTTAAAGCCTCGGACCCCTCCCCCTCCACCTTGTTTTCTTTTTGTGACATATATAAATGCTTCTTTCTTAATTGGGTGTGCTTAATAATATATATTCCTTTGTTGCAAATGCAACTCGATCAATGCTAGACCATGACCATGAAAAAAGCAACAACAACAACAAACAGAGAAATTGAAAGTAGTTACTGCTAGAAATATAGATTAACAACTAGTTTAGAGCGAGGATATATGAGTGGTGTGGATGATATATTGGCACAAACGGACACACATTTTAATAGTCCATAGTGGTGGTGGGGGATCAGATCAAACATTTGCAGTAAAAAAGAAGAAAGAAGAGAGATGATTGAGCCCAATATCTGGGTCCTACCATTACCTGAGATTAAGATTAGTAGCATATGTGTAGGTTTCCACTAACATATAAACGAACAATAATTTAAAAGCATCTCAAAAGAACTGCATTCCCATTTGGTGCTGCAAGTGCAACTCGTTATTATAGGCTTTCCCAAAAATAAAATCAGACATTCCAAATTGAACAAGATCAAGGGATGAGAATTAATGGTGGCAGAGGACTCGTAAGCATTACTCAAACCCATTTCTTGGCGTACCTTTTTTCTTTTTTGATTTTTATTATTATTATTTTTTCTTTTGCCTTACTCTTTCTTAGTCATAAAGGTCGTTAATTGTTGTCTTATATTTAATCTCACAATGTTTGAATGATACCATAAGCCATTAGCGTCTTAGCGCTATTCCAATCAGCAGTTAAAATGATTTGAGGAGACCATATATATTTACATGCCACTTCTTTTTTCCACCAAGATCTAGTAGAAAATAAGTTTATACTATAGTTGATAGCGGCCGATAATATATATATTTCTAAGTTTTTGAGCATTCATTCTAAAAACATCTTGTAATTTCATTCTCCAAAAAAAAAAAAAACTTGTAATTTGACCCCTTTTATATATATATATATATATATATATATTTAAATGGAGGAGATATTTGAACCATGAATGTTATGATAAAAATATATATCAACAAAATTGTCATTTGATTGGTTTGACTAAATATTTTTAGGTGCTTGACTGAGTAAACTGTAAAAGTATTAAATTCTTTTATTCAAGGACAACATTCAGTAAAATTATGAGTATATCTAATATATTAAATCTTCTTCTCAGGTAATGTGAGAAGAAAATGTTGTAGTCCTCACATACGAAATTCATATTTATATGAGAGAAATGTATAGTTGTACAAAATGATTTTTAAATATTAGATTCACTCTTTTTTTCTTGTTTTGAGAAAATTAGATTCACTCTTTGTTAATGATGATAGTATCTCCCTGAATTATATTATAGATGGCGCCAAGGGTTTAATTGGAATATGGTTAGATATAGATAAGTCTATAATTCACTTTTTTTTTATAAAGCCAAATTCTAAATTAATTAATGACCAAAATACTATCCTTCTGGTTAACTTTGTTGAGCAAGGGATGAATTTAGTGGCTGAGGTTAGCTTTGGTGAAATTAGTGGGGGTTTGAAGTTGTGCGTACGGAGATTGTATGTGTAAGTGGAAGTTGCGTCAATGTGTACACATAGACGCAACTTCCACATGATGTGTATAGAAAATGATTTGGGGATTGGATTTTGTGGGTTGTAATATGTAATTTGGGTATTGATAGAAAAGAGTAAAGATATAATATTTCAATGAAACAAAGAAAAAATTGAGAGTTTAGAGCATTCGCATTGAGTATCACAATTCGTTTATTTTTCAAATTTGGGTGAGGAAAGGTTCCTTTTCGTCTCCTACAAGCTAACTTGTGCCCTAGAAAAATTTTGATTTGCTACAGTAACCCAACACCATTTTTGAGTACTGTAGCAAATCTAAATCCTTTCTCAGCAATTTTTTATTCCGCTCATGTTGCCGCCACCTCCTCCCTGTCCCTCCCTCCATCGCCACATCCTCCCTGTCCCTCCGTCCGTCGCCACATTCCCAGTTTCATGCATATCGCCACAGTTGGGTTTCGTTTTTCTCACGAGATCTGTTTGATTTTAATTTTTTGGTTGGTTTGGATTGTATTATTGACAAAGGTTGGGTTTGTATTTAAATTTTAAAACAGGTTAGTATTTAAGATAGGAAAAGGGATTTTTAGCTAAAATTTAACTAGAACTTATCTGAGTTCATTTTCCTAAATTAAAAAATTAAAAAAAAAAAAATTTATCTGAGTTCATTGCAAAATGCTCTTACTAAAGCGTTTCTGATGTAATAGCTAAAATAGAAAACTGACATTTTAGCTAAAATTTTAGTTAGCTTAATTGATCAATTACTCTAATAGCTTCGTATCTTAGTTTTTACTTTTTAGGGCATGTCGTTTGGTGCAATTCAATGACTATTATATGTTGGACGTGATAGCTAAATTTTGGCTAAACTTTTATAATTCAAATACTCCAATAGCTCCCTATAAACACCAAAAAAAAAAAAAAAAAACTCCAATATCTTCCATTCCTTTTCGGGTATTGTTATTTGGTGCAATTTATTAATCTCTCTTTCCCACGCTTTTATTTTTTCTGAGTTGTTTATCATTGTGCTTTTTATTTGTACCACACATCAGATTTGCAAAATCTTATAGTGCTGCAACTCCTAGAAATTGAAATCCTTTTCGTATTCCATATTTCCATCAGCCAATTCAAGTACGTTTCGAGTTTCCCTACAATAATAGGTCATTATATATATCGAAACAAACAATGACTACAAATTTCCATTAAAAAATTAACTATTTACAAATTTGTAATCAATCTGAGGATGATTTCACTTAGATAAAACTGTTTCATCTTTCTTCTATTGTCATCTTGGCCCACAATGATTGTTGTTTAAATTCATTGTATTGGGCTCTTTAGGCCTATTTCCTTTTTTCCATTGGGTTTAGGTACCAAAATGTGTTCTTACAAACATTATTATGTATTTTGGTTTGATTGCATGTTCTTTATATTTTTAACATACATATCAAATTTTGTCCCAATTAGATGTTATACACTATGTGATCTATAAATTTATTTTTTATACATAATTTTAGACTACAAAAACTTAAAATTTAAACTTTTGATTGAGACATAGCTATTAGTCTTTGATTTTCTGAAAATTTTGTAAGTATGAAGGATATAAGAAAAAAATATTAAACAATGGTCAATTTATCGAAATTCACATCCAATAAAAAGATATTAAGTGCACTTGTAACTATTGGCTACAATTAGGTTTGTAGCCAAACTTTGTCTTTGTCGAAATATATAATTATAAAATAAGGCTCAAGTGATAACTTAACGATGATGGCTTCTTTTTAATATCTTATGTCTTTGATTTGAACCATCGCCCCCCCCCCCCCCCCCCCCCCCCCCCCCCCCCCCCAAAAAAAAAATCCCTTAATATATACCTATCAAAACAGAAAGAAATTTAAACATCGAAATGGTGGTAGCAAGGACCAAAACTAGAACATAATATATATATATATATATATATATATTAGTTATTACCAATTTTAAATGTAATTGTATCACTTTAGCAGCATAATAAATATATATATTTGAATTACTTTTTTGTGATCAATAATAAATCAGCCAATAAAGATTATTTAGTAAAATTTGTATTGCATATAACATCACTTAACACAAAATGATGACAATTTCTTGATAACAGCACAACAACAATGAGTCGAATACAACAATAAGATTTCATCTTTTGGGAGGTCAAAGTATGAATAAAAATCAAGTAATCCATTAAAAAATGGTCTTCCATTTAATCACAAAGACTAGTTTTAACAATATTCATGGTTGAAAAACTCAAATATTGAAGTTGGTTTTCCCATTTTCTATAAATCAAACAAAAATCAGATTTATTATGCTGTTATATATCCAATATTCTTGTAACTAAAAAACTAGTACCAAGTAAAAAAAATTAGAAAAGCACAAACACAAACAAAACTTTTGAAACTACTCAGTTTCAGTAGCTCAACATCATGTTCAATAATATGTCTAATATTCTACAATCATGTTGTTAAGTTAAAAATAAAAATAAAGACCAAACAAATTGTTTAGATGTAACAAAAAAAAAAAAAAAAAAACTCGATGCCAGTTAAAATAAACCAAATAAATTACTTGTAAACACAAATTATTTGAATATAAAAAAGAAAAAAAGTTAAACAATTTGATAATTAATTCGACGCCAGTAATACTCAAGATTTGTTACCTAAATAGGTTTTTGTTTTAGGAGGCATCACCAGCCACATGAATGGAGTAAATCACTTTTTTTTTTTTTTTTTTGAACTTAGTTAGGTAGGCCAACTTGAAAATTCGAGTCACATGTAATTCTTTTTTTTGTTTCTTCCCTAAAATTGTAAACCACAAGATTCTTAAAAAAAAAAAATTGTAAACCATAAATATATATTAAAATTTTTAGAGGAGGCTCCCTGTGGCTGAAGATGACAGCAATGATGTAACAATGCTATCATGGAAGTAGTAGCTAGTAACACACAAAAACAATAATGTGGTGTTTATAATATAATATTGATAATGGAAATAGTAGTAATTTACGTGTTATAACTGATAACCAAAAAGTGGTAATGGTTAACTTAATTGATAAAGTTTTTGATAGTTGAATAAGAAATTTGAAATTCAATTAGTGTTTTGATCTGATAATAAAGAGTTATCGTTAAGAGCGGACGCTATAAGTTGAAACTTTCTAAAAAAAAAACCGTAGTGCTGGCATAGTCGTAAATTTCTTTATTATTCCTTTCTTAATTTCACTTTTTTTTGTTTTTTTTTTTCTTAGTCATAATTGTCCTTATGTAGTATAAATGTTTTCCATTTTGACGATTTTTTTTCCCTAAATGCAAACCGATTCAATATTTTAAGTTATCCTATTATAATCTTCTCCAATATATATATATATATATATATATATATAGTTTAAGTTATCCTACTTTGGTTAGGATGGTGTGAGTGCGTATTATTTTTTTCATTTCCATTTTCTGATAAAGAATACCTAGAAGTACTTTAATCAAACTAGCCTTATCATACATGCTCCGCGCATGCGATGAGACTTTTTTTGTAACAAAAAAAAAAAAAAATCTAAAAGTGGGAGTTAGACTCGTATTTTTACCGGATTGTTCCTTAGTTTTGTCTCTACTTAAACATAAAGGTGTAGGAGCATTTTTGAACAAAAAAAACGAGGATCTCAAACGGGAAAAACCCCTTAAATAGTAGTACTATAAATGATATATGCTTTTTTAAAAAAAAAAAAAAACTTTTTATATAAGTGGGATATGAGACATCTGCCTGCAAAATTGCTTATTTTCAAAAATTTATATGCATGGTACTTTATCAAAAGATAGCTTTTGCCGCTTTTAAATTAAATGTTTTATAAAAAGTTAGAAACTAGTTTATTTCAAAAAAAAAAAATTAAAAGTTGAATTATTTCTGTAAGGTCACAATTTGCACCCAAATCCAACGGTGTGAAGGGAACAGGCCCAAAAAGCCCAATATAATGAAATTTGTAGAGAGTGAACTTGAAATCTAGCTTCTATGGATATTGGATAATAAAAATGATGGACTGGATTCCAAATTCACATGAAACGAGTTGTTTATGTAACAGAAATTCTCCTCGGACGTATGCCGAGGACGATGTGTATTGCTTTTCTTTGTTCTAAAAATAGATTACACTTGAAGGAGATGTGTACAGTATCCTTCTCTTTCTTTTTCCCTCTGGTTTTTCTCGTCCCTCCTTTCTTTTATATTCTTCTCCTTTTTATCTTCATCGTCCACGTATAGACTAGATCACCAATGCAGGTACTTGTCCCATTCACCGCCCTCTTGAAGTCTCCCTACACTAATTGTAAGGCTGACCACCATTATTTCAGATGTCACTTCCTCATTAATGCGGCCAGAGAGTTTGGTGCAAAGCCTTTAATGCGGTGGTAGCAGCTTTTTCTAAGATATTTCTCCTTCAATTTACCTTCCTATGCCCTTGTGGAACACATTTTTATCCATGGGTTCTCCTGGAATATCATTCTTATCCCTTAGGCGTGCTATATGAATTTCACTTTGTTGAGCCGAGGAGTTGCCTCTCCTCAGGCCATTTCCATCAACTTCTCTTGTAACAGTTTGCTTGCGAGCCTTCAAGTACGTTACTGCTACCACCATTAACCCTCCTCGGACAAGTAAACACCCTTAGATCAGGCCCAAGCCCGCGAATTTGCTCTGGACCTTTAGCCCTCACAATTTCCTAAAAGGTTGAGACAAATACCAAAAAAAAAAAAAAAAAAATCATCAACAATTCCCAAGCGCACACATAATTAAACATTAAACAAAAAATTTAGGTTACATACATCTCAAAATAAAATTATCATTTTTTTAGAAGAAAATTATCACATATTTTTAAGAGTGTATTTGGATGAACTTATTTTTATGAAAAATGATATGTCTACAATATTTTCACAATAAATCATAAGTGACAGGTTGTTACTGGTTATTTTTGTTGGGGCAAAAAAGTAATCTCACTAGTAGGTTCAAATTTGAACTAATAACAACTAACCACCTATGATTTGTTGTGAAAATGTTGTGGATGTAATATTTCTCTATTTTTATTGACTTTTTTTTTTTAATAAAATACAATTACAGTTAAAACTAATTAAATATTTTTAAAAATCTTTACAAAAGCTGGTACCTAGCAATAAAAAAAAAAAAAAAATTGAGATCTTAAACTATATATTTATTTAAAGGAAAAAGTTAAGGATGCCCTTAAGTTGACATGACAAAATAGGTCAGAATTTTCTGACTTGACTCAAAAAATACCTGACTAGAACCCGATTTTTTTTACTCGAAGCAAAAATGAGTTGACCCGTGACCCGACCCGACCTGCGACCCAACCTGAACCCGAACCATTTAAAAAAAAAATTTTTGGTAAAAAAAATAATAAAATTAAGACAATATTGGTTTAATTGTTTGTTGTAAGTTTTAAGGAAACAATTGAGACATTTACATAACTATATGCAAATTAATTGAAAGATGAATGATTGAGCATTTTGTAATGAGTAAAGATTTTTAGTTATCAAATAGCAAAGTACATGCCAAGATGGTCTGGTTACAGTACAGTTAAAAACATAGATTTAAAATTGTAAACATGTGTGAAATACATTCACAAGTGTGAAAATAGTGGAGCCAAAGTATCAAATTAACATAAATTATGAATGCTTAGACCTTTTTTTTTTAACAATTTATGGCCAAAATAAACGGTTTTTTCAAAATAAATTAAGATATTTTCTAGAGTGTGTGTTACTTAACAATAATATGATATTCATAAAAAAGACCATATATAAATAAGTAAACAACCAAACTTTAATATATATTTCAAATTGAAATAGAGTGCCAACCACAATTGACAATAGATTATAAAATTAATTTTCAAGATTGTAAATTCCTTATATGTTTTTATTCTTTGTCAAATGAATTATCTAATATGTTATTTGTAATTTTGTTTTATATTTTGGGATATTGATATTGTATAGAAATAAAATTTGTGTATTTTTTTTTTACTTATCTTTGTGTTATTTTGTTTTATATAGCAATGTTAGGATTTGAATAATTTTAAAATTATTGAATAAGTATTAATAAGTGTAATTCATTCTTGATATAAGTGATGGATTAAAAGTAATGTATTTACATCAAGTAATTTGTTGCATGACTTTCTAAATGGCAAATATATGTTGTTTTCTTATAAAAAAAATAAATTCATGTGAAAAATAAGGGTCAACCCGACCCAATTTGCAACCCGATTGGCTTGAATCCATTTTTAACCCGCTTAAAATGACCTGTTTTGACCTGCAACCCGTTTGGCCCGCAACCCGTTTGACCTGCAACTCGATTGACCCGACTTGAACCCTACCCACCTCGTCCGTTTTGCCATGTTTACCCTTAAGGGATTAGTTTAAAAAACTACTTTTAGAAACCTTTTATGAAAAAAGAAAAAAAAATTGGCTTTTTTTGAAAACTTTTATATTTCCCATGAAAGTGACATTAAAATTTTTTGAAATGATTCATCAATAAATGCTCTAAAGGCATCCCTTAACAGGACCCTTTTTTAGATAATAAGATTTGAGTGATAATGATAATAATATGCTATTTGGTCTTATAAAAAGATTTTGTGAACAATAATGGCAAATCTATGATCTTGTTGTTGATTTCACAATTTAAATAAATGGAGTAGGACAAGGAGAGGTGTAGACATTAAAATTTTATGATGTATTCACAACCATTCGATTTTCATGATAAAATATTTGTGATCAAATTAATCTCCAATTGATGATGTAGACGATCAGCAAATAAAATCAAGCCATGTGGCAACATCAAATAAGAAAGCCATATGGCAACGTCAGAAGAAAAGGCCTATATGGAAAGTTCTTATTAAATGAAAGACCAAATTAGATTCATAATTAACTCTCAATAAATGCTGAAAGAAAATTATAATTTAAATACTATTTAGTTGCTTATAAATAGAGGGAAATTATTGAATACTCCGAGAGAACCATAAATGCGTGCCCCCCCTTCTCACATGAATTATGGGTCCCATATAAATTTAATTAGTGGGACCCACAGTTATGTGAGAAGAGAGAGTACGCATTTATGGTACTCTGGGAGTATCCAATAATTACCCATATATATAGGTTTCTTATATGAGAAAAGAGACAAACACTTAGAGAGAAAACCCTACCTACAATCTGCCAAAATCGAGAGTCATCCCTAAGTTCACAATAATTCCATTGTTCATCAAGGTTTATTCCTACTTCTTCAAACCAAAGTGGGCATTCTCCTTTAATCCAGTTCGAGATTAAGCCAATGACCCTCGCATCAAATCAAGCACGTTCAACTGTTTATTCAACTTGGAGACATCAAAGTACGATTCAAGATCAAGCTTCATAGCCCCTTCGGATCGTAAAATTTCTTGGAGATCGAATTAGTGGAGTTTATTGTACTCTTTCATTGTAAAGATTCATACAAAGGATTGTACTTACACACACACACACACACACACACACACACACACACACACACACACACACACACACACACACACACACACACATATATAAATCAATACAAAATTGATTATCTGTTACACTATTTTGTGACCATGTGATTTATCTTTTATGAAAGTTGTGTGTACAAGAGGTATTGTCAAATGGCGAATCTTCGTAAGCATCATTTGGCTTCGAATCCATTTTAGTCAAGCACAGTGGAAAAACAAGTGGTATGGAATGGTACCAAAATCCATTTTGGTCAATTTAAGTTGGATGTCGTGAATTTGAGTTGTGTCTCAGATTCTCTTTATTTATGAATGATACCAGCATTAGATCCTTGGCTTTTAACAATTAGCAAATTCAAAATTTGTGATTTAAAAGAAAAAGAAAAAGAAAAATACATAGTTTAGGGTGCAAGATGTAATTTGAATTCAATATTCCATTAACTTATTTTCTATACATAATTTTAGATAACAAAAAGTTGAAATTTAAATATTTGATTGATAACATAATTATTGATCTTTGAGTTTCTAAAAATCTTGCAAGTATGAAGAGTACTATAAGAAAAAAATGTAATCTAACGATGGATTTATCAAAAATTCACATCCGATAAAAAGAAATTAGATGGAGTTATAGCCATATTGGATATGGCCAAGTTTGTAGCCAAAACTTTATCCTATTTGAAACAAGGAGTAAAATGACTCAAATACATTTTCACCCCTTGTCTAAGGAGAAGTCGCATCATGTAAGTTAAAATTAATCCTCTATAAAAAATGTAAGTTAAAATTAATCCAATAAAAAAAATGAAAATTAAGATTAATATTTAATTATCTAGTGATAGTCACAACTCAACAAAGAAAATATTAGTTAAAAAAATTACAAAATTTCAACATAACACTCCTCTTTTAAATATATTTTTTATTTATTTAAATATTCTTTCTTTATTTTTTAGAGAGAGAGAGAGAGAGTTATTATTTTAACTAGTCACTAACCCATGCAATGCACGTGAAAGTTCCAAAAATGAAATATATATGATACATCCTAAACATTTATTTATTTATTTATTTATTAATTTCAATAATGAGAAGAAAATATATGAGCTTTATTGATAATAATCCAAGTGTACAATAGAGAGGAGAAAGATGGCTTTCCTCAACCCAAGCTGAGGGCACCCTTAACTCCTTAGCGCTATTAGCCAACATGTATGCTGACTTATTACACAATCTAGGAATTGTCTTATAGGATATATGTCTTGCTTACTACAACATAAATATGTTCTAACCCATCAAAAATTTCCTTCAAGCATGATTCGCAAAAACCTGATCCATAATTTGTGATAGGAGTTTAATGCTCCCAACAGAGTGTGGCAGTCATCCATAATGGGTTTCTTTGGCATGGAATTAATTTAGTATGGACTGTAATAGGAGAATTATGCCTATCTCTAAAAATAATGCCCAAACATGTATAATTGGTGGTTTTGAAAAAAATGCCAGTGCCATGTCTATTTTGAGATGAGGAGAAACAAGAGCAGTAGTTGTTGGCTCACTTTTTTTTGGAACCTAAATACTTAATGGTGCTAAATTGACATTTTCATATTTAATAATAAAAAATAAATAAAAAACCCAAATTGTATAGAAAATATTCCTAATGTTTGACAATTGAGGGAAAAAAAGGTACATGATTAATTGCAACTGAGAAACTTTAACTTATGATTTCTTGGCTGACGTGTTCAGAAAATTGGTCAAGTCCTTTGCATTGAGATAGCATCCATGAGTTTTAGAGCAAACACCATCTAAAACCTCACTTGCAATGTTATATTAAGCAACAAAAGAAGGATTAATGGAAAAAAAAAAAAATCAAATTTGTTAATTTGATGGACCCAACCTACAAAAGCCAGCAGCCTTTCAAAAACTCATCAATATAAAAAAATTTGCACTAATGGTTGAATTTATGGACAATAATGGTTTTGGGGAATTAAGATGTGAAAGACCAGTTGAATTAATTTATCATGTAACTTAATAGGGTTCAAGGATGATAGGACCAAAGAGGGCATTATCTGTACGCTAAGAATTGGAAGTAGAATTGGCACAATTATACTAGATAGTGGATTTGATTTAAAGGCGTGCAAAATACTCGAGGTCAACCACACATCTAATTTCTATTAAAAATCTCAACTAAGTTTTACATGAAATTCACCTCATGGGATTCAACTAAATTAAAAGATGCCAAAACACCAAAAATTGTACAAAATCCTATTAAGTATATGCACATGATAGAGAGACTTTCAAAGGATGTTACAAACCCCAAGAAATAGCATGTTAGAGATGGTAAATTTTAATAAAAAAGTATGATATAGTTGGAACATTTTGAACAGTGAGTTTCATGATTTTATCTTCTCATATACTTGGTTCAATCACCAAAATATTGCCTTACGTGTGTAGGAGGGGATGCGATGTTTACCTTTATTGATAAAGGAATGATGTCAGCACCAAATCACCCAGATCTTGAAAGACAATTAAGACTCTAGTAGTAAAAATAATTTATTGGCACCATCACAATCCTCAAAAGCAGCAGTATAGAAAGAGTTTTTCTATTCCTATTCCAAAAAAGTAATCTTTAAGGTGTAGAGTCCCACTCCATGGTTAGAAACTCCATGTATAAGTTTGCTATTGGATATAACTATCAAACTATTGGTTACAAAAAAGCAATCAAACTAATGGTTGAATAGAGATAGAAATGCTTATCATTAGTTAAAGCCAAAAACAATTCCAATTATAAGATATCACATTAAGGAATCGTGAATGAAAAGAAAAGATACTAAGTGTCAAATTTAAAGATAACTATTACCAAAAAAAAAAAAAAAAAAAAAAAACAAAAAAGCTTGCAATGAAGATGTATAGAGAAAATTAAACATCTTAAGCTTCTAAAAGTGATCAACCAGAGGAGGCATCCAATTCATATTCATTTGTAGGAACAAAATGTCCTAACTATAAATGAAGCAAGGTGTAGGTGAGTGTTGTTGCAATTTTGAAATAAAAAAGGTCATAATTTCAGTTGCTCAAGTCCGCAAACAATTGAATGTTATTGTTCATGAGAGAGGGTAGATCATATTAGTTTTATGCAAGATTTTAAAAGGGGAAAATGAAAGAAAAAAAATAAAAAAAAATTCAAACAAAAGACAAAATAAAAGCACCAATTTATCTTAATTAGATTCCAACTAGAAGTCTTCCAGCATACAGTTCAAACTACATAAGTATAGGGAATTAGGACATTTTGGAAGTTGTTTAACATAGCAACAACTTGGAAATACAAAATAATTTCAACTTAATGGAAATATATGCTCACAAATGATGGAAATATTAAACCTGAGAACTTATTATTTCTAACTAATGTATATATAAATCATTGTGAAATTTGTAATTCTCATGCCTATGGTGGTTATTTTTTAAGAGATCCATTTATAGCTCATAATATCAATGGAATAAGAATAAGAAATTCTAAAAAAAATATAAATTATGCAGTAAACAAAGAAAGCACCAAATTGCCAATCAAAGTTAGTACTGGCTTTGCAATGCCTCAATTTGTACTATCTCCCCTTTGCCTTGCTCTTCCTCATTTAGCCAACAATCTCTTTTTTGTTTTCCTATATCAATTAACATATGTCAAAACAAAGAAAAGACAACAAAATTGAACTTTATATAATATCCCAGAACATTAATAGTGAAACTAAAACAAATCCAAATATTTTATTAGACTGCAAAGATGTGAAACTCAATATAGATCAAACCAAATAAAGAATTAAACAAAACCCCTTAGAAAAATCCATCTGGGCTCATAAAAGATCCTAAAACACAACAAATTTTTCTGACATACTCAAAATATGTCTTATCTACACATCATCGGGTCCAATTGTACCGTTATGGCCTATAGAATCTTGATGAGTAATGCCTCCCTAAAATCCAAAAAACCCAACTTCAATTTCTTTACAATTAAACCTGATAATAATCAAGTAATTGAATAGCTTTGAGACAAAGTATACCTATAACATGTATGTGATAGTCTTAAATCCTGTAAAAAAAAATTCACATCAGATATACCGACATAATCACACACAAGGAGTCAAGATTAATGAATGCACATAATCATTGATATCTTATGACTATGTTAATATATAGGTGTGTTCACTCATATATGCATCGGTAATTTAGTAGCACGTGTCAATTAGATGCCCATATTTATTCATTAACTCCTCTAATCAAATTAAGAAACTCATCACATAAGGCACCTATTTACAGCTTCAAATGAGAGCCCCCAAAACTTCCATGCACAAAATGAAAAGATAGGGAGAGAGGGGGTCACCTTGTCTAATACCCCTTGAATGTAAGAAAGGCTCTAAGGCTCCACCATTAAACAAAATAGAAATAGACGAAAAGGAAACACAGCTCATAATTAAGGTGATAAGCTGGTTGGGAATCTTGCAAAGGGTGAGGGTGTCCCTGATAAAACTCCACTCAAGCCTATCATAGGCTTTTTCCAAGTCAATTTTAATTGCCATGCTACCACCCCTACCCCTCTTCCTAGACATAGAATGAATAATCTCTTGCACAATAATAGCATTATCAACCCCTTTTCGACCCGGCACAAATGCTGTTTGAAGCGGAGAAAAAAGTCCAGGAAGAAGCGGTCTAAGTCTAGCCACAATGATCTTAGTGACTATTTTGTAAACTGTGTTACATAAACTGATGGGACGGTAGTGGTTGAAGGACTCAGGATTTTGACATTTGGGAATCAGAGTAATAATAGTCTGGTTAAGGTACTCCAGAACCCTCCCCGAGGCAAAAATACCCTTCATTTCCTCCCACACCGTGTCACTCACCAATAACCAAAAGCGCTGGAAGAACCCCGCATGAAGGCCGTTTGGACCAGGCGCTTTGAATGCCTTGAGAGACCATAAACTAGCAGTAATATCCTCTTTGGAAACTGGCCGAATAAGGTTTTCTGCCTCAACCTCATTAAGACAATTATTCCAACAAGGAGGATTCCAAGCAGCCCTGCAAGCATAGCTGTGACTCGAGGAAAAAATGGCTGTGTACCCTTTTCTAATATAATCCGCTATTTCTCTTTCCCCTTGGATCCAATTACCAGCACTATCTTTCAGGCATGAAATACGGTTTCTCCGTCTACGAACCAATGCCGAGGTGTGGTAAAAGCTGGTATTGCAATCCCCTTCCACCAGCCAGGTAATCTGGGATTTTATAGCCCAAAACTCCTCCTCTAACTTAGCAATCTCATGGAATTCAGCTCTCAAATCTCTCTCCAAACCCATCAGAAAATTGTTAGGATTGATTGACATGGCAGTTTGGATACCCCCAAGTCTGGCAAGAACTCTTTTCTTTCGATGAAATAAATTTCCAAACACATTTTTATTCCATATCCTAGCTTTATCCACAAAAGTTGAAACAGCAGAAGCAAGTCTAGTTGGGCTAGCCCAGGCCTCTCTAACAACCCCAGGGAAATCCGGATGGGACAACCACATTGGCTGGAAGCGAAAGGGACGCAGAAACTTGACCTCTTGACTCCTGTTCAGACACAACAAAACCGGATAATGATCAGAGTGAGCCCTTTCCAGATGCTCAACAGAAGCTTCAGGAAATAAACCATTCCAATCCGCGTTAACAAACACCCTATCAATTCTTTCTTGGATGAGGTGGGATAAAGGACGATGATTCGACCACGTGAAACGGGACCCAGAAAAACCAATGTCAATCATCCTACAAGAGTCCAGACAGTCTTGGAATCTTAAAGCCTTGTTAATGTTCACTGCTCTCCCCTCGTATTTATCTTCCCCCACCAGAACCTCATTGAAATCCCCTGCCCTTACCCAGGGAAAAGAATGCAGCTCAGACACCAACTTCAAATTATCCTAAAGAAGGCGCCTTTCTACAAATCTCGGACTGGCGTAGATGGTAGACAGCAACCAAGGAGAATTGGAATCCAAAGGGGAGACCAAAGCATGAATTTCTTGTTCTGTTGTGGCAAGCTCAGTCACACTCACCCGATAGCTATCCCAAAGCAACCACAAACCACCGGATAAACCAAAAGCATTAGCAAAAATGGCCCCATCAAAAGGCAACTTATTAGCAATCCTTTGAGCCCTATCTTCATAAGCTTTAGTCTCAGTTAGGATCAAAATAGCAGGATTATACATACGAACCAAATCAATAACATTATTATAGAAGGTGGGGTTAAGAGTTCCCCTACAGTTCCAGATAACTAAATTCATAACTACTAAAGAAGAAAAAAGAGCCAAAACAACTTAGGAGGTATTTGGGACCTCACCTCCCTCCTCACAGTGCATGTCCATAATAGGCATAGCTGCGGCCTTTAGCTGGTCATAATGGAGCTTGCCCATCGCTTCCTCATCCATCTCATCCACGGCACCTTGTCCAGATCAGAGCGCCGGGTCAATCCGCTTCAGGGGACAAGAAGAGGAACACGCGACGACATGCTCGGAGGGATTTAAGCTTTCCTAATTCACAGACTCCATCATGGGCGGCCTTGCTGAAAAAGTCCTCGGGATGCTCTCTAACACATTCTGGCTGCCGATTACTACTTTGATCTCAGCCCCTTTCAGCTGATCTTGCGTCTTACCCGAGCCGAAAAATTGCTCCTCTCCATGGGCACTAACACCGATCGAATCCATAGAGGGAACACCTGAACCCCCGGCTCTGAACTCACGAAATTCGGTACCGGAAGGGATCGAAGAACCCGGAGAGTTTATCCCTTTGCCTAGTGCCGATGCCTGAGTAAAAGGAATAGTTCTCACCTCTTTCCAAATTGAAGCTATTTTGGTGTTATCTCCCATCTCCACAGCTACACGGGTCTTTTTTTTAGTTTTCATTGACCTTGGGCCTGAACTCTTGGGCTTGCCATCTAACTTTTTGCCCCACTACATGGGCTTATTTAAAGTACTGGGCTCATTAGGATGCTTCTCTTAGTTTGGACCAGAATCCGGATTTGAAACAAAATTGCACGCTCCATCCTGGCAGACTCCATCAGCTTTCTCAGCATCCAGAGCACGCCTAGGGGAGTTAAGAGCGCTGAAAGGTGTTGGGTTTTTGTCCACCGCCCCCAAGTGTGAAAGATGACTTCTGCCTTTTGGATTATTTTTTTAGATTGCTTTTTTCGTGCAACAAGGACCCAAGGTCCGAAGGCATTTGCTGCATCATCTGACAAGTGTTGCTTGTCTTCATCTTGACTGGATCCCGTTTCACCTTCTGCTCCACCCTTTGCCGGCGGGCAAATTTTGTAATGGCAACTCTCTGCCTTGTGCCCCACACGACCACACGCAAAACATAGGGAGTTAATCCCCTTATATTGGACAGGTTGGTCAATCCCTCCCATCTTTAGGAGCTTAACAATCGGCTCATTGAAATTTACTTGAACGCAAAGCTGAGCAAACCTCCCTCGGGATTCAGTTGCCGTGTGGGCATCAATCCTTAAAACCGGCCCGATGGCTTCTCCTATCTCCTTCAATGCCACTGGTTCATAATGCTCTATCGGAAGCTCAGGGAGACGAATCCAAACCGCCACGGCAGAAAGGTTCACTTTGGATGGTTTGAAATTAGGTTCCCAGCATCTAATAGACAAATAGTGCCCTCCTACGAACCACGGTCCTTCCCTGAGGACTCTAGCATGATCCTCCTTAGATTGAAACTTGATTAAAAAAAAGTCATTCCCTAAATTAACACAATCCATTTTTCCCATAGGTTTCCACATACCGGTAATGCGAGAGTGCAAGAAATGATATCCCACTGTTTTCCCAAACACCTTGACAATTAGCGCATTCGACCATGGTGCTCTAATTCTCACTTTTGTGCTTCCAGAGAATCTCACCGCCTTCTCCTCGATCGGCAACTCCGAAAATTCATCATCCGATTCTGCCTCAGTGTCCATGCTCTGCCCAAAACTAAAAGCTTGCTCGAAAGCCCCAGGCATCTTTCCAAGCAATTTTTCCTTATACGACCTATTCCCCTCCATAGAGGAATGGGGAGAGACATACCGTGGGGAGCCTAGTCCATGATTTTCCTTAACCTTTTTCGTGCTCTGCTGGAGCTCTGCATCTTCTTCGCGTGACCGAATGGCTGACTCTTCGCTGAGCCTTCGTCTCTTTGGGCTAGGGTCCTCTCTCATAAGTATTGCTCCTCAAGGAGATTGTCTAACTCTCAGGCTCTCATGCCTTGTTCTACCACTTGGTCAGCTATCCGAAAGGGTGAATCAGTATTCCAAAAAGGAGCGAAATGGGTTGTTGGCAAGAACAGCATGCTCTCCTTCTGGTTTGATAAATGGTTGGATAAAAGGCCGCTTCGTAGTTTAATTGCCGGCCCCTTAAATAGGGGGGAAGAGCTGATTGCTTTAAAAGATGTAGCTGGTTTCTCGGGTTGGAATTGGAGTAGGTGCTCTTTCTCCTTCCCTGACAGGCTGAAATCAGAAATCAAGGCTACCCCTATCTCCTTTTATGCTTGGATTGCGGATTGTATCACTTGGTCGTCTTCTCCAAGTGGTGATTTTGAGTTGAAAGAAGCTTATAAAATTGCAAGTTGGGATGCAGTTGGTAACTTCTCTGGTTGCTTCGATGGGGGTTGGATTTGGAGGGCATCTACTATTCCAAAAATAAAGTGCTTTGTGTGGCAGTGCTTACATAATAGCATTCCGGTTAGCGCAGTCCTTGCGGCAAGAGGTATGGAAGTCTCTACGTTGTGCCATCTGTGTGGGGTAGACGCGGAGTCTATTGTCCATGTTCTTAGAGATTGCCATGTAGCCCGCACTCTTTGGACCTCCTTATCTCCCCCTATGGCTGAATCTATTTTCTTTGGGTTAAGCTCCTCAGAATGGCTTAGACAAAATTGCTGCAACTCTATCATTTCTCCTACTGTGGGTATCTAATGGGGAATCATCTTTTGTTTTGGTATTTGGAAGCTTTGGCTGAATAGGAACGGGGTGGTGTTTAGAGGTGAGAATGGGCAGCGAAATCTGAAGTCTGATGTTATTGCAAAAGCTACAGAGTTTGCCTATATTGGTATCCATGCAAATTAGTCCTCTGCTCGTAGGCAGATTGCTATTAGCTGGTGTTTCCCTCCCCTTACTTGGTTCAAACTTAACTTGGATGGTTCTTCACTTGGTAATCCGGGGAAGGCAGGTGGTGGAGGGCTAATAAGAAATGATAAGGGTGAATGGCTGAAAGGTTATGCTAGCAATGTGGGGTTCTCTACTAGCGTGGCTGCGGAGCTGTGGGCATTACATGACGGTATTAGACTTTGCATAGCTCTCAAACTTCCTGCTGTGATAATTGAACTAGATGCCAAGCTTATTGTTGATCTTCTGCAGAAAGCTGAAGGCCACCGGAACTGCATTGATGCGCTTGTAAGTGATTGTAAAACTGAGTTAGGAAATATTCCTAGAGTCCAAATTAATCATTGTTATCGCGAGGCGAATAGATGCGCTGATGTGCTTGCTAGAAGGGGAGCTTTGCTCGCCCAAGACTTTGTAATTTTCTTAGACCCCCCGGCGGAAGTGTCCTTGCTTTTGAGTCTTGATTCTGCCGGGGTGGCTTATGACCGTTTTGTTTCTGGTTAGTGTTTAATGAAAGCTGCCTTTCTACCAAAAAAAAAAAAAAAAATACAGCTTCACACAGATTACACCATATAAAACAATAACATTACAATCTCAAACATTCAATTCAAACATGTTAAAAAAAACCCCCAAATCAATTTTAAACACAGAAACAAACAATCATATATCATTACAAAAACAAATAAATAATGTATAACACACCCACAACACAAAAGAGGTAGTAACAAAATTAAAAAAAAAAAAAAAAAAACAATCAAAAGAAACAATACCATTAATCTAATTCTTACATTGAACTATTATGTAGGGCAGTCACAAGAATAGAGGTCAATAGTAACTGAGATTTAGAGTTACTTGAACTGAATCATCTAGCTTCTCACTATTAATATAGTGTGAGGAGAGGAAGAGATGAAGGAGTTAGAAAGCTGAAGGGTTGCTGTTTGAGGTTGTAACCGTGGAACACAAAGGGTTGTTGTGTTTAAATTTGAAACCGTGAAACGCAAAATTGAAACCATGAAACACGGGCTTGGGTTTGAGCTTTATAGTGGAATTAAAGCTATAAAGATTGGGCTTTATGGTGGAGAAAGGCTGTGAATTATTTTATTTTTATTAGTATTTTAAAATTTAGGAAAACTATTTTTAAATTGTAGGAGAAATTCAAGAAAAAGAATGGTAATGACATGGCTACTGATGTGGCTTAACCTAAGCGTAGCAACATTAAATGCTACGCTTCAACCTTTAGATTTATATAGATATAAATGTGGGTAAAATAAAATTATTGGGTTTTAAGATCTAGATGTTGCTATAATCAAATTTAGATGTTCCTATGGCAATATGCACAAGTTTGAATAGTTATGCATAATGGCAAATAGGGCTGATTTTGCTTTTTTATTTTTATTTTTATTTTTTTTTTATTTTATGGAAACCATTATCTATTTTTCATTTCATCTGGTTTCAAAGGATCAGATGAGAATACTCGCTTACTTAAGCCTAAGCCTTGAGCTACCATTGGCCACTTTTGAATGCATGCATCTTTGTCAAATTTAGTGCATTAGAACGCTAAACTCAAGCCAAACCTATGTACAATTGCCCTGTTAGACCTCTAGTCCAATAAATGACATACGAAATTAACACGTGCCCACCTTTAGACACAAGTTATGTCTTTGTGGCACCTAGTGCAATGGAACTCTAGACAAGCCAAACCTGTGCACAATTGCTCCATTGTGAATTCACACGTACCGTTATTTTTATGACAAAATTTTAGCTGAGAACATGTTTCCATCAAATTAATATTTTAAACTTAATTGCAAAACCTTGTGAATCATATCATTATACATGTTCTATTCTTAATATTGTGAATTAGAGTTAAATTGGAGAAACACGTGGCAATTAGCTTCTGAAATGGTACCAATTATATATATCATCTTCCAGACTGTATATGCTAGGGATTCTCATAAAAGATAATCTAACAGAAAAAAGTTAATCAGGAAAGATTACTGCATGTCTTGTTGGTTCACCTCAATGGCTTCATTGATCTTCACTGCGTAAGAGTCCATTTATTTACAGATTAACTTTAACACCAAATGTACAAGGGAGGCCATCCAACCAAATAAGGTACCTTGCTAAAATGAATTTTATTTTCTTCAACCAACACTCTTCTATTCTTCTGCATAAAAAAAATAATAAAAAAATAAAAAAACCAGCACACTCCTCTACATTTATTCCTACGAGAACTTCATTCCTACATGCATTTACACCAAACTATATCAACATCATCATCAACAATCACTCTATCTTTATTCCACGTATCTCAAGGTTGTCCAGCTTCTTGGGCCTCTTGTAATATTTCAACAGAAGAGAGCAGCAAACAACACTTACAGAAGAGGCTGCCATTGCAGCTCCTGCAATCCATGGTGGTAACCTGAATCCAGTGAATGGGAACAGAACCCCAGCAGCAATTGGGATGCCAAGCAGATTATATCCTAAAGCCCAAATATAGTTCAGCCGGATATGGAAGAAGGTTCTTCGGGAAAGGTCAATGGCAGTTATGACATCCTCCAAGTTGCTCTTCATGAGAACAATGTCTGCTGCCTCGATAGCAATGTCTGTACCAGCACCAATTGCCATTCCAACATCTGCTGCCACGAGTGCTGGCGAGTCATTTATGCCATCCCCCACCATTGCAACAATGTAGCCTGAAGCCTGTGAAAGAATCAGGAAAATATGTGTTTGAATGACTAATAAGCATTTCAGAATGAAGTGAACAACTCCTTGAAACAATGTTCTTGTATGTACCTGCAGATCCTTTACTTTCTCTGATTTCTGCTCAGGTTTGGCTTCTGCAACAACAGTTTCAATTCCAACTTCTTTGGCAATGGAATTGGCAGTTCCCCAATTATCGCCTGTCACCACGATGCTCTTAATTTTCATAGACTTCAGTATGGAAATTGCTTCTTCTGCACCTGGTTTCAGTGGATCAGATATGGCTAGAACTCCTACCACTTCCCTATCAATAGCTACTAGAATCCCAGTTTGGGCCATCCTTTCAGCTTCTGCTAGCATGTCTTCGGCATCCATCGGAATTGCAATGTTGTGGTTCAACATCAAGCTCTTGTTTCCCACAATTATTTCCTTGTTCCGGACAATGGCCTTCACCCCATGGCCAGTAATTGAAACAAAATCTCGTGCTTCTGGCCAGACAGGGTTCTCTTCATCTTCTCGGAATTTCTTGGCATACTCAACAACAGCCTTCGCTAATGGGTGCTCACTGTTCACCTGATATATGTCAAACCAACCTTATCAATAGTCATGTAATAAGAAAATATTATAGTCCACTCCACCTCTGTCAAGCTCAAATCAAATCCCTTTTGGAAAATAGTGATATGATAACTTCATATTTTTTAAAGTCAGTTTTGATAGAAGAATAACTACCTCAGTTGCAGCAGTAAGTTCTAAGAATTCTTGCAGTAACATATTTCTCAAGAGTCTTCTGTTAACGACAACAGGCTTTCCAACTGTGAGAGTTCCCGTCTTGTCAAATACAATGCAGTTTACCTGAAATACCGTTAATCAGTCCAAGACTCCAAGAGATAAAAATAAAAAAAATAAATAAAAAAATCTTAGGATGGAAACAAAATACAAAATAATGTTCACCAGTTTAATCATGCAGATAAAAATCATTAGAAACATTAATGGTAAAAATTCAACATTATTCAGGGCAAAATTTTACTTCTGATACAGTCAATTACAAGCCAAATGGAAGAAAGAGACCAAAGCAGTACATAAAAATCTTCTGGACCAACTAACGTGGATGGAGCCTGTGCTATATGAAAAAAGAAAAAAAAAAAGAGAAAGGAAGATGATTGTAAATGCAAACCTTATGTGCACTTTCTAATGCTTTACCCCCTTTGATAAGTACACCTTCAGATGCACCAACTCCAGTGCCAACCATAACAGCAGTGGGTGTTGCTAGACCTAGAGCACAAGGGCAGGCTATGACCATGACTGATATCCCAAACTGGAGTGCAAGCTCAAAGCTGTCCAGGGAAGATGGAATCCAAAATTTTGGGTACCAATGGAACTTTCCGGCTAAAAACCAGGCAAGCCAAGTTGAAAATGAAAGTATAATGACCTGTGGAAAAAGATATCCATTCACAAAGAAGAGCCTCCATAATTTCATATTGACAACTTTAATTGAACACCCTACAACATGATCCAGGAAAGATGTAGATCAGTATATACTTACCAGGGGCACAAAGAATTTAGAAATGCGATCGGCAAACTTCTGAACAGGAGCTTTAGCCAACTGGGCCGACTCAACAAGTCGAACAATCTGTGAAAGAGCACTTTCTGATCCTACTCTTGTTGCTTTTATGTGCAACACACCATTCTCATTCACAGTGCCTCCAATCACTGTGTCACCCTTCCTTTTTGCAACTGGCCGTGCTTCTCCTGTTATCATACTCTCATTTACGTGGCTTTGACCCCAGATGACAAAACCATCTGAAGCTACTTTCGCCCCAGGAATAATTTTAATTACATCATTCTTTTGTATCAACCGACTGTCAATTTCTTCTTCATTCACAACTTTTCCTTCACTATCCAAGGTTAACAATGTTGCTGTCTCAGGTGCCAAGTCCATAAGTTTGGCAATGGCTGCTGATGTCTTTCCCTTAGCCAAAACCTCTAAGTACTTCCCAAGTAGAATAAATGAGATAAGCATTGCACTAGTCTCAAAGAAATCAGTACCCTTGAAATCTTTAGAGGTAGCAGCTCTCAACACAGAGTAGACAGAAAAGAAGTAGGCTGCATTTGTTCCTAAAGCAATCAAAACATCCATATTAGCAGAACCATGGCGAAGTGCTTTGTAGGCCCCAATGTAGAATCGCCGGCCTATGATGAATTGCACTGGAGTCGATAGCACCCACCTTAAAACCATTCCAACACTCAGCATATTGACAACTTTGGTATCAAATGCATTCTTTATTCCAGGAATATACATAAAAATCATGGAAGTTAGAAAGACGGGAATTGTAAAAATCAGACTCCACATAAAGGATCTATAATATTGCTTAATTTCATCCTTTCTATGAGTTTCCCTTACTCTTCCTTCAGGATATATTCTAGCCTTGAAACGTTTTGACCCGGTTGACTCAATCACGTTAATGAAATTTCTAGGTCCTGTCTTATCAGGTTTGTAGGAAAGGGATATTTTGTTGAGTTCCGGAGATATGTTTATATCCTGAACACCTGGAAGTGCTTGAAGGGACTCTTCGATAATTCTCATGGAATGACCCGTACGACAACCATCAACTTCGAGCGCTATCTTGCTTATGTCTTCTCCTGAACTAATAAGTATGGCTTCAAATCCAGTGTCTTCTACAGATTCCAATATCTGGGTGTAGCTCACAATCTTTGGATCATATTGAACTTCTGCTTCTTCAGTTGCCAAGGCCACTTGAGCCTTCTGTACACCATGAATTGCTTGCAAAGCTGATTCGATAGTGGAGGAGCAAGATGTGCAAGTCATTCCATTTATATGTATTCGACATACCTGAGTGGCTCTTTCATTCATCTGATCTTCAATCAATGTGGCTTCAAATCCAACATCTTCAATTGTTTCACGAATGGTCTCCTCCTATATATTGTTAAACAGCAATATCAAAGTTCATTACAAATAAATTCAGCAATAAACGTATTTAAAACAATACAATATGCATTGTTGAGGAAGAAAGAAAATCGAAAAAAATTGAAATTGGACTAGAAACAGAATGTATGTAATCATACACTAGTTAACCTTAATTACTTGACAAAATTGTCATGGGTCCAACTTTTCCAGTTAAGTTGTGATGAAATTGATAAAGTATAAACAACAGCATTCAGCAAGTTCATGCTGAGCTAGATAAAGTGACTCAATCACCTCCTTAAAAGTTCATTATCTGTAACGGTAGTGACAATGTGAAAGGTTTACTAAAGCCAGACTCAAAACTAGTGATCTGAGCTTCTCTTCTCAGTCAATGACCATTGCATAGCAGAATTGTTGTGAGAAAATGCCAAAAAAATAAAAAATAAATAAAAGAAGCTTGTAACTGCAACCAATTTATTTGCATTGCAACTAGACAACTTAACAAAGTCCTAATAGTTACTACTTGATGTTATTAACATTTCTGCAGTGAGGTTTATTTGGACTAATTTCGACTTGGCACAAATTAGACATTGATGGCTTCAAACTAGTCTGTTGAACCAGATATTTGAACAATCTAAGCAATGAATGGTACAATTGTGCAGAGCTAGAGTCCAACATCAGGCATAACGTCAACTTCAAATTGCTACATCCTAAACCAGCCTAAGCCCCAACAACCTAAAGTAGGTGATCAAATTAAAAGCTTCTCTTTGGAACCATTGCTTAAAGGAATAATAAGAGAAATTATCTTTTATATAAATAATTTCTTTTAATCGCCAGCCCTTGTAACTAGAGTTGTTGTAACTAAGTTGAGGCAAGTTGAGTATTAAAAGTTTAGGATTGGTTAATTTAATTTTTATTTTGAACACAAGCCGAGCTTGAGTTCGAGCTCATCACCAAGTTAGCTTGCATTCATTTTCTTGTAAAAGAAAAGGTTCAAGTTTTTTATTAGTAAATTAAAAATAACAAATTGTTACCTTATGAACTTATTTACAAATATGAGAATTCAATCTCACATCTATATAAATATATTTTATAAGAAAATAAACATATAATATTATATATAAATTGAGCCTTATAACTATGACCTTATTTGCGTACACATTATTATATTTAAGTTCAGCTTGTTTAATAGTTGAACCCTTGATTGTGACTTCTTTGCTAAATAAACAAACATAAATAAGTTTTTTTGTTTTTGTTTTTGTTTTGTATTGTATTGTTTTGTTTTTTTCGTTTTGAAATGGCTGTTTATGAACAACATAGTTCATTGTAACCTTCCTCGTAACTAGGTGATATAAAGGTTTAGCTCATGGAAGAAAGCGATTTGGAAGGTGGAGGTGTAGCCTACTGATTGGGCTTCAAACTAGATTTAGCTCAAGTCAAGCTTGTATTATAGTTGGAGATGCACACTTCGGCCATTGGCTTCCTTAGCTTACTCTAAATTACAAACCTAAATCATTTGAGAGTCAAAAAACGGAAAAAAAAAAAAAAAAAAAAAAAATTTACGTATAAAGTCATAGTCATGGGAAACATGACACATCTCTCAGTCATCCTAAAGTTATTAAGGGAAAATAGAAGAAAAACATGATAATTGCAAAAGTTGTACAAGGGAAAGTTGGAAAGAGAAGGGCCATTTAATTGTATACCAAAAAAAGGGTCAATCACACATAGCGGTTTAATAAAGGATGAAAATGACACAGGAAATGATTTTGAAAAATTATTTTCAAACCATCAAATTATTTTCCTCATTGAAAAGAATAACAGTCCATTAGGCATTGAAAATTCAGTAAATATGAGCAACAACAAGAAGTCCTGAAGAGTTGAAACATATTTTCATTTAAAATCAAAACAGTCAAGAAATAATTTCCAATTCCCCTACACAGGAAAGACAAACATTAACTGTAAATTTTACAAAGGGAATTAAAATTTAATGGAAAACTCTTCCTTTTATTTCTAAGAATACTTCCCAAAAGAAAAAAAAAAATCCAATTCATGCCTTTTCACCTAACTTCCCAAGATCAGCAACAAAATTTCATCAAACCCATACACAAAATCAAACCTTTTTCCCAATAAAAATTTTCCCAGAAACATTTTTCCAAATAAACAAACAGTTAAAACCCAGGGCAGAAATACTTACATTGACGAAGATAGGATAAAAGAGGACCTGTGCCTTGTTGTTCAAGACATCAACGACGGCCTCACGTATCCCCGGAAGCCTTTTGACGGCTTTCTCGACCGATCCAGCGCATGCAGAGCATGTCATTCCGAGAACAGAGAAGGTCGCAGCCTTGGCTTCAGGCGGTGACGAACCCTGCTCCACGCTGCTGCTCTCTTGCGTAGACACGCCCTTGCCTTTTGGGTAACTGGGCATGGAGGGATAGTGTGGCCTGGGCGAGAGATGGCCATAGCCTTCGCTGCGAAAGCAAGCCAAAGCTAACAACTTGGTAGCCATGAATGAAACAATCTTTGCTTTGTGGTTTTTTAATTCAAAAGGTTGTTGTTTTAAGGTTGGCAACTTGTAACGTAGAACTGTAGAAGTGTCTGTGTCTTTTTTTTTTTTTTTTTGCCCTTTTGTGTGTGTGCGCGCGTGTGTTGGATGAGAGTACCAGTAGAGATGGAGGGAGGGTGGCGTGAGAATCTGCTCATAGGCGTCTATTATGTATTCATTGGTTTATATATATATATATATATATATATATATATATGTGGTTTCACTTACATTAACAAATTTGTTTTTAAAAAAATTTTATCGAGAGTTAAAAAAAGTTGTAAGAGGGAACTTGACGTGATAATCTACTTATAGGTGTGTATTATGTATTCATTGGCTTGTACACACACACACACACATATATATATATATATATATATATGGGTCTAGCATATATTAACAAATTTATTTTTAAAAAAATTTTATTAAAAATTAAAAAAATTGTCAAAATTTGTTCAATTTCGGATCAAACTTTTTTCAAAAAATAGTATTTTATTATATGTCCTTAGAACACATACACATTAATAAAATCCCCTATATATATATATAAATAAAGTCGTTGCAAATTTAAAATGGCTATTTTTCTACTACTTTTATATAAATCAATAATTTTTTCTATAATATTAAAAGTCTTTTACGCACAACTTTTATGCAGTTCTATTTGACCCTTTCTTTTTTCGAAGTTTTTTTTTTTTATTATTTTATTTTATTTTATTTTATATGATTTTGAGGAGCTAATGGAGGAGTTTGACTAAAAATTATTTTTTTATAAAAAAGTTAAAGGAATTCGATGAGTAGCTGGATTTGGGGGGGGTCCTATATTGACTTTGATTGAACGCTAATGATTTTAGTAGAAAATGCGTAGGGTCCATCTCTCTGCTGCTAGCCCAATTACACAAATTTGAAGGTTGCAAGATCACTTTGCTTTACAATCTTTCATTTTGCAAGACATTCTATTAAAATATTCTCGCAAAAGTAACGTGAGAGATTCTATAAATATTTTTACATCAATTATAAGAAATAATTTGAATATTTAGTTATTATTTTATTGAAGTAATACCCATTAAATGTTATATAGTTTGTAATCGTTTTCTTTTACCAAGTTTTTTTTTTTAATTATCTAAACGTGAGTATTATACATGAGCAATAAAAAAATCATATTAAAATTTTCAAAATTTATAGGCTTATAGCATACATGCAGGACAATTCAAATGATAATCCCTCCAACTTCTTACATTTTCAAATAATGCAGGACACTTATATGAAACACCCTCTAATGAATTAGAATATATTTTTTCAAATTAGTTTGAAAGATGCATATTTGATACAAGGACAGCTTAATGCATTTAGAGGCCTAAGGAAAAAATTGAAATTGAGTCAAGTTATATATTTAAATCTATTTTTTTATTAAAAATTAATATTACTTAAACTCAATTATCTTGTTTTATATGCAAAATTACTACTAATTAACTATTTTTTTTTTTTTTTACAAAATCTATGGATAAAATTTGACAATTTTTCACACCTGTTGATGTGGCATATTGATAGTAGTAAGTAAAAAAGTGATGTTAGTGATGGACTTAGATAAAAACTAGTAATTTTTTTATTAAAAATTAATATTACTTAAACTCTATTATCTTGTTTTATATGCAAAATTACTACTAATTAACTAGATTTTTAAAAAAAAAAACCTATGGACAAAATTTGACAACTTTTAACATCTATTAATGTGGCATATTGATAGTAGTAAGTAAAAAAATGATGGACTTAGATAAAAACTAGTAAAAATTTACGAACTCAACTTATGAAAAATGTTGTGAATTTTTGAGTATTTTTTTTTAGAAGTGCTACATTCATAACAAATCCAAAGTAATAAGTTGTTACTGGTTTTAATTTTAACTCATCAATGAAATTAATTTTTTTTCATCAATAATAGTCTGTAACAACCTACCACTTAGCATATTTTGTGAAAGTTTTGTGAAAAATGTTCTGGACATATCTTCTCTCTCTCTCTCTCTCTCTCTCTCTCTCTCTCTCTCTCTCTCTCTTGTTTTTCATTTGATAAAAAATGTTATTTTATTTATTCACTAATAATTGGGCTTAATTAATACTATTATAATGAAAAAGAATAACCCTATTGATTAAAATGTATAGCATCAAGGTCAAACCTAGGCCATCTCTACTAGAAAAAGGCCCCTAAATTGGGGGAGCAATAAGTGAACTTTTTAATAATATAAGAGTGATGCTTTTCTCCATTTTTAAGAAGGTTAAAAAAATTGAATGATGCTACAAATTTTTCTACATAGTTCTTACAAATTGACGTGTAACCAATCACAAGAAGTAATTTAATACTTATTATGAGATGCTAGAGATCCTATAACGTTTACTACATAACCTTTGCAAATTGTTATAGCACCAATCACCAAAAAAGTAATCAAACATTAATGTATTTTATTTTTGATATCCACTAATTATATTTATTGTCATATTAATTTGTAGTCTAGCACTTTCCATACTCATTTATTATTTTGTTGAAATGCTACCAATTGCATTCATTGGCACATTATTTTATAAACTTTTTTTTAGTAAAATTTATATAATAACTTTAGCATTTTTCCACCCAAAAAAATTATGGATTAATAGAAATCCGACCAAATCATCATTAAGTGAAATGATTTTTTTTTTTTTTTTTTTTTTTTTGAGAAGGAAGACCGTGAACTTTTATTAAGAAATCCAGCTAAGTGAAATGATCATATAAGAATAATGAATTTTAAATAAAAGCAATAATAATATAGGTCATTAACTAAATATCATTTAAGAGATATTTAAATATTATAACAGATCCTATTTAAAGTTATTTCCTTAACTATTCCTACAAAGCATTTAGTCTATATAATAAGGGAAATTTATTAGGTAGTTTGGACCTATACTCCATCCCTCTCACATGGGATGGGTCTCATGGTGGGTGGGATGTACCCTCATATGAGAGGGAGGAAATATTCTCTAGGAGTACTCAATAATAACCCTATAACAATATAATATGTGAAGTTTGAGTCTTTTCTTGAAGAGAAATGCTATTTTCATAACAGTTTCACAACAAATCATAAGTGGCACGTTGTTACTGGTTATTATTGTTGAGACAAAAAGGTAATTTCAATAGTAGGTTTAAATTTGAATCAATAACAACTAATCACCTGTAATTTGTTTTAAAAATATTATGAACATAACACTTTCTCTTCTTAAAAAATGTGGTGATGGCAAAGTGAGAACAGATCAATATTACTTGGTGGACTTTGTGATTTTAAGGATGAGAGCAGCACCAAGAACCAACAAAAAGTCTATGACAATAAAAAATTCATTTTTTAAATTGAGTTATATAGCATTACCGTTGAATCGTTGATGTTACAATTTGGAATTTTATTTATTTATTAATAATTTTTTAAAAGAAAAAAAAGTGTTGTTGGAGGGGGAAGGCAGTAATCCCTACGTGTCTAAGGCAACATGAATGAATATGAACGTCAACGCACTCAATATATAGTAGGAAACTAGAAGAACTTGAATTTTTGTTTTCATCGTTTACCGTCTTTTTAGGAATTTAGTACTTGTAACAAAGAAAACAATGATGAAACAGTAAATAATGGATTCTAACTTCTGAGTGAAAAACATTTTCCGTCCTTAAAACTAAGTTGATAAAGATTCTCTAAAAAAAAAAAAATTCATGTTGTGATTGAAAGTTTTTCAGTATATAAATATAATAACTTTTTGTTTGAATCTGTTTGATCAAAAACCAAATTTTAAGTTAATCTTGGTTAACCATGATTAGGTTCGTTGATGGTTTTAGTTAATCTTGGTTAACCATGATTAAGTTAATCTTGGTTCTCAATTTCCTTTTCAAGTTACTCATGATGGTTTTAGGTTCGTTGCTATTGCTTTGAGATGGTTCTCAAAGATATTGTTACTAGCTCAAAGTGCTATATCTAATATCGTAAACAAGGGTTTGGGGCCCGAAAACGTCTAAGCTAATAGGACTTTTGAAGTATGTACAAGTTCATAACAAGAGAATGATAAATCTTAAGTGATTAATTTCTTAAAATGACTAAATCCTACTACATGCCAACTTGAAATTAACTAAGTGAGGTTGCATAATCTCGAAATCGAGGAGTTTGAAGTAAATCTCTTGATTGAAGTTAAACTACAACATATCATCTTGATTAAAGTCAACTCACAGAAAATTCAAGGATTTCAGATCTACTAAGTAAACAATTAATCAGATCAAATTGTCACAAACAACTATAGATGAATGAGTCAATTTAAAAAAATATATATATATATTTTCAATCAAAGCAAACCGTTTGTCAAAGAGATGTATAAAAATTAAAAGCAACTTATGTCATCTGAGGTCGAAGCTTTTAGCTGTACTTTCTTGCATTTTTAAGGTGTGTTTGGTTAGAGGTAAAATAAAGTGGATGGAAAATTTAGGAGAGAAAATTCAAAATAGGAAAGAAATTTTTTTTGGAGTGTGTTTGATTAGGGGAAAGGAAAGAAAATAAATGATGGAGCCTGAGTATTTTCTTCTTAAACTCACCAAAAAGTTCTCTCTCTAAAATAGAGAGAAAACTTAATTGAATTTCTGGAGAAAGTTGCTACAGCCATGCTTTTACACTTTTACCCCTCTTTTACACAGCAACGAACTACACCACAGTACCTTTTTCTTTTTCTTTTTCTCCCTTTCCAGTTCCAGTATTTCACAACTCTCTCTAGCTAAATCTTTCTATTTTGTTTTTTTTTTTTTCTTTTTTGCCTTTTTCTCTCTTTATAACATATTCATTTTTTTCCTCTCTCTCTCTCTCTCTCTCTCTCTCTCACACACACACACACATATATATAATATAATATAATAACAAGTGAATATAATATAATATAACATAATATGTATGATGTGTAAAAATTTTAAATTATTATTTCAATAATTTAATTAATAATAAGTAATATTTTTATTATTTAATGAGTATAATATAAATTATTTCTTACATATTATGTAATAAAGGTATAAGAGTAGATTTACATAAACTATATTTTCTATCTTCTCACTTTTTTCCTCAACTAAACAAATAATTTTTCCATCCCTTCAACTACACACACATGAGGAAAAATTAAATATTTTCTAATTTTTCACTTTTCTATCCTCTCATTTTTTTATTTCCTTAACCAAATGGACCCTTAGAGTAGGTCCTAAACAAAAGGGTAGATTCAACATAGTGATTAGGAAAAATATTTAATTGAAACATGTGTTTCAATAAGTCCTCTTCTTTTCTTTTCTCTTCTTCTTCTTTTTCTTTTGCCAAGTTTTTTTATTATTATCTAAAAGTGAGTATTATACATGAGCAATAAAAAAATCATATTAAAAATTTCAAAATGTATAGGCTTATAGTGTACATGCAGGACAATTCAAATGATAATCCCTCCAACTCACATTTTCAAATAACGCGGGACACTAATACAAAACACCCTCTAATGAATTAGAATATATTTTTCAAATTAGTTTGAAGGATGCATATTTGATACTTGATAGACGTAGCTTGTCAATTTCATTCTTTACGTGTATTTGATAAACATAACATGCCCATTTCTTTCTTTATAAGTGAGACCAAACATTGGCATATTATTTTGTAAACTTTTTGTAGTAAAATTTATATAATAACGTAAGCATTTTTCCACCCAAAAAAATTATGGATTAATAGGAGTCCAACCAAATTATCATTAACTGAAATGATTTTTTTTTTTTTTTCTTTTTGGAGAAGGAAAACGTTGAACTTTTATTAAGAAAATCCAGCTAAGTGAAATTATCATATAAGAATAATGAATTTCAAATAAAAGTAATAATAATATAGGTCATTAACTAAATATCATTTAAGAGATATTTAAATATTATAACAAATCCTTTTTAAAATTATTTCCATGGAAGTTAGAAAGACGGAAATTGTAAAAATCAGACTCCACATAAAGGATCTATAATATTGCTTAATTTCATCCTTTCTACGAGTTTCTCTTGCTGCTTCAGGGACATATTCTAGCCTTGAAACGTTTTGACCCGGTTGACTCAATCACGTTAATGAAATTTCTAGGTCCTGTCATATCAGGTTTGTAGGAAAGGGATATTTTGTTGAGTTCCGGAGATACGTTTATATTCTGAACACCTGGAAGTGCTTGAAGAGACTCTTAGATAATTCTCATGGAATGATCAGTACGAAAACCATCAACTTTGAGCGCTATCTTGCTTATGTCTTCCCCTGAACTATTAAGTATGGCTTCAAATCCAGTGTTTTCTATGGCTTCCAATATCTGGGTGTAGCTCACAGTCTTTGGATCGTATTGAACTTCTGCTTCTTCAGTTGCCAAGGCCACTTGAGCCTTCTGTACACCATGAATTGCTTGTAAAGCTGATTCGATAGTGGAGGAACAAGATGTGCAAGTGCAAGTCATTCCATTTATATGTATTCGACATACTTGAGTGGCTCTTTCATTCATCTGATTTTCAATCAATGTGGCTTCAAATCCAACAGCTTCAATTGTTTCACAAATGGTCTCCTCCTATATACAGCAACATCAAAGTTCATTACCAATAAATTCAACAATAAACGTATTTAAAACAATACAATGTGCATTGTTGAGGAAGAAAGAAAATCGAAAAAAATTGTAATTGGACTAGAAACAGAATGTATGTAAATCATACACTAATTAACCTTAATTACTTGAAAAAATTGTCATGGATCTAACTTTTTCAGTTCGGTTGTGAATTGTGATGAAATTGATAAAGTATAAACAACAGCATTCAGCAAGTTCATGCTGAGCTAGATAAAGTGACTCAATCACCACCTTAAAAGTTCATTATCTGTAATAGTAGTGACAAGGCGAAAGGTTTACTAAAGCGAGACTCATAACTAGTGACCTGAGCTTCTCTTCTCAATCAATGACCATGGCATAGCACAATTGTTGTGAGAAAATGCCAAAAAAATAAAAAATAAATAAAAGAAGCTTGTAACTGCAACCAATTTATTTGCATTACAACTAGACAACTTAACAAAGTCCTAATAGTAACTACCTGATGTTATTAACATTTCTGCAGTGATGTTTATCCAGACTAATTTCAACTTGGCACAAATTAGACATTGATGGCTTCAAACTAGTCTGTTGAACTAGATATTTGAACAATCTAAGCAATATATGGTACAATTGTGCAGAGCTAGAGTCCAACATCAGGCATAAGGTCAACTTCAAATTGCTACACCCTAAACCAGCCTAAGCCCCAGCAACCTAAAGTAGGTGATCAAATCAAAAGTTTCTCTTTGGAACCATTGTTTAAAGGAAAATTAAAAGAAATTATCTTTTATATAAATAATTTCTTTTAATCGCCAGCCCCTGTAACTAGAGTTGTAACTAAGTTGAGCCAGGTTTAGCATATTAAAAGTTTAGGATTGGCTAATTTAATTTTTATTTTGAACACAAGCCGAGCTTGAGTTTGAGCTCATCACCAAGTTAGCTTGCATTCATTTTCTTGAAAAATAAAAGGTTCAAGTCTTTTTTTTATTTATTTTTTTTATGAATTACTTGATTAACTTATCCTTTTCCTCCATATAAAGTAAACACTAGGACTAAAATTTGTTACCCCTTCACAATCTATTCTATAATAATTAACCTTAAAATGAAAGTTGGTATCATATTATTAGAGTTAGCTCAAGTTTAATAATTTTCATTTATGAACTTAAAAAATTAGATTCACTAATCTTGTTTTATAATAATCACACATATTTTTTATTAGGAAATTGACCATTTATATTTATTAGTAAATTAAAAATAATAAATTGATACCTTAGGAACTTATTTACAAATGAGAATTCAATCTCACATCTATATAAATATATTTTATAAGAAAAAAAACATATAATATTATATATAAATTGAGCCTTGTACTTACAAGCTTATTTGCGTGTACATTATTATATTTAAGTTTAGCTCGTTTAATAGTTGAGCCCTTGAGCTTGACTTTTTTACTAAACAAACAAATATAAACATTTTATTTTTTGGGTATTGTATTGTTTTGATTTTTTTCGTTTCAAAGTTAAATGGCTGTTTATGAACAACATATTTCATTGTAACCTTCCTTGTAACTAGGTGGTATAAATGTTTAGCTCATGGAAGAAAGCGATCTGGAAGGTGGAGGTGTAGCCTACTGATTGGGCTTCAAACTAGATTCGGCTCAAGTCAAGCTTGTATTATAGTTGGAGATGCACACTTCGGCCATTGGCTTCCTTAGCTTACTCTAAATTACAAACCTAAATCATTTGAGAGTCAAAAAACAAAAAATTTACGTATAAAGTCATAGTCATGGGAAACATGACACATCTCTCACATCTCTCAGTCATCCTCGCCTTTTGGGTAACTGGGCATGGAGAGATAGTGTGGCCTGGGCGAGAGATCGCCTTAACCTTCACTGCGAAAGCAAGCCAAAGCTATCAACTTGGCAGCCATGAATGAAACAACCTTTGCTTTGTGGTTTTTTAATTCAAAAGGTTGTTTTTTTTTTTTTGAAGTAGGTAACTTGTTGACATAGAAGTGTCTTTTTGAGTACTGAGTAAAGAGGGAGGGAACGTGCCGTGTATTACTGTATTCATTTGGTTTTTTTCTTATATATATATATATATATATATTTTTTTTTATGAAGTTGCAGCAGATTGTGATTGGCTGCTAATCTTGTTATTTTCATATGAGCCAATAATCTTTTTTATATACTACTAAAAGTCTGCTATTTGATAGAATTGTCGCAAAAGATGCGTCTAAATTTGTACAACTGGTTTTTTTTATTCTTATAAAAAAAAAGAACTATTTTTTTTTTTTAAACAATCCGTTATTTTTTGGATGATTTTGAGGAGCCAACGGCGGACAGTGGAGGGGTTTGACAAAAAAAATATTAAAAAAAAAAAAAAAGTAAAATGAATTGGATGAGTAGTTGGACTGGGGGTCCTACATTGACTTTGATTGAACGCTACTGATTTTAGTAGAAAATGCGTAGGGTCCATCTCTCTGTTGCTAACCCAATTACACAAATTTGAAGGTTGCAAGATAACTTGCTTCAGTCTTTCACTTTGTAAGATATTTTGTTAAAATATTCTCCAAAAAATAACTAGTAATTTAAATATTTATTTACTATTTTGTTGAAATACTACTAATCATATTAAATGTCATACAGTTTGTAATTTTTTTTCTTTTTACCAATTTTTTTCTATTTACTATCTAAAGGTGGGTATTATACATGAGTAATAAAAAAATCTTATTAAAATTTTCAAAGTGAATTTATAGGCTTATAGCATACACGCGTGTATTGCATCATTGCATGAAACATATGTTAAATTGTTTAGAAAATATTAATATATATTTATTGAGAATCTAGAAAAATATTAAACCTAATTTAATCAAATAGACACTTATTTTTTTAAATGTTGGGTTACTTTATTCAAAAAGATGGTGAATTATTTTTCTTTATAGAAGAAAAATTTGGTGAATTCTATTTAGTTTAAATTAACATAAGTCAACACTATTTTGAAACTCTAAAATAAAATTTAAAAAAAGTATAAAAATTCCATGAAAAATGTGATCCAACAAGAAGTCAAATACATTCATTTTATATATTTTTTGGATACTTCAATTAATAATTCCTCCAACCTATTACATTTTCAAATTATGCAAGACACTAATATGAAGCACCCTCTAAAGAATTAGAATATATTTTTTCAAATCAATTTGAAAGATGCACATTTGTTAGACATAACATGTCCATTTCATTCTTAGTCAGATCAAATTGTCACAAACAACTATAGCCGAATGAGCCAATTTAAAAAAAAAAAAAAAAAAAAAAAAATCAATCAATCAAACAAACCGTTTGTCAAAGAGATAAAAATTAAAAGCAACTTATGTCATTTGAGTACGAAGCTTTTAGACGTACCTACCTGCATTTTTGGAGTAATTCCTAAACAAAAGGGTAGAGTCAGGCATCAATGTCAGTGATCAAGGGTAGGGATGTCAGGAATCCGGTAGTTCCTAATGGGGATGGATAGGAATTGTAAGAGGATTGTTGGAAATTGTAGGGAAATTAACTTAATTTGAAATATATAGGGGAAGAGGGACGAGATAAGTATGTGTGTGTGTGTGCGTTTCTCAAAAACTTAATTTGAAGTAATCACCATCGATAGAGAAAGAGAGACATTAAGGAAGAGAGAGATACACTAATACACTAAGAAGTTGGTTTATTCTTCAATTGATATCTCATGTTGGATTATAATTATATATTTATAGGAGACTAGCTCTAATCTCATTGGCCCACATGACCTCATCCTATTGGTTCTATTATTCCCCATGTGCATTAAAAATTCTAATATTTGCTAAATGTGATTAATATGCTTGGAATTGTAACTAGCTAACTAACTAAATCTCAATACAACAATTGTTATCCATATGTTTATAGCATTATTAACATTTTCCTCCCTTTGAAAACACCTTGCCCACAAGGTGATGTTGTGAAATAGCATCTTCCTCAAAGGAGATCTTCCAATGGACCAATACCGTAGTGACATTTTGATCACCATATTCATGCATTTCTCTTTGATAAGCAATCCCATGCACATGAAGGTTTCTTCTTCGTAAATCTTCAAGTTTTGCTCAAATTCTTGAGCCTTCAATGGTTCTTAAATTTTCAAGGTCTCATTGTTTCTTTGAATCTTGAAATGTTTTTGTATCCTCAAGACCTCATTTGATTCTAGAACCATCAAAATTGTTGGTGCTTGTATCTTGGATTCTTGGATCACCGACACTTGGATTGCCAATTCTTGAATCATAGGCTCTTGAATGGAAGCCTCCATTGGTGCATCAAGAATTGGTTATTGGAAGATCATCATCCCCTTCTTTGTTGGTTCTTTCGACTGAACTTCAAGGGCAATATGCACATGTATATCATCATCCACTTTGACACAAAAATCAACATCCCAGCTTGCAACAACAGTAGTAGATTCTTGGAACTTTATTTGTTCCTTGAGTTTTATTGAATCAAGAGATTGAAACTCCTCTTCCATCATGTTCTCGAGACCCTCTTGCAATCTTGAGAGCTCTTCCTTTATGGCCATGTTAGATTCATCCAAGGCCTTGACCTTCTCTAAAATGGCATTGTGAGAATCGTACAAAGCCTTGAAATTCTTTGAAACTTCATTCACCATTTTCAAGATTTCTTGCTGGTCATATTCACCAGCATTAAGATCGACGACTCTAATACCAAATGTTAGGAATCCGGTAGTTCCTAATGGGGATGGATATAAATTATTGGGGGATTGATGAGAATTGTAGGGAAATTGACTCAATTTAAGATAGCCACCCTTCATAGAGAAAGAGAGATATTAAGAAAGAGAGAGATGCACTAATGCACTAAGAAGTTGGTTTATTCTTTAATTGATATCTCATATTAGATTACAATCATGTATTTATAGGATACTGGCTCTAATCTCATTGGCCCACATGGCCTCATCCTATTGGTTCTATTATTCCCGATGTGCATTAATAATTCCAACATGTGCTAAATGTAATTAACATGCTTGAAATTGTAACTAACTAAATCTCAATCCAACAATTATTATCTATATGCTTATAGCATTCTTAACAAGGGATGAACCCAAGATTACAATCTAGGAGGGTCAGAGATAAGCAAAAAAATAAAAAAAATTCACAACTGCTTCTATATATGTTGAATCTGAATTTTTTTTTTTTTTTTTTTTTTGAAAAAAAGAAAATCAAACATTGAAGTTGACTTTCTTATAATCTACAAATAAAATTAAAATTATATTTATTATCTCACAAATGAACTAATCAAACAATGACAACTTAATTTTGATAAATTTGTGTCACATATTTATTTCCTTTTGGTTCTTTATCTTTGTCATTTTGTCTCTCTATCTCTGTTACCCACTACCCCAAACACACTGTTATACTATTACTAATTTATAATGCATTATATACCTTTTATCTACTTTTGTCTCTTTATCTTTGTTGCCTATTCCCAATATTGCCCGACTACCAACAAACAGTCAAATGCATTATATATTATCACTTAGGTTTGGCTTATCTCCAGTACTTTTTTATTTGAAATCTCCTTTTATTTTAATGAGAAACTGTCACATTACCCACTAACTAAATAAAATGTAGAGATTAAAACCCACTACCACTTGCCATTGTATATTTAAAACAACTTATGTCATTTGAGTGCGAAGCTTTTAGTCGTACCTTCCTGCATTTTTGGAGTAGTTTCTAAACAAAAGGGTAGAGTCAGACGTCAATGTCAGTGATCAAGGGCAAGGATGGACCCAGGATTAAAATCTAGGAGGGTTAGAGATAAGAAAAAAAAAATCAAAAAAATTCACGATTGCATCTATATATGTTGAATCTGAATCTTTTTTTTTTTTTTTTTTTCCGAAAAAAATCAAACATTGAAGTTGACTTTCTCATCATCTACAAATAAAATAAAAATTATATTTATTATCTCACAAAAGGACTAATCAAACAATGACAATTTAATTTTGATAAATTTGTGTCACATATTTATTATATTATTTATTTCCTTTAGTTTCTTTATCTTTGTCATTTTGTCTCTCTATCTCTATGGCCCACTACCCCAAACACATTGTTACACTATTACTAATTTATAATGCATTATATGTCCTTTATCTCCTTTTGTCTCTTTATCTCTGTTGCCTATTCTCAATATTGCCCCAACAAACAATCAAATGCATTATATATTATCACTTGGGTTTGACTTATCTTCAGTACTTTTTAATCTGGTTTGTCTTTTTATTTTAATGAGAAACTGCCACATTACCCACTAACTAAATAAAATGTGGAGCTTAAAACTCACTACTACTTGCCATTGTACATTTAAAACAACGGGAAATGTCTAGTTAAAAAAGTACTAGAGGTAAGTCAAACTCTTATCACTTTATTATAACTATATATAAATCACAACTCACATCTCATTTTCTCAGCTCATACTCTCCCACTCATTAGCTGCCAAAAAAAAAAAATTCTAAGACAGACAGAGACTCCCAAGCCCCAAACACAATCACATATTCAAATTCAATTCACAATCATATTCATACAACGTGCGGAGTAGATATTCTTGTTTTTGCACTATCCCCCAAGAAGATAGACAAAAATGAAGGAGTGGGCTGGCTGCGTCACCACCTAAAGATCTTACATTTCATGAGTGTTTGAAGCATAACATAAGAGTAATTGGCCCAAAATAGCACATACTGAACCAAATATATCTTTTCGAATCTTCATTATTGTTGTTGGAAAGATTATCCGAGGTGGGTGTTAGTCTTAGATTCCAGCGAAAATGGTGTATGTTACTGTACTATCATCATCATCCAATCATGCACAATTTTGGGACAAAGATAATAGGTCTTCTTTCCAAAGCATTTTGTAGAAACATGAGTAGAACTTGGAAGTTGAGTTCAAGATATGCACTATTTTTGCATTATCCCCCAAGAAGATAGACAAAAATGAAGGAGTGGGCTGGCTGCGTCACCACCTAAAGATCTTACATTTCATGAGTGTTTGAAACATAACATAAGAGTAATTGGCCCAAAATAGCGCATACTCAACCAAATATATCTTTATGAATCTTCATTATTATTGTTATAACGATTATCCGAGGAGGGTGTTAGTCTTAGATTCCAGCGAATATAGTGCATGTTATTGTACTATCATCATCATCCAATCATGCACAATTTTGGGACAGAGATAATAGGTCTTCTTTCCAAAGCATTTTGTAGAAACATGAGTGGAACTTGGAAGCTAAGTTCAAGATATGCATTGTTTATGTTAGGGTTCGTATCATGTTCAATGTATTATATAGCTTTTTCTATAACTTAGATAGTATCATAAATATTGTAGCAAAAAAAAAAAATAATAATAATAATAACAAAAAAGATAGTATCATAAATAGTGCAAAATCAAAATAAATACTAGTTTATTAAATATGGAGAAAGTTTGGCTACAAACTTAATTGTAGTTAAATGGCTACAACTTTATATTGGCTACAATTCCGTTCAATATCTATTTATAGAATATGAATTTAAAATAAAATCACAATTAGATAACATTTGTTTTTATTTTTATTTATTTTTTATATATTCTCTCTGTTTGAAAATTATTCAGAAAATCAAAGATTAACAGTCATGTCATCAATTAAATGTTTAAATTTCAAGTTTTAGTAATTTAAAATTATGCATAAAAAATAACTTTATGGATCGAATAGTAAATAATATACGATTGTTATGAAATTTGACATGTGTATTAAGAACAAAATAAAGAGCATATGATCTAAAGGTTAAATTTTTAAAAAAATATAGTCATATTAATTTTTTTTTAGTGAGAGTTATAGCTATTGACTACAACCAAGTTAGTAACAAAACTTTGTTCACTAAATATTTATTGTGCCCTATGGCATTTTGTGCATCATGGAAATAGCAAATATTACTGCCCAGAAGACCAGTCGGCAGGTAAAACTAAAGTAAGATTTAGTAGCAATTAGCTCATAGATGATATAAGGTGATATGCCTCGATTTCTTTGTTTTTAATTTTGGGGGGAGGAGAAGGAATACCGGGGCTATGACTAAAACACAAATTTATATCATATGTTGAACACTGTATAGCAATGAAAGGAGACGACAATGTCCTTATTCATTCCATCAAAGCATTATATTATGAATGGAGACGATAATGGCGGCATATTTATTCCATATTTTTGGTCTATACGCTAATAGTAATCGTTGACAACCTTCTAACTTCGAGGATAAATAAAGCTCATATTCATGCATATTGCAGAATAGGATCAAATCTCGATTGCATTCAACCAATTCATTTTTTTTTCTTGAGAAGAAAATTTCAATTTTTTATTAAAGGAGGATATCAATGTCAACCTAGTAAATAGAGTAAACATCTGATGTAACATCTTCTATCCAAACTAATCACTACAAAACACGTGGGACTATAGCCGTGTTTACAAAACCGCGGCTATAGCTAACCTATAACCGTGTTTTTTAGAAACGGGGCTATAGACTTAACCTATAGCTGGGTTTTTAAAATGCAGCGATAGGTTGAGTCTATAGCCATAGTTATAAGTGGTTTTAGCTGCGTTTTTAAAGCGTGGCTATAGGTTAAGTTTATAGCCGCATTCATAAACGTGACTATAGGTTCAGCCAAATATATATATATATATATATTAAAGGAGGACCTATAGTCGCATTTTAAAACGCGGCTATAGCTAACCTATAGCTACATTTTTAAAACGCGACTATAGGTTAAGTCTATAGCTGCATTCATAAACGTGGCTATAGGTCCAGCTAAATATAGATGGTTAAGTCTATAGCTGCACTCATAAACATGGCTATAGGTCTAGCCAATTTTTTTTTTAAGGAGATCTATAGCCGCGTTTAAAAATGCAGCTATAGGCTAAGTATATAATATTAGTCAATTGATTTTTTTTAAGGAGGATCTGTTGCTGATTGTCAATTGATTTTTTTTTTTTATATATAATATTAGTTTGATTGTTTAGAAATTATATAAGATATATAATTTCTAACCCGAATCATAGAGTCTTAGATATAAATCATATCTTTATTAGATTTTTCATAAAAATGTAATAAAGATATGATTTATATCAAAAAATATAAATCATATTTCATGTGTATATGACCTCAAATATTAATATGATTTATTTATTAATTTGTAAAAATTAATATATATTAATAAAATTAATCCTTATTTTTTAGTGTAGTGTGTTATAATCCAAAATTTTCATCTAATCCAACTAATCCTTATTTTTTAGTGTAGTGTGTTATAATCCAAATTATTCATCAATTCCATCTATTACTTTTTTTATACGTATAGTGTATTATAAAAAAAGTTTCTACCTTATATGATATGCAGTGGACTATTTTTTTGACAATAGCTTTTGTTTGTTTGTGATCCATTTCATTATGGTTTTAAACAAAAGATTATGGCATTTTCTAGGAATTGGTGGTGGAGATAGGAGAACTTGAGAAGCAAACAGGTGAACTTGAAGCTGCATTGAAAAAGGTTTTTTTTTTTTTTTTTTTCTTTCCTCCTTCCTTTGTCACTTTTGATTTATAAATATGAAGATTTAAGTTTATATAGTTCTACTCTGGGTTTGAATTTATAGCATGCAAACCCTTTTCATTTTGAATCTAATGATTGTACCAAAAAAATATAACAAAAAAAAACATTGTTTGGTTGTAGGAAGATGAGCTGTTGAGATCCATTTCTTCTTGTAGAGTGGAAGGCAATGTTGTTGATACATGGATCCATTTTCTTGATAATACTTGGGTTTTTCAGACCTCATGCACAGAGCAAAGGGAGAAGCAGGTCAAGTATGTATGCTTGTGTTGCTTTGATTGGCAAAAATATCTAATGCAAGCACTCTTTGTTGGATAGATAGTCTTAAAAACAAGAGTTTTTTGCTTTTATGTTTCATGTGCTTACATTTTGTGCCCATTTCATAATTTTATTGTGAGTTCATTGTGTTTGATGATTTTTTCTTATTTGCATGCTCTAGTGGTGAATTGAAGAGATATGGAGAATATTTTGTGAATTTAGTTATTCATCTTCTTCCTGCGATATGGTAGTGAATAAATAAGGACAACAAAGTGCACATCACGCCAAAGAGTGGGCGACTGCATTGCAATGCCAATGTGCATGTGAAAAAATACTACTTAATTTGAAAACAAGAGACAAGGTGTTTGAAATCCTTTGTCAGGTGGCCAAATTGTGCTAAGAAATGGTTGTTGCTTTGGAGTTTGGAGGGCGTTGATCGATGAGGATCTAGTAGTCCCATTCAACCGGTTCAATTAATTAAAGCAAATAAGTTTTTTTTTTTTTTTTTTTTTTTTTCCATAGTGTAATTTTTTTCATTAAAAATACACATTAGTTGTTATTTTATTTGCCTAGTCTCGAAGATCCTTATTTTATGTTCACCACGTAGTATAGTTAGAATGTTGTTGCTTAGCCACATAATAATAATAATAATAATAATAATAATAATAATAATAATAATAATAATAATAATAATAATAATAATAATAATAAAAATAAAAGAAAAAGAAGAAGAAGAGGAGTAGGTAGGTAACTTTGAACACAAAACCCTTAACCACAAAGTAATATCACAATGTCGAGCGTTTGGACGCCAGATGAATGATGAAAAAGCAAGAAGCCTCCCAAACACTTTAAATTAAAAAAAAAATGTTGCATCTTGCTAAGTGACATGTATGTGTACATGTTCTCTGTAGTAACAACTAACATGTAAATGTTTTTTTTTTATTCCCTCTCTCTTTCTCCTTAGTCACCTGCTTATTTTCTCTCTCCTTCCTAATAACAAATTAATATGGTTGGAATTCTTTTTTGGAATTATTGTTGAAAATTTTGGACCCCTCAACTCAATGGCATGGTTTAGGAGGGAAATAATAATGCTAATGATAGGCCAAAAAATGTACTAACCCTATATGATGAATTAATTGATTAATTAGGAAAGTTCAATTAATTAACCAATTTAACATGCAAACACGTGATAACACAAACAAACCACTAATAAACTAAAGTGCAGTGGAAATTAAATTTGACACGGTGATTTGTTTATAAATGGGGAAAACCTCCAAGGCAAAAACCCCACCGGGTGATTTAAAGGTCACCATTCTCGAGAATCCATTATTATCACAACAAGCGGTTACAAGTAAAGGAATCCCAGTACCTTATACCAACCTACAGTTGAACCCTTACCCCAATACCCAATTGGACTTGTTTTGTAGTAACAATCACTCCTTTTGATGCACGGCTCCCAATACGTGACTAACCAATTGCACAGATCTCAGTACGCGACTTCAATCACCAACTTGAGAAATATGTTGGCTACAAAGTTCTTTAGTTCATCCTCACAATGAAGAATAAGAAGATGCTTAATTACAAAACCCTACGGTGTAAAGACACAACAGCTTCTTCACAAAGAGATGAACTAGGGCAAACCTTGTCTCCAGTCACAAATTGCTTGAGCAAACTTTGCTCAATGCTTGTACAACTTGTGCTTACTTTGACGGCCCTTAAAATAATCTTTTTATATGTCTAGAGTTATGAGAACAGAAAATCCAAAGACATATCCACGGATTGGAATCAATACAGAATTGAAAATCTGTTTTTCTTAAACCTCGATAGATAGAGGTGTCGAGGTGTTGTCGAGTAGCTGTCGAGCCACGAGGCTGGAACAACTTCTTAAAACTCGATAAATGCAGTTGTCGAGACAGCTGTCGAGCTTTAATGATGAGCACTTCTCAGCTTGTTTCTTGGACAGACTTGCATGGCTTTAACCAAGGTTGTTAAAATCGGGATCTTACGTAAGATCGTGAGAGGTAGGTGAGATCGTAGATCGTAGGATCGGATCGTAAATCGTAAGATCCTACATATTTTCATATTTATAGCAAAAAAACACATTGATAATGACTTTGTATATTGAATAATCAAGTAAATTATGAATTTATCCATAAAAAAACAAAGATTTGCATTATATAATGTAATTTGCATGTCTTACATTGCTACGTCTATACTAACGAAACAAATATATTTACGTTTTGACCCAATGTATCTAAAAAGTTCAATAAATGTTTAATTAACAACCAAATACCAAAATATTTATCAACAATAGGGAAATATTTTCCAAGTTCTAAGTTCCAAGTTTAAAATCCAAAATAAATTATCAAATGGAAACTAGCTAACTAAAATATGAAATCCAAATGCAAGATTAATATTAAGGTAGAGTGAAAATTTAATTATTCTTATTATAGGGTTTTTATGACCACCGTCCTAATCATCATCAACCATTTTATCATCTATGTAGACATTGTATATTTGTATAGTAGAGCTGCAAAAAAGATCTAACTTCACACTCAACCATTTAAGTTATACCACTTAGCAATAATTACAAAGCGTGCTCAAAAAAATCAATCAATCAATCAATATACAAATACAAGCATACTAATAAAATTATATATAAGAAAAATATTTTAGTAATATTATAACACAAATTAGTATATTGATCAAACAAATTTAACAAAATTATAGCTTAAAATGTAGCAAAGACAATATAAATTCTTCATTTAGAAATGATGAAGCATTCCTTCATTTTTATTATAAGTGAACTAAAAACTAGAAAACGTTTGCTTAGGGTAACATAATTTTATAAAAAATAAAAATAAAAAGCCATTCCATCACAACATAGAAAAATAAAAACCCTTAAAGTTTCATCAAAACCAAAAATTTATCCCTAAAAAAAAAATAAAAACCAAAAACTGATGTTTTGGTAGGATCGGTAGGATCCCATACGATCCTACGATCCTATACGATTCTACACGATCCTACATACGATCCTAGCATTTTTACGATCCTAGTACGATTTTAAACGTTTTGGTGAGGTAAGATCGTAAAATCGTGCGATCCTACGATCCAGATCGCGATTTTGACAACCATGGCTTTAACACTTGATCTTGAAACCTTGTTTCTTGAAGTATTAAAAACATCATAGATTTACCCAATTACAAGTAAAGTACGTTTTGTCAAAGGATTAACCAATTACATAAAAAGAACAACATATGTTCATATCAAGTGAACCACATATGTCCTAACAGCTAATACCACACATTGTGTCACAATTGTCTTACATTATAGACTATGGTTTGTCACTAATCACTATTATATAAATTCACTATTTTTTTCCACTATACTCACAATTTGCCATTTAGGACAGTTATGGCAAAGTACATAGAAAAATGTATGGTATTAATATTATTGAGAGAAAATTCACGCGCTTCAACGTATCTAAAATACAAAAAAGTAAAAAAAGAGGGAAATTCACACATTTCGTTAAAAACTAAAAATAACAGAGCGTTGACTACGTGTTTAATTTTTTTTTTTTTGAGAAGAACGTGTTTAATCTATTAAAAAAACCCATGTTTTGCTCATTTATGACAAGGCAATCAAATTAATTTTGGTAGGAATACCACTTTGGTCCTTACATTTTGGAGCTACAGTGAATTTGATTCTTACATTTTGGTAACAATCAATTTTGTCCCTGATATTTTCAACTTGCACTCAATTTGGTCCCTGCTACCAACTCACTAACGAAAAATGCTTATGTGGCAAACGGTGTATATGGTTGGCATACTTAAAGCTTAGGTGACAACTTAAATAATAATATAAAATGACACATCAATATATGAGTAAACAAAATAATTTATCAATTTAAAGAAATTAAAAGAAAAAACGTGAATTTATATTTGCTCTTGAACATGAACCTAGAGCCCAAAAAAATTAAATCCACGAATCTCAGCTCTTCAATCCATGCTGGAAACGGAAGCCTAAGAAGGCGAAGGAGTAGACAAAGATGAAGATCCGGGTGAAGGTTTGTGGGTTAATTTGGTCCGAATTGCATGGAATTGCAACCTAAATGCTAGGTTCTTGCATATATCATTCTACACCACCAACTTGCCACATTTAATACAAGTTCACCCCTTAAAAAAGTAAAACAAAAAAGCCCAACGAGTTACAATTAAAATTTAAAACATTGGGTTTAAATTATCTAACACATGAACTAATGGATCTGAACCATCCAAACAAATTCAAATTGCATACACTTAAAAGCCTATAAACAAATATTCGAAATTTTTTACTGAATCCCCTGTTTTCACATTATTATTAGCAAAATATAAAAAGACCTTGTGTTTGAAGAGTTTGGATTTAACACTTTTTTTAAGGGGTAATTACACTAAACCCACCTATGATTTGGCCCGAAATCATTTTGCCTACCCGTGGTTTAAAAAGTGTCACTTTACCCACCTAAGGTATGTTCTGTTTATCTTCTGTAACCCACCTCTGTTAAAATCAGAGGTAAATAGGTATTTTTGCTCAAACTTTATGTCTCTCTCCTCCCAAAACAAAAAATAGCACAAAAATGTAAGAGAAACAAGATAAAAAAAGTGGTATAAGAGGTTGTTCTTTGTGGGGACATGTCTGTGAAGGGAGAGATGAAAATAGAGGGGGTCTTTAGAATATATGAGAGAGAGAGAGAGAGAGAGAGAGAGAGAGAGATTGGAATGTGACTATTGGAATAGAGAGAGGGGACAGAAAAACCAAAAGAAACCCTAGAATTCTTGCGACTCAAAAAAGTTAAATTTGCTTTCTTTTTTCTATGGTTTTCAGATCCAACTTTGCCTCAAGATTGAAAATTTCATGTTTCAATAAGCTTTGGTAAGTATTCTAAGTGTTTTTTTGCTTTCTTTGTTTTTGATGGTATAGTTTGCAAATTAATTAGGGCTTTTTTGTCTGATTCTGTTCTGGTTCATAATTTTCATCATTTAGATTGTTATTATATGGGAATGTTGTGTTCATAGATCTTTTGCTATTTTTGGATGTCAGATAGCTACATATGTTAAAGCTTTGATTTTTAGGAACTGGGTTTTTTTTTTTTTTGGTTGGAAAATATTTGTTTTTGTGAAATTAATTGTAATGATGTATTTTTCGGTGATACCCATTTCAGATCGTGGTCAATTATAGTGATTTTGGGACAAAAGCAATTGTGGGTTTGGTTTAGAAATTTGAGATCTTGTGAAGGTTTTTTTTTTTTTTTTTGATTGGGGGTTATATTATCTATAATAAGTGGCTAAAGATGATGTCCAGATCGTATACCAATCTTTTAGATCTAGCTTCGGGGAACTTTTCTGTAATGGGTCGCGAAAAGAAGTGGCTTTCACATGTAATGACCGTACCTAGGGTTATTTCTGAGCTTGATGATGATCAGGCCAACAGTGTGTCATCAGATGTTTTGTCTTCGGTGAATTAAGAGAAAGACCAATACCACTTTTTGATCTTGTTTCTCTTACGTTTTTGTGCTATTTTTTGTTTTGGGAGGAGAGAGTTATAAAATTTGAGTAAAAATACCTATTTACCCTTGATTTAACAGAGGTGTGTTATAGAAAACAAACGGAACATACCTCACTTGGGTAAAGTGACACTTTTTAAACTACGGGTAGGCAAAGTGATTTTGGGTTAAACTACAAGTGGGTTTAGAGTAATTATCCATTTTTTTAATGTTTTGGTTTGTAGGAGAGAGTAACAGTTTCGAATTTTCAATACGAGGAGAGAGTATGAGTGGGTAGAAATAGATTTTAGCTGAAGAGTTTGGAGTCGAAGGCTTTGAGAAGTTGTATGATCACCTTGTTCTTCATCTTCGTCTATTCTTTCTTTGCTTTATTCTTCTTTTAGACATCAGCTTCCAACTTAAATTAAAGAGATGAGATTTGGATTTGATTTAGGTTTGATGTTTTTTGGGTTTTGACTTGGTTAATGTTCAACAACAAATCTAAATTCATGTTTTCTCTTTTAATTTTTTTTAATTTCTTAAATTGATACATTATTATTATTTTTGTTCATATGCTAATGTGTCATTTTATATTAGGCGTAAATGCACTTTTGGTCCCTACATTTTGGGGTCATTTCTATTTTGGTCCCTATATTTTCAATTTACCACATTTGGTCCCTAATCCAATTAACGCGTTCTATTTTGGTCCTTACCGTCACTCAACTAACAGAAAATGCTGACGTGGCTAACGGAAGGATTAAAATATTACTTAAAATCCACCGTGGCTCCTGTCACTCATACCACGTGGATTTCCCGCCCCCTTTTGTCACACGTGACCCCCACGTGACCTTCACTACCCCAAATCAGTTCCAAAATCCCCCAAATCGGTACCAAAAACCCTAAAATCACGATCAAGACGAACAATCTTCGAAGCCTGGTCGAGGAAAATCACGATCAAAACGAACAATCAGTACCTCCACCACACAGGTAAGCCTCATCTCCCCAAAACACGATCAAAACAAACAATCTTCAAAGCCCAATGGAAGCATGCTCTTCGACAAGTTCCAGCGTGAGGAGGAGAGCAGAAATGATGTGCTACTGTAATCAAAAACCTGTCTTAGTTGTGGCATGGACAGCAAACAACCCTGGCAGAAGGTTCTATGGTTGTCCAAACTACTGGGTATGTCAATTTCAGTAAATTGTTTGAGTGGGTTTTAGTTAATTTCAGTATATTGTTTCAATTTGTTACTGCAATGCTGTATGGATTTTCATTTGTCAGAGCATTATCTGTGTTTCAGGTGGGACAAAAGTGTAGGTTCTTCCAATGGCGTGATGATGAGATATGTGAACGTGGTAAGGTGCTTATCCCACAGCAAAGGCAAAGGATCATCCAACTTGAGGCTGAGCTTGCACACTGCAAGAAGAGAGAGAAGTTTTTGGTTGTAGGTGTGGCGTTGTTAGTGGTGATATTTGTAGTTCTATGTTTGCTTAGGTAGGGTTGCTGTGGTTGGTAGTGCATGTAGGGCTGCAGTGTTTATGTGTAGAGGGTTGGCAGTGTGCTCTGTTTTGGTAAGATTAGTTGTTAGCAATGACACACCTGCTGCTTATTTTGTACTCTTTCTGTTTAGAAATAAATGAATACCTTTCTCATTCAATGTATGGATGTGTGGATTGGAAATATCAAGATTGGTATTGGTGTGTAACATAGTGCTTGCAACAAATACTGCCAAGTGCTTGCAACAAATAAAACTGCTATTAACAGATAACACATTCCAATATACTGCCAAAATTAACAAACTGCCATTCTTAACCCAAACATCTGCATAGTTATCATTAAAAAAAGCAAAACAAAAGGGCATTGTTTATAACCCAAACAAAAGGGCATTGTTTATAACCCAAACAGCAGGGCATTGTTTATAACCCAAACAGCAGGGCATTGTTTAACTAATACCAATTATACAAAATAAAGGCTTGGCTATAATTATACAAAACACAAGCCATTCATCAAAAGATATAAAACAATATCCTATTCATTTTTTATTTGGAGCATGCCTTGATGACTGACTCTCAGCAAACTTGACAGCCCCCATGTATCTAGATGCATTCTTCGAAGCATTTAGGGTCTCTGCTGTGACCATCCTTCTTCTCTTCAGTCTTGGAGTTGGACTGCTGCCTAAGTTGGGTGGAGCAATTGGATTGGAGTTGGCCTGAACTGGATTGGATGATCCTGTGGGGGTCTGGTGTGCACTTGGAGTTGACTGGGGTGGTGGAAAAGGTGTGGCAGTGCTGTGCATGGTGTACTGGTATGGTGCACTTGGGGTGGATGAGAAGTGCATGCTGGTCTGGTATGGTGCACTTGGGGTGGATGAGAAATGCATGTTGGTCTGGTATGGTGCACTTGGGGTGGATGAGAAGTGCATGCTGGTCTGGAATGCTGCCCTTGTGCTGGATGAGAAGTGCATGCTTGTTTGGTGTGGTGCACTAGGACTGGACTGGGGTGGTGGAAAAGGTGTGGCAGTGCTGTGCATGGTGTACTGGTATGGTGCACCTGGGCTGGATGAGAAGTGCATGCTGGTTTGGTATGGTGCACTTGTCTTGGACTGAGGAAATGCACAAGGAGTGAAGCTATGCATGCTGGACTGGAATGCTGGAAATGGACTAGGAGTGAAGCTGTGCATGCTGGATTGGGATTCAGTAAATGGCTGAGGTGGTGTAAATGGGGTGGCTGAGCTTGGTTGATGTTGAGCTTGAGCTTGTCCTGTTGGCTGATTGATGTTGGAAGAGTTCTTGAATCTGCTGGTCTGCAAACAAGAAATCCACATTTAATATGTAAAAAGTCTCACACATTTACTTGACAGATATGGTAGAAGGTTACCTTATTGGCTGCACTGGTTCTGTTTGTGGTGCCTGGTAGGGAAGAGTTTCCTCCAATCTCACCCTTGCAACTTCTTTTATTGTGGCCTATTTTACCACATGCTCTGCACTGTTTGGAGATACCAGCTCTCCTACCTGCTGTTTCACCAGGCTCCCTTGCTCTCTTCTTCTTGGGCCTGCCAGGTGGCCTTCTTTTGATAGGAGGCTGAACAGGTTGGACACCACTGGGCCTCCACATATTCTACCCATTGATAGGTGCAATTACTGGCTCATAACAGGCCTTATATGTGGAGACATGAAAACATCTGTGCACATACTGCTCAGCCTCTTGCCTATTGAAGAATATGCAAGAAACTGCATGGGCACAAGGGATGCCTGTTGTATCCCATTTCCTACAACTACAATGTACTTTGGCCAAGTCCACAGTGAAGCTTTGCAGTCCATTTTTAACCTCAAATTGTGTTTCACCTGCCCAACAAGCAAGCCACCTGCTGCTTGCAGTCTTTTCTCTATGCAACCTCTTAAGCACTTTAGGGCATATTTCTGATTCCACTCTCATGATCTTCACTCTATTCTCTTGAAACCTGGTCATAAGATATAACCTAATGGACTCCAGCTGCATGCACACACAAACTGTTAATTAACAATGTAACAAACAATGTATCTGACTAACTGTTACTCAAAGGCTTAGAATCATACCATAGTAATTATAGGCTTAGATCTAAACTTCAAAATCCTACTGTTAAAACTCTCGCACATGTTGTTCAACACTGTATCACTCAACCCATCATCACTGAACATGTGTCTGGCCCATATGGTGGTTGAATGATCTTGCAACCAATTGTGTGCATCTTCATCAATTCCCTTCAGTTCATCCATCAGTCTATCAAACTCAGCTTTGTAAGTAGCTTTGGCTGCTTTCCAAAAGAACTCTCTGATGAGAATACCTGGATGGTTCTTCCTGAGATTATTGTAGAGGTGTCTACAGCAGATCCTATGCTCATATTGTGGCCAATTATCAATGAAGGTCTGCACCAACCCCTGCCAGTACAACAACAACAGTTATGGTGTTAGTAACTCTATACATCCAATATGGTAATGCATATAGATATGGTTATGAAGATACATACCTTCTGCTGGTCTGATATAAATGTCCATCTTGTGTTCTGACCAATGTCTGCAAGTAGCAAATTTATGAACCAAGTCCAGGAGTCTTTAGTTTCAGCCTCCACTACAGCATATGCAAGTGGGAAGTACTCTTCATTAGGGTCTCTACCAACTGCTGTGATTAATTGCCCACCTGACTTAGTCTTCAAGTGGCAGGCATCCAAACCTATTATTGGCCTGCATCCAGCCATAAACCCCCTCTTGCAACCCTCTAGGCATATGTACAACCTCTCAAAATAAGGAACCCCACAGGCTAAGTCCATCTCAGCAGCCAAATCACCTTCATTGAAGGTATGTACCTTCATAAGTATGGTACTGCCAGGGCTAGCCCTCCTCAACTCCTCACAATACTCCCAAAGCTGATTATACTGCTGTGTGTGAGCCCCATCAACATACTCTCTTGCCTTCTCCCTAGCCCTGCTGGCTTTTCCTGCAGTTATGTTTACTGTAAATTTCTCATGTACAGCATCCTGGATGTCTTTTAGTTTCATATTAGGTTGTCGTCTCACCTTCTTCATCAACTTCTTCCCAATGTAACTTGAAGTGCACCTTGGATTCTTATAACTCCTAGTGCATGTGTGTTCCAGATTCAGTGTTCTTAGTTGGTAGCTCTGCTCTCTTGGCACCTTGGTTAGATATGCCACAAACTTGCATCTGTCTTGGCAAACTGCTCGTACCCTCTGTAAATCATTTTTTGCAAATTTGATCCCCCAGCCACCATGAACTGCATAATCAGTTATGGCTTCTTTGAATTGCTTAGATGTTGTGAACAACATATCTTTCTCAAATCTGATATGTTCAGCCTTAGCAACTGGCTTAAACACTGGGAAGGTCCTCCTTTGTCCCCTTCCCTTTTCCATGCCTGTTTTCGGTTCATTCTCAGAGCTATCATCAGTATCATCCCCAATATCATCATCATCAGATGATGATTCCTCAACACTTAGCAACTCCTCACTTTCATAATCAGAGCTCATTACACCAGCACCCATTTGTACTGGTTCAGTAATATCCTCATCAGAACCATCCCAACTGTCACTACTATCCTCCACAAACTCTCTCTCATCAGGATTCACTACATCTTCATCCTCCAGGCCACTTCCTTCACCATCACCTCCTCCACTGTCACTGCTATTAGCTAAATCCTTGTCCTCAAATGGGTGCTGAGTCGCAGGTTCCTTACCTGCTCTCCTAGAATACACCTCTGTAACATCAACCTCAACAACATCATCATCAATGGGATCCTCAACATCATCATCAATGGAATCCTCATAATCATTGTTATGATCTTCACTACCAGAATTGCTATTGTCAGCATCTTCACTACCATCATCATTACTGCCATCATCATTCCTGCCATCATCATTCCTGCCATGTCCTAAAAGGTCTTGCTTCTTGGCCAATGGCTGCACATCTGCCCCAATTTCACCTTCATCTACTAGTATAGGATTATCCACAGGGTGCTCTACAAACACATGAATTTCTTCATAACCTATCACTAAATCTGTCATAAACATGGCATCATCATCATCACCTATCAAATGGAAATTAGCTTTTTCTAGATCATTACCAGGCATTTTATACCAAAGCCTACTCACAGAGGTGTATCCAAATTCCCTGCATATACCTTCAATCTCTGTCTTCGACCACCTATCAGGGTCACAATTATCCACTACATCCACTATACCTCCAACATATTTTCGAGGGTTATCAATAAAATACCCACCATGATGCACACACAACCTAAATAGGTCACTCATGCTGCATGCAAAACACATAAACCATTTAAATAATATTGACTGCATTCCAAAGAGCACTCATTAGTTAAGAAAATATCACACATTAATTATTAATTAACAAAATTCCACAATCCACCTCAGCTGTTTCGAATTATATAATATGGTAATGCACATTATCTTCAATATTGTTTGAAAAGCACAAACAGAAACAGAGTAAATAACAATGTCATAAATAATATAGACACATGAATAGTAATCCACAAACAAACACATGTTAACATTATATATCATAAAAAAAATCACTTTAATAATGACTCAGCATTTTGGCCCACTAATTCAGTATACATCAGACACAAACTCAGCCATTGTCTTCAACAGAGGAAAACAGGGACCACATTGGAAGCCACAAAGAAACATGCCCAGACAAGGCCCAACAAACAGTCAAAAGTCACTAAACAAACATAATAAACCGAAAATCCAACAACGACTATACAAAAGCAACATTGTGGCCCCTACGCAGAATATAAAGCTAGCTATATATAAAGACATACACAGAGAGTAAAGCTAATACCTGTGTGTTTGGTTTCAGCTCACTGAGATAGAGATCTCACAACTGCCAATCTTCTCTGCTATTCCAAGAAAAATGGGTTTACGGATATAGATTTTTGGGTTTGTTTGTCTGCGATGATGGTTTGTTTGTCTGCGATGGTGGTTTGATGGCTATCTCAGATGGAGAGAGAGGTAGACTGATTTCGTTTGGTTTGGGGATTCACAGAAACAGAAGGTGGACCGATTTGGGGTAGTGAAGGTCACGTGGGGGTCACGTGTGACAAAAGGGGGCGGGAAATCCACGTGGTATGAGTGACAGGAGCCACGGTGGATTTTAAGTAATATTTTAATCCTTCCGTTAGCCACGTCAGCATTTTCTGTTAGTTGAGTGACGGTAAGGACCAAAATAGAACGCGTTAATTGGATTAGGGACCAAATGTGGTAAATTGAAAATGTAGGGACCAAAATAGAAATGACCCCAAAATGTAGGGACCAAAAGTGCATTTACGCCTTTATATTATTATTTTAGTTGCCACCTAAGCTTTAAGTATGCCAACTGTGTACATCATTTGCCACATGTGCATTTTTCGTTACTAAGTTAATAATAGGAACCAAATTGAGTGCAAATTAAAAATATCAGGGATCAAACTAATTGCTACCAAAATATAGCGACTAAATTGATTGCGACTTCAAAATGTAGGGACCAAAATAGTACTTTCTCCATTAATCTTCACGGGGAAACGTAAACAGGGTTGCAATAGAACTATAATTGCAGTATGGGCCTAAGACAAAACACATTTGTCGTCATGGCTTACGTATTGCAGACAGCTGCATTCCTTTGCTAAGTGGACTTTGAGCCTCACTAGAAAGAAGGCCTATATTTAACAATTTCAACTCAAGTAGCCTAGCACCAGCCATCCAATCAATAAAATATAAACCCAAAAATATACTAATACACATACACATACAAGTACACATACACATACACACTATACATATATACTAAAACAAGATCTTTAAAATGGGTGTTAGAAAAAGAAAAAAAAAGGGTTTATAGCACTCATTTTAAAGTTCTTGTTTTAAAATATTTTTGGGTTCATATTTTACTGATTTGATGGGCGGATTAGGCTACTTTATATTGTTAAATGTGCTTTTCAAAAAAAAATTTGTTAAATGTGGGCCTTCTTTCTAGTGAGGCCCAAAGTCCACTTTGCACAAACACAAGACATGACTACAAAATGTAAAAAAGGTTTATTTTGCGATTAGGCACTATCTTAATCTACGAATGGAGATTGGGCCTAACAAACAAGACTGAGATTTTTTGAGAATCCAACAGAAGAGGTCCAACTGATTATTACCTTTACCAATAGAGAAAACATCTTAAACTTCTAAAGTGATCAACCAGAGGAGGTATCCAATTCATATTTATTTGTAGGAACAAAATGTCCTAACTATAAATGAAGCAAGGTGTAAGTGACAGTTGTTATGATTTTGAAATAAAAAAGGTCATAATTTTAGCTGCTTAAGTCTGCAAACAATTAAATGTTGTTGTTCATGAGAGAGGCTAGATCGTATTAGTTTTACGTAAGGAGAAAGTGAAAGAAAAAAAAATCAGAAAAATTCAAAGAAAAGACAAAAATATAAGCACCAATTTATCCTAATTAGATTCCAACCAGAAGTCTTCTAGCATACAGTCCAAATTGCATAAGTATAGAGAATTAGGACATTTTGGAAGTAGTTTAACATAGCAACAACTTGGAAATACGAAATAATTTCAACTTGATGGAAATATATGTTCACAAATGATGGAAATATTAAACCTGAGAACTTATTATCTCTAACTAATGTATATATAAATCATAATGAAATTTGTAATTCTCATGCCTATGGTGGTTATTTTTTAAGAGATCCATCTATACCTCACGATATTAATGGAATAAGAACAAGAAATTCTATATATATATATATATAAATTATGCAGTAAACAAAGAAAGCTCCAGATTGCCAATCAAAGTGAGTGCTGGCTTTGCAGTGCCTCAATTTGTACTATCTCCCTTTTGCCTTGCTCTTCCTCAATTATTGGCCAACAATCTCTTTTATGTTTTCCTATATCATTTGAAATATCCAAATTGCCAATCAAACTGAGTACTATCTTTGCAATGCCTCAATTTGTACTATCTTCCCTTTGCATTGCTCTTCCTTATTTATTGGCCAACAATCTCTTTTTCGTTCTCTTATATCAATTAACATATGTCAAAACAAAGAAAAAACAACAAAATTGAACTTTATATGATATTCCAAAACATTAGTAGTGAAACTAAAACAAATCCAAATATTTTATTAGATTGCAAAGATGGGAAACCCAATACAGATCAAACCAAATAAAAAATCAAACAAAACCCCTTAAAAAAATTCATTTGGGTTTCTCATAAAAGATCCTAAACACAACAAATTTCTCTGACATACTTGAAATATGTCCTACCTGCACATCACCGAGTCCAATTGTACCCGTATGGTCTACAAAATCTTGATGAGTAATGCTTCCCTAAAATCCAAAAAACCCAACTTCAATTTCTTTACAATTAAACCTGATAATAATCAGGTAATTGAATAGCTTTGAGACAAAGTATACCTATAACATGTATGCAACAGTCTCAAATCCTGTAAAACAGAATTCACATCAGATATACTGACATAGTCACACACAATGAGTCAAGATTAAATGAACGCACATAATCATTGATATCTTATGACTATGTTAACATATAAGTGTGTTCACTCATATATGTATTGGTAATTTAGTAGGACGTGTCAATTAGATGCCCATATTTATTCATATACTGCTCTAATCAAATTAAGAAACTCATCACACAGGGTACCTATTTACACCATATAAAACAATAATGTTACAATCTCAAACATTCAATTCAAACATGAAAAAAAAAAAAAAACCCAAATCAATTTTAAACATAGAAACAAACAATCATATATCAGTACGAAAACAAATAAATAATGTATCACACACCCACAAAAGAAAAGAGGCAGTAACAAAATTTAAAAAGAAAAAAAAAACAGCAATCAAAATAAGAAATACTATTAATCTAATCCTTACATTGAACTATTATGTAGGGCAGTCGCAAGAATAGAGGTCAACAACAACTGGGATTTAGAGTTACTTGAATTGAATCATCTAGCTTTTTAGTATTAATATAGTGTGAGGAGAGGAAGAGATGAAGTAGTTAGGAAGTTAAAGGGTTGTCATTTGAGATTGTAACCGTGGAACACAAAGGGTTACTTTTGAGTTTGTTACCGTGGAACACAAAGGGTTGTCGTGTTTAAATTTGAAATTGCGAAACACAGAATTGAAACCATGCAACATAGGCTTGGGTTTGGGCTTTACGGTGGAATTAAAGCTATGAAGATTGGGCTTTATTGTGGAGAATGGCTGTTAGTTATTTTCTTTTTATTAGTATTTTAAAATTTAGGAAAACTATTTTTAAATTGTAGGAGAAATCTAGGAAAAATGATGGTAATGACATGATTGCCAATGTGGCTCAACCTAAGCGTAGTAATATTAAATGTTACGCTCCAGTTTTAGATTTATATAGATGTGGGTAGATGTTGCTATAATCAAATTTAGATGTTCCTATAGCAATATGCACAAGTTTGAATAGTGATGCATAATGGGATGTAGGGCTGATTTTGCATTTATTTTTATTTTATGGAAACCATTATCTATTTTGCATTTTATCTTGTTTCAAAGGATCAGATGAAAATGCTTGCTTACTTAGGCCTAAGCCTTGAGCTACTACCATTGGCCACTTTTGGACGCATGCATTTTTGTCGCATTTAGTGCATTGGCATACTAGACGCAAGCCAAACTTATGTACAATTGCCCATTGGAGCTCTAGTCCAATAAATGAGATACGAAATTAACACGTGGCCACCTTTGTACACAAGTTATGTCTTTGTGGCAGCTAGTGCAATGGAACTCTAGACAAGCCAAACCTGTGCACAATTGCTCCATTGTGAATTTACACATACTGTTAGTTTTATGACAATATTTTAGCTGTGAACATTTTTTATTTTTCCATCGAATAAATATTTTAAACTTAATTGCAAAACCTTGTGAACCATATCATTTATACCTGTTCTATTCTTAATATTGTGAATTAGAGTTGGATTGGAGAAACACGTGGCCATTAGCTTCTGAAATGGTACCGATTATATATATCATCTTCCAGACTGTATATGCAAGGGATTCTCATAAAAGATAATCTAACGGAAAAAAGTTAATCAGGAAAGATTACTGCATGTATTTTTGGTTCACCTCAATGGCTTCATTGATCTTCACTGCATGAAAGTCCATTTATTTACAGATTAGCTTTAACACCAAATGTACTAGGGAGGCCATCCAACCAAATAAGGTACCTTGCTCAAATGAATTTTTTTTTCTTCAACCAACACTCTTTCTATTCTTCAGCAACAAAAAAAACCCAGCACGCTCCTCTACATTTATTCCTACGAGAACTTCACTCCTACATGCATTTACACCAAACTATATCAACACCATCATCAACAATCACTCTATCTTTATTCCGCGTATCTCAAGGTTGTCCAGCTTCTTGGGCCTCTTGTAATATTTCAACAGAAGAGAGCAGCAAACAACACTTACAGAAGAGGCTGCCATTGCAGCTCCTGCAATCCATGGTGGTAACCTGAATCCAGTGGATGGGAACAGAACCCCAGCAGCAATTGGGATGCCAAGCAGATTATATCCTAAAGCCCAAATATAGTTCAGCCAGATATGGAAGAAGGTTCTCCGGGAAAGGTCAATGGCAGTTATGACATCCTCCAAGTTGCTCTTCATGAGAACAATGTCTGCTGCCTCGATAGCAATGTCTGTGCCAGCACCAATTGCCATTCCAACATCTGCTGCCACGAGTGCTGGCGAGTCATTTATGCCATCCCCCACCATTGCAACAATGTAGCCTGAAGCCTGTGAAAGAATCAGGAAAATATGTGTTTGAATGACTAATAAGCATTTCAGAATGAAGAGAACAACTCCTTGAAACAATGTTCTTGTATGTACCTGCAGATCCTTTACTTTCTCTGATTTCTGCTCAGGTTTGGCTTCTGCAACAACAGTTTCAATTCCAACTTCTTTGGCAATGGAATTGGCAGTTCCCCAATTATCGCCTGTCACCATGATGCTCTTAATTTCCATAGACTTCAGTATGGAAATAGCTTCTTCTGCACCTGGTTTCAGTGGATCAGATATGGCTAGAACTCCTACCACTTCCCTATCAATGGATACTAGAATCCCAGTTTGGGCCATCCTTTCAGCTTCTGCTAGTATCTCTTCGGCATCCATTGGAATTGCAATGTTGTGGCTCAACATCAAGCTCTTGTTTCCTACAATTATTTCCTTGTTCCGGACAATGGCCTTCACCCCATGGCCAGTAATGGAAACAAAGTCTCGTGCTTCTGGCCAGGCAGGGTTCTCATCATCTTCTTGGAATTTCTTGGCATACTCAACAATGGCCTTCGCTAAAGGGTGCTCACTGTTCACCTGATATTTGTCAAACCAACATTATCAATAGTCATGTAACAAGAAAATATTATAGTCCACTCCACCTCTGTCAAACTCAAATCAAATCCCTTTTGGAAAATAGTGATAATGATAACTTCATATTTTTTTAAGTCAGTTTTAATAGAAGAATAACTACCTCAGTTGCAGCAGTAAGTTCTAAGAATTCTTGCAGTAACATATTTCTCAAAAGTCTTCTGTTAACGACAACAGGCTTTCCAACTGTGAGAGTTCCCGTCTTGTCAAATACAATGCAGTTTACCTGAAGTACCGTTAATCAGTCCAAGACTCCAAGAGAAAAAAAAAAAAAAAAAAATCTTAGGATGGAAACAAAATACAAAATAATTTTCAGCAGTTTAATCATGCAGATAAAAATCATTAGAAACATTAATGGTAAAAATTCAACATTATTTTCCCCCCTGCGCAGGGGGTATGGGGAGCAGTGATTCTAATTCTGGAGCAGAGTATACTTTCAGGACAAATTTTTACATCTGATACAGTCAATTACAAGCCAAATGGAAGAAAGAGACCTAAGCAGTACATAAAAATCTTCTGGACCAACAAACATGGATGGAGCCTGTGCTATACAAAAATAAAAAACAGGAAGACGACTGTAAATGCAAACCTTATGTGCACTTTCTAATGCTTTACCCCCTTTGATAAGTACACCTTCAGATGCACCAACTCCAGTGCCAACCATAACGGCAGTGGGTGTTGCTAGGCCTAGAGCACAAGGGCAGGCTATGACCATGACTGATATCCCAAACTGGAGTGCAAGCTCAAAGCTGTCCAGGGAAGATGGAACCCAAGATTTTGGGTACCAATGGAACTTTCCGGCTAAAAACCAGGCAAGCCAAGTTGAAAATGAAAGTATAATGACCTGTGGAAAAAGATATCCATTCACTGAAAAGAGCCTCCATATTTTCAAATTGATAACTTTAATTGAACACCCTACAACATGATCCAGGAAAGTTGTAGATCAGCATATACTTACCAGGGGCACAAAGAATTTAGAAATGCGATCGGCAAACTTCTGAACAGGAGCTTTAGCCAACTGGGCTGACTCAACAAGTCGAACAATCTGTGAAAGAGCACTTTCTGATCCTACTCTTGTTGCTTTTATGTGCAACACACCATTCTCGTTCACAGTGCCTCCAATCACTGTGTCACCCTTCCTTTTTGCAACTGGCCGTGCTTCTCCTGTTATCATACTCTCATTTACATGGCTTTGACCCCAGATGACAAAACCATCTGAAGCTACCTTCGATCCAGGAATAATTTTAATTACATCATTCTTTTGTATCAACCGACTGTCAATTTCTTCTTCATTCACAACGCTTCCTTCACTATCCAAGGTTAACAATGTTGCTGTCTCAGGTGCCAAGTCCATAAGTTTGGCAATGGCTGCTGATGTCTTTCCCTTAGCCAAAACCTCTAAGTACTTCCCAAGTAGAATAAATGAGATAAGCATTGCGCTAGTCTCAAAGAAATCAGTACCCTTAAAATCTTTAGAGGTTGCAGCTCTCAATACAGAGTAGACAGAAAAGAAGTAGGCTGCATTTGTTCCCAAGGCAATCAAAACATCCATATTAGCAGAACCATGGCGAAGTGCTTTGTAGGCCCCAATGTAGAATCGCCGGCCTATGATGAATTGCACTGGAGTCGATAGCACCCACCTTAAAACCATTCCAACACTCAGCATATTGACAACTTTGGTATCAAATGCATTCTTTATTCCAGGAATATACATAAAAACCATGGAAGTTAGAAAGACGGGAATTGTAAAAATCAGACTCCACATAAAGGATCTATAATATTGCTTAATTTCATCCTTTCTATGAGTTTCCCTTACTCCTCCTTCAGGATATATTCTAGCCTTGAAACGTTTTGACCCGGTTGACTCAATCACGTTGATGAAATTTCTAGGTCCTGTCATATCAGGTTTGTAGGAAAGGGATATTTTGTTGAGTTCTGGAGATACGTTTAAATCCTGAACACCTGGAAGTGCTTGAAGAGACTCTTTGATAATTCTCATGGAATGATCCGTACGACAACCATCAACTTTGAGCGCTACCTTGCTTATGTCTTCCCCTGAACTAATAAGTATGGCTTCAAATCCAGTGTCTTCTATGGCTTCCAATATCTGGGTGTAGTTCACAATCTTTGGATCATATTGAACTTCTGCTTCTTCAGTTGCCAAGGCCACTTGAGCCTTCTGTACACCATGAATTGCTTGTAAAGCTGATTCGATAGTGGAGGAGCAAGATGTGCAAGTCATTCCATTTATATGTATTCGACATACTTGGGTGGCTCTTTCATTCATCTGATCTTCAATCAATGTGGCTTCAAATCCAACATCTTCAATTGTTTCACGAATGGTCTCCTCCTATATAATGTTAAACAGCAATATCAAAGTTCATTACAAATAAATTCAACAATAAATGTATTTAAAACAATACAATGTGCATTGTTGAGAAAGAAAGAAAAAAAAAATTGTAACTGGACTAGAAACAGAATGCATGTAATCATACACTAGTTAACCTTAAGTACTTGAAAAAATTGTCAGGGGTCCAACTTTTCCAGTTAAGTTGTGATGAAATTGATAAAGTATAAACAGCAGCATTCAGCAAGTTCATGCTGAGCTAGATAAAATGACTCAATCACCACCTTAAAAGTTCATTATCTATAACAGTAGTGACAATGCGAAAGGTTTACTAAAGCCAGACTCAAAACTAGTGATCTGAGCTTCTCTTCTCAGTCAATGACCATTGCATAGTAGAATTGTTGTGAGAAAATGCCAAAAAAATAAAAAAATAAATAAAAGCAGCTTGTAACTGCAACCAATTTATTTGCATTACAACTAGACAACTTAACAAAGTCCTAATAGTAACTACTTGATGTTGTTAACATTTCTGTAGTGAGGTTTATTCAGACTATTTTCAACTTGGCACAAATTAGACATTGATGGCTTCAAACTAGCCTGTTGAACCAGATATTTGAACAATCTAAGCAATATATGGTACAATTGTGCAGAGCTAGAGTCCAAAATCAGGCATAAGTTCAACTTCAAATTGCTAGACACTAAACTGGCCTAAGCCCCAACAACCTGTAGGTGATCAAATGAAAAGTTTCTCTTTGGAACCATTGCTTAAAGGAAAATTAAGAGAAATTATCTTTTATATAAATAATTTCATTTAATTGCCAGCCCTTGTAACTAGAGTTGTAACTAAGTTGAGCCAAGTTGTGTATTAAAAGTTTAGGATTGGTTAATTTAACTTTTATTTTGAACACAAACCGAGGTTGAGTTCGAGCTCATCACCAAGTTAGCTTGCATTCATTTTCTTGTAAAAGAAAAAGTTCAAGTTTTTTTATGAGTTACTTGATGAACTTATCCTTTCCCCCATATAAAGTAAACACTAAGACTAAAATTTGTTACCCCTTCACAATCTATACTATAATAATTTATCTTAAAATTAAAGTTGGTATTATATTATTAGAGTTAGCTAGGGTATGATAATTTTCATTTATGAACTTAAAAAATTAGATTCACTAACCTTGTTTTATAATAATCATACATAATTTTTTATTAGGAAATTGACCATTTATATTTATTAGTAAATTAAAAATAATAAATTGATACCTTATGAACTTATTTACAAATATGAGAATTCAAGCTCACATCTACATAAATATATTTTATAAGAAAATAAGCATATAATATTATATGTAAAATGAGCCTTATACCTGTGAGCTTATTTGCGTACACATTATTATATTCAATTCTAGCTCGTTTAATAGTTAAGCCCTTGAGCTTGACTTCTTTGCTAAATAAACAAACATAAACAAATTTTTTTTTTTTTCCCCCAAAGTTAAATGGCTGTTCATGAACAACTTAGTTCATTGTAACCTTCCTTGTAACTAGGTGGTGTAAAGATTTAGCTCATGGAAGAAAGCGATTTGGAAGGAGGAGGTGTAGCTTACTGATTGGGATTCAAACTAGATTTGGCTCAAGTCAAGCTTGTATTGTAGTTGGAGATGCACACTACGGCCATTAGCTTCCTTAGCTTACTCTAAATTACAAGCCTATATCATTTGAGAGTCAAAAAAACAACAAATTTACGTATAAAGTCATAGTCATGGGAAACATAACACATCTCTCAGTCATCCTAAAGTTATTAAGGGAAAATAGAAGAAAAACATGACAATTGTAAAAGTTCGCACAAGGGAAAGTTGGAAAGAGAAGCGCCATTTAATTGCATACCAACAAAAGGGCCATTGGTCAATCACACATAACGGTTTAATAAAGTATGAAAATGACACAGGAAATGATTTTGAAAAATTATTTTCCTCGTTGAAAAGAATAATAGTCCATTAGGCATTGAAAATTAAGTAAATATGAGCAACAAGAAGTCCTGAAGAGTTGAAACAAATTTTCATTTGAAATCAAAACAGTCAAGAAATAATTTCCAATTCCCAAACAAAGGAAAGACAAACATTAACTGTAAATTTTACAAAGGGAATTAAAATTTAATGGAAAACTCTTCCTTTTATTTCTAAGAATACTTCCCGAAAGAAAAAAAAAAATCCAATTCATGTCTTTTCACCCAACTTCCCAACATCAACAACAAAATTTCATCAAACCCATATACAAAATCAAACCTTTTTCCCAATAAAAACTTTCCCAGAAACATTTTTCCGAAGAAACAAACAGTTAAAACCCAGGAGCAGAAATACTTACATTGACGAAGGTAGGATAAAAGAGGACCTGTGCCTTGTTGTTCAAGACATCAACGACGGCCTCACGTATCCCCGGAAGCCTTTTGACGGCTTTCTCGACCGATCCAGCGCATGCAGAGCATGTCATTCCGAGAACAGAGAAGGTCGCTGCCTTGGCCTCAGGCGGCGACGAACCCTGCTCCACGCTGCTGCTCTCTTGCGTAGACACGCCCTTGCCTTTTGGGTAACTGGGCATGGAGGGATAGTGTGGCCTGGGCGAGAGATCGCCATAGCCTTCGCTGCGAAAGCAAGCCAAAGCTAACAACTTGGTAGCCATGAATGAAACGACCTTTGCTTTGTGGTTTTTTAATTCAAAAGGTTGTTATTTTTAAGGCTGGCAACTTGTAACGTAGAACTAGAAGTGTCTTTTTTTTTTTTTTTCTTTTTCTTGTGTGTGTGTGTGCGTGTTGGATGAGCGTACTAGTAGAGAGGGAGCTCAGGGAGGGAACGTGGCGTGAGAATCTACTTATAGGCGTGTATTACTGTATTCATTGGCTTTTATATATGCATATATATTTTATAAAGTCGATGCAGACTTAGATTGGCTAGGGAGTAGAATTTTTTTATTATTTCACTAATGGCGGGGAGGTGGAGGGGTTTGACTTTTTTTATTTATTTATTTTTTTTTAAGTAAAAGGAATTGGATGAGTCGTTGGATGTGGGGGCGAGGTGGGGTGGGGGTGCGTGGTTTGCTTCTCCTTGTTGCTAACCCAATTACACAAATTTGAAGGTTGCAAGATAACTTTGCTTTATGCTCTTTCATTTTGCAAGACATTATATTAAAATAATCTCGTAAAAATATTCTCACAAAAGTGATGTTAGAGATTCTATAAATTTTATTACACCAATTATAAGAAATAATTTAAATATTTATATATTAAAATTTTCAAAATGTATAAGCTTATAGCATATATGCAAGATGTGCGGGCCCAGTTTTCCACAGAAAGTTGGGCCTTGTGTTTGAGCTCACAATTTACTTGTTTAGTGGGTTTTGGGTATCCTACAATGGTTAGTTTCTAGGCGGGCTCATTGAAGTGTCAAGTACAAAAACTAGTCTCTCTCTCTCTTTAAAAACTCTATTTCATATGCTCAGCTATTCTCTTTGTCTTATCTCACCAATGTCTAACCCTTTTTTCTCTTTCTATCACATATTTATAGCTTGAAGGTAGTGGATTGAGTCATGAGTATCTTCTCATACCACTCATGTGATTAGGGTCCAATTTGATTATTCCTAACAAATATATGCTTTTGTTGGGAATATAAGTTGAGACATTTGGACTAGGACTGGCCGCCAAAAGTACCTTGGCAGCGGAGTTTTTCAAGGCACTCCTAGTCAGCCGAGATATAACCGAGCATCATCCATGCACGTGTTGAATACAGAGACCATCCTGTTGTGCACTAAACCCTCTAAATGATGCACTAACGCCTTTAGGCCGCTTAATGGTTAACCATGAGAAATGGTGGGCCCATGGCCGAACACTGTTCATAGGCCTATTCAAGTTTGGGCCTAGGAAAATGGGCCCCCTACCGTATGCCGTACATTAGCCCCCACTTGATTCATTCCCGACGTTCGGGGATGAATCAAGGACCTACGTCACCTTATGAGCTATTTCTCGGGAATACAAACTGTCAGTCATTAATGCAAGACAAGACAACATTTAATTTTTTGGAAAAAAATATTATGGCAGCCTGTCAAATCCGACGGTAATTATGACCTGACGATTCGTGAACCGAGGCCACGTGTGTGGAGGTTACAAAAAAATAATTCGAAAAGGTTTTCCCTCCCTAATCTTCACTAAATGTTTCTCCCCTTTAAATAATAACCCTCCTCCAGTCAGACCATGTTTTCATTTCTTCATCCTTCTAAGTTCTTCATTACCAAGCATATATTCTCCCACCGTGTAGATCCTCCCACCAAGAGCACATTTCCTAGAGCCCACAGTAAGTCTTTTTGCTCACTCCTTTCCCTTTATTCAATTTCTTTTTCCTATTTTAGTGTTAGAAATGAGATTTTCTGACCTCCTCAGTACTGAGGCAGCCTTAACCAATTTTAGGGCTAAGTTTGTCATTCCTCCTATGTAGATGTAGCATACTACCAAGTAGTGAGTTGTGTTAGTCGGTTGAATAACTTATATTGGCTACACTTAGACCAGCATAATATAAACTACATGTATAGCTTGCGCAGTAAAGAGAGGTTGGGGTATTATTTAAAGGTTAGGAATATTTGGTTGTGGCTAATATCATGCCTTCCTGACTCTAATAAAAATTCAGCTAGAGAATTTATTCGAGTGAGTGGTAATTGGCATGCCAATGAGCTCACTTGCTCGACCTCGCCTCGGGACATTGGTCTGTACCGTTCATGTTGGATTCATTTCTACTATGCAATGCTTTATGTCTTATTTGCAATTACTTCTTTATTTATCTATGTGCTTATGTTCTCTATTTATGGTGATACAGGCGGTAAAAGTTTCAAACCAGATGTCAACGTAGTACATGTGCGGGACCTGAATTTTGTGCTTAGGTTAGATATTATTGTGCACTACGACAGCCAGCTGCGGGCTTCTTATCTTATCCTCGGGTGCACTCTGGCTTACATGAACTACCAAGATCCCAGACAAGCCTTAACTGTAGGCAGCCCGCTATTATCATATATTGACATCCGGCACCAAGGGTTTTTACCACCGAGGCTAACAGTAGGCGAAGCCCGTGATCTGGGTCCTCGGCTGATTAGAGTAGGATCATTAGTACCCGTGAGGGAGGGATCAACAAATACTATTTTTCACGGTCGCACCGAGCACATATCGGTCGAGCAGCCCCCTGAAGGAGCTTAAGCCATTGAGCAGGTAGAGGTTGAATCTATTGACTCCTCGGGGGTTGAAGCCGACGATCCAAGCGAAGAGATGGTGGTGTGTAGAAACATGACGGCTGACCGGTTCTTATTTGGTGGGCGGACTACTACACAGTAATAGGTTCCTCCTGCCTTTGCTGCCCAAGGTCAAAAAAGACCTCAGAACACCGGTGAACCTGCTAAAAGGCTAGAAGACACACCCCCAAGAACTCCTCCTACCTCGACCTCAGCTACCGTGACTATTTGAAAGTTGGTCACAAGCACCTGCCTACCCGTGCAGGTGGGGTCTAAATGGCAGAGCATCTTTATGCTCAGTAATAAACCTCTTCTTGTGACTTCAACCATCAGGAATTGGTCAACTAGAGAGGGTAGTTGGATTGCTCGGAGTCTTGGTCAAGCTCTGCAACTGCCGAATGATGTGTGCTACTTTATGGACGATAGTGACGAGGCATTAGCGATTAGACTCCAATGGCACACCATTGCGATAATACTTAGCCTTTATCTAGTGAACTGATATTTTAGTATTTCTTGGTTCTTATTATTTACGCATCTTTGTTGCCCTATTAAGTCGCATAACTGGCATACATAATGGAGGACCGGCTGAAAAATATTGCAGAGGAGGCTGACAAAGAAAGGGTGTTAAAAGAAGTTGATGAGGCCAAGACGAAGGAGAAGAACACAACCATAGAGAATGCCAAGGAAAGGATGAGAGTAGTTGAGAGGGCCTGAGTACTGGCCAAGCAAAAGGTGGTAAAGATGGCAGCAAAGTTAGAGGATGTAAAGCTCAGATTAGACGGGGCCAAGAGTATGAATTCGGCCAAAGATAAAGAGATTGCTGAGCTGAATGCGGCCCTGGAGGTTAGAGAAGACAAATGGTACAATGCGGGGTTTGCAGATGCTAAAAATTCGGCCAAGCTAGTCATGTTCCAATCTCGTCGGTACAGGTTCGGCGAAGGGTGGATGGCAGCAATGCTGGTCGTGGGAGTGCCTAAAGACTCCCTTTTTAGAAACCCTGACCAGATCTCTTACCCGGAGCCTCCTCCTCCTCCAATTCAAAACCCCACCGATGCTGAAGAAGAAGACACTCCGAGCCTGAAGGAGTTGGTGCAAGAGATTGACTTCCATGCTCAGTTGATTGACCTTGAAATCACCAGCAACCCAAATGCCATGCAGAGTTCAGCCTAACCTCAGCTTCTAGACTCTACCGTCCAGCCCTCCGTGGATATTACTCTAGCTCAGCTAGATCAACCGTAAGACCCTATCACTTGAAAAACTTATTTCTTTATTTACTTAGCTATTTCCCTGCATTTTCTTTGTTTGAGTTTGCTTATGGTCACCGTGATGTGGTGACGAGACAAATTTATGTCAGTTTTGAGAACAAGTACTTTTATTGCTTATTGTTTGATAAATACTTAATGCTTATCATAGTTGACTGGATTTGGATTGTCTGGATTTACTTCTTTTCTCCTATCCTATTAATATAGCTCATAGTGCTCAGTACTTTATACCTTGTGAAATTTTCTTGATTAGATTCTGGCTTCAACCCTTAGGAAAGCTTTAACTAAGGCTTCATCCAATTAGTTAAGGGGATTGGATTTGATTAAAGTTTTATTTGATCAGTAATGGGGACTTAACCAAGCTAAGGATTCTGTCCTTTGAAAATTTTAAGTATAAGGTCTCCACTTGGTTAGTGATCAGGATCAAATCGAGCCTTGGTTTTTGTCCTTAGAAAATTTTAAATATAAGGTTTCCACCTGGTCAGTGACCGAGATTGAATCGAGCCTAGATGACCGGGATCGAACCAAGCCTAGGTTTTTGTCTTGAGAAAATTTTAAATATAAGGTTTCCACCTGGTCGATGACTGGGATTGAATCGAGCCTAGGTTTCTATCCTTAGAAAATTTTAAATATAAGGTTTCCACCTGATCAGTGAAGGGATCGAGCTAAGCCTAAGTTTCCATCCTTAGGAAATTTTAAATATAAGGTTTCCACCTAATCGGTGACCGAGATCAAACTGAGCCTAGGTTTTGGTCTTTAGAAAATTTTAAATATAAGTTTCCACCTGGTCCGAGCCTAGGTTTCTGTCCATAGGAAATTTTTAGTGTAACGTTTCCACCTGGTCGGTGATCGAGATCGAACCAAGCCTTAGTTTCTGTCCTTAGGAAATTTTAAGTGTAAGGTTTCTACCTAGTCAGTGACCGAGATTGAACCGAGCCTAGGTTTCTGTCATTAAGAAATTTTCAGTGTAAGGTTACCACCTGGTATGTGACCGAGATCAAACCGAGCCTAGGTTTCCGTCCTTAGGAAATTTTAAATATAAGGTTTTCACTTGGTCGGTCATGGGGATCGAACCAAGCCTAGGTTTTTGTCCTTAGAAAATTTTAAGTGATTTCAAGTAGTAAATTACAAACATCACACACATATACACCACCATTCATACACAGTTCAGGTTACACCTTACACAATTACTGATAAAACTTTCTCAAATTTTGAACATTCCACAGCCTTGGAAGTGGTCTTTCCTCCATGTCCTCAAGATAGTACGCTCCTGCTCCAGTAATAGTGATAACTCTTTACAGGCCTTCCCAATTCAGAGCTAGCTTCCTGGCATTGATATACCTTGCACTCCCCACTACTTTTTGTAACACAAGATCTCCAGCGCCAAACTCCTTTGCCTTTACATCCCTGTTATACTGTAGGGTAAACGTTTGCTGATAATTTGCCAAATGGATAGTTGCTGCTTCTCGACGTTCCTCTAACGAATCCAACTGCTTCAACATTAACTCTTCATTGTCGACCGAGGAAAAATTTGAGATTCTTGCGCTACACAAACTTATTTATGCCAGTATAACGACCTCTGCTCCATATGTTAAGGAGTAAGGGATCTTACCTGTTGATCTCTTTGGGGTTGTTCGGTACGCCCATAAAACATTCAGCAACTCCTCAATCTATTTTCCCTTGGTTCCTTCCAGCCTTTTCTTTAAACCATTAACTATCACTTTGTTCATCGCTTCGGCTTGACTGTTGCTTTGGGGATCTGTTGGGGTTGAATATCTATTTTTAATTCCGAGATAATTACAGTACTTACGGAAAGTTTTGCTATCAAATTGCAATCCATTATCCAACACCAAGGATTCCAGAACCCTAAACCTAACCACTATGTTTTTCCACATGAACTTCTTGACGTCCACATCCCGAATATTGGCTAGTGCTTCGACTTCAACCCATTTGGTGAAATAATCCATTGCCACCAAGACAAATTTGTTGTTCTGTAGCTCGGGGGGAAATGGGCCGATGATGTCTAGCCCCCATTGTGCGAACAACCGCGAATTACTAATGGGATTCAAACTTCCTATGGGTTGATGTATTAATGGGGCGTACTTCCGACACTGCTCGCAGCTTTGGACAAATTCAACAACATCCTTCTACATTTTAGGCCACCAAAACCCTTAGGTCATTGCTCGGTGAGCCAACGGCCACCATTTGACATGATTGCCATATATTTCCTCATGGAGCTCAGTTAAGAGCTCATTAACTTTGTTGGGATGAAGGCACAGTAAATAAGATCCCCCAAAAGACCTCCGATACAACTTGAAATCTTCAGAGAACCAAAACCGAGCAAAAACTCTATATACCCTTTTGGCCTATTTCCCTTTACTTGTTAGGTGGTTTTCAGTCAGAAACACAACAATTGAGTCCATCCAGTAGGGCTTAAATACTATAATGACCGAGACATCCACCGCCTTTAAATCTATGCTAGACTCCTTCACCACTTCCACCTTGATCAATCGCGGCACCTCCTCGGTTAGTGATGATGCCAAAGTTGCTAAGGAATCTACATGTTTATTTTGTCCTCGGGAAATCTGAACTAACTTGACTTTCTGAAATTGACTCATTATTTGCTTTACTAGCCTTAAGTAACCGATCATCCGAGGGTCCTTGACCTTGAAGCTACCCTCTACCTGACTCATAACCAGTCAAGAATTAGAATATACTTCTAGATCGGTCGCTCTAAGGCCAAGAGCGGCTTTTAACCCAGTGAGTAAGGCTTTATACTTAGCTTTGTTGTTCGATGCCTTAAAGCCTAACCTAAAAGAATGTTTAACTCTTATTCCCTCTAGTGTCACTACAACAATCCTAGGCCTTGCTCCCATTGCATTGGATGCACCATCCACAAATACCCTCCAAGGTCGGGCTTCCACATTCCATGCAATCTCCAACTCCCTTCATGGGGTAAACTCTACAACAAAATCGGCAAGGATCTGACCTTTGACCGAACTTCTAGGCCTATATCGTATATCAAATAAACCAAGTCTAGTTCCCTATTTGGCTATCCAACTCGTGAAGTATGATCTTGTAAGCAGGGATTGCAACAGATACTCAGTTAACACATGTACCATATGGGCTTGAAAGTAATGGGGCAACTTTCTAGTGGCATGTACCAATGCCAGCTTTTCTAAAGGAAAATACCTCATCTCCGCATCGACCAAGGTCTTACTGATGTAATAAAATCCACACATACCTTCCACTTACCGTTCTTCTTCTTAACTAATACTGTGTTGGCTAGCCATTCTGGGAAAAAGACCTCTTTTATTGCCCCGGCGTCCTTTAACTTTTTAGCCTTCTGCTTAACAGCTTCAACATGCTCTTTAGCAGATCTCCTTAGCTTTTGCTTTTTAGGCGGGTACAATGGGTCTACATTGAGTCGATGGGTTATAAATTCAGGATCTACTCCGGGCACTTCGTAAGGACTCCATGCAAAAACTTCCAGATACTGAACTAACAACAACAACAGATTCACCTGATCCTCCTGCTTCATACTTGTTCCTATTTGAAAGCTTTTATCTTCAGAGGGAAATATGCTTACCCTAATCAGATCCTCGACACTGTTAGCCCCTTGTCCCCCTTGGGGCTCCTGTAATTGCTATAAAGGGACCTCTTTGGCAGACTTTTTTTTTTTTTTTTTTATTATCTCTTAGTTTACGGCCACCACCAAACACTGTCTTGCTACCTATTGACTTCCTCTCATTGTTGCAACATCGTGGTTAGTGTGAAACTTCACTTTAATGTGTAAAGTAGACAGAACCACCCCCATCACATGAATCCACGGTCTGCCGAGAATGGCCATATATGGGGAAAATGAACTAACCACTATGAAATTTGTCATCGCCTCTTTTCCTTCCATGTTCACAAGAAGTGAAATTTGCCTATCAAGGACCACTATCCCACCATCAAATCCTACCAGAGGTGTGTCATACTTGGACAAATCTTCAACCTTCAAGCCCAGCTCTTTAAACAAATCAGGGTACATCACTTCAACCCCACTTCCTTGGTCCACTAACACCCTTTTAACTATAAAATCATTTATCCAAGCAATAACCACAAGTGCATCATCATGTGGCTGTGTGGTTCCTTCTAAATCATTGTCATCAAACGTAATTGATCACCAAGTAAGCTTTATTCTTTTTCCCAGTGGTCAATCTTCTCGGCTACCTTCTGTCGATACCACTGTCAACACTCCTCGTCGTTGGGTTATTGAGGTGTCCATTGAGGCTGTATGAATAACTTTTATCACACCCAATAGGGGGGGAGCGTGTTTCCCCGCGACCTCATGGTTTGCCTAGTTTTGCCACTCCTAGGCTCCAGGACGAATTCCTTTAGATGCTCTAATTTCACTAATTGCTTTTAGTGGTCCTTTGATATCCTACATTGCTCGATGGTGTGCCCCTTATCTCGGTGGTAAGTACAATACAAATTTTGATTCCTTCTTGACGGGTCACCCCCCATTTTACTTGGCTATCAAAAATATGGCTCATTTTTTATTCGTTCTAGAATCTTGTGTATGGGTTCCTTGAACGTCACATTGACCTCTCCTGCTCGAGCACTAGGTTCTTGGATTCTCAACTCCCTCCTGGGCCTCAATGGGAAGCCCCCGTGCTAAGACTCCTTTGAATATTGCGATACGGCTCGCGCCTTCCCCTTACTTTACTGTTGACCATCTTCCAGCCGTTTATATTTCTCAATGCATCTTATAAGCTGTCTTATATCCTTAGGGGGTCTCATCATCAACGATTCTTGTAACTCTGAGTTATCTGGTAAACCCAACCTGAAAGTACTTGCCACGACTTTCTCATTACCCCCTCTAACCTCATTGTACAACTCCCAATACCTATTAGCATAACTTGGAAGAGTCTCTTCTACTCCCATCTTCATAGAGAGCAACGCATCCACGAGCTGTGGTACTCGGCTACACGTCATGAACCAAACTCTGAATTCATGAATTAGCTCCCCAAAATTGTGAACTGAGCCCTTCCGTAATCCATCAAACCATCTCAAAGCAGTGGACTCGAGGCTAAAGGGAAACACCTTACATATCAATACGTCATTTTGATTGTACAGAGACATCATTTGAATATAATGACTTACTTGCTCAACAGGGTTAGTTTTCCCATCATAAGAGATAAATGGTGGTTTGTTAAACCTGCTCGGCATCGGAGCTCACTCTATCTCGTTTAAGAATGGAGATTTAGCTGCTCTACGTAGTGCATGGCTCATAGCATCCATTGCGGCATTCCGAGTCCTACGCTATTTAGGGGAAGTCGAGTCCCTCTCATCAAAATCTTGTGACCTGTCCCTAGACCGACGAAAACTAGACTGGCGGGATGCTTTTCCATGACTGTCCCTCACACTTATCGATCCTTTAGGAAACTCGTCACGGTTTCTTCTTCAACTTTTGCCCCATACCTCCAATTCCAAGCCCCTTACCATTCTGTGTAGGCGCTCTAGCTCCTGGTCCCTTCTATCATATTACTCTTGCTCAAAGACTTCAGACATTGATCGGTATGTCTGCGATGACCCCTCTCCCAAAATAAAGTGTTCTTTGTCCCGTTCGCGCCTTCGGTCTTCATTCCTCTTATACCTCATTTCTCACCAACTTGAACTCCGGAATGACCCTCCTAACCCACTATCAGCATAACTTGCTGAGCGATGGTCGGACATGCTTGATCTAGAGAACCTCGGCAAAACTACTACTTAGTAGGAGATTCCCACAAATGGCGCCAATTGTGCGAGCCCAATTTTCTACAGAAGGTTGGACCTCGTGTTTAAGCTCATAATTTACTTGTTTAGTGGGTTTTAGGTATCCTACAATGGGTAGTTCCTAGGCGGGCTCGATGAAGTGTCTAGTACAGAAACTAGCCTCTCTCTCTCTCTCTCTCTCTCTCTCTCTCTTTAAAAACTCTCTTTCGTATCCTCGGCTATTCGTCTAACCCTTTTTTCCCCTTTCTATCACATTTTTATAGCTTAAAGGTAGTGGATTGAGTCATGATTATCTTCTGATACCACTTGTGTGCGTGGGGTTCAATTTGATTATTCCTGACAAAAATATGCTTTTGTTAGGAATAAGAGCTAAGACATTGGGACTGAGATTGGCCACCAAAAGTACCTCGGCAACGGAGTTTCCCAAGATATTCTTAGTCAGTCAAGGTATAACCGAGCATCATCCATGCGCGTGCCGAATACAAAGACCGTCCTGCCGTGCATCGAACCCTCCAAATGATGGGCTAACACCTTTGGGCCGTTTAATGGTTAACCATGAGAAATGGTGGGCCCAAGGCCAAAGACTGTTCATAGGCCTATTCAAGTTTAGGCCCAGGAAAATGGGCCCTCTGCCGTATGGCGTACACAAGACAATTCAAATGATAATTCCTCCAACTTCTTACATTTTCAAATGATGCAGGACGCTAATATGAAACACCCTATAATGAATTAGAATATATATTTTCAAATTAGTTTGAAAGATGCATATTTGATACTTGATAGACATAACATGTCCATTTCATTCTTTACGTGTATTTGATAAACATAACATGCCCATTTCTTTTTTTATGAGTGAGACCAAACATTGTCATTAATGAAGTGACAAGGCACTTAACTTTAAAAAAAAAAAAAAAGAAGAAAAAATAATACAAGACTATTAACTTAATCAAGAAAGATGTTAGTGGTTTTGATTTCATGATAAAGAAAGTTGGAAATTGTAAAAGATTATGGGAAGGGTAGTTCATCAACAAAAAAAAAAATATTATGGGAAGGGTACTACTAATTTTATTATAAAAAACTTACAAATAGACCTCCCTATTGAACAACAATGGCTGATGTCATTAGAAAGGAAATCTCCAATTTTAAAATATGTTATCATATCAAAAGATATTGTTAATTTAAAGCAGGTTAGAGTAAATCTTAGTCTTGAATTAGGAAAATGCATAGCATCAAGGTCAGACCTAGGCCGTCTCTACTATAAAAAAGCCCCTAAACTTGGGGAGCAATAAGTGAACTTTTAAATAATATATGAGTCAAACTTTTCTCCATTTTTAAGAAGGTTAAAAAAATTGAATGACGTTACAAATTTCATTATATAGTTCTTACAAATTGATGCGTAACCAATTACAAGAAGTATTTCAATACTTAATTATTAAAAGATGCTAGAGATACTATATAACCTTTGCAATTTTTTTTTGAGAAACACCTTTGCAAATTGTTATAGCACCAATCACCAAAAAAGTAATCAAACATCAATGTATTTTGTTTTCGATATCCACTAATTATATTTATTGTCATATTAATTTGTAATCTAACACTTTCCATTCTCTTTTATTATTTTGTTGAAATGCTACCAATCGCATTCATTTGGCACATTATTTTGTAAACATTTTGTACTACAATTTGTATAATAACTTTAGCATTTTTCCACCCAAAAAAATATGAATTAATAGAAATCCAACCAAATCATCATTAAGTAAAGTAATTTCAATGGTAGGTTCAAATTTGAACTAATAACAACTAACTATCTATAATTTGTTGTAAAAATGTTGTGGACATAACACTTTTTTTTTTTTTTAAATGTGACAATGGAAAAGTGAGCACATTTCAATATTACCTCGTGGACATTGTGATTTTGAGGATGAGAGCAGCACCAAGAACCAACAAAAATTCTATGACAATAAAAAAATTCATCTTTTAAATTGAGTTAATTATATAGCATATGCTATATAACTCAATTTAAAAGATGAATTTTTTTAAATCGTTGATCTTACAATTTGGAATTTTTTTAATATTTATTTATAATTTTTTAAAAGAAAAAAAAAATTTGTTGGAGGGGAAAGGAAGTAGTCCTTACGTGTCTAAGGCAACATGAATGAATATGAACATCAACGCACTCAATTGTAGGAACTAGAAGAACTTGAACTTTTATCTTCATCGTTTTCCGTATTTTTAGGAATTTGGTGCTTTTATAACAAAGAAAACACCGATGAAACAGTACATAATGGATTCTGACTTCTGAGAGAAAAACATTTTCCGTCCTTAAAACCAAGTTGATAAAGATTCTCTAATTTTTATTTTTTTTTAAATTCATGTTGTGATTGAAACTTTTTTAGTATATAAATATAACAACTTTTTGTTTGAATCTGTTTGATCAAAAACCAAATTTTAAGTTAATCTTGGTTTCTTAATTCCCTTTTCAAGTTACTCATGAGTCATGATGGTTTTAGGTTCGTTGCTATTACTTGAGATGGTTCTCAAACCGTGTGTTAAAGAGATAAAAATTAAAAGCGACTTGTGTCATTTGAGTGCGATGCTTTTAGCCTTACCTTCTTGCATTTTAGAGCAGTTCCAAAACAAAAGGGTAGAGTCAACTCAGGATTCAATGTCAGTGATTAAGGGTGATGTTCCAGAAAGCTACTAGCAGTGATTAGGAGAAATATTTAATTGCAACCTGTGTTTCAATAAGTCCTCTTCTTCTCTTTTATTTTATTTCATTTTTAATTTTGATTGTCAAAAGGAAGAGAATTTAAATTCTAAATGTCTGATTAAAATCATTAAGAGGTGTCAAATGAAACTAAGGTTTTTTATTATTTTTTATTTTACTTTATTTTTTTTAACAGCCTGCGGAGTAGTATATTCTTGTATATGCAATATCCCAAGGTAGACAAAAATGAAGGAGTGGACTGGCTGCGTCACCACCAAAAGATCTTATATTTCATGATTGTCTGAAACATAACATAAGAGTAATTGGCCCAATATAGCACATACTCAACCAAATATATCTTTTTGAATCTTCATTATTGTTGTTGGAAAGATTATCCGAGGAGGGTGTGTTACTGTACTTAGATTCCAGCGAAAATGGTGCATATAACTGTACTATCATCATCATCCAGCCATGCACAATTTTGGGACACAGATAATGGGTCTTCTTTCCAAAGCATTTTGTAGGAACATGAGTGGTTCTTGGAAGCTGAGTTCAAGATATGCACTGTTTATGTTGGGGTGCATATCACGTTCAATGTATTGTATTATTTGTATAGCTCTTTCTATAACTTAGATAGTATCATAAATATATAGTGCCAAAATCAAAATAAGTTTAGTTTATTAAATATAGAGAAAATTTGGCTACAAATTTGGTTGAAGTCAATAACTACAACTTTATTCAATGTCTTTTTTTGAATATGAGTTTTGATAAATTTACTATAAGATAACATTTCTTTTTCTTATATTTTTTATGTTCATAAAATTTTAAAAAATTAAACATCAATAGCTATGTCATCAATCAAATATTTAAAATTTAATTTTTTGTAATTTAAAATTATGAATAAAACATAACTTTATGGAACGAATAGTAATTAACATCTAATTGTTATGAAATTTGACATGTGTGTTAAGAACATAAATAACATACAATTTAAATGTTAAGATTTCTCAAATATATAGTTATATTATTAATTTTTTTCAGTGAGAGTTGTAGCTATTGACTATAATTTTTATTTTTTTTTGAGAAAAAACTACAAGTTAGTAGCTAAACTTTGTCTATTAATTAATATTTATTGTGCCGGTGGCATTTTGTGCATCATGTAAATAGAAAATATAACTGTCCAGAAGACCCAATAAAACCCAGTAAAACTAAAATAAGATTTAGAGTGCGTTTGGATACCGCTTATTTTGCTAAAAACTGAAAACAATAAAAAAAAAAAAATTGGTTACTGTTTACACTCACAAAACACTGTTCATTTACTTTAATGCATTGTTTATGTTTCATGAATTGTGCAAGAGGCGTTGGTCAAAAAAATAAAAACGCTGAAATGAAGATGCATTGCGTTTCAATTGTACCCAAACGGGTACTTAGTAGCAATCAGCTCATAGATGATATAAGGTTTTTTTTTTTTTTTTTAAATTTTTTATAAACCATAGATGATATAAGTTGATATGCTTTAATTGCTTTCTTTTTAATTTTGAGGGAAGGAATACCTGGGCTGTGACGCCTGTGAAACCACATATTTAAATTATATGTTGAACACTATATATATAGAGCAAAGAAAGAAGACGACAATGCGCCCTTATTCAGTCCATCAAAGCATTATATTATGAATGGAGACGATAATGGCTACATATTCGTTCCATCTTTTTGGTCTATAGTAATCGTTGACAACCTTCTAACTTCCAAGGATAAATAAAGTTCATATTTCATGCATATTGTAGAATAGGATTAAATCTCGACTGATTAAAGCAAGTTTGTTTTTTTAAAGCAACCGGTTCAATTAATTAAATCAAATAAGTTTTTCTTCCATAGAGTAATTTATTTTCATTCAAATAACATAGCTGTTATTTTATTTGCCTCGAATATCCTTATTTTATGTTCAGCAGGTATTATAGTCAGAATATCGTTGCTTAGCCACATAATAAATAACAATAATAAAACAAAAACAAAAGAAGAGTAGTTAGGCAACTAATTTTGAACACAATACCCTTAACCACAAAGCAATATCACAATGTCAATCGTTTAGACTCCGATAAGTGATGACAAAATAATTAGACGCCTCCCAAATACTTTGAAATAAATAAAATAAAATAAAATATATGTTGCATCTTGCTTATGTGTACATGTTCTCTATAGTAACAACTAATATGTAAACATTTTTTTATTCCCTCTCTCCTTCTTAACAACAAATTAACATTGTTGGAATTCTTTTTTAGAAATATGGCTGACAATATTGGCCCCTCATTAGGTACTATTGGAGTACCATAAATGCGTACTCCTTCCTTTCATATAAATAGTGGGTTTTACCATTCATGTGAGAGGAGGGAGTACAAATTTATGGTACTCTGAAAGTACATAATAATTTCCTCTCAATGACATGGTTTAGGTGAGAAATAATAATGTTAATATTTAATATCACACACTGTGTTACAACTGTCTTATATGATTGACTATGGTTTATCACTAATGACTATAAGGACCCATTATTTTTTTTTCGCTGCACTCACATTCTGGTACGTAGAACAGTTATGGCAAAGCACATAAAAAAAAGTGTGTAGTAGTACTATCATTATTGAAAAAAAAAGTTTTGACACTTCAACTTATTAAAAATACAAAAAAGAAAAAAGAAAGATGGAAATTCACACATTTGGTTAAAATTTTAAAATAACAGCGTTGACTACGTGTTTAATCTATTAAAAAAACAAACCCACTTTCTGCTCATTACGACACGGCAATCAAATTAATCTTCATTAGGAAACGTGAATAGGGCTGCAATGGAACTATAACTGTACTACGGGCCTAAGACAAAACACATTTGGTCGTCATGGCTTGCGTATTGTGGACAGCTACATTCCTTTGCAAACTGGACTTTGGGCCTCACTAGAAAGAAGGCTTACATTTAAGAATTTAAAGTAGCCTAACACCAGCCATCAAATCAATAAAATATGAACCCAAAAATATACTAAAACAAGACCTTTAAAATGGGTGTTGGAAAACAAAACCAAAAAAAAAAAAGGTTCTTGCTTTAGTATATTTTGGTTTCATATTTTATAGATTTGATGGGCGGTGTTTGGCTACCCGAAATTGTTAAATGTGGGCCTTCTTTCTAGTGACGCCTAAAGTCCACTTTGCAAAGGCATGTAGCTGTCCACAACATGCCAGCCATGACGACAAAATGTAAAAAAGGTTTATTTTGCTATTACGCACTATCTTAATCTACCAATGGAGATTGGACCTAACAATTAACAAACAAGACTCAGATTTTTTGAGAATCCAATAGAAGAGGTCCAATTGATTATTGATTATTACTTTTTCCAATAATTTTATGCTGAGACTTCGGCTTTAGACGTTTTGTCACATCACGGATTGGGTTTAGAGGACAACTGTTTTCTTTGCAAAGTGGAATTTGATCCTCACAATAAAGCCTACCATTTTGACAATTTCAAATGGAGTTATAAATTCCAACAAGGCCGATTTGATCGTTACCTTAAATTGACTTTAATATGGGCATTGGTCAGTATTAGTTAGCATTGGAATCCTTTAAAATATGCCCAAAAGATAAAACGTGAAGACCTTATAATAGCACAATGCGTGTAGCAAAAGCAAAGATGGTTTTTTTTTTTTTTTTTTATTTAATCCACAAATGGATTTGGGACCTAACAAGCAAGCACAAAGGGTTTCGATTTTGAATTCGAAGGGGGCCCAGTTCAATTTACACCTTCAATTCAATTCTATTCGTAAAGTATAAGCAAGCATGTTTGGTTAGGACCTTGCTTATTAATCTGAAGGACCTACAAGAAAGCCCACATTTTACATTTTTGTGGATGGTAGGATTTGATTTGATAATGGCTTTTGTCCTTTAGTTTGGAACCACTCTTTTTTGCTTTTGGACAGTTTAGGTTGTTGCCTTTATTAGTTTTCTGGGCCCAGAAATTTTTTGAGGAAACTCAAAGCCCCATTTTAGGGGCTACGTTTTACACTGTGGTGTTCATTGGTGTTGTGCCATTCGTTGTTTGACCTAGTCCCCTCTATTGTGAGAGCCTTCCTAACCTAAAAAATCCCCACCACTTACAACAGAGAATCAAATCTTTTGCTAGTAAAAGAAAGAATGGAAGATGCTTAAAGTTGTAATTGCATGTTTTTCTATAATTGGTTTGGTAGTATGGTATTTGCATTTAATGAGGATCGTTGTTCTACTTTTGTCTAAAAGAAGTAAGGAAGGCAAAATTTATCTAGCTCATAGGTACCCGACCCTAATGGGGCGGGTTTTACCCAACTCGTGAAATAGTAGGGGCGGGTTTGGGTTTTATTAATTCAACTCGTACTGAGTTCGGGTTGGGTGCGAGTATTATGCATACTTGCCGTGAACTGACTCGGCTCGACCCGTATAAATTAAAATTACTGAAATACCCAAGTGTGTGTGTGTGTGTGTGTGTGTGTGTGTGTGTATACTAAAATACCCAAGTGTGTGTGTGTGTGTGTGTCTATACACACACACACACACACACACCCCTCTTACTATATCCAAAACCCTAATCACTCTCACTTTCACTCTCTCACCCGCCGCCCTCCCTCAAGGTCTCAATCTCACCTTCTGACCCTCACCGTCACTGACCCACCCCAGTCTCTCACAACTTCACCCTTACCAACCCTTAGTCCTTCATGGCCTCACTCTCACTCCCTCAGCCCTATGTCTCCACCTCACTGCGACGCCAACATCCCCTCTGTCACTCATGACAACTCACTCTCATAGTCGTTTTGTCCTCCACTTTTTTTTTTAGGGTTCATTTCCATATTTTGAACCAATTGAATATTTCTGTTATTGGGTTTGTGTAATATAGTTCTTGTAATAAAATCATCTCTTCTTCATTTGCAACTACTAGATTTCAATGAAAAAAAGGAAATACTTGGGTTGTTTGATATGCTCTGTTCGTTTGTTTGTTTTTTTATTTTTTATTTTATGTTGTGATTTGTGATAGCAATGTCATGATTGGGCCATGGTTTAGGGCCTTTAGATTGGGCCCCGAAGGGGCATGGTGGGGCGGAGCCCGCGGGGCTTATAGGGGCAGGTATAGGTGTGAAAAAAAAAATCCTTTTAGTTAACGGGGCGAGTTTGGGTTACGGGTGGCGGGTGGCATGGCGAGTTCAGGGATAAAGAAACTCACCCCAAACCTAACCTGTTGCCATTCTTAAAGTGAAGAACAAAGAAAAGTTATTTATTTATTTATGTATTTATTTATTGATTTATTTAGTTTTCATCAAATGGGAGTCCATGTTTAGCTACGCAGGAACAAGAGAAGATCCCATGTGAAGGGCAATCATAAACATCCAAGCCTAAGGGTTTTTTTTTTTTTGGGAAAATTATAGAATACTTAGGAGTATCATAAATGCACACTCTTTCCTTTAACATGAATTGTAGGTCTCACCATAAATTTAATTAATGAAACCCACTATTACATGAGGTGGGAGAATAGGCATTTATAGTTCTCTCTAGGGGTGTGTGTAGGCGCAAGGGAGTACGCCTTGGCCTTGAAGTGGATCAGATTAAGGGTGAAAAATGGAGTCACCACCTAGATTAGGTCTAGTAACCATATTTGGCCTTTTGGACCAATCACTTACATGCATAGGTCAGTATACTAGATTATAGGTTCGAAGTTTGGGTACGGCTTAGGAAGGTGTTACTCACCCATGACCGCCCAGCTTGTGGGTCGGCCTCCGTTATGTGTTGCTAGACCATATTTAATAAAAGAGTTTATTAAGAGAGCCTTAATCCTTAATCTAAATGTACATTACGCACTTAAATAAAAATAACACACATAACATGTTAAAAACATATCACAATATAAAAGGAAACAAATAAAACACAATAAAAAAAATATTTAAAAAAAAGGAAAAGATATAAAATAAATAAGCATAAAAGGGAAAATATTACAAATAAACCAAACATAGCAAAAATACTAAAACAAATATGGAAAATAAATAAACATAAATAATTAACCTAAACAGAGTAAAAAAGAATCAAAGAATATGAAATATTATTAAAATAATAAAAACAAGATTTTGCCTTAATCTGGATTTGAGGTGCGTACGCATACTCAACTATGCATATGAATCCTTTAATACAGAACTGAAAATCACATTTTTATTGATTTAATCATTTAAGATATTAAAACAGAAATCAAACAAGCATTTTAGAACCCTAAAAACTAAACTAACATAAAGAAAGTAACACAAAGCATCAACATAAACAAATCGACAAGAAACAAATCAATAAGTATAGTAAACTATATTAAAATAAATAAACATGTCAAGCTTTACATAAAACCAAAATAATAAAACAAGAACAACCAAAATAGATTATAAACAACCTAAAATCAAATTAACACATATCAAACATAAATAAAAACATAAAAAAAAAAAAACAAATAAAACAATTATACAAACTATGTTAAGAAACTCATGTGAACCCTATTAAACAAAGGAGTTCATCGAAAGAACACTCACCTTGCTTGAGATTATGAGTTTGAGATTATTTAACTGACCCTTCAGTGCCTATAACACAAAGATTGGATTGATAGAATAAAGGAATTATAGAATACAATAGTTTTTAGGAATCACAACTAAAGATCAAAGTTTAACTGAAAAATGTTTTTGAGAAATCAAGTTAAAATATTAGTTTCTATTTTAAAACTAACTAAAGAGATGTTTCGAATATGTAAAAAAACGTGCTAAGGTGCTGTGTGGGAGTTTAGAAAAGACGAAGTAGGGTTTTAGAGAAGCTGGAGGCAAAAAATAACTCTAGCTAGGGTTTTGATTAGAGACATAAGGTGAGTATTTATAAGTTAAAATTATGGTTTTTGAGGCTTTTTTGAGGTCTTTGAACGTTCCCAAGGGTCTAGGGGCCGACCCACACCAAAAAATGATGTTTTGGGCCCTTAAAAATGAAGTTCTACTGCTTAGAAAATGAGTGTGCATACGCTTCGTGTGCATGCACACTTGATTCATGTGTATGCATACCCTAATTCCTAATAGTTTTGATGGCCCGACTTTAGGGACGACAATTTCTATTTGACCTGCGAGTACCCAGCCCGGTCCAACCCTAATGGTTTGGGTTTTACCCAGTTCGGTAAGAAATAGGATCGGGTATGAGTTTTTTTTTTAAAAAACCCTAAGCAGGTCCGGGTTTTATAAAAAAATGGGCCTAAACCCGGACTCAAACCCAGCCCGATTATTCTAAATTTACTAAAACCCCTTATATTTATATAGCTATAAACTAACCTTGACTCCCTCATTTTTTAGCTCGCGCCTCCTCACCCCTCACTCCCTCATTTCAACTCACACCTTCTCACCCTCACTGCCTCACAGAAGCACACTCAGTCATAGCCAATTCCTACATAGCACACGGCCTCACTCACTCTCAGTCTCACACCTCACACAGTCACACGGGCCATGGCCTCTGTTTTTGCCTCTCACTGCCGGTCCAAGCTCTTTGTATCGTACAATATGAGCTTCGTTGGTGTTAGAATCAAGTCTCTCCTTAATCATCTCCACCAAGACTCTCAAAGTCACAAATCAAGTTCAAACACTCACATTTCATCGTTACCCTCACTCTTATTCACTCACTGGCCCACCCTCACCCACGTGGAGGAGCACAAATCTCGTGGTGGTTGCCGTTTTTGTCACAGAGGAGCCCGTGATTGTTAGATTCGGAGAAAGATTTAGTGGTCTGAGTTTTTTTTTTTTTTTTTTTGGGTTCATTTCCTCTCTCAATAGTTTTTGTTTTTGGATATTTGTTTGAGGATTTAATATGTAAAAATCTACCCATAAATGATAAATGGAGTTTTGTTCCTCTTTCAGTAGTTTTTGTTTAAGGATTCAAAATGTAAAAATCGGAGTGAATGTTGTGTTGATGTAAAAATCTGTACATAAATGTAAAAATCGGAGTTTTTTTTTCTTCCATAAATGATAAATGGAGTTTGAGGATTTAGCTGATAACAATGTTGATTGATTTGTGTTTGTGTTTGTGTTTTTTTTTTTTTTTTTTTTTGGGAATAAGATTGGGTTGGATTTGGCGGCCACAGAATAGGCCCATAAGTGGCTGGACGGGGCCATCGAAGACTCGACAGGCCGAGTTTGGGGCTAAAAAAAAGACCTATTTATTAAACCGGTTGGGTCTGGGTAACAAGGGAGGACTCGCGGGTCAGGTCCAAGTATCAAAAAACCCGACCCAAACCCGACCCCTTGTCATTCCTACCCAACTTCAAACAATTATAACGTATTCAATATAAATCCAAATTAGGCAAACTATATGTTCAAATTAAGGTCTAGGATGTTTACTTTCTAATGAAACGACCTTCACTCAAATATTCTTTGTGGACCAAAAGTTTTGGTCAAAACAGTGAGCAAAAGTCATTTTTCAATATCGATTTTAAAGCGATTTGAGCACTTTTGAATTGTAATTATTTCCAAGTTGTTGTGAACTTTTTAATTACCCTTGGTTGACATATGTTAAGCTCATCATTGGGGTCGAAACCAAAATTTATTAACGGGTACAATGAGGTGTTTATAGTGTGCAAATAAACCCATAAACTCACCAAAACTAACTCGATTCAACCCAACCCACCAGGTTGGTTCGGTTTTTAGGGGTTGGTTATAAATTTTTTTTTAACAATGGGTCAGTTTGGGTTCGGGTCATAAGATTCACAAATCTGTCTAACCTATTTCAACTCACCTATATATAATATATATTAAATAAATATATTATACAATTTTTTTATTTACTTTATTGCCTCTCTTCTTAAATAAAACCCAAACCCTAAATTCTTCTCATATAGTTTATGTTTGTTTAGTATTATGCTCATGATTATTTGGTTATAAATTTGTTCCTATGTGTGGTGGTGTTTTCTTAATGTTCAATTTTTTAATAATAATAATAATAATAATAATAATAATAATAATAAAATTATCTAACCCATGGGTCCAACCCGACCCAATCCAATCCATGTGGATTGGGTTGGACTTTTGTGATAAGTTGGGTTAGGTTGGGTTGGGTTGGGTTAAATTTTTTTTTTTTAACCCACCATGGTGGGTTGGGTTGAAAAAACTCAACCTGACTTATGCACACCCCTAATTCTCTTGTAGTATTCTATAATAATTACTCCATAGCCAAAACCCACTATTATGGTTGGAATGGTAAAATAACATTGAATTTATCTCAAAAGAAATTCAGAGTACCCAAAAATCACGTCTTTCAATAATTTTGGTTGTTATTCCAATCGAGTAACTTGCAACTTATTAGAATTATGCAGTTAAATGATTAAATTTAAAATTTTTTTTGAGAGTTTTAACTTATGGCGTCCGCTTCTAATAATAGCTCTTTATTATCAAACCAAGACACCAATTAATTTTTGGTGTAAGTGGGGATTAAGTCCAGATCTCTTATACAATCATAAAAATTTTTACCAGTTGAGCTAATTAGAATGCACATCTATAATTTAGTATTAGTTTAAGCTTTTTAGAAAAATCACAACCATTCAAACACGATAACTATTATATCATTAAATTACACGGCCTTGTGATTTGGTAATTGTTAGTTTGTACAGGATAAATGATAGTGTCCGACAAGACTTTACTTCTCAGATAGCTAGAAATTTACGTACAAAACAAAAGCTGTCTATCTTGGTTGAATGACTATATGGGATCCAACTTGCTTCATTATTGACAATGGAAATCTATGGCAAGAGTCACATAAATGTCAACTCAACTATGAAGTATGAAGTAGTTTCCCAGACGCAACTTAACCAAAAGCTATGCCTATGATAGATATGTTCATTTAATTTACTCATCCATCAATATCGCCTCCTCGACCAACTTCTTTGTAGTTCAAATTGTTCCTTGCAGTGCTTCGCTATAAATGGCATAATTACATTAGGCATTAAAACCTTCACCAGAAAAACCTTAGTCCGAATCTCTCTACACTTGTCAACAACCAAAAAAAAAAAAAAGGGTTTAACAAACAAGTGAACAACAACTCTATAACTTTGTTGATGTCACTTTTATTGAACACCATTAGGCCTATAAAAATACTTATCTCAGAAAATAACCAAAGCATATATATGTTTTTTATTATGGGCCAGGCCCAAAATCTATTGTGGTAAGCCATGATGCTAACAAGAGCTACCACAAAACTAACCAAATCAGTCCCATTCCAACACAAGAGGGTCTGGACTTAACTCACAGATAATTTATCTTCCCTTTTTACTGTGGACAAGGCCCACATGTAAGAGAACCCAACAAATGGATAATTGGGAATTTAGGAGATGTGGATTGGAGGGCAATGTATTCAATTTGCACTGGTATGGGCTCACTAAACAGTCCTCCATTGGGCTTGGAACACTGATGAAACCAAGGAACCTGTATTAGATGCAATGTGCAATCAATGGCTACTCATGATATATGTTGAATGGATAAGTACTATGCCTAAGTCTTGCTCATGTTGAATAATGAATATACACCTTTCATCCAACATTCATTTTTGCTCCCAGTAAAGGATTTAATCAACATTTAATACCGATTGCCCTGATTCCTCAAATTCAACAAATTGGGAAGGTCAATTTCATTTTAAAGAAACAATTTTCGTGGCCTTTGGCCAATCATTTGCTTGAAGCTTGAGGAAAATTAGTGATAGTTTGCTCTATTTTGAGTATCCACTACTCAAAGCAAGTTGAGTAAATCCTAAGTGGATTTTTTAGTGACTCCACAAAATCTAAAAAATGGAGGAAGATCTCAACGTTAAGGGGTTCAAACCTTAGGAGGTCTAGATAAATACAGAAAAATTACATTTGCATTCAAGTGCTCTCTTACATTTCCCAAAACTTTCAAACACATGAAACAAATGATTCAGTTCACTTCCATGAGTTTCTAAGCATACTAAACAATAGTCTCTTTCTCCTCCATCACATCACGCTTAAATACCCTTTCTTACAAAGCTAAAGTATGCTTTTCACCAGTTGAATGAGCTGGTTGCAGGATTTTTCTTGCATATTTGCTAAATGTCATCTAACCTCGTGCATAGTTATAGCCTCTTTCATTATCATTTAGATGCGAGTAGTGGATCTAGCTCTCAGAACTAAATTGGGGTCAACGAGGAAGTTCAATCAAATTCAAACATGTGATGCATAGTTAGCTTTTGTCATCATCATTGTAGATTTGAGTAGTAAATTTGGCTCTTGAAATTAAATCTGGGTTAGTGAGAAAGTCCAATTAAGTTCAAACATGTGACAATTGAAAAGAAAAAAATATTTTTAATTTATAAAAATAGAAAATAATCTTGTTCCACTAATCTCAAAAAGTTAAACTATTAAAAAATGATAAATTTTAATTATTCTTGTTGGAAGAATGCCTTGAAACTTTTTGTATGTAGATGTGAGTAGTGGATCTAGCTCTCGAAACTAAATCAGGGTCAGTGAGTAAGTCCAATCAAATTCAAACATGTGATGCATAGTTGACTTTTGTCATAATCATTGTAGATTTGAGTAGTAAATTTGGCTTTTGAAACTAAATCTGAGTTAGTGAGAAAGTTCAATTAAGTTCAAACATGTGACAATTGAAAAGAAAAAAAATATTTGTAAATTATAAAAATGGAAAATAATCTTGTTTCACTAATCTCAAAAAATTAAACCATCAAAAAATGATAAATTTTAATTATCTTTTTCTGAAGAATACCCTAAAACTTCCTGTATGACAAACATCCAATTCCTAATCCAACGATAGAAAATTAAAATTTGTGGATGTAGACTGTAACCGTTGCATGTGGGTGGTAGCTAAAGCAGCAGTACTCCTTTCCTTTGACAAAATGGGCCAATCCTAAGGAACGTTATTAGCATTGATTAGACAGTAGCATCAGTGGACAATGGGTTATTCATTTCAGCCTTTATTCACAACTGGGATAGGCTTTAACTGGGGGCAACTAATAAATAATGTGTCAAACAGTTCTAGACTCTAGAGGCCAAATTGAGTTTGGCTCACGATCACCAACCGTTAGTGTGGCACTGCTATCACAGTCTCACAGACCCTGATGAGACGAGTCTTTTTATTATTATTTATTATTGCACGTAAGCGCTTGCGTTAGTAGTTCTGAATTTCTATTTACAAAGTTTCGGCGAACCTTATCAACGCCGACAACGATTCAATTCATCGAGTACAGTAAAATTCGGCCTTTGTTTTTTTTTTTTTTTTTTTTTTTTTTTTTTTTTTTTTTACCATTTAGTAAGATTATTTCCAAATTTCCGTTTTACATACAAGCCTTTTTTTTTTTTTTTTTGCTTTAAAGTTCTATTATTTTTTAAATTAAGTATAGGGTCCACTTATAATGCAGTTGATCGGGCTTTTATTTTTTATTTTTTTATTATATAAAGGTTGAGTCATATTTAGTCTGAAATTTATATTTTAGGAGTTTAGTTAACAAATACCATTAGAGAACCTAATAGTTACTTTTTAGACAATTGAGTTACTTTCCATCAAAAAGTTCAATTTTTGCTCATGCATCGTACCACTTCCCACTATAAGTAGAACCAAATCTATACGTTCTTAACAAATGCTTAAGAATTAACAAAAACCTACTTTTATTAGTTTTCACTATTTTATGATACGAGTGGGAATTGTGGGATCGTTTTAACTTTTAAGATTATGAACAACAGACCAAGCAATGCCAACTCTAGGCTTAAGTCACTTAGGCCATGGCCTACAAGGCTACAACCCCCTATTTGATTTCCATTATAAACAAAAATTAAAAAAAAAAAAAATTTGATTGATACTATAAGTACTATAAATTTTATTACATAGATCTTACAAATTGTTGTGTTATCAATCATAAGAAACAATTCAAATACCTATTTAGTATCTTGTTGAAGGATCATCAATCACATTATTTTCCACATAAATTTGTAAGTTTTTTTTTGGTAGTAAAAGTTGTTATAGCTTTAGCATTTTTAAAAAATAAAAATAAAAATACAAAAAATTCCAACCAAATCACTATTAAATAAAAGGAAAATGTTAAAATTAAAAAATTCTTACAAACTGATGTGAAAAGAATATAACTTGAACCACTTAAAACATAATAAATGAATGTTTAAATCAAATTTTCTAATTAAAGACGATAATTTGTAAGATATATGTAGTGAAATTATTGTATCTCTAGTACCATTTAAGTGAATTAGTTGTAATAAATGAATTTTAAATAAAAAATTATAGTATAGAACATTAAATAAAATGATAGTTAATAAACTTAAAATAGAAAAAATTCCTTTTAAAGTTTTACTATCATGGAATGACCTCACCCAAATAATGTGACAGTCCAAGTTACGGGTACCAATATGTGCTGGTGGTACTCACAGACGATGTATCTATAAGATGTGGTAAGTTGTAATAACACGTATGACCCACCTTTTTTGTTCCTAAAAAGAAATGACTCAACGGTAATATTCAATTGGTTTGGATGAATTTTATATCAGTCATTCATACCAGAAAAGAACTTTAGATCAATCAATTAAGGTTCACACACTTGAGCATCGCTTTTTCCAATGAAAGCACTAGCGAGTAGCGATGCTAAAATTGCAAAGTATGGTCGGCAATGACTTATGAAAAGCTAGCCCCACCTCTTATTCCTTTTAACAAACTGATTTCATTCAAAATTTAACGGGGTTTCATAGTTTTTTATTTTTGATAAGTTAATGGGATTATTGTTTATAGACTCAAACTCAATACCTTGTAAAATGTGATATAAAAATCATCGTTGTCAACATGATATAATGTTGGATCCTCTAAAGAAATTTCAAAAGGAACATACATAATAATTATAATTATAATAGAAGGGTCATCCCTTTCCCAATTAAGCACGCTTGAAAGGCATAAATGGCCATTTTTGGTCGCGTAAACCCACGTCGAACACACAGAAGAAATTAAGTGAGAGGATACATAAATGGCAATTTTTGGTGGCCTAGAAATAAAGAGTACCTTAGCTAGGTCAGTGACAGTTAAAAAGAAAGGCTTGAGTTGAGACATATGAGGTCACCTGATGAAGGACATTCGTTGCAACAGAACGTGTACATGATGATGAGGTCCCCCATCATATATAGGACTGATTTTCATGGGACTACAATCAATTAAATTGAACCTCTTGGCTCTTACTGTCTCACATCTATCATGGTTGTTGTAGGGACCTTTTTGAAACACAAATGATGGTTATATAGATATTTTCCTACGGAGGAATGTTATGTACTTTTCCACAATATTTTTATAATGTGTTGTTACTAGTCATAATTAGTAGGAAAAAAAAGTAATTATTGATTGGTTCAAATTAAAATAAGTAGTAACTTATCACCTATAATTTGTTGTGAGAATATTATAAAAATATTGTAGACGCAACACTTCTCTTTTTTATATTATGGAAAGACTCGTTCTGATCACTTTCATTCACCTTATCTTACTATAATTTGATTTTCTCAAATGATGGTGTTTATTCCACACACATTTTCCCAAACTTTCTAATTCCCTTTCTAAAAAAAGCTCGTCCATTTTTTTTGTATTTATTAATACTGAGTATCTAATTTCCTTTATAACTTTTTGTTTTTTTTTTCTCAAAAAAATAAAAAGTATCACAAAGACTTGTATTATCTTTCATAAAAAAAGAAAAGAAAAATCTAAACACATGAAATAGTTATAATAAAAAGTAAGAATAATGAATCTTAAATAATAAAAAAAATCATAGAATAGAGCATTAATTAAAATTATTATTAATAAACTAAACACTATTTAAGTGATATTTAAATAAATAAAGGCACATTTAAAGCTTCACTATACATAACCCAAAAGTCAAAAGACGTGACGTAATTTTCAACTGATTAACGTGAATCGTAGATAATCATTCGTACTAGAAAAGAACTTTAATCAATCAATTATAAGGTGCACAGACTTGAGCATCACTTTTCCAATGAGAGCACTAGCGATGCTAAAATTACAAAGTATGGCTGGCATTGAATTATGGAAGCCCACCTCTCATTTTCCTGGTTATCATATTCCTTTTAACGACTAATTTCATTCCAAATTTATACAGGTCAGGTAACTAACGGGGTTTCAATGTCCATTTTTATTTTTATTTTTGATAAGTTGTTGGCTTTATTGTTTATTGACTCAAACTCAATAATTTATAAAATGTACTAATACAAAGAAGATATCCAATTATCATTGTCAGCATGTATATAATGCTGGATCCTTTGAGGAAAATTTAAAGGACAGTTGCATGACAATATTTATGATTATTTTGATTCTCAAACACGATTGCAAGAAGAAAATATACCATGCATCAGGTGTATGTATCTCTCTTATAAGATGGAGAATCTTTTTTGAATGGAGAATCTTCTCGCAAGTTCAACTGGTGGCATCCTTGTGTTGAACGTAAACTCTGGCTGAACACACAGAAGGGTGAGAGGAGAAACAAATGGCCATTTTTGGTGGCCTAGAAAATTTAGAAATAAAGAACGAAAGGCTTGAGTTGAGACACAAGAGGTCACTTGATGATGGACATTTGTTGCATTAAAAATATACATGATAAGGTTAGGTCCCCATCATATATAGGACTCATTATCATATCATGGGACTACCATACGTAAAGTCCTATTCTGGTATTGGTTAACATATACAATAAAGGATTAAAAAAAAAATGATAATCTAATAAATTAGGACAACTCACTTTTGAACAAACTTGGGCTTAAAGAAAATGAAGCTAGCAAATTAAATGACACAGAAGTGGAAGAGTTAGTGGATTATTACTATTAACCAAGGAGATTACAAAGGGATCCAGCTATATATTATATGCTATTAACATGTGTAAGGGCACGGATAGAGCTTGATCTTGGATTCAGTCTCTGAGCCCTAAACAATGAAATTATAGAGAGCAGGATTTAATCCTTGGATTTGGGTGATAAATAACATCCAGGTTTGGCTTGATCGTAGAACCTATGCATATACTTGTCAATCATGGACGAAGTATTACTTTTTATATTATTGCCGAGGACGAATGCTTGAATTTCCCTACAAGTTCTCCCTCTTTCTCTCTCTCTTTTCCCCTTTCTATTTTTTCTCTCTTTTTCTATTATCTTACTTTTCCTTTTATAGGCCTCACTTTTTCCTTCTTCCTTCCTCCACGTGTGATCCAGGTGTTTCCTTTTAGATACTTGTCCCATCATTCCCCCTTACTCAAATATCTGGTGATGATCGTAGGGCTGAATTACAATGTTCAGACATCACTTCTCCATTAATGCGGCCAGGGGGGTAGGTGTAATGCTTTCAATGCGGTGGTAGCAACCTTTTGTCTGATATTTGCTCATCAATTTACTTTGTCCCTTGTTCTTACTTTCTAAGTTACTTGTGCATAAGGCCCTCAGTACGGGAGTCTTTGGACCACCGGGCTACGAATATTGTCCTTGGCAACAATCTGCCGAGGACAATTTCATCCTCGGACGTCATGCCCAGTGGTGCAACGCTTATGCATGATGGCTTCCTCTGTCACGTGGCATTACAGGAAAGAATCGTTATATCCTCGGATCATTTTAAACTGTCGGGTTGGATTTTCTTCTCTATGGGGGCCTTTGAGCTGGCCCAATATGCGATTTGGGCCCAAGGGCCCCACAACATGTTTCCAGGAAGCAAGGCTTATATATGCAAGAAAGTGAAACCATATATTATATTCTATATATTCTAACTTGTGCGGTGAGTCATCTGAACCAGTTTGGGATACATTCTATGTATAATACGTACTAACATACAATAGCAGGGTCATTAAATTTAATTAAGTGACCGCCTTTTATTCTTTTAATCCTATGGGAAAGTTCCATCTATTAATTGTTCCTTTATAGAGAAGCACAAACAAGAAATGGTTGAGGTTTTTCCCTTATATAGTAATAATATTCCAAACTACCAAATAAGTTGTGGTACAACATTGTCAAATAAACAATACATATTATATTTTTTTTGGGATATAGAAGGAAAAATGTAATGTGTCAATAGGATAGGTGAAGATGAAATGACAGACACTATCAATTTTTTTTTGGAAGAGAATGGAAGATGCTTGAAGTTGTAATTGCTTGTTTAGTTGTTTTGTCTATAATTGGTTTGGAAATTTGTTGTAGTCTTTACACTTACCAAGGATTCTTGTTCCCCTTTAGTCTCGTTTTTTTGAGTTAAATGAGAGTCATTGTTGAGCTAGACAAATCACAAGAGAAGATCCCGCAACCACAATAACAGAGAAAAAGAGTGGCGCCACATAATAAAAGACACAAACAAATAAAACTTATAATAAATCTTAACAAGAGTTGTTACGTCCACAACATTTTTACAACAAACTTTTTTAATAACTTAAAAATAAAAAAACTAAGAAAAATATAGCAACTTCAATAAATATTTTTTAGAAGAAAATTCAAAATGAATTAAAACTAAATAATAAAGGGCTCGTTTGGTATCATTGTCATTGTTTAAACAAAAACATGTATTTTCACAACACTTTCACCCACACATATTTTCACAATACTTAAACAACGTTACTAGAAATATTTTACCAAACGGGCCCAAAGTTTAGCTTTAAACCAATTTGGAGTTATCTTCTCTAGCTATTTATGTGCCGATTTATTAGACTATCCATATATATTATTCAAACAAATCACGCGACTTATTAAAAATGTTACGTCACTAAAATACATATGAAATGGTCTTTTCAGTCACCAAGTAGTGAATTGAAGGAGGATAATTTAAAATCAATAATTGGAACTAAATTTTTTTCCAAACATTTATTAACTTAACAAAATGGGTACTCCCACTATACAATTGATTATAGCATTCCACACTAACAATTTCTTGTTAATTAATACTAGAATTTGTTTAATTGGTAAAATCTCTTATTCTTAGGTAATGGATATGAATTTAAATTCCACTTATAACAGCACAGATTGATGATAAATGGTATTGTTATAGAATGAAATATGTACATGTTCTAATTCTATTATAATTATTTTTAAAAAAATTAAATTTTATATATTAATTTATAAGCTTATATCAAATTTTGTGTCAAAGATTTTATAACTTAATCTCTTTTTTCTAACCACAAATTATTTGTCAAATCTTTTTTGTATTTATTAATGTTGAGTATCATGCAAGCATGTATTATTTTTCATAAAAATTAAAATAAAACATTAGAGTCTTTTAATTTAACTAGTATTTTTTAATATTTTTTTATAAAAAATATTATGTAAATAATATTTCCATAAAAAATTTTAAATAGTAAAGAACACAGTCAACGTACATATCAAATAAAATTTCCTTTAAAGACTTTACCGCAAGTGAAACTAAGGAATAATGCTAATGCTGCATTAATTCACTACTTATTTTTTCACTACTCATGACTTGTCACTTATTATAACAAGAGAGAAAAATGGGATGAGATAAAAAATGTTGAGGTTCTGATGTTGGTGGAAACTATAAGTGGTTGTGCACGCGTCAGCCAAAGAAGAGACAAAGCAGATTCTTGACGCGGCACGCTGGAACTGACCGACTCAGAAACCTCCAAAACGACATTCAAATGTGCCACGTGTCCCAATACCTCCCTTCCCAGCTCCAACCTTCCCTTCTCCTAAAGCCCGCCTACACTCTTTACCTCCCTCTCCACTCTCCTGTTTATATAACCCAAAACCCGGCCCTTCGTTCCTATCAGGAGTCACCAATTCCTTTATTTATTTCTCACAATCTCAATTTCACACTCACATCAAAATACACACGCACACGCACACGCACACGCACACAGAGAAATGGAAAATCTAACTCTCACAGGATTGTTGAACAAAGCCGCGTTGGAATTCCCAACTCGCCGAGCCCTTTCCGTCTCTGGAAAACTCGACTTGACTCACTCCCAATTACAACACCTCGTCGATCACGCCGCCTCTCTCTTACTCGCCTCCGGAATCCACCCCGGCGATGTCGTCGCTCTCTCTTTTCCCAACACTATCGAGGTACACGCTCGATTTTTCTTTCTTTCTTACTTATTTTCCTTCATTTTCTCGCTAACCAAACACAATATACAACAATTAAAAAATATTTTAACTTCTGTTTTTTCGGTTTGTGCAGTTTGTGGTGATGTTCTTGGCTGTGATTCGATGCCGAGCCATAGCGGCGCCGTTGAACCAGGCTTACACGGCGGAGGAGTTCGAGTTTTACCTTTCCGACTCCGAGTCGAAGCTTTTGATTACACCGAAAGAAGGACTCCAACCGGCTCAATCCGCCGCTTCCAAGCTCAAACTCCCTCACGTGACCGCCGCGCTCTCGGACGGCGCGTCGAGTATCAGTATCGAAAACTCTGTTTCCACCGATTCCAACCCCGAGTCTGTTAAGGAACTCGTGAACGATCCATCCGACGTGGCACTCTTCTTGCACACCTCAGGCACCACGAGTCGACCCAAGGGCGTGCCTTTGACTCAGCTCAACCTAGCTTCTTCGGTCCGGAACATCAAATCGGTGTACAGACTCAGTGAGTCCGACTCGACCGTGTTGGTCCTACCTCTATTCCACGTCCACGGGTTAATCGCCGGGTTACTGAGTTCACTCGTTTCCGGCGCCGCCGCCACTCTTCCATCCGCCGGCCGATTCTCCGCTTCAACTTTCTGGTCCGACATGCGCGCTTACAACGCCACGTGGTACACCGCTGTCCCCACCATCCACCAAATCATCTTGGACCGCCACCTCAGCAAACCCGAACCGTCGTACCCGAAGCTCCGATTCATTCGTAGCTGCAGCGCTTCACTGGCTCCAATAGTGTTGGCTCGGCTCGAGGAATCGTTCGGCGCGCCGGTTCTAGAAGCTTATGCAATGACTGAAGCTTCTCATTTGATGGCTTCGAACCCGTTGCCCGAAGATGGTGGGCACAAAGCCGGGTCTGTGGGTCGACCCGTGGGTCAGGAGATGTCGGTTTTGGATGAAAATGGGGTCCCACAAAAGGAAGGTGTTACCGGTGAGGTTTGTATTAGGGGACCCAATGTGACAAAGGGTTACAAGAACAATCCAGAGGCTAATAAGGTTGCTTTTCAATTCGGGTGGTTCCACACCGGTGATCTTGGGTTTTTGGACTCCGATGGGTATTTGCACCTTGTGGGTCGGATCAAGGAGCTCATTAACCGTGGAGGTATTTTCTTTTACCTTTTTGATGAACATATTTTCTTTTACTTTAATGTAACATATTTCTCACGTGTTCATAATTTATGTTAGTAAATTAAGATTTGACAGCTAGATGCTACAATTATAGATATTAATATTGTAAGATATGACAATTATATGATACCCTAAAATTAGCCATGATACTGTTTTCTATTTTTATTATGATAATAGTTTTTTTATGATTAGATTAAGACACTAATTATTATTATTATTTTTTTTTTGTGGTAAAAAAGAGACTAGACAAAGTTTTCTAAACTTTACTAATTGAACTATAAATGATAGATGGCATGCATGAAATGCTTACATGACTTAAGAGTCTTTAGTTGAATTAACTAGAACATACTTACCATTAAATTTGATTATTCATTTATTCTACAAGGCAGTAGCTAGGTAACAAATGATAGATTACATGCATGAAACGCATACATGACTAAAGAGTAAAGACCCAAACTTGAGTTGTTAGGTTTGGCATGGATTCGAAAGTGGGGTCAAATGGGAATAATGCTACATAGTTTAGGTTAGGTATTGAATATGCATTGTGTTTTTTTTGGTACATTGAGTGGGAGTAGTAATAATGCTACATAGTTTTTGTACATTGATATATAAAACCATGTTAGTTTTACTTATGGGTTGTTTTTCTTCTTCTCTTTTGTTGTTTAGGGGAGAAGATATCGCCAATTGAAGTTGATGCAGTGCTTTTATCTCATCCGGATGTTGCTCAGGCTGTGGCCTTCGGAGTCCCTGATGATAAATATGGTGAAGAGGTAAGAATATTGTTATTCCCTTCAACCCAAACCATTTGAGATATACATTTTTTGGTGTTAAAGTTCTAATTGTTTTGGTGTTCAATCTTTTTTCAGATAAACTGTGCAATAATTCCTAGAGAAGGGTCGAATATAGATGAGGCAGAAGTGTTGCAATTTTGTAAGAAAAATCTTGCTGCTTTCAAGGTCCCCAAGAAGGTTTTCATCACTGATTTTCTTCCAAAGACTGCTACTGGCAAGATTCAACGCAGGTTGGTAGCAGAGCATTTCCTTGCTCAAATCTCCACTGCCAAAGTTCCCAAGTTTGGAGCTTGATGAGTTTCTCAAACATCATTTGTGGCATGGCTATTATAGTTCAAACGAACTAGTTTCCAGTGCTTGATATTCAAGTATAACAACATTCTCAATGATTGGAATATGCGGTATGGTTGGTTGATTTAATTTGAGCTCCTCTTCAAATAGTTGCTGTATTACTTTTTCTTTTGTAAATATGATGAATGAATTTGTTCCTAAATTCTTTTGACAGCTGTTATTTTACAGGGGTTGAATAAAATTATGAGCAATTTTTACAATTCAGTCTTTGAGCTCTGTCCAGTATGATTTTTTTTATTATAATAAATGGCTAAATATACAAATATCACAGTACGTGTACTTAATTTACAATTCAGTCGGTCACTTTTTGATTGACCTCATGAGTGTGTATATTCGAAGCATGGTAATACCACTCTTTAATTGACCGCAGGAGTGTGTTTGTATATTTCAATTTTCAAGCATAGTATCCTTCCTGGCACAAAAAATGCAGAGCTGTAAAATCAATGTTTTATGTTTTTCAGCTTTTAAGATGAATACCAAACATAAAACAGCTGAGCTGACATTTTGTGTAACTGTAGATCTTACTTTTAATTGGATACGTTAGTTCATTTGCACCTCAGCCCGCAGGTGGAGTTTAACTTTAGACTAAATTCCAGAAAACAGGCAGGTTTGGATTAATGACATTCAAGATATTTTAAAATGACTAATTTAGTCTTTAAAAGACAATAATACCCTTACACTGTTAACCCTCTTACCCTCCGTTACACTTTTATTTTTTTCTCAAGCAACCCATGACCCTCCGTTTCCTCTCTTCTTCCTCATACGATCATACCTCTCTTTATCTTCCCTCTCGTCTTGCCTCTATCTGCCTCCTTCACCGATCAAAGCCATGATTTGAACCAACCTCAGCCATGTTTTGAAGCCACACCGCCAATTTGAAGCTACACCGCCATTCTCAAGCACCACCGTTGAAAGACACCTCCACCATTGATTGTTGCCTCTCTTACCAGCTTGTTTTGATTTTAATCTAGCTGTGGCTTCTTTTTTGGGGTTTTTTTTTTTTTTTTTTTTTTTTTTTTTTTTTTTTTTTTTTTTTGTGGTTTGAATCGATTTGGTATTGGTGGATTGTGCTGGTTATGGGTTGTAATGGGTTGCTTTTTGCAGTTGTGGTTGAGGTGGTCGATGGTGGTTGGTTAATTTTGGTCGGTGGTTGACGGTGATGGTTGGTTTAATTTGGCTGGTGGTGGAGGGTTTTGGTGATGGTGGTGGGCTATGATCTGGGAAGGGGTGAGCTGTAGGTGGTGGTGGGATGCTACGGGGTGGTATCATGGGTTATATTGGGTTTTGTGTTTTTCATTGGGTTTTATGGCCAGTGGTGGTTTTCAGTGGTGGTGGTGGTTTCCGGTATGGGGTGGATTTGCAGTGGAGGTGTGTGGGTTCCGACAGGGGTAATGGTTTGCTATAGGTTTTTTGGATTTGGGTCTTGATGTTATGGTTTGGCTGGGTTTTATGGCTGGTTTGAGGTTAAAGAGGGAGAGTGGGGTTTTGGATGTGAGAATCAAAGGAACCATCGAGAGGAAGTGGGGGAGCAGGTCTGTGAGGGAGAAAGACAAGTAATGGAGGGTTAAGAGGGTAAACGGTTTAAGGATTTTTTATTTATTATTATTATTTTTTTTTGTCTTTTAAGTACCAAATTGGTCATTTTTAAAATATCTTGGACTTAACTGTCATTAACCCAAACCTTACGGGTAGTTTTTGGAATTTATCCTTAACTTTAAGTTAGATTTTTCATGCAAGACTACTGCATACTCTTAGTGCGATGGTCACTTCACAAGTATAAGTGCTTGTTGGGTGTAGGGGGCAAGAGCTGGGGTTCAAGTTTCTAGGAGGGACCTTCACACACATATACACTTAGATTAGGCTATAGTAGAAAGGCAAAAATGCACTTTTGGTCCCTACATTTGGGCCAATTCGCATTTTGGTCCCTAAAATGATTTCGTTCCTATTGTCGTCCCTATTTTTAAAAAAACATTTCTATTTTAATCCCTGCTGTCATCCAAGTAACGGAACCCTATTACGTGGCAGATGGAGTGACTTGGTTTTTGACATGGTGCTGATGTGGTATTAAAATATTATTAAAAAAATTTATTTTGCATTTTTCAAAGCCACATCAGCATTTTAATTTTTTTTTCTTGCATATTATTTTTCAAAGTCTCTAGGAGGGAGCTTCACACATATATACACTTAGATTAAGTTATGTATTTTTGGTCCCTACATTTTCGGTCAATTCGCATTTTGGTCTCTAAATTGATTTTGTTCCTATTGTTGACCCTATTTTTAAAAAATCATTTCTATTTTAGTCCTTGTCGTCATCCAAGTAATAGAACCCTATTATGTGGCAGACGGAGTGACCTAATTGTTGGCATGGTGCTAATGTGGCATTAAAATGTTGTTAAAAAAATTATCTTGCATTTTTCAAAGCCACGTCAGTATTTTAATTTTTTTCTTTCATATTATTATTATTATTTTTTTTTTTGGCCTTAAATCTAATATTATTATTTTAACTTTCATTAAACCTGTTCTTCATGTTCTTCCCAAATTCAAGAAATAAACCCAGCAACCAATCTAATCTTTGGCAAACCCAAACCCAAATCCAAATTCAGCAACCAAATCAAATCTCCATCAAATCCAGAAAAACAAGAAATAAAATCCAGAATCATAAGCAAACCCAGAATAGTGCAGGTGAACCCAGAATTGTTCTTCTTGTTCTACAGAAAAGAAGATGAAAACTTGCCCAAAAAATTAAAATAATCAATATTTTCTTTACTTTTATTGATCTTCTTAGCAAATAATCAAACCCATGAACCCAGAAAAATCTAAAACAACTCGAAACCAGAAAAATCAACAGTCAAACCCACCGATCAGTCAACAAACCCACGCCCACAAAGTCACCAAACCCACTACCACCATTGTTGATCAAAAAAGAGAGAGGAAGAGGAATTCGGGTTTAGAGAGAGAAAAGAAGTCGGAGATTGACAAAGAAAGAAGCAAAAGAACGATACAAACACAAACAAGCAAAATTAAGAGATTGCATGCCGTGCCCATGTTGCTGATCTCCTCTGTCTCTTCTTCTTTTTTCTCGATCTCCTCATCTAATTCTTCTAGGTCGATCTTCTTCCCTCTTCTTTTTTTCTCAGTCGTGGTTTGGGATTTTTTCAACCAACCCAATCTGAGAGCAAGTCGTTTCAGATCGAGACAAATAGAGACTAAGAGAGACAAATGCCACACAAACACACAAACTAATTTGGGTTTTTTAGCACTATAAATACGCATATCTGGCTGATGTTTGGCATATTTATTTTTGTTTTGATTTTAATTTTTTTGGTTTATCTTAAAAGAAAGAAGAAAATGAAATAGATACAAACACAAACACAAACACAAAAATGCCAACATAGAGTGTGAATAGTGTTAATTTAGTGTTTGTTTCTAAAAAAGTTCAAGAAAAATTAAAATAATTGCTCTAATTTTTTTTTCTCAATCTTTAAAACTGTAAAGTTTTTTTTTTTTTGTTTTTTGTTTTTTGTTTTTGTTTTTGTTTTTGAATTTCTTCAGTTTAAATTAATTAATTTTTTTATCATGCTGACGTAAATGTCAAATAATTTTTTTTAATAATATTTCAATGCCATGTCAGCACCATGTTAGCAACCAGGTCACTCCGTCTACCACGTAATAGGGTTTCGTTACTTGGATGACGGCAGATACTAAAATAAAAACAATTTTTTAAAAATAGGGACGACAGTAGGAACGAAACCAATTTAGGGACCAAAATGTGAATTGGCCCAAAATGTAGGGATCAAAAGTGCATTTTCGCCTAATAGAAATTCTATCTTGTAAAAAAAAAAAAAAAAAGAAAGATTCCCGTGCAAGGTAAATGCATGCATTCTTCCAATTAAAAATCTTTAATTTAGAAATAATTCCAAATAATCAGTAATGTTTTTTTAAAGGCAAAAATCATTCATGTTAGTGTCATTGTCACGGCAAAATAAATAAAATATAGTAACTGAGTAATGCTAAGTCTATAATAGGATTTGTTGGTATATTGTTGTAAAAGTAAATAAAATATAGTAACTTAGTGATGCTAAGTCTATAATAGGATTTGTTGGTATATTGTTGTAAAAAAATATTGACTTGTTAAAATTAAAGTACACGTTTGTATAGTCCAGATCCAGGGAATAGGGGAAACAGGAAGACAACCAAGCCGTAACGGCATGGCAATATGGTATCTAAAACAGAGTCTGTAAAAATTGGAATTGAATATTGAAAGTCGATGGTCTTAGGCAAAGCCAATCCCACTACGCAAACACAAACACAAACACAAACACAAACGTGGTTGGTGAATGGTGATTGCTCGAATTCGAAACAGTGGAGACTTGACTAAGACTGAGAGTCTGAGTCTGAGAATGATCGAATTAATGGGGTGCACTAACTCTGTCAACTATAAAACATATAGTAGGATTACATTTTTTTTTTTTTTTTGGTGAAAATAGTAGGATTACATTTACATCATTAGCTTTGATGCCAGGCCCAGCATCGGTGCTATTCAGGCTTATTAAAACACGGGCAAACTCTCTAAGACTACGACTATTTGTATTTGATTGGGTGTTTTTGTTTTTGTTTTCTTAAAGGGTGTCTTTGTTTTTATAGGTTTTAAGAACTGACACTAAACAATTATAGTGCAAAATTTGATTTAGGTGTTACATCTTAGTTTATTGTTGGCAAACAAGGCTATCAATCTAGCTAGAAATGGGACTTTTTCTGCTGGTACCTTTGAAGGAGATTATGAAGTTACTGTAAAACCAATCAATCAGATAGACTGGATCAGAGTTGACTTTCTGCAGGTATCTGTTAAAATCATTACCATAAATACTCAACAACCATTAATATTTACACATCTTCGTTAGATTTCATTTCACCTTTTCTAGGCCGGAGTCATGGGACCAAGAATTAATCTTTGAGACAATCTAGAGGTTTACTTGACAAAATTTGTGATTATTTAACCGAGTTGCCTTTCACTTTCAGGTTTCAATGATTATTTTGAACTCCCTGTCTAATTCTTTGTAAATTTTTTTAATATTACATACTCAACACAGCAAAACAAATGTCCCTTCGTTGATCGAACATGCATTGGGTCAAGCCAGCTTGGATTGACAAGTCAAACTCAGCCGACAAATTGCCAACATTAGAGATATGTTAACCCAATGCAATAGGCCCGAGCTCAATCCATCTAGTCCAGGACTAAACCCTAGACTAGAAGGATTGAGCTTGGGCCTATTGCATTCACATATCTCTGATTAGAAGCAAGGACCATAAGACTAATGATTCATTGGCAGAGACTAGTGTAGACTTGAGAGACTTTGAATGTGCACACAGGCCAGACTTCAGTTCACTAAGCAAGAAACTTAAGTGAATGATTGTTTTCCTATGCAGATTCTTTGAAGAATATACACAAACTGACAAGTGACCACTTTTCATTACACTGAAAAGCTATTTCCTCAAGTCCCTAGTATTCTTTTTGTTAACAATATAAAGTGAGAGAGAAAGACTGAATAATCTGTATATTTATGTGTGAATAATAATGTACAATAAAGAGCCTTATATTGGCTAGGTATGTGTGCACTACAAGTAATATGAGTAAACTATAAATACAATATACTGAGCCAAGCTCAATGGGCTAATCTAGTTTAAGCTATACATTAACATCTCCCCTCATACTCGAGGTGGCAAGGAGGAAGTCAACTAGATTTTGGATATAAGATTTCAAAGATGACCAGGCAGGTGAGTCTTGGTGAAGATATCAGCAGGCTGGTCAGCAGAGGAGATAGAGAGCAACTTGAGATTTCCTTTCTTAAGATGCTGGCAAGTGATGTGATAGTTGATCTCAATGTGTTTGGAGCATTCATGGAAGACATGATTATGAGCAATGTAGATAGCACTATGATTGTCACAATAAAGAACAGTGGCAGCGGGTTGTGGAGCATCCATGTTAGCCAAGAGCTAGTGAAGCTAGACAAGCTCGTAGGTGGTATTGCCAAGGGCACAATACTCAGCCTTAGTACTGGAACAGGAAACCACATCTTGCTTCTTGCTACTTCATGAGACAAAAAGAAGTACCCAACAGGAAACATAAACCTGTGATAAAGCATCGATTAGTCGGATCACCTGCCCAATCCGCATCTGAATAAGCATGAAGCTTGAGAGAAAATCGAGAGGAGTAGTGGAGACCATAATAAAGTATGCCTTTGACATATCGGAGAATCTGAAGAACGACATCATAATGGACAGAATGAGGGGCATCTATGAACTTACTAACCATACCCATGGCATGTGAAATATCCAGACGAGTAACAGTGAGATAGATCAGACTACCAACCAACTGACGATAGCGAGTAGCATCAAATAGAAGTTCACCATCCAAGGGTGTGAGCTTTGCATTGTATTCCAAGGAGTGGAAACAATCTTGTTATCGGTGATGCCGACTTTGGAGAGAAGATCAGAAGCATATTTAGCTTGGGAAAGATAGTATTCATCAGAGGATGAGGTAACCTCAAGCTCAAGAAAATAGTTGAGAATGCCTAGATCTTTCATCTCAAAATGCTGATTAAGAAAGTGCTAAAGAGAGTGGATACTTGCAGAATCATCTCTAGTAATAATCATATCATCAACATAAAGAAGAATAAGAAAGATACCAACAAAGGATCTTCGGACAAAGAGAACAGTGTCATGAAAACTCAAAGCGAAACCCTGTTGAGCAACAATTGAGCTAAACTTTTCAAACCAAGCTCGAGGAGCTTGCTTGAGGCCATAAAGAGCACGGCGAAGGTGACAAACTTGACTGCCTGAATGTGGATAGCCAGGGGGTGGCTACATGTACACTTCTTCTTGGAGGTCTCCATTGAGGAAAGAATTCTTCACATACATTTGATAAAGGGGCCAATGGCGAATAGCAGCCACAACAATGAGACATCTAACAGATGTAAGGTAAGCAACAAGAGCAAATGTTTCCTCATAGTTAATGTCATACTCTTGAGTAAAGCCCTTGGCAACTAGGCGAGCCTTGTACCGTTCAACAGATCCATTAGCCTTGGTCTTAATATTGTAAACCCACCGACAACCTATTACAGACTGACTAGGAGGCAAATCAACCATATCCGAAGTGTGATTCTTATGAAGGGCATCTTGTTCTTCGTTCATAGCTTGCTACCAAAAAGGGTCAATATGAGCCTTACGATAGGTGTAAGGTTCATAAAGGGTGGCAAGAGCAAAAGAGTAGTGATAATTAGTGATATAAGGGGGAGAAATATTTATCCGAGTGGAACGACGAAATTCAGGACCAACAGCAGGCTCAGGAAAGGGTGGTGCCATAGGATCTAAGACAGGCAGGTCATATGTCGGGGACAAAACTGGAGATGAGTCGTCTAGAGAGGCAGCCAATGTTGAAGAATCTTCCACAAGTTCAAGATAGAGTGGGAGGAAAAGATTAGTAAAAATGAGAGACTCTAAGGAAGAGGATGCAGGAAACTGTTGAAGACTCGTGAAAGGACAATGTTCCCAAAACTAAACATGATGGGAGACACGAAGGCGACGAGAAATGGGATCATAGTAGCGAAACCCCTTTTGAGATACACCATAACCAAAGAAACAGCAAAGATGAGCACAAGGCTGGAGCTTTGTTCGTTCATGAGGAGGAAGAGAGATAAAGAAAGCACAATTAAAAACCCAAAGAGAGGAGTAGTCAAGAGTTTGACCATAGAGAAGCTCGAATGGTGATTTGTTGTGTGTAGTTGGTGAAAGAATACAATTAATGGTGTACACAGCAGTGAGTGCGGCCTCACCCCAAAAGCGCTCAAGAAGAGAGGCAGAAATGAGAAGGGTGTAGACAACATCAAGAATATGACGATGTTTTCATTCTGCACGACCATTTTGTTGAGAGGTGTAAGGTCAAAACCACTGAGGAAGGGTACCATAACTATCAAAAAAAGACTAGAAATATTTATCATTATATTCTTGAGTATTATCTGATCGAAAGACTTTGATGGTGCAATTGAATTGTGTTTCAATCATTTTATGAAATGTTTGGTAAATAGACACAAGTTTAGACCTATGGTGAAGCAGATAAATCTAAGTATATCGAGAAAAATCATTCACAAATATGACAAAATATTTAGATCCCCCCTCAGTGGAACAGGTGTAGGACCCCAAATATTAGAATGTATAAGATCAAAAGGTGCAGAAGAAAAGGAGACATTATTATTAAAGGGCAATTTTGTTTGTTTGCCAAATTGATAGGAAGTACAATCAAAACTTTGAAACTGAAATGAACCTAAATGACCTTGAGATGCTAACAACTAAAGATGAGATAAAGATGAATGACCAAGATGAGCACGTCATAGATCAGGTGAGGGGGTGGCAGTGGTAGCAACTGCAAAAACAACTTGTGAAGGAATCTTCAACTCATGAACCTCAAACATGCGACCAATCTTATGACTTGTCCCAAGCACTTGACCCGTCTGGGGATCCTACACATCCACACCATGATTAGTCAATAGAAGATCTATGCCTAATTCATAAAGTTGACCAATAGAAAGCAAATTGAGGGATAACTTTGGGATATGAAAAGTATCACTAAGGGATAAACAAGGAGAAAAAATTGTTCCTTTATGACTAACAAGCATAAGAGTTCCATTAGCAATGTAAATGGTGATTAGATGTTCTAAAGGTACCTTATCAGAAAATTGGGATTCATTAGGAGTCATATGGTTGCAACATGCAATATTTTACCTGAGGTGACAGAAAGGGCAGTGGAAGTACGGGATAAAACCTGTTGAACTACTACCTCAATATTAGTCATAGTAAGTGAGGAAGCCAAAGACGGACCTGTAGGAACCGATGGATCTGAAGGACATACAATACACACAATCCTATTAGGAGTCACCAATTCCTTTATTTATTTCCCACAATCTCACAATCTAAATTTCACATTCACACCAAAATACACACACACACGCACACAAAGAAATGGAAAATCTAACTCTCACAGGATTGTTAAACAAAGCCGCGTCGGAATTCCCAACTCACTGAGCCCTTTCCGTCTCTGGAAAACTCAACTTGACACACTCCCAATTACAACACCTCGTTGATCACGCCGCCTCTCTCTTACTTGCCTCCGGAATCCACCCCGGTGATGTCGTCGCTCTCTCTTTTCCCAACACTATCAAGGTACACGCTCGACTTTTCTTTCTTTCTTACTTATTTTCCTTCATTTTCTCGCTAACCAAACACAATAAACAACAATTAAAAAATATTTTAACTTCTATTTTTTGGGTTTGTGCAATTTGTGGTGATGTTCTTGGCAGTGATTCGATGCCAAGCCATAGCGGTGCCGTTGAACCAGGCTTACACGGCGAAGGAGTTTGAGTTTTACCTTTCCGACTCTGAGTCGAAGCTTTTGATTACACCAAAAGAAGGACTTCAACTGGCACAATCCGCCACTTCCAAGCTTAAACCCCCTCACGTGATCGCCGCGCTCTCGGAAGGCGCGTCGAGTATCAGTATCGGAAACTCTATTTCCACCGATTCCAACTCCGAGTTTGTTAAGGAACTCATGAACGATCCATCCGACATGGCACTCTTCTTGCACACCTCAGGCACCACGAGCCGACCTAAGGGCGTGCCTTTGACTCAGCTCAACCTAGCTTCTTCGGTCCGGAACATCAAATCGGTGTACAGACTCAATAAGTCTGACTCGACTGTGTTGGTCATACCTCTATTCCACGTCCACGGGTTAATCGCCGGGTTACTGAGTTTACTCGTTTCCGACGCCGCTGCCACTCTTCCTTCCGTCGGCCAATTCTCCGCTTCAACTTTCTAGTCTGACATGCGCGTTAACAACGCCATGTGGTACACCATTGTCCCCACCATCCACCAAATCATCTTGGACCGCCACCTCAGCAAACCCGAACCCTCGTACTCGAAGCTCCGATTCATTCGTAGCTGCAGCGCTTACTGGCTCCAATAGTGTTGGCTCGGCTCGAGGAATCGTTCGGCGCGCCGGTTCTAGAAGCTTATGCAATGACTAAAGCTTCTCATTTGATGGCTTCGAACCCGTTCCCCAAAGATGGTGGGCACAAAGCCGGGTTTGTGGGTCGACTCGTGGGTCAGGAGATGTCGGTTTTCGATGAAAATGGGGTCCCACAAAAAGAAGGTGTTACCGGTGAGGTTTGTATTAGGGGACCCAATGTGACAAAGGGTTACGAGAACAATCCAGAGGCTAATAAGGTTGCTTTTCAATTCGGGTGGTTCCATACCGGTGATCTTGGGTTTTTGGACTTCGATGGGTATTTGCACCTTATAGGTCGGATCAAGGAGCTCATTAACTGTGGAGGTATTTTCTTTTACTTTTTTGATGAACATATTTTCTTTTACTTTAATGTAACATATTTCTCACGTGTTCATAATTTATGTTAGTAAATTAAGATTTGACAGCTAGATGCTACAATTATAGATATTAATAACGTAAGATATGACAAATACATGATACCTTAAAATTAGTCATGATACTGTTTTTTATTTTTATTATGATAATAGTTTTTTTATGATTAGGTTAAGACACTAATTATTTATTTTTTTTTTTTTGTGTGGTAAAAAAGAGACTAGAAAAAGTTTTCTAAACTTTACTAATTGAACTATAAATGATAGATGGCATGCATGAAATGCTTACATGACTAAAGAGTCTTTAGTTGAATTAACTAGAACATACTTACCATTAATTTTGATTATTCATTTATTCTACTAGGCAGTAGCTAGGTAACAAATGATAGATTACATGCATGAAACGCATACATGACTAAAGAGTAAAGACCCAAACTTGAGTTGTTAGGTTTGGCATGGATTCGAAATGTGGGGTCAAATGGGAATAATGCTACATAGTTTAGGTTAGGTATTGAATATGCATTGTGTTTTTTTTGGTACATTGAGTGGGAGTAGTAATAATGCTACATAGTTTTTTGTACATTGATATATAAAACCATGTTAGTTTTACTTATGGATTGTTTTTCTTCTTCTCTTTTGTTGTTTAGGGGAGAAGATATCGCCAATTGAAGTTGATGCAGTGCTTTTATCTCATCCGGATGTTGCTCAGGCTGTGGCCTTTGGAGTCCCTGATGATAAATATGGTGAAGAGGTAAGAATATTGTTATTCCCTTCAACCCAAACCATTTGAGATATACATTTTTTGGTGTGAAAGTTCTAATTGTTTTGGTGTTCAATCTTTTTTCAGATAAACTGTGCAATAATTCCTAGAGAAGAGTCGAATATAGATGAGGCAGAAGTGTAGCAATTTTGTAAGAAAAATCTTGCAGCTTTCAAGGTCCCCAAGAAGGTTTTCATCACTGATTCTCTTCCAAAGACTGCTACTGGCAAGATTCAACGCAGGTTGGTAGCAGAGCATTTCCTTGCTCAAATGTCCACAGCCAAAGTTCCCAAGTTTGGAGCTTGATGAGTTTCTCAAACATCATTTGTGGCATGGCTATTATAGTTCAAACGAACTAGTTTCCAGTGCTTGATATTCAAGTATAACAACGTTCTCAATGATAGGAATATGCGGTATGGTTGGTTGATTTAATTTGAGCTCCTCTTCAAATGGTTGCTGTACTACTCTTTCTTTTGTAAATATGAAGAATGAATTTGTTCCTAAATTCTTTTGACAGCTGTTATTTACATGGTTGAATAAAATTATGAGCAATTTTTACAATTCAGTCTTTGAGCCCTGTCCTATATGATTTTTTGATTATAACAAATGGCCAAATATACAAATATGACTGTACGTGTACCTAATTTACAATTTAGTCGGTCACTTTTTGTTTGACCTCATAAGTGTGTATATTCTAAGCATGGTAATGCCACTCTTTAATTGACCGCAGGAGTGTATATATTTCAATTTTTAAGCATAGTATCCATCCTGGCACAAAAAATGCAGAGCTGTAAAATCAATGTTTTATGTTTTTCAGTTTTTAAGATGAATGCCAAACATGAAACAGCTGAGCTGGCATTTTGTGTAACTGTAGAGCTTACTCTTAATTGGATACGTTAGTTCATTTTCACCTCATCCCGCAGGTCAGGTGGAGTTTTAAGTTAGATTCCCCGTGCAAGTAAATGCATGCATTCTTCCAATTAAAAATCTTTAATTTAGAAATAATTCCAAATAATCAGTAATGTTTTTTTAAAGGCAAAAATCATTCATGTTTTTTTTTTTTTTGGAGACAAAAAATCATTCACGTTTTAGTCATTGTCACGGCAAAATAAATAAAATATAGTAACTGAATAATGCTAAGTCTATAGTAGGATTTGTAGGTATATTGTTGTAAAAAAATATTGACTTGTTATAATTTAAGTACACGTTTGCATAGCCCAGATCCAGGGAATTAATAAGGGAAACAGGAGGACAACCAAGCCGTAACGGCATGGCAATATGGAATCTAAAACAGAGTTTGTAAAAATTGGAATTGAATATTGAAAGTCGATGGTCATAGACAAAGCCAGTCCCATTACGCTAACGCAAACACAAACACAAACACAAACGTGGTTGGTGAATGGTGATTGCTCGAATTCGAACTAGTGGAGAATTGACTAAGACTGAGAGTCTGAGTCTGAGAATGATCGAATTAATGGGGTGCACTAACTTTGTCAACTGTAAAATATATAGTACGATTACATTTACATCATTAGCTTTGATGCCAGGCCCTGCATCGGTGCTATTTAGGCTTATTAAAACACGGGCAAAGTCTCAAAGACTATAGACTATTTGTATTTGATTGGGTGTGTTTGTTTTTCTTTTCTTAAAGGGGGTCTTTGTTTTTATAGGTTTTAAGAACTGACACCAAATAATTATGTCGCAAAATTTGATTTAGTGTTACGTCTTAGTTTAGCGTTGGCACACAAGGCTATCAGTCTAGCCTTAGAAATGGGACTTTTTCTGCTGGTACCTTTGAAGGAGATTATGGAGTTATAAAACCTATTAATCAGATAGACTGGATCAGAGTTGGACTTTCTGCAGGCATCTTTTAAAATCATTACCATAAATACTCAACAACCATTAATATTTACACATCTTCCTCAGATTTCATTTCAATTTTCTAGGCCGGAGTCATGGGACCAAGAATTAATCTTTGAGACAATCTAGAGGTTTACTTGACAAAATTGTGATTATTTGAACCGAGTTGTCTTCACTTTCAGATTTCAATGCAATAGGCCCAAGCTCAATCCAATTAGTCTAGGACTAAACCCTAGACTAGAAGGATTGAGCTTGGGCCTATTGCATTCACATATCTCTGATCAGAAGCAAGGACCGTAAGACTAATGATTCATTGGCAGACACTAGTGTAGACTTGAGAGACTATGAATGTGCACACAGGCAGAGACTTCAGTTCACTAAGCAAGAAACTTAAGTGAATGATTCTTTTCCTATGCAGATTCTTTGAAGAATATAGACAAACCGAAAAGTGACCACTTTTCGTTACACTGAAAAGCTATTTCCTCAAGTCTCTGGTATTCTTTTTTAAACTATTTCGTTTCAAACAACTACAAAAATTCTCTCTTAAACCACACCAAACTTGGTTTTTGAAATTTGAAGCAATCATACATATTCGTACAAGGTTTGCAGATATTCGATCTTCATGTAGAGACAAAGACTTGAGTCATTGTCTGTTTTGTTGACAATATATATTGCATGGAGGTGGATTGAATTCTCGGTTCCAAAACGTTATTATTCATTTTCTATTTGAAAACTGATTTAATGGAAAACAGAGAGAGAGCTAGCAATTCAGCAAGGGGTATCCATTGCAAACCAGGGCTCTTTTTTAACACCTAGCACTATGTCTTCATGGCTGTCACCCTCTGATCTCTATGCCTTTGGCTTCTACCAACGAGCTAATGGCTATGCTATAGGAGTTTCTCTTGCCGGGCTGGACAGCCAACCGAGACGATCCTCCAGTTCTCCCTGATGCTACATTGAACTTCACTACAGATGGGAATCTCATCCTGCAATCGACACAAGGCAAAAAGACCAAGATTGCCAATCCTTCTGATGGTTCAACATCGGCATCGACGCTTGATTCAGGAAACTTGTTCTCTATAATTCTAATAATAAGATAACATGGCAAACTTTTGATTTTCCAACTAATACTCTTTTACAGGGTCAACGCCACGCAGCGGGAAAAGAGCTGGTTTCAAGTGTTTCAGAATCTATCAATCGACAGGAATATTTCAGTTGAAAATGCAGGCAGATGGAAACCTTGTGCAGCACCCAGTGCAAAACTCAGACACGGCATGAATATTGTTAATGGACTTCTTGGATAGATAGAAAAAAGGCGACAACGTTTTGCTATGTCTTGATGATGATGGGATCTTCAGGCTAATACACACAATTTTGGGAGTTGGGCAGTCATATGGTCATCTTCTGATAATAAGTGTGACTCTAAGGGCTTGTGTGGCCTCAACGGATTTTGTACTAATATTGGTACAGAAGCAAATTGCTCATGCATTCCAGGATTTACCAGTGTTAACTGGGGGAATTGGAGTTCAGGCTGTGAAAGGAATTTCACTGCTGCACTGCAGAAAGTTGCAGAAGCAAAGATAGATATATGAACTATACCATGAAAGCAAGATCCAATACTGTATGGGATAATAATAATTTTTCCGTTCTGCCATTATCAACTAAATAGGAATGCCGAGCAGCTGGTTTGGAGGACTGTAACTGTGAAGCCCCTATGTACAAAAATAGTACGTGTCAAAAGCTGAAGCTTCCTCTGAAATATGGAAGAATGGTACTAAATGATTGAAACACGTCATTTTTCAAGGTAGGCATGTCAAGGAAAATTATTAGGTATTCCCGGAGTACTATAAATGTGTACTTCCTCCTCTTACATGAATAGTGGGTCCAACTATGAATTTAATTAGTGAGACCCACTATTTATGTGAGAGGAGAGAGTATGCATTTATGGTATTTTGGGAGTACACAATAATTTCCCCATATCCAAATCCACCATCTATATGTTACTAAAATCTAAAGCATGGCATTTATTGATATTGAACTCCTGTTACGCCACCTCATCACCGCATCATTCTCCACATAATTATTATTTATTATTTATTCTTTTTTTTTTTACAAAAAAAAATATAAATAAATTATTGACTTTATATATTTACCTTTGTTGGTTTTATAACACACACACACACACACACACACACACACACACACATATATATATATATATATATTTTTTAATTTCCAATTTTACTATAATTTTTTTTTACATTCACTTATTTTTTAAATATTTATACTTACTTCAACTTTTCTTCTTTTCTTACATTTTTGTCTCCCCACTACACTTTACTTTAATATTACTATTCATCTTTCTTTATATGTCTCTTCTTATCCCTTTCCTTTTACTATAAATTTATCACTCTTTTCCATTCTTTGCATAGTTTTCTCTCACAAAAAGGTTTCTCTCTCTCTCTCTCTCTCTCTCTCTCTCTCTCTCTCTCTCTCTCTCTCTCTCTCTCTCTCTCTCAATGTTTTGGTGGATTTTTATTTTTTATTGCATCTCTGCTTTAGGTTGATAAATTTGTGTTTTTAAAAACTCTAATTTAGGTTGATACGATTTAGTTTTTGTTTTCAGTTATTATTATTATTATTATTATTATTATTATTATTATTATTATTATTATGCTATTTGATTGTTAAATTTTATCCGATTACATTATAAAAAGTTAAAGATAGTAGATAAAAATAAAATAATATTCTATTACATAGCATAATTTGGATAATTTAGTGTTTATTGTTATATCTTTTCATATTTCTTATTTTTTTTCTTCTCTTCTATTTTGCTCAATATTGAAATTCAACCATATCCTCCTTATCAATAAATTATTTATATTTTCTCTCTCTTTTTGTTTTAAAAAATAAAAAATATAATCTATATCTATATATTACTAAAAACTGAAGTGTGACATTTATTGCTGTTGAGCCCTTGTTGCGCCACCTCATCACCATATCATTCTCCACATAATTATTAATTATTCCTTTTTTTTTACAAAGATATATATAAATAAATTATTGACTTTACATATTCATTTTTGTTGGTTTTAACATCTATATATATACATTTCTTTTTTATTTCCAATTTTCCTATAATTTTTTTTACATTCACTTATTTTTTTAAATATTTACACTTTATTCAATTTTTCTTCTTCCTTTATCTTTTCATCTCCCCACTACACTATTTTAATATTACTATTCATTTTTCCATTCATCTTCCTTTATATGTCTCTTCTTATCCCTTCCCTCTTACTATAAATTTGTTACTCTTTTCCATTCTTTGCATAGTTTCTCTCTCTCTCTCTCTCTCTCTCTCTCTCTCTCTCTCTCTCTCTCTCTCTCTCTCTCTCTCTCTCTCTCTCTCTCTATGTTTTGGTGGATTTTTATTTTTTGTTGCATCTCCGCTTTAGGTTGATAAATTTTTGTGTTTTTAAAAACTCTAATTTAGGTCGAAATGATTTACTTTTGTGTTTTAAGTTATTATTATTATTATTTTGCTCTTTAATTGTTAAATTTTATCCGATTACATTATAAAACATTGAATATAGTAGATAAAAATAAAATAGTATTCCATTACATAACATAATTTGGATAATTTTGTGTTTATTGTTATATCTTTTCATTTTTCTTATTTTTTTTTTCTTTTCTATTTTACTCAATATTGAAATTCAACCACATCCTCCTTATCATTAAATTATTTATATTTTCTCTCTCTTTTTGTTTTAAAAAATAAAAAAATGTAATATTTTACTTAAATTCAAATAAAAGAAAATTGTGCTCATCAATTGTACTCATTTTTTTTTTTTTTTTTTTACATTTACACTTTCTCCAACCTTTCTCCTTCTCTTTACCTTTTCATCTCCCCAAACATTATACCTTGATAGCACTCTTCCTCTTTCCTTTTATCTTCCTTTATTTTGTTTTTGTTTTTGTTTTTTTTTTATTATCATCCTCTTAGTATAAATTTGTCATTCATTCTTCCATTATTTACATAATTTTCTATCACAAAAAAGTAGTTATTTTCCACTCTTTCTCCCTCAAATTTTTGGTGGATTTATATTTTTATTTTTCTTGCATCTCTATTTTAGCTTGATAAAGTTTTGTATTCTTTAGAACTCTATTTTGGTTGATGGGATTTAGTTTTGTGTTTTACGATTTTTATTTTTTTATGACTTTGATTGTTAAATATTATCATATTGAATTATAAATAATTAAAAATAGTATATAAGAATCTACTATTATTATATTACATAGAAATTATTTGGATAAGTTAGTGTTTATTGTTATGAGTTTTTTTTTTTTTCATATCATTTTATTTAACATTTAAATTCAGCTACATCCCCCATCTGTATCATTAAATTATTTATATTTCCACTCCTTTTTTATTTTAAAAAAATTAAAATATAATATTTTTCCTAAATTAAGTAAATAAAATTGTCCGCATTAAGTGGAGTAATTCTAGTGAAACACTCATTCTCGCAACCAATGCATCAAAGGAAGAATGAAACACAAAAAAAAATCAAGTTAGAAACACTAAATTAAAAAAAAAAAAAACTAATAATGCATATTTAATGTCATAGAATCATCATCAAATTTTGGAACACGATAGGTTGCCAATGGAGAGAGAGAGAGAGAGAGATTGTATAGAAAAAAAACCAATACAAAATAATAAAGGGTAGATACAGAAAAAAAAAAAAAAAAAAAACCAAACGTCAATTAATTGTTGATTGGAAAACAAAGAGGTTGTAAGGAGAAGTAAAAAATAAAATAAAGATTACCGTGTGAAGAACATTAAAAACTTTACAGTGTAGTTATATAAACCATTAAATTCATTTAAAAAATTAAATCAACAATTAAATACAATCATAGTACTAAATTTAAATTTAAAACTAATTAAACTCTAACTATAAAAGAGATGTTCTCTGATATTAGTAGAAATTACAAAAGAAATAAAGCTAGAAAATTTAAAACTTCTTTTTTTGACATTTCATTTAACCTTATTTATAATATATATATATATATATATATATAATTTTCATACACTATTACTATAAAAAATCTAGTGAACAATGCTACCTCTCATTTATCGTCTTTGTTATGCAAATTATTAGTTAATAAAAATATAATAATCGTAAGAAGTGTTACAAATGTGATCACTAAAAAATATATATAAAATTAATTAGCCACTATCATTATAGAGTGGTAGTCTATAATTTTACGCATCCAAAAAAGTGGAATATATATGGAGTTTTCTTAAAGATATGTGTAAAGATTCACTATCTATGTGTGTGTGTGTGTGTGAAGGTAAAAAAAAAAAAAAATATTTAATAGGTTTTTATTAACTTAAAAACTAATGAAAAACCAATGGTTAATAACTAAAATTATAGTATTAATAAAATATTTAATAAGACCATCCTAAAAAAATTATCATGCACAACGCGCGAATATGCGACTAGTAGATAATAAAACTGTACTCATGGGTAGCCAAAAAATGAATCCAAAGAACATGTATTGTTTATAAGCATCTCATTCGCTGCTTTCGAACACATCATGTTAGTGATTTTTGGAATTGTGATTAATAGAAATTGGGTCTGGGTGTATGAAAGGGTCTCTAGAAGTGGAAAAGTTGGTCTGATAGTGGATTTTTCTCTAAGATCATGATTTTTCTCCAAGATCATTTACTTATTCAAATATTGAGAAAATAAATGATGGTTTAAGGGAAGAGCTAGGTAGAGGCAGGGGATCATTTGGGACTAGGGGTGTTCACTAAACCGCACAAAATGCCGCACCAAAACTACCTGTAAAATTGCATAACTATACTGCACTGCATTGCACTGCAAGTAACAGTGCACAACACCACATGGTGCACTGCAATATGCAGTTTTATAATAAGAAAACCATACAAACTGCACCGCATCACACCACACCCTCTCTATATATTAATATATTTATTTATTTTTAATATTAAATATATTATTAATTGTTTAATAACCCTAGTTTAAAAAAAAAGGTTGATAACCCTAACAAGTGTTGACTAGAAAAGCTAGCCCAAAATAAAGAAAAACTAGCTCAATAGTTTAAAATTTGGCTTGAAAAGGGAAAAAATTAGTCTTGGGCTGGGTAGGAAAAACCCAAAATTTAAAAAATATATTGACTTCAAACCGTGCAAACAGCACTTATACAACTCTTCGCACATGTGACTGCAAAAATGAGGTGTGATGCGGTTATGGTTTTGACTAAACTTTAAACCGCACCATATTGCACATGTGACTGCAAAAATAAGGTGTATTGCAGTTATGATTTTGGCTAAACCGTGCCGTAAAGTGTAGTGCTAAAAATGGCCCAAAATCGCACTACATTGCACTGCACGGCAAACACCCCTATTTGGGACTATGTACAAGGGAACAATGTTGAATGATCAAAAGCTTGTAGCCTTTAAAAGACTAGAGAAAGTGTTGGCAGAGGGGATAAAAGAGTTTCAAACTGAGATCAATGTCGTTGTCATGTCATTGTCATTGGTAGATCACACCACAAGAACCTTGTCCATCTACTCAGGTATTGTGATGATAGAGAAAATAGACTTTTAGTATATGAGTATATGAGTAACGGTTCACCTGCAGATATGCTCTTCAAACATGAAAAATAGCCTTGCTAGAATGAAAGAGTTGAAATTGCTCGTAACATAGGGAAAGGAAACCTATATCTTCATGAAGAGTGTGAGTCACAAATCATTCATTGTGACATAAAGCCCCAAAATATACTCATCAATGAATATAGATGTGCAAAAATATCTAACTTTGGATTGACAAAGCTGTTAAAGCCAAACTAAACCAACTCCTTTATGGGCATCCAACGGACAAAGGGGTACGTTGGCACCGGAGTGGCACTGAAAATAGCCAGTTGTAGAGAGGAAAAATTCTCAGCCTATCACAAGCTGACACGTCATGCCACAAAGTCCACAAAGTATGGCTAATTACAAAGCATCATATACTGCTACTAAAAATTTGCCAAATTTCATTAAGGTAAGAACATGAAAAGCATGCAAAATGCTAATCACATGTAGGCGAGTGTAAGTGATGATGCAAGCGAGTCGGCGCGTGTAAGCGATGGCCCAAGCAATCCGGCACGTATAAGCGAAGACACAAGCAGACCAATCAAGCTGTGACATGTGTCACCAATCAGACTCCGCCATGTGTCGCTCACCAACCACCAAACTCTTATAAATAGAAGCCTTTCTAAGGCATTTGAGACACCAAGACATCTGAGGAAGAACTGGGAAGAGATCTTGAGTTCAGAAATTCAAAACCTCTGCTGGAATCAAGCCCTGAAGCCTCCAGGAACTTCAAGAACTTCTACTTTGAATACGAAGAACATTTGAAGAGAAATCACCAAAATCATCCTCCTAGATCTCAAAGGTCACTGGAATCAAGCTCAAAAGCCTCCAGAAACCTCAACAAACCACAAATCAATGAAGCTCTAAGGATTCAAGCCTCTAAAGCCCCGAAGAACTTCCATCACAAACTTTCGAAGATGAAGAACATACGAAGAACATGAAGAACGCGAAGAACAAAGAATTTCTAATAAGCTCATAGTCAGAAATTCATTGTAATTCCATTTCAAAGGTTTTCAATCCATTCTTCAGCCAAATTGAAGGATATCTTGTGTTCGAATCAAAATCATACCACAAATCTTTCAAGAAGATCGAATCAGAGGATCACTCTTTTGTAATCACAGAGAATTGTACCACGCATTCATCAATACAAATTCGCATTTGTGAAACTATTTTACTTGTTTGACTTATTTTGAACCGAGAAATTTATTCGTCCACAAATTTTGGCACGCCTGGTGGGACATCTCTGCCTCTCATCTCATTCTCCTTCAAAGAAAAAAAAAATCTTCATCATCATGCTACCAACCTCAATGGCCTCTAGTAAGAACGTTCAAGCTTCAACAATAGCTACTTCAATTAGACTTGGTATAGCTACCACCAATAACTGCATTGGTGCAATCAATTGTAGCCAATCAAAAGCTCATAATCAACTTCAATCTCAATCAACCAAGGAATCCAAGGTCCAGACAATCATCTCCTTAGACCCTTTTAACAAGGTCATCAACAAGGACATCTCCACCTTGGAACACCTCAAGTATGGGGGCAAATCCCCTTCTTCCTTCACAAGAAGTTGGTCACACGATTTCTCTCCCATCAAAGAGAACCCACAAAATGAGATTTCATGTGCTCACTCCAATTCACTTCCTTCTTCATCATCTTGGGAAGTTGTGTCAGTCATGATGACTAACACCTCTACCATGGAAGAAAAGATGGCTGAAATGGAGCAAAGGGTCGTCCTTCTCACAAAAGCACTTGAAGATAAGGTCCTCCAAATTGCAACTCTAATGAATAAACTTGTAATGCAAGATCTTGATGAATCAAGCCATGATCTTAAGTTCCCATTTGGCTTCACTTCTACAAAAGGTGACACAGGGAAAGAAAATCAAGACACTCCTCTACAAGATTAATTTACTTCGGTTGCTTCGTTATCAGTTCAACAATTACAAGACATGATAACAAATACCATCCGAGCATAATATGAAGGTTCTTCTACAAGTTCTCTTACATATTCAAAACCCTACACAAAGCGCATCGACAACATGAGAATGCCAAATGGGTATTGATGGGGTATGATAAAATACCACTCCAATTTTGTCCATAGAGATCGTCCAGGATGAGCAGGTTACATGGACGAGGTGTTGTCTTGTCAAGGGCCTCAGGACGAGGTAAGCTGAGTGAAGTCCTCAGGACGAGATAATTGTAACTTAAGGGCCTCAAGACGAGGTATGTTGACTGTAGGGTCTCAAGACAAGGTAATCATAACTTGAGGACCTTAGGACGAGGAAATCTGGATGACACACGGACACTTAGGAAAATTCATAAGTAAAATAACTCCGTATCATACGTGTAACTCCCAGTGACCGTTGCGCATAAAGAGTGTAACTCCTAAACAGTTGAGGAAGTTATACTCGAACACACATCTCCTCAAATCAAGGGGGGATTACAAACCCAATGACTGCTCTTAAGACACTATATAAGCATGGATTCAGACCAAGAAAAGGTACATTCTATGATTCCTAAAAAGTTGGAACTCAAAAATAAGAGAGAAAATTGACTTTGTCATCGGAGGGTTATTGGCCGGCGACCCCGGTCACCTTTGATTACTGTTCTTTCTTTTTCAGGCCATCAAGACAACCGGTAGTCCTCTCTAATCCAAAGCATTCGGTCTACTGATATTCTTCACATCATCAGTTGGCACCGTCTGTGGGAAACTTAGAAAATAATTGTCTTTTTCTTTTCGTTCGTTCGATCATTCATTGTTCCCAGACAAAAGGCTGAATGGTACGGACAAGATCAAGGGCTACTAACCCAAGCCACCAGGAGAGTAGGGATTCTTTTAGTAATCCCCACCGCGACCGTCAGTCAGCGCCTATTGCGTAACCGCCTTCTGTTCAATATATGCAGTCTATGGCTGCTGCTATGGCAGAATTGACCCGCCGAAATCAGGAGTTGAATAGGGAGATCAACTTAAGAAGGGCATGGGATGAAGTGCATGTAGAAGGACCAGCCCAAAGTCAGGGTAGAGGAGAAAATGTTGAGTCCAAAGGTTAGTCAAGGGGTACTATTTCAAGAAGAGTGCCACAGTTGGAGTGGGAAATGGACTTGATGAGAAAAGCTATGGATGAAATAAAGAAGAATATGAGGTGGGCGAACCCCGTAGAAGACTTGGTTCACCGAACGGACTCCCCTTTCATGGCTTCCATTAACAGTCATCCCTTACCCCTTAAGTTTAAAATGCCTTCTTTGGATTCATATGATGGAAATCATGATCTGTGTGATCACATTGCTACTTTTAAGACAACCATGCACCTTCAGGGAGTTCTGGACGAGATTATGTGTAGAACGTTCCCCACAACACTGAAGGGGCCAGCGAGGGTGTGGTTCAGCAAAATACCCCCAAACTCTGTCAAATCATTCGAGGAGTTGAGCAAGATGTTTGTTAATAACTTCATCGGAGGACAACGCCACAAGTGTTCTTCTTCTAGTTTGTTAACGATTGAGCAAGGGGAGAATGAGAGTTTACAGCCCTTCATTACCCGTTTCAACAGGGAGGCTTTGACGGTGGATGAAATGGACGACAAGTTGTTATTAGCCGCTTTCCATAATAGGGTCAATTTTGACTTGTTCATTCATAAACTGTACGAGCAGGAGCTTCAGACTATGGCTGAACTCGTCCATTCAGCCCAGAACTTCATGAACCCTGATGATACAATAATAGCTAAGAAGAGGAAAAGGTTAGAACGCTCGGAAGCAGGTCACCAACGACATCCAGATTAAGGTCCTCGTCCCAAGAAGGCCCGGGCAGATGAGAAAAGGGATAGAGATGGTAAAAAGGCAAGTTCATCATCAAGAAGTCAGTAGTACACTCCCTTGAATACTCCGCTAGAGCAGGTCCTTATGCAAATCAAGGATGATTCGTCCTTGAAGTGGCCAGAGAAAATGAAGGGAGATCCTAACAAGCGTAACAGAAACAAGTATTGCCGCTTTCATAGGGACCATGGGCACGACACGGACGAGTGTTTTGACCTGAAGCAGCAGATAGAGAACCTCATTAGGCAGGGAAAGTTGAGGAATTTCCTAAGACGAGACCACAAGGACGAGAAGTTAAAGGCCAAGGTGGAAGAGTCCTCACGACCCCCGCTAGGAGAAATAAGAGTTATTATAGGAAGAACCTCAGTAGCGTAGTCGTCCAAATCGAGGAAGACATACCTGAAGGTGGTGCAAAACGTCCAGCTGTCAGGACGATCTCCTAGGACAAGGGAAGCTGACGAGCAAGCCATCACATTCACGGACGAGGATGCTGGAAGAATTCATCACCCCCATGATGACGTGATTGTCATTACTCTACTCATCGCTGACTATACTACCAGAAGGGTGTTGGTAGATAATGGCAGCTTGGCGGACATTCTGTATTACTCCGCTTTCCAACAAATGAGGCTAGGATGAAATTAGCTTCGTCTAGTGAATTCGCCTTTGGTAGGATTTGGAGGGATGAAAATACAACCTGTAGGTACTATCATGTTGCTAATGGTGGTTGGAGCGTACCTGCAGCAGATAACCAAAGAGGTAAACTTCCTTGTAGTTGATTGTTCATCATCATATAATGCTATTATCGGAAGGCCTACTCTGAATAGCTAGAAGGTGGTAACCTCTACCTACCATTTTTCCGTTAAATTCCTAATTGAACATGGCGTGGGTCAAGTACAAGGAGATCAGTTAGCTGCTAGAGAATGCTACCTAGTTATGTTGGCGATGGACGAGCATGTACAGACAATGAGCATAGACGAAGGAAGAATCACAGCGGAGCCTATTGAGGTGTTAGAAGATGTCCCCTTAGACGATAGTAGAACCAAGAAGTTCACTAGAATAGAGGCGAGCATGGAAGAAGAGGCGAAGAATGCACTAGTCCAGTTTTTGAAGAAAAGCCTTGATGTCTTTGCATGGAGTCATGAAGATATGCCGGGTATTAATCCAAGTGTCATTACTCATCGTTTGAATGTATGTCCCCTCTCCAAACTCGTGCGTCAGAAGAAGAGGGTATTTGCTCCTGAGCGAGACAACGCCATCAAAGAAGAAGTCTAGAAGTTGATCACGGCAGAGTTCATCAGAGAAGTCTATTATCCGAACTGGTTGGCGAATGTAGTCATGGTAAAGAAGGCTAATGGTAAGTGGCGAATGTGTGTGGACTTTACCGACTTAAACAAGGCTTGCCCCAAGGATAGTTATCCATTGCCACGCATTGACTAGCTGGTAGACTCAACGACAGGTCACAGGCTGCTGAGCTTCATGGATGCCTTCTTAGGCTACAACTAAATAAGGATGGACGAGGCAGACCAAGAGAAGACCTCATTCATCACCAGCCAAGGATTGTTTTGCTACAAGGTAATGTCTTTCGGTTTGAAGAACGCGAGGGCGACATACGAAAGGCTGGTGAACCACAAGTTCCGTCCTCAGATTGGGCGAAATGTAGAAGTCTACGTTGACAATATACTGGTAAAAATTTTGGACGAGGGAGAACATCTGGACGACCTTTAAGAGACCTTTGATACACTTTAACGGTACAACATGAAACTCAATCCCAGCAAATGCGCCTTCGGAGTTTCATCAGGGAAGTTTTTGGGGTTCATGGTTTCACATAGAGGAATTAAGGCAAATCCAGATAAGATCCAAGCAATACTCAACATGGAACCGCTGAAAAACATCAAAGAAGTCTAGTCTCTTACAGGACGAGTTGCTGCCCTCAACAGGTTTGTTTCAAAAGCTACTGACAAGTGTTTACCGTTCTTTAAAGTCCTCAGGAAGGCGTTTAAATGGACAGACGAGTGCCGGAAGGCCTTCCAAGATTTGAAGACTTACCTTATAAAGGCACCGTTACTGAGTCCATCCGTACCTGGTGAAGAGCTGTATTTGTATTTAGCGGTATCCCTACACACCATAAGTTCCGCCCTAGCCAGAGAAGAAGAACGAGTGTAGAAACCGGTATACTATACCAGTCGGGCACTTAAAGGAGCGAAGGGACGGTACCCAATGATGGAGAAGTTAGCTTTTGCCTTGGTCACGGCTTCTAAGAAGCTGATGCATTACTTTCAAGCTCATGTCATCATTGTCCTAACAGATCATCCCCTAAAGAAAGCAATGAACAAATTGGAAGCCACAGGACGGCTAGTCCAATGGGCAGTGGAGCTTAGCGAATTCGATGTCAGGTACCAGCCAAGGAATGCAGTAAAGGCGCAGGCGCTGGCGCTGGCGGACTTCATTGCGAAGTTCACACCTATCCAAGATGAGCTGGGCAAGGACGAAGGAACAAGAAGATGGGTTATCAATGTGGATGGATCATCCATGATGTATGCAGGAGGGATTAGAGTCATACTTAAGTCCCCAGAAGGTGATAGGTTGGAACATGCAGCCTGTCTACAGTACCAAACCATCAACAATGAAGCCGAATATGAAGCACTACTCAAAGGGCTGGAATTGACTAAGTCCCTAGGAGCGGAGTCAGTAATAATTAGAGGAGATTCTCAGCTAGTCATCAACCAAGTGAATGGGATGTACGATGCCAATAAAGATCGAATGAAGAGATACCTCAGAAAAGTGAGGAGGCTTGTACAAAAATTTTCAGAAGTAAGTTTTGTTCAACTCCCAAGGGAGGAAAATATGGAAGCAGATGCGTTGGCAAGAGCAGCATCGGCAGGTGGAGTTATGAATGAGTATGGCAAGGTCTAATACATACCGAGCATAGACCTCCCAGAAATACAGCAAATTGGAGGGGAAGAAAATTGGATGAGTCCAATAATAATTTACCTTAAGGATGGAAAACTTCCGTAAGACAAGAACGAAGCCAGAAAACTAAGGGTCAGGGTTGCCAAGTATGTCCTTATAAATGAAGTTCTATACAAGCGAGGCTTTTCACAGCCCTACCTAAGGTGTCTAGCCCCGGACGAATCCAATAATGTTTTGAGGGAGGTTCATGAAGGAGCATGTGGGAATCACTCAGGGGCAAGGTCGCTAGTCCATAAAATCGTTCGTGCAGGCTACTACTGGCCCACAATTCAGGCAGATGCTAAGGCCTATGTCAAGGTATGCAACCAATGTCAGCGCTACAGCAACGTCCCTAGGCAGCCGTCGGAATACCAGACCCCTATGATGGCCCCTTGACCCTTTGCACAATGGGGACTGGATATCCTAGGTCATTTCCCCCCGGGAACCAGACAAATGAAATTTTTCGTAGTAGGAATTGACTACTTTACCAAGTAGGTGGAGGCTGAACCTCTTGCAAAAATTACTCAGCAAAATGTTAAGAATTTTGTTTGGAAGAATATTCTGTGTAGGTTCGGAGTACCGAGGGTGCTGATATCTGACAACGGACGGCAGTTTGACAACGCACCATTCAGAGACTTCTGTGAACATTTTGAAATCAAGAATCACTACTCCTCACCCTCCCACCCACGGGCGAACGGACAAGCAGAGGTAGCAAATCGATCCTTGCTGAAAATTATCAAGGCTCGGCTCGAGGGGGCGAAGGGGATATGGCCAGACGAGTTACCGGGTGTCCTTTGGGCCTATAGGACGACCGTGAGAACCCCGACAGGAGAAACCCCCTTTAAATTAGCCTATGGAAGCAAAGTGGTCATACCTGCAAAAGTTCATATGGCTAACCACCGAGTGATGAAGTATCAAGAGAAAGAAAACGAAGAATTACTCCATCTTGACCTCGATCTCATTGATGAGGTAAGGATGGATGCAGAGCAAAGGACAGCAAGATACAAGAATCTTATGGCCAGACAGCATGATGCCATGGTGAAACCCAGGCATTTCAGCGTAGGGGATCTCGTTCTCAAAAGATTATCCTTAGCAACTAGGAACCCAACTCATGGAAAATTGGGACCCAATTGGGAAGGACCATACAGGGTAGTCAACTGCAAGAGGCAGGGATCGTATTACTTGGAAGCTCTGGACGGGCGAAAGCTAGAGCATCCTTGGAATGTGGAGCACCTGAGAAGGTACTATCAGTAATGGGCTTGGACAAAGTTAATCAAGGACGAGATTACAGCTACGGACGACGCTACTATGTTTGCATTTATTAATATCTACTATTGTGTTCTTACTACTGCTATGGTGTGTACTAAAAATAAAGGTGCACTAGCTCTTAAACTCTCGCACCGTTTACGAACAAGTTTGTGAAAGACGATGTTATGTATTATAGGTATTTCCCTAAGTACTTCCATAAGGCACTATGCCATATTTGTGAACAATGCTTATATAATGATATGGTTTGGATTTTTAATGTATTTTATGCATAAAATATAACTCCCATGGTAAACCCCATGAGGAGAGCAAAACCTTAAGACGAATGAAAAATCCCTGGACGCAGGGATGTAACGTTCACAAACTTTCCTCAAGACGAGGATAAAGTGAAGCTAAGGTACGAAAAACGTCCAGGTGCTCTAGGACGAATCAAACACTAAAAAACGTCCTTGACAAAAGGCAAAAGCCAAGCTTATGGATGAGGCAAATAAGCCAAGCCTGTAGACGAGGCAAGTGGGCCAGACCTATGGACGAGGGAAACGTCTGACAAGGCTACCATCACTTCATCTATAGAAAAATAAGCCTTTGGACAAAGAAAACGCCTGACAAGGACTTGTTACTTTGTCTATAGAAAAACACTAATGAATCAATAACGACGTCCATAAGAAAAGTATAAGGGCGACCCTTTAATACTTAAGAGATGCAAATTTCAATCACAACAGTGAGGGCAAACACGTCTATACAATAACAAATAATGAATAAAAACAAACATTCATTAAAGTTTTAAAAAGGGTAGACGACCACCGTCCAAAAACCCTTAGAAATTAGGCCTCAAAAGGCAATGTTAATAAGCTCGTCTATAACACTCTAGACGAGATGATTGTACCCCAATACATTTCAATAAAAAAAAAAAAAAAAAAAAAGAAAGAAACAAAGCAAATTACATTAAAGCAAAACGACATCTTAAACAGATGGGATGTTGGCATTAGGCTCGTCTTGGGGGGGCAAGGTGGAAGTGTCGTCCTCCACATTAATATCTTCTGAGCTGGTCTGGACGAGGGAGCTTGTAGTAGCCCCACCAAGGTTCAGCTTGATGGAACTAAAGTCCACCTCGGGGAATTTTTCTATGGCGTCCATCCTAAAATCTTTGAAGCTAGCTGCGTAGTTTGCGTCCATTGAATTTGTAAATTCTTTGGACGCCTTAAACTCTACGACAGCATCTCCTTTAGCTTTTTCCAGAAGCGTATCTAGCTCATCATTCCTCTTCTGAAGGAAATCAAGACGATCATCTTTCTCATGGACTTCAGTCTCCAACTCAATGACGCGGCTTTGTAGCTTCGCCGCATCATCCTTAGCCTTGGCTGCCACCTCCGCCTACCTCTTGGACTCGTCCTTTCCTTTCTTGACCGTCTTCTCCAACAATATCCTTGTCTTGTCTAGTTCAGTTGCCTGCCTAGACGTGGCAATAAACTTGGACATTGCCTGCATAGATTGAAGTTTTATTATAATGCATGCATGAGCTAATAGTAAAGACGAGACAAACATATAAAACCTACATACCTTAAAAAGGTCATGAATACCAGAGTGCTCAAAATCCTTCAACGACATGTTGTAGCAGGCCGTCTCATCTTCGTTTGTCACAACCTTCTCAAACTTCTCCCAAACCAAGTCCTCATTCTCAAGAAGATTGTGAGGCACCTGGTAAGAAGGTTGAGATGAGGCTGGGACTTCGCCTCTAGACGGGATTTGTGGAGGAAGTTCTGGATCAACGTCCAGGATTTGAACAGGATGGCTAGGAGGGACGAGGAAAGAGCCAAGTTGATCCTTGGCTTGAACGTCTTGAGGCTTGGACAACTTGTGCTTAGTCTTTTTATCCTTGCACCTACTTGGGAGGTTTCCTAAGTCTACGCCTAAAGAAAGGCTCTTTCTTTTGTCCCCGGAGGATGGACGAGGATGGGATTTCACCCTGCAAGTAAAGACGTCAGTAAAAAAAAAAAAAAAGGCAAAATTTATGTCTTCTGACAGTAACTTCGTGTGCAATGGCCTCATCTGAAGGCTCAAGACCTAAACCCTAGGTGGCAAGACGCCGTAGACTAAACAAAAAATGGAAAGCCCTGTCACTTTAAAGATGAGCCTTTTGAACTCGTTCCAAATGAAACCTATCCAGATGGGGTCGTCTAACACCTTTTTTCAAAACAAAACGAAATAAAAAGTGCGTTAAATGGCCATAATCAAAGGCGAGTAAAAGTACATAATGACAACACATACCTTCAGGACGAAGGTTCCCTATCTCTCCTGTGTAGGGTGGAAACGAATCCTTGTCAACCTTACTAGGGCGTCCAGCCTAGAAACCAGAGAGGAAGAAAAATTTCGTCTTCTAGTTTCTGTCTAAGGTGACCATAGACTTTATCAACCTACAATCTTTCCCTCTGGCTGTAAAATGATAAAAACCAAGGGACTGGTTAATTTTTGAGGGTTTATAACAAAAGAGGAACTCGTCCACAGTAAGAGGACGGTTCCCCTCAAACACCTCCTTCCACAAAACTTGCATGGCTACTATTAACCGCCTTGCGTTGGGGTTAAGTTGACATATACCTAATCCTAATTTGGAAAGCAACTCTTTAGCGAAGGCATTGAGGGGCAACCTCAAACCCCCCAAGAGGTAAGCCTCGTAAATACCAACTCCAAAACGAGATGACAAAACCACTCGTCACGAACAGGTATCCTAGGATTTAAACTGCCAGGGATTTGGTACCAGGTCTTAAGAAGACCCAATCTCCTCTCGTCCGTCTTAGAACTAATCCCAAAGGCACAAGTGTACACTACCTCCTCCTCGTCTTGAGTAGAAGACGAGGGAGCACTTGTGCCTGGATTAGAACCAGACTTGAGCTCCTAGAATACCTCTAAAGGAACCCTAGGGACACCAGACGTATACTCGTCTATGGTATTCCCATCACTACTGGTATTACTACTCCTAGAACTACTATCACTGGAACCACTAAAACTACTTGGGTCTTGGTACTCGTCTATAGCTTTAACAGTACTATCACTAGACGAGGAAAGAACTACCTCAGAAATTCTTTTAAGGAAAACTTAAAACCTGAGGACGAAGATTGAAGAAAATACCTGGATCTAGATGAGAGAAGACTATGGACGCAAGAGACTTCTAGACGAGGCGCTAAGACGAGGGAGGTCGAGGAAGAAAATTTGAGAAAATGAGGAGGGTAGCGAAGGAATTCTACTATTTATAGGCATTGACCCCAGTACATAAAGCGACGCGACCAGCCAAAATGTGACAAATGACACGTCCCTCGAAAAATGAGCTGACATAATTGGTCCCTAGTTAGATCATGACAAGTGGCACCTACAGCAGCTGGCATAAGGACACGTGTCCAAATAATGACGTTAGTAAATATGAGTCCCAGACGATCCATGGACAAATGGGCAACTGATGGGGTATGATAAAATACCACTCCAATTTTGTCCATAGAGATTGTCTAGGACGAGCAGGTTACATGGACGAGGCGTTGTCCTGTTAAGGGCCTTAAGATGAGGTAAGCTGAGTGAAGTCCTCAGGACCAGGTAATCGTAACTTGAGGGCCTCAGGACGAGGTATGCTGACTGTAGGGTCTCAAGACGAGGTAATCATAACTTGAGGGCCTCAAGACGAGGAAATCTGGACGACACACGGACACTTAGGAAAATTCATAAGTAAAACAACTCCGTATCATACGTGTAACTCCCAGTGACCATTACACATAAAGAGTATAACTCCTAAACAATTGAGGAAGTTATACTCAAACACATATCTCCTCAAATCAAGGGGGGGTTACAAACCCAATAACTACTCTTAAGACACTATATAAGCATGGATTCAGACTAAAAAAAGGTACGTTCTATGATTCCTAAAAAGTTGAAACTCAATAATAAGAGAGAAAACTGACTTTGTCATCGAAGGATTATTGGCCGGCAACCCCGGTCACCTTTGATTAATGTTCTTTCTTTTTCAGGCCATCAAGACAACCGGTAGTCCTCTCTAATCCAAAGCATTCGGTCTACTGATATTCTTCGCATCATCAGGTATCAACCCCCCAAGTTCTTGCAGTTTGATGGCAATGAAAATCCAAAGCAACACGTTGCTCACTTTGTAGAAACTTGTGAGAATGCAGGGACTCAAGGAGACCTCGTAAAGCAGTTTTTCTGTTCACTTAAAGGAAATGCCTTTGATTGGTATACAGACTTAGAACCCGAGTCAATCGATAGTTGGGAACAACTTGAAAAAGTGTTTCTTGATCGATTCTATAGCACGCGTCGCACGGTAAGCATGATCGAGCTTACCAATACTAAGCAATGGAAAGACGAGCCCGTTGTTGACTATATCAATCGATGGCGTTCTTTGAGTTTGGATTGTAAGGATAGACTTTTTGAAATTTCTGTTATAGAGATGTGCATCCAAGGCATGCATTGGGGACTTCTTTACATCCTTCAAGGGATAAAGCCTCGAACATTTGAAGAGTTAGCAACTCGTGTGCATGACATGGAGCTGAGCATTGCTAGACATGGGAATTCAAACCCTCCCACACCTGAAGTAAGGAAGAATGACAAAAATTCAAAAGGAAATCTTAAAGACCCAGTGGTTGTTAACACTGCCGTAGTTGAGGCTCCAAGAAGAGGAGCAAAGGCAAATAAAAAACAGCTTGAAGGATGGTAAAAGAACAAAGTGCGTCGTTTGACCTTTAGGGAATGTGAGCAAAAAGCATATATGTTCCCCGATGAAGATGTGCCAAACATCTTAGAACAACTATTGCAATTAAAGCTGATTGAATTGCCAGAATGCAAACAACCAAAAGACAAGGGGAAAGTTGATGACCCTAACTACTGCAAATTTCATCGCATCATTGGCCACCCAATCCAAAAATGTTTCGTCTTCAAAGAACAAATCATGAAGCTTGCCAAAGCAAACAAGATTGATCTAGACTTTGATGAAGTTGTCGAGTCAAATCATGTAACCGTTGCTTATGATGTACTTCCAACTCTCAGGCAGGGGGCAAACACCAACAAGGATTACAAATTGGTTGACAATCATAGCGTAAGGATCGGCCCTATCAATGGGAAGTTCCTCGAACACTTCTACGCTTGAAAAACCGAGGATTGCTCCTCGATAAGAGCTTAAACTACCTACTGCAACGCTACAAGGGTTCATGATGTCTTCCCATTACCTTTGAAAGCGTATAAATAAAGAGAAATTAATCCCATTCTATGTCACCATTTGCAAGTGTGGCGTAGTGGCTGGATGCCCATGTCGCCCTTGAGGTCGAGGTCTCGGGTTCAATTAGTGGTGATACCCACTATTACGCAATCAGTACCCATGGAATGCTATAGGGCGTAGGGCAAGGATTACACACATGAGCCCTCATTTTTTTGTAAAAAAATCATCAAAAAAAAAAAAATCAGTTGAACTACGTAATGACTTGATCCCTCTCTGAGGTATGTAGGCAACTTAGTACTTTTCACTAAGTTTAGTCACATGAAAAGAATAAGGTTTGCCAGTCTAACTTGAAGAGTTGTCCGACAGTCGTCAATATGCTTTTAAGGTCCCTTTGGTTGGAAAGACATTACTTAAAGATAATCAACTGCTCAATAAAATGATCAAAGATCGTTGTACTTAAAGATGAAGACTAAATGAAGTTTGCATGGCATTCCCTATCTTCTATGGACATTCTCCCATGTTTTGCATCACTTATCTCCTGGGGGCATCTTCTCATACCTTGCAAGTCTAAGTTACATCGTCTCTCTTCTAGGTTGTGCCACTTCATAGTTCTGAAATTTGAACCACATCATCTCCCTTCTGAGTGGTGTCACTTCACATTATGTCTCTAAAATCTGGATGACGTCAACTTACTCTAGAGTGACAGTGGACATCTTTGAAGTCTTAGAGGCATTCTTCTCACATCTTCAAGGTTTTGTTGGCACCTCTTTGAATCCTCGAAGTCTTGATGGGAGTTTCTTAAAACTTCAAGGTTTTGTTGGCATTTCCTTGCATCTTCAAAGTCTTGATACGGACTCCTTGCATCTTCAACGTATCTCTGAAGTCTTGATGTCTGGCAACAGTGCTAAGCACCCTCGATGTCTGAGCTATATTGCCTCTGAAAATTGGTGTTGTTGTAGCTTTATTATAAAGGTCAATATTGGTGCAACTTCAAAGCGAGTGTGGTGCGAATGAAGTGTTACGTGACTTCATGGTAAAGATGAATGTTGGCATGGGTTCAATGTGAATGAAGTGTTGACATGGCTTCATGGCAAAGATGGATGTTGGCGTGGCTTCAATGCGGATGAAGTGTTGACATGGCTTAATGGCAAAGATGAATGTTGGCACGGCTTTAATGCGAATGAAGTGTTGACATGGCTTCATGGCTAAGATGAATGTTGGCACGGCTTCGATGTGAATGAAGTGTTGACATAGCTTAATGGCGAAGATGAATGTTGACACGGCTTCGGTGCGAATGAAGTGTAGACATGGCTTCATGGCAAAGATGGATGTTGATGTGGCTTCAATGCAGATGAAGTGTTGACATGGCTTAGTGGCAAAGATGAATGTTGGCACGGCTTTGGTGCGAATGAAGTGTTGACATAGCTTAATGTCGAAGATGAATGTTGGCACAGTTTCAGTGTTAATGAAGTGTTAACATGGCTTCATGACAAAGATGAATGTTGGCACGGCTTTGGTGTGAATGAAGTGTTGTCATGGCTTCATGGCAGCGATAAATAGTGGTGTGACTTCATGGCAAATGCAAGTGCAAATATTGTTTCAGTAGAAAAATTAATGGTAATGCTTCATAACAGTTGCAATTGTCTGCGCCGCTTCATGAAAAAGATAAGTGGTGACATGGTTTCGATGCAAAGAAAAAAATGGATACCGCTTTTTTGTAAAGAGATTCTTGATATGGTCGTGTTGCAAATACAAGTGTTGGTGCGACTGAATTGCCAATACTAGAGCTAGTACGACTTCAAAGACAAGTGCTGACGATAGCATTATTCCTTAGCTAAATATCCTTATGGAAACAGCGTTGCAAAGACAAATATTGCTAAAAGATTGTTGATGCATAACAACATGAAGGTATACGTCACTGCAAGAATGTTACTATCAATGAAATACAAAGCCACCAAATGAAGGCAAACACTTCTATGAGAACGTCAACGTAAAGTTTGTTGTCAAAATCCAAACACCAAGGAAACTGTGCTGCAAAACAAAACAAGCAACAAAAAATTTTGTCAGGAAAAAGATCTCATAGCATGAACTTAAAAAAAAAAAAAAAAAAAAAAGGAAAAACTTGAAAATAGGAGAAGAAGGCTGAAGGTTGAGAATGCGATGAAGGCAATAGCATGCCTTTAGATAGAAAAATTATAAGATAACAGACAAGAGAAATGTGAAAGCAATTGGAGCTCAAGTTCAGATTTTGCACATTCACAGCCCTCAAAGTCAAAGAAGACTGCACAAAATTTTGAAATGAAAGATTATTCAACCATGGAGACAGTGAATGATAGCTCGCTACCTACCTCACAAATCTGAATCTTGGCACCATCCTATCAGAGCAGCTGCCGTCTTGTCAGAACAGCCACCGCCAAAATAGACCAAAAAGACCCGCGACTTTCCCATTCAAATTTGTGAAAATCCAGACCTTATTTCACAAAACTAACACCACAATAGTCTTCTACGGTCCACGATGTACAAAACCCAGAAAGATCATCAACAATAGGGCTACCATGCGCCACCACGTGCCACCAAAAGCCTCGGAGGATTGCGACCTACACCAGTACAGACATGCAAATCCAGGCTTTATTTTACAAAAATGACACTACCACTTGATCCAGGGGCCCCAAATCTACAAAACTTGAAATTTTCAAGCCCAAACGATGAGCCACGTGCTGCCATGTGCCACCAGAAGATTCGGCGGATGTAGCCTCAGTTTCACGCGCTTCCATGCGCCAACTACTGTGTCCACGCGCTCTCACGCGCTCTTCATGCGTATCACGCGCTGCTCACGTGCCTCCTCACGTGCCTCATGCGCGCTCACACGTTCATGCGCTGCACGCGTGCGCGCCCAGCTTCATGACATCATCAATGACGTCACCGACCCGGTTTGACCCGCCTGAAAAAAAAAAAAAAAAAAAGAGAGATAGAAAAAAAAAAGCTTTGACCATGGTTGACTTTGACCAAAAGTAAAAAATTTCAAGACGGACCTATCCCACTCAGTTTTTCGAGTACATTCCGATTTAGGAATCAATTTCTTCATTCGAAAATCGTGCAAACAGTCCAATTTCCAAAAAAATTGACTATTGCACAAATCCTAACAAAAAGTCAAAAATTTCAAGACAGACATGTCCCACTCGATTTTTCAAGTACGTTCCGATTTTGGGATCCGTTTTTTCATCTGGAACTAGAAAATTGCATAACGGTCCAATTTCTAAAAGTTGACTTTTGCACAAATCTTAACCAAAAGTCAAAATTTTCAAGAATGACCTGTCTTGCCTAAATTTTCGCGTACATTCCAATTTAGGGGTCTATTTATTCATTTGAGAATCCAAAATTGCTTAAATAGTGTGATTCTATAGCTGTTGGCTTTGATGTGAACTTTGACCAAAAATCAAGATGCCTGAGCAAAGTTTGCCCTACTCAGATTTTCATAAAAGACCCTGTTTTTGAAATTAGCTTATTTGTTTGGACTTGGAAACCACCAATCTGAACCACTTCTCCAAAGTACTAGCGGTGTCCAAAATTTAAGCTCTCAAGAACGGAATTTAAGATCATCCATTTGGTTTGGCTTCCTTCAGGGTTGTCCTCCAAACTTCATCAAGGCTCCCCTTTCAAAGAACAGATAAACTCTCACAAGTATGTCTCAAACTTGAAATTGCATTAGGTCACTACTCTAGCCTACCATTCCCGTTTGGTACCTACCATTTCCTTTCAGTGCCTACCAATCTCCAACCGACCGTTCCCATTCGGTTCCTATCGTTCTCATCCACCATTCTCACCAAAAATTTTCGCCCGTCGTTCTCAACTACCCAACTACCGTTCTTCATCTCTCCGCTATAAATAGAAGGGTCAGATTCATCGAAGGCTCATCAAGAAAAACACACCGAATCATGAAATGAAGATTTGCTTCTTTCAAATTCTCAAATCCTCCTTCTCACAGCCGTTTCTCACTATGGCCTCATCATTCTCAATGCCTAGCAACCAAAATCGCTTCATAATCAGTTTGAAATCAACCCCCTCATGGTTCAGTAGAAACCCTCCTTACAACATCATCATTGTTTTAGGGTCTAAACAAATTTTGTTTCCTCACTTTACGACCACATTTGTCCATAAAGTTATTCATAACAAGGTCTGCATTGTGATTCCATGCTTCCTTGGACTTGGCTGGCCAAGAAATCTAAGTCCAATAGAGACACCTGTTCCTAAGATCAGGGCTCTTGTAGTTTCTCTTCAACTGTTTGCTTTCCCATCAGAAGCAGTGATTCGGAGCAAACAGCAACTTGGTTGGTTTCTAAAACCAGGATCGCAAGTTAGTTCCACCTTTCATTTTGTTATGCTTTTCCAACAAGCAGCATCAGGTGAAGGTGATAAACGGTGTTGGAGGAACCTACAAATTGTCTCCCATCCAACACTTGCGATGACCTCCAAGGTACTAGCTCATCAGAAATCAGCCTTTGGTGTTGGTAAATGGTTGCCAAAGCCTTATTCCATGTTCTCACCAACATGTGGCCCAAAGGTCATCGTTGCTGATACCCTAAAACACACTTTCTGGAATTACTCCAACTTAAAACCCACTTGAAGAATTTCAGAAGATATACTTTTGAAATTACTTCAACTTAATGTCCGTCAACATGGTCCAGTTACACAGGCGCATTCAACGACTTGCTGTCAGACCTCATTCAGCATGCAGTCCGTCCCACATCCCAAAGTGGACTTCCCAGAAACATCTACACCAGAGGGATCCCAGTATACAGGGCCAGCGCCATGGTGTCTGTGTTTCACCCATCCACTTTGCTTCATCTCCATCTTTCGCATCATCACCACCATCAGACCTAAAATCCATTCTAAAAGTACCTCAACTTAACCTGAGTGATGCAATAACGCATGCACATTTAACCACTTTCCCACATGATCTCTTCATGATCAAAAGTATATCCTTTGGATATAACTTCACCAGAAGTTCTTAAAAATGGAAGGCTAGCCCCACAACTCTGCATGCTGTACCCAGCCAACATCCTCACTTCTTCTCCATCTTCAACACCCTGTAATTGCCACCAACGATCCAAACTACTCCTCTGAAATTACTTCAGCTTAATCTTTGCCAACATGATTCAATCTTGCAAGTACATCCAACTTCTTGCAAATAACTTTCAGCTTCACCAACCCACTTCAAGTACCGTGAAATACTCTTTTGAAATTACTTTGACTTAACCTCTGCTGAGAAGGTTCAATCACGCAAGTACATTCAAATACTTGCAGACCTCTTTTCAGTCTCATCAAAGCCTTTCATATGGGTGGGTCTACTCTTCTGAAATTACTTCATTCTGCTAAAAGCTCCACCACCTTCAACCACTACATTTGAAGAGTCAAGTATCAGATTCATTCTTTTCTAGACACATTCCCTCACCACACTCTGAAGTTGTGTACGTGAACGAGTCTCGAGTGGGCACTTGTAGAGAAGGAAAATTCCCAGCCTATCATAAGCTGACACGTCATGCCACCAAGTCCACAAAGTATGGCTAATTACAAAGCATCATATACTGCTACTGAAAATTTGCCAAATTCTATTAAGGTAAGAACATGAAAAGCATGCAAAATGCTAATCACATGTAGGCGCGTGTAAGCGATGACCCAAGCAGTTCGGCGCGTGTAAGCAATGACATAAGCAGACCAATCAAGCTGTGACATGTGTCACCAATCAGACTCCGCCATGTGTTACTCGCCTACCACCAAACTCCTATAAATAGAAGCCTTCCTAAGGCATTTGAGACACTAAGACATCTGAGGAAGAACCGGGAAGAGATCTTGAGTTCATAAATTCAGAAGCTCTGCTGGAGTCAAGCCCTAAAGCCTCTAGGAATTTCAAGAACTTCTACTTCGAATACGAAGAATATTCGAAGAGAAATCATCCAAATCATCCTCCTAGATCTCAAAGGTCACTGGAATCAAGTTCAAAAGCCTCCAAAAACCTCATAAACCACAAATCAGCGAAACTCTACGGATTCAAGCCTCCAAAGCCTCGAAGAACTTCCACCACAAACCTTCGAATACGAAGAAAATTGGAAGCTAAATCATCAAAACTACTTGTCTAGATCTCAGAGGTTACTGGAATCAAGCTCAAAAGCCTCTAGAAACCTTAACAAACCACAAATCAGTGAAGCTTTAAGGATTCAAGCCTTTAAAGCCCCGAAAAACTTCCACCACAAACTTTCGAAGACAAAGAACATATGAAAAACACGAAAAACGCGAAGAACAAAGAATTTCTAATAAGCTCATAGCCAGAAATTCATTGTAATTCCATTTCAAAAGTCTTCAATCCATCCTTCAGCCAAATTGAAGGATATCTTGTGTTCGAATCAAAATCATACTACAAATCTTTCAAGGAGATCGAATCAGAGGATCACTCTTTTATAATCATAGAGAATTGTACCACACATTCATCAATACAAATTTGCATTTATGAAACTATTTTACTTGTTTGACTTATTTCGAACCGAGAAATTTAGTCGTCCACACCAGTGACAATCAAAGCAGATGTATACAGCTTTGGAATTGTGTTTTTGTAGATTACATTTTGTGGAAATAATGTGGACTGAAATCATCCTAAAGAAGAAGCTTTTCTTGAAGAATGGGCATACCATTGCTTTAAGGCTCATGAACTTGGAAAACTTATGAGTGCTAAAGAGGTTGACAAAAGGCAATCGGGGAGAATGGTTAAAGTTGGACTTTGGTGCATTCTTGATGACCCATCACTCGATTCACTCTGCCCTTCAATAAAGAAGGTTCTGCTAATGCTGGAAGGGCCTGTAGATATATATCCCATCCTTCCAAATTTGACTTCTTCTCCGAGTATCGTGTAAAATGTGTTTGTATTTTTTTTTCTTAAGAAAAGTTTTATAAAAAAATTTGAGTGAAATAACTCCCTCCATTACATAAGGATGTTTCAGTATTCAATTGGCCTAAAGGCCATGGAAAAATATGGTTGTACTTGTATCTTTTTACAACCCACATAGGATGTTATGGAAGGCTAATTCGTGCAAACATATTGCTAAGTTTCTTTCTTGTACACTCTTAAATCAACCGAGGTCTAAATTTCCTAATAATTACAATCCAATGTCACAAGTGGTTAAACTTGTCTTATTGAAGACTCCATTCTTAAGTGGAGGTACAAAAATTGCTATATTTCAAAATAATTTGGAAACAATATTATCTTTCAAAGTAATTTGCAAAATAATGTTATTGGGAAAACAATTTGTCTATAAACACACCTAAATTTACATTCAGTTTTATATTATGCTTGTGTGTCAACATGTGATTGAATTATCACATTTACACTTACAATCACCATGGATACTTGGTGAAAAGAGGATTTACAATTTAGTGCTTCAATCACAAGTTAGCAGCTTGCACACAAGTTTACTATAGGTTTGGGTGAGCCACTAGAATTTTTCGAGTAAAAGTCGGCTCTCACTGATAATTCACTGACATATCAGTCCACTAAAAGGAATGATTTTTTCTTGATATGCAGATTCTTTGCACATACACAATTGTATACCCTATACAACACCAAAAGTTGGTAGTGTTTGCAGCATTAGATAAATATAAGATACAAATTACAAACACTTGAGCCATTGTTTGATTTATGGACTATATGTAGGGGTGGCAAAATCAACCCAAACCCATTTGCCCACCCAAACCCACCCACTTAAATGAGACCTAAACCCACCCAATTATTAATTGGGTTAAATGGGTATTGACCCAATTAAACCCAATTAACATTAATGTTTATTGGGTTTTAATTGGGTATCCAATTAGACCCAATTATGATCCAAGTATGATTTATACAAATCACCCAACTCTAAAATAGCTCAAAACTACTAAAATTACCAAAATACCCCCTCAACCTAAAAAATGACCAAAATAACACCAAAACCTAAAAATGACCAAAATACCCTCTAAAACTGACAAAATGACCAAAATACCCCTCAAAACCCAAAAAATGACCAAAATATGCCAAAAAACCTATAAATTACCAAAATACCTCCAAAACATAAAAAATGACTAAAATACCCCTAAAACCAAAAAAATGACCAAAATACCCCCAAAACCCAAAAAATTACCAAAATACCCCCGAAACCTAAAAATTGACAAAAATACCTCCAAAACCTAAAAATAATGAAAATACCCCCAAAACCTAAAAAATGACCAAAATAACCCTGAAACTCAAAAAATGACCAAAATACCCTTGAAACTTAAAAATGACCAAAGTACTTCTAAAACCCAAAAAATAACCAAAGTACCCCCAAAACCCAAAAAATTACCAAAATACCCCCGAAACCCAAAAATGACCAAAATACCCTCGAAACCACAAAAAATGACCAAAATACCCCCAAAACCCAAAAAAAGACAATTTTCCTAAAACCCAAAAAATGACCAAAATACCCCCAAAACCCAAAAAATGACCAAAATATCCCTGAGCTCTAAAAAATGACCAAAATACCCCTAAAACCTAAAAGATGACCAAAATACCCTCGAAACCAAAAAAATGACTAAAAACCCCCGAAATCTAAAAAATGACCAAAATACCCCTGAACCCAAAAAATGACTAAAATACCCCTGAAACTAAAAAATGACCCAAATACCCCCGAAACTTAAAAATTACCAAAATACCCCTGAAATACAGAAAAAGACCAAAATACCCCTGAAACCAAAAAGATGACCAAAATGCCCCTGAAACCTAAAAATTACCAAAATACCCCTGAAATACAAAAAATGACCAAAATACCCCCAAAACCTAAAAATTACCAAAATACCTTTGAAACCTAAAAAATGGCCAAAATAACCCCAAAGCCTAAAAAATTACTAAAATAATCCTAAAACCAAAGAAATGACCAAAATACTCCTGAAACGTAAAAAATGGCTAAAATACCTCTAAACCTAAAAAATGACAAAAATAACACCAAAGCTTGAAAATTGACGAAAATAAAATTGAAACCTAAAATACTCCCAAAACATTAAAAATGACCAAAATACCCCCAAAACATTAAAAATGACCAAAATACCCCCTAAACCTAAAAAATGACCAACATATTCTTGAAACCTAAAAAATGACCAAAATACCATCAAACCTATAAAGTGACAAAAATACCCCTAAACCTTTGAAATGACCTAAATAAACCCAAAACCTCTAAAATTGCCACAAACAACCCGAAACCTCTAAAATTACCAAAAATACCCTAAAACCTCTAAAACAACCAAAATACCTCTAAAACTATAAAACGACCAAAATACCCCGCAAAATATAAAAAATGATCAACATACCACTAATCCTATTAGATGAGCAAAATACACCCGAAGCCTCTAAAATAACCAAAATAAAGTGTTTCATTTTATTTTTTAAAATTTGCGTGAAACACTTTATTTTTCTAATATTAGGTTTCAGCAGTAATTTTTATTCAAAAAAACTACATAAGTGCCTACCACCATGGCAAAACACGCATGCAACTTAATATTGGTGATATTGAGTTCTACTTAGAATTCGATTTTTACAATATTGAGTTTTTAAAAAATTATATTTTGCCAAAGAGTTTCAAACCAGTGTTATTTTGGTTTTGTTGGGTTTCGGCGGTATTTTGGTAATTTTTAGGTTTTGGGGGTATTTTGGTCATTTTTTGGGTTTTGGGGTTATTTTGGTAATTTTTAGATTTTGGGGGTATTTTGATCATTTTTGGAGTTTCGGGGATATTTTGGTAATTTTGAGATTTCGGGGTATTTTGGTCATTTTATGGGTTTCGAGGGTATTTTGGTAATTTTTAGATTTTGGGGGTATTTTGGTCATTTTTTGGGTTTCGGAGGTATTTTGGTAATTTTTGGGTTTCGGGGGTAGTTTGGTCATTTTTTGGGTTTCGGGGGTATTTTGGTAATTTTTGGGTTTCGGGGGTAGTTTGGTCATTTTTTGGGTTTCGGGGATATTTTGGTAATTTTTGGATTTGGGGGGTATTTTGGTCGTTTTTTGGGTTTCGAGGGTATTTTGGTAATTTTTAGGTTTTGGTAGTATTTTTGGTCATTTTTTGGGTTTAGGGGGTATTTTGGTAATTTTTTGAGTTTTGGGGGTATTTTGGTCATTTTCTGGATTTTGGGGGGTACTTTGGTAATTTTTAGGTTTTGGGGGTATTTTGGTTATTTTTGGGGTTTTTGTTGGGTTTTGGGGGTATTTTGGTAATTTTTAGGTTTTGGGGGGTATTTTGGTCATTTTTTGGATTTCGGGGGTATTTTGGTAATTTTTTGGTTTTAGGGTATTTTGGTCATTTTTTAAGATTTTAGAGTACTTTGGTCATTTTCACTTTAATGGCATTTTGGTAATTTTGATAATTGGGTAATTGGGTGAGTTGGGGTTTACCCATAATAATTGGGTTGGATTGGATTTGTGTTAGAAACAATTAGTTAAATGGGTTTTAATGGGTAAATGGGTTTTATATACCCAACCCAATTAAACCCACCCCAAACCCACCCAAGCCCACCCATTTGCCACCCCTAACTATATGTAATATGCACTAGGTATGCAGATATTTGGTCTTGACGTAGACTAGGTCAAACTATAAGAGAACCACTCGAGCCATTGTTCGATTTGTAGTCTATATATTGGCTATTTGGAATATATGCTTACCAAAAAAAAAAAAAAAAAAACTGTATATTCCATAAAAAATATATATATATATATATATAGAGAGAGAGAGAGAGAGAGAGAGAGAGAGAGAGAGAGAGAGAGAGAGAGAGAGCTGGATTGAATTTGAATTTTTAATTCCTAAGCGTTATAATTTTTTTTTCCATTTCAAACCAGTGTTAAGGAAAATAGATGGAGAAGATATTGTCCCGGATGGCAACTATCTTGCTCTTTCTTTTTCTTTTAGCAATTCAAAAAAAGAAAAAAAAAAAAAGAAAGAACTCCATTTTTGTTGGAGCAACCACATTAGCAAATATGGCATGAAACTCGCGTTTTTAAGAGTATTGATGATGATGATGCAATAAAATTGTCAGTAAGCCACACAATCCACACGTGCTCCTGATGACGTACCTGCACAACACAAAAGGTGAAGACCTTAAAAAGGGCACCGGTGTGGTACTGGCCAAATACCCTCCGATGGTCAAGTTAGAGAAATCTCTTGTTCGCAACTCTAAGGTGCTAGAGCGGAGGTGAATTATGCGTACCTTGCCTTGAGAGTGCTTTGGAGTATTTAAAGTAGCGTAGGGCCGAAATTCATGCTTGGCCAAGAAGTTCTTTTCCTTCTAGGAGAGTATCTCTTGGATTTTGCGTATCTCATAGAATCCTTATCCTTATAGGAGTCTTCTTAATTTGAGTTAGACGTGTCGTGCAAGAATCCTTGTTGTATGTGTGCTGGTCAAGTAAGGTTGTGGACGAAGCCAAGACTGACTTCTTCAGCCTGTTCCCGTCAGCTTGGCTATACATACTTCTAAGGTCGTTGTTGGTGGAGGTCATCAACTTCAGATCTCCCCAGCTTTGAGGTCGTCAGCTTCAAGATCGTTAGCCTTGGGGTCGTCAGCTTCAGGGTCGTCAGCCTTGGGCTCGTCAGCCTTTAGGATTGTCAAAATGACCCTCATCAGCTGCCCCCACTCCATAACGTCGTCAGTCTACAACATCGTCCCTTTTCAGGGTCGTCAGCTTCCTACCTTCAGCTTATTACCGTTAGCTTACTACCTTCAGCTTATCCCTTCAGCTTGCTGTCTTCAGCTTACTACCTTCAGCTTACTACCTTCAGCTTACTATCTTCCACCTTGCTGTCTTCAGCTTACCACCTTCAGCTTACTACCTTCAGCTTACTACTGTCAGCTTACTATCTTCAGCTTACTATCTTCAGCTTACTGTTCCCGAGATGCAGCTGTCAGGTATTAGGTGATTTTGCAAGAAGGTAGTTTTATGAGTGAAGCTGACGACCTTATTATATCCGTCGCTCTTTGTCTCGTTATGGGCTAATTACAAAACTATCCTTATCAGCTGCCCTCTACTCCATAACCTCGTCAGCTTTAGCTGACAGGTTGTGGAGTTAAACATCGTCAAAATGTCATTCATGCGTGGTGCCTCGAGCTGCCTTCATTAAATGCTCGAACACGCGGCGCTAACTGATCGGACACGCATTTTTTTTTTTTTTGCCATGTAAACTATGGTTCGTATGAAGGCTTTGCCGGATAGATGCGTTGCTAAAGAGGGGGTGATTACCCGTCGGCATACGCGTATCAAGAACCTGATCAATGGGCAAGAACAATACAAGGAGGCTTACCATACTCTTGGTAAGGAAGTGAAGGAGTTAAAGGAATAACTAGCTGAGGAGGGTTGTCAAAGGAAGCTAAAACAAGCAAAGGTGACGGCGAAAAAGGAGCTGAAGGCCCTTTTGGGCTAGGTGGAAACGGCTAGGAGCGACGCCGTGACAGAATTTAAGGACTCACAGTCCTTCGTAGATGCTTGTGCCATCTATTATGGTGACAGACTTGAGGACTGTCTAGAGTAAGTTAAGTTTGCTTATCCCGACCTGGATCTATCCAGGGTAAACATGGACGAACCCCTACCGTCAACTCCGGCAGGTGGTTCTATATTCGAGGAGACCGACGAGACTACCCAGCTCAAGGTGGACTCAAGGGACGACAGCTTTGTCCTCGCTCAGCCCGCCGTAGATAAGCCCGTCGTCATTTTTCCGTCTGCGGATCAACATGCAGAAAAATCCAATGCTGAAGATACTTCTACCCCGATCATTACTTTGTCTCTGTCAGCCACTCCTTCAGCCTTATAAATATTTGTAATGAATTTTGCGCCAAGGGTGCTTCTATTTTGTAATGAACTTTAATGTTTGACGCCCGTGTTTTTGGGCCTTTGTAAAGACAATTTTATCTTGTAGTATTTAATATTTTTATTGCTCCCAATAGTGTTGCTTTGTTCTTGACGTTTTCATGTCGTCAGTTTGATTTTCTGTAAAAGCTTCGTATCCTACCAGTAGACTTGTTTATTTTGACGAGGTCGCCCACTTTGTAGACTTTGTATTGGTTCTGTGCACTTAATGTAGTTTACTTCGTGGATTTTGTAGTGACTCCGTCCACTTTGTGGACTTCATATCAAAGTTGTCCATTATTTTTTGAACTCCAAGTATACTTTATGGTCTTTGTAGTGACTTTGTCAACTTTGAGGACTTAAGGTTGTCCACTTTGTGGACTTAAGGCCGTCCACTTTGTGAATTTAAGGCCGTCCACTTTATGGTCTTAAGGTCGTCTACTTTGTGGACTTAAAGTCGTCCACGTTGTGGATATAAGGTCGTCGACTTTGTGGACTTAGTAGTAGTCCCGTTCCACTTTGTGGACTTAAAGTCATCCACTTTGTGGACTTAAAGTCGTCCACTTTGTAGACTTAGGGTTGTCCACTTTGTGGACTTAGTAGTAGTACCGTCCACTTTGTGGATTTTGTAGTAGTTCCGTCCACTTTGTGGACTTAAGGTCGTCCACTTTGTGAACTTAGTAGTAGTTCCGTCCATTTTGTAGATTTTGTAGTAGTTCTGTCCACTTTGTGGACTTAAGGTCGTCCACTTTGTGGACTTAGGGTTGTCCACTTTGTGGACTTGGTAGCAAACTTGTCCACTATGCGGACTTAGTAATAAATCTGTCCACTTTGCAGACGTAGCTGTTGACTTGTCCACTCTGTGGACTTAATAATAATCCACTCTGTGGACTTAATAATAAGGTCGTCCACTTTGTGGACTTAGTAGTAGATTTGTCCACATAACAAATGTATCTGAATAAACTCCTCTTATTATGATGAATGCATACATAAGTAGAAAATTGTTCCAAAAAGAATAAACTTCAGCCCTTTGGGCTTTAAATGTATTGTAGTCAAAAGTAAACTAAGATAAACGACTAAAAGAAATAAACTGGCAATGAGGAGTAGCGCTCTTCATGCTATCTTCTACTGGTAGTACTTTCTAAGATGCTCGGCGTCCCATAGGTGGCGCAGCTTCTGTCCGTCAAGTGTCTCTAAGTGATAAGTGCCCTTCCTTAGCCATGACGTTATTCTATAGGGTCCTTCCCCGTTTGGCCCAAGCTTTCCTTGTGCGAGGTCTCTAGTGGCGCCCATTACTTTTCTCAAGACGAGGTCTCCAACTTTGAAGTCCCAGTGTTTGACTTGGGAGTTGTCAAGAAGTATATCTTTGAGTCTTTCAATGGGCTCCGTTGTTGTCCGATGTTCTTCTATGCTCATGGCTTGGAGGTGGTCATCCATTTCCATCATGGCTACATAGCACTCACGTGCAGCTACTTAATCTCCTCACAATTTCCCTACTCCATGGTCAGTAGGAAATTTGATCATCAAATGATAGGTTGAGGTTATAGCCTTCCACGAATTGAGGGTAGGCCGTCCTATGATGGCGTTGTAAGGGGAAGAGCAATCGATCACGAGGAATGTTACATTTTTAGTGATCTGCTGGGGGTAGTCGCCTACGATTATAGCCAAAGTGACGACTCCAAGGGGGAATACCCTCGTCCCTCCAAAGCTAATGAATGGAGTGTTAGTTGGAACTAACCTCTCCCTACCAATCCCCATTTGTTGGAGTGTGGGATAGTAGAGGATGTCAGCCGAGCTGCTGTTGTCAACTAGAACCCGGTGCATGTTATAGTCTCCTGCTTGTATGCTAACGACGAATGCATCGTTATGTGGGTGGTGAAGATGTTGTGCATCTTCTTCTGAGAATCCGATGAGAGGGTTGTAGATCCGTGCCATCTTGGGTACGGAACCTGTCAGCTGGATGTTTTGAACCATCCTGAGGTAAGTCTTATGGGCCTTTTTCGATGATCCAGCTATCGCGGTGCCTCCTATGATCATTCTTATATCTCCTATGGGCGGCTTAGGGCGCTTGTTCTCCTGTCGGGGAGCCTGCTCCTGCTGTGGGTCCGTTTTTTCCTTACTGACTAACCTCTGTAGCCTTCCTTGCCTAACAAGAGCTTCTATTTGTTGCTTCAAGTCATAGCAGTCAGCTATGTCGTGGCCGTGATCACGATGAAAGCGACAATATTTGTCCCTTGACCTCTCGTTAGGATCTCCCTTCAGCTTGCTAGGAAAAGTTAGGACTCCTTCATCCTTGATTTGCATCAGCACTTGGTCAATTGGGGCAGTTAGCGGGGTGAAGCTTGTGAATTTTCCCGCGGGTGATTTGGAGCGTTGGTCCTCCTGTCATTCTCCAGTTCTAGCCATCTTCTGCCCCCTGTCCGATCGTGCATCTTCCTGTCTTTCCCTTTGTTTGGGATTCTCTTCTCGGGCTAGTAGTGCATCTTCCGCGTTCATGTACTTGGTCGCCCTGTAAAGCATATCTGACATGGTCTTTAGGTCGTTCTTATATAGGAAGAAGAGGAATTTACCCTTTCACAACCCGTTGGTAAATGCTGCTACTTGTATCTTATCGTCTGCTTCGTCTATCGATAGAGCCTCTTTGTTGAACTGTGTTATATATGACCTCAGGGTCTCGTCTTCCCACTGTCTGATGCTCATTAAACATGCTATGGACTTTTTGTATCGATGTCCCTTGATGAAATGTGAAACGAATTGAGCACCTAACTCCTTAAAGGTGCTAATCGAATTAGGTGTCAACTTGCTATACCAGACCCTCGCAGATCCCTTCAGTGTGATAGGGAAAGCCCTACACATGATCTCATCTGGCACTCCTTGGAGGTGTATTATAGTCTTAAAGGATTCCAAGTAGTCTAGGGGGTCCTTCGACCCGTCGTAGCTTTCTAGCTGCGGCATGCGAAATTTTGGAGGAAGGGGACACGAAGTGACATGTGCCGTGAAGGGCGAATCAGTTCGATGAACTAGGTCATCAAGGTCGCTTGATACCCTTCCTCTGAGTGCGTTCATCATTATGTCCATTCGCTCTCGCATCTCCTGCATCTCCGCGGCGATGTGAGGTGGCAGTGCGTCAGAGATAGCTAGCCAACTGATGTCCTGCCGCTCCAGTCTGCTCGGAGCGTTGTTGCCCGCAGGTCCCTCCTGTTTCCTTCTTTCGGCGCTTGTTCCTTCCTGGTCTTCTTCTTGCATGCCAGGATGTGCAGTCCTCTGACGTAATTGTTCCTCCAAGTCGTGATTTTGTTTGGTTAGGCGTTCTACCGCTGCTGCGAGCATTTGGACTTGTCTTTCTAGTGCTGTGGCGTGCGGTTCATTGCCCAAGTTGTTGGTTGTTGCCATTGATCTCATGAGTACCATGTAGCTTTTTGTCTCAGGAATAAGGTAATGACTGATCACTCGATTCCCACAGACGGCGCCAACTGATGATGCAATAAAATCGTCAGTAAGCCACGCGGTCCACGCGTGCTCCTGATGACGTACCTGCACAACACAAAAGGTGAAGATCTTAAAAAAGGCACCGGTGTGGTACCGGCCAAATACCCTTCGATGGTCAAGTTAGAGAAATCTCTTGTTTGCAACTCTAAGGTGCTAGAGCGGAGGTGAATTATGCGTACCTTGCCTTGAGAGTGCTTTGGGGTATTTATAGTAGCGTAGGGCTGAGATTCATGCCTTGGTCAAGAAGTTCTTTTCCTTCTAGGAGAGTAACTCTTGGATTTTACGTATCTCATAGAATCCTTATCCTTATAGGAGTCTTCTTAATTTGAGTTAGACGTGTCGTGCAAGAATCCTTGTTGTATGTGTGCTGGTCAAGTAAGGTTGTGGACAGAGCCAAGACTGACTTCTTCAGCCTATTCCCGTCAGCTTGGCTATACATACTTCTAAGGTCGTTGTTGGAGGAGGTCATCAGCTTCTGATCTCCCCAGCTTTGAGGTCATTAGTTTCAGGATCGTCAGCCTTGGGGTCGTCAGCTTCAAGGTAGTCAGCCTTGGGCTTGTCAGCCTTTAGGATTGTCAAAATGACCCTCATCAGCTGCCCCCTACTCCATAACGTCGTCAGTCTACAACATCGTCCCTTTTCAAGGTCATCAGCTTCCTACCTTTAGCTCGCTGTCTTCAGCTTATTACCGTCGGCTTACTACCTATAGCTTATCCCTTCAGCTTGCTATCTTCAGCTTACTACCTCCAGCTTACTACCTTCAGCTTACTATCGTCAGCCTTGCTGTCTTCAACTTACCACCTTCAGCTTACTACCTTCAGCTTACTACTATCAGCTTACTATCTTCAGCTTACTGTTCCCAAGATGCAGCTGTCAGGTATTAGGTGATTTTGCAAGGTAGTTTCATAAGTGAAGCTGACGACCTTATTATATCCGTCGCTCTTTGTCTCGTCATGGGCTAATTACAAAATTATCCTTATCAGCTGTCAGTAAGCCACACGGTCCACACGTGCTCCTGATGACGTACCTGCACAACACAAAAGGTGAAGACCTTAAAAAGGGCACCGGTGTGGTACCGGCCAAATACCCTCCAACGGTCAAGTTAGAGAAATCTATTGTTCGCAACTCTAAGGTGCTAGAGCGGAGGTGAATTATGCGTACCTTGCCTTGAGAGTGCTTTGGGGTATTTATAGTAGCGTAGGGCCGAAATTCATGCCTTGGCCAAGAAGTTCTTTTCCTTCTAGGAGAGTAACTCTTGGATTTTGCGTATCTCATAGAATCCTTATCCTTATAGGAGTCTTCTAAATTTGAGTTAGACGTGTCGTGCAAGAATCCTTGTTGTATGCATGCTGGTCAAGTAAGGTTGTGGACGGAGCCAAGACTGACTTCTTCAGCTTGTTCCCGTCAGCTTGGCTATACATACTTCTAAGGTCGTTGTTGGTGGAGGTCATCGGCTTCAGATCTCCCCAGCTTTGAGGTCGTCAGCTTCAGGATCGTCAGCTTCGGGGTCGTCAGCCTTGGGCTCGTCAGCCTTTAGGATTGTCAAAATGACCCTCATCAGCTACCCCCTACTCCATAACGTCGTCGGTCTACAACATCGTCCCTTTTCAAGGTCGTCAGCTTCCTACCTTCAGCTCGCTATCTTCAGCTTATTACCGTCAACTTACTACCTTCAGCTTATCCCTTCAGCTTGTTGTCTTCAACTTACTACCTTCAGCTTACTACCTTCAGCCTTGCTGTCTTCAGCTTACCACCTTCAGCTTACTACCTTCAGCTTACTACTATCAGCTTACTATCTTCAGCTTACTGTTCCCAAGATGCAACTGTCAGGTATTAGGTGATTTTGCAAGAAGGTAGTTTCATGAGTGAAGCTGACGACGTTATTATATCCGTCGCTCTTTGTCTCGTCATGGGCTAATTACAAAATCATCCTTATCAAGTATTATTGCACATTTTTGGCATAATGGCCACTCCACATATATAAATGTTGTGAGATGTTGGGGGTAAGAGTTAGAGTTCAAATCTCTAGGACTTCACATTCATACACATAAATTGTACTAGAGTAAAATTCAATCTTAGATAATAAAAAAAAATTGAGAAAATACTATTTTTGAAGTGATTTAAAAACAATGTTATCTAGTCAAATAATTTGGAAATCAATATTATTGAGCAAAAATGACCTTGGCCGAGTGGCCGACCCTGATTTCAGTTGCTTTTGAGTGTCCGTAAAACTGTATAAAATAGACAAGTTTAACCCAAATTATATTCACCCTTCTTTATTCACTCTCTCAATTTTCATTCTTTCCTTTCACACACGGCCAAAACATAGGATGCGTATATTGTGTACACAATATTTTTACTCTTTCTAATAAAAACTCAGTACTTTTTGCAGCAATAGAAAAAAAAAATATTCATAGAAGGTATGCAAATATTTGATTTTTGAGTAATGTTACAGACACAAACTTTTTTACAAAATCAAAAAAAATATATATATATATATATATATTTGTAGATACCTCATGCGAGGGAAAATGAGGCTCTACCATGTGGTGCTTTATATGGTACTTCATATAGCCTTTCGCATCACCTTATCTTTTTATCAGTGACCAGTTTAAGCTATAAATGTAGAAGATTAAGAGATTTCGTTTCACCCCCTTTTCCAACTTCTTGAACTCTTCCAATTTTAATTTCATTAATTTCAAAAGTGAAAGGTTTCCTTCATTCAATGTTATGTTATAACACCTATTGTTTTATATATATTCTAGTTTCACAAAATATTTAAAGGCAGAGAGAGAGAGAGAGAGAGAGAGAGAGAGAGAGAGAGAGAGAGAGAGAGAGAGAGAGAGAGTATGAAATTGGCTTTGGTTTTACGTGCATATGATCTAAACCTCTCAACAACACTACTAAAGCTTGATACAATGTTTTAGTGACATTTAAGGTTTCTAAAAGGAATGTCTAGGGAAGACATTGAGCCTTAAAATGTGTTATATGTGTTTATTTATATTTTTGGGAAGTACTTAATCTTTGCAAGTGATTGAGATACTTAGTTGTATGTAAAATTAAACTTAAGATATGAAATAGTATAATTTTATATTTCTCTATTCAATTGTTGTTACATTGTTAATCTCTTGATATGTATATTTAGTTTTGCCAATTAAAAATTATAAACCTAAAATCTTAGATGTTCAGCTTTCCAAAGTTCTAGTGTTTTCTTTAAAAGAAGAAGAAGATATACTCCTAAAAAATGAAAAAGAAATAATAAGATTTTTTATATTGAAAACGTCAAATGTAAGAATTAAATATATATGTACACTTGATAAAAAAAAAAATCAATAGATATGTAGTGGCATTTTTAGGGTTTACACACACACTTTGAACTATCAAGATCAAGATTTATATCAAGAACTTGATGGTTGTTTTAGTTGCTGCATAAAGAACTTTAAAGAAGATCTTAAACCTTTGAGTGGAGTCTCAAAGTTACAAGTAGAAGAACTTGTGGTTGTTGCAGATCAAGGAAAGAAGTAGTCCGTGGACTCGGACTATTTCTATTCAATTGTTGTTACACTGTTAATCTCTTGATATGTATATTTAGTTTTGCAAATTAAAAATTATAAACCTAAAATCTTAGATGTTCAGCTTTCCAAAGTTTGATTGTTTTCTTTAAAAGAAGAAGAAGATATACTCCTAAAAAAGAAAAAGAAATAATAAGATCTTTTATATTGAAAACGTCAAATGTAAGAACCAAATATACATGTACACTTGATAAAAAAAAAAAAAAATCAATAGATATGTGGTGGCATTTTTAGGGTCTACACACACTTTGAACTATCAAGATCAAAATTCATATCAAGAACTTGATGGTTGTTTCAGTTGCTGCATAAAGAACTTTAAAGAAGATCTTAACCCTTTGAGTGGAGTCTCAAAGTCACAAGAAGAAGAACTTGTGGTTGCTGCAGATTAAGGAAAGAAGTCGTCTGTAGACTCGGAGCTGTCACATGATCATGGTAGTAAGTTTTTTTACATGGGGTAGCAATAGGATGTTAGTAATCTAAGTCTTATTATACAAACTTCAATTCTTTCATAATGAATCTGTTTTTACCTTGAGGATAGCTGGGATAAATCATTCCCAGGTTTTTTACTGGTTAGGTTTACCTGGGTCATCATATCTTTATGTTCTTTACTTTCCACTTTATAATTGTTCTACACATATCTGTTTAATCTAGACTTAATTAACAAACTTGTTAATCAACTTGGCTTAATATTAGGTTAAACATATTGTGTTAAGGGGTCTAAAACTTAATTGTTAGAGATATGGACATCTTTTGATAATAAGTGTGACCCTAAGGGCCTGTGTGGCCTCAATGGGTTTTGTACTAATATTGATGAAGACAAAGCCAATTTCTCATTCATTCCAGGATTTGCAGGTGTTAAGCAAGAGAAATGGAGTTCAGGCTGTGAAAGGAAATTCACTGCAGAAAGTTGCAAAGGCAAAGACGGAAGTATCACATATACCATGGAACCAATATCCGATAGTGAATGGGAATTTAATAATTCTCTTTCCATTCTGTCATTATCAACTAAAGATGAATGCCGAGTAGCGTGTTAGGTGGACTGTGACTGTGAAGCTGCTATGTACAAAGACAATATGTGTCGAATGCTAAAGCTTCCTTTGAAATATGGAAGAATAGTACTAAGTGATTCAAACATAACATTCATCAAGGTAGTTATGTGTACATCCATCACATATGATATTGAGCCCATGGGTAGCCAAAAAAAGCATCCAAAGGACATATTGATTATAATCATCTCACTTGCTTCTTTCGAAATCATTATGTTAATGATTTTTGGGATTGTGATTTATAGAAATTGTGTCTGGGGATATAAAAGGGTCTGTAATAGTGGAAATGCTGGTTTGAGCATGGATTTTTCTCTAAGATCATTTACTTATTTAGATATTGAGAAAATGACTAATCATTTCAAGGAAGAGCTAGGTAGAGGATCATTTGGGACCGTGCACAAGGGAACAATATTAAATGGTCAAAAGCTTGTAGCCGTTAAAAGACTAGGGAAAGCATTAGCAGAACGGGAAAAAGAGTTTCTAACTGAGATCAAAGTTATTGGTAGAACACACCACAAGAACCTTGTCCATCTACTAGGGTATTGTCATGATGGAGAGAATTGGCTATTGGTATATGAGTACATGAGCAATGGGTCACTTGCTGATATACTCTTAAAACCTGAAAAACAACCTTGTTGGGATGGAAGAATTGAAATTGCGCACAACATAGCAAAAGGAATTCCTTATCTCCATGAAGAGTGTGAGTCACAAATCATTCATTGTCACGTAAAGTCGCAAAATATACTAATAAATGAATATGGGTGTGCAAAAACTCTGATTTTGGATTGGCAAAACTACTAAAGCCAGACCAAACCAACACTTTTACAGACATCCAAGGGACAAAGGGGCATATTGCACCAAAGTGGCATCGAAAACAACCAGTTACAGTCAAAGTAGATGTATATAATTTTGGAATTGTGTTATATTGGAATCTTCCTGAAGAAGAAGATATTCTTGAAGAATGGGCATATCATTGATTTGAGGTGAATAAGCTAGGAAAACTAGTGAGAGGTAAAGAGGTTGACAAAAGACTATTGGAGAGAATGGTTAAAGTGGGACTCTAGTGCATTCTTGAAGATCCATCACATCTTCCTACAATCAAAAAGGTTATGCTAATTCTGGAAGGGACTTTAGATATCCAAATCCCTCCAATTTCAACTTCTTCTCTTAGTATAGTGTAGAATGTGTTTGTATTTTTTTTCCTAAGTAAAGTCCCTCGTGCAGTGTAGAATGTGTTATGCTAATTGTACCCTTTTCAAAACCCAAAACTCAAAGAATTTGAATTAGACCCTTTGCTCTATCTACTATTAGAATCAATGATCTAGGTTTTTTTTTTTTTTTTTTTTTTTTTTTTTTTTGTGGGAATTTGAGACTTACAAAAAGCATTCTGCCTGCCAAAATCATTTGGACAAAGAAGGTGAGGTCGCTGACCACATTGTGGTTAGGACTGACTTTGAAATTAAATCTACCGTGCTGCTGGGGTTAACCCATATGGTTCTATCGAAGAGTAATAATTCATTGGCAAAATAGCAAAGAGACTTTGAGTATGCACATGCATATACTTTTCAGTCTACTAAGAAAGAAAGAAATAAAGAAATTTAGGATTTGTTTGGGATCTGTTTATTTTGCTGAAACTGAAAACTTTTTTGTAGAAAATACTTTAAATAAAGGTAAAAGTTAGCTGAAATAGTACAGTGAGACTCATGAATAGTACAAAAAGTACAGTGAGGCCTATGAATAGTAAAATAAGTTGAATAGTTAAAAAAACTGGCAAAATTAATTATGCCAAACGGACACTTAATGTCGAGAAAGTGAATAAGCAGTGACTTTTTAATCTACCAACCAATATCCACTCAAGTGAATGATTTTCTTTCACTGTTACATTCCTTCGAGTTCCTCTTTTTTTACCATACCATAAGAACATTAGCATATGGAATGCCAAAAAAGGTTTTATTTTCCATCCTCACACACCACTTTATCTATTTTACCAACTTATTTTACAACTCACCCTACATCGCAGTTTCTATTTTTATATACAACTCATTAAAATAATATAAACTACATAATCAAACAATATAATAAAAAAAAAATTCCCTCTCTTCCCTTCTACCTTTCTTTGCTCTCTCTTCCTCTTTGTCTCTCTATCTAGTAAATCCATGCAACCCACCTTCCACCAAAATTTAGCCCTAAAAATTGCTCTATGATTAGATGAACAAAGATTGAAATGTATGTGGCAAAAATGCATTACTTAATAACGTCACCACCGATACTCCAATCAAAACCAACCACCACTAATATATTCAATCCCCATCCCAAAATTAAACCCCATAAAAAAAAAAAAAAAAAAAAAAAAAACCTCAAACACAATAGCCACCACCCCCATACCACACCACCACCACTTAGAACCCATCACCAGCACCATAAAAAACCACTAAAATCACCACCAGTACAACAATCAAAACCAACCACCACCACCATAGTCAATACCAATCCCAAAATCAAATCCCATATAAAAAAAAAAAAAAAAAAAAACCTTAACCATAGCAACCACCACCCCCATAGCACATTACCACCACCTGGAACCCATCACCACCACCATAATAAAACCAACAAAATCACCACCAATACAACCATCAAAACCAACCACCACCACCGTAGTCAATACCCATCCCAAAATTAAACCCCATAGTAGTAATAAAAAAAAAAAACCTCAACCACTATAGCCACTACCCCCACAGCACACCACCACCACTTGGAATCAATTACCACCACCATAAAAAACCACCAAAATCATAGAGAGGTAGAGAGACGAGACATAGAGACCCTGTCAAACCCACAGCCGTTGTCAAACCCACCACCCACAGCTGCTGCACAACCCATAACAACCACCAAACAACCCACCATTGAAACCCACAATTACTGAGACCCATCACAATGACCCGCCACCAAAACCCAGCCACCAATTCAACTCCACCACCAAAACCCAACCCAGCAACCATCGAATGACCACCCTTGAAATCCAGCCACTATTGAAACCCACCATCACCAAAATCCACCATCAGCGAAACCCACCATCATCGAGACCCACCACAAAAACCCACCCACTGATTTAACTCCACCATTAAAACCAACTTAGCAACCACTAAATCTCCACCCCTAAAACCTAGCCACCATCGATTTGATCCAACCAAAAATGTGTCAGACAAGAAAAGGAAGATTAGAAAGAAACAAAGAGAATAGAGATAAGATGGAGAAATGGAGAATAGAGAAATAGAGAGATCAGAGGGAGAGTTAGATGAGAGAGAAAATTAAGAGAGAATAAAATATTAGTTTTAAGTTTACATCCTGTGAATAGTGAGGTTGCATATATGCAACCTCATTGTTCACATGTTGTAAAAAATTTTGGGTTTAAAAACCCTAATGGAGCATGGTTTTAATGTGGCGTTTGGTACGAAGTAATGCTTTAGGATTCTTAAGAATTTTTAAAGATTCTCATGTTTTGTTGTAAATCACGTTAAGGAATCAAATGCTAGGGAATCTAGATTCCCTCCTTAAACCCCTCTCAGTAGGAATGTGGAATCCATTTAAAACATGTGAGAATCCAAATTCCTAAGGTTAAAGGAAATTGTATTTTTTATAAATTAACAATTTTAACCCTTTTTCCTTATCATTTATGCAATTAAGATAAAATAAAAAACAAATCATCAATATGTTTTCCCGCCAAAATAATATAAACAGGATAAACAACTATGTTGATATATTCTTTAACAAAGGTTTATTTAGGTTTCACGTCTGGAAAAAAGTTGTCAGGTTGTTTTGTTATGGATTAAACTCTTTTAAAAATTATTATTAAGAATAAAAGTATTTAAGAATTTAAATAGTTATTTTTGTATTGTACTTGTCATTTTGAAATGTTAGACTATAATTTTAATGAATTTGTCATAATTAATAGTTTATATTTGGTTTTTCATTATTTATGGAGTTCAGTCTGTGAAAGGAATTTCACTACAGAAAGTTGCAAAAGCAAAGACGGAAGTATCAAATATACCATGGAACCAATATCCAATATTGAATGGGAATTTAATAGTTCTTTTTCCATTCTGCCATTATTAACTAAAGAGGAATGCAGAGCAGCGTGTATGGAGGACTATAACTGTGAAGCCGCTATGTACAAAGACAATACATGCCAAAAGCTAAAGCTTCCTTTCAAATATGGAAGAATAGTACTAAGTCATTCAAACGTAGCATTCATCAAGGTAGGTATGTCTACATCCACCATATATAATATTGCGCCCACGGGTAGCCAAAAAAAAAGCATCCAAAGGCCATACTGATTATAAGCATCTCACTTGCTGTTTTCGAACTCATTATCTTATTGATTTTTGGGATTTTTGTGTATAGAAATTGTGTTTGTAATAGTGGAAATGTTGGTTTAAGCATGAATTTTTCTCTAAGATCATTTACTTATTTAGATATTTAGAAAATGACTGATCATTTCAAGGAAGAGCTAGGTAGGGGATCATTTGGGATCGTGTACAAGGGAACAATATTGAATGGTTAAAAGCTTGTAGCTATCAAAAGACTAGGGGAAAGCATTGGCAGAAGGGGAAAAAGAGTTTCTAACCGAGATTAAAGTTATTGGAAGAAAGCACAACAAGAACCTTGTCTATCTACTCGGGTATTGTCATGATGGAGAGAATAGGCTATTGGTATATGAGTACATGAGCAATGGGTCACTTGCAGATCTACTCTTCAAACCTGAAAAACAACCTTGCTGGGATGAAAGAATTGAAATTGTGCACAACATAGCAAAAGGAATACTTTATCTTCATGAAGAGTGTGAGTCACAAATCATTCATTGTGACATAAAACAGCAGAATATACTCATAGATGAATATGGGTGTGAGAAAATCTCTGACTTTGGATTGGCAAAGCTACTAAAGCCAGACCAAATCAACACTTTTACAGGCATCCGAGGGACAAAGGGATATGTTGCACTAGAGTGGCATCGAAAATAACCAATTACAATCAAAGTATATGTATATAGTTTTAGAATTGTGTTGTTGGAGATTATATGTTGTAGAAAGAATGTGGACTAGAATCTTCTTGAAGAAGAAGCTATTCTTGAAGAATGGGCATATCATTGCTTTGATATGCCCATTCTTCAAGAATGATCCATCACTTGACAAAAGACAGTTGGAGAGAATGGTTAATGTGGGACTTTGGTGCATTCTTGATGATCCATCACTTCCTCCTACAATCAAGAAGGTTATACTAATGCTGGAAGGGAATTTAGATATCCCAATCCCTCCAAGTTCAACTTCTTCTCTTAGTATAGTGTAAAATGTGTTCGTATTTTTTTTCTTAAGTCCCTTGTACAATGTAAAATGTGTTATGCTACTTATACCCTTATTAAAATCCAAAACTGAATCTGAATTGGACCCTTTGCTCTATCTACTATTAGAATCAATGATCTAGTTATTTTTTAAAATTTGAGTCTTACAGAAGTTAACTAACCCTTATAAGCATTCTATCGGCCAAAATCATTTGGATGAAGTAGGTGTGGTCACTGCCTCCTCACCACTTAATACTCCTACATTGCATTATGACGTGTAACCATCAAAGTACTAATGGGACTAACCATTATTCGAACCCACAAGTCCTGAACTTCATAGGCGTGATAGATTACAGGAACTTCTTACAACTATGCCACCTCCCAAAGTAGCGATTCTTCTTTTATGTTAGGTTCATGTGTTTTGGTATCGTCAAACCATGCCAAATTATGTGTCTTTTATTGAGTTTTGATATGTCTTAAAGTTGTAATTGAAGAACAAGTTGAAGACACAAAGTTTTCTCAAGAAGAAAAACATATTTTCAGCATGTACCTTGATAGCAGCTTGATACCTCTTGCTAGAAGCTCAAAACTTACTGCCTCCTCACTAGAAGCTCGATAGAGATAGAAATTTTGTTCTTGATAGAAGCTCAATAGCAGCTCGATAAATCGAGCTTCGCAAATCAACAAAAATCAACAACACAAAAAAGCCCATAACTTATTCATTTGAAGCTCGAATTGAGATCCGTTTGAACTAGTATTTAAAGGACATCATAAGCCATATATTAGAAGTTGTTTTAGAGAGAGAAACACTCTGTTTATATGGACAAGGTTTTGTAATCAAGTTTTCTCTATTTCACCAAACCAAAGAGTTTCAAAGTAGATCTGAAGATTCCATTGGTAAAGAAGCTGAAGTCATATCAACCATCACAGACTTGCTACTGTGAGGAAAACCTTCAAGAGGTTCTTGGAGTCAGTTGGAGGTTCCAATTGTAACTATGGGTAGAGAGTTCATATATTGAAGAGTTCAGAGGTTTTGAAGCAGAAGAAGGTTTCTGCTGTAAGTTCATCTACTAGGATTGTTTTTTGGGAAGGTTTCCCCCCAGGTTTTTTATTGTGAAACTAGTTTATTTCATTGGTTGTCCTAAGTCATCATATCTTATCTCATTTACTATTCCACTATGCATGGTATTGACATGATATTGATGTTTGTTTGTTTGAATAAGGATTATTCATAATAGATCTAATTAAAAACTTGGGTTTAAAACTTGTTAAGTCTATCAACCGGGATCTAAATTTCCCATCAAGTGGTATCAGGGTGAGCACACTCTGATTAGGTTTTAATCTTTGCTGTGTGATCCATTGACCCCTGTTGTCATGGAAACTTTAGATTGTTTTGATTTGCATGATCTTGTGTTGAATGATGATGATATTCAAGATGACTATTGCAAGTTTTATGAATTTTGTATGAAATGTCTTAAAAGTTCTACAAAATTAAGAGCTAAATTTAAAAAGGTCAAACTTGAAAAAGATGAATTGATTCCAAAATTGGATGAAGCCAATAGTTTGAATGAGAATTTAAAAATTCAATTTTCATCTTAGATGTACAAAATTAAGAGTTTGGAAGAGCAACTAGTTGAATCTTGACAGGCCACAAACGCGTTGACCCCTTGTGATTAATTAAATTGATTAATTAGCCGAGTTATTAATTAATCAAGTTAACATGCAAATTCACGTGGCAGCACAAAAAAATCACCAATAACTAAAGTATGCAGCAGAAAAATAAAATAGACACGGTGATTTGTTTACGAATGGGGAAAACCTAATGGCAAAAATTCCACCGGGTGATTTAAGGTCACCACTCCCGAAACTCCACTATTATCACAACAAGCGGTTACAAGCAAGGAATCCGAGTACCTTACCAACCTACAGTTGAACCCTTACCCCAATACCCAATTGGACTTGTTCTGTAGTGACAGTTTCTCCTTTCGACGCACGGCTCCGAGTACATGACTAACCAATTGCGCAGATCCTAGTACGCGACTTCAATTCACCAACTAGAGAGAGAGTTGTTGGCTGCAAAGTTCTTCAAATCATCCACACGATGAAGATCAAGAAGATGCTTGATTACAAAAACCTACGGTGCATATTACACAGCAACTTCTTCACAAGAGATGAACTAGGGCATGAACTTTGTCTTTGATCACAAATTGCATGAACAAGAATTACTCAATGCTTGTGCAACTTGCATCACTTTGCATATTCTAAAGAATTTTAATCTTTTTACTTTTATTTCTTTGCATATTTTTTTTTTATTAAGTAGATCATGCATGGGTATACAAAAGAGAGAAAAGAAATACCCAATTATGTTAAGTTTTTGACATTGCACTTTTGCTATGCCGAAGCATACAGATGTCAAATCATGATTGGCGAGTAACAGTGGTAAGATGGTTATTTATGCCTTTCTCTTAGGATTTTCTAGTCCTACCCGTCAAAAAGAGTGATACGAGTGTTAAGTACAAGACATCACTTAACCTTACTCATCACAAACAAAGAGCTACAACGCTCACTTGCTTAGTTGTGCATAAGAATGCTTATCTAAGCTACAGGTGATACAAAGTTTAGAAAACTCTGTTTCAATGGCCATTTTAAGGTTCACAAGAACCAATGTACACAAACACACACTGTTTTTGTATTTTTTAATTTTTCAATTTTTTTTATTTTTATCACAAAAGCAAAAATAAAACACAAAACTAAAAATACACAAACAAAAACAAGTTAAAGAAAGCAAAACAATGCATAAAACTAGATTGACTCAAAACAGTAAAGCAACACTCAAGTAATACAAAACAGTAAAACAGGGAGAGAAAAGAAGAAGTGAACAAAATCACTTAGAGCCATTTTCCTTCCACACATTGGAAGAACCTTTCCTATTTGCCAACCCTTGAACAGGTGATGAGGGGGAAGAGTTTAAACCGTTCAAGTTCGAAAGGAACATGAGGGCTTTGAGAATGTCTCCTAGAGGAGCAAGAGAGGTTTGAAGCTGATTCTAGTTCCCGGATGCTATCATGCCATTGCTTTGTTGAGTGGCTAGCCACTTGTAGCAATTTGGTCGAGTATGACCAGTAACACCACAATGATAACAGAGATGTTGCTTCTTCTGTTTGGGCTTTTGAGAGATAGCCTTCTTAGTCCTAGGGTTTCTAGTTTCCCTTTTCTCAACTTTAGGAGGTGTTCCTAGGATAGACTTGCCCTTGTCTACGTTCTCACTTGCTAATTCAGTTTTAACATTTTTATATTCAGTTTTAATGTTATTAGCAGGAGGAACGAAAACAGTAGTACTAGCAGAAGGAGTATTAGAGAGAGAGAATTCATACCCCAATCTAATACGATCCGAAGAAGATTTCTGAACACTTAGCATCTCATCTAGCTTTGCACTTAATGTCCTTTCCAATTGTGCTCTAACTTGAAACAGCTCTGCTTCAAGCTTCTTGGTCTTCTCCGCCAAAAAATTGTTCTCGAACCTCAGTGCCCCAATGGTCTGATTTGCTTCATCAACCTTAGTGGAAAGCTCCTCACGGTCAAGTTCCACATCACTGAGCTTCTTGGTGGCCAGCCTATAGAGTTTCTCATGCTTCTCAGAAAGCTTGTATAGTTTCTCATAGGCGGTATGGATATCATCTTGATCATCCATAATCTCAAACTTGGCATTCACCAATTCCTTTTCTTCATCTACTTCTTCAGTAACCCCATCAGTAGGATTAACAGTAGCAGTGAAAGCATTCAAGATTCCGTCATCTTCATTTTCGGAATCATCCTCGAGCTCCGTGTCGCTTAAGGTAGCAGCAAGTGCCTTGCTCCTCCCAATGCTCCTAAGGTATGTTGGAAACTCTTGTTTCACGTGTCTGAAGCCTTAACACCCAAAACATTTCGGTCCTGCGGGAACAATATACTGACTGCCATCCTTGGTATCCTTCTTCCCTTTATCTGAGTTCTTGAATTGAGAAAAACTGGATTGCCTACGGTCCTTGTTGAAGCCTTTTCCATTGGCATTCTTCATGAATTTCTTGAATTGCCTGGTAATATAGTACTTCATTTTAGAGTCTTCATCATCTGAAGAATCATCTGTATCATTGCTCTTGGATTTTAGTGCCATGCTCTTGCCCTTGCTTGACTTGCCCATCCTGGTCAGCCCTAGCTCGTAGGTTTGCAAGTTTCCAACTAGCTCAGTCAGAGGAATCTTGTCAATATCTTTTGATTCCTCTATCACCGTGATCTTAGCATGGAATCTCTCGGGCAAAGATCTGAGCACTTTCCTTACTATCTTGGGTTCAAGAATGGTTTCTCCAAGATTGAAAGCTGAGTTCACTATGTCTTTGAGCTTTGCATAGAACCCATCAAATGACTCATCCTCCTCCATCTTAATCCCTTCAAACCTTATGATGAGCCTCTGTAGGTTGTCAGCCTTGGTTCCCTCATAGGTTGTCTGAAGAATGGTCCACGCTTCCTTAGCAGTTTCTGTGAAGGAGATTTTCTTGAACTCCTCATTGGTGACCGCACTGAATAGGGCATTCAATGCTCTGCTGTTGAAATTTTCCGCCTTGATCTTGGCATCATCCCAATCGGCCGGTGCTTCTATAGGCTTAGTCTAGCCTATCTCCATAGCTTGCCACACCTTCTCATCTAATGAATGCAAGAAAGCTCTCATGCGTACTTTCCAGTATGCATAGTTAGTACCATTAAACAATGAAGGTATAATAAGAGATTGACCTCTATCCATGACTAACAAGGGTCAATGGATCACACACAAGGATTAAACCCTAATCAGAGTGTGCCCGCTCTGATACCACTTGACAGGCCACAAACGCATTGATCCCTTGTGATTAATTAAATTGATCAATTAGTCGAGTTATTAATTAATCAAGTTAACATGCAAATTCACGTGGCAGCAAAAAAAAATCACCAATAACTAAAGTATGCAGCGGAAAAATAAAATAGATACGGTGATTTGTTTACGAATGGGGAAAACCTGACGGTAAAAACCCCACCGAGTGATTTAAGGTCACCACTCTCGAAACTCCACTATTATCACAACAAGCGGTTACAAGCAAGGAATCCAAGTACCTTACCAACCTACAGTTGAACCCTTACCCCAATACCCAATTGGACTTGTTTTGTAGTGACAGTTTCTCCTCTTGATGCACGGCTCCGAGTACGTGACTAACCAATTACGCGACTTCAATTCACCAACTAGAGAGAGAGTTGTTGGCTGCAAAGTTCTTCAAATTATCCACACGATGAAGATCAAGAAGATACTTGGTTACAAAAACCTACGGTGCACATTACACAACAACTTCTTCACAAGAGATGAACTAGGGCATGAACTTTGTCTTTGATCACAAATTGCATGAACAAGAATTACTCAATGCTTATGCAACTTGCATCACTTTGACAGCCCTTAAAACAATCCTTTTATATGTCTAGGGTTAGGAGAAAAGAAGTCCCAAAGACACATTCACGGATTGGAATTAATACAGAATTGAAAATTTGTTTTCTTTAAATCTCGACAGATAGAGATGTTGAGGATCTGTCGAGAAGCTGTCGAACCTCGGGATTGAAACAGCTTATAAAACTTGATAGATGCATGTGTCGAGACTAGGTGTCGAGCTTTAGTAACTTGTACTTTCTAGCTTGTTTCTTGAACAGACTTGATGACTTCAACACTTAATCTTGAAACACTGTTTCTTGAAGCATTAAACACATCCTAAATCTACCCAAATACAAGTAAAGTGTGTTTTGTCAAAGGATAAGCCAATTACATAAAATAGTGACATATGTCAACAACTTGAACTACATATGTCTTAACAAATCTAAAACTGAAGTTGAAAAATTAACTAGTTCCAAACTTGTTGTTGAGCCTAGCTCAAAAGTAAAAGATTTTTACATTCCTCTATTTAAAAGGACTAATGAAGAGTTGAAGGCTAATATTGCTAGGATTGATGAAGGTAAAAAATATGATGTTAACGCTAAAGTTTCTAAACCTATATCTAAACCTATGTTGAATAAAAATCTGAATTTGTCCATACTTGTCATCATTGTCATATTTTTAGTCATATTAGGCCTAATTGTCCTAAATTAAGGTCTCTATCAACCTCCAAGGCTAGACCTCCTTTTAAGAAGCCTAATAGCTCTAAAACTGTTCATGTTTGTTACTATTGTGGTGCTTCTAGTCACACTTGCCTTAATTGTTTTAAGTTGTTCCCTCATAAGCGAGTGTCCAAAAGGTCTCATCCTTTGTCTAAAGACTCTGTACCTATTCTTGGTGAGTTATTAAAAGTTTTGAGCTTTTTAAATCAATTTCAAGGGAGTTCTAATTCCTCTATGTCCTTTAGTAGTCATACTAGGACACATGTTTTTTCATCTTCACGGCCAAAGACTCATGTTGTGTAGGTGATAAAGGATCCTAAGATTTAATTGCCTTTCTGTTTATCTTCTACTTGAATTCATTCTATCTGAAGTAGGACTTTCATGCTTGATTTCTTATTTGTTTTTGGGATCATGCTTTCATGCATTGCATTGTTTTGCATTTTTTTTTTACTGCTTTAAAGAAAGGAAATTTTTGAAAAATACAAAAACATTGTAGGTTTCGTGTATATTGGTACTTATGTAACTTTGGATGGCCATTGAAACAAGGTTTCTTAACTTTGTATCTCTTGTAACTTAAATGAGTATTCTCATGCACAACTAAGCAATGTGAGCTTTATGGCTCATTTATGTGATTTGTATGATTTGTTTAATCTTTTTATTTCATATCTTTATCACTCTTTTTGACAGAAAGAACTAAAAAAATCCTAAGAGAAATGCATAAACTTGTCAATCATAAAACATTTGTGTGAAATTCATAAAAGCTGTGCTCAGTAAGGTGTAGCACTTGCATAGCAAAAGCAAGATGTTTGGCTTACATAATTGGTATTCCTTTTCTCTCTCCTATATGCTTATGTATGATATGCTTAAAAAAATGCAAAGAACATGAAAAGCAAAGAGAATCAAAATGCTTTTATATATGGTTGCAAGTGTGTTTCTAGGAGATGTGAGAATTATATGATATACCTCAAAGGTGATGGCCCCCATCAAACGGTTATAATTGTGTGTGAGCGTTCTTGATTCTCCTATATCATTATTGTCATATGATGAGACACTTGTTCTCTCTTGCAAAAGTTTCACACACAGCACACAATACGCAATTCTTTGCTACTATTGATACAATGTATAGGTACAATGTGATTTGGCCATTTAAAGTTACCCTTGTACTAGTGTGAATTTTTTTTAAAACAAAAATTTGTAATTTTGCTTTAAAAAGTTTGTTGGAGTTTTAAGTTTTGCATTTTTATTCACTTTGTGTCCATAGCATCTTGTTTTCATGTTTTTTCTTGTAGGTCTATAGTTCTTTGCTCTCCTTGTTCCCTCTATGTCAGTTTTCTGTCTGTCTTTGGTCAAGTTTTTTGACTGTCTATGCTCTTTGACAATTGTGTCAAAAAGGGGGAGAATTTTGAGATTTGAATGTCATTCCTCAGGAGAAGTAATAAATTTAGGGGGAGAACTTCATGTTAAAAGGAAGAATTTTTTTTGATGTAACTAACTTAGGGGGAGAGTTAGTTTGATACATTTTGATATTGGTATATTTTGTGTTGTGTATCTTTTGGTTTTGTAACCATTTGCATACATCATGTGTTGTTTCTATATATGATGATGATGCATTTGTTTCACTCTTTATCTCACATGTGTTGTTTATTTTCTCATTTTATACACATGTTTCTTGACTATATAATACCAAAAGCTAAAGCGTAGCATTGATCGTTGCTACGCTCACAATGAGCCACATCACCAGCCATGTCATTTCCATCCTCTTTTATGAATTTGTCCTACAATTTTAAAATAGTTTTTATCAATTTTAAAATACTAATAAATATAAAATAATTCTCAGTCCTATCTCTATCATAAAGCCTACTTCTTATATATTTAATTCCACCCTAAAACCCAAACCCAAAGCTTTTTCAACTAAAACCCTTTGTGAAACCCTTTGTTTTCTTCCTTTCCTTTTGTTGCACTCATGTCACTTTTTTTTTTTTTTTAATTTTTATTGATTGTTTATTTCAAAATTAATTCTTAGTGGCAAAATGTGATGCAAACGTTTGTGTTTCACCGCCTACCAACCGTTTGGCATAGGATATATACTAAAGGCAAAAACCACATTTTCATCCTTACAATTTCACTCGATTTCCACTTTGGTCCCTAACTTTTATTTCCACCACTTTTAGTCCCCATTCTAGAAAATGCGTATTATTTTTGTCTCTGTTGTTACATCAGAAATGAAAAATGCACACGTGGCAAACGGAGTGCACTGTTAAAATAATAATAAAAAATTCCATGTCAGCATCTAAATTAAAAAAAAAAAATTTATTAATTTTAACTAAGTAAAAAAAATTAAAAACCAAAAATTACATGAATTGAGATCTAAGTATGTCTTGAACAAGAACAACAAGAACACAAACCCAGAAATTTTAAAAAAAAAAAAAATCCATCAAACTCAACCAAACCATCAAAGCAAACTCATATTGTGAAGACCGTAACTTATATTTCTAGAAACCAAAAAAGAAATCTAATTTCCCTCTCATTTTCCTTTCCTTTCTACCATTTTCTCAACAACCAAACACAAACCAAGGCAAAAAAGAATTCAATTTCAAGTTCTCCATTTTCCTTTCTTTTCCACTACATTGTCAGCAATCAAACACAAACCAAGACAATAATAATGTATTTGCACACATCTAACAACTCAAACCAAGAATCCACTTCATACACTTGTAAAATCAATAACTTAACATTCCAAAATCAAAATTTCAAGCTCTACATTACTATTTTCTCAGCAACCAAACACAAACTAAAACCAAAAAACAACAATGCGTTTAAACAAATAACAACACACACACACACACACACACACACACACACACACACACACACACACTATTTACCTTTCTCTTCTTTCGTGGAATCGGTTTGGTACCTGAGCTCAAGAGCTCTTACCACTTAAATCCCCCGACTAATCACTTTAGCCCGAACAAACAACCCAGACCGATCCAACCCAGCTTGAAAGTATCGAATCCAGTTGACGGATCCATCGTGCTTGGCTTCTCCGGTGCCCTCGATGGGTCCCACGTACTTCACAGTTCCGATTCTTCTTGGATCGTTCACTGAGTGGGTTTTGGAGCTGAGGAAGATTTGAGGATCTAGAGTTTTGGTTTTGGTTTATTTTGATTTTGATTTTTTTTTTTTTTTAATTTCTAGGTTTGTGATATTGGGTTTAGGTTTGTGTTCTTGTTGTTCTTGTTCAAAACACACTTAGATCTCAATTCATGTGATTTTTGGTTTTTAATTTTTTAATTTAGTTAAAATTAATAAATTAATTTTTTTTAATTCAGATGCTGACGTGGCATTTTTTATTATTATTTTAATGGCCACGTCAGCTCAACAATGCACTCCGTTTGCCACGTGTGCATTTTTCGTTTCTGATGTAATAGCAGGGACAAAAATGAAACGCGTTTTCCAAAATAGGGGCTAAAAGTGGTGGAAATAAAAGTTAGGGACCAAAGTGGGAATCAGGTGAAAATGTAGGAACGAAAATGTAGTTTTCGCCTATACTAAAAAAACTGCCTGAGAAGAGATATATTCGACAAACATTTGAGGTTTATTGTCTGCTAAACACTTGGCATAGGATATATTTAAAAAAAACTACCAGAGAAAGAGATATAAATGAACACGTATCAACAGAGATTAAGGAGCATCCATGAGTCATAGAGAAAGAATCTGATATAATGCAGAAAGAGTTGGAGAGAGATTTGAGGGAGGCCTCTTCACTACTTGTCAGGCCAGTCTCCCACCATCTTCTAGTTCCACACAGTTGTCAGTAAGTGTGAGAGACCGCGCCCCCAGCTTGTTTTTTAGAGTGTGTTAGGCCAAACCCGCGTGAATGGGTGGAGTCATGTTATTGCCTCTCAAAATGGAGGTTCAACTAGTTATATTTTTTCCTTTAGACTAAGGGTTTTGCAATGGAATTGCCACTTATTTAATTATTAGAAAAATAAGAAAACCAAAATTGAAAAATTCCTCATTTTATTAATTTTCAATTGAATTTACATTGATCATAGGAAAATTACATGGCTTTGGTCCTAGATACAATCTAAGATAAAGTACATGGCTTTGTTTCCTAGTTACAATCTAAAAATTGAAAATTACATGGATAAGCATTTGATCTACTAACTCTTGATTTAAGTTCGGAGGCTATGTTACAAGGTGGGAAGGTGTTAGGCACCCACCTTGCTCTATGAAAGCGGTCTTCTATACTATGATGGCCAACATTCATATCATATCATCTAATATGTCAATCAATTTACATGATGAATTTAATGTGTGTGCATGTGATAAACCCTAATTCAATTTATTGAGCATTGCATTTGGATTTGAAAAATAAATTCTAGTGAATGTGTGTGGATGGTGATATCCTAGATTCAAGGATTTGAAAGAATTATTAAACAAACATGTTTTTCATATTTTTGATATGGATTTAAGATTGAAACTAGTGTTATGCAAGAACATGTGATGAACAACCAAGAACATGTGATGAACATATAAGAACAATTAAGAACATTCAAACATATTCAAAGGAATTTAAATAATTACTATCGTGCTTTAATAGTAAATTCTCATCATGGAAACATAAAAAAGAAATTAGGGGAATGGATTTTACCTTCATGCAAGATCCATATGGTGGATGAGGAGACTCTTGAGAAAGGTCCTAAGAGTGGAGGAAAAGAAGAGTTAAGAAAGGAAGAGTGAGTTTTACTCAATACCTTGAGTCTCAAGAAGACCAAGATATGACGAGACTACTCAACTTCCTAGAACTCAAGAGAGGAGAAGAGAGGAGGTTTTTCTGTGTCTTGGAATGAAGGAGAGGAGGGATTATATAGTAGTGGTGGAGGAAATATGAATGGAAGGCCATTAATGAGGGTTGACAAAGAATCATGAACCTAGACCTCATTTTAACCTTGGAAGAAATCTGGAGCATTAAATGTAGAGATTGGTGGGAGTGAGGAGCAAGCCAAAATTTGGTTTTCTTGTAGCTGCTGTAACAGCTTGTAGAGCCAACTTCGAAAAATTATATCTGACTCAATTCTGATCGGAATTGTCTCGTTCTTGTGCTCAAACTGAAGCCCTGAATGTTTAGTTTCTAAAAAAATTAACTTCATTCACAGATTCAAAATATTCTGAGAGATATCAATGAAAAAGTGAGCAGATGTCATTTGTTAGAAAATGGTTTCAGCACAATTAACTTTAACAGGTCCCAAATTAGTTCCCAATTAACATTAAATGGCTCCAATCACTCTCATTTCAGACTTTATTAGTTCCAAATTTACCCTAATTAAAAGATGATTGCACAAATTACTCATGGAATAATTAATGTTTAATTATCTAATTAATTAGGTGTATGCAACCTTACCATAAAATGTAGTCCTAACCAATCAAATTATGACACATCATTAATTTTAAATTGATTATAATTATAACCAATTGGAATCAATTGTTCATAATCACATAAGGTCGGACTCAATTTGTGATAGTGCATCCCGGCCATTAAAACTTGATTTGATGATAACTTTCAATTTGATGGTCCGATTAGGGCTTATAACCAGTCGATTTGATCATTACAACATCAAGATCATTTTGGTGAAATGAGATTAAGGATCTAATAACCAAAATCAAGATGCATATTTCCAAGGTGAAATTACCCTTTTACCCTCCAAGTGATGTTAAATGCAGGTTACAAAATGAGATGTCAACAATAAGTTTTAATTTCTTGAAAATTTGACGACGGTGCTAGGGTATGACCATGGGTGCAATCTTTTTCAATCTTCGACCTAGGCTCCATATTAGACCATTTTTCTCGGTAATTTTCAACTAATCTCTTCTCCTATTGTCTTCAACTAATGCTTATCCTATTGTCTTCATATAGATTTGCTGTCAATTTAGGGATTTGTTGAAATCAGGGAAACAACCTAGATGATCAAATTCTACCTAAATTGTTTCTAGGTTTTGTTCCTTTGCTTTCATGAGTTTCAGTTTCATGTTTTGTTCTATTTTGTTTATGTTTTTTTTTTAAAAAACTTTTCTGGCTTGTTATTTGGGTTATTAGAGAAGAAGAGAAGGCAATGAAGCAAACACAGGACAAGAAGGGAAAAGATTTTTCAAATCCACAATGATTACAAGGTTGTTGGATATATATCAACAATTTACTTTTGTGATCAACTAAAAAGAACAATATACAGATCTATATGTAATCAATAACATAAAAGGATGTGATAGCAAAAGCAATAGATAATACTATACATATATATAAAAAGAAATTTTCAAATAATTAACAACTCACAGACCAAATGCATGAAGGATGAATGACTCAGATCAAGTCTTGTGTTTGACACAATCTCCTTAAAGTAGATTTCGCCCCTCACAATTTGTGATGTTTTAAGACTCATAAACGTTTGCCTCCCAAGATAAAGTGATCTACAACACAGAGAAGAAGCACACAAGGTTCGTGCTTTGCGAACTACTCTATGTCTCTTTATCTCTCTTTGACTTAAATGAATGCAAAAAATATTCTCTCTTTGGAAGAGTTTTTTCCAGAAAAGTTAGTTTTCATGAATGAGGGACTATGAATTTATATATGTTAGTGAACAGACACACTGTTCAAATAATAACTGTTATGCACAGACTGACTGACTCAAAAATAAAATAATAAAAAATTATTATTTGGATAAAAGTGTCTAGTCCACATATGCCAAAGCCCAACCCAATGTCTGGCCCATGAGCATATAAACTCATATATTATCTCTTTTCTTTCCTAACTGGGACTCAAGATTTTCATCACTTTTAATAACATCTTCAAGTGAACAAATTAAACGTTAATTTCTTATTCACGCAATACTATTTTTCCAACAAATTAATCATTCCCCAATAGGTATTTCTCCCAAAAAAAAAAAAAAAAATTGCTGGTATTTTCACGCTATGAGAAGTCCTTGCTTTTATGAATACAAGTACATGATGTTTAGCACTTCCTCTAACCTTATAAGGCCCACATATAAATCACAAAGGATATCACCATTCCCCACCTGAACACTTCTCTTAACTTGTTTCAAATCCACATGTCAGGGGCTTGAATGAGTTCGGTTGATACCATGATGTTATATTAATCTACAACAAATTTGAAACAATAAGCTTGATTTTGACTTTGAGAAGAAATGCAAGCCTTTTGTTGTAAAATTAGTCTTTGTCACATTCTAGAGTTGGTAATGATAAATACTTATAAGCCATTACTTTTAGTTGCAAAGAAATGGTGAATCTTTCAACTATTGAAGTATTTGACTAAGGCAAATAACATTTGAGCAGATAATTTGCATGTTACATCATTAGGCACATCTTTTAGGCCTGTTTAGTTACCCATGAATCAAAACCATTCATATTTTTAATAATACTACATTGGGGAATGACTTATTTGTGCAAATTCACAAAATGTCACTCCAATTCTTTTCATTGAAATAAGTTATATGGTTTCACGTTTGGCTTTGTTTTATGCTACATCATTTGTTGTTTGAAATAGGTTAATGGTTTTGTGTTTTACTGTAATGTGGATTTTAGCAAAAGATCTTTAATTTTGTTTTGAGAAAATTGGAACACGTTTGAATTCAAAAATGGCTTGAGAGTGAGGTTATGATTAGTTCAAAAACCCTTTTATGATTGCCTAACCGTGTATGCATATAAGCATGCAAGGTTGTCTGTGTATTTTTCTAATGGGGAATAATTAATTTGATTTAATGTCTTTCTTATAATTTGAGGGTATTTTTTTTAAATTGTAGGTTTGGAGAATTGAGGGGTTTTTACTTGAGTTCTTTTGTGATGCAGAATGTACATTTTTTTATGTCACAGTATGCATTCTTTGGCAAAGATGTTGTTGAGTACGGGGATTGCCATTTTTCATCACTAGGAATTTTTAAAATGGTTAATGATTTTTTTACTTTAATTTTAGGAGTTTCCCTCCTACCTATTTTCTTTATTTGGCCCTCTGTTTTACTAATCTACTTAAATTTTGTTCTTTTAATTCAAGGTTTTCTGAGCCGGGTTTGATCTTATTGAAATAAAAAAAGTTTCTGAGCAAGGTATGCTTCTTTAGTTTTAGATATTAATTTCAGTGTGTCAATGTCTTTTAATTACTATTTTATTTGTATATTTAGCTACTATAGTTTCTTTCTTTCTTTTCTTTTTTTTTTTTTGTGTTTTTTCATTGCATGTTATATAATTTATTTGGAGTTTGATATTAGAATTCATGTTTATTTTATGAAATTTTAACTTTATGTTAGAATTTTTTTTATTTTCTTTTATTTCTGGAGCCTAATTAATTTAATTTTGCATATAATTCTAAACATAAAAACCAATTAGGACTAGATGTAGTGCATAATTGAACATAAGTGTAGGATTTAGAGGTCGGGCTTGGTACAATAATAATTACCTTCCACAAAACAAGTCACTATGGTAGTTGGAAATACTACTATGGCCCTTTTTGTTTTTTGTTTTTTGGTTTCAAGCAGTCACAAATCACATAAACCCAAAAATAATTTGGATTCCATTATTTTTTGGCAAAATATTTTTATCGATAACAATATACTCCAATGAAACTAAAGCCCGAGTTGTTTCCAATTGATGATGGCACTCGGAAAAAGACGAGATTTAAAAAAAAAATTAAGATAAGTGAGATTTAAAATAAATAAAAACCTTATGAGTGTAGTATGAGATTTTAGTAGCATAATAGTTTTCAATACATAAAAATTTATTGCTTTTCATATGTTCCACTTTTCACAGCATAATTAAGCATTATCCTGTTTGAAAAAACTCTATGTATTACTTTCATGTTTGTGTGTTCTAATAAGTATTACTGTTTTTTCAAAAAAAACAAAAAGCATAATCCTCACATGAAGCTTTTTCTTTTTGTGTGTACATTGTTAATTTTTAATTGTTGTTGATGACTATTTTGAGACCCAATAGCAAGAAGAAGCCCAACAATAAGAGTTAGTGGATGGTTAAAAGAAGCATTAAGCTTAGATGGCAGGAGCAGTAGTTCGTAAGCCCGTTAAATACATAAATGGACCATGAGGAAAGCAAATGGGGCTAAAGGAACCCAAAAATAAAAGTAGAAAACTCATGAGCATTATGTGACATAGCAAAGTAAGAATGGGTCATGACAAGTCCGAAGTATTGAAGTAAGAAAGTAAGGGGCTAATGAGAATCACATAAGCCCTAAGGATGAGGAATAAGGTAATTGGGCTAGGGAGGCCCCATGGAGTTGGTAAGAGCTCATGGTATGTAGAATTAGAAAATGGGCCAAGGATACACAAGGAAAGCAAATGAGCCAAGGATGCTCAAGAAGAGAGAAATGGGACAAAAGAGCCCACAAGCAATGAAACAGGTCAAGAAAAGCCCAAAGTAGCATGAGTATAAAACCAATGACTATATTGAGTCATTGGGAGAAGAATAGGTAGTAGACCCAATGAGGCCTAATCGGCACAAGTTAAATAACACCACGACAGGAATAACAAATTGGTATGGCAATAAATGGTAGCAAGACTACGGATGGAGCAAAAGCGAAGGCCAAGGGGGGAAAAGCCAACCATTAAGCAAGGCCCAGTCCCTGAGAGGAGCAGGTCATAAAGAATGGGAAGTCATAAAATAGTTCATGCCATAAGGCCAAGGATGAGAGGCAGAACGCACAAACGAGCCTCTAGATCATGGCAAACGCATGAGCAACGGTCAAATTTTGGACAGAATCGGAGCATGTGCAAAGCCCAGACACCACCAACTTGTACCCAACTAATACAAGAGGGGTGGGTCATGGGTCAAAGGTAGAAGATGTTATGGTCTAGCGGTGGGGAGAGGGAAAGCCTATTCTGGGGTTCTGGCTCAGGTTCTTTTGGGAGAAATGTCCTGCTAAGATGACATACCACCCAAAAGAAGCAAGAGTGAGTTAGAACCACTAAATGCATGCCAAGAGGGATAGGAAGAGAGAACACCCACACCGTGGCAGATAAGAATGCCACGGTGAACAAGAAAACAAAATAATTTTCTTTGTCTGGTGGTAGGGAGTGGCACAGCTAGCACATGTAAATGGTGGTGGCTGGACAGCTGACAAACCAATGGTGGTTAGCAAGGACGCCCAGTCCAGACAAAAGTAGTCAAAGGCTAAAATAGTAAAAGCTAGTCATGACAGACAGTATATAAAGGAGTCTTGTAGTGCATAGTAGGGAGACGGCAATAGCAACCACTAGGAAAGTATCACAACATTGTTAGATGAGTAAACACGAAGAAAAGGAAAAGATGAGAAAAAGAAATTAAGGAAAAACAGAGAAAATAGAGAGCATAAAATGGCAGACATGCACCAATAGGCTAATCCATTCTCTCCCTCTAAAGGCCTACCCTTTGTAAGGAGAAAAGAGAATTAATTTTGGGCACAAGTCATTCAAGTCCATTCCTTCAAAGTGGGTAATTTTCACAAAGAAGATCATCCTATGAAGTTACCCACGTTGAGGAAGTGGTTTCTCTCCTTGGCCTCACCCCGTAGCACTATTAAACGTGGCAAATTGATCTTTCGTTCTACAATATTTCTCACTTATTGACATCTCGTCTCTGTAAACTCTCTAAAAAAATGTGTTTTCTTTCTCTATTCCGACTAAGGATTTTTTTCGCTTGTCTTGACTTAACAGTAACTCATTTCTTCCTTTATTATTTTATCATATTTGTTTGTCGTGGCTCCTCTGTAGCAACTGTGTCTGCTATGGGCACATGATTGAAGTTTCAGTAGATGAGGCATAGTGTTTGTGCACAAGCCGGTTCATGGTGGGTCACAACTGAACCTGTCCCAACTCTCCTATCCAGAACACTCAGGCCATGATACGGCAAGAGATAGTCTAGCCCAAAATCACAAAAAAGGCCCACCACAATTGTCTTGGTTTTTTGTAGTTCTTTTGGGCATTAATATATATTTGTCTCAATTTCATGATACTTTGACGAGCATTTTCTTTCATTGTTGCTTTTAATTTTTTTTTTTTTTTTTTTAGGTTTGGGAAGAATTTAAGACTTGCATTTTTTTTTTCATCTAAAAGTAATTGCCTCTTTGCAGTAAAAAATTTTCAGTTGAGTTTTTGGCTTTTCTTTTATCAAGCCAATGAGTTAGGCTACTTAGATTTTGTGCAAAATGTGACTTTTACTTGAAACCACCAACTAACAACTTTAATTCTTCAAAAATTTTAACAGACATAAGATGGGATATAGAAGAAGGATGCTTGGGTTAGACCATTAGGTGGAATGCTCTCATGGCATTTAGCAATTGTGGTAACTCTTGCTGTTACTATTGGCTTGCAAGAAGTAATGAGTGGACATGCACTGTTATAGCGGTGATTTATCTAGAGAGTTTAGTTTGATTTTCATTCTGGTTGTTGAAATGTTCCCTCAAACATCACTATGTTAGCTTTTGAAGTTACTATTGCTATATAAATTTTTTTTTTCTTTCAATGGCCTATTGTAGTAATTGTGGAAATTGTTATCAGATGAATAAAAATATTTAGGGTGTGCAACGATTTGCTATACAAGATCTAATGATTAGAAAGTATTTGGTTACAAGAATACTAAAGCCAAACATCTGATTTATTTGCAGATTTTTTTAGGGCTGTTTGCTTTTGTGGCCAAATGTCAATTGGGTAAGAGCTTTTTATGGGATGATATGCATTTGAGTACGCATCGAAAAGGTGTTTGGCAAGGTAGAAGTATGAAATTGAGACAACTAATAATGAAATTGAAAATTGAAAAATGATTTGTTTGCGCTTTAGAAGCAAGTTGAATCTAGATTTGCTCTTTAGTTAAAAGATCATGTAGAATAATTGTTCAACTTTTTCTTTCATTTTTTTTTTTTTTTTTTTTTTTTTTTTTTTGGCGTTGAAAAATGTGATGCAAACGTCAACTTGTGTAAAATGTCATTTTGGTAAACTTTTTTGATAGTAACCCCCCTCTAATTGGCCATTGAAACGAAAGTGCATAAATATTAACCATAAACACATTCAATCCAGAGAAACCCCACTCTTAAGAACTTTTCACGGTTGGTTTTACACATAATCTTTTAGACCCAAACACATTGTACCATTAAAAAAAGTTTAAATGTTATTAAATTATAGATTTACAACTCAAATTGATGTTATACATCTTTTCTTTTCTTTTTTTAATTTTTAATTTTAATTTTCAGTAGAATGTAATTTATGGTGTTTGCTACACAATGATTACTCTTTATAGAATAAAAGAAAGATTAAATCTATTTTTCAATAACTTTCTCGTGCATTGCACGAGTTAGTGACTAGTTTATTTAACTTGTCCTTATTTTCCACATGGTACCTTGCTGCATCTTGTTTAGTGCCTTTCAAGAAAGACAAGTTAAAGCCAAGTCAAGATTCTAAGCCTTCTTCTTGTAGCAACTTCCAAGATTCAAATCTTTTAAACTAGGCTTATTTTGTAATCTTGAGTAGAATGTATTCTAGGACATTCATATACTCTTGTGGTTTTGTCACAAATTACTAAAGGGGGAGACTGTTAGGTTCATATTTTTATATAATTAGCATATCCTATGACAAAACACAATTTACCTGTTTATTATCTGTCATTATTTTTCATATGGTGCACATAACATGTTTGTTAAATGCTTTCAGGAAAGACTGGTATGAAGCCAATCAAAATAGTCAATCCTAGTCCATGCTATGGTTTCTCAAGATTGGTTGTTTTTAGATAGGCTAGTGTATTTGAATATGGGTTCATTCATTGTATTCGGGTAATTATTGTATTGGACTTACTTTTGTACTTGAGGTTTTGACATGGATTAACAAAGGGGGAGATTGTAAGGTTCATGTGTTTTGGTATTGTCAAACCATGCTAAATTATGTGTCTTTTATTGAGTTTAGATGTGTCTTAAAGTTGTAACTGAAGACCAAGTTGAAAATACAAAGTTTACTCAAGAAAAGCTTAAGAAAAACACATTTTCAATGTGTACCTCTATAGTAGCTCAATACCTCTCAATAGAAGCTCAAAACTTACTACCTCCTGGATAGAAGCTCGATAGCAGCTCAATAGATCAAGATTCACGGATCAGCAACACGAAAAAGCCCATAACTTATTCGTTTGAAGACTGTATTGAGATCCGTTTGAACTGGTATTTAAAGGACATCATAAGCCATCTATTTGAAGGCTTTTTAGAGAGAGAGAGAGAGAGAGAGAGAGAGAGAGAGAGAGAGAGAGAGAGAGAGAGAGAGAGAGAAAGAAATGCTCTGTTTATATGGCTAGGATTTTGTAACCAAGTTTTCTCTATTTCACCAAATCAAAGAGTTTCAAAATAGATTTGAAGATTCCATTGGTGAAGAAGTTGAAGTCATAGCAACCACTACAAACTTGCTACTATGAGGAAAACTTTCAAGAGGTTCTTGAAGTTAGTTAGAGGCTCCAACTGTGATTGTGGGTGGAGAATTCATATATTGAAGAGTTCATAGGTTCTAAAGTAGTAAAAAGTTTCTACTGTAAGTTCATCTACTAGGATTGTAGAGTCTAAGAACAAAAGTTTTGTACTAAATCTGAAACTTCTATTTGTTATAGTGGATTGGCTTTTGGGAAGGTTTTTTCCCTGGTTTTTTACTATGAAACTAGTTTGTTTTAATAGTTTTCCTAGGTCATTATATCTTGTCTTATCTACTATTCCGTTGTACATAATATTGACATGATTTTGATATTTGTTTTTTTGTACAAAGATTATTCATAATAGATCTAATTAACAACTTGAGTTTAAAACTTGTTAATTCTATCAACCAGGATCTACATTTTCCAACAGTTTAATTCATTCACGCTTATTGATCAAGATTGCATTGTCTTACCTGACAAATGTGCCAATTCACAATCACCAATAATCCAAATTCAGCACATCTAGGACAACTATTCCCTATTAATTACTTATTCTTTATTATTTTCCAAAACTAGAACCCAAATTCTTTAGTAAATAGTGCTCTTATGTATGGGGAAAATTATTGAGTACTCCAGAAGTACCATAAATGCGTACTTTCCTCTCTTATATGAATTTTGTATTAGAATATATGAACAAGAGAATAATTAGTGTGATCTACCATTATGTGAGAGTGAGGAGTATGCATTTATGGTACTTCGGAAGTACTAAATAATTAGTGTATGGTACATTTTTCTGATGAAGAGTTACTAGTGAACCTAATCAAATCAAGGTGAGAGAGAAATGGAACAAAAGAAAGTGAGGTTTAATCATTTCCCTCTTCAATTTATCACGGTTTGACGGTATTAGAATATATGATCATGATTTTAAACATGTCTCTCACAAAAATGTCATGTATTAAGCCCCGCTTATTTAGGGAAAATTTTAATCCATAGATGATATTAGTGTTTTAATAATGATTAGATTCATCCTTTCATGCTATATTTCAATCCCCAGTAAATATTTCCTGCCACACCAAGCAAATGTCTATATTAGTACCATTTATTTGAGAGAGAGAGAGAGAGAGCAACTTACATTTAGAATTTATCTTTTTTTGAGTCATTGATTGTAATCCAACTGATTCTAAAAATTTTGAAAAAAATTGTAAAGGTATAATACGTACATCCCTAAAACCGTTCATAAATTAGTTATTTTCTCATTTGATTGTAACCCAATTGACTCCGTATTTTGAATTTGTGAGGCCAAATTTCACAACTGGAGCTAACTTTGCCAAAAGTGGTTCATCTGCTCTACCTGACTGATTCCATTCAGCTTCTTAGATTTCAAGCTCGCTTCCTTGAGCTACTATCAAAGGGTACATTTTCAAGGCAAGTCATAACACAGAGTTAAGTTTATGTGTTGCCAAACATCTGTTTTAGTCCCTAAAATATTTGTGAATTTTTTTTTTTTTTTTTTAATTCGATAGTTACAATAATGAGGTGGGGGAATTTGAATCCTAGTTTTCATTATTAAAAAAACTAGCCGCGAACTTGCGCGTTGCGCATAATAATTATTTTTATGGTAGTTTTATTAAATTTTTTTATACAATTTAAACTAATTTAATAAAGAGTAATGTATTTTGTAAATATATTTTTATTTATTATAAAAATAATCATAAATGTAATATAGGAACAATCATAATCATAAATTCAATAATTTTTCTAATACTAAAATGAAAAAATACAATTTTTCTCAGAAATTCAAAAGGCAAGTTAACAAAAATATTTATTTTTTAATAAAATCTATTTATAACATTTTGTGAATCATTAAAAAGAATATAATATTTGGAAATTATTCTTTTAGTTTTAAACAAATTTTCTCAAACTTAAATTTTCTGCCTACAATCCAAAACACTGAGAAAAGTAACTAAAAAAATTAATAAAACTTAGCTAAGATGAATTGGACCAATTAGGAAAACAAATTGTTATTTATAATCTACTAAGATTATTTTCTTTGTATAAATTGTAATTTCGGCCATCCAAAACATATTATCAAATAAACAATTTTTAGCAAAATAAGAATTAAATTTCTATATATGCATTGTATATAATAATAATAATAATAATAATAATAATAATAATAATAATAATAATAATAATAATAATAATAATAATAATAATTAAAGTAAAATTGCGAAAGATAAAATTTGTCTCTCATCCAATAATTATTGTTTAGCCAACCTTTGTTTTTCTATAAATAAATGGCATTATAGACTATTTCTAATACAATTATTAAGAGTACTTTGTCCACCACAATGGATTAAAAAATAAGCAAAAATTATTAAAGTCTCATAGTTTAACATCTAAATTAGGCACTATAAAAATCATGCTATCAAATTACATTAAATATCAACCTAAAGCAGATTAAAGAATATAAAAAATTATCAACCTAAAGCGAAGATGCAAGAAAAAAAAATCCACCCAAAAATTGAGAGAGAGAGAGAGAGAGAGAGAGAGAGAGAGAGAGAGAGAGAGAAACTTTTTTTTTTTAAGGAAAACTATGCATAGAATGAAATAGATAGTGAAAAATTTATGGTAAGAGAGTGTGCATAAGAAGAGACAAAAATAGAGAAAGATGAAGGTAAAGATGAAGAATGATATTAATGTAGAGAATAGTAGGGAGATGAGAAGGTGAGGGAAGGAGAAAAGTTGGAGAAGTAGTGGGGAGATGAAAATGTATGGGAGGGAGAAAGGTTAGAGAAGTATAAATACGAAATAAAAAATATTAAAATAATTATAAAAAAATGGAAAGAAAAAATATCGACGTGGATGTTGACGTGGCTTAACGTTAGCACAGCAGTATTAAACGCTACGTTTCAGCTTTTAGTAATATATAGATATAGATATAGACTATGTAGTAAGATAATATTATATTTTTATATTTAATCTTTTATAATGCAATAGGATAGCATTTAACAATCAAAGATAGAGAGAGAGAGAAAAAAAACACAACAATTAAAAAAATAAAACTAAATCACATTAACTTAAAGTAGATTAAAGAATATAAAAAATTATCAACCTAAAGCAAAGATGCAAGAAAAATAAAAATCCACCCAAAAATTGAGAGTGAGAGAACTTTTTTTTTTTTTTTTTGGTAAGGAAAAACTATGCATAGAATGAAATAGATAGTGATAAATTTATAGTAAGAGAGTGTGAATAAGAAAAGACAAAAATAAAGGAAGATGAAGGGAAAGATGAATAATGATATTAATGCAGAGGGTAGTGGGGAGATGAGGGAATGAGAAAGGTTGGAGAAGTAGTGGGGAAATGAAAGGGTATGGGAGGGAAAAAAGTTAGAGAAGTATAAATATGAAATAAAAATATATTAAAATAATTATAAGAAAATGGAAAAAAAAAAATAATGACGTAGACGCTGTCGTGGCTCAACGTGAGCGTAGCTAAATTAAACGCTACGCTTCAACTTTTTGTAATATATATAAATATAGATATAGATAAAGATATAAATATAGATGTGACATTGAACTACAAGGTTATTGGTTTAAACTTAGCACTGCATTGGGACTTTGAAATTAAACATCCCGTGTTGCTTGGGTTATGACCTAGGTTACACCGACACGCCATTTTTGGCGTCGTGTCAGTGTCCGACAAGTATCAAACACCGGAACCAGTACGATTTGCTGGACTCCAATGTCCAAGCAGTGTCTCTTTTTTTTTTTTTTGCTTCTCTGACACGGCTCCGATATGGCGCCGACACCTCCGACATGCTAGCAGTGAAAAAAAAAAATCACAAATTTTGACAGATGGACTTACCAATACCGTTGATCTTGTGATATACCCTAAAACAACAAGTCTGAGAAGTCATTAGACCGAAACCCATATATCAGATTCTCAATTTCTCACTTCTCAACCCACCCACTATTTGACCTTTGCCCGTTGCCGCTACCCTTTGTCCGTCGCCAGAGCTAGAAAGGGCCGATCGGCGAGCTCCATAGACGTCGCCACCGTGCCCTGTCCCTTCCGATCTCTCTCTCTCTCGACGTGGACAACGTCAGGTCCGACCTCTTTTCCCTAAGCTTCTCTCTGTTTTTTTTTTTTTTCCAGATATTTGGACATTTGGTAACGTTTGGGTGAATGGGTTACTTAAGTTAAATACTCACTTTTTATAACACTATAACGCGTATTTTCTTTTCTTTTTTTCTTTTTTAATCCCACTCTCACTGTCACTGTGTGAGAGTGGGATATAATGTAATATTTATGTTGTTACTGCCATTATGTGTCATATATAATGTTGTTAGTTGTTACTGCCATATAATATAATGTTGTTATTGCTATAGTTTTATTTATTTATTAAAGTTAAACTTAAATATTGTAAGTGATTTTACTAAAATGAATACTAAAAGTGAAAAACTAAAAATGAAATTGTAGCTTTTGAATATAGCCTATTTAAACTTTTGGTGTGTACTCTAAACATTTGATGTGTATTATTGTACTACTTTGGGTGTTAATTAACTTATTTATAGTTCTTACATAATTTAAATTCTAGACATAAACGTATTTTATGTCTAAAAATATTAAAAAATATGCCTAAATATAAAATTTAATTAATTATTTAATTGCCGTGTCCACGCTATGTTGTGTCCTTATTTTTCAAAAATTGCCGTATCGCCATATCCGTGTCCATGTCTATGTCCGTGCATCATAGGTTATGACTAATTAATAATTTAATGGATGATTAGTTGAAAGACTTTGAATACAATTAAACGCATGCAATGACTTCTTCCAGCTAAGAAAGAGACTTAATTGAATGATTCTTATTCTATATATACACAAGTTGAATATACACAAGTTGTGACTTTGAATATACACAAGTTGTGACTTTTCATCCATAGGAAAGATATATACTCAAGAATGCTTCATTTTATTTTAGGGAAATGCTAACGAATGCCCTTAGGGCATTGGTTAACAATCCGTTTGAGGAAAATTTTTATGAGAAAATGAAATAAAACAATAAATGTTTTGACAGTTTTTTTCATTTCTCATAAAAGTGATGTAAAAGCTTTCCTAAAATGGATTGTTAACCAATACCCTAAGGACATTCGTTAGCAGGACCCTTTATTTTATTTTGACTATTTCCTTCCAAACACCTTCCCAAAAAAAATATTTGATAGTAATACTCAAGACAACATCATAACTCCGTAATGGCAAGTCTCTTGTTTTTTATTGACTATATATGGAGCTGTGTTAGACGCATTTCATTTGCAAACAGAGTGAAAGAATAACAGAGAGAACTAGCTATTTTCTAGTAATGGCAAGGCTCTCGTTTTTTATTTTTCTCTCAGCAATTATCACTACAGAGGCTCAACAAGGGGAATCCATTGTAAAACTTGGCTCTTTTTTAACACCTACCACCAATTCTTCATGGCTGTCACGCTCTGGTCTATATGCGTTTGGCTTCTACCAACAAGCCAATGGCTATGCTATAGGAGTTTTTCTTGCTGGGATTCCTGAAAAGACAGTAGTCTGGACGGCTAACCGAGACGATCCTCCAGTTCTTGCTGATGCTATATTGAATTTCACCATCGATGGTAGAATCATCCTGCAATCGGCACAAGGCAAAGACACCAACATTTCCAATCCTTCAGACGGTGCAATATTCGCATCAATGCTTGATTCGGGAAACTTCGTTCTCTATAATTCTAATAATAAGATAACATGGCAAAGTTTTGATATTCCAACCAATACTCTTTTACAGGGTCAGCGCCTCACAGCGGGAAAAGAGCTGGTTTCGAGTGTTTCAGAATCTGACCAATCGACAGGAATATTTCGATTGAAAATGCAGATAGATGGAAACCTTGTGCAGTACCCAGTGCAAACCTCAGACACGGCTCCATATTCTTACTGGACTTCTTGGACAGGTGGAAAAGGTGATAATGTTTCACTATGTCTTGATGATGATGGCCATCTCTACTTGCTCAATACCAATACATACCTAAAAAATCTGACTCAAGGCGGATATCCGACAAAAGCTACAGTCTATCTTACGAGAATCGATGTCGATGGCATCTTCAGGCTATTCTCACACAATTTAGATAAGAATGGGAATTGGTCAGTCATATGGTCATCTTCTGATAATAAGTGTGACCCTAAGGGCTTGTGTGGCCTCAACGGGTTTTGTACTAATATTGGTGGAGAAGCCATTTGCTCATGCATTCCAGGATTTGCAAGTGTTAACCAGAGGAAATGGAGTTCAGGCTGTGAAAGGAATTTCACTGCAGAAAGTTGCAACAGCCAAGATGGAAGTACCAATTATACCATGGAACCAATATTCAATATTGAATGGGAATTTAATAATTCTTTTTCCATTCTGCCATCATTAACTAAAGAGGAATGCAGAGCAGCGTGTCTGGAGGACTGTAACTGTGAAGCCGCTATGTACAAAGACAGTACGTGCCAAAAGCTAAAGCTTCCTTTCAAATATGGAAGAATAGTACTAAGTGATTCAAACATAGCATTCATCAAGGTAGGTATGTCTACATCCACCATATATAACATTGCGCCCATGGGTAGCCAAAAAAAGCATCCAAAGGCCATACTAATTATAAGCATCTCACTTGCTGTTTTCGAACTCATTATGTTATTGATTTTTGGGATTTTTGTTTATAGAAATTGTGTTTGGGGATATAAAAGGGCCTGTAATAGTGGAAATGTTGGTTTGAGCATGGACTTATCCCTAAGGTCATTTACTTATTTAGATATTGAGAAAATGACTAATCATTTCAAGGAAGAGCTAGGTAGAGGATCATTTGGGACCGTGTACAAGGGAACAATATCGAATGGTCAAAAGCTTGTAGCCGTTAAAAGACTAGGGAAAGCATTGGCAGAAGGGGAAAAAGAGTTTCTAACCGAGATTAAAGTCATTGGTAGAACACACCACAAGAACCTTGTCCATCTACTCGGGTATTGTCATGATGGAGAGAATAGGCTATTGGTATATGAGTACATGAGCAATGGGTCACTTGCAGATATACTCTTCAAACCTGAAAAACAACCTTGCTGGGATGAAAGAATTGAAATTGCGTGCAACATAGCAAAAGGAATTCTATATCTTCATGAAGAGTGTGAGTCACAAATCATTCATTGTGACATAAAGTCGCAGAATATACTCATAGATGAATATGGGTGTGCAAAAATCTCTGACTTTGGACTGGCAAAGCTACTAAAGCCAGACCAAACCAACACTTTTACGGGCATTCGAGGGACAAAGGGGTATGTTGCACCAGAGTGGTATGGAAAACAACCAATTACAATCAAAGTAGATGTATATAGTTTCGGAATTGTGTTGTTGGAGCTTATATGTTGTAGAAAGAATGTGGATGGGAATCTTCCTGAAGAAGAAGCTATTCTTGAAGAATGGGCATATCATTGCTTTGAGGCTCATGAGCTAGGCAAACTAGTGAGTGGTAAGGAGGTTGACAAAAGACAATTGGAGAGAATGGTTAAAGTGGGACTTTGGTGCATTCTTGATGATCCATCACTTCGTCCTACAATCAAGAAGGTTTTGCTAATGCTGGAAGGGAATTTAGATATCCCAATCCCTCCAAGTTCAACTTCTTCTCTTAGTATAGTGTAAAATGTGTTTGTATTTTTTTTCCTAAGTCCCTTGTACAATGTAAATGTGTTATGCTACTTGTACCCTTTTAAAATCCAAAACTGGATCTGAATTGGACCCTTTGCTCTATCTATTATTAGAATCAATGATCTAGTTACTTTTTAAAATTTGAGTCTTACAGAAGTTAACTGACCCTTATTAGCATTCTACCGGCCAAAATCATTTGGATGAAGTAGGTGAAGTCGCAAAGTTTGAAGTAGGTGACTAGTCTCAAAAAAAAAAAAAAAAAAAAAAAAAAAAAAAAAAAACTCGGTAATAGCAAGTCTCTTGTTTTTTATTGACCATATATGGAGCTGTGTTAGTCACATTTCATTTGCAAACAGAGTGAAAGAATAACAGAGAGAACTAGCTATTTTCCAGTCTTGTTTTTTATTTTTCTTTCAGCAATTATCACTACAGAAGCTCAACAAGGGGAATCCATTGTAAACCTTGGCACTTCTTTAACACCTACCTCCAAGTCTTCATGGCAGTCACAATCTGGTTTCTATGCCTTTGGCTTATACCAACAAGCCAATGGCTATGCTGTTGGAGTTCTTTTTGCTGGGATTCCTGAAAAGACAGTAGTCTGGATTGCCAACCGAGATGAACCTCCAGCTCTCGCTAGTGTTACATTGAATTTCACTAGTGATGGTAGACTCATCATGCAATCGGCACAAGGCGAAGAGACGGCCATTGCCAATCCTCCTGAACATGCAGCATCAGCATCAATGCTTGATTCGTGAAACTTTGTTCTCTATAATTCGGATAAGAAGATTATATGGCAAAGTTTTGAAACCCCAACGAATACCCTCTTCCAAGGCCAGCGTCTCACAGACGGAAAGGAGTTGTT